>OZ024929.1:25642620-26940953 GCA_964017235.1 Sabellastarte sp. h YS-2021 | reverse complement strand
ACCAAGTTAAAAATGATCCAGGAAATCATCTACAAAGGATGCTAATGACAAACTTTTATATCTCATGACTATAATCAGAGCATCACCTTTGCTATGGCCAGGACAGTGCAAGATTTGTCTGATAGCTGCTTAGACCACCTTAAGTCTCTGATTAAATGTGATACTTTTGTTACACTCATGCATGGGCTCACTCTTTCCAGACAGGGTTATTAGCAAGACAGAGTAAGAGATAGCCCAGAATGATGATAGCGTTACTTTGGCTCATCCCACAAGAAATCTGGTTGGTATCACCCGTATGCAAGTCAACTAAGCCGGCCCAAACACTAGCGGGAAATTGGTTCACCAGCCTGGAAGTTGCTCATCTCTCATGGCCAGAACAGAAGGGGTTGTGAAAGGGTGCCCAACTAACCATCCTGGCTGACCAAGGCTCAGTTGTCATATAACTAGCAATTACTGTGTAAAGCAATGGTGTGTAACAAGATGAACCAAGAGGACAGAGTCTTGTTTGTCAGATGCATAAATTGTCTTGCTGTAAATCATTAACTTTTTGTCGCCGGGCAGCTGTAAAAGAAAGGCTTAAGACCCATTGTAAAAGAAATATAGTCTGTGAAAAGTGTTTCCTGTGTAAGTCAATTGTCCTCTGTCCAATCTGTCACAAATGTCCACACTGTTGCTCAAAATCTGCCTATAGGGGCAAGACTTAAGTTGGGCCGCCCGAAGGGCCAGCCCCAATGTCATAAGAATCCTCAAGGAAGGCTACGTCCTCACTTTCCGGAATCGGCCAAGTCTGACAAGGTTCCCAGTAATCATAAGTGACTCTACATCCCCGCAGGAACAGCTGCCTAATGAAGCCATTACATTCATTATCCAAACAAGCATTAGAAAAGGGTCGAGCATCTCTGGCTTTCTTCAGTGGACTTTTCTTGGTTCCAAAACCTGACACCAAATTGAGATTTATACTAGATCTGAACTCTCTGAACAAGTTTCTGAAATCAGAAAAATTCAAAATAGATACACCAGAAAGCAAAGAGACTTTCTTGAACGGGTAACATCCATAGATTTCAAGGATGTTTATTTACATATCCCAATAAACCTACAGTCTAGGGAATACCTGGATTTTCACATCCTAGGTAAAGCCTTACCAATTCAAGGCTCTACTGTTTGGTCTGTCCACTACTCCAATGGAATTCACAAGGGTAGTCAACGAAGTCAAATTGATGCCTCAAAACAAGGGTATAAGAATCCACCAGTACTTGGCTGGTCAGAGCCACATCCCATCAAACATGTCTCCATCTCACTCAGAATTGGAACCCAAACATTCAATTTTGTAGGCTACCAGTTCAACCTCAAGGGGCAAGGTCAGACCCACTCTGGAATGTTGGCAGACCTTTAGCTTGAAAATTCAGAAGCTTCTCACCCACCTTTCATGTCGGGTCAGACAGTTCATGTTTCTAATAGGCCTTTTGACTGCTACAAAAAAGCAAGTCAACTAGGTCTGCTCCATATGAAGCTAATACAGCAACACCTGCAAAATCACTGGAGGATCCCAGAGTCTCTAGGAAAGGTAATCCCGAGCCTAAGATCTCTCCACCCATACTTAAAATGGTAGCTCCCAGAAGCAGCTGTCCTTCAAGAGCAACCACTATACCCACTCAGCCATGCTCTACAGATCTTTACAGATGCCTAAACAGAAGGCTGGGGTGCTCATTTAGGATATCTCATGGCAAGAGAGACTTGGTCCCTGCCGGAAAGTAAAATTGCATATAAACTACTCGGAACTAAGGGCAGACTTTTTTGCCCTAAAAGAATTCTAAGACCTCTGTTGAAACAAGATTGTACTCATAACAGACAACACCACAGTTGTTGCCTGCATAAACAAAGAAGGATGCATGAGGTCAGGTCCACTGTGTGCCCTGTTGTGGAGAATACTGCCAAGGTGCTCCAGGAAAGAGGAGACCCTCAAGCCTGACACATTCAATGCCGACTGAATGTGGTAACAGACAAGCTATAAGCAATGTCAGATCATCCAAACAGAATGGTCTGTCCTAGAAGTATCCAGTTGATTTGCATCATGTGAGACCAACCTCAAATTGACCCATTTGCAACAAGGTTCAAGTTACTTCAGTTCCCTTCACCAGTTCCAGACCCCCTAGCCTGGGCAGTAGATGCACTGTGCCTTGGAAAGACCTGGACCTCTATGCCTCTATCCTACCAGTAACCATTCTGCTGTGGTGGCGAAGCTGAGGGACTACTTATGCAGGAGAATCATACTGATTGCTCCAGGGTGGCTCAACATGCCCTGGTTCTTGGATGTAGTAGCTAGGTCAAGCCAAATCCCACTGTACTAGCCGAACCTGACCAATTTGCTGACTCACCCCTTCAATCAGATTCCACAGAAGAATTGGGTCAACGTAATTCTCCACTAGCCCATGCATAAGTAAGCACCCTGCCACCTTGCCCAGCAGGGTTTTCAAAGTGTTGGGGCCTGCCCAAAGATGACCAGCTAGACTCCTTTTCCGTTCTAAGAGGGCCTATCCAGGCACTGAACCCATACCTCTCTTTCCCCTGCCTCAGAGGTCTATAAAAAATGAGGCGAGCAACTTTCATCATTGCCGGCCACAAATTCACCAGCAACCGACTAATGGAACCAGCTAATGTCAATCTGAGACCATTAATGTGTTAATGTCTGCTACCCACCTTTCAAGCGGTAATTATTCTAGCTTATTGTCATTAGGTAAGATGTATTAATGCAATAAAATTTCAAAATTTAAAAAAAATAAATAAATTTTTTATAAGTTTATACCTTACCTAATGGACAAGAGAGACAATCGAACCCGCATTCATCTTACTAGGGGACATCTAAGGTTAGAAGAATGAAAAAGATGCTATGACATCACATTCTCCAGCCAGGAAGAAAGTACTGCACGCCACTTGGTGGGAACTGGTGGCAACCTGGCCGGTCTCACCAGTGGAGAAATAAAACATCTTTTTCTGGTGTTTGGCAGGACCTCTGAGCCTATTGTTTTGCAGCCCCAGCCTTCTACTAGAACACCAATGGTGGCCTTCTAAAGTTCAAAATTAGCATTAGGCCTGTTACTCACATTCAGAAGGTTAGATCATTCTATGCCTAGTCTTCAAACATTGGCCTATTGGCCTTTTTATCCGTGTTAATGAAGGTTGAAGGGGGATATAGGAATACTATATCCGTCTGTCCATCCCCCCCATCTTCAATCTACAAACCGTTAAATGGATAGTTGCCAAATTTTGGGGATATGTTTTTACCAATGAAAGCTCTACTTCCATTGTTCAAAAGTTGTGGACAAATATGTGGCAAAAAATTGTTGCCATGGTAACTTTATCAATTTTTCAGCATTGTTCTTTTTTGGGTCTCTGCAGACCAAACCATTGAACAGATCTCTCAAATTTTCAGCACGTGTTTATCCTTTGGTAGACTTGTGATCATTAGGCCTGACTGTTGCCATGGTAATCATTTTTTCTTTTAATTTATTCACATTTTTAACTTTAGAAGTCTCTAGATACCAGTTAACAGATTTTTGCAAAATTGTTTAAGATATTTTTGTCTTCATGAGAGATTGTGCTGATAAGTGTCAACAGCTTAAAATGTTGCCATATGTCTTGACTTTTAATGTTTTAATTTCAGTCAAACATTGCACACATATTGGGGTCTAGAGAGGAACCCTATTTTAAGGTGACCTTAAACTCCCAATAATAAAGTTATAGAAATTTGACCTTTGGCCCTATTAATGCTGTCTAGGTCACAAACTATGTGGCTCAAATTCTACCTGGAAACGTATTACTATATTCTTCTTACATATGCCAAAAATCAAGACTTTATGTTGAGGTTAAAATTGTCTTTTAGGCCTATGAAAACCCTACTTAGACATTTTTGACATTTTTCATATATTTTGCCTTGTAACATAGAAAGGGTAAGTATAACAAATCTCAAACTGTGTAAGATATAACTTCTACATGCAGTCTCTGTCTGTAGAAAGTCTTACATTATAAGGTCACCTTAAGGTCTCTAAAATGCCCGCAGAGTCAATGTTTCAACTTTTTGCCACTTTTCAGCATATAGTTGTCATACTATATGCGGGATAGAGGTGAAATTTCATCTGGGAATATTTTAAGATGTTCTTTTTACATGCGCCACAATCAAAGCTTTAAATTTTAGACATTTTATTACGCTACAATAGCTTACCATGTGGGACTGAATGCTGTTCTCGGATAGCCGCCAGGCCCGGCCAACGTCTAAGAAAAAAAGACATCTATTGTTGGCTGTAGCCTCAGGTTGTCGTCACGTGACCTACCCCATTTCTCTTCTCCTTTCTTGTTGGCCGCCACCATATTGGAATATATTGTGAAGTTTTTCTGCCGTTTTCTACTTATATCTCAGCTTATTTATATTGTTGGATGTCTATTTTCAGCCATTTTGTTTATTAACCATTAAAGCATGTTTTGCATAACTTTCCATCCATTAGGATAAGTATTCTTTTATTCTGTTGTGAGTTTTCGCCTCGGCTAGTTTACTTTATGTAATCAGGTCCACCTATTTTATTGTGTTTCAACATGTCTTCTCACCAATCCAATAAAGACAAACCCCGCACATCTAAATGCCATCATTTCTGTCATGATTTTGACACTCATAATTACTGTTCTACCTGCAGAGAGGCAGGCAAGGGAGATGATCCCTGTGTCACTTTCATCTCACCTTGTCAGATTTGCACTTCCTTTACGGAAGAACAGTTAACTAAAATTACACACAGGAAGAGATATGTAAAGAAACCAAATAAGAAAGCTGACAAAAATGACCAAGAACTAGATTTATTGGGCGATAATTCTGTTGAATCCTTTGTGGGATCTCAAGCAGACCTCGAGAGTGCTACTGACAACCTTTTTACTTCCCCTCCTCGCCCTCAACCTCTTGCCTTCGAGGCTTTATCATTGAAAACTCCAGCAAAAACTGTCCCACCAACTCCAGGTACTGCTTTACAGCAGAAATTAGAAAACAAGCTTGAGAAGTCCTTGGGATCTCGGCTAGACATTCAACTGGACCAAAAGATGGGTGCTTTCCAGGCTAATATTTTAGAGGCAATGAAGTCCCTTCGAGAAGATTTTCAGAAATCTCTCAGTAAAACTTCTTCTCAAATGGAGGTGGATCAGATCTCCGCTTCGGCCTCAAACCTGGCCCATCTAATACTCGTCTGGACCCCCCGAGCACTAATACTGTCAAGTCGATGGACATTGATTATGGCCCAGCCTTACCTCCTCGCCTCTACTCTCATGGTCACGTCGATGACGCCTCGGGTTTTAATGTTAGTTCTGTCGAACCCTCGAGGTTTCCCTCGGCCCAACCAAAGAAGACTTATCACTCTTGTAAACAGTATGCTGTGGCCCGGAGCTCTGCCTCAAACCACTACTCTGACCATTCAGATGAACCTCGGCCTGCCCCTAGCAGAGCCAAGAAGCATACTGATAAGTCGAAACACAAATCCAGGTCCAGATATTTACCTTCTTCCTCAGAGGATGATCAGTCCCCTGAGGCCAGACATAGGTCTCCAAAACCTTCTAGGAAGACCTACTCTGATCAAGACCATCCTCAACATGACCCAGACCCTCCTTACTACAGGGAAGTAGCTCTGTCTGACATCGCCTCTCAGTATGCAGAGGAGGTGGATACCTTCAGGCATATCCTCAAATTTCCAGTCCCTAGGGACTCCCTTCCTAGGTCTTCAACTGCGGTCATGGGCCTTGACGATGAGAAAGGCAGGCAGGAGCTCAGGCCAAGAGGTCCTTCATCTATGCTGCCCCTGAACTCAATTATCAAAGATGCTTTTGATCAGTTTGATCAGGCAGCAAATTTACCCGAGGGTAAATATATCAGAACTCCTCCATCCACTGCCAAGTGGGACAACCTTGTTACGAGGACAAGATGCAAGAACTCAATACAGACTTTGGTACGATCTGTATTTCTAATAAGCCCTCTCGGGCCCCTATGGGCAAGGTTCCCCTACCAATTCTCAAGGAATTGTAACACCAGGCGAGACAGAACATATCCACCCTCAACTTCACTACCACCCTTGCCAAGACTTCTTCTTCCTGTAACTCCACTCTGGAGAAGTGCCAACATAGTTTGAAGGCGACCTTTAAGAAGGTCAAATCACAGATCAGGAAAGGTGCTGACCTTGAAAAGGTGGCAAAGCGTGGATACGAGAAAGCCTGCGAGTACCTGGATATTTGGAACAAGACCCTCATTATCCAACACAGGGCCTTGACTTGTCTCAGCAAATCACTTGCTCATATACTCCAGAGGGAGCTATATTCCATGGGCAACACCGGCTTGCTTAGGCGCGAAGCCGAAATGACCCTGTTACAACCACATTTAGGGGAGACGAGACGTCAGGAGCTCAGGAATGCGTCCTTTTGGCCGCCTTCCTTGTTTAAGTCTCAACTAGTCAAGGAAGGTGAAGACTTCCTTCTTAAAAAAGGCACCTCAAAAGACTTTCAGGGTTTTGGACCCTATCAGAATAAGCCCTTTCGTGGTTCCCACAAGAAAAGAGGCTCCTACAGGAAACGTCCCTATGGGGGCAATTCCTCTCAAAACGGTAACCAGTCCTTTTCCTCTGGCAGAGGAAAACTAAACTTCAGAGGCTCCAGGGGGTCGTTTTCGACCCCACAATAGGGGAAGAGGGCATGAAAACCCCTCTTCCCAATGACTCCTCCAAAGCCTCACTCAGTCCACCAGTAGGAGGTCACCTCTGTTCTTTCAGGAGAGACTGGCAAACAAACAAATGTTCATCAAACGTGTTAAACATTATCACCAATGGCTACGTACTGCCATTCCTCTCAAAGCCAAACTTGGTCAGATTTCCTCTGATTCTGTCAGAATACAAGACCTTTCCAAAAGACCAAGCTCTGGCCGATTGCATCCAGTCTCTCCTGTCAAAGAACGATATCGAAAGGGTGGAAAATGTAAAATCTCTCGGGTTTTACAGTCGCCTGTTTCTAGTCCCCAAGCCTCACCAAAGGTGGAGGCCAGTAATAGACTTAAGCAGGTTCAACACTTTTGTACATGTAGAAAAGTTCAAAATGGAAACTCCAGAGTCCATCAGGACCTCCCTGGTTCCAGGGGAATGGGTATCGTTGATAGACCTATCGGACGCTTACCTTCACATCCCCATCCACCCAAACTTAAGGAAATACCTAAGGTTTTGCCACAGGTCACAGGTGTTCCAGTTCACCTCCCTTCCGTTCGGACTAGCCACAGCCCCACAGGTCTTTACAATAATCGTAAAGGAAGTGAAGCTCATGGCCCTCTCCAGGGGACTCCGACTTCACCAATACTTGGACGACTGGCTGATCAGGTCCCAGTCTCAGGAAGAAGCCCAAGTGAACACTCAGGCAGTGGTAGACTTAACCCAGTCCTTGGGGTGGATAATAAATCAGGAAAAATTAGAACTGACTCCTACTCAGGTGTTTTCGCTCGTGGGCTACGAATACCATCTAGATTCAGCCCTTGTAAAACCCACTCAAGAGAGATGGCTCAAACTTCAGGATTTGATCCTACAACTCAAGTCAAAACATGTTTTGACTGCAAGATGTTTGATGTCGCTAATTGGGTTGCTTGCCTCAACGGAGAAGATGGTCCCGGAGGGACGCCTTCACATGAGGCCCTTTCAGTTTCATCTCAAGGAGCATTGGAGATATCCTCAGTCACTGGACATCCTCCTTCCTTGGACAAATGTCATTTCTGCACACCTAGACTGGTGGCAGAATCCCGCAAATGTGATGAAAGGCCCAGACCTTCATCCCAAAGACCACAGTATCCAATTCTTTACAGACACCTCGAACGAAGTTTGGGGCACTCATTTAGATCAAAGATCTACCCAGGGTCTGTGGTCAGACCAGGAAAAAAGGCTACACATAAACGTCCTAGAGTTGAAGGCGGTCTCACTGGCCCTTCAAAATCTCAACCTCGACAGTGGTAGCCTACATAAACAAACAAGGGGGAACTCACTCAGTAGAGATGTGTGCTCTCCTTTGGAAGATCATGACTTGGTGCCACCACTATCACATAACATTAAAGGCCAGACACATTCCCGGGTGTCTGAATGTGATGGCCGACCTCCTATCCAGGTCCAACCAAGTTCAGTCGGCAGAATGGTCACTGCATCCACAGGTGTTCGAACAGATCTTCCAGAAGTGGTTCACTCCTCATGTGGACCTGTTTGCCACTCATCTGAACCACAAACTCCCTCTCTACATGTCCCCAATCCCAGACCCAAAGGCCTGGGACATTGATGCTCTGAACATAAACTAGACGGGTCTCACGGCTTATGCTTACCCTCCGACAGCTCTCCTTCACAGGGTGATCCAAAAGATCAAGCAATGCCATTGCCTGATCATCGTAATAGCCCCAGGCTGGCCAGGGATGCCCTGGTTTTGGGACCTAGTGCAGCCCTCAACAGAGATCCCACTACAACTCCCAGTGTCAACGACCCTACTCAAACAGTCCCACAAGTATGTGTTCCACAACAACCCGCAACAGCTCAACCTCCACACCTGGTGTCTAGGAGCGGACAACTCCAAGAACAAGGCGTCTCTGTGGAGGTGGCAGAGAGAATTGCTGCCCCTCAGCGGTCATCAACAAGGACCATCTACAAGTCAAAGTGGGCCCTATTTGAAAAATGGTGCAGAGAAAATTCGGTGGATTTCTCCACTCCATCTGTGAAACAAATCTCAGATTTTTTTCATGTACCTGTACCAAGACCTAAACAGGCGCCCCTCAACCATTGATTGTTACAGGACTGCCATCGTTGACACTTTGGGCCCAACGGCCCACCATATTGCACACAATGCAGACCTTCATTACTCTCCAGGTTACTCTCCAGTTTCCACAGGGATCGTCCAAAAAGTTCCAGAAATCTTCCTAAGTGGAACCTTTCTGTTGTTCTCAATGAGCTCACAAAAGCACCCTTTGAGCCTATGAAAGACACAGACGTCAAACATCTTACCATCAAAACTGATTTCTTGCTAGTTTTGGCCTCCGGCAAGCACCGCAGCGAAATCCATGCCTGGGTCGCAAACAAAGTATATAATCTAGGCCAATGGGAAAAGGTTGCCTTGTTCCCTTCTTCTGACTTCATAGCCAAAAAACAACTAGCAAGAGAAGGTTCTCAAAGTGTGTCTCCGGTGACTATTCCTGCTTTGACTACCATAGTAGATAGACAATTCAAAGAAGATAGGACCCTGTGTCCGGTGCGGGCCCTGAGGTACTATTTGGATCGGACCAAAGACCTGAGAGGGTCTCGGTCCCTCCTTTTCATCTCCTTCAAGAACGGACATACCTCAGACATCAGACCCGCTACTCTCTCCTGGTTGAAACAAACCATTCTACTTTGTTACAAACAAGCTGACCAACAAGCCTTGGATTTGGTCCAAGTAAAAGCGCAGGACATTAGGGCCTTCGCAGCCTCTAAGGCTTTTTACGGTGGGGTATCGGTGGACCAGATCATGCAAGCCTGTCACTGGAAAGCTCACAACACATTTACAAATTTCTATCTAAAGACCTTACTTGGTCAGACAATGACAACAATATGTATCTAGGACCGGTAGTAGCGGCTCAACCGGAGTAAAGTTGAAAACTATTACCCGTGAAATTCAGATAGACGGGGCTATCCGGAGTACTGGTGACGGGGAATGCTGGTGATATAGTACCAGATTCTATATCATGGGCACTTCCTCCTTTTTGTTGGAACCAAACCCCTTGCCCAGTGTAGTCTGGAACAAGCGGGGAGGACCAGGGAGGGCCTGTACTATGGTTACAATAGGTAGGTATTGTAGCTTATAAAAGCTACATTTAAATAAAATTTCCAATTTTATTATGCTACAATAGTCCTACCTGTTGTATTGTAACCATATGCTGAATCCCAGCATTTTGGATGGCTGGGAAGACTATACACTGGCTAAACAATTATATCTGGCAAAGGCAGCAACCATCACAGGCGAGCATCCGGAGACCAGGGTGAAGGAGGAAGCCCCCAATGTGGTCATCAGGAAGTACAGATCAGGAACTGAGGGGAATTCTCCAGCTCTTCTGAGGTTGAGGTGTGTCACCAAGGGGAAGAGAGGCACCATCTTGGTTCTCACCGCCAGCGCAGGCACTCCAAGCAGAAAAAATATCTTAAAAAAAAAGTACACAAAGTATGATGAAATGTGATGTCAAGGAACATTTGATACGACATAAGAAAATTCTTAAGAAAGTAAGGTTAAGTAAACAGAAAAAGTTAAAATTAAATTACATTCTCAAGAAAATTGGAAAGAAAAAACTCCTGGTAACTACATGAGACGCAGGTATTTCTGTGAAAACAGCAGGTAAATAAGTGAATAAGAGTAAAAATCAAAATTCAAGTTACCTTAAAAGGGGTGAAGACCCGCTCTACGGTGTCAGAGGGTTCTGACACTCCCCGTCTAGGATGGTTCCCGGCGTCGTGCCCCCCTCTTTTTTCTTCCCTGGAACTTGGTCGGAAGGAGGCATCACCTGCTGTGCTGCAATGAAGGCGCCTAAGTGGAAGGAGCCCTCTGATTGGTCTTGTCCGGCAAGATCTTTGAGGTAGAATCTGGTGAATGTGTTGTGTGATTTCCAATGGCAGGCTTGCATAATTTGATCCATGGAAATTCCCCCACAAAAGGCCTTGGAAGCCGCAAAAGCTCTGACGTCATGGGCCTTTACCACTACAAGGTCCATGTCTGCATTGTCTACCTTGGTGTAGCAAAATTTTATAGTGTTTTTAATCCAAGACGATATAGTGGAACACTGAATATCCTTAGAATGGCCCAATTTATAGGAGATAAACAATAACGGTCTACCCCCTCTGGAATCCTTAGTTCGGTCCAGATCACTGAAGGGCCCTGACAGGGCAGAGTAGGACATCTGTGTCCGGAGAGTCTTGACTACACTTCAAGGCTGGAATGACCACTGGTGAGATAGATTGCAGTCCTTCCTTTGCCAATTGATTCTTGGCAATGAAGGAGGAAGAGGGGGACAGCTGGATCTAATCCCAGTCGCCCAGGCATAAAAGTCCATCTAGTGTCCAGGCATGAATCTCACTCCGCCTTTTCCCGGAGGCTAAGGCTAGTAAGAAAACTGTCTTCCATGTTAGGAATTTTAGAGCTGCTTCCTCTTGTGGTTCAAAAGGAGGCTGAGTGAGTCTCTGTAAAACAAGGGGCAGATTCCACTTAGGAATGGACCTGGAACTCTTGGGTTTATCCCTGTGAAAACTGGCTATCAGTCTGGCAATCTCGGCGTTAGTACTAATTGTATCCACTGGAAGCATCTGGTGGATACTTTGGTTTAGCGTTCGCTACACCGCCGCCGCCACCGCCGCGCGTAGAAAGATTTTCAACGTTAACGCTCTAAGAGGAAAACGACAGCAGCTAGGTTCACCAAATTTGCAGGATATCTTCATTGGGAGGTAAGCTTCTCTGGGAGGGAAAATAGCCTCATTCTGAAAAACAAGATGGCCGCCACGGGCATTTCTTTGAAAATAATCGACATTTTTCTACTGGCTGTTTCTCATAGGTAGAAGGTTGAATCTATTCATAGGTGATATGTATAACAGATATACATGTCCTCTACAACCTTGCACACATTTGACCTTGAAGCTCTTAATTCAAGGTTATCCACGGAGTGCCGAAGTGACCCACATAGCGGACTTTAAAAGTGCCTATATCTCCCTTATTATTGGTCCTAGAGGTTTGCAATGTGAAACCAACCTATAGGAAATCATGTGCTGCGAATCTTCTGATGTTGTCAGAATTGACCTTGGACCCCTCCTTCAAGGTCAAACGAGGATAGCCAAACTTAAAAGTGCTTATAACTCGCTTATTATTGATCCTAGAGGTTTGGGATGGTAAACCAACATACAGGAAATCATGGGCTGGGAATCTTCTGGCGTGGTCGGATTTGACCTTGGGCCCCTCCTTCAAGGTCAAACGAGGATAGCCAAAGCTAAAAGTGCTTATAACTCGCTTATTATTGGTCCTACAGGTTTGGGATGGTAAACCAACATATAGGAAATGATGGGCTGGGAATCTTCTGGTGTGGTTGGATTTGACCTTGGGCCCCTCCTTCAAGGTCAAATGAGGATAGCCAAACTTAAAAGTGCTTATAACTCGCTTATTATTGGTCCTAGAGGTTTGGGATGGTAAACCAACAGATAGGAAATCATGGGCTGGGAATCTTTCTGTGTGGTCGGATTTGACCTTGGGCCCCTCCTTCAAGGTCAAACGAGGATAGCCAAAGTTAAAAGTGCTTATAACTCGTTTATTATTGATCCTAGAGGTTTGGGATGGTAAACCAACATATAGGAAATCATGGGCTGGGAGTCTTCTGGTGTGGTCGGATTTGACCTTGGGCCCCTCCTTCAAGGTCAAATGAGGATAGCCAAAGTTAAAACTGCTTATAACTCGTTTATTATTGATCCTAGAGGTGTGGGATGGTAAACCAACATATAGGAAATCATGGGCTGAGAATTTTCTGGTGTGGTCGGATTTGACCTTGGGCCCCTCCTTCAAGGTCAAACGAGGATAGCCAAAGTTAAAACTGCTTATAACTCGCTTATTATTGGTCCTAGAAGTTTGGGATGGTAAACCAACCTATAGAAACTCATGGGCTGGGAATCTTTTTGTGTGGTCAGATTTGACTTTGGGCCCGTCGTTCAAGGTCAAAAGAGGATAGCCAAAGTTAAAATTGCTTATAACTTACTTATTATTGCTCCTAGAGGTTTGGGATGGTAAACCAACATATAGGAAATCATGGGCTGGGAATCTTTTGGTGTGGTCGGATTTGAACTCGCTTATTATTGGTCCTAGAGGTGTGGGATGGTAAACCAACATATAGGAAATCATGGGCTGAGAATTTTCTGGTGCGGTCGGATTTGACCTTGGGGCCCCTCCTTCAAGGTCAAACGAGGATAGCCAAAGTTAAAACTGCTTATAACTCGCTTATTATTGGTCCTAATCTTTTTGTGTTGTCAGATTTGACTTTGGGCCCGTCGTTCAAGGTCAAAAGAGGATAGCCAAAGTTAAAATTGCTTATAACTTACTTATTATTGCTCCTAGAGGTTTGGGATGGTAAACCAACATATAGGAAATCATGGGCTGGGAATCTTTTGGTGTGGTCCGATTTGACCTTAGACCCCTCGTTCAAGGTCAAACGAGGATAGCCAAAGTTAAAAGTGCTTAAAACTCGCTTATTATTGATCCTAGAGGTTTGGGATGGTAAACCAACATATATGAAATCATGGGCTGGGAATCTTTCTGTGTGGTCGGATTTGACCTTGGGCCCCTTCTTCAAGGTCAAATGAGGACAGCCAAAGTTAAAAGTGCTTATAATTCGCTTATTATTGGTCCTAGAGGTTTGGGATGGTAAACCAACCTATAGAAAATCATGGGGTGGGAATCTTCTGGTGTGGTCGGATTTGACCTTGGGCCCCTTCTTCAAGGTCAAACGAGGATAGCCAAAGTTAAAAGTGCTTATAACTCACTTATTATTGATCCTAGAAGTTTACAGTATGAAACCAACTCCTACGAAATCTTCGGCTAGGAATTTTCTGATGTTAGATTTGACCTTGGGCCCCTCCTTCAAGGTCAAACAGTGGTTCACTGGCTTTGGTGAGTTGTCTTTTCGGTGGATACAAATTTGCATCAGTGTCTGATGCATAGGTCTAGTGTTTTGTTTAGTATTCCCGAGGGTATCTGCTATGGCTGTTCTGTAGCCTTCAATGGTGGAAGGGCATCTATTTAAGTCATTGAACAGATACCAGAAGAAGTTGCAGATGTCTCCTATAGAGGGACTCCTGAAGTCCACCTGTTTTTCTGTGCACCAACGTTGGAAAACGGTCCACTTGGATGTGTAGATGGATCTTGTTGAGAGTCTCTGAGGAGCAGCAATTCTTTCTGCCACTTCTGCAGTGAAACCATGTTCTTGGAGTGCTGAACTCCTAGATACCAGACGTGGAGGTTCAGGGATGTTGGGTTGGCATGGTATTGGTTGTTCAGTGGTTGTTTTAGCAGAGTGCGTGTGGGTGGTAGTTGTCTTGGAATGTCCAGAGACATCTCCACCAGGTCCCAAAACCATGGTTTTGTCGGCCAGCCTGGGGCTATCAGAATTATCTTGCATGTTTGTGATTGAAGTTTTTGTACAACCTTGGGCAGCAGGGCGGTGGGAGGGAATGTGTAAGCAACCATGTTTTCCTACGGAATGTTGAGGGCATCTACTGCTCATGCCTGAGGATCCGGAATCGGAGAGACATATGTAGGAAGTTTTTTGTTCAGGCTGGTTGTGAACAGGTCCACTTGGGGACTCTCCCAAAGTTTGGAAATTTGTTTGAAGATCTGTGGAGACAGGGACCACTCTGTTGATTGAATCTGGTTCCTCCTTGAGAGGCCGTCCGCTATCACATTGAGTGAGCCCGGTACATGCCTTGCTCTGAGTGTGACATTGTTTAGGTGACACCAAGTGAGGATTCTCCATATGAGAGCACAGAGTTCTGCTGATTTTGTGCCGCCCCGTTTGTTGATATAGGCCACCACTGAGGTGTTGTCTGAGGCGATAAGGACTTGATTGTTCCTGCAATCTGTCTTGAAGAATTGCAAGGCCAGCAGAACCGCCTTCATTTCTAATAGGTTGATGTGAAGGTGCTTTTCTGAAAGAGACCAGAGCCCTAATGTAGAATTTTGACCTGAGTGAGCTCCCCAACCTGCGTTTGAGGCGTCTGTAAATATCAGTTTTTCGTGTTCCTTGGGGTGGAGATGTTCTCCTTGTAGCACATTTTGAGGGTCTAAACACCATTCCCCGTGTCGTATCATCTTCTGATTCCAGGGGATCAGTGTGTCCAGAGGCATCGGATATTTCCAATGAGTTTTGAGATGCCTCAAAAAAGGTCTCATATGCATCCTGCCCAATTTTACAGTCTTCTCCGTTGATGCAAGAAATCCAATGGTGGACATAAGAGTCCTTGCACTGATAACAGACTTCAAGGAGAGGCGATGGAACATCTCCTGAAGTTTGGTCCACCTGTCTTGCGTGGGCTTCACAAGAGCCAAATCTAGTAAAACGTGGTAACCCAGGAAGTCAAACCTCTGAGATGGTTTGAGTTCTGACTTCTTGAGGTTTACTATAAAGCCCAAATCCTTCACCAGCTTTAGTAGTTTTTGTGTTTGAACCGTGCATTGTTGTTCTGAGGGGGCACGGATCAACCAGTCGTCCAGGTATTGGTGGAGTCTGATTCCTGATTGCAAAGCTATCAGTTTTACCTCTTTGACTATACTGGTGAAAATGAGGGGGGCTGTTGCTAGCCCGAAGGGGAGGCTGCTGAACTGGTAAGTGATGCCTTTGAAATGAAACCTGAGGTATTTTTGAGACTGGGTGTGAATTGGCACGTGTAAGTAAGCATCTGTGAGATCTAGAGATGTGACCCATTCCCCTTTCCTGAGGGAGGCACGTATGGACTCTGGGGTCTCCATCTTGAACTTTGGGATGGCCAGGAATTTGTTTAGTGAACTCAAGTCTATGACTGGCCTCCAGCGGTTGCCTGGTTTTGGAACCAGGAAGAGACGGCTGTAAAATCCCAGACTTTCTGGGGTATGAACGATTTCGACTGCGCCTTTCTGCAGCAGGTCTTGAATAGAGGTCCATAAGGCATTTTGTTTGTCGAAGCCTGCGTAACTGCTGATTATGCAGGGTACCCTGAATAGGTTTGGGCGTTCCATGAAGGGCAACTTGTATCCGTCTCTTATGAGCCCTGTGATCAACCGGTGGGACCCATGTTTTTCCCACTCCGGAAGGAACTGCCTTAGTCTGCCCCCCACTGGCAGATCTTTTTCTTGAATAAATACACTTTTGAACTGAACTAGATTGGGTGTCTCCTGAGACTGTACAACCAGAGTTTTCTCCCCCTCTGGTGGGGACTGTACACACGGAGTCTTTCCCCCCTCCGGTGGGGGCTGTACACACGGAGTCTTTCCCTTCCCCCTTGGGGACTGTACACACAGAGTCTTTTCCCTCTCCGGTAGGGATAACACACTCTCCCCCTCTGGAGGGGTTACAGGGAAAACACAGTGTAAGGGATCTCCTGAAAGTATTGTCAGTTCTAATCCAGTGTTCTGTAAAGGTAGCACTTGGTATTGAGTGTCATTCAGGAGGTTGCTGCTGCTTGTTACCACCTGTGCTGCCTCCGCGGCCGCTGCGACCACCACATCCTCCTCTGCGACCACCTTGGGGTGGAGGCTGAAAGAAGGGTTGCTGCACCATATATTGTGGAGCCGGCATGGGTTGGTAGTAAACCCCTTGTGGAGCTTGTTGATGTCCACCCCTACCCCTCTTGTTTTTCTTATATGGGTGGAAACGTTGCTCCTTCTTGGATCCAGGCTTCACTCCTAGTCCTATCAAATGTTGCTCATACTCCTGCATGAGACTCCTCTCAAACAGGTCTCCACCTGAGACTGGGGCAGCACGAAGGTTGCATACCCTAAAAGCATCCACGTTGGGGTGAGCATGGCGTAGATAGGCATCACGCCTGAGAAGCACCAGGTTCGTGAGAGTGAATAAGAAGTTGGATACCAAGTCTGCATAGGCCTTGGACATACCCCTACTTATATCCAGCATAAACTGCATCTGGGCAGATTCCTGTTGGGTTATGGTGAACAACTGCAACATGATCTGCTCTCTGGTGGGCCTGTCTGTGGTTGCACGGAACTGGTCAAACAATCTCTCCCTCAGACCTCTTGGCAAAATTTTCTCTGAGGTGGGACCACTGCTCTTCTGTCAGTAAAGCACACGCTGAACACTGCGTGGTGTCAGCTCCTTGTGCACAGGGATCCAGTCCCTTGCACTTGGCTCTACTGCCAAAGCAGGAGCCATGAGTATCAAACTGGGGCATAAAATGTCCACACTTGCCCCTTTTTCTGGTAAGGAGGTGTCTTAACCATGTTACCAAAATGATCTATAAACTTTTATGAAACAATTTAATCACAATTTAACTGTCTACCCACAGTTATATAGCTGTAACAATTCACTAAAAGTGAGAGTCACTAGCAAGCCAACTTGACAAGATGGCTCATGGGAGCAATCTGATTCCATTTGATTCCCTAGGTCACGTGGCCAAGCCAGCAGGTGCGTGTTTACCCGCACCGGTACTATATCACCGGCATTCCCTGTGACCAGTACTCTGGATAGCCCTGTCTATCTGAATTTCACAGGTAATAGTTTTCAACTTTACTCCGGTTGGAAGCTTCCCGTGGTCAACCACCGGTAAAGCATATGGTTACAATAGGTAGGACTATTGTAGCGTAATAAAAGCTACATTTAAGTAATTAAAATTTTCAATTTAACATGTGTATGATGTCCCTAAACAGCCACCCAAGTGACCTTTTTGCGACATTTTTCACATATTTTGCCCTGTTACTTGGAAATGGTAAGTCTGACTTTTTAAAACTGTATTGCATATAACTTATATATGTAACCTTTGTTTGTGAAAGTCTGTAGCTCTAATTTTAAGGTAACATTGAGGTCTCTAAAAAGAAACTGTCAAACTATGTGACTGCTAGAGCTGAAATCTAATGTGGGAATATATTAATGTGTTTTTTTACATGTACCAAAATCAAATCTTTAAAATTTTGTCCGGGCTATATCTCAGACACTGTAAGGTGTAGGAAGTTGATGCTTGGTAGAGACATTGGTTGTGGGTTGTAGGTGTGCAACATCATGGTGTGATCTTAATTTAACCTTTGACCTTGTAGTGACCATGAGTTTAAAAATCTTGTCCAGGCTATTTATTGCATCTGTAAGATGTAGAATGTTGACACTTGGTTGGGACATTAGTTAGGGGGTGTAGGTGTGCATCATCATGTTGTGACCTTTAACTTTGACTATGCAAAAGTTTGTTCACCTGCCATATTTGAGACATGTTTCTCTTATGACTATTATACATACAGCCTTTATATCATTTCACTACTTCTGTATCATCGTGCTGACACAGAACTATTTCCCTAAAAAAAATATTATTTTATGTCTAAAATTGCAAGATAGTGGCTAAAAATTATGCCCTATTCAATACATACTTTTAGGCATTGCATGTGGGGCAATTTTTTAAAAAGTCCTTTAAAATACCATATTATTACTTGCCGCCATCATTGTTTGCAAATTTGAAAATTTTATTTTAAATGTAGCTTTTAGAAGCTATTATACTTCCCAATTGAAATAGAATGCTATTCCATTGATGACTGGAAAAGCTACTAATGGGTTAAAAATTGGAAACTTTCCCGGCTGAATGTGGGGAGAGGTCTCCCCAGAGCCGGCTTATTTCACCAGAGACACTGGTAACCGGTGTAGGAAATGACTGGTTATATGACAGCTGCGTAATGGATCACATGATTCTTCCTTCTTTCTCATTGGTACCCAGCCCCAAACCAGTGAGGTGTTGTTAAGCGGGAACAGACCAGGAGGACTTCTATCTGTTTCTATAGCCTTTTCACTATTGTCCTGGGAAGTCTTAAGAGAGGGAATCACCACTGGAGAGACAGCTTGATTGCCCTGCTTTGCTAACTGGTTCTTGGCAATAAAAGAGGGGGACAGGGTGAGTTGGATTAAGTCCCAGTTACCCACACAAAGTAGCCTGTAGATGGTCCTGGCGGGGGGGGACTCGGTGGTGTAGTGGTTAGAGTCCTCCCCTTCAACCTCTGAGGTCGTCAGTTCGAGTCTTGGCCCTGGTGCTTCATGTTGGAAAGTTGGTAGTTACTTGCCGATGCCCGCTGGTTTACAGTGCAGAATCTTGACCAACTGGTATGCACTGATTTCTCCACCCATAAACTACCCGTTGCAATATGACCTGGTTGTTGAAGGCGATGTAAAACAATAAATAAATCTAAATCCATGGTCCAGGTGTGAATTTCACTAAGTCTTTTTCGAGAAACTAGTGCCAATAGGAAGACCGTTTTCCAAGTGACATATTTGACAGAAGCCTCCTGTAATGGTTCAAAGGGAGGTTGAGTAAGTTGGTGGAGGACTTGAGAGAGGTCCCATTTGGGTATGGATCTGGAAATATTAGGTTTATCCCTATGGAAATTGGCAATGAGTCTGGCTATTTCTGCATTATTGCTTATGTCTAAAAGAAAATTTCCCAAAGTGTTTGCAATCGCAGTTCTATATCCCTCAATTCAATGGTGGAAGGGCGTCAGTCTCAGTGAAGAGGAAGCACATGAAGTGGCAGATATCTTTTATAGAGGGAGATCTGAAGTCCACCTGATTTTTTTCAACACACCAGTGTTGGAACACTGACCATTGTGATGTGTATATGGCTCCAGTAGAGAGTCTTTGAGGTGCAGAAATTCTGTCTGCCACCTCTGCAGTGAAACCCTGGTTCTGGAGGATTGTACTCCTAGATACCAAATGTGGAAGTTGAGGGATTCTGGGTGAGTGTGGAACTGGTTGTTCAGTGGTTGTTTGAGATGAGAATGAATTGGTGGAAGTTGTCTCAAGACAAGGTGGTCGAGAAACAGTTCCACCAGATCCCAAAACCACAGTTTTGTTGGCCAACCTGGGGCTATTAGGATGAGCCTGCAAGGTTGGGACAGCAGTTTTGTGACCACTCAGGGAAGGAGTGCTGTGCGAGGATAGGCATATCTGTTCTCCCAGGAGATGTTCAGTGCATCCTCTGCCCATGCTTGTGAGTCTGGAATGGGTGACACATAGGTTGGAAGTTTCAAATTTAGACTGGTTGTAAATAGGTCTATTTGTCAGTGTTCCCAGAGTTGAGTGATTTGTTTGAAAATCTGAGGGGACAGAGACCATTCCGTGCGTTGAATTTGTTTCTCCTAGAAAGACGGTCCTCAATAACATTCAATGAACCTGGGACATGTGTTTGTTTCACCAGGTGAGGAGTTTCCACATGAGGACTACTTGTTTATGTGGGCTACTACAGTGGTGTTGTCCAGGGCAATCAGTAATTGTTTTGTGTCGCACAGTGTCACAAAGTGTTGAGGGGCTAGGATCACTGCCTTTAGTTCTAGGACATTTATGTGTAGCTGTTTTTCTACGTTTGACCATAAGTCTCCCGTGGAGTTGTGATCTAAGTGTCTGTCTGGGGTGTAGGAATTCTCCGCACAGGACGTTTTGTGGGTTTAACCACCATTCCTTGTGTTGTTTCATTTTCCGAGTCCAGGGAATGAGAGAATTCAGGGACATTTTGAATTTCCAATGAGTCTTGAGATGCCATTGAAAGGGTCTCATGTGTATCCTGTCCAGTTTTACTGTTTTCTCTGTGGATCCTAGTAATCCAATGGTGGACATAAGAGGCCTTGCACTGATGACAGATTTCTTGGAGATCCCGTTGAAGGAATTCTAAATTTTGCTCATCTGCATCTGTCATCTGTGGGCTGAGGCCAATCCGAAGGGTAGGCTGTTGAGCTGATATAAGTCGCCTTAGTGATGGAACCTGAGAAACTTTCTTGATTGAGGGTGAATGGGAAGATGTTAATATGGGAGGTCTATGGAGGTTAACCATTCCCCTTGTCTCTGTTTATTTGTTTATTTGGGGTTTAGCGTCGCTTTCAACACTGTACAGGTCATATCACGACGGGTAGTTGGAAGGGCAGAGGAAACCGGTACATAGAGTTCGCTAGGGTTGTGTACTGTAAACTGCCGACCAACGGCAAGCAACTAGGATATGCAGATTGACTCTGGAGTCTCCATCTTGAACTTTGAGACTGTGAGATACTGGTTTAGTGAGCTGAGGTCTATCACAGGTCTCCACGGGTTCTCCGGTTTTGGGACTAAGAACTTTCAGCTTAAGAATCTGAGACTGTCTTCTCTTTTTACTTCCTCTATGGTATTTTTGGCAAGGAGGTCGAGAATAGAATTCGATAAGGCATTGTGTTTGTTGATGTCAATGTATCCACTGATTATGCAGGGACTCCTGGACAACTTGGGGTGTTCTCTAAAGGGTAACCGATAGCCCTGTCAGATGAGATCCCCTTGAAATGGGTGTGAACCTATTTCTTCCCATTGTTTACAAACTACTTCAATCTTCTTCCCACTGGGAGGTCCTTTATGTTTTCTTGAATAGATACATGAGACTTGACTAACTGTACATGCAGAGTCTTTAGCCCCTCCGGTGGGATTGGAACAATCAGAATCTTTAACCCCTCTGGTAGGAATTAGATATCCAGAGTCTTTTGCCTCTCTGGGAAGGACTTGATGCTCAGAGTCTGCCCCTGTGGTGGGGTGAGTGGTTTGTTGGAGTCCAAGGTATGCCCGGAATGGGTTAAAGGAAGTTGTCCAGGATTGAGGGGAGGGTATTGAAGAGTGTCATTGTTGATGTGGTTGTTGTTGCTGGGTTTGAGCACCTGCATTTTTTACCCACAAAATCCGCCTCTCTGCTGTTAGGGGTAAAACTGTGGTGGCAACAGATATTAAGGTGGGGGGGTACTTGGACCTAAGAATAGCCCCCTTGTTGGTATGCTCCCCTGCTATGCCCCTAGCCTTCTTGTGTTTCCTATAGGGGTGAAATCTTGCACTCTACTGGTTCCCTGTTTAGACTCCTAGGCCTATCAAATGTTGTTCGTACTCTTGCATAAGGGAATGCTCAAAAAGGTCTGGGCCTGAGATAAGGCCTGCCTGGAGATTTTTAAGGTGGTATGCATCCAAGCACTTGTGTGCGTTCTTTAAGTATGCGTCTCAATGCATGAGGATCAAGTTGGTCAACAGATGTAAAAACTTTTCCAGCAGATGTTGGTATGCAACAGTTGTGCTCTTGCTGATATCGAGCATGAACTGCATCTGGGGGGTATCCTCTACTGTGGAGTTCAGTAGTTGTTGTAGATATTGGTCTCTGGACTTAGGATCTGATTCTGAGGCCAGCAAACCAAAGGTCTTTCCCTCTGATCCATTGCAGCTCTAAGATTATTAAGTATTGATTCACTGGCTGTTGAAAGGGTAGAGAGGAAGTTGGAGGTCCCAATGTATTATCTGACCATAAGTCCCAACTTGACCAGTTCTTGTTGATTGATAGGGGCTGAGGGTAGGCCTTTGTACCCCGGTCTTGCAATATTTGAGAATGTCTGTGGTACAACTTGAGGTCTCGAATTTCTCCTCTACTACCAGATACCAGTTACCTCTGTTTGGTGGGTTGGATCGAATTGGCCAATATCCAGGGAAGTAGACGATGAGGGTCCTGGTCTGACCACTGTGTCCAAGTTTTGTAAAACTTGGTGATATTATCCATCAAGGGGAGTATTAGAGATGCAGGGTGAGAGGACTGCTCCATGTGAAACATATTAGAGTCTCACCCAAGTTCTAATCTTAATTTGTAATCCTCTGCCCTTGCGGATCATCAATGCCGAGATACTGCCTGACTCGGTCACTGAATGCGTGGAAGTTTGCCTTTGGAGGAGGGGCTAGGTTCTCTGGTTCTGATTCATCTACTTGAGATGTTGGCGAGTAAGAAGATCCACCTTCAAGGACATAGTCACCCTTCTCAAGTCTTTGGAGGGGGGGTCTCACAGATTGATGTTGCAGCTAAGGTAGAGGAGCAGGAGGTGGGGATACCATCATTTTGATGGTAGATGTAATGATAGAGGCTGAGCCTTTGATTCCTTTTAGCCCTTTTTTGATAGCAGACGCTGCCTATGGCATAGAAGTATCCATTGGTTCTGTTTGAACCGGTTGGGTAGGTTGCTGAGGGGGCTCGAAGACCTGACTGGGTTGGGCCTGTACAGATGGTTGTGATGCTTGATTATCCACAGGAGTGGGTTGAGATGAGACTTCTTGAACATTTGCTCCATTGAAACTGCTGTAGTCTGGACTGTAACTGCGAGGTCCTGGATTTGTCTCTGGTTTTGTTCAGACAGGTTCTCCATCATTTGCATGTTCTGTTGCTCAAAATGTGATTTAAGCATTTTGAGGAGTAGATGGGGAGCAAGCCTCTGCAGATCCTGAGCTGAAGCAAACACTGGATCCTGGCTATGTGTAGGATGGACTGGTGCAGGATGCTGTTGTTCCTTTGTATTAAGATCTAAAATAGAATCATCAATTTCACCAGTGTCCAGCTCTCCCTCATTATCCGGTTCTCGTCTACCGGTTGAGTTTTGGCAGCACGCGTGTCACAATGTGTATATATAAAATCCAAAACTCTCACTAAAATTAGTACCAAAAGTGTCTATGCACAACGGTGAAACAAATATGTAAAACTTAATGTAGTAACACTCTTATAACTAAAATTATCACAACGTGAGAGCTGAAAATACGCCGTCTAACAAGATGGCTACCAACGGAAAGAAGGAAGAATCACGTGTTTGCTGTGCAGTCGTCATATACCTGGGGCCGTATTCATAAAGAGATCTTAAGTCTGAGACAAAAAATAGTCTCAGCTTGAGATTTGGTCTCAGCTGAGACCAAGTCTCAACTTTGTATTCATAAACAGATTCTCAGCTGAGACCAAGCTGAGACCAGTCTCAAGTCTTTCCAATGTAAACAAACCATAAACTTGCAAATATATCCCAACATTTTTGTAAAGATCAATAGTTTTTGTGTGTTTTAATTCTTAACAAAAATTATACTGTCCATTTAAATAAAAAATAAATAGAAAATTGTGTCAACTGTTGTTTATTTTTCATGTCACATGATCTACTTCTTTGTTGCTATGCAGTCAGAAAACACTGTTGAAAAGTGTCTCAAAGTAAGGCACTTTTGAAACCAAAGTTTGGGCTATCCGTTGTTACGAAAGTTTATTCTAAGTATTATATATGTTGTTAATTATTTCTACTTTACATTAAGCCATAAAAAGTAAAAACATGAATCTCAGTTAAGATGAAATAATGCTTGAGACTTTTACCACAATATTTGAGACAACTATGTACCAGTCTTAAGTTTGAGACCAAATCTGAGACTAAAATTGGTCTCAACTATTTTGTGAATAGCAACAAGTTTGAGACCAAAAACAGTCTCAGATTTGAGATCAAAACTTAAGACTTGAGACAAAATTTGGTCTCAGCAAGTTTTATGAATACCGGCCCAATATAGAATACCTAGAATACCTGGTTACTAGAGAGTTTAAGATACACGTTTTGGAAATTACGTGTACTGCAAAATCTATAAGTATACGTAGACGTTCCCGTATGTCATTTTTGGTTTAAGATACAAGTACTACATGATGTCATGCTCCCCTCCCCATTTGGTTATTTATGCTTGGAAATGGAGTGAATTTCACTGCAAGGAATGTATGGTAGAGGGATGGACTGTTTTTTTACTTCATCATGTATTATGATTCAATTAATGTAATATGTAAACTTTCTCAACAGTTGCTGTGCTTGTAAAATAAAATAATAAAGATTAAATACATAAATGGCCAATGTATACATAAACTATTTAATTTCAAGTTTTGTTTTTTCTTAAACTTACCACAAAGGTAAATACAATATAGCATGATAAGGAATAGTCCGTCCCTAATCTGTTGCATATGGCAAAAGCTACAGGCTTTTTAAAAACAGTGTTATCAAGTGTATTTTATGTCTAAAACTACATTTTAGCAACATAAATATAATGTAAGATACTTGAATATATTATTGCTTAACAGTTGATTATAGAAAATGAAGATTTAATAGTATAAAGTTGAGATAAACCCTCACGTTTTGTTTGTACTTGTAGAACTAGTTTTTCACGTTGTGAACTTGTAGCTTGATGTACGGAGTTTGATAAAAACGCCAAAGATGACGTCATACGTTCTCTTTGCAGTACACGTCGCGACGTGTACTTGTATCTTAAACTCTCTATTCCCTACACCGGTTACGGGTGTCTCTGGTGAAATAAGTCAGCTCAGGGGAGACCTCTTCCTACATTCAGCTGGGAAAGTTTCCAACTTTTAACCTGTTGGTAGCTGCAACGGTCATCAACGGAATAGCATTCTGTTTCAATAGGTAAGTACATTGTAGTGCAATAAAAGTTTGAATGTAAATGTTTAATAAGCATTCTGAAAATATGAGTACAAAAAAGCATTAGTGATAGAATGCTAGAAAACATTTTAAAATGATGGGTATGAAACCCAGTTGCTATTAAACATTTGTAAAACATTTTCAGAGCAAACATTTACAAAATATTGTCAACAAATGTTGTTTAAAAGTTTTATGTATACTGTTTATCAAACATTTCATGATGAACATTTGAAAATCATAGCATAGCCTTCATTATTTCAGTTATATTACAAATGTTTTCAATCAAACCTAGTTTCATGAGTTATTTTATAAATGTTTGATAAATGTTTTCAGCGAAAATATTTGTATAGAAAAAGTTTATAAAATGTTTTTTTTTTAAACATTATAGTGTGAACGATTACGTGGAAACATTTAGTAACCCAAAAGATAGGGTTTAAAAACATTTTATACATGTTTAATCCATTTTAGAATGTTTTAATGTTTACTGGGTATTTTGTGCACATTTGTGTTTTAATTCATCGATGTTGGATTATAAAGTGCATCATGTCGGCTTCCAATGCAGGAAATCCCAAGCTGAGTTACTTTTGTAGCCCTTTTGATTTACACAATTATTGCCCCTCATGCAGAGAGGCTGGTAAAGGGGATGACAGTTGTGTTACTGGCAAAGGAAAGCATGTTGTCTGTCCTTTGCTGAGGAACAAAAGAACAAGGTTGTAAATAGAAAGCGTTATGTGAAGTAAGATAAAACAGGCAATCCAGCATCTCATGAGATATACCAGTCATTGACCGAGAACAAAAAATGTGTCTCTCGGCTTACCAAGAGCCCAACTTCTTGAACTGGAATCCCTGTCCTTAAGAATTCCAGAGACAATTCCCAAGACCCCAGGTGCCATTTTGCAATGGAAAATTTAAAATCCTTGGGATTGAGTTTCAACAACAAATGTGGGCTTTCCAGCAGTCCCTGTTGGACGCTTTCCATAGGCTTGCAGAAAAAGAAGTTAGTACTTGGTGGGGACATTGGTTATGGGGTGTAGGTGTGCATCATCATGGTGTGACCTTGATTTGACCTTTGACTTTGCTGTAGTGACCTTGACCTATAAAATCTTGTCCGGCCTATATCTTGGAAACTGTAAGGTGTAGGTAGAAGTTGATACTTGGTAGGGTCATTGGTTAGGGGTGGAGGTGTGCAACGGCATGGTGTGACCTTGATTTGACCATTGCCCTTTGGTTAGGGACCTTGACCTATAAAATCTTGTCCGGGGCTATATCTCAGAAACCATAAGGTGTAGGAAGTTGATACTTGGTAGGGACATTGGTTAGGGGTGTAGGTGTGCAACGTCATGGTGTGACCTTGATTTGACCATGGACCTTGCTATAGTGACCTTGACCTATAAAATCTTGTCTGGCCTATATCTTGGAAACTGTAAGGTGTAGGTAGAAGTTGATACTTGGTAGGGACATTGGTTAGGGGTGTAGGTGTGCAACATCATGGTGTGACCTTGATTTGACCATTGCCCTTCGGTTAGGGACCTTGACTGATAAAATCTTGTCCGGGGCTATATATCAGAAACCATAAGGTGTAAGAAGTTGATACTTGGTAGGGACATTGGTTAGGGGTGTAGGTGTACAACGTCATGGTGTGACCTTGATTTGACCTTTGACCTTGTCATAGTGACCATGAGTTTTAAAATCTTGTCTGGATTATTTCTTGGATCCTATAAGGTGTAGAAGGCTGATACTTGGTAGGGACATTGGTTAGGGGTGTAGGTGTACAACGTCATGGTGTGACCTTGATTTGACCTTTGACCTTGTCATAGTGACCATGAGTTTTAAAATCTTGTCTGGATTATTTCTTGGATCCTATAAGGTGTAGAAGGCTGACACTTGGTAGGGATATTGGTTAGGGGATGTAGGTGTGCACTAATTGTGTGACCTTTTTGCTCTGCCAGACTGTGCTCATCTGCCATATTTGAGACATCTTTTTCTTATGACAAAGATATATGCTGCAACTGATTATTATATGCACTTCTACATAATTGTGCTATTTCCATTGATAGCTGTTGTCCAATTAAAATTTTACAGCTTCATAATTTTTAGTTTACTGATTAATGCTGTCATCTTGCTATTGGATTGTCTTGTTTTAGTACTTTATCTTTACATACATTTTCTTCCTCCTAGATGTTATTTTCTCTGCTTGAACATTATTTGGAGCTTTAAAACTGACACTGCTCTGAAAGTATCCTGATCTTTGTACTGTTTCACTACTTCTATATCTCATGGTGTTGAAAACTATTTCCCCAGGCTGTTGGGTACGGGCATCTCTGATGCTATTTTGTTAATTTATATTACTATAAAAATAGGCAAATATGATAATTACCAATTATATTTGCAAATGTAAAATGATTTACTTTTTTGAAAATGTTATAATGGAATGAGTTTTAATTTTCATTATGGTACTTTTGACTGGAATCCTTTTGATTTTGTTTTAATTTTGCTTTTTATTGTGAGACATATTCTATCATAGTGTCAGTTGTGATGACCTGTGTTTCGTTTCATGCTACTGACTATATTTTAAGGTGAGAATACTGCTGGATAGTTTTCCAGTGGTACCTGAGATTTAACCTAAAACACACTCATAAATATTAGGTATACTTCTTTGGTCCAAACACTTATGTCATAGTTTGAGGAGTTTGCTGTCATAATTTTAAACTGTGTTTTTTGTTCATGAAATAAGGTATTTCCACATTTAATGGCATATGTCTATAATTTCTTAAAATAAATCTTAGTTAATATACTCTTGGTAAGTGTGGTGATCCATGGGGTTTTCATGCTATTAGAAATGTGGCTGTAAACATTATAGCAAATAAACTTTTAATCTGAATCTGTTTTTAGTGAATGGAAATTTGTATATAATTGTATCGTACAGAATAGTTTTTGTTTCTTAAATTTTAATTCATATTTTGAAACCAAAATAAAGAAACAAGGGGCAATAAAACAGTTACTGTGGAGTTTTCATGTCATATGCTAACAAACCAGTTTGCAGGTATTCTGGATTAAATGTTTACAAAATATTTCTCTACAAAATGTAACTTTAAATACATAAATACATGTCACAAAGCCATGGTGTCATGGGATAACAACGAAAACATCATTTTCTTAGTTAAGTCTAAGCATACATTTATAACATGAAAATCAACGTGTCGAGCAGCAAACATCTATTTTCAGCTAAAATTGATTTTTAGTTATATTTTTACTAAAACATCAATAATTAATTAAAAGAAATATTAGTCAAAACAAAAGTTTAGAATATTACAGTATAATTTATGTAGGAACCCACAGGGAGCACTATGCATAAAAACTCCACTGATACAAAAACACCTCAGACGACTATGCATAGAATAAGGTCATATAGAACTCTACATGTAAAATATATTTTAGCTAGTACAGATGAATACTATTGTTTTAATGTAAAAGAGAGATGGCTTCCTATCATTTCAGCTCTTTCTAAAATGGCACTGTAAAATTATCTTCCATATCAATAACCTAGAGGCTGTGCTGAGCAGGCACATGCCTTGAAATGTCGTTGATTTATTATTATTATTATTATTATTATTATATACCACCTAATCAAGTAAAAGCTCTAGGTGCTGAACATATTACAATACTTAATTTTGACCATAGAAATATACAGGGGTCTCCAGTTCAAACAAGAAGGTCTTGAGTCCAGTGTGAGAAATTCGTTGCAAAGCAGTGGTGGCCCGATCGGGCCACAAGGTTCTGAAGTTCAGTGGCCCCTATTAAAACTTGATGGCCCAAACTTTTTAAAAACTAATTAACACTTTAGTTTTCTAACAAACTGTCTTTTTAATTTATTAAAAGTGACAAGTCAAAAGATACAAAAGTGATTTATGTTAAATTTCTTCATTTAACTTCAAGCTTGAATACAAATTATACAAGATGCACTCAGAGAGAGCAAAACGCTCGACTCCATGTGACCAGTCTCTCAAGTGATATAAAGTATTGTAAAGAAGACAATAAAATAAAACCAAACATGTAAATTAATTTTTGAAGAAATATCAAGTAGAAAGCTAAAGTCATTAAAAATGCATTTAAATGGGACCCCTGAAAACTCATGATTATTTTTGAAATGCCTTCCTTTCGTGACACAAAAAATATATAAAATAAAAACCAACACCGCTTTTGTGCACACTACTCCAAAGAAAAATGTCTCACTAAAATTTTGTATGATTTAGATTTTTATTAACTTTAGATAATTTTTTGTAGAACTAAAAAAAAACTAGCAATATATTTTATGTTTTTACTTTTTTTAACTGTCAAACATTGCACTAATTGAAAATTTAAAGAAACTGTTACTTGAAAAAGTAAATCATACAAATTAATCTGCTTGTTTTTTGGATTGATGTGTATTCCATTATGTCCTCATGCATAACAGTTAAGTATTGTTTTTTTGTCATGATAGATGGGCATATTTACTTTTTTTTCATTCAACTTTGACAACTTTTCACCCATAACTAAGGGCCTAGGAATATGAAACAAGAACTTAATATATTGGCATGTATTATGTTTGAGTAAATGAATAGTTTTTCTGCATAAGTTGTGTTGCTTGTGTGTTGTGTTAGGATTATAGTCTCATATGAAGTGACTCCCTTATAACGAACTGTAAACAAAGCTCAGTATCATCTGAAATATATGAAGAAAAATTTTGTGCCAGTCCAAATCAACATTGATCTGTGGTTTTATTTCCCTCCTCAAGTACAAGTGTATACATATTACATACATATATAGGATTTTGTTTCTCACACAAAGAGGAGTTGTGGGGGGAGAGAGAGAGAGACTGAATGTGGGGAAAAAATCAATAGTGCACACTGGGTGGATTAGATTGGGTCGTTTTCTATCCCAAAATACAAAGGATTTCTTTAATAGAATAAAAAAATAGAAATAAAATTGTTTTGATGCAAATGATAAGAAATATCTCTGTTTCCAGAAATAGTAGGAATGCCAATGCAATAAAAAGTAACATTTATTACATGGCAAGGGCTATATAATGCACATGTAAAAGTTCAGGAGTCAGTGGTATTTGTTTAGTCTTAAATGACACCTATAGAGATAACAAAAGTGAAATTTATGTTTTGGCATGAACATTTCCCTCTTACACAGCAGTTGCATCATTACTAGAAAAAAACTGACAGCATTTAGTGTAAATAACAAATTTAAGTACAGGATAACCAGCTTCCAAAAATAACCAGTTCCCCAATCTAACCTCCCTGCTGTCTTCCCTGAAATTTCATACACCAGTCACTGCCTAGCTTTAACATGTTAGGGGGGAGGTATGTTGGCCTGTGTGTGAAAGACACAACAGAGAAACAGTGTCAGCTAATTAAGGGTAAGCTCAATCTGGAATATGCAAAACAATGCATAATTAACGACTTAGCCATGGGGGAAAGAAAACCAATTTAAAAAAAAAATGACAGCACACTGGATTGTATTACCACATGAGGCATGTTGTAGTCAATGTGGTGGCCCATTGGGGCCCATGAAAGTCAAGTTGTGGTGGCCCTAACTTAAAAAGGGGGGGCCCCTGGCCACGGGGCCATGGTGAATTTCGCACGCTGCTTGAGTCCCACTCTAAAACTGGTTAGAGATTTTGCCATTCAGAGGCTTGGAGGGAGTTTATTCCAAAGCTTGGGTACTGAGTTCTGAAAACACCTATCCCCAAATTTAGAAAAAGTTCTAGCCTCCAGAAACAGAGGTGCACAGGAGGACCGTGTGTGTTTGGAAGTGATCCTGAGGGGAGGAAGCAGGTCCATTAGATACTCAGGGGAGTTTCCATTCATTGCCTTGAACAGCAGTAAAAGGTTTTTGTAGATTATCCTCTTCCAAATTGGTAACCAGTGGAGTTGATGAAGAAGGCTTTTTGAGTCAACCTCTTTAGAAACTCGCATCACAACCCTTGCTGCCACATTTTGTATACGCTGAAGTTTATTAATAGACTTCTTTGCAAGTCCAAGTAGAAGGGAATTACAATAATCAAGTCTAGAAGTGACATATGCATGTACTAAAGCTTTTGTGGCATCAAGTGTCAGATAACGGTGGCAGCGAGCAATTGATCTGAGGTAGTACATTGCGGCACTTACTTTCTGGTGAATAAATTTATGCATATTCATTTCTGAGTCAAATAAGACTCCTAGGTTTTTGGCACATGATGTACTTCTTACTAATGAGTCACCAATCTGAAGTGCTTTTGAGGGCACTTTTTTAAGAAGTAAGGGGACCCCAGAAGCAGAACCTCTTTTCATCATTAAGCTTTAGCTTGTTACAGAGCATCCATCGCTTGATATTACAGATACATTCTCCGAGCCGACTACAAACATTATTCATATCAACTCCTGGTCTGAAAGTGAGATATAGCTGTGTGTCATCAGCATAAGTGTGATAACTTACGCCATGCTTTTGAATAATGTCTTTCAGAGGTGTAGTGTACATCGTGAACAGAATCGGGCCAAGCACTGAGCCTTGTGGTACACCATGTTTGAGTTTAACAGGTTGAGAAAAGTACTGACCAACTTTCACCATCTGTGATCTGTCAGAAAGGTATGAGGCAAACCAATTTAATGCATTTCCAGTTATTTCAAAGTGGCTCCGCAATCGTGAGAGTAGGATATTATGGTCTATTGTATCGAAAGCAGCACTCACGTCTAATAGGACAAGAACAACCATGCATTTCTTGTGAAGGGCAGATGAAATGTCATTATGAACTCGAAGAAGAGCTGTTTCAGTTGAGTGATAAGTACGATGAGCAAAGCAGACTGGAATCTGGAACAGAGTTGGTTCTGTTGAATGTGTGCTAACAACCTCTTAGCAACTACCTTCTCCACTTCTCCAATTTAAGTTGGATACAGGTCTGTAGTTTTTAAAATTATCTGGATCCAATGTGACCTTTTTTATTAATGGAATGACTATGGCCCTCTTTGTAGCAGCTGGTACAGCTGCTCCTTGTAACAAAAGGTTAACAATGTTTGTGAGAGGTTCAATTAGTTCATTGAGGCATTCTTTTAATAGGGCTGTTGGAAAGGCATCTAGATCACATGTAGCAGATGAAGATTTCAATATGATCTTACGCACTTCTATGGTGTCAGTTGAAGGAAATACCTCCAGTTTAGAAAGAATAGGATTTTGGTCAACTGCCTGCAGGAACTGGTTCATTGTTTCCTGTTGTGACTCCAGTGACAGAAAATCACTAATTTTAACAATTTTATCCACAAAGAAGGCATTAAAAGAGGAAGCCAAATCTTCATTAAGGGGAGCATCTGGTAATACAGGATCAGGGCACCAGTTTAAAATTTTTTTGCAGTGGAGAAGAGCTTCTTCTTGTCCTGTGATTCAAGGATGCGTGAGGAAATGAATTCTGTTTTTGCAGTTTTCAGAAGGAAGTTAACATATTTAGTCTGATTCTTGAATCACTCATAATCAACCAGTGACTGTGATTTCCTCCATGCCCTTTCATATTGTCTACGCAATACCTTGGCCTAGCGTATGTTCTTGTTGTACCACTGAGTGTTTGGTCTGATGATAACAGTCTTGCACTTTTTGGGAGCATGTGTATCCAAAATAGTAGTTAGTTTCCCATGTAGTTTGTCAAAGAGCCCGTCAACTGTACTTTCTTCACTGATCACATCCTTCACCTCAGACAGATCATATTTTAGTCTGTTTGAACAGTCTTCCTTGGGGGTCCAGGTCTGGAGTCAATTACCTTAAATATTACAGCACGATGATCGGAGATACCCAGGTCATAAACTGATAATGAATGGACAGGAGAGTTATCAGATTTAGTTATTACAAGATCAAGAATGTGACCCATGCAGTGAGTTTGGTCTTTAACTAATTGAGATAATGCACATTCCTCAAGAAGGTGGGTGAATTTAGATGGCAACGGAGAATCAGGCTTATCCATGTGGATGTTAAAATCACCCATTACTAATAAATTTTGATGGGCAGTAGTACAATTGATAAGCTTGTCAGATAATTCATCCATAAATTGCTCTTCAGTGTAGCCATTCTTCACACTTGGTGGAGGCCTGTATACCACTATTACTCTATAGGAAGTGTTATGTAGGTTAAGCTGTGCTTCCAGATGTTCAAATGTGGAAAATTGTTGGGAGATGACATTCTTGACATGAAAATTTTCCTTTAATATAAGAGCCACTCCCCCTCCCAAAGTATTCTGCCTTGGAATTTGGAGGCACTTGTAGCCACTAGGGGTCAGATCACTAATCACATCCAGGTCTCCATTTCCACTGAGCCACGTTTCAGTTATGGCAAATATATCAATGTCCAAATCAATTAAAAAGTCACTCAAGAGAAGGGCTTTGTTTTTCACAGAGTTAGAGTTGAAAACAAGTCCTGACATTGAAATCTGCATTATCAACTACTAAAGCTAAGTTAGTTTTCTGACATGAAAAAGTAGTGATATTTTGACCAGAAATCATGGTGATTTTTGGTTGAAAAATTGACACTGACACAATTTCAACACTATTTCAAAGCTGGATTTCTGACTGGAAAAAGTGGTGATAAAATATTTTGAAGTCAAACTTATCTTAATAAAAAAGATAAAACAAAGAACATTAGGCCTGTGACTAAAAGTAATTATATAACATAGCAGGGGTGGAGGTGGGGGATTTACCCTTGCTCAGTTGCATGCATGGTGTTTACTTCTTTAGGTCTGTTTGTTTTTGTGGTCAGAACTGACAACTAATTAAGGTGGGAGTAATGGGTGGAGTTCTACAAATGTGGTTATTCTTGTGTATTTTTTTTCAGTTTATATGACAAAGTTGTATGAGACACAAGCATATGAACTGAGCATCGTGACTTTGCTGCATGATTATAGCTTCTTTATAATTACAATATAGTTATAGCCAACTTAATAAAACATTTAAAAGAAACTGATTGGATAAAATACTGAAGATATAAATAATGTCACAATTATTTGTTTTTACAAAGAAAAAAATATAAATTTATTTTAAAATTTCACAAAAAGAATTTCAATTGAAAACATTGAATAATACTGGTCCTATTAATAACATAAATGTGGATATCTAGTTGGAAAATATGGATTTACATTTCTTGAGCAATTATATTTGAAAGCTGGTGCAAAATTATGTGTCATTACAATGTTATCAGAAATAGAATATTGAATATACAATGATTCATGAAAACATGTCATCTTGGAAAGAATTGATTACATTGAAGTTGTATCCAAATTGTAAAATATGTATATATATAGTTATTGCATAATATTATTAAGAAGCTATAATTATGACACACAAGCTACAATGATTTCAAGTAAAGAAGACAATATAAATAACCTAATTTTACCCATTGAATTCAACCCTATTTCATACATTGGATCCAACCAAAACCTGTTTGCAAAATCTACACGTATTTCAACCAGATTTCACCCATAGATTTCAACTAGATTTCAACAGTTGGTTTCAACATGATTTCACTGGTTGGATCCAACCAAAAACAGTTTGCAAAATCTACAGGTATTTCAGCCAGATTTTACCCATTGAATTCAACCTGATTTCAACGTTGGTTTCAACATGTTTTCACAGGTTGGAACCAACTAAAAACAGCTTGCAAAATCTACACGTATTTCAACCAGATTTGTACATTGGATTCAACCTGATTTTAAAGTTGCATGCCTGCTGGGTGAGTTATTATAACTCTTTAAATCTTTACCTCCACTACCTTCAGCTAAATTCTAACTTCTTCCACTAAATTCTTTTCATTAAATTCTAACCATGACAATAGTTACAGCACTTTACTGTTGTAGATTTTCAATTTTATAAACAGCAGGACATGTGTGAAAGCTTGACCCAGTTAATAACTGTATACATTTCAAGGGAAATGTATGGTGGCTGTGATGTGGCATTGAAATGCCTCACAGAAACCACCGAGTACAGAAGTTTGTTTACTTGTTAATTGAAGGGAACTGGGAAGAGAAAAATACACACAGCAGTATTAAGCACATACATAGGCTTGAAATAACTTTTTATGTTAACGCTTCTGTGTACTGAAGAATGAAAGTAAACTTTATTTTTCTTTCCTGTGAACTTTGAATCCTGGATTTTTGTAAAATGCATTTTGCGTTTTAGTAAGAGTAAGATAAAATATTCATATTATCGCTCTTGTAAACAAAACATGTCAACATGTTAGTTTAATAATTTTTAAAATACGTACTCATTCACACAACTGACAATCATTTACTTTATCCATTTAGTTAACACTCCCGTATTGCCTTTTTCTCTTATTAGAATGATAAACACAATAACAGTTTATTCATTATGCAGCGTTCTTACCGGCCGTAAACACGATATGGTGTACGTGCAACTCGCTGACAAGAGAAGTCGCTGACACTAACTCGCTGACACAACTCGCTGACAATATGCAAATTAGATATGGCAGATTAAACAAACGTTATACTAGTTTCCTAACAATATTTTATAAAATGGAAGCATAGACGAAGACTTTAAACTACAGAAATCACGGCAACAGCACCCAAGTCATTAATATTCATGAGAAGATATGAGGTCACGGGTTTCACCTTGCATTTCCTAACAATATTTTATAAAATGGACGTCTCGTCAAAGATTAAATACTTTAAATGACAGAACTCGCGGCCATAGCACTCAAGTCATTAGTATTCATGAGAAGATATGAGGTCACGGATTTCCCCTGGCATTTCCTAACAATATTTTATAAAATGGACGTCTCGTCAGAGATTAAATACTTTAAATGACAGAACTCGTGGCCATAGCACCCAAGTCATTAGTATTCATGAGAAGATATGAGGTCACGGATGTCCCCTGGCATTTCCTAACAATATTTTATAAAATGGACGTCTCAACGAATTTCAAATACTTTAAACTACAGAACTCACGGCCATAAGCAAATAAGATAACTTGTATATATACGCACATATATATTTCTTGTCAGCGAGTTGTGTCAGCGAGTTTCCGTTAGCGACTTCCTATGACAGCGAGTTGCACGTAAATCCACAATATCACAGCCTGTAAATTGGTCAAGAACGTTCTCACAGGTGGTATATACCATTCGTGAGTTGGGTACCTACAGAGACTTTCCAAACTTTGACCTTCACCTCTAATGACAACAAAGATGCAGAATACACGTGCTTGAATGAGGGTGGCACTAAAGAGTGTATGAGTGTATAACTTATGCTGTCTTGTGTTGTTACATAAAATGTCTGTCTGAAAATGAGGCTATAAACCTTGAGTTAAAGTGATCATACAAATAAAAAACATGTACATCTGATGTACTGTTTGATAGTATTAGATTCAGACAATTATCCAAATGGATCAAATTAAATATCAACATTAAAACTTTGAGCTTTATTTAGCAAGCATGCATGCTCAGAAAAAATTGACCATACTGAGTGTCATGACCAGAACTGCTTGGTAAAATCATTCCACCAAATTAAACCATGTAATATAATGCATAAACTACAGATAATACCCACTGATTGATGAATCTGAAAATGCATTTAAACAACACATAACAGAAATTGTGAAAAATAGAATGGTTAAGGGTTGTTTACAGTCACATACACCTTTTATACCAGTTCCATACACTTTTCTGACCATTCCATATGCCTCCATACGTTCCCTACGCTTCCATTCACTCCCATACGCCTCCATACAGCCCATACGCTTTTTAGTACCACCGGTTGAATGAAGTGTTTCGGTACTCAGGATTTCGATAAATAACCTCAGAAAACGTATAACAAATGACATATATATCTTTTGCATGGTGGATAGCGAAATATTGTGATTTCTTTTATTTCTTTCACTTTGTGATTTGTGTTTGTTTACGTCCACACATAAACACACAGGCAGTGAATTGTTAAGAACGGTCGAAACTTTCCACTGGTGGGTACCGACTCACAGGTCGTGTGCACGGGCCTTCTGAACGCGACATTATTCTGTATCTGCTGGGACGGTACTGCTTCCCTGCATAAGTTGGCCGCGGCTCATCTACAGGCTCCAGAAAGACAAATAGGTTATTGTACACCAATGAAAACTGTTGCATATAATAAGTTTAACAATAATACATGATTTCAGAGTGTAGTAGGCCACTCGTGTTAAAGCCCTGTGAAGGTGTGGTGAGAGCGGCCAACCTATTACTGTGGCCAACTTATGCAGGGAAGCAGTACAGTAGCTTTCCACATTATGAAATATTAACAGCTTTACTGTAGCATTTTATCTTGATGGTTTGCGAGTTTTAACTTTGTTTACAGGTGTATTTCACTTCTAAATATTCTATTTTGGAGCATTTTGAAATTATTTTACAAAGCTATACTGGTCGGCCAGTGAATTTTGTCACCCCAGTGAAGTTCGTCACCTGCTATAAAAGCGTTCAAGGACTAGCAATATCCACATTTAAAAAAATGGAATAGTTGACTTGGAGAGCAAGGTATAATTGTTTGCAGGAAGATCATAGTAGAGAAGTTTTAATATTGTCATAAAATACGAGTGACAAACTTCACTGGGGTGACGAAATTCACTGGCTGAGCAGTAAACATTAAAGTATCATTAACGCTCGACGATAGGAGAGGGTTATTGTAATCAGTTTGTTCCGTCTGTCTTTCTGTCCTTCTGTATGTACACCTTTTCACTCTTATAACTCAAAAAAATATAATATCAATCAAGCTCAAATTTGGTGGGCAGATATTTCATGGGGTACAGATGGATTCCTCTGAATTTGGTGAAATTTGATTAAAAATTAAAGTCAGGAGAGAGTTTTTCTTATTTTCAATTAGGTGTATTTATGCTTCTCTTTGTCACATACATGACAACTTGATTGTTTTAAGTTGTGATTTAACCACTATTTCTGCATGAATTTTTACACAATAAAAACTAGCAGAAGCATGCTGTACTGATACCTTTCTAACAATATAAATAACTTATTTGTAGGTTACATATAAAATCATAAAGAAATAAGTTCTGCTGTGATATTGATTTAATATTCACTTTTGTGAAATATCATTCAAACATCAGAAGCAAAAACTACTACTGTAGCTCGGCATGTGGAGTACTAGATTTGTGATCCTAAGGGTCTGGGTTCAAATCCTGGGGTCTGTGTGTGTTTTTTTTACATGTATATATCTTTTATTTATTTATTTTTCATTAATGCTCGAAGATAGGAGAGGGTTAATAGTAATCAGTTTTGTTCTATCTTTCTGTCTTGTCTTTCTGTCCTTCTGTCTGTACACATTCTTGCACTTATAACTCAAAAACTATAAAAACCATCAAGTCTCAAATTTGGTGGGGATATACTACATGAGGTACATAGGGATTCCTCCAAATTTGGTGAAATTTAAGTCAAAATTAAACTCGGGAGATAAAGTCTTGTTTTCAATTGGACATGTACATAGAAATCTGTTTCTCTTCCTCACATACATAAATCAATATATTGCTTTCTGATGATGTCATTACCTAATGATGTCACAATGCAATTGTCATTGTGAGGTGACCACTGAGGTCACAAGCCTACCTTGTGATATTTGCTGTCTTTAGTTAAAAATATTTCCTCTCATTCTATGTCTTGAAAGATATTTAAGAGAGTGTTGGTGTGTATTCATGATTTTGACGTTTCATTAATTTCTGTGTTCATTCTTTTTTCTGAGATCCCATTTTCAATGTATTTTCAGTGACTTTGGTTTCCTACTTAATATTTCTTCAAAATTAATGAACAAATTTTGATGATAAATTTTTAGTACTAAGGGCCTAGTCAAGGGAAGAAGTAATTACATTTTAGAAAAGATCCACTTCATATTCTGGACCTCTGGAGCCTCTGTTACTCTATTTACCCTTGTCTAAGGAAATGAATGGTTACTGCTTGGAGTGGATTGACCCCCATAGGGGTGTTTCCTGTAGGAGCCTCTTTTATTGTGGTGGGGACCACAAAAGGACTGGTTTCGATAGGGCATAAAACCCCGAGTGTTTTAAGGGGGTGCCTTTTTTGAGGAGGAACTCTTCTCCGTCCTTAACCAATTATGAACAGCACAAAGGAGAGGGACAGAATGGGGAGCTCCTGAGTTCTTGATGTCTGATTCTCTGTTGAATAAGGAGCCTCTTATTCAGGATATCTAGATAGTCACATGTCTTTTTATAACCATTTCTGGATTGGCACCCTTTTGAATCTGAAGTTTGACCTGTTTGGCAGTAGCCTTGATACTGTCTTTACAGTTTTTATGACCAGGTTACATTCAGAAATGACCTGGGTAAAGGCAGCTGTAAAGTTAAAGGTACAGAGATTGCCTAGCCTCATGCTCAAACTCTTTGACTACCTGTAGGGGACCTCACCCATGGGAGCTCTAGAGGGCTTAGGGGAGAAACAGATTTTTGCAAAATATGTGTTCAATTCTTGTAATTTGTCCTCAAAACATGGCTGACACAATTATACCACTTGACAGTGGAAGGGGGGAGGGGGTTTATGAATTTACCCTCAAGTAGATTTGCAGCCTGAAAGTCCTATTTAAACTTATCTAAGGTTCCTTGAGGATAGTCAGGCCATCTTGTTCAGACCCACACTGAAGTAGAGGACACTGGGATACTGTCTCTAGGGTCAGGAAGGTTAGAACCTGCCTTAATGCCTCAATGTCTTCAGTGTATTGTGAGGGCAAGTCAGACATATCTACTTCCCTGTAAAACATGGGTTAGGGTCAAGTTTCAATATCTAGGTCACCTTGCCTCAGCAATAAGGCATAGGGCCAGTATTATATGTCTATTTTTCTTGGAGACTTGGACATTGGCCAGATTCTGTGGCCATCTGAGATAGCATCCAGTTCCACATGGTAAGCTATTGTAGCGCAATAAAATATGTTGTTCATCTACTTTTTGATGTTCTGTGTCATGGCAAATTTTCAGAGCTGTAGTGATAATGCTAACTGAGTAATAGCTACTTTAACATTTTGCCAATGAGTAGTCACTTGTAACTTCAAAAGTATTCAATTTAGAGGGTTTTTTATTAAATTTGTTGTTCAGCTACTTTTTAATGTTCTGTGTCATCACAAATTTTCAATCTACTTTGACATTTTGCCAATGAGTAAGTCACTTTTAAGTTCAAAAGTATTCAATTTAGAGGTTTGCTATAAATTATGTCATCCTTAGGGTACTAAGGACTACCCCTGTAATGTTGAATATAATGTAGAATTTCTCTTAATTAATTCTTAATCATGCGAATGCTGTTTATCTTCAAAACCATGTTAGCTGTCCTTTTCAGGTGGATACATCTTGGATCTGGCTATAGATGTATCCTTAGTCTATTTTTCCAATATATTTTACAATGTAAAATCACAATAAAACAACAATTATTTTAACCAAACTACATTCCACGATATCTTAAACATATCAGAGCATCAATTGCTACCCTTAATAGTCATAATCAACTTTTAACATTCAACAAACTAAGATTACCAAAGTAGCAACAAAATTAACAATTATAATTAATTAATAACTTACAACAAGGTTGTGAAATCTGTTTGAACAAAATGTCTTCACTTTAAAAAATTAGCAATATTTAGTCCCCAATAATGTGATATGTCAACACCATATCAAAATACCAAAACTAGAAAGGAATAATAAATATTCATTTTTGTGGTAAGATTTTGTAATGTATTACCTGCAGTACCATTATATACATTTCATGGCAGGGGATAAATGACTGTGTCAGAGGTCTTGTTTTCTCACAATTCTATTTTTACACCAAAACAACATGTACACAATATGCCAAGAAGTATATCAGCAGGTTTCAGAAACCACGAAAGTATAGATTTGAACTAGTTCAATAATACAGTATGTCCATCCACATTCATAATAGACCAGTGGGGCCACAGATGATTTTTACCCCACTATTTTTTCTTCTTACGACCTGTCGGTTTCAAAATCTGTGGCTATAAATAGGCCAGTCGGCAGATACTCGTCATATATTTGGGCTTTAACTTGTCGAGGGACAACTGGTGTGCAGCTTTAGATTTTAAGTTTTTCATTTTTTTTTGCAAATTAGCTTAATTTTCAGCTAGGCTGGACTGGCTGGGAATGAAATCTGTTCTATGAGGTTTCACTTTTATTTTTAAGTTTTTGTTTTTTGCAAAAGCTGTACATATAATTGATCAGCATGGCAATTGCCAGAAGGAGAAAGATTGAAGTACCCAAAGATACTCAACCACAGTTTGAGTTAGGAGATACAGCTGAGGATATAGAGAGAAGAAGGAGGTAGAGGGAGGAGAGAGAGGAGAGAACAGGAGGAGAGGGACAGAGAGAGGATAGAGAGAGAGAGGATGGAAGAGAGCCAGGAAAGGATTGAAAAGCAACCCCGAACAGACACAGATACTGATGTAGAATCAACTCAATCCAGACAGAACATCCAGACATCGTGGAGTTCATTAAACAGCACAAGGAGCTTAATGATAAGACCAATGACAAGTTCAAAGACAAGCAGAGGAAGGAAGGACTTTGGGAGAGACTAGCAGCTTCCAGGAACTTCTCTGTCAACACTGTCAAGAAGTGGTTCGAGATTCAACGTACCAAATATGGCAAGCTCACTCAGACGAAGTCAGGACAAGCTGCTGAGAAGAGCACCGACAGACAGACCTGGTTGAAGGATAGTTTCATTCTTCTGCGAGGTCACATCAGAAGGAAGGGAGTGTCCAAGTCTTCTGCGTTCAAGTCACCAGTGGGCCCTTCAGCAGCATCAGCCGCAGCTTTAGTTCTGGATACTTCACGAGAGACTAAATCTGAGATGGAAATCAGCATGACATCAGATGTTACTCATCAGCCGTTGAGCACAAGCCCTTCACGATGACCACCAGCTGTCGCCACCACCACGGCTGCAGGTCCAGTTTTAGATCAGTTCCAGCAGATGAGGTCGATGATTTCCAGTTTCTTGGGTGCACGTCAGGATCCCACTCCAAGTCCAAGACAGTCATTGTGCAACTATCTCCACTCTGAGAATGAAAACCTGGAGGAGAGAGACTTTCTGAACTTCAGAGTGAGACAGTGAAACTTCTCAGTGAAATACAGTACAAGGCCGAAGAACGCAAGAGACAGGTCACATCAACTCAACAGGTCACCACATTTCAACTTCCAGAAGCAACAGAGGCCACAGCAGGACATGAATACATACTCACCATACCGGATACTCAACCAGTCTCCGTACTAGTTGTGCAACCTTCTCAGATAGCCACAACACAGCCTCCTACAGTGATTGCCAAAGTACAGCAACCATCAAGGCCTTCATCGGCGTCAGCACAGCAAGCATCTTTCCTAGTTGTGGATCACCAGCAGCCTGGGACTTCCAGACAACTGATGTTCACTTTAAGTCCATCAAAGACAGTTAACCCGCCTTCCGTTGCATTTGGACAACAAGAGGAAAGTCAACGCAACACTTCTGGATTAAGTATACTACAATTCCAGCAGATTTACACACCACAACTATATTCACCCTCTCAACTTGAACCAGCACCATCACCAGTACCATCTTCCACTCATCAAGAACAGTCAAGACCTGCCAGCCAGTCCAGCCAGCAGAGTCAGCCCAAATAAGCAGATCAGCCTGCACCAAGTCGCACCAACCAGCCCTTATAAGGGCCACCCGAATCTTCGAAAAACAATTTAGCTGCTTGTTGCTTCCCAAAAACAAAAAAGCACACTGTCCAACACTTACACTTCCCCCAGAAACATGAAAAAAGTTGTGTGAATGAGTGAATCTATGTTTAACACCAAAAAATAAAATTCCAACACACACAGAAAAAAAAACACCTCCCGCCTCCCCCCCCCCCCACCAAAAAAAAAATAAATAAATAAAAATAATAAAGTGTCACTTCAACCCCAACCTGAGGTGACACCCTCCCCCCCCCCCCCCAGGAAATAGTAATTTACTAACTAAAGTATAACTTTCCCAACACCACCCCCAAAACAAAAAAATATAACACATGAAGTGACACCCCAGTCCCACACCCCCAAAAATATAAAAAAAATGATACAGACAGTATAAAACACACAGTATCTATAAACTCAAAGTGCTATGAATGTGTGGATGGACTGACAGACAGATCAAATGGTGTTGCAAAACAACACCTCGCATGCCACAAACATCCCACGACCTGGCTGTTGATTGGGTGACTGACAGACTGACTTAAATTTTACCTTACTGGTCAGACTGGATTAAATTACAATTTTGATTTTTATTGTTGAAAATTTTGGGTTTTACAAAAGTTTAAATTTGTTTTCATTTTATAATTTAGTTTGGATTCAGATTGATTGAAAATTTGTTTTAATTTTTGTGTAACAGTTTCTCAATAAAAGATCTTGGATTATTAAGCGTCCCACAAGGGACGCTTGTTTGTGTATGGGAGACCTTCAGGCTCCGCCGGCTCCGCATTTTGTTTTCCTTATAACTCTGTAACCGTTAGGCGGATTCTTTTCAAATTTGGCAGGTTTAGGCAGTAGCCTTGGGGAATTTTTTCGAATATGCTGCAGTGACATTTCAACCAATCAGAGAGGTCACATGACCAAAAATGTCTTTTTTCGATGGGGAAGCTTGTCCGGATGATAACTTGAAAGGAATTTTATCAATTCACCTGAAACTTGGCAGATACATTCATTGTATTAAAATCTGGAAATCATTAGATTTTGGCATTGATTGGTTAAGAAATGGCCGAGTAATTAATGATTAATTAATCATTACGAAATTTCCAAATAAGGAAAACACAAAAATGCTTATATCTCGAAAACCGTGCTAGATAGAGCGATTTCGACGAAATTTTTGACCCACAGGGTATCTCTGCCGAGTAGTTATCCCAATTTTCAAAAAAATTTTGTCTCGCCCAAAAATGGCGGCCATTTTGAATTTTCGAATTTTTCACAAAAATTGCAAAACACAAAAATGCTTATATCTCGAAAAACGTGCTAGATAGAGCGATTTCGACGAAATTTTTGACCCACAGGGTAACTCTGTAGAGTAGTTATCCCAATTTTGAAAAAATTTTTGTCTCGCCAAAAATGGCTGCCATTTTGAATTTTCGAATTTTTCGCAAAAATTGCAAAACACAAAAAATGCTTATATCTCGAAAACCGTACTAGATAGAGCGATTTCGACGAAATTTTTGACCCACAGGGTATCTCTGCATAGTAGCCATGCCTATTTTCAAAAAAAATTTTATCTCGCCAAAAATGGCGGCTATTTTGAATTTTCGAATTTTTCGCAAAAATTGCAAAACACAAAAAATGCTTATATCTCGAAAACCGTACTAGATAGAGCGATTTCGACGAAATTTTTGACCCACAGGGTATCTCTGCATAGTAGCCATGCCTATTTTCAAAAAAAAATTTATCTCGCCAAAAATGGCGGCTATTTTGAATTTTCGAATTTTTCGCAAAAATTGCAAAACATAAAAATGCTTATATCTCGAAAACCCTGATAGATAGAGCGATTTCGACGAAATTTTTTACCCACAGGATATCAATGCAGAGTAGCCATGCCAATTTTCAAAAAAAAATTTTCTCGCCAAAAATGGCGGCCATTTTGAATTTTCGAATTTTTCGCAAAATTGCAAAACATAAAAATGCTTATATCTCGAAAACCGTGCTAGATAGAGCGATTTCGATGAAATTTTTGACACACAGGGTATCTCTGCAGAGTAGCCATGCCAATTTTCAAAAAAAATTTGTCTTGCCAAAAATGGCGGCCATTTTGAATTTTCGAATTTTTGCGCAAAAATTGCAAAACACAAAAATGCTAATATCTCGAAAACCGTGCTACATAGAGCGATTTCGACGAAATTTTTGATCTTCAGGGTATCTCTGCAGAGCAGCTATCCCAAAGAGCTTTCACTCTGTGAAGTTTCAGACCCGTAGCTAATTATTCACCTACTCAAAATGAGTAAATGCTAATTATCTCAAAAACTATTGCGGATACCCAATTTTTCTCAAATAACTCATTCATGTACTTTTGGGAGAGCTTTCACATGGTGAAGTTTCAGACCCATAGCTAATTGCTCACCTACTCAAAATGAGTAAATGCGAATTACCTCTAAAAGTATTGCAGATAGCCAATTTTTATCAAATAACTCATTCACCTACTTTTGGGAGAGCTTTCACTCCGTGAAGTTTCAGACCCATAGCTAATTATTCACCTACTCAAAATGAGTAAATGCTAATTATCTGTAAAACTATTGCGGATACCCAATTTTTATCAAATAACTCATTCATGTACTTTTGGGAGAGCTTTCACATGGTGAAGTTTCAGACCCATAGCTAATTACTCACCTACTCAAAATGAGTAAATGCGAATTAAGCGTCCCGCAAGGGACGCTTGTTTGTGTATGGGAGAGCTTCCGGCTCCGCCGGCTCCGCATTTTGTTTTCCTTATAACTCTGTAACCGTTAGGCGGATTCTTTTCAAATTTGGCAGGTTTAGGCAGTAGCCTTGGGGAATTTTTTTGAATATGCTGCAGTGACATTTCAACCAATCAGAGAGGTCACATGACCAAAAATGTCTTTTTTCGATGGGGAAGCTTGTCCGGATGATAACATGAAAGGAATTTTATCAATTCACCTGAAACTTGGCAAATACATTCATTCTATTAAAATCTGGAAATCATTAGATTTTGGCATTGATTGGTCAAGAAATGGCGGAGTAATTAATGATTAATTAATCATTACGAATTTTCCAAATAAGGAAAACACAAAAATGCTTATATCTCGAAAACCGTGCTAGATAGAGCGATTTCGACGAAATTTTTGACCCACAGGGTATCTCTGCGGAGTAGTTTTCCCAATTTTCAAAAAATTTTTGTCTCGCCCAAAATGGCGGCCATTTTGAATTTTCGAAATTTTCGCAAAAATTGCAAAACACAAAAATGCTTATATCTCAAAAACCGTGCTAGATAGAGCGATTTCGACGAAATTTTTGACCCTCAGGGTATCTCTGCAGAGTAGTTATCCCAATTTTGAAAAAATTTTTGTCTCGCCAAAAATGGCGGCCATTTTGAATTTTCGAATTTTTCGCAAAAATTGCAAAACATAAAAATGGTTATATCTCAAAAACCCAGCTAGATAGAGCGATTTCGACGAAATTTTTGACCCACAGGGTATATCTGCAGAGTAGCCATGCCAATTTTCAAAAAAATTTTGTCTCGCCAAAAATGGCGGCCATTTTGAATTTTCGAATTTTTCGCAAAAATTGCAAAACATAAAAATGCTTATATCTCAAAAACCCTGCTAGATAGAGCGATTTCGACGAAATTTTTGACCCGCAGGGTATCTCTGCAGAGTAGCCATGCCAATTTTCAAAAAAAAATTTCTCGCAAAAAATGGCGGCCATTTTGAATTTTCAAATTTTTCGCAAAATTGCAAAACACAAAAATACTTATATCTCGAAAACCGTGCTAGATAGAGCGATTTCGACGAAATTTTTGACCCACAGGGTATCTCTGCAGAGTAGCCGTGCCAATTTTCAAAAAAATTTTGTCTTGCCAAAAATGGCGGCCATTTTGAATTTTCGAATTTTTGCGCAAAAATTGCAAAACACAAAAATGCTTATATTTCCAAAACTGTGCTACATAGAGCGATTTCGACGAAATTTTTTATCTTCAGGGTATCTCTGCAGAGCAGCTATCCCAAAGAGCTTTCACTTGGTGAAGTTTCAGACCCATAGCTAATTGCTCACCTACTCAAAAAGAGTAAATGCGAATTACCTCTAAAAGTATTGCAGATGGCCAATTTTTCTCAAATAACTCATTCACCTACTTTTGGAAGAGCTTTCACATGGTGAAGTTTCAGACCCATAGCCAATTATTCACCTACTCAAAATGAGTAAATGCGAATTATTTCTAAAAGTATTGCAGATAGCCAATTTTTCTCAAATAACTCATTCACCTACTTTTGGGAGAGCTTTCACATGGTGAAGTTTCAGACCCATAGCTAATTATTTACCTACTCAAAATGAGTAAATGCTAATTATCTGTAAAAGTATTGTGGATAGCCAATTTTTATCAAATAACTCATTCATCTACTTGTGGGAGAGCTTTCACATGGTGAAGTTTCAGACCCATAGCTAATTACTCACCTACTCAAAATGAGTAAATGCGAATTATCTCTAAAAGTATTGCAGATAGCCAATTTTTCTCAAATAACTCATTCACCTACTTTTGGGAGAGCTTTCACTTCGTGAAGTTTCAGACCCATAGCTAATTACTCACCTACTCAAAATGAGTAAATGCGAATTATCTCTAAAAGCATTGCAGATAGCCAATTTTTCTCAAATAACTCATTCACCTACTTTTGGGAGAGCTTTCACTTGGTGAAGTTTCAGACCCATAGCTAATTACTCACCTACTCAAAATGAGTAAATGCGAATTATCTCATAAAGTATTGCAGATAGCCAATTTTTGTCAAATTAATCATTCACCTACTTTTGGGAGAGCTTTCACTTGGTGAAGTTTCAGACCCATAGCTAATTACTCACCTACTCAAAATGAGTAAATGCGAATTATCTCTAAAAGTATTGCAGATAGCCAATTTTTCTCAAATAACTCATTCACCTACTTTTGGGAGAGCTTTCACTCTGTGAAGTTTCAGACCCATAGCTAATTACTCACCTACTCAAAATGAGTAAATGCGAATTATCTCTAAAAGTATTGCAGATAGCCAATTTTTCTCAAATAACTCATTCACCTACTTTTGGGAGAGCTTTCACTTGGTGAAGTTTCAGACCCATAGCTAATTACTCACCTACTCAAAATGAGTAAATGCGAATTATCTCTAAAAGCATTGCAGATAGCCAATTTTTCTCAAATAACTCATTCACCTACTTTTGGGAGAGCTTTCACTTGGTGAAGTTTCAGACCCATAGCTAATTACTCACCTACTCAAAATGAGTAAATGCGAATTATCTCATAAAGTATTGCAGATAGCCAATTTTTGTCAAATTAATCATTCACCTACTTTTGGGAGAGCTTTCACTTGGTGAAGTTTCAGACCCATAGCTAATTACTCACCTACTCAAAATGAGTAAATGCGAATTATCTCTAAAAGTATTGCAGATAGCCAATTTTTCTCAAATAACTCATTCACCTACTTTTGGGAGAGCTTTCACTCTGTGAAGTTTCAGACCCATAGCTAATTACTCACCTACTCAAAATGAGTAAATGCGAATTATCTCTAAAAGTATTGCAGATAGCCAATTTTTCTCAAATAACTCATTCATCTACTTGTGGGAGAGCTTTCACATGGTGAAGTTTCAGACCCATAGCTAATTACTCACCTACTCAAAATGAGTAAATGCGAATTATCTCTAAAAGTATTGCAGATAGCCAATTTTTCTCAAATAACTCATTCACCTACTTTTGGGAGAGCTTTCACTCTGTGAAGTTTCAGACCCATAGCTAATTACTCACCTACTGAAAATGAGTAAATGTGAATTATCTCTAAAAGTATTGCAGATAGCCAATTTTTCTCAAATAACTCATTCACCTACTTTTGGGAGAGCTTTCACTTGGTGAAGTTTCAGACCCATAGCTAATTACTCACCTACTCAAAATGAGTAAATGCGAATTATCTCTAAAAGTATTGCAGATAGCCAATTTTTCTCAAATAACTCATTCACCTACTTTTGGGAGAGCTTTCACTTGGTGAAGTTTCAGACCCATAGCTAATTACTCACCTACTCAAAATGAGTAAATGCGAATTATCTCTAAAAGTATTGCAGATAGCCAGTTTTTCTCAAATAACTCATTCACCTACTTTTGGGAGAGCTTTCACTTGGTGAAGTTTCAGACCCATAGCTAATTACTCACCTACTCAAAATGAGTAAATGCGAATTATCTCTAAAAGTATTGCAGATAGCCAATTTTTCTCAAATAACTCATTCACCTACTTTTGGGAGAGCTTTCACTTGGTGAAGTTTCAGACCCATAGCTAATTACTCACCTACTCAAAATGAGTAAATGCGAATTATCTCTAAAAGTATTGCAGATAGCCAGTTTTTCTCAAATTAATCATTCACCTACTTTTGGGAGAGCTTTCACTTGGTGAAGTTTCAGACCCATAGCTAATTACTCACCTACTCAAAATGAGTAAATGCGAATTATCTCTAAAAGTATTGCAGATAGCCAATTTTTCTCAAATAACTCATTCACCTACTTTTGGGAGAGCTTTCACTTGGTGAAGTTTCAGACCCATAGCAAATTACTCACCTACTCAAAATGAGTAAATGCGAATTATCTCTAAAAGTATTGCAGATAGCCAATTTTTCTCAAATAACTCATTCACCTACTTTTGGCAGAGCTTTCACTTGGTGAAGTTTCAGACCCATAGCTAATTATTCACCTACTCAAAATGAGTAAATGTGAATTATCTCTAAAAGTATTGCAGATAGCCAATTTTTCTCAAATAACTCATTCACCTACTTTTGGGAGAGCTTTCACTCTGTGAAGTTTCAGACCCATAGCTATTTATTCACCTACTCAAAATGAGTAAATGCTAATTAACTGTAAAAGTATTGCGGATACCCAATTTTTATCAAATACTCATTCAACTACTTGTGGGAGAGCTTTCACTTGGTGAAGTTTCAGACCCATAGCTAATTACTCACCTACTCAAAATGAGTAAATGCGAATTATCTCTAAAAGTATTGCAGATAGCCAATTTTTCTCAAATAACTCATTCACCTACTTTTGGGAGAGCTTTCACTTGGTGAAGTTTCAGACCCATTGATAATTAGTCACCTACTCAAAATGAGTAAATGTGAATTATCTCTTAATAGTATTGCAGATAGCCAATTTTTCTCAAATAACTCATTCACCTACTTTTGGAAGACCTTTCACACACGAAAATGAAAAATTGTGAATATCTCGGAAAAGCTATTTCTTCTGCTTTAATGCTCGGCGGGAGATACACACCACGGCAGTGGTCTTGACAAAAATTTTTGTCTCCCCACAAATGGTGGCCATTTTGAATTTTCAAAGTTTTTGCAAAACACAAAAATGCTTATATCTCGAAAACCGTGCTATATGGAGTGAACTCAACAAAATTTTGGACCTGGTGGGTATCTCTGCAGAGTAGCCATGCCAATTTTCAAAATATTTTTGTCTCGCCAAATATAGCGGACATTTTTAATTTTTTTATTTTTTGCAAAACACAAAAATGCTTATATCTTGAAAACCGTGCTAGATAGAGCAGACTGCGCTGACTTTGGTTGCCACAACAGTATAAGGCTAGAAACGAAGCATTTTCTTAATACTTTAGCACTCACCTTTATATCCTTTTCGGGACGCTTTGTTTTTGCTATGCAAAAACATTATCTTTTTTTTTTGCAAGCGATCCTCTAGTTATCTCTTAAAAGTATTGCAGATAGCCAATTTTTCTCAAATAACTCATTCACCTACTTTTGGAACAGCTTTCACATGGTGAAGTTTCAGACCCATAGCTAATTACTCACCTCAAAATGAGTAAATGCGAATTATCTCTAAAAGTATTGCAGATAGACAATTTTTCTCAAATAACTCATTCACCTACTTTTGGGAGAGCTTTCACTCCGTGAAGTTTCAGACCCGTAGCTAATTATTCACCTACTCACAATGAGTAAATGCAAATTATCTCTAAAACTATTGCGGATACCCAATTTTTATCAAATAACTCATTATATCCCCAGACGAAAGTCGGGGATATATTGGATTCAGGTCCGTCGCGCCGCCGCCGCCGCCGCCGCCGCCGCCGTAGAAATTTCCTTGTGGACGCGATAACTCAAAAACAAATTAATATTTTTTTTTCAAACTTGGTACACATGTTAAGGGTGCCCAAAGGAAGATCCCTATTTTAAGGTGACCTTAAACTCCCAGTAAAAAAGAACTTATGGCCACCTTAAGGTCAGAAATTGGACTTTTGGCCACTTAGAGCCTTGTAGGTCACAAACTATGATGCTCAGCTGGCTGAAATTTTACCTGACAACACATTAATATGTTCTTAGTACATGTGCCGAAAATCACGACTTTAAGTTGAGGAGAAAATTGTGTTTGAGGCCCATAAATACCCCCACTTAGGGATTTTTTGCTATACTTTTCATATATTTTGCCCTATAATTTGGAAGTGGTAATTCTGATGAGTCTCAAACTGCGCTAGGTATAACTTTGATATGTAATCCTTGTCTGTAGAAAATTTTAGGGCTGTAGGTTTACCCAAAGGGGTCGACTTAAGGTCTCAAAAGTGCCCACAGAGACCCAATTTATGCACTTTTTGCCACTTTCAAGCACTGTAGCTTTCAAACTATGTCTCTCATCTAAGTTAAATATAATCTGGGAATATATCTATGTGTTTTCTTATATGTGCCCCAACATTTAGGCCTTTAATAGACAGTTAACCTGTGTATCAGGACCATAAACACCCACCCGAGTGACCCTTATAAGACATTTTTCACATCTTTTTCCCTGTAACTTGGAAATGGTAAGTCTGAGAAGTTTCAAACTGTATTAGATATATATTCTGTGTGTAATCTTAGTATGTAACAGATTTTAAGTCTGAAGCTTTAATTTTGAAGGTCAAATTGAGGTCTCTAAAAGGCTCCCAAAGACCCAATATTTGGACTTTTTGCTACTTTTAAGCCCTGTGACTGTCAAACTATGTGACTGATAGAGCTCAAATCCTATCTGGGAAGATATTAGTATGTTATTTTTATATGTGCCAAAAATTAAGGCTTTAAGAAGACATTTAACCTGTGTATGAGACCATAAATCCCCACCCGAGTGACCATTTTTAGACATTTTTCACATATTTTTCCCTGTAACTTGGAAATGGTAAGTCTAAGAAGTTTCAAACTGTATTAGATGTATATTCTATGTGTAATCTTAGTATGTGACAAATTTTAAGTCTGAAGCTTTAATTTAAAGGCCACATTTAGGTCTCTAGAAGGCCCCATAAAGACCCAGTATTTGGACTTTTTGCCAATTTTAAGGCCTGTGACTGTTAAACTATGTGACTGATAGAGCTGAAATCTCATCTGGGAATACATTATTATGTTCTTTTTACATGTGCCAAAAATCAAGGCTTCAAGTAGACATTTAACCTGTGTATGAGGACCTTAAACACCCACCTGAGTGACACTTTTAAGACATTTTTCACATATTTTGCTCTGTAACTTGGAAATGGTAAGTCTGAGAAGTTTCAAACTTTATTAGATACATATTCTATGTGTAATCTTAGTATGTAACAAATTTTAAGTCTGAAGCTTTAATTTGAAAGCCACATCGACTTTGGACTTTTTACCACCTTTAAGCCCTGTGACTGTTAAACTATGTGATTGATGGAGCTGAAATCCCATCTGGGAATACATTATTATGTCCTTTTTACATGTGCCGAAAATCAAGGTTTTTAGTAGACATTTAACCTGTGTATGAGGGCCATAGACACTCGCCCAATTGCCTTTTTTGACATTTTTTCCGTATTTTGCCCTGTTATTTGGAAATGCTTAGTGTGACAAGTCTTAAACTGTATTATATATAATTTTTGTTTGTTATGTATGTCCCCCAAAAAGTTTCAGATCTGTAGTTTAATTGCTAAGGTCTCTTTAACAATTGTAAAATGCCCACAGAAACCCAATTTATGGACATTATGCCACTTTAAAGCCCAGTAACTGTCAAACTATGTGGGTTATAGAGCTGAAATCTTTGAATTTTTCAAAGGAAATGCCTGTCTATTTAAATTTTGATTATTAATAATGTTATGGCTATCTTAGTCTTTTAAGAACTTATTTTTGTGTGTTATACCTCTGCTTGCTGAGTTTTTAACTTTTTAAAATGAAACTGGTTAAACATATTCAAGTAGACAAAATGGACACTTTAAGTGAGCTTTAAGTCCCAATATTAATGAAATTATATCCTTATGTAGTAAAACTAGGGGATTTTTAACCCTCAACTAGCCCAGTTTTATTCAACTTGCCTCAGTTAATTTTGACACAGCTCCTACAGTTATGAACTCATTTCAGTTGATAATCACATACTTAAAATTCTCAATTCTTTTTGTATTTGAGTACCCCTTTTATATAGATTGTTTGTTTACCATTTATCCCCACCTCTGGGACCTCCAGCTATATTGAGTGACACTAAATAAACAAAGGTATTTAATGATATCAGATGAGAAACAAAGAACTCAATGGGGTTGCAGATCTTGTGTAATAGTGAGAGAGGTGTGGAGAAGGGGAGAGGGGTGGGGGTGGGAGGTAGTGGGCTTCATTACATATAACACAAAGGGGAGTCAGAACTGAGATTGTGTCACATATTTAGGTTGCATATATATGGACCACATATATAGGTATAGAGGAAATGAATAACTGAAAACAATTTGCAAATTCTAAAAATAATATAATAAAATAATAATATAAATAATTTTTTTTTAAATAATATTTTATTTGTGAACAAATATAGAAACAGATATGCGCTTTTGGGATTATGAATTTTAGAATGGACATTGAATCATCAATCATTTAAATACTTTGAAGGAAGATTGAAAAGTATGATGAGTTGAGTTAAAATAATATTTTATTTGTCAACAAATATAGAAACAGATATGCTCTTTTGGGATTATTATTTTAGAATGGACATTCAATCATCAATCATTTAAATACTTTGAAAATAGGTTTAGAGTTATCATTGCAGGAAGATTGAAAATATAATTTGAGTTATGTATTCGGTGTCTGGGGATACACCATCTTCCTTGGGAAGATATAAACAGAGTAGATTGATGTGCTGAAGTTCATATAATAATGGGTAATTATGTTTTAAAAAATTCCCGATCAAAACCTGTGGCGTGAGTGATGACCTGTCTGGGGATATGTTGGCGCCGAGTTGGCCCAATCTAGTTCATCTACTTGTGGGAGAGCTTTCACATGGTGAAGTTTCAGACCCATAGCTAATTACTCACCTACTCAAAATTAGTAAATGCGAATTATCTCTAAAAGTATTGCAGATAGCCAATTTTTCTCAAATAAATCAGTCACCTACTTTTGGGAGAGCTTTCACTTGGTGAAGTTTCAGACCCATAGCTAATTACTCACTTACTCAAAATGAGTAAAATGCGAATTATCTCTAAAAGTATTGCAGATAACCAATTTTTCTCAAATAACTCATTCACCTACTTTTGAGAGAGCTTTCACTCCGTGAAGTTTCAGACCCATAGCTATTTATTCACCTACTCAAAATGAGTAAATGCTAATTATCTGTAAAAGTATTGCGGATACCCAATTTTTATCAAATACTCATTCATCTACTTGTGGGAGAGCTTTCACATGGTGAAGTTTCAGACCCATAGCTAATTACTCACCTACTCAAAATGAGTAAATGCTAATTATCTCAAAAACTATTGCGGATACCCAATTTTTCTCAAATAACTCATTCATGTACTTTTGGGAGAGCTTTCACATGGTGAAGTTTCAGACCCATAGCTAATTACTCACCTACTCAAAATGAGTAAATGCAAATTATCTCTAAAAGTATTGCAGATAGCCAATTTTTCTCAAATAACTCATTCACCTACTTTTGGGAGAGCTTTCACATGGTGAAGTTTCAGACCCATAGATAATTACTCGCCTACTCAAAATGAGTAAATGTGAATTATCTCTTAGAAGTATTGCAGATAGCCAATTTTTCTCAAATAACTCATTCACCTACTTTTGGAAGAGCTTTCACATGGTGAAGTTTCAGACCCATAGCTAATTACTCACCTACTCAAAATGAGTAAATGCAAATTATCTCTAAAAGTATTGCAGATAGCCAATTTTTCTCAAATAACTCATTCACCTACTTTTGGGAGAGCTTTCACTCCGTGAAGTTTCAGACCCATAGCTAATTATTCACCTACTCAAAATGAGTAAATGCTAATTATCTCTAAAACTATTGCGGATACCCAATTTTTATCAAATAACTCATTCATGTACTTTTGGGAGAGCTTTCACATGGTGAAGTTTCAGACCCATAGCTAATTACTCACCTACTCAAAATGAGTAAATGCGAATTATCTCTAAAAGTATTGCAGATAGACAATTTTTCTCAAATAACTCATTCACCTACTTTTGGGAGAGCTTTCACTCCGTGAAGTTTCAGACCCGTAGCTATTTATTCACCTACTCAAAATGAGTAAATGCTAATTATCTGTAAAAGTATTGCGGATACCCAATTTTTATCAAATAACTCATTCATCTACTTGTGGGAGAGCTTTCACATGGTGAAGTTTCAGACCCATAGCTAATTACTCACCTACTCAAAATGAGTAAATGCGAATTATCTCTAAAAGTATTGCAGATAGCCAATTTTTCTCAAATAACTCATTCACCTACTTTTGGAAGAGCTTTTACTTGGTGAAGTTTCAGACCCATAGCTAATTATTCACCTACTCAAAATGAGTAAATGTGAATTATCTCTTAATAGTATTGCAGATAGCCAATTTTTATCAAATAACTCATTCACCTACTTTTGGAAGAGCTTTCACACACGAAAATGAAAAATTGTGAATATCTCGGAAAAGCTATTTCTTCTCCTTTAATGCTCGGCGGGAGATACACACCGCGGCAGTGGTGTTGACAAAAATTTTTGTCTCCCCAAAAATGGTGGCCATTTTCAAAGTTTTTGCAAAACACAAAAATGCTTATATCTCGAAAACTGTGCCATATGGAGCGAACTCAACAAAATTTTGGACCTGCTGGGTATCTCTGCAGAGTAGCCATACCAATTTTCAAAATATTTTTGTCTCGCCAAATATAGCGGACATTTTGAATTTTTTGCAAAACACAAAAATGCTTATATCTTGAAAACCGTGCTAGATAGAGCAGCCTGCACTGGCTTTGGTTGCCACAACAGTATAAGGCTAGAAACGAAGCATTTTCTTAATACTTTAGCACTCACCTTTATATCCTTTTCGGGACGCTTTGTTTTTGCTATGCAAAAACATTATCTTTTTTTTTGCGAGCAATCCTCTAGTTTGGGTTGTCCTTAAAAGGACTGATTGATGACAGCATGTTCTCCACCTGTCTTCTTAAATTCTGTCCTCCTGCCCAGCCAGTGCCCTAAGGTTGTTGAAGTAGTCTTTCAGTAGGTCTCGTTGATGTTTGGCCTCCCTTGATGGATTTCTGACGTTTTCATCCTGTGCCTGCTCCCCCTGGTCATTCTGTGGTGGTTGTATGTCGTCTGCTGGAGTGGATGGTCTGTCTGTTCCCCACTGATGGCTTCTCAGCATGTTATATAACACCACACATGTTAACACAATGTCTCTGACAACTTTTGGCCTCTGCTCCATGGTGGTCAGCAGAACCCTGAATCTTCTTCCTGGTATACCTAAAGAGTTATCGACCACCCGCCTGCCCCTGGATATCCTGTAGTTGGCTCTTCTCTCCTCTCTGGTCAGTTGTCATCTGCTGTATGGCTTGACCAGCCAAGGCATAAGGGCAAAGGCATCGTCCCCCAGCAGGAAGTAGTGTATATCGTGCCAAGGTTCCATTCTCAAGTCTTCTTTTCAGTTTGCTGCGGTTGAATATCTGAGCGTCAGATATGACCTACTAACCCCCATGTTGACCCATCTGTTTCTAAATCTCTCTTCAATTTTCTTCCAGTCTTCTGGATCAGTTGGACAAGTCAAATATTTCAATTATATTTGTGTTAAAATTCCTGTAAGATTTCTTTGCAGACCTGGGGGACAAATTTGCAGATGATCGTTCTTCCAACCCTCCATTGGTATTACAGTGAAGTGTATGTTTGCCCTGTGGATAAGTGTCTTAAAGTAACTGCAAGTTTCAGTCCGACTTCCACTGGCTTCCTGAAGTTGGTGGTTGACTTCCTCAGATGAGGGGTAATTCTTTCTTCAATTAAATAAAAAAATCCTGGTTACATCCTTGTAAAGTTTCTGTAGCCTGGTATGTCAGTAGTGATTAACTCATCCAAGAGTGTTCTGTAGCAACCTCTCTCCTCTCTCTGCAGTATCCAGGCATGATTCATGGATTGTGTGGCTTCCTTCTCCTTCTGTGTGGTGGGGGCTGTGGCTGGGGTGGTGGTTCTGGCTGGGCAGATGCTGGGTTCTGTTGTCTTCTGTGTCTTGAAATTATTAAGAATAATAACATATTCAACTCAATAAAAAACCAAAGCACCCTCAACTTGTCAAAGAGTTCCTGTTGATGTGTTGCTGTTATCTTTGAAGTGAGTGTCACATCCCTAGTGACAGGGGTTTATATAGTGTGATAAGGATACCGAATCTGGATCCCGACTATAGATACCGACCCACAAAATCAATCTGTCTTCTCGGCAAGGGTCAGGAACATGCTCCCGGCTTGTTTGTCTTTACGGCTTGTGTGTTTGTGATCCGGCTTGTCTATTAGGGGTTTAAGGCTTGTCGTAGTATTTCTATGACTGGCCGTGCAATAAACGTCCTCGACCTTACATCTTGTCGGGGTAGTCATCATGTCCTGTCTGTAAATGTACCGTCCTGTCGGGGATTCTGTAACCGACTCAGCATTTTCACGCTTTTTTTTCTACAATCCCACGACTTTCATAACCGACCCTAGAGTTGTAGGGCGGATACAGGGTCGGCTCAAGTGGAACACCAGCATTATTGTAGTGTATGCATGCAATTTGTCTGACACCAGTTTTTTTACCAATGAAAATGTACCTTTGTGGCTGTGATGAATATGGTAGATATAATGGAGCAGCAATAGAGAAGAGAGAACTTTATGAGCCAAACTGTCTCAGATGTTTCTGCAGACTTTTTTCAATTTCAGAAACTTTACGTCATGTTTGCAGGTCACAACATTTAGAAAAGCTTGAAGTGGAACACATAGAGGATCCAGATGAACTGAGGCTGAAGAAAAATGTGCTTTTGGCATTCACAGATACTTGTGCTGGAGGAAGGTAATGGAGAGGAAACTTGTATTGGGGTCATGATGTTTTTTAGACCTACATTCTTAGCACAAAACTAAATTGTATAAAGTAGATTCATTATAAGTATAACTGTCAGTTAAAGCTGAGGAAGTATTCTGCCATTGTAAGTATGATTGTTGGACCTATTTCTAGTCTATTACAAAAACTGTAGTCTTTCTTAACTGCAACATTTAAAACATTGTGTGCAGTTTTCTGGTCCCACAACATCGTGTGTATAACAAACAACACTTCTATTTTACAAATGTATAGCTTCTGTTTATTTTTTTGGCACAACAGACATGCAGAAGTGTGACGTTAAAATTGTTTAGGCCGGAATGTGGAATGGACAGGATTCTGGTTCATGAAGGATATAAATACCAAATGGTAGTCAGCCATAACTAGAACCACATTCTGCAGATATTGGAGGTCTTACTTATGCAAAGTCTACTGTATATACTGATCTAGTATATATGGCATGATAAATTGCCAGTATTGTCCAAATCTCCACTTACGCAAATACATGAAACATTCAAAAGTCAGAAAGAATCTTGATTGATTTAAAGAGACGTTTTATGTTGTATTTTGCTTACATAGATTACAAAAAAATCAAAGCATCTTCCATGTTGTGTGCAATATTAAATAAATAGTCAAAGTTGTTTGCAAAATGTGATGATGATGAATCAAGTAGTTACAATGTGCCAAATTGATGCAGACATCCACTAAGGCTCTGATATTTAAGAAAAGATCTGTCTATTGGTCAGGTTGTCAGATAAAATTTCATGTCCATGTTAGCATCTGGTAGGGGACATATTTTATGTAAAGACTGGTGAAAAAATACCCTTACTTCACATTAAAATAGTTTATTGAAAGTAATATGACAACACCTTAAAAATAACTGGTAAAGTTTCTTCCAGAAGTAACCAATATCAACAAGTTGAGTGAAAAGCAATACAATACCTTGAATTTTACATCTGTTTTAAGGACTAGTATATTTGTGATTTTAGCCGGGCATTACTGGGTATTGATATGAGATTGGAGTACTTAAAGATGGACATTGCAGAACTCAGTGGTCATACAGCTGCATGTGTTCGGGACAAGCCACCACAGACATTTGAACAAGATTTTCTGCCTTTTCAAGTTCTAAACTGTAAATATGAAGAGGCAAGTTTTAATCCCTGGCTAATAAGATCTATAACTGCATGCTTCCGTAACATTCCATAGTCAATATTGTACATGGGTTAGCATGAAGTGGGTCGATTTTTCAAGTGTTTTTAGTGCTGTGTAAAAAGTAGATGGGCCAGAAACATTATGTTTGGCAGACATATAGAAGAAAGTGATAGCAGCAATAAAATGCAAAAAATGGTTCATAACTTTTTCCCTCAAATGTAAATTTGTACAAAATCTTTGAAAAATATCTGCACCAAACATTCATGAAGTGGGTTGATTTTTCAGTCAAAAATACTTTTCCAATATTCATATTTTGACCAAATCAATGTGTTTCTTGGATTTATTATACTTAAAAGTTCACAAAAAATGTTCACAAGAAAGAAAATGGCATTAAATTCATGATAAATAGATCTGGTTTGTGAATATGCCATGGTGTAATTGCAGTCAGGATTTTCCCTCATATGAGAAGGGCAATAAAATTTATTTTTAATAATTTAAATTATTAAATTTAACAGACATCAAAACATCCAAATCTGATCTTTTATAATTTAAATATGTACTGTAAAACTTTTCCAAAAATTTCATGATACAGGAATACAGCAAACTTTTATTTTGGTAGAATTTCTTGAAAAAATTGACCCACTTCATGAATCGACCCACTTCATGCTAACCCATGTAGTATAAATTAAAAAACACCGAGTTTATTACATGTAAATATGTGAGATACCTTCTTAAGTTTGTTTCTTATAAATGGCTAATTTATGAAGACATCATGAGAGATTTTGCTGTAAATTATGTTCATTTGCTTATATTAAATGTATAGATGTGAAAAATAATTTAATATTTTTGTGCTTATGTGCTCAAATGACTCAAATAATGGTCCACTGTCTAACTGAACAATTTTCCGTACACAGAAAGAAAATGTTAGCATAGCTCAGTGATAAGACAAGCAGGTCATTTGTATTCACAGATAGCTGTGATAAAATTACACTCTCGTTGACTCTTTAAAACACTAAAAGTATAAAACCTATATTAGAAAATAGCAGACAGAATTACATGAAAATGCTTTACTTTATTCTTTAATAGCATATTCTTTAATAGCATATTTCTCTCTTACAGTTTTCCATTGTAGTTGTAAACTCTCACTTGCATGGCAGTGAATGTCATTATGTGGCCAATAGAGTCATGGGATTGTGTGTACAAAGGTTTGTAAATTAATATATGTAAATACTTGAATTCAACAATTTTCCAGCATAATTTAAAATCATTTTGCAGTCTTTCATGGTCATGTAATGGGCTACAAGTAGTGATTCTCACACCCAGGTATTTTGTGATAACTACTCAGCCTACATTTTTGTAATACTGTAGGTAAAGTGTAAGGCCACTCAAGGTGTATTTAAATTACACCTGACAGATTATTTTCTTCTGTTAAAAGGGGTCAGTATCTTCCATGACCCTTATACATTTTTCAACTAAAATGATCATAAAAACCAAAAAATAAATACCTGAATACAGAAATGAAGAATAGTAATGTTAAACAACAAACATTAAGGAAATTAAGGAAGAGATGTAATTTAAATAGGTTAATAGCCTTGTAAGTGTCCAATAGTAGAAAGTAAAGGATTGCTCATAAACATTCCATTATTTTCTAATATCGAACACTTACATGGCCATTAACCTATACATAAGGAACCAGTTTGGAGGTCCCAGCATCAGAAAGTGCTGTATCTATTATTTAAGGTTATTTACATGTGTCTCATGCATATGTCTGATGTTTTATTTTGCAGTAATGTGGAACACATAATCTTTCTGGCTGTGTTAAAATTAGACCTTCATGGAAAAAGACATGAAGCTATGTATGAAAATTTATTCTACTCAGACAAAGGTTTGTTTTATTCCTGAAATTTGTTTTTTTTTTAAATTTTTGTCACACAACAGCTTGTCTGTTAATTAATTTAACCTCAATGCTGATATATGCACTTTGCAGTGATGTAACCTCCCATACAACTGGGCTATTCCTTGTCAAACATGGTTTAGCCAATCTTATCATAGCTCTGCTTAATTATTTCTTCCAACTTTGCAAACTGTTACTCATTTTAAAGAGCGTTTATTACTGGGGATTGCACCAGTTTAATCGGTCATCCAGTGCATAATATATTCAGATATAACTTAGACTGAGCCCAGTTCCTCTGTTACAAAGAAGCAATGATTTACACTCCTGTCAACAGTGGTGAATTAATTGTGTTTAGTACAGCATAGAGTCTGAATTTTTGTAGAATGGCCAATAACTGGTAGTGACCCTATTTTCATCCTTTACAATATAACTCTGGTTTTGGTTCATTAATCTTAAGATTCCACAGATTTTAAGTGCTTTTTCACTGATTGTATATTTATAGGTACAAAAATGAACTCATTGCCAAACAATGTAATGTTGGAGGATCCATTTTTCTCCACCTTTATGCAGATGGTTCATGTAGAGAGGATCCCAACCCATACTCTGATCATCCCAGGCTTCAGGGGCTGCAAGGGTCAGGCTAATACTCATGATGGATCTAAACAGGTGTGTAAAAAAAAGGTAACATAATCGAAGACACAAAGCCATGACAACAATATTTATACCCTGGTTATTCCAGGCTTCAAAAGGCTGCAAGGGTCAGGCTAATACTCATTATGGATCCAAACAGGCAAGAATACAAAAAAGTAACATGATCTGTGGACTGATCAGTGTTACCTTCAAGTCATGCAAGAATTGGCCAGCTACTCACATCCCAGGTTTGAGGGGCTGCAATGGTCAGGCTGATATTCACGATCTGTGAAACAAATCAAAAACAAACAATACTAGTCATGCATTGGGCAGCTACTGACAATGGATCAAACAGCCAATACAAAAATAGAGCGTCGGGGCTTTAAGGTGCAGGCTTCCACACTCAACAGATTCAAACTGGAGTATAGAAATTAACTTGGTCTGTAAGACAAGTAAATATGACCAATAAAAACAAGATTAAAACCCAGGTTTGTCCAGGGTTTGTGTCATAAATACCTTTTTATATAGGGAACTTACAATAAGCAACAAACTTGTACCTCGGTTATTGCAGACTTCAGGGCTGGAAGATGCAGGTTAAAATTCATGATGGATCCAAACAGGTGAGTTGATAAACAAGAACATTGCAGGCATCTGGGGTACAAGGATTAATCTAGTTGTCACAAAGGTTCAGAACGGGGATTTCTAAAACATTTTATATTAATGCTCAATGCATTATATACTTGACAACAGGATTGAAAGCCCTATTTGGCCCTTCCCATCTGCATAAGGACAGCCCAATATTTCTCGTTACTAACATTCCCTTATTGAAAAAACTATGGGATGAACATTTATCAGCGTCCCTGGGATTCTTGAGCCGGTCGATGGGGATACGGCTCAATGGCAGAGGACCACCATTTTAAGTGGTCACCAGAGCCACTATGTACCTGCCTTTACCTGCGATCAACCTAGGTCCTCTGTGTTTCCTAGGTGACTGTGTTACCCACTAGGCCACAGTGGTAGGTAACATCATGTATAGAAACAAGTAAAACAGATAAATTATGTACTAACAAAGAACTGTAGTGATATTACATGTTAACAAGTAAGACTTGGGAATGGTGACAAAGAATTTCAAACATTTATTCAAAGAAAAAAAAATCACCTCAAATTAACATATTTAAATTAAACAAATGAAATCATCCATAAAATTACATTTTAATAAAAGGTTTTACTCACACGTTGAGACAAAGCTGTAAATAGGTTATTGTAAGGAAATAGTAGGAATGGTTAAAATGGTAAATAAACATAAAACTTTTATTAAAAAGTATAATCCACGGGTGACTAAATGGTATGCAAGGTCAAAGCTTAGAGCAATACATTCACTACTCTCGTTATTTCCAATTAGAATCCTGTCTTTGATTTCAGAGTATTGAGCTCTTTCAGAAGACTATAAACAAAATGACTGGTTTGAAGTTCAACAATAACTTGAGTAATCAACTGGTAAGTATTAATGTCAGCATAAGCAACTGCTCTAAGAGACAGATTATTTTGCAGCCTAAGCAAAGCAACAATCCAAGGTTTTGAGTCTGACATAGCTTATGATATGATTCAGTACAAGAGCACTGGTTAAAATTAAACAGAGTGTGTATAATATAAAGCAGAATTTCTGTTATCTGACATTTAACTGATAGAACATCTGCTGTATTTGCACTGTCCTGAGATGTTTAGTTAATGTTAGAAATTTGAATCAAGTAGGTATGTATGCTGTAAGTGTACCGTGTGTATTGTTTTACCTGTACACCACGTTTTGTTATTACAGGTGTACAGTGGTCCACCAGATGACAAATCAGACCTCGTTGCAATGATATATGGATGAAAGACACTTGATTTTAAAAGCCATCGATTCTATATGTTGGTGAAATATCCTGGAACTGTGATATAAATGTGAAGATTTCAAGTCAATGTCAAGATTTACATATTGTTTCTGAAGAAAATGTTACTGTCTCTTGAGATATTACAATAGGTTTCTGATTAAATAAATGTATTAAGAAATTCATATTTTTTTATAAAATAGTTGAAAGCTGTTCATTTATTTTTTTAATACTGAGGAAAAATATGCTGTCCAGCATTTTGAGTATATTGATTTGTAACGTGAATAAATATCTGTGTATGCTGTTGTAATTATTCATTTATTTTTAATACTAATGAAAAATATACTTAATATATACACAGAGTGATTTAAATTTTCCAACATTTTGGGTATAATTGATGTGTGAATAAATATCTGTGTATGCAGTGGTAAGTTTTGGTGTTGTAGATGTGGATGCATCTAGCTATGTAAATCCTTCAGGTTGTTGGGAGTTACAGTTTACGTAGCAATTCTTCCTTTCAATGTCACAAAAAACCATGCCAGAGGATAACTGGCATATTTCAAAGAGTTTCACAAATTTAAATGACATTCCTTCATAACAGGTATTTATTAAATCACTTTTTATACACTCCAAGGAATATAGGACATGCATACATACCACAGAAGTACTTTTTGCATGGACTTTGCAATATATTTTGTATATTTACTGTCAATTGACACAAAACACTTGTATGATGTGTTGTAAATCTATCCCATGGTTAACAGTCATTTTGAATAAAAAAGACATCAAAAGAATAGAAAATTGTCTGTTGAGGCAGTGCATCCTGACCAGTGCATGTTTGCCTGCTTTTTCTCTTTAAGCTCCTGCCAATTTGTCAATAACCCATGTTTGTTCTGGGATTCCCAGTTTTCCAAATCAGTTTGTTTCATTGATACCACCTGTTCATACAGAGATCAATGATACTAAAAGTGACTAGATTTTAGGTATAGCTACTGCTTGACCTTGAAATAGGGGTCATAGGTAAAATTTGCCATGTGTCAATCCCATGATTTGCCACAATTTATTTTGACATTTCAAACTTGGACTAACAACACCACTAGATCTTAGGCATGACATCCCCATCAGACTACTGTCATTTGTTGCCCAATTATAAATTCTGAGCACAGTGTAAGAAGTAGTGATCAAGAGATGATACATAGTGAGCACAAGATAATAACTTGTAAGCAGAGATATTCAGTAATATCTGGTCATATGGAAGTGATGAATAATTACACGTGTAGTCGCAAAGACATGCAAGATTTTACCTGCAGAAAAAATCAACACATATGTGAACTACTTATGTGGAACCATCTCAGGAACAATCCCTTTCAAGTTATAAATGAAACGTGTTGATGCTATTACTGAGACCTCCAGATCTTCAAAAAATATATAAAATTTCTATCTGTATCATTTTCAATGGTGGCCATCTTATTCCTTGAACAACACCAGGTTTTAGTGGATGCAACTTTTCATTGCAATAAAGAGGACGAAAGAAACTTTATTGAAACCAGGTACCATATTGTTACACTGTATTGTCAAATAAAACTATCATTTCAATGGTTAGTATCAGTGGGACATACTAGAGACAAATCTAGAAATTGTCCATGGTATTTTTATCATTTATGTAAAGTTGTTTTATATCCATATGGTCATGCAAGACAGCCTTCAGCACTTCATCATTTATGTAAATATAATACTCAATGACTGGAAATATACAGGCTCATACCAATTACATTAAAACAATGACACAGCAGGTCCGCGGTGGCTTCGTGGGTTGGCAGGTTTGGCATCTAATCACAGGCTGTCCTCTCTGTGTAGGTTCTACTCCCAAAAGTGACAATACTGAGGACCTGTCCCAATTTAACCCCTTGATGTCAAACCCAAATGATGACTTTAAAAACAATCATAGGTATATATCTCAACATTTCTTCGAGCTAGATTCTCTCAATTCTGATTTTTGAGTATTGGAAAACCTTGTACTAATAAAGCAGGAGCTCTGTGAAATACAGTGTTGCCATGCTTTCCTACATAAGAGATTTATTGGTTGAGACCCACAGTTCTCTTCTATTTATGGGTCTCTGAATAATCTTTTATGGTGACACACTGGTAAATAAGTTATAAAATGTTTTTAAACTGTTCAACACAGAAATAAGCTGAATGATCTGAGAAAGTTTATTGAGAACATGTAGAAACTACAAGAGTAGAAGATAATGTACAGTTGCAGATACAAAGCAGAGAAGCTTGGGCCAGCCAAACTCTTCTCAAGACTTAATTATTGAGAAAATATCACACAAAACTATTTAATATATAATACCAAATGTAACAAATTTTATTGTAATTTAACTTTTTACAAGTTAAATACTTACCTTATCCTCACAAGTGCTTGTTTGGTTTTGTGGAGCAAAAACGTATCGACCGACAAGAATTTTTTAAGGAATATTCTTGTCACAAGAGGTGACCCCTTTGTCTGCGCATGTCCGCGCTTGCGCAGTAGTCGTTGTCGACAGACGATTGTCGAGAGCTCTTCATTGTATTTTTGGTCCCCAGAAAACAAATTATGCGGGGAGGTAGGGTGGGTTTATCCTTGTGAGGATAAGGTAAGTATTTAACTTGTAAAAAGTTAAATTACAATAAAATTTGTTACATTTTATTGCGTAAAATAGCCTTACCTTATCCTCACAAGTGCTTGAATACAACCATAACAGGTGGAGGGTATTTGTTTTGGCCACACTGTTAGATGATTGTCAGACAAGGGGTCACCAAATAAAGCACTGATAAGAGGATAAGATAAGCTTCCATACACCACATCTTAGGATAAATGTTACTTCTTCATCACAGATAAGTAATTTGCTACCCTCAACAAGAGATCCATGATGTGGTCGTCATTGTTGCTGCTGTTGCTGTTGTAGACAATTTTACAACAAATCATATAGCAGAATTAACCATCACCCAGTATTGGCCGGAGATGTCTGCATGACTCCCCAAACAAGATGTCATCATCTGGCAATGAGAATATCTCCAAGCAGGCAAACTGAACTGCAAAAACTGCAGATATGGGGCCGTATGTAAATTAAGGCATATGTCAGTGACACAACACTTGTATAACTGGAGAGAACATAAATATGAGAGTCATATGAATAAGATGTATAAATACACAAAAAATTGACTACATGCTGAGGTGAATCCACAAGACCCAATTTGTTCATGGACTGGTCATGAGATTGCCAAGCTACATCTTCGAGTAGAATGTAGTAAAGACCTGTGGGTCTTTCAATAACAAGAGTTTGATATCTGCTGAGGTAAGACCCCACTCTTGAAAACTAAAGAGGCAGCCATGGATGTAATATGTGTCTCAATGTATAGATTCTGAGAATCAGAATCAAAGGACTGGCAATCTAATCATGCCTCCAGATTGATCCAGGAAGAGATAGCAGAACTCAAGATATCTCCATCAAGCCTTCCTTAAAAGATATGAGCAAGAGATTCTTCCCCTCCTTGAAGTACTTGTACTGTCTTGATAGTAACTAAGTACTGTAAGAGGGCAGAGTGTCACAACATCAGTCCAACGTCAGCTCAAGAAAGGTTTGTGAGCTGGAATGACCACTGGTTTGAGCCATCTGGGGCATTAGAAGCCAACTGATTCTTGCTAAAAGGCAGGAGAAGGAGACTTTCCCTTTTCTCCAAGCAGTAGTCCTGTCCAAGAAGGATGTAAGTGCTGTAGGAGGACAACGAATCATGTGTCCAAGCAATTTGAGTTCAGGAATGATCTAGAGCTGAAGTGACCACTGGAGGCAATAGGTCCTTGCTGAAAAGGTAGGTAGGAGGGAGAACTGTAAACTCCTTCCTATGAGGCTTGTGTCTGAAGGAGCCAAAGTCCCAGAATACACTTCCAATGCCATTGCAACAGTCTTGCAAGTCAAACTTTTTTAGACTGACCTCCTTTAAAGGTTAATAAGGAGCCTTTTGTGAAAACCAACAGAAGCAAAGGCAAATCCCTTGATGCTACACCTCTGTTAGCAGTGGGCTTCTCTCTATAACACTTGCAATAGGCCTATAAAGATCCAGGCTTTGGCTCAACTCCTGCACAAAAAATGTAAATGATCAGCTATGGCTGCTGCAAAGCCAACAATAGTGACAGGTTTCAGATTTTTGCAAGTAAATGGATCAAAAAAATCTGGTATATTTGAGACCGTAGGCTCTGAGATGGCCACCTTATTCTGTGGGTACCAGAGCTCAAAATGGCCCATCATGACTCATACATTCCAAGATGAGGATCCTTGAGATGCCCTAAATCTCTCTATCCCTTGCCCAGAGAATGATATAAGAGATTCTGAGTGGTGTTAAGGTGCCAAGCATGAAGGTGCCAATGCAACAGATTCAGATGGTATTTCTGACTGAATGGCTGTTTCTGAGACCAGTGAAGTAGCTGTAATGGAGGTTTGGTTGAATGACTCACCAGACCCCAAAGCCAATGCATCATGGGCCACCAAGGGGCCACTACAATCATTTTGCACCTGGTGTTCACTTGTTCAATGACTTTTTGGAATAAGTGGTATAGGACAAAAGGCCTAGCAGTCCAGAACCTCCAACAAGATGTTTAATGCATCTATGTTCAGAGCATTTGCATCCGGGACTGGCAACATAGAATGGAAGTTTGTGACTCACATTGGTGGCAAACATCTCTACCATTGGTATTTGACAAACTATTTAAATCAAATAGAATATTTAAAGATGAAGAGACTATCCTGTCTGTATTATTTCGTTCTTTGTGGAGAGGCTGTCATGACATCTAGGCAACCCTGAATATATCTGGCTCATATGAGAATATTTCAAGGATTGCAGTAGGCCAAGCTGCAGCATACCTGCATAAAACACCTATTGTTGATTTGTGCCAAACTTGCACGTTGTCTAGAACCATAAAGGGAGTAAGAACCATTCTGTACAGATTACTTTTGTCCCTTCCGTAGAGATCATTGAGTATGACATTTAAGTAACCCCAGAATATTTCTGTCTCTTATGAGTATATTTCAAGGATTGTAGTAGGCCAGGATGCGCCAAACCTTTATCCCTTCTGGAGATGATGTTGAGTATGACCTTTAAGCAACCAAGAATATGTCTGTTATGAGCATATTTCAAGGATTGCAGTAGGCCAAGCTGCGCCAAACTAGGAGGTATACGCTCCCCCCCCCCCCCCCTGTTTGTTCAGATAACCGAACACAGTGGTGTTGTCTGATGCTATCAGAATTCTTTTGTGTGGAATTTGTCTTGAAGGCTTTTAAGGGCTGAACACACTGCCTTCAGCTGTATGACATTGAAATGTAATATATACATTTTAACTGTCCAAAAGCCACTGACTGTTCTGCTTTTAGATGGGATCATCAACCCTGGTTTAATGCATCTACGAAAATAAGGGAATTGTGCCCCTGTGTATAGAAAGGGCATCCTATTTCCAAGTTTTTGGCATTTCCACCACTGAATATGCTTTTTCAGAAGGATTTGAAACAGGAATTCTCACAAGTAGTGACTGGAGATATTGCCAGTTTTTTCTAGATACCGCTGAAAGGCACACATACGTAAGTGACCTATTGGTATAGTCTTTTCCAAAGATGCTCGTACCTCTACCTGGGATATAAGCAACCTTGGGGTCATTTGTGATGAGATCTCCATTTCCTGAAAAGATTTCTCAAGTTTTTAAAATTTATTTGTGTTAGAAAGACATTTCCTTGTACCAATATGCAGTGGTAACCTAGGAAATCGATCCTTGTGTGGACTCGAGCTTGGATTTTTATCAGAAAATAATCACGAAGCTGAGATGTTGAAGAATTTAGATGAATTCTTGGTTTGAAGCAAAAACTGGTGTCTTTATGTACACTTAACAACAGTGGTCCAGGTATTGGTGAACTCATATTCTGCGAGACTGAAGAATGAGTTTTGCCGCTTTTACTACTGGTGTGAATACAAGAGGGGCGGTCGCTAATCCGAAGTTCAGTGCTTTAAACTGATAGGTTTGACCGTGTACATTAAACTGAAGTAGATGTTGAAAATCTTGGTGAGTCAGTACATAGAAGAACGCATCTTTTGTAACCAAATTTCTAACAAATTCTGCTGTCTCCAGCTTAAATGAAGGGACAAGCAGGTATTTATTGTTATAGTAAACGAACTTCACTCGTGGGCCGTGACCGTTGAAGACGTAGTTAGATCAATTCAGGACACTGAGATGTATCAGAGGTCGTCATTAGCAGAGTTTCTATACAAGAAATAAACTGCCATAGAAACCTGGAGTTCTGCAATTCTTGAGTGGATAACTTGCTTTCTTTTGAAGCATTTTCCAGCAATATTTCAGCGGTATTTACTGTAGCCATGTTTTCCTGTCTGACGTCATCGCTTTGCATTGTGGGTAGTACAGGTATTGGGGAATTCGATTGGAGAGTAATTCGACAATCCCAACTGAAGATTCGCACAACTCTGGGATGGCAGTGAAAGTCTCCCATCACTGCCAGTAACACTGCAAGAAGAGCCTCCATGGTGACTTAATGCATTAATGTAGCCACGTTCTTCTGTATCCCTCTGTCCTGGTAAACTAGGCAGAGTGGTACGACGATCTTTTGTGGTTAGTGGGACAAATAATTACTGGACATAGCTCCTGTCCTGTATATACTGTGCAAAACACACTCGTAAAGGTTGGAAGCAAGGACTTCAACGCCATATCTTATCTAGCCAGTTTGATCTTCGTTGAGTTTGCAGAAGAATTAACTCAAAAGTAACAGTATTCTTTCCATTGGAGACATGGCCATAGGAAGGTTTTATGATCTAGTAGATAGTTATTGCAATTCTTTAACAGGGCTGAACAGACAAGCAGTGCACATACTGCCCCAAAGATGTCTGTTGGATCTTCATCCAAATTTACAGCAAAGGAAGGTAATCTGTCCCTATTTTCATGTCTGAGAAGCAGGAAGTTCACTGTACCTGCTGGGAAGCAAAATAATAACTACAAGGATCAGTGGATACGCTTCTGTAGTCGTTCTTTTGGAGGGAGACCTGTTACTGTACCAGAGTGGCACTCCACCCACAGTAAAGAATCTACGACCTCAGCTGCCAAGACAACTGCATTCTTTCTTCTTTGTTTTCCAGCACCAGCTAATACTCATGCTGTGCTATCAAATAAGGGACAATAAAACAGTTTTCCACTGAAAACTTTACAGCAAAATCTTCTTGCACATCTTCTTCTGACCTTTTAAAAGTAGTTTTCCACTGAAAACTTACGGCAGCTCTTCTCTGCATACCTTTCCTCAACAAGGAAGTAGTTCCAATCGAATAAAAAATGAACACAGCCGGAAACAAATCTATCACCGTCTTCCACTGAAGACTATAAACTTCTCATTCTGACCCTTTTCAGGACAAGGGAAGCAGAATTAGTGGTAGTACCAGTCGAATAATGGATAACTACAGGTAGGTGCACGCTTGCACGCTTCAAAACTTAATAGATTTTCATCCGTGAATGGACGATAATAAGGAAAAATACGTGTTGCTCCCATATCGACCAAAAATATAATGAAGGACTACTGCGCAAGCGCGGACATGCGCAGACAAAGGGGTCACCTCTTGTGACAAGAATATTCCTTAAAAAATTCTTGTCGGTCGATACGTTTTTGCTCCACAAAACCAAACAAGCACTTGTGAGGATAAGGTAAGGCTATTTTACGCAATAAAAATACTCTTATATTTCATACACAATGGTTAGACATGCTAACAATATTTGCCAAAGATTCAATTTTTTAACTAAATATTCTCAAATTACCAAACCAGTTTACAGTGGTTTTATTGATCCATAAAATTCAAAACATTTCAAAACATCACCTTTTCACAATATTGTAATCACCATGTAGTGATTCAGAAATTTGGCTAGCCAATTATTTTTCACTGTGTCCATACACTACTGGGCACTTGTATGTAAAAACAATGTCTGATCTTTTTACGTGAATGTTTTTATGCTATAAATTAATACAAAACAACAAAAGAAGAAATGACATTTTCAGATCCAAATGGCCCAAATGAATACTCACATTGAAGAAGTATCTCCGGCACAACTAAACACATCTGTTCAATTATCAAATATTTTGAGAAATCAACATTTGTTAAGACTAACATTTTACACCTCACCAAATATCTTTTTTAGACTGCAACATGTAAAAGCTTGAAATGATTAATCATGTTCTTTTATTGCGTTAATACAACTTACCTAGTGGACAGATGCATTTGTCCGGCGCTCTGCCGGTCACGCCAAACGTTAGAAAAAAACGTCCTGAGCTGGGCTCTGGCCGGGACCGGTAGTGTCCTGTTCACTCGCCAGGTGGCTGTACAGCCTACCTGCCGGCATACTGCGCATGCATGCGCATGCGCTCTTCCTGTTTTTGTTTGGCGCGTGAGGATTTGAAACGCTTGAAGTTTAAGAGAAACTATTTTAATTTTTTTATTTGTTTTACAAGTGACTTCTTAGCAAATTTGTAGTGAGTTATTGTGTTCATATATCATGACATCCCCTGGAGATAAAAAAGGACAGAGGCGAGGCGTATGCGGTCATATTATGGCCTCCTTTGATTTGCACAAACGCTGTGCCAGATGCCGTGACAAGGGCCTTGGAGATGATGACTGTGTTGCTAAGAAATCTTGTTTTATTTGTGATGGGCTCACAGATGCCCAAAAGGATATGCTTGCTACCCCTACATATAAGATACGCAAGGACAAGAAGTCTGGTGTTTTGGTATCTCCGGAGCAAGTGACAGTCATTGCTTCTGTTGAGGATAAAGAACCAGTTTTTCAGCCGTCTCCTTCGACAGCTCAGTCTGCTGCGCATGCGCAACCAGAGGATTCAAGTGCTAGTACGTCTTTTGTTACCTCTGATCAACTCCAACAAATATCGGATCAATGGGCTGAACAATTCGCCCGGTTTGAGGCATTACTCTCCAGGGGCAACGTGTTCTCTACCCCTAAATCGTCTGTCCAGCATGTGCCTTCCCATGCTCCCATTTCAGACACTCCTTTTATTCCCCCTTCTGCCCGGCTCACCGGTCCGGTGGAGTTCCCGGCAGAAGGTGAGGTTGATAAACAACAGGATGGTAACACTGTTCAAAGGGATGTAAAGGAACAGAAGAAGTCACGTAAGTCCAGTAAAGACACTAAAGATGATAAACGTTCAAAGAAAAGGCAAGTGTCTCCTTCCCCGGATGTTGGGACCCTTCATACTAAATCAGTACCGGTCCCTGTTAAACCACCGGTTCAGGCTCAAGTCACCTCCGGTCCGGAGGTAGTGCCTAAGCAGAAATCTAAGCCTGCTCCACTCTCTACTGTGGCTTCTGACCCGGAACAGTCAGAACTCTTTCTTCCCGGTACAACCGGTCCAAGTTTTGCTCAACCCGGTCCATCCGGTCAAGTTCCCCCAGTAGTTCAAACGTCATCTCTCTTTGGGGATTCCACTGTTTCTGATGCTTACCGGGCTCCACCGGAGCCGGATTCTTTGGACATTGACCCTCCTCATTCTGAAGCCAGCTATTCCGAGGATCAGGTGTCTGATGAAGGTGAAATATCCTCTGATACCCTGGACAGGCCTGAACAGACAGAAGATATGAACTATAGAGAGACAGTTAGATCCATCCGGTCTTTTATGGGATGGAATCATATCCCTACATTTGAAAGTGACCTCGGTGAGCCTGACAAGAGTAATAATCCCTGGAAAGGGAAGCTACCTAAGAGACCTGCCCGCATCTCCGTAGCCATGCCACCGGACGACTGGCTCTGTCAGAAGTTGGAAAAGTTGAACACAGTGGTGGCGGAAGGTTATCCTTCCAGGTCTCAAGATTCGGCTGGCTTAAAGAAGGATCAATTTGTGAAAGTTCCGAAATCACAAAATAGATGGTACCAGATGCATATGATCAGACCGGAGGGCCCGCATAGGCCGGGAAAGACCTTGTTTAGTTGGCACAACTCAGAAGCAAAGGTGAATTCTCAATTCCCCCGCATTGTGAAAGCGTCTGCTTACCCTTCCACAGGACCCCCGTCGCGCCCTATTTCTCAGGAATACTTGCGCCGGTGGGAAAGGTGCGCCAGGGAAAATTCATACATAGTGAATCACGCAGCAGGCTTTAACCGTTGCACTAGTGAGTTACAGGAACGCATGACCGGCCATGTCAATATGCTTCATGCCAGAATTAACAAGGGAAAAGCACCCAAAGAGGTTTCTACTGCCCTCTCAGACTTGAAAGATCTTACTGCCTTTCATCAAAATGTTTCTGTGGCCATGGGCACTGCACTCCAACACCTGGCGGACAGTCTCTTTGTGCAAATGTCCAACTTGATTTTACTACGTCAGGACTCTTACCTTGATCATGTCAAGAACGGGATCAAACCTGATACATATAACCAGCTGCGTAATTCTCCATTATTCGGGCTTGGATTATTCCCTGATGCCGTTATACGTACAGCAGAGCAAGATATTGCCAGTCATCAATCCACCGGTTCTGTTCCCAGACCCGGTCCGGGTGCTGCCCAACAGACCGGCTGGAGATCTTCTCACAGGTACCGCCCCTATGACAGCAGGGAAAGTAGGAATACTGGTACCGGAGATCAGGACCGTCAGGCTTGGAGACAGTTTAGCCGCTCTAGAGGTCGGGGTCGTGGCAGAGGACGTGGTTCCAATCCCCGTTTCTCTAAATCCAGAGGTTACAAGCAATATAAATGACAATTACCTATTGTGTCCAACTCCCTCAACATCAGTACTTGCAAAGTTGGACAAAATGACCTTAAACAAGACTGTAAACTCAGAAGTAATAGACAGTCCATGTTCAAAGACAGTTCACCAGACACCAAGTTTACCTTTTCAAAATGTGTCTTATCTTGCTGTAGATCATGTTCATTCTGTTTGTTTCCAAGGGCAACCGCAAAAGAAAGGTATAAGTCCCTGTATACCAAAGAGAAAAATAAAAGATGTGAAAGGTGTTTTTTGTGCAAATCAATGTCTTTTTGCCCCACATGTTCTAAATGTCCCCAATGTTGTCCCAAGCTTGGCTGTAGGGGGCAGACTGCAAAAGTTTTGGCAAGTTTGGCTCACTCTGGGGGCGAATCCAAGGGTGGTCTCGATTTTGCGAGAGGGATACACGCTACCCTTCAAAATCAGACCACCTCTGACCAGATCCCCTGTGATCAAGAGTGGTTATGCTCACCCCGAGAAAAGCAAGGCCTTGGTTCAGGCATTAACAGACCTCATAAACAAGTTGGTAGTAGAAAAGGTGGTCATAAGATCCTCCCTGGCCTTTTACAACCGCCTCTTTCTGGTACCAAAACCGAATCAGAGATGGAGACCTATCTTGGACCTCAGCCATCTAAATCTCTTCTTGAAACCAGGCACCTTCAAAATGGAAACTCCGGAAACAATAAGGTTGTCTCTCCAAAAGGGGGAATGGGTAACGTCGCTGGATTTCAGCGACGCTTACTTTCATATCCCTATCAGTCAGAGATCACGAAAGTACCTCAGGTTCTTTCTGGGAAGCAAAGCTTATCAATTCACGGCCCTTCCTTTCGGGCTCGCCACAGCTCCACTGGAATTCACCAAGGTAGTCAAGGAGGTGAAACTGATGGCTCAAGCACGGGGTATCCGGATCCACCAGTACCTCGACGACTGCTTAGTCAGAGCCCCGGACCAGGAAACTTGCCAGTTACATACCCAGACCCTCTTGGCCCTGTGCCACGAACTAGGGTGGGTGGTAAACATGGAGAAATCGGAACTTACGCCTCAACAGGTTTTCAATTTCGTAGGTTACCGGTTCGACCTGCTGTCGGGTCGAGTGTTGCCCACTCAGGACAGATGGATCGCTCTTCAGCAGAAGCTACAGTTCATCAAAGGCAGGGACTGTTGTTCAGTCCGACAGTTCATGTCCCTCATCGGGCTGCTTACTGCCACAGAAAAGCAAGTGTGGGCCGGCCGTCTTCACATGAGACCGGTTCAGTGGCATCTAAAAAGACACTGGCATGTGCCGGAGAGCCTGGAGAAGATTATTCCGGTTCCCCTCTCTCTTCATCCACATCTGGATTGGTGGTTGGACAAGACCAATGTGCTAAAAGGGCAACCTTTGCACCCTCTTCAGCACGCCCTACAAATATTTACAGACGCCTCAAACGAAGGCTGGGGCGCACACTTAGGGGGATCCACAGCAAGAGGCGTTTGGTCAGAATCCGAAAGTCACCTCCATATCAACTTCTTGGAACTCAAGGCAGTTCTTCTGGCTCTCAAAAGTTTCGAGAGGCAGTGCAAGGGACAGATTGTTCTCATAGCAACCGACAACACGACTGTAGTGTCTTACATCAACAAAGAGGGCGGTATGAGATCAGGGTCTCTCTGTGCCCTACTTTGGCGACTCCTATCCTGGTGTCATCCCAGGAAGATAATTCTGCGGGCCAGACACATTCCGGGTCACTTGAATGTCATAGCAGACAAGCTATCCCGGCACAATCAGGTGATCCAGACCGAGTGGTGCCTGTCTCAACAGGTGTTCAATCGCTTGTGCTCCAACTGGGGCCAACCGCAGATAGATCTTTTTGCCACCCGATTCAATCACAAGCTTCCCAAGTTTGTCTCTCCGGTTCCAGACTCGACAGCTTGGGCGGTGGATGCTCTCAGCCTGTCATGGAGCAACCTGGATGTGTATGCCTTTCCTCCAGTCTCCCTTCTCAGTCAGGTCATATCCAAACTGGTGAACCAGGGCTTTCACAGGATGATATTAATCGCTCCGGGTTGGCCAAACATGCCCTGGTTTTGGGATCTGATCAGTCTATCAAGTCAGATTCCCGTCAGTCTTCCCTTGGAGAGGGACCTATTGACTCAACCGTTCAACGGCCTTCTCCACAGGAACTTAAATCATCTAAATCTGCATGCTTGGCTCCTAGAGCCTCGTCCATCAGGCGACAAGGGTTTTCTGAGGAGGTGGCAGCAAGAATTGAAGCTCCTCAAAGAAGTTCAACCAGAGCTGTCTATAAGTCAAAGTGGGCCATTTTTGTTAAGTGGTGCGAATCCAACCAGGTGGACTTCAGGTCGCCCTCTCTGAAACAAGTGGCCGATTTTTTGTTGTATCTCTTTAAGGAGAGACAGTTACAACCCAGTACTATAGAGGGCTACAGAACAGCCATTGCCCATATGGTGGGTAACGACCTGGTTCATTTTGGCAAGGATGAAAGCCTGACTCGCTTGTTGGACAGTTTCCATAGAGACAAGCCGAAAGGCAGGCGGGGAGTCCCTGCGTGGAACCTTTCATTAGTGCTCCACCAATTGATCAAAGCTCCTTTCGAACCCATGCGGAAGGCCTCTCTAAAACATTTGACCTTTAAGACGGTTTTCTTATTGGCCTTGGGTTCCGGCAAAAGGCGGAGTGAAATCCATGCATGGTTGTACCGCAACATCAGGCATCAGGAAAACTGGAGTCAGGTCTCCCTATATCCCTCTCCCGGTTTCCTATCTAAAAATCAACTAGCGCGGGACGGACCGGCTGCTGTGGCACCGGTTGTCATTCCCGCGTTGGCTCCATCATTGGACAGGTCCCTCAAGTCACTTTGCCCGGTAAGGGCCTTGCGTTACTATTTAGACAGGACCAAGGACTTACGCTCGGGCAAAGATCTGGTGTTTGTGTCGTTCCGGAAGAGCTTTCAGAAGGACATTGTTCCAGCTACTGTTTCTTCCTGGATCAAGCAAACTGTGTTGTTGTGCTATCAGCTTTCCGATCATGAGGCTCAAGCGATACATCAGGTTCGGGCTCATGATGTTCGGGCCTTTGCTGCCTCCAAAGCCTTTCAGGGCGGGGTTTCCTTGGATCAGATCCTATCAGCTTGCCATTGGAAAGCCCACAACACTTTTACACAATTCTACCTGAAGGACCTAGCCTGGGCAGATTCAGAACTGTACCACCTAGGTCCTGTGGTAGCTGCTCAGCAGATCCACGAACATAAGTAGTAGATTTATTCCTGCCTGTATATAGTGTACATATGTCTTTGGGTTTTTTCTCATTCAGTATAAAAAAAAAAAAAAAAAAAACCTCCACTATCCTTTGCGACTGGATTGCCATGATCCAAAGTGGATCCAGGAGCTTCTCAAGGATGGTGTTTTTCTTTGCTCCTGTTCTTCTTCCTCATTCATGAATTTTGTTAGTTCATGCCCTCACTAGTCTCCCTGCGCATTCGGGTCGAATTTGTGCACAGACTGTTTCCCTTTGGAAAATTCAGGGGGGGGCAAGGGTGTTTTGGTCCTTAGAGGTTGGTTTATTTAACCAGTACCGGACGCACCCGTTGTACTATTGTCTATATGGGTTCCCCTTATTTGGCTACCCTCCATCCAATGGGTAGTCATTCTGCATCTGTCCACTAGGTAAGTTGTATTAACGCAATAAAATGGAAAATTTAATAGTAAATTAAATTTTTATAAGTTAATACCTTACCTAGTGGACAGGGGGAGCCCCACCCTACCTTCCCCGCTATCATACCCAAACAAGGGGTCGTAAGGTAGACAACAAAAAGAGGAAGAGCGCATGCGCACGCATGCGCAGTATGCCGGCAGGTAGGCTGTACAGCCACCTGGCGAGCGAACAGGAAACTACCAGTCCCGGCCAGAGCCCAGCTCAGGACGTTTTTTTCTAACGTTTGGCGTGACCGGCAGAGCGCCGGACAAATGCATCTGTCCACTAGGTAAGGTATTAACTTATAAAAATTTAATTTTGTCAACCCCATGGCAACTCTTTAACCTATCTAACGTGTATAATTTTAATGAAATTTTAGTCACTTCAAGCCTCAAGCAACAGATTGAAGAAGCAATGTAAATAAATATTTTCATGATTAAACAATTTCAATTGGAAGACAGCATCAAAAAAGAAGTTTTAAATAAAGAAAGGATGGGAAGAGTATACAGTTTTATATGAGCTATTATTTGTACTTTTCTTTCACTAACAAAAAGGGAGAACTAGTTGCTAATATGCTACTTAACAGAGTATTGTCATTCAAGAAACAAAAGTAATATAATTTATATACTTAGCCAAAAAGGAAATGCAAGATATATTGTGATTTATTCTTTATAAAACTTGCATTTCTTCTTTTGAGTAAGTATAGTTCTAAACCCCAAAAGTTAACTACATTATACAATGTGAGATTACTGTTCCACAAAAAAATTAAATGCTAAAATATTAAGGTAAATAGGTAACATCATCACAGTGTCTTGTATTATCACAATTGAGTATTATCACTATAACAGTAAACAATTGAGTATTACAACGGAGTATTATTAGCCACAAAAAAAAATATCCAACACATTAAGAAAATAAAACTGTACAATGAAAACAAAACCAGGGAAATGTCAAAATAACACAGAATTTCTTTTATCACATTTCCCCCAAATTTCACAATAGGTTTCATTATTTTCAAACACTACTGAACAAATATGGAAAAGGTATCTTGAAATATACAAATTGGTACTGGAAAAAAATACTTTGGCTTTGTTTAATCCATCCCACGTCTTTACAATTCACGGTTGTACTTACTTTATCAGGATAAATGCCAACTACACCTTTACTTCTTTGCATTTTACTTTTGAAAAACAAAGATATTTCTATTATACTATGCCTCAATTATTTGGGCGTTAATGATCAAATGTGTACTTTGCAAAATTACACAGGATTATGACAATGTGCTTTTACATTGGGAAAAACAGCACACCCACAATGTACAATAACGTGTATTGCTTTATGTAGTTATTCTCACTCTGTGTTTTGTACAATACAAGAGTACACTGAAAAATCAAGCAACAAAAATTTTTAATAAACCCAGTACTGATAATTATATAGTCTTCATATTTTGCATCTTATATTTATGAAAATTTTACATTGGATGTCTAACAAACCCACAAATTTGAAAATTTTAATTCGTAGATAGTTACAAAACCTTCATATACAAATAGATCTTACGTAAAATCCTATTTTATTTGTTTTCGGGAAGTGAGTCTTGTAACACCTAATCTCATTGTTCTTATCTAAGGCAGCTTTACAATGGATAGAAGAACAAAGAATGAGGAGACGGTTTAATATCTCAGTCAATCTATTGGTTCGTTTTGATTTGAATGCTGCAACCTGATTGGTTCTCAGTCCACAATGGGAGGTTTTTTGATGGAGTCAGCCGAGATGGTGGAAGTAAGGGACACTCTGGATCCAAACTTCTTGGCACGTGCTCTCTTCATCTCGGGTGTAAATCTCTCCAGTTTCTCGGCAGCTGTCATGGCAGGGAGACCTCTCAGGTCATCATCACTTGCCATGAACTGCAGGGCTGCAAGGTGGAAAATAAAGTGTAGTTATTAACTGATAGTAATGATATTAACTGTGGAATCATGGACATAGAACATCAGACCTGAATGCAATCCCAGATAGGAGTAAGTGGTATTGTAATTGGGACTGTCTCTCTATCTGTGTGTACAGCATGAAAACCGTACATTGGATATGGGTCATTCTTACACATAAGGTGGAGTCTACCAGTGGTTTGGTCCTCCTCCTCGCATGATTCGGATCCAGATAGAGTCTTTGGAGTCTCATTTTTTTCGATGATTTTTCACAAATGTTTGTACTTATTGCACACAAAAGGTGACAGCACAGAAGACTATATACAAAAGACAAGGAAAGTGTCTAACTGGGGCATGAAGTGAAATCAATAAAAGGGACAGAAATGAGAAGACAAGATGATGGTCACAATGAGAGCTTCTTTATAAATTTCAAACACCTTGGCCAGGTATGGGTCTGTTACAAGATTCATTAACACAAAATTATGCAATTTCTGGTTATTTTTACATTAAAAAGGGCACTTGTTAAAAAAGTAAAGATAAAAAGAGTAAAAAGTACACAAAAAGTTTCCCTCCCATGTTATTCCCCCAACTGAACTAGGATAATTTTTTCCCCTTATGTTCCACTTTTTATTTCAATCCGCACGCTGACAGAATATCTAATTATTTTCCGTTCCTTTATCTGCAGTAAAGATAGGCAACAAATTGTCCAATGATAGTTTTGTGTATAAAACACATTTTGTGTGATTCACAATTATTATACATAATTTTTCAATTATTTATTTATTCATTTTTTTTTTTTGGTCCAAAAAAATTTTTTTTTCATTTTTTGGGGGTCAATTTTAAAAGAAGTCCTCTGGGTAGATTGTTCATGGGCATCATATACATGTTAAATGTCTTACAGCCTTGATTTTTGTCACATGTAAAAAGAATATATTAATATAATCCAAGACGAGATTTCAGCTCCATCAGTCACACAGTATGACAGCTCTAGGGCTTAAGAGTGGTAAAAACTCCATAAATTGTGTCTCTGTGGGTATTTTAGAGACCTTAAGGGATCTTAAAATTAAAGCTACAGACTTCAAATTTTACACATACAAAGATTTCACATAGAGGTTATATCTAGTATAGATTGACACTTGTCAGACTTACCATTACCAAGTTACAGGGCAAAATATGTGAAAAATGTCAAAAAAGGGTCACTCGGGTAGGTGTATATGGTCCTCATACAAAGGTTAAATGTCTATTTAAAACGTTAGTTCTTCTCACATGTAAAAGGAACACATTAATACATTCCCACATGAGATTTCAGCTCTATCAGTCACATAGTTTGACAGCTATAGGGCTTAAAATTGGCAAAAGGTGACCTTAAAATTAAAGCTACAGACTTCAAATATTAAGCCTGCAAACCTCTTTGAATGATATTACTAATGAAGTTTGCTTCTATTACCTTGGTCTGCCATATCCCAGACCTCTCTGTCTGCAGCATGGTCCTGTATGTACCTCAGTATCTCGTCCATCTCCAGAAATTTGGCCCGAGCCCTGCAACAAAAAGTGTTACTCTCAAAATCTGATGTACTCTTTTACTGACTTTTCCATTGAATAAACTTTGTTCACTGGTTTAAATTTATAATAAATAGTGCGATCACTTAGAATCGTCCAATGTGACACTTCTACTAAATAGTTTTGTCATATTCAAATCTTCATGTATCAGTATATTCACTTTAATGTAATCATTCGCATACTCCCAACTTGTTGTTTTCATTACTGTTGTTTTCTAAAATGCCTTTTAATTTTGTGATAATTCTCTTATCAAACCACGATCTTCTCTAGTTGGTCAGATACTAGAGTTTTAACCATTTGAAAAAAACTGTAAAATTCTTTAGTGTGAAATTTACCAATGGGGTCACCCTTTATAATGAATCAACGGGTTACATAAATGGTCTTAAATAATGACAAACATTAAATATTTGAAGACTGTCTCTTGATTTTAGTTTTTATTGTTCACCCTTGTGCGAGTGCTTCTAGGTACTCACTTCAGCCAATCAAATTGAACAGATTTAAGACAGAGGTATCATTAACAGCAATTTTTCTACTGTTTTAACTGTCTTTATATTGTAGATAGCTTAAAGAAATGGAATAACATCTAAGGTGTGTATGACACAAGAAATAATATCTGTATTTGGATATTTGATATGTATTTGATCAAATACACCTAAATACAATGATTAAATACAAATTGTAACAAATTTTATTGTAATTTAACTTTTTACAAGTGCTTGTTTGGTTTTGTGGAGCAAAACGTATCGACCGACAAGAATTTTTTAAGGAATATTCTTGTCACAAGAGGTGACCCCTTTGTCTGCGCATGTCCGCGCTTGCGCAGTAGTCGTTGTCGACAGACGAATGTCGAGAGTTCTTCATTGTATTTTTGGTCCCCAGAAAACAAATTATGCGGGGAGGTAGGGTGGGTTTATCCTTGTGAGGATAAGGTAAGTATTTAACTTGTAAAAAGTTAAATTACAATAAAATTTGTTACATTTTATTGCGTAAAATAGCCTTACCTTATCCTCACAAGTGCTTGAATACAACCATAACAGGTGGAGGGAATTTGTTTTGGCCACACTGTTAGATGATTGTCAGACAAGGGGTCACCAAATAAAGCACTTGATAAGAGGATAAGATAAGCTTCCATTCGCCACATCTTAGGTTATATATATTACTTCTTCATCACAGATAAGTAATTTGCTAACCTCAACAAGAGATCCATGATGTGGTCGTCATTGTTGCTGCTGTTGCTGTTGTAGACAATTTTACAACAAATCATATAGCAGTATTAACCATCACCCGGTATTGGCCGGAGATGTCTGCATGACTCCCGAAACAAGATGTCATCATCTGACAATGAGAATATCTCCAAGCAGGCAAACTGAACTGCATGAACTGCAGATATGGGGCCATATGTAAGTCAGGAAAGACATATGTCAGTGACACAACACTTGTGTAACTGGAGAGAACATAACTATGTGAGTCATATCAATAACCTGTAAAAATACACAAAAATTGACTACATGCCGAGGTGAATCCACAAGGCCCAATTTGTTCATGGACTGGTCATGGGATTGCCAAGCTACTTCTTCAAGTAGAATGTAGTAAAGAATTGTGGGTCTTCCAATAACAAGAGTTCCATATCTGCTCAGGTAAGACCCCACTCTTGAAAACTAAAGAGGCAGCCAAGTATGTAATATGTGCCTCAATGTATAGATTCTGGGAATCAGAATTAAAGGACTGGCAATCTAATCATGCATCCAGATTGATCCAGGAAGAGATACCAGAACTCAAGATATCTCCATCAAGCCTTCCTTAAAAGATATGAGCAAGAGATGCTTCACCTCCTTGAAGTACTTGTACTGTCTTGATAGTAACTAAGTACTGTAAGAGGGCAGAGTGTCACAACATCAGTCCAACGTCAGCTCAGGAAAGGTTTGTGAGCTGGAATGACCACTGGTTTGAGCCATCTGGAGCATCAGAAGCCAACTGGTTCTTGCTAAAAGGCAGGAGAAGGAGACTTTCCCTTTTCTCCAAGCAGTAGTCCTGTCCATGAAGGATGTAAGTGCTGTAGGAGGACAACGAAACATGTATCCAGGCAATTTGAGTTCAGGAATGATCTAGAGCTGAAGTGACCACTGGAGCCAATCTAGACCAATTGAGGCTAATGGGTCCTTGTTGAAAAGGTAGGTAGGAGGGAGAAACTGTAACCTCCTTCCTATGAGGCTTGTGTCTGAAGGAGCCAAAGTCCCAGAATACACTTCCAATGCCATTGCAACAGTCTTGCAAGTCAAACTTTTTTAGACTGACCTCCTTTTAAAGGTTAATAAGGAGCCTTTTGTGAAAACCAACAGAAGCAAAGGCAAATCCCTTGATGCTGCACCTCTGTTAGCAGTGGGCTTCTCTCTATAACACTTGCAATAGGCCTATAAAGATGCAGGCTTTGGCTCAACTCCTGCACAAAAAGGTAAATGATCAGCTATGGCTGCTGCAAAGCCAACAATAGTGACAGGTTTCAGATTTTTGCAAGTAAATGGATCAAAAATCTGGTATATTTGAGACCGTAGGCTCTGAGATGGCCACCTTATTCTGTGGGTACCAGAGCTTCAAAACGGCCCATCATGACTCATACATTCCAAGATGAGGGTCCTTGAGATGCCCTAAATCTCTCTATCCCTTGCCCAGAGAATGATATAGGAGATTCTGAGTGGAGTTAAGGTGCCAAGCATGAAGGTGCCAATGCAAACAGATTTAGATGGTATTTCTGACTGAATGGCTGTTTTTGAGACCAGTGAAGTAGCTGTAATGGAGGTTTGGTTGAATGACTCACCAGACAACAAAGCCAATGCATCATGGGCCACCAAGGGGCCACTACAATCATTTTGCACCTGGTGCTCACTTGTTCAATGACTTTTTGGAATAAGTGGTATAGGACAAAAGGCCTAGCAGTCCAGAACCTCCAACAAGATGTTTAATTCATCTATGTTCAGAGCATTTGCATCCGGGACTGGCAACATAGAAAGAAAGCTTGTAACTCATATTGGTGGCAAACATCTGTACCATTGGTATTTGACAAACTATGTAAATCAAATAAAATATTAAAGATGAAGACTCTCCTGTCTGAATTATTTCGTTCTTTGTGGAGAGGCTGTCATGACATCTAGGCAACCCTGAATATATCTGGCTCATATGAGAATATTTCAGGGATTGCAGTAGGCCAAGATGCAGCATACCCGCATAAAACACCTATTGTTGATTTGTGCCAAACTTGCACGTTGTCTAGAACCATAAAGGGAGTAAGAATCATTCTGTACATATTACTTTTGTCCCTTCTGTAGGGATCATTGAGTATGACATTTAAGTAACCCCAGAATATTCTGTCTCTTAAGAGTATATTTCAAGGATTGTAGTAGGGCAGGATGCGCCAAACCTTTATCCCTTGTGGAGTTATGTTGAGTATGACCTTTAAGCAACCAAGAATATGTCTGTTATGAGTATATTTCAAGGATTGCAGTAGGCCAAGCTGCGCCAAACTAGGAGGTATACGCTCCCCCCCCCCTGTTTGTTCAGATAACCGAACACAGTGGTGTTGTCTGATGCTATAAGAATTCTTTTGTGTGGAATTTGTCTTGAAGGCTTATAAGGGCTGAACACACTGCCTTCAGCTGTATGACATTGAAATGTAATATATACATTTTTAACTGTCCAAAGCCGCTAACTGTGATGCTTATAGATGGGATCATCAACCCTGGTTTAATGCATCTACGAAAATAAGGGAATTGTGCACCCGTGTATAGAAAAGGCATCCTATTTCCCATTTTTTGGCATTTTCCACCACTGAATATGCCTTTTCAGAAGGATTTGAAACAGGAATTCTCACAACTAGTGACTGGAGAATTTGCCAGTATTTTCTAGATACCACTGAAAGGCACACATACATAACTGACCCATTGGTATAGTCTTTTCCAAAGATGCTGGTATCCCTACCTGGGATATAAGCAACCTTGGGGTTGATTATGATGAGATCGCCATGTCTTGAATAGATTCTCAGGTATTTAATTTATTCGAGGTATAAAGAAATTTCCTGGTACCAAAATGAAGTGGTAACCTAGGAAATCGATATCACGAAGCCCAGTTGATGAATAATTGGATGAGTGCTTAGGTTTGAACCCAATACTGGTGTCTTTTACGTACACTAAACAACCAGTAGTCTAGGTATAAGGTGAAAGAAATTTCCTGGTACCAAAATGCAGTGGTAACCTAGGAAATCGATATCACGAAGCCAGTTGTTGAATAATTGGATGAGTTCTTTGATCTGAACCCAATACTGGTGTCTTCTACATACACTTAACAACCAGTGGTCCAGGTATATGGTGAACTCCTATTCCGTGAGACTGAAGAATGAGATTTGCCTCTTTATTACGCGCATGATACTGTAGAGGGGTCGCTAACCCGAATTTCATAATGCTTTAAACTGATAGGTTTGACCGTGTACATTAAACTGAAGTAGATGTTGAGAGACCTGTGAATCGGTACATAGAAGAACGCATCTTTTGTAACCGAATTTTTAATAATTTCTGCTGTCTCCAGTTTAAATGATGCGACAAGCAGGTATTTATTGACATAGTAAACGAACTTCACTCGTGGGCCGTGACCGTTGAAGACGTAGCTAGATCAATTCAGGACACTGAGATGTATCAGAGGTCGTCATTAGTCGAGTTTCTATACAAGAAATAAACTGCCATAGGAACCTGTAGTTCTGCAATTGTTGAGTGGATGAATCGCTTTCTTTTGAAGCATTTAAGCGGTATATTTAGTACTGCAGCCATGTTTTCCTGTCTGACGTCATCGCTTTGCATTGTGGGTAGTACAGGCATTGGTGAATTCGATTGGGGAGTAATTCGCCAACTCCGTCTCAAGATTCGCACAACTCTGGGATGGCAATGAAAATCTCCCATCACTGCCAGTAACTTCTGCAAGAAGAGCCTCCATGGTGACTTGCATTAATGTAGCCACGTTCTTCTGAATCCCTCTCTCCTGGTAAACTAGGAAGAGTGTTACGATGATATGTTGTAGTTAGTAGGACAAAAATTACTGGACATAGCCCCTGTCCTGTATAAACCATGCAAAATACACTCGTGAAGGTTGGAAGCAAGGACTTCAACACCATATCTCAGCCAGCTACAGTTCTTAGGCATTGATTGATCTGCGTTGAGTTTGCAGAAGAATTAACTCAAAAGTCACAGTATTCCTTCCATTGGAGACATGGTCATAGGAAGGTTCAATTCTTCAACAGGGCTGAAAAGACAAGCAGTGCACATACTGCCCCAAAGATGTCTGTTGGATCTTCATCTAAATCTACAGCAAATGAAGGTAACCTGTCCTTAATAACTACAAGGATCAGTGGATATGCTTCTGTAGTCGTTCTTTTGGAGGGAGACCTGTTACTGTACCAGAGTGGCGCTCCACCCACAGTAAAGAATCTACGACCTCCGTTGCCAAGACAACTGCATTCTTTCTTCTTTGTTTTCGAGCATACGCTAATACTCATGTTATGCCATCAATTAAGGGACAATAAAGCAGTTTTCCACTGAAAACTACGGGAGATCTTCTCTGCATACCTTTCATCGACACGGAGGTAGTTCCAGTCGAATAATGGGTGAGTACAACCGAAGATATACACGTCTTCCACTGAAGACTTTACAGCAACATCAATCTTGCACATCTTATTCTGACCCTTTTCAGGACAAGGGAGGCAGAATAGTGGTAGTACTAGTCGAATAATGGACAACTACAGGTAGGTGCACGCTTGCACGCTTCAAAACTTCATAGATTTTCATCCGTGAATGGACGATAATAAGGAAAAGTACGTGTTGCTCCCATATCGACCAAAAATATAATGAAGAACTCTCGACATTCGTCTGTCGACAACGACTACTGCGCAAGCGCGGACATGCGCAGACAAAGGGGTCACCTCTTGTGACAAGAATATTCCTTAAAAAATTCTTGTCGGTCGATACGTTTTGCTCCACAAAACCAAACAAGCACTTGTGAGGATAAGGTAAGGCTATTTTACGCAATAAAAACACAGGTTTTTAAAATTGCAAATACAGATACAAATACATGTTTTTGTATGTATTTACATACAAATGCGTATTTGTACCCAACCCTGTTACATACTTGAGCTCCCTGACTTCCAGCATAGAGTAGATGACTTTAACCACCACTTTCTGTAGAATAGGGTCCTGAGTTCTGGCATACTGGAACAGAGACTCCTTGCAGTTTGTCTGATCCATCATCTGCTCACAGGTCTGTCAACAGAAAGAACTGCTCATTCCAGATAATATCAGAAAACCAGAGCTTTTATTGACACTACTGGATCTGGCCCAACACCAGGACATTTTGGCCATTTTATGGACACCTATGCTATACTCTCTTTTTTTCTGAAAAAAGGGTTCAGAATAATCACAGTACTCCAACAATTTGATTTCCATTCACAACATTTTACACAGTTTTGTACACAGTGCAGTGGTACTTACAAATTGGTTCAAGTTATAGTTAACCAATCCTTACCAGTTGGTTCTCTGTACAGTGTTGTAGTACCTACAAACTGGTTCTCTGCGTACTACAGTAGTGCTTGCTAAGTTCTATGCATAATGCAATAGTACATTTACTTACAGACTGGTTTGCTGTACAATACAGTACTACTTACAGACTGATCCCTGTACAATACAGTTATACTTACAAGCTGGTTTCTTGTACAATACAGTAGTACTTACAGACTGGTTTCCTGTACAATACAGTTGTACTTACAGACTGGTTTCCTGTACAATACAGTTGTACTTACAATCTGGTTTCTTGTACAATACAGTTGTACTTACAATCTGGTTTCCCGTGCAATATAGTTGTACTTACATACTGGTTCTCTGCATAGTACAGCAGTATCTTTCCAGCCAGTATGTACACTTTGGTGTCTACTGTGAGGTCAGGTATCTGCAGCAGCAACTGTAGTAGCTCACTCTGAGCACAGATCATGTCTGCACTCTCAATGGCCAACAACTCCAGGGACTGCAGAGCGAAACGCTGAGTGTCTGGGTCATGTGACCTAGCCAAGTGAATCAGCGCCTGGGCTATGAGGTAAAAATAAAGGAGTTCACTTTAGTACTGAAGGTTATATAGTTCTCTGGCATCTTCTGCATTTCTATTATAAGTCCTCCAGCAATAGCACGCCAGCCTAATTACTCTAACTGTAGCAGTGTTACGCTTTAATAATTAGTTTGTTTTTACAGTTTTTTAAAGTCCAAATTATTAATCCATGTCTTTTACAACTGACATATCTTTCTTTCTAGCCAAATATTTTCCCTATTAACCATTCCTTAACTGTCCAATGACTTACATATTTTGGATGAGTAAATGACTTCTTTACATATTGAGAAGTTTTATACTAATTTTAACATTTTTTTTGGAAAGTATGATACACAGTACTACACACCAGGGGAATTCATGCATGACATCTGTAGTCTAATTTCTGAGTTAAATGCCAGGTCCAGGAAGATTCCAGCAATCAGTTTCTGACAGGAAATGTTGCCGATGCGAGCACCTCGACACAAGTCCTCCAACCTATTCAATAAAAGTGAGTGTACAACTCATTCTGTTGATGCAACTTACTTTCATTCTTCATTTTACATTATTATTTTTGTCCAAGTGCAAAACCTGGTTATATATAGAGTAAGAAATCCAAAATTCGCCACATATCTGAAATTCGCCACATGTAAAAATACTAATAAAATAAATTAATTGTGGTGCGATTTGTTGAATGTATAGTAAATTAAGGCTTTTTGAACTGAAAAATACCAATTTTTAGACAAAAACATCATTTTCTTCATAAAATTAACTAAGGTTTTAGAGGTGGCGAATTTTAGATTCCTGGCGAATTTTAGATTTCTTACTCTATATATATTTGTATAACAAACAGCCTGTAAGTAACAGGCAATCTGTAGACCATTACTTATAACCAGAATATGGTTGTTCTTAACAAGCCTCTGACCTTGTCATTTCCTTATGACAAACTATTACTTAAGATAGAGAAGAAGAATTCTGGCAGACAATTAATACACATATTCTCTGTACTATTATAAAAATTTCCTTTTGTATAATATCTAAAAACAGCTTTGCTATCTTGTACAATTTTATATGGGTATTTCTCCAAACTAGTCATAATACTAAACAACATTATAGCTAGTAGCAAGCATTGTCATTAAAATTTGAACATCTTTTAACCAAACATAACAGAAAGTTCATAAAATAGAACAGATAACTCAAAAAGAGTATTTTCAGGCAAGTGTACATGAGCTCATAAAATTGAATATTTGGATAACAAAAGGTGGGATAATTGAGGTTGCATGCATATAATGACATAAGTGTCCTATCACTGTAAAGTCATGACTCACCCATGATCTGTAGCCACTGCAGCCTTGTTCTCCTCACTGTCTGCTGTGATATAAGACACAGCTGTGGCAGCCTGGTACACCAACTTGTGGTCCTTGGAGTGGAGTAAAGCGGTCAGTGTTTTAACCCCGCCCATCTCTACAAAGTTGTCCTGAATTGCCGGTACGGTCATCAGCTCCGCTATTGCCTCCACTGCATGCTCCTGAGTGGCTGTGTCCCTGGACAGGGCCATCCGGATCAAAAGCTCCAGTCTGGAAGTAGCATACTTAATATGTAGATCAGTAGCTTCTAAGGTATAGATCATATACTTGTAAGAAGTTTGTAAGAAAAAATTTTATATATAGGAATTAGGTCCATTTTAGAAAGTAGAATTTTATTATATGGATCAGGAGGTCTCAGCTGAAAATTGCAAATTTTAATTAGTAAATTAAATTTTTATTAGTTAATACCTTACCTAACAGACGATAGCTATTGTCCGGCGCCAGCCGGTCCCGCCAAACGCCAGAAAAAGACGTCCTGAGTTTCACCTCCGGCCGGACCGGTACACTCCAATCCACTCGCCAGGTGGCCTAGTTCCTGCTTTACTCGCCAGAGGGACGTGACGTCATAGCATCTTTTTCGTCCCCAAATTAGGTAATGGAAGCTGAAAAGCGGGGAAGGCCGGGTGGGAATCTCCCGTCTGTTAGGTAAGGTATTAACTAATAAAAATTTAATTTACTAATTAAAATTTGCAATTTCATTGCGTTAATACATCTTACCTAACAGACGATAGCTAGAATAACTACCCAGTGGAAGGAGGGCAGCTTCCTCAGGACTAGAAGGAACTCTATAAATAGGCACGTAACCTCTGGCCCGGATAATAAAGAAGCTCAAAAACTGCTCCTTAAGTTACCGAGCAGTGCCACTTCTCCCCCCCCCCTCTTTTTCTACTCTGAGAGGAGGAAGAGAGAAGAGTTCAGTCCTAGAGATTCCATTGAGACCGTAAGAGTGAAATAAAGGTTTCATACTCATTGCCTCAGGCAACCTAGTAAAAAACCTTAACTATTATGTACATTATTTACAAAATAGGAGCCTAGAAGGTTCATTGGTGGATCTGCTGTGCAGCCACCACTGGACCTAGATGAAAAAGCTCCGAATCTGCCCACGCCACATCTTTAAGATAGAATTGAGTAAAGGTGTTGTGGGATTTCCAGTGGCATGCAGCTAAGATCTGGTCTAGCGAAATGCCACCCTGAAAGGCTTTTGAAGCCGCGAAGGCTCTAACGTCATGCGCCTTCACCTGATGAAGGGTTAGAGACTCCTGATCTGATAGATCGTAGCAAAGGGTAACCGTCTGCTTGATCCAAGATGAGATCGTAGCAGGAGAAATATCTTTCATGAAACCCTTTTTGAAGGAGACGAAAACCAGCTCCTTTCCTTGTCTGAGATCTTGAGTCTTGTCCAGATAGTAGCGCAAAGCTCTGACTGGGCAGAGTGACCTGTCTTCTTTCAAGGATTTGTCCAGAGTAGGAGCCAGGGCTGGTATAACCACTGGAGCCACGCACTCTGGACCCTCTTTTGCTAAGTGATTTTTAGCCAAAAAACTTGGTGAAGGGTAAAGGGACACCTTGGACCAGTCAGCTTGGTGTCTAATATTTTTGTTCAGCCAAGCGTGTATTTCACTCCTACGCTTTCCAGAACCCAGAGCGAGGAGGAACACCGTCTTAAAGGTCAGATGTTTTAAAGAGGCCTTTCTGAGAGGCTCAAAAGGAGCTTTTGTGAGCTGATGTAAGACCAGAGAAAGATTCCATGAAGGAATTCCTCGTCTACCCTTTGGTCTATCTCTATGAAAACTGTCCAAAAGGCGGGTTAAGTTTTCATCTTTACTCACATTCAAAGAAGAATTGCCCAATTTGTCTGCAATGGCTGATCTGTAACCATCAATGGTACTGGGTTGGAGATTCTTCTCCTGGAAAAGATGCAGGAGAAAATCTGCTATCTGTTTGACAGATGGAGACCTGAAGTCCACCTGACTTGATTCACACCATCTGACAAAAACGGCCCACTTTGCCTCATAGACTGTTCTGGTTGAACTTCTTTGAGGAGCCTCAATTCGTGACGCCACTGGGCTAGAGAACCCTTGCTCTTTGATAGCCGCGGCTCTAGGAGCCAGGCGTGTAGGTTTAGGTTGGTCAGATTCCTGTGACGTGCCTTGTTGAACGGCTGTGTCACTAGGTCGGGATGGTTGGGTAGGCAAAGAGGGATCTGAGACGACAGTTCCACCAGGTCCCAGAACCATGGCATGTTGGGCCAACCCGGAGCTATTAGGATCACTCTCTTGTAAAGATGGTCCGACAGTTTGCTGACCACCTTGCCCAGTAACGATACTGGGGGGAAGATATACATGTCCAGGTTTTCCCAAGAGACTGTCAGGGCGTCCACTGCCCAAGCCCTGGGGTCCGGCACTGGAGACACATACTGGGCTAGTTTGCAATTGTACTTTGTTGCAAACATGTCCACCTGGGGACGGTGCCAGGTCTGAGTCAGGAGGTCGAAGACCTCCTGGTGAAGGGACCATTCTGTCTGAATGACTTGGCCTTGACGAGACAATTTGTCTCCAATCACATTCAGACGACCAGGGATGTGCCTGGCCCTTAGGACTACCTGTCTCAGATTGCACCAACACAGGAGTCGCCATAGAAGGGCACAAAGTGAGCCTGACCTCATACCTCCTTCCTTGTTGATGTATGCCACAACCGTGGTGTTGTCTGTGGCAACTAGAACTACTTTGCCTTGTACCAAGGACTGGAATCTTTTCAAGGCTAGTAGGACCGCTTTTAGTTCCAGGAAATTTATGTGAAGATGACTTTCTGGAACTGACCAATCGCCTCTTGCTGTGACGTCTCCTAAATGAGCACCCCAGCCTTCTTTTGAGGCGTCGGTAAAGATCTGAACGGCATGACTCAAGGGATGTAAAGGTTGCCCTGTCAAGACATTTGCCTCCTTGGTCCACCATAGAAGGTGCGGGTGAAGTGACCTTGGCACAGGAATCTCCTTTTCCAGGGATTCCGGAACTCTCCAATGTCGTTTTAGGTGCCACTGGATGGGTCTCATGTGGAGTCTCCCCAGTGGAACCTGTTTTTCCGTCGCTGTAAGCAGGCCTATCAGGGACATAAATTTCCTGACTCGGCAACTTGGCTTGGATAGGATGGATTCCAACTTTTGGAGGATCGACTCCCAACGGTTCTGAGTCGGTAAGACCAGTCCTTGGAAGAGATCGTACTTGTAACCCACGAACTCGAAAGTCTGTTTGGGTTCTAGTTCTGACTTTGGGAGGTTGACTATCCAACCCAACTCCTGGCAAAGGGCGAGGAGGGATTGAGTGCCCTGGTGGCAGGATTCTTTGGTAGGGGCTCGAATCAACCAGTCGTCTAGGTACTGGTGGATCCTTATACCCCGGGATTGAGCCATTAACTTGACCTCTTTGACCACACAAGTGAACTCCATTGGAGCTGTGGCGAGGCCAAAGGGAAGGGCCCGGAACTGATAGGACTGATTTTGGAAATGGAACCTGAGATATTTCCGGGATGTCACATGGACTGGAATGTGGAAATAGGCGTCGCTGAAATCCAGAGATGTCACCCATTCCCCTTGTTGCAGGGACAACCGAATTGTTTCTGGGGTTTCCATTTTGAATGTTTTTACGCTCAAAAATTTGTTTAGAGCACTGAGGTCCAAGATTGGTCGCCATTTCTGGTTTGGTTTTGGAACTATGAACAGTCGGTTGAAGAAGGCTAGAGATGTTCGAACCCTCACCATCTCTACTGCCTCCTTTTGCAGTAAGGCCTGCAAGGCCTGTTTCAGGTAGAGGTTCCTGAGGGGGTTTGCATAGCCGCTGACTATCAACGGATCTCTGACTAGATTTGGTCTGACCTTGAATGGGAGAATGTAGCCGTCCTTCAAAATGGACACTACTCTCGGATTTGCACCCAGGAGGGACCACCTTTGCCAAAACTTTTGGAGGCGTCCCCCTATCTGATGAACATTGACAACATTGAGGGCATTTGGAACAACCGGGGCAAAAACGCAATGATCTACAGAAAAAGCATCTTTGACAAACTTTATTTCTTGTTTCATTTTTAATGAGGGACTTGTGTCTTTCTTTTGTGACTGCCCTCTCACACTTAAGACAAAAGGTACAGGACTGGCAACAGGACATAACACAGCTTGTTGAACAGACACAGAAAAGTTTTGTCTTTCCACACTTAACACAATTTTGTTTGGCTGGGCTACTGCCACCGGACTGAGAACACAATAATTGTCATTTATACTGCCCCTGATCCCTAGGAGGGCGGGTACCGCGTCCGGGCTGACCTCCCCTGCCTCTGCCTCTTGCTCTACCGCGTCCTCCAAATGACTTCCAAGCCGGCATGTCTTTTCCGGTGGGGTTTCCGGTATGAGAGGTATCTTGACCTGGTTTCCAGCTAGTAGAGTAAGGTTGGTATCTGGCTTGTTGTCGTTTTTGATTTCCGGCGAACCCACCACGGCCCGGACCGGGCTGGTGAGTACGCTTAACAGTTTCAAACTGAGCAATTTCATCTTCTGCTTTGCGGATTACCGCATCCGGGAACAGAGCATGGGTATTCAAAGGACAATTCCGCAGGGCGGAAAAGGTGTCTGGTTTTATACCTAGCTTCAAATGATCCAGATAAGAGTCTCGACACACTAGGGTGAGATTGGCCATCTGAACAAAGGTAAAGTCAGAAAGATGTTGGAGGGATTTTCCGACCGCAAAACTCACATTCTGATTGAATGATGTTAAGATAGTGAAGTTCGTCCAACGCGGCCTGAGCCTTGGGAGATGATTTGCCCTTTCCAAGTTCACTCTGTAAAACTTTTAACTGTTCCTGGACACTGTCCTGTATTTTAGTAATACAACGGTTGAATCCTGCAGATTGGTTGCATATATAGCTAGTCTCTTTGGCAGCCTTTTCCCATTTCCTGAGCGTGTCCTGAGCAATGGGCCGGGAAGAAGGTTGAGAAGTAGTAGCACAGGGTTTTGCAATGCGGGCAAAAGCACTATTAAGTTTCGCCGCATCATTCGGCCAAGTTGTAACATATTTACCAGGTCTGGAGATGTCCTTGGGCTCTGCCGGATGTATCCCATACCACCTAGCTTGTGATTTAGGGGGACGGAGATAGTGGTCCATATGTAGACCCCCGGGTTCTGCAGATTTTGAAGGGTAGCCTTCAATGAGTACCAGATTCAAATTCTCCAACTTTTTACATAACCAATCCTCCGGGGGGAGGTTGACGGATACCTTTCCTACTGGCTGTGATCTATGACCTATCCACGGATTATCAGCCCTGGAAGAAGGAGAATATTCTAAATCCGGGATGTGTGACCATCCCATAAAGGCGCGGACGCCTCTCACTGTCTCCCTGTAGTTTTGGTCCTCGCTCATAGCGCGGTCACTTTCAACACTTTCAACGTTGTCTTGATCTGGCTGATCCTCCAGTTCTGACAATTCGCCCTCTTCAACATGAGTAGGTGGTGAAACATTCCGGGCAGAAACTGACAGAGGTTCAACACCTTGGTCATAAGACACCGGGCCGGAAGAAGTAGGTCCAGCAAAAACCGGTTCCGGGTCAGGGTCCTGGTATAACTGTTCCAGAGGAGACACCATATCCATATTAGAAGCACTTTGAGTTCTATCTGGACCAGAAGCCGGGGCGGCTTGGCCGGAAGGAACTGAAGTCAAGAGGAAAGGGGCTTGAGAAATTGATCCGGCAGGTGCTTGATGAGAAACCGGTGCTTTCACCGGGGAGAAAGATGGCTGAGAAGCTGGACGATGTCCTAGAGTTAATAGAGCTTCTAGACGAGCCATGCGAACTGACCACTTTTCATCCAGTTCTTGGAGGTCTTTCCGGAAGGATGGTTGTGGTAAAGCAAGGTCAGAAGAAGGTTCATGAGTAGAAACAGAAGGCTCTACGTCCTGCGAATCTACTTGGCCAACAACCGTAACAGAAGCTGGGTCTATTAGAGTTTCTTTACTTTTTGCCTTTTCCTTTCGCAGTTTATATGTTGGTGTAGCCAACTGAATCACCTGCTCCGGAGTTAACAAATCGCAGTACTCACAGGGTAACTTAGCCACACACGGATCCTCACCCATGCCTTTGTCCCTGCAACGTGCACAGCGAGAGTGGGTGTCAAAAGAGGCCATTATATGGCCGCACACCCCTTTCCTTTGTCCTGGAGATGCCATGATGAATTAAGATTCCAACTGACAAAGCTCAAGTACACACAAAAAGGATTGATATAATTATCCACAAAATAGAAAGTTTTAGAGAAAACACAACTTCAAAACTCGCGCCAAACGAAAAAGATGCTATGACGTCATGTCCCTCTGGCGAGTAAAGCAGGAACTAGGCCACCTGGCGAGTGGATTGGAGTGTACCGGTCCGGCCGGAGGTGAAACTCAGGACGTCTTTTTCTGGCGTTTGGCGGGACCGGCTGGCGCCGGACAATAGCTATCGTCTGTTAGGTAAGAGGTATTAACGCAATGAAATGGAATTTTAATATATGAATTAATGCTCAAGTCTAAAATTTCCATTTTTAATATCCTAATCTGAAGTTCATTTCCGAAAGTGGCTTTGGAAAATTTTGGAAAGCACAGAAACATTTGTTCAGCAGAAAGCTGGATTAGTAGATATATTCTTGAAAATGGGTTTACATTTTATTCAGCCTCAAATCTGAATTTCTTTTCCATGTTCATTAAAATTAAAAATCAACTGTCAAACTACATTAAATTGATTCAGCAATGTCCAACGATAAGAAGAAAATATGAATACAAAATCAACTAGAGGATCGCTTGCAAAACAAAGTGGCAAAAACAAAGCATCCCGAAAAGGAGAAATAATGGCAGCTTAATCCTGCGGGTCAAAATTTCGTCCAAATCCCTCTATCTAGCACAGTTTTCGAGATACAAGCATTTTTGTGTTTTCTATTTTTGAAAAAAAAATTGAAAACTTCAAATGGCCGCCTTTTTTGGCGAGAGAAAAATTCTTTAAAACTTGGAAATGCTAGTCTTCACAGACCCCCTGTGAGAAAATTTTTTTTGGCAAAATTGCTCTATGTCGCACTGTTTTCAAGATACAAGCATTTTTGTATTTTGCATTTTTGAAAAAACTTCAAAATGGCCGCCATTTTTGGCAAGTGAAATATTTGTTGAAACTTGGAAAGGCTAGTCTTCACAGATGCCCTGTGGGTCAAATATTTTGCTGAAATCCCACTGGTAAATTGTTATTTTATGAAGAAAATGGTTTCAAAAAGTACTCATATATCACTTAGTATTGTTCTATATGTGTACCTTATGAGCCTATATTTCCAATTTTGTGTTTTGCATTTTTTGTCAAAAATTCGAAAATTGAATATGACCCCCATTTTTGGGTGGGGGAAATTTTTTGGGGAAAATTGAAGAGAGTAGTTTGTTTAGATACCCTGTAGGTCGAAAATTTCGATGAAACCTCTCTATCTCACACGGTTAAGGCGATACAAGCCATTTTCTGTTTTACTCATTAAGAAAATTGTTAATGCTTAATTAATCATCAATAATTCAGTCGATTCTTAACCTATCCCTGCCAAAATTTAATGTCACCCAGATCTTTATATGAGGAAGGTATTTGCTAAATTTCAGGTGGATAGATAAAATGCTTCATAAGGACGCCTTTCCAAAAAAAACCCCGCATTTTTGGTCATGTGACCTGTCTGATTGGTAAAAATGTCATCACAGCATATTCAGAAAAATTTCCCAGGTCTACTGCATACACCTGCCAAATATGAAAAGAATCCACCTTATGGCTGCGAAAAGAAAATGCTGGATCCGGCAGATATGGCGGAGTCGCTTCTCCCATATACAAACAAGTGTCCCTCGCGGGGCGTTTAATTACCCTCCTTCTGCAACAATGCGGAACTTGTTATCATCTCCTGAAGCGGCCATTGTTGCCAATTCAAAAGCTGCCACACGTCTGTCCTTGACCCGACCTGACCTTGCAGCCTTCAACACGTCATCAATGTCACGGTTCTGTACCAAGTACTTCTCCACAAAGTCACCGTACTGCAGAAAATGGAGACCAGCTTAATTGTGACAGCTACAGTAAATCGGCTTAAGCTGAATATCACTGGACCAGGATTGTTTATTTAACCAAAAATTCCAAAAGGTGGGGTTTAACTTCAATGGAAAAGACCAAATAGCCTGATAAATACTTCTACTTAAATCTACTTCATGGTAGGGGTGAGTCAGTAGCGGCGGTATACCGGTATGGAGAAAATTTTTACTAAAATACTACGTGACCAGTTTAACAACCCGAATCTCAAATGTTAACTTATATAATTATTTGGAAATGTAAAATATTAAATGTCAGAATCTGGAGAAATTATAAACTATTATCTCTTATTTCACTAGATTTTAATGTATTTATAGCGATTTCTTTGAGAAGAACTGTCACTTCCGGTTTGTAGGTCTATTCGATTGAGGAAATGGTTTAATTCAAACTTTGTGGTATCCCGGAATCGGGCCGATTTTGCATTGGCGGAATCCTGAACTAGAAAATTTAGTACTATCATACCCCTACTTCATAGATTTCAGCTTAAAAAGATTCAGCTTTAATCATGAAACCAAAGTACTATGATTAAGAGTTATAGTTTAGTATTTCCACTTACAACACTTTGAATTTTACTGTTAACCACAAAAACTGCTTTGTTTTATTTCAGCTGTAAAACATATAAAATATACCCTGATGGATTAGATGTTTTTCTCTCAACCACAAGTCACTCGGTCAATGATGACTTAACAAAATCAAAAATCAAAATAACATGCTGGTTACACTGTATGAAACCAACTTGTACAGTTATGAGTAGAGCTGAAACGATTATTCGTACTAATCGATTAGTAGGTTATCAAAGCACTAGTCGACGCCAATATTACAAAATCGGTTAATTGTTTTCTTAATTGTGTATATCCCCATATAGCGCTTTTTACGCGATCGTTGGAACTATGAGTATCTCTAGTTAAGACCTTAAAACGTATCAAATTAAAGCATTTTATATGCATTTTATTTTTAAAATATCAAAATATTACATTATTGGCCAATTTACCGAATAATCTGGTGAATTCTTTGCTTTTCAGCATCTCACAATCCGCCATTTTGTTTGTTTACATCCGGAACAAACGTTTTTGGTATTTCTCATACATGCTAAACGTCAGAAACAATTAATCAGTTAGTCGACGGTTAATACAAGCGACTACCCAGCTACCAAATTCTGCTAATCGTTTCAGCTATAGTTATATGAATAACGTGTATGGCAAGTAAATTTATGAAAAAATGTACACACTCAGATCCCATCATCCAAATGTGATAACTACTGCACTACCGCTGGTTTAAAAGCACTTTTTATACCGTATTTATTGTAATAAACGCCCCGGGGCGATGCATTTTTCAAAAGGGGGGGCGACTATTACAGATAAATAAAATCATATCTCGAGTCCAGTGGCAATGGGCGATAATGGACACTTGCTGCCTTGATCTCGCTTGCTGGCATGTATAATGGCGAGACAGCTTAAAATATTTAAAACAAACCTTAAATCTGAAGAAATTATGTAGTTTTATCTCCTATTTTTGCAGATTTCAAGGCGTCTGTGACCAAAACTGCCATGTTTTGTTTTTATCTTCTTTATTTCTCGTAAGCGATCTTCACATGGGAAGTACTAAAATGCACCATTTTTCGGAATCCCGGAATCGCAAAGGTGTTGGCTGTTGAGAGGGATGTAAAACCCCGAAATATGAACTTTGCAAAGGTAGAGAAGAGGGGGGGGGCGATTAATAGGGAGGGGGCGTTTATTACAATAAATACAGTATGCTACATTTTTTTTCTAATATGCACAAAATTTTAACTGAGCAACTATATACCTCCACTTTGATGTTCCACAGCAGGGCCCAAGTCAAACAGGCTGATACAAGTAAACACATGGCCTGTACAGTATACAATACTGCAGAGAAAACATGCCTGTGTGAACAGTTGTCATCAAACACAAAGTCCTTACAGCCATCATCCTGTGGAGACAAAAGTACAGGGAAAATGTAGAACAGTGAGTCAGCTTTACTATAGGTCCAGTTACACAATATGTACTCGATCCAGGAAAACATCTAGAGCATTTTTTTTTTCAGATGATTTTGGATATGTGTTTATTACTATTAAATTTACTGTCTACTACATGGCTAAAAAGGCAAATCTCATGAGCTTTCAAGTTTCACATATGACTTTGTTGGACACACAAGTTTGGCTAAATACTTTACTTTTACCCCTTTTCCCCAGTTAAACCGATTCTTAATTTTAAAAAAATCCTCACTTTTTACTTTTGTATTTGACCTCAAACTGAACAGATTATGCTGATGGTTGGTTGTATTTTGTTCATTATTTGCAATTCTGGTCACTCTCTCATGACCCATCTTGGTTTGAAACACTGCAAAATGCATTCACATCTATAATCTATTTTCTAGTCTTTTAGCTGTATATACTGTGCAGAACAACTTTCATGTTTCTTTGTTTATGCTCTCCAAATGTTAATACGTTGTAATATGCATGAAACACTAAAATCAGAAATTTTGTTTGTCAAGTAAAATCACAACAGAATATATGTTATTAAGAAAGTCTTAATTTGATAATTGAAAATCAGTTCCTGGATAGTTGGGACAATAACAATTATAGCTACTCACTGGGAACAAGAGTATGAGTATTATCACAGTGTACTTACCACAATCAGTGTCCATTCATAAACTGCAAAGAACACACACACAGTCATCTGACAGAGGGCCAGGCTCCCATATATCAGACAGAACTCTGTTTTGCTAAAAATATAAAACACGCATGTATTCAAGTGTGATTTTTAAAGTGACTTAAGTGATCGGAAACGATATTTTGTATTCGGATGGTACCTTTCGTTGTAACTAAAATCATTACACCAAGTGATCCTACGAGGAAGACTGATCACTTGCAACTGATTTAAGTGACCCAAATAATTGTGATAGGTCACCACCTGAATATAGCCCTATAGGTCAGCTCTGCACAACTGTACAGGTGAAATGTGTCAAATCTCAAGAAACCACAATAATACACATCTACTTAACTAGGACTACCTGATAACATGGAATAAGTCCATGGAAGACCCAATATTTGCTAAAAGATTGTTCCTTTAATAATACTATTAAAAAGAGGAGTTGAAGTGTATTTTACACTGTTAGCCATCCAACAGACTTACACAAACAACGCATAACAACACACAATGAAGTGGGGATTAAAAGTAATACAATAGTATAACAATGGATGTCACACAATTATACAAATCATTTTTTAATTTGGCTTTTTATTTTATTCTGAAGCACTAATATTATTTCATTACACTAAGTATACTTAGATTAATGTTGTTTCAATTCTAATTCTAATCAAATTGTATGCCACTTAATCTCCACTAAAATACTGACTGTAAGTGGAACAAACAACAAAACTTTCCAATTTCAAAAACCCTGGGAAAAGTGAAACATCAGCACAACTGAGATACTGGTGGATATAAAAAATGCAAAATTTATCGGAAATTTGTAATCTTTCAAATGTGTGGAGTAAAAAAAACACAAAATATTTTTTTTCAAATTTGTCATCTTACAAATGTGCAGAGTTAAAAACACAATATGAAACAGAAATTTGCTGTCCTCCAAATATGCGGAGTAAAAACACACTATGTATACAAGAAATAAAAATGGGGAAAATTAAGTTTATTTATTTGGACTCAATTATGCTCGAATATTGTGGGAAATATAGCAAAGTACTTGCTGCAATGTATATGTATAGACTAGTATAGTATGTCTGTATGAAGAAAATTTCCAGTTTTGAGTGAGGTCCTGCCATGACCATGTTGAGCCAAGGTAACCACATCACCAATGTTATGTAATATTTCACCATTTCAACTTCTTCGTGATTAAGTGTATGAATACTTGCTCAATTTATGAAGGAACTCTCTTTTAAAAAAGTTTTACGATTACTTGTGGTCTTTTTTCTCATTACATCATGGAGTGAATTGTAAACACTTTGGCACAAGCTAAACTTTGCTTGAGACCATTATTTTCATAAGCAATTTCTTGGAACAACAAGCAGATATGTTGCAGGGGTATTTAAGCTATTAAATAGTGATAAAGAGTTCTGTATATTAACTTGCGAACTTAAGTCTAATGAATTAAAAAAAATAACTAGATTGGGCCAACTCGGCGCCAACATATCCCCAGACAGGTCATCACTCACGCCACAGGTTTTGATCGGGAATTTTTTAAAACATAATTACCCATTATTATATGAACTTCAGCACCTCAATCTACTCTGTTTATATCTTCCCAAGGAAGATGGTGTATCCCCAGACGCCGAATACATAACTCAAATTATATTTTCAATCTTCCTGCAATGATAACTCTAAACCTATTTTCAAAGTATTTAAATGATTGATGATTGAATGTCCATTCTAAAATAATAATCCCAAAAGAGCATATCTGTTTCTATATTTGTTGACAAATAAAATATTATTTTTAACTCAACTCATCATACTTTTCAATCTTCCTTCAAAGTATTTAAATGATTGATGATTCAATGTCCATTCTAAAATTCATAATCCCAAAAGCGCATATCTGTTTCTATATTTGTTCACAAATAAAATATTATTTAAAAAAAAATTATTTATATTATTATTTTATTATATTATTTTTAGAATTTGCAAATTGTTTTCAGTTATTCATTTCCTCTATACCTATATATGTGGTCCATATATATGCAACCTAAATATGTGACACAATCTCAGTTCTGACTCCCCTTTGTGTTATATGTAATGAAGCCCACCACCTCCCACCCCCACCCCTCTCCCCTTCTCCACACCTCTCTCACTATTACACAAGATCTGCAACCCCATTGAGTTCTTTGTTTCTCATCTGATATCATTAAATACCTTTGTTTATTTAGTGTCACTCAATATAGCTGGAGGTCCCAGAGGTGGGTGGGGGGAATCCGGGTGGGGGATGTGGGTTGGGACTACAAAGAGATGGAGCATAAATGGTAAACAAACAATCTATATAAAAGGGGTACTCAAATACAAAAAGAATTGAGAATTTTAAGTATGTGATTATCAACTGAAATGAGTTCATAACTGTAGGAGCTGTGTCAAAATTAACTGAGGCAAGTTGAATAAAACTGGGCTAGTTGAGGGTTAAAAATCCCCTAGTTTTACTACATAAGGATATAATTTCATTAATATTGGGACTTAAAGCTCACTTAAAGTGTCCATTTTGTCTACTTGAATATGTTTAACCAGTTTCATTTTAAAAAGTGAAAAACTCAGCAAGCAGAGGTATAACACACAAAAATAAGTTCTTAAAAGACTAAGATAGCCATAACATTATTAATATTCAAAATTTAAATAGACAGGCATTTCCTTTTAAAAATTCAAAGATTTCAGCTCTATAACCCACATAGTTTGACAGTTACTGGGCTTTAAAGTGGCATAATGTCCATAAATTGGGTTTCTGTGGGCATTTTACAATTGTTAAAGAGACCTTAGCAATTAAACTACAGATCTGAAACTTTTTGGGGGACATGCATAACAAACAAAAATTATATATAATACAGTTTAAGACTTGTCACACTAAGCATTTCCAAATAACAGGGCAAAATACGGAAAAAATGTCAAAAAAGGCACTTGGGCGAGTGTCTATGGCCCTCATACACAGGTTAAATGTCTACTAAAAACCTTGATTTTCGGCATATGTAAAAAGGACATAATAATGCATTCCCAGATGGGATTTCAGCTCCATCAACCACATAGTTTAACAGTCACAGGGCTTAAAGGTGGTAAAAAGTCCAAATATTGGGCCTCTGTGGGCCTTTTAGAGATCTCGATGTGGCTTTCAAATTAAAGCTTCAGACTTAAAATTTGTTACATACTAAGATTACACATAGAATATGTATCTAATAAAGTTTGAAACTTCTCAGACTTACCATTTCCAAGTTACAGAGCAAAATATGTGAAAAATGTCTTAAAAGGGTCACTCAGGTGGGTGTTTAAGGTCCTCATACACAGGTTAAATGTCTACTTGAAGCCTTGATTTTTCGCACATGTAAAAAGAACATAATAATGTATTCCCAGATGAGATTTCAGCTCTATCAGTCACATAGTTTAACAGTCACAGGCCTTAAAATTGGCAAAAAGTCCAAATACTGGGTCTTTATGGGGCCTTCTAGAGACCTAAATGTGGCCTTTAAATTAAAGCTTCAGACTTAAAATTTGTCACATACTAAGATTACACATAGAATATGCATCTAATACAGTTTGAAACTTCTTAGACTTACCATTTCCAAGTTACAGGCAAAAATATGTGAAAAATGTCTAAAAATGGTCACTCGGGTGGAGATTTATGGTCCTCATACACAGGTTAAATGTCTTCTTAAAGCCTTAATTTTTGGCACATATATAAATAATATACTAATATCTTCCCAGATAGGATTTGAGCTCTATCCGTCACATAGTTTGACAGTCACAGGGCTTAAAAGTAGCAAAAAGTCCAAATATTGGGTCTTTGGGAGCCTTTTAGAGACCTCAATTCGTCCTTCAAAATTAAAGCTTCAGACTTAAAATCTGTTATATACTAAGATTACACACAGAATATATATCTAATACAGTTTGAAACTTCTCAGACTTACCATTTCCAAGTTACAGGGAAAAAGATATAAAAAATGTCTTATAAGGGTCACTCGGGTGGGTGTTTATGGTCCTGATACACAGGTTAACTGTCTATTAAAGGCCTAAATGTTGGGGCACATATAAGAAAACACATAGATATATTCCCAGATGATATTTAACTTAGATGAGAGACATAGTTTGAAAGCTACAGTGCTTGAAAGTGGCAAAAAGTGCATAAATTGGGTCTCTGTGGGCACTTTTGAGACCTTAAGTCGACCCCTTTGGGTAAACCTACAGCCCTAAAATTTTCTACAGACAAGGATTACATATCAAAGTTATACCTAGCGCAGTTTGAGACTCATCAGAATTACCACTTCCAAATTATAGGGCAAAATATGTGAAAAGTATAGCAAAAAATCCCTAAGTGGGGGTATTTATGGGCCTCAAACACAATTTTCTCCTCAACTTAAAGTCGTGATTTTCGGCACATGTACTAAGAACATATTAATGTGTTGTCAGGTAAAATTTCAGCCAGCTGAGCATCATAGTTTGTGACCTACAGGGCTCTAAGTGGCCAAAAGACCAATTTCTGACCTTAAGGTGGCCATAAGTTCTTTTTTACTGGGAGTTTAAGGTCACCTTAAAATAGGGATCTTCCTTTGGGCACCCTTAACATGTGTACCAAGTTTGAAAAAAAAATATTAATTTGTTTTTGAGTTATCGCGTCCACAAGGAAATTTCTACGGCGGCGGCGGCGGCGGCGGCGGCGGCGGCGGCGCGACGGACCTGAATCCAATATATCCCCGACTTTCGTCTGGGGATATAATAATAAAGGAATAATTCAAGGAGAAAATTAAATTTTCGCCAAAAGCCAAATTCTAATTATGATAAAAAATTTTACAAGCAAATTTCTAGAAATGACAAGCAAATTGTGTCTTGCTACTGGTAAATTTTAGACCCTGTCACATGAAATTAAATTTTTCTAGGTCTAATACAATGTCATATACCTTATTTGGTTACTTTATTTTATAAATGTCATACTTACTAAATACTCTGTCGCCCGATGAAGCCACTGAAGCGAGTGAATGTGGGGCAGTACAAGGTGGCAAATATCCAGATGGCACCAGTCCAAAAGCCGCTATACCAGAACGTGGTGAGAAAGCAAAACCACACCAGGAGAAAGTGGACATACAGTAAGCCCTGTGTAATACAATATAGAATCAACCCTATACAATAAGGAGGGCCTTGATCCAAGGCAAGCAGCAATGGGATGCTATTCTTTTTCTAAAATATTGCTAGAAAACCCCCACAGAGTTGTGTGACCTTTGCAGATTTAAGACAAAAGTCATGAATATAAATGAGGAAATATGAGGTCACAGAATTCACTGTTTTTTTCTAACAATATTTTACAAGAGGGTCAAATATGCCCCAAAAGGCGGGTTGCGCAAGCAGCAATAAGGTTAGCAACTGCTGTAATTAGATTTAGATACAAGGAAAGAAATGTTAGGTCACCCAATTAAGGTTAATGTGTTAGACGTACTAAGAAATGTAAAATTTGTAATCTAGGTTACATAATTGTGTCTATGCTATAAACGGACAAACGAATGCACGGAATTACACCAATTTCGAAAGCAACTTAGCTATGATGGTGATCTACCTCCCTGTCAAGTTTCAATTTGATTGGACAAAGCGTTTTCGAGTTAGAGTCCGGAAATGAAAATGTTGACAGACAGACAAACGAAGAGACGGAATTACACCAATTTCGAAAGGAACCTAGCTATGATGGTGATCTATCTCCCTGTCAAGTTCGAATTCGATTGGACAAAGCATTTTCATGTTAAGAGTCCGGAAACGGAAATGTTGATGGACAGACAAACGGACATAAAACGGACAAATGAACAGATGGAATTACACCAATTCAAAAGGAACCTAGCTATGATGGTGATCTATCTCCCTGTTAAGTTTGAACTTTCTCCTCAGTGTTTAAACATTCGAAACACAATAAACATATAAAATATATTGTGTAAGGCATATCATCATATAACCAAATGTGAACAACCCTGGTGACTTACAAAGTCAGTGCACTTAATTTTATTTTTTAATATTCTCTAAATGCAATAGTTTTCAAGTTTCAAAAGATTTAATCAACACTGAAAACCTCAAAGTAGCTATTGCTTAGCGATGCTATGAGCTATGGGTCTGCGATTTCAGTAGGTTATAGTTGATTGAAAAGTAGGTGAATAACATATTTAAAGACCATACTCTAAATGCAATAGTTTTCAAGTTACAACTCATTTACTCAACAGTGAGAACCTCAAAGAAGCTATTGCTGAGCTATGCTATGAGCTACAGTTCTGCGATTTCAGTATGTTATAGCTGACTGAAAAGTAGGTGAACTAGAAATAGGACGCCCTGTTGATAGTAGATGCGAATAGAAACAGGATAGCATAGAAGAACACACATTATCATGTGTAATGTCCACCCCATGAACCTTTTGCCAAAATTGTACAGTAGTCTTACAAGACCCTGTTTCATTTGTAAAATATATCAATGATGCTTAAATATTTATTAGTGTAGATGTAAATTATTTCAGCTTCATGCCTTTTTGCATTGGTTGGGTCGAAAATTTTGACGAAATCACTCTATCTTGCACGGTTAAGAAGATAGAAGCAAATTCCTGTTTTTCTATTTTTGGCAAAAATTTGAAAATTCAAAATGGCCGGCATTTTTGGGAAAAGGAAAATTTTTTGAAAATTGCCAAGAGTACATTTCTTAGATACCCTATGGGTCGAAAATTTCAACAAAATAATTCTATTTTGCACGGTTAAGGCCAATTTGTGTTTTTCCATTTTGGGCAAAAATTCGAAAATTCAAAATGGCCGCCATATGTGGGGAGGGGAAAATTTTTTGAAAATTGCAAAGAGTACATTTCTTAGATACCCCATGGGTCGAAAATTTCGACGAAATCGCTCTATCTCGCACGGTTAAGGAGATAGAAGCAAATTTGTGTTTTGCCATTTTTGGCAAAAATTCGAAAATTCAAAATGGCTGCCATTTTTGGAGAGGGGAAAATTTTTTGAAAATTGCAAAGATTACATTCCTTAGATACCCTGTGGGTCGAAAATTTCGACGAAATCGCTCTATCTCGCACGGTTAGGGAGATAGAAGCAAATTTGTGTTTTGCCAGTTTTGGGAAAAATTCGAAAATTCAAAATGGCCGCCATTTTTAGGGAGGGGAAAATTTTTTGAAAATTGCAAAGATTACATTCCTTAGATACCCTGTGGGTCGAAAATTTTGATGAAATCGCTGTATCTCGCACGGTTAGGGAGATAGAAGCAAATTTGTGTTTTGCCATTTTTGGCAAAAATTCGAAAATTCAAAATGGCCGCCATTTTTGGGGAGGGGAAAATTTTTGGAAAATTGTAAAGATTACATTCCTTAGATACCCTGTGGGTCGAAAATTTCAACGAAATCGCTCTATCTCGCACGGTTAAGGAGATAGAAGCAAATTTGTGTTTTGCCATTTTTGGCAAAAATTCGAAAATTCAAAATGGCCGCCATTTTTGGGGAGGAGAAAATTTTTGGAAAATTGCAAAGAGTATATTCCTTAGATACCCTGTGGGTAAAAAATTTCGACGAAATCGCTCTATCTCGCACGGTTTAGGAGATATGAGCACATTTGCCTTTTTCAGTATTCAAAATAGCCAATTACTCATTTATTTAATTAATTACTCACTCATCTATGAAGCAATTCCCATACAAGCTATTAACCCAATGAACCTCTATACCAAATTTCAGAAAACTAGGCTTAATAGCATTCCTTAAAATGTCTGGAAACCAAAGAGCTACTCAAAAGTAGCAAAGTAGCTATTACTCAGTTAGCTATAGAGCTATCATCACCAAAAGCAATCCCATACAAGCTATTAACCCAATAAACCTGCATGCCAAATTTGGTAAAGATAGGATAAGAACTGTTGCCTAAAATGTCTGGAAACCAAGTGGGACGCCGGACGCCGGATGCCAGACGGCAGACGGCGGAAAAAGCAAAAATAATAACATATTCAAAGAAAATACTGTAAATGCAATAGTTTTTGAGTTACAACCTATTTACACTTTGCAAAGTGAATCATTTTCAGTGGTTTAGTTTATCCATACCTTGAAATGGTAGATGAGTTTTTCTCTGGTGTTGAAGAGTTTGATCTCTGTCAGCAGAGCTTCCTTCACATCCGGCATCATTCCAATACCAGAAGTCTGGTTCTGTTCACTCAGGTCTGAATCTGTCAGTGACCGGAGGTCAGCTGTACTCTGAAAATAACAGCGATTTGTGTGACTCTAAAGATACGAGTTAGTTTTACTCTGTATTAAACACTGATGTGTGTGACTCTAATAACATAAACATGATGTGTGTGACTCTAATAACATACTCTGCAAATAAAGCAAGTTAAACTAGAGGAATGCTTTTGCTAACAAAAGCGAAGCGTCCCTTAAAGTTTAAAATGCTTTGTGGTTTTAATAAGCATGCTGTAAAGCTAAGAATGCACAAAGCTGCACCGTATGCTTTCCCAATACCTCTTAATACATTCTGAAGCTATAAAAGCAACAATAAAGGAGACATAAGGCAAAACTCCAAAGCAACTATTTGATGACCCCAGTTTGACCCATAAAGGGGGGTCGGGGGATAAAACTGACCGGCTATTTAGATTCTCCACATATGCTTTCCCAATACCTCTTAATACATTCTGAAGCTATAAAAGCAACGATAAAGGAGATATAAGGCAAAAACTCCAAAGCAGCTATTTATGACCCCAGTTTGGCCCATAAGGGGGGGGGGTCGGGGGGTAAAACTGACCGGCTATTTAGACTCTCCACATATTCTTTCCCAATACCTCTTAATACATTCTGAAGCTATAAAAGCAACAATAAAGGAGATATAAGGCAAAAACTCAAAATCAGCTATTTTATGACCCCAGTTTGACCCATAAGGGGGGGGGGGCCGAGGGGTAAAACTGACCGGCTATTTAGACTCTCCACATATGCTTTCCCAATACCTCTTAATACATTTTGAAGGTATAAAAGCAACAATAAAGGAGATATAAGTCAAAACTCCAAAGCAACTATTTTATGACCCCAGTTAGACCCATAAGGGGGGGTTGGGGGATAAAACTGACCGGCTATTTAGATTCTCCACATATGCTTTCCCAATACCTCTTAATACATTCTGAAGCTATAAAAGCAACAATAAAGGAGATATAAGGCAAAAAACTCCAAAGCAGCTATTTATGACCCCAGTTTGGCCCATAAGGGGGGGTCGGGGGGTAAAACTGACCGGCTATTTAGACTCTCCACATACGCTTTCCCAATACCTCTTAATATATTCTGAAGCTATAAAAGCAACAATAAAGGAGATAAAGGCAAAAACTCAAAATCGGCTATTTTATGACCCCAGTTTGACCCATAAGGGGGGGTCGGGGGGTAAAACTGACTGGCTATTTAGACTCTCCATATATGCTTTCCCAATACCTCTTAATACATGCTGAAGCTATAAAAGCAACAATAAAGGAGATATAAGGCAAAAACTCAAAATCAGCTATTTTATGACCCCAGTTTGACCCATAAGGGGGGACCAGGGGGTAAAACTGATCGGCTATTTAGACTCTCCACATATGCTTTCCCAATACCTCTTAATATATTCTGAAGCTATAAAAGCAACAATAAAGGAGATAAAGGCAAAAACTCAAAATCGGCTATTTTATGACCCCAGTTTGACCCATAAGGGGGGGTCGGGGGGTAAAACTGACTGGCTATTTAGACTCTCCATATATGCTTTCCCAATACCTCTTAATACATTCTGAAGCTATAAAAGCAACAATAAAGGAGATATAAGGCAAAAACTCAAAATCAGCTATTTTATGACCCCAGTTTGACCCATAAGGGGGGGCCGTGGGGTAAAACTGACCGGCTATTTAGACTCTCCACATATGGTTTCCTATTACCTCCCAGTACATTTTATAGCTCTAAATGCATAGGGGGGTTGGCCTAAACTGAAGGCTTTCAGATTGGAAGGTGTCAGAAAATCACTCATAGATGAGACATTTTTCAAGGGATTGCTCCCAAAATCTAATCAGCTCGCGTTTTCGATAGTATGAACAGGTGTGTCACATTATAAGGCTCTGTAGCAAGTAGTTTTTCCTGAACTGTGATGACGGGGGGGGGGGGGGGGGGGTGTACTTCAAAAAATAGTTTTTGATCATGTGACCTTCATAAAGGTCAAAGGTCAAATTTAAGCATGCAGAAAAATTTTCCCACGCCTAAGGTATATAACTGCCAAATATGGTTTGAAACCTTCTAATAATAAGGGAGATATTCAAGGGAGACCATAATGCGGCGGCGAGGAAACTGAGGCGAAAACAAATAAGCACCCTTTCAGGGACGCTTAATTATTTTTGACTACAAGTTGTTTTGACCACAATGAGGAGTCAGTTGAAGATACTGGTGGGTGAAAGAAAACAGTGTATAAACCTTGCTGATCACAGTCTCAAGCCAACCCTTCCAGCAGTTATGTATTGTAATCTGAATTAGTTTATTTTGTTATTAAAATGACAGATGATGTAATGACAGATTTTCTGTACTGGGAAAATAATATTAAATAAAATATCTCAATTTGACATACATGCATACTGCATAACTTAACAATATTCAGGAAATATTAAAAGTGTTATTTGGAGCCTCCTGCAAGCTGACAGCGTAAACTTGTAAGTTTATCTACATTACTGAGTTTTCAAATTCATTTACCTCCTGTTTCTTTGACAAAGGCACCATTTTAACAACAGAGTTATCAATGATTCCATAGTCTTCCACTGTGTAGGAGTCCCTCAAGTACTGGCCTTTGTACCTTAGTCTGAACTGGTGGTCTTCTCTCATGATTTCATACAGAATGTGCAGAAGCTGTGCTCTTACTCGCGCAATGGTCTCGTATGGCTGGATACGCACCACAAACGACCGGTACTATAGGAGTAAAATCAACATGAAAACAACGATCAAAAGCTGTAGTGACAAAGATCAAAGATGGGATTCTATAACTCTTGGAACATTTGTATGGTCATATTCAGGACAGGCTTTCATTAAACCTCACATGTAGCCATAAGCTCAATTTGAACCCAAAACCATAAAAAAAACATAGAAATCTACATACACATATATAAGTACCCTAGTATTACATTGCACATATGGATAATCATTATATTAAGTGCATATCAGCCAATCAGAATGCTTTATTCGAGGACAATATGTTGTGATATTCCCTGTTCTGGATAAAGTTTTTCCCTTCGATGCCCGCTTCAGCCCAAAATGATCATATGTGTATGCATTGTGAATTTTTAAAAAAAGTTGCAATTTTATTCACTGCATGGGTATTGATCTACTTTTTTCTGGGCAACAATATGATTTATGAAGACTGAGGGCAATATCATTTTGTATAGTCGTGGTTACATCTTTATCCATATACTGGCATATCCTACCAGTAAGGGTAAGTCTGCCTACAAGTAAACACTTGCCTTTTGTTATACTTCAAATGTCAAAATATTGGTGGACACTGACACCACAGTGGTATATAGAGTAAGAAATCTAAAATTCGCCAGGAATCTAAAATCCACCACCTCTAAAACCTTAGTTAATTTTATGAAGAAAATGATGTTTTTGTCCAAAAATTGGTATTTTTTAGTTCAAAAAGCCTTAATTTACTATACAGTCAACAAATCTCACCACAATTCATTTATTTTATTAGTATTTTTACATGTGGCGAATTTCAGATATGTGGCGACTTTTAGATTTCTTACTCTAACACATTCAACTATTGCCATATGTATAGTTATCCATGGGGTTTTCATGCTATTAAAAATGTTTGCTGCCTCTAAAAATTCTGACAAATAAATTTCCAATGTGAAATGTACTTAATGGATGAAAATTTATACATTTGTACAAATATAAAACCTACAGAAAAGAATTTTTTTGAAAAATTTTCCAATTCATATTTTTAAGCTAAAAAGATTATGAAAACTTGGGCCAAATAAAAACATTTTACTGTTTACATGTCATCTGCAAATAAACAAATTTGTACGTATTATAAATATATATGGATTTCAAAATTTAGAAAATACTGCTCATCAAAATATAAATTGGTTAACATACATGCCATGGTGTCAAGGGATAATAACAAAAATATAATTTTCTTAGTTAAATCTAAGCACACATTTCTCTCCTGAAAATCAATGTGTTAAGCAGCAATCCTCTGTAAATCCATTTTCAGTTACAGGTTTACTAAATTATTGATTTTCCATGAAAAGAAATATTAATGCAGGCAAATATTTACAATATTACAGTTTAATTTGTATGCAAATTCATAAAAAATATGATGCACGAAAATTCCAATGACAAGAAAACACTATCTATAACCATATATACCCAACTGCTACTTACAGATTTCAATACTTATGTATCCAATGGCTATTTACCAAATCAGAAAAAATTTCTTATATACCAAAAGAGTAAAAGGTGTGTATTCTTTTGTACCTAATGGATGCTTATCCAAGACAGTAAAAACTGTTTATTTATTGATACACACTGTCTTTAGTTAGAACATCTTGCCTGATTTTATTGTCACAACCTTTTTTTCCAATCAATTAAATATTAACACAAAAGCAGGGATGATGCAGTAGCTCTGATTCTAGTATTATGTAACCTTTGAATCGCCTTTTGAGTCAACTGATTGATGAGATTTCAAGACCTACAAATTGGACTAGGCATTGCATCATGACACAGTGCATTCTCAGATGGGAAATTCTGAAGCATAAAGCATATAGAGAAATGGAACAAAATGAAACTGCTGGACCTTTTGTAATCTATTCATTTGTGCAATTATAAAATGAAGACATTTGACATTGAACAAGGGATGTAAGGTTAAACTTTAAAAAGTCTACCAAATCTACAGTACAGCAGCTTCATCTGCTGTATCCTAATCAATTTATTAGTGTGCGGTTCAAGATGTATCTGGTAAATGTGCAAGTTTTAACTTCGTATTTCTTATTTTCTTCTTGGAGTTATGTGTGGCTTCTCAGTTTTTATGACCAGTGGTTAGTTGTGGCTTTTCTGCTGTTTGACATCAATGCATAATTTTGAAACATGTTGTCATGGCATCTTTCATGGGGATGGCTATAAAGACTGGGAAGGGTCAATTTGCGTTATTTACTTCACTTCAGTTTCATTACTGAACAGAGAGAGACATATAATATACAAGTGGAAGTTTGAAGGAGTTATATAATTATGTTGGGTAAAGACTTTAAGTGTAGTTGTGTATTCAGTATAAGTTCAATAAAATAAAGCTCACATAATGTGTTATAAATGTCCATTTTTATAACAATGTGTTTGAGAACAATTCAATGATTACATGTATTTCTTGTTTTGACATATTTGGCATAATTGTATCTCCAGACGAAAGTCGGGGATACTTAGGATTCAGTACGGTCACGCCGCTGCCGCTGCAGAGTTTTGCTTTCGGATGCAATAATATTTTAGTTAGGCCTTTCAAATTTGGTATGTGGGTATATATGGGCAATGCCACAAACGTTATTGTTTTGTGACCTTCACCTTCAATTTCAAGGTCACTGGTGGCCTCCTAAAGGTCAGATTTTGGCCATTTTTTTCACATTTGGCCCAGTTCTCATATACAGAAAGTTAGATCATCCTATGGCTGGTATATATAATACATATATACATCCTCTGTAAGCATGCAGAAATTTGACCTTGAAGCTCTTCACTGAAGTTCATCCACAGACCGCCAAAGTACATCACCGAGGCCATTTTTGGCCTTTTTGGAGATATTTTCACACTTAATGCTGACTATATTGCATGGAAACTATTGAAAATGGCTTTGGAGGTTGAGTACATGATGGAGTACCAGCATCCAGTTTGTTGACCTTGGCTATTGTTTTCAAGGTCACCTTAGGCCTGCTAAAATGACTCAAAATGGTACCTTTTACTGCATATATATGCCTATATAAGACCGTGAGGCCATATACCTCCTTTATTATTGACTGTATAACTTACTGGCTCATGTTGATTGTATCCACCGGATAGCATCCGGTGGATACTATGGATATCGCTTCGTTACGCCATCGCCGCAGTGTGAAGAGGGATTTCACCGTTACCGCTCTAACGAAAAAAAATATTATAGCTAGCCTTCTCAAATTTGCAGGATTTATCAATAACAATAAAATCTTGCCTGGGAATATTTTTGGCCTCATTTTGAAAAACAAGATGGCCGCCAGGGACGTTTATTTTACTTTTAGCAAGGACTTTTGTTGGCCCTCTAGAGCAAAGGGTATTATAGGTAAAGATCTCAAATTCGCAGAATATGTTCCTCATTACAAAATTTTGGCTGGGAATATTTTTGGCCTCATTTTGAAAAATAAGATGGCTGCCACAGGCATTTCTTTGTCAGTCATGAAAAGTGCTTATATCTCCCTTATTATTAGTCCTAGCGGTTTGGGATGGTAAACCAACCTATAGGAAATCATGGGCTGGGAATCTCCAGGTGTGGTCAGATTTGACCTTTCACCCCTCCTTCAAGGTCAAACAAGGATAGCCAAACCAGAAAGTGCTTATAACTCACTTATTATTGGTCCTAGAGGTTTGGGATGGTAAACCAACCTATAGGAAATCATGGGATGGGAATCTTTTGGTGTGGTCAGATTTGACCTTGGACCCCTCCTTCAAGGTCAAACGAGAATAGCAAAACCTAAAAGTGCTTATAACTCACTTATTATTGGTCCTTGAGGTTTGGGATGGTAAACCAACTTATAGGAAATCAGGGGCTGGGAATCTTTTAATTTGGTCAGATTTGACCTTGGATCCCTCCTTCAAGGTCAAATGAGGATAGCCAAACTTAAAAGTGCTTATAACTCGCATATTATTGGTCCTAGAGGTTTGGGATGGTAAACCAACCTATAGGAAAGCATGGGCTGGGAATCTTTTGGTGTGGTCAGATTTTACCTTGGACCCCTCCTTCAAAGTCAAACGAGGATACCCAAACTAAAAAGTGCTTATAACTCACTTATTATTGGTCCTAGAGGTTTGGGATGGTAAACCAACTTATAGGAAATCAGGGGCTGGGAATCTTTTAATTTGGTCAGATTTGATCTTGGATCCCTCCTTCAAGGTCAAATGAGGATAGCCAAACTTAAAAGTGCTTATAACTCGCATATTACTGGTCCTAGAGGTTTGGGATGGTAAACCAACTTCTAGGAAATCATGGGCTGGGAATCTCTAGGTGTGGTCAGATTTGACCTCTGACCCCTCCTTCAAGGTCAAATAAGGATAGCAAAACTTAAAAGTGCTTATAACTCGCTTATCATTGGTCCTACAGGTTTGGGATGGTAAACCAACTTATTGGAAATCATGGGCTGGGAATCTTTTGGTGTGGTTAGATTTGACCTTGGATCCCTCCTTCAAGGTCGAATGTGGTACTTGATACCTATGATGGACTATATCTCCCCAATTATTGGTTGTAGAGGTTTTGGATGTGAAGACAACTTGTAGTACATCATGTGCCCCGAATCTTTTGGTGGGGTCAAATTTGACCTCAGATCCCTCCTTCAAGGTTGAATGTGGGCCTTGATACTTATAATGGCCTACATCTCCCTTATTATTGGTCGTAGAGGTTTTGGTGGTAAAGACGACTGATGGGAAATCATCTGCCCTGAATCTTACAGTGAGGTCACATTTGACCTTGGGCCCCTCCTTCAAGGTCGAATGTGGTCCTTGATACCTATAATGGCGTATATTTCCCTTACTATTTCTTATGGAGGTTTTGGATGTGATGACAACTTATAGGAAATCATGTGCCCCGAATCTTTTGGTGATGTCAGATTTGACCTTGGAGCCCTCCTTGAAGGTAGAATGTGGTCCTTGATACCTATAATGGTGTATATCTCCCTTATTATTGGTCGTAGAGGTTTGGATGTGAAGACGACTTATGAGAAATCATGTGCTCCAAATTTTTGGGTTGGTTCAGATTTGACCTTCGACCCCTCTAAGGTCGAACGTGGTCAGGGTTGAGATGAAATACCCGCCCGGGTATTACCCGCCCGGGAAAACCCGGGAAATCCCGGGCTGGGCAATACTCCAAAAGTGGGCAATACTGGGCAATACTATTTTTTAACCCAAATCTGGGGAAAAACCAATGATGAACTTTATTTAAACTACATAATACTCTAAACATGTGCAAGGTTTCATTATAAGTATATAACATATAAATGACAGTACATGAATACAATATATTTGTTTATTCTTGTCTTTTTATGTGTTTATGGTGTTGCTTTTATGTGTTTCTAATAAAAATTACTTTTGGTGCATTTTCTCTCTCCTCTCTCTCCTCTCCGATTCTCTCTCATATTTGCGGTTGGAAAAAATATTCCAGTTATATTCAACACAAACTTGGACCAATATCCAAATTTATAAAGATGAGCCAAAAGTCATAAAATTGAACTATCCAGGCGATTCTAGTGAGTAATTTTCAAACCAAAACATATTTCCTTCATTTGTATTGAATAAAATATCACTGACGGTTGCCGATATTGTTTATTGCGTATACGGTGATACCTCCCGATAAAGTTAACTGGGTGTCCAGTGACGTACACGAAGCTTCCGTGATATTTAAATGGAATGAAATATATCAGCATTGAATGAGTACATAAATACAATTGTACGTAACAACTTAGGCATTGGGGTCATTTGAGGATTAGAATAGCTTCTACTTATTTCTATTCACTCACTACCAGTGAAGCCATACTGTTAATGCAGTGTCTCAAAACCTTATTACTGACAAGCCAGAGTTAAGCTGTCAAGCCAGAGTTTATACTACCTGATGATAGCCCTAGAATAGTGGGGTAAATAGTTTAATTGCAATTATGAAAGGGACAAGTATAAACCCCTCTTTTTTGTATTATACTTGAAAGTGACACCAGTAGCAAACATGTTTGATTGTTTATATATGCTTATGTATACAGTTTTAATTCTGTCCACTGATTTAAGTGAAACCAATTCATACTTTGCAGGGTGTATAAAAATAGCCAAAGAGATTACCCAGTATTGCCCAGTAATGGCCATTATTACCCAGTTAGGACAAATTTTTATATGTGACAGTATTATAACTTCTTAAAGTATTACCCAGTAAGAACAAGTTTTTAAGACGTGACAATATTATCAGATAATTTAACTAGATTGGGCCAACTCGGCGCCAACATATCCCCAGACAGGTCATCACTCACGCCACAGGTTTTGATCGGGAATTTTTTATTTAATCCATTTGTTGTATGCCATAAATATTGGGAAAAGTTATATGAACTTCAGCACATCAATCTACTAAGTTTATATCTTCCCAAGGAAGATGGTGTATCCCCAGACGTCGAATACATAACTCAACAGATCATATTTTCAATCTTCCTGCAATGATAACTCTGAACCTATTTTCAAAGTATTTAAATAATTGATGATTGAATGTCCATTCTAAATTAATAATCTCAAAAGAGCATATCTGTTTCTATATTTGTTGACAAATAAAATATTATTTTTAACTCAACTCATCATACTTTTCAATCTTCCTGCAAAGGGTAACTCTGAACCTATTTTCAAAGTATTTAAATGATTGATGATTGAATGTCCATTCTAAATTCAAAATTTCAAAAGCGTATCTCTGTTTCTATATTTGTTCACAAATAAAATATTATTTAAAAACCATATATTATTTATAATATTATTTTATTATTTTATTTTTAGAATTTGCATTTTTTTTCAGTTATTCATTTCCTCAATTCCTATATATGTGGTCCATATATATGCAACCTAAATATGTGACACAATCTCAGTTCTGACCCCCTTTGTCTTAGATAATTAGATAATGAAGCAAACACCACCTCCCACCCCCACCCCACCTCTCTCCCCTTTTCCACACCTCTCTCACTATTACAGAAGATCTGTATACCTTTGTTTATTTAGTGTCACTCAATAGCTGGAGGTCCCAGAGGTGGGTGGGGGATGGGGGGTGGGACTACAAAGAGATGGAGTGCTGCAGCACAAATGGTAAACAAACACTTATAATATAAAAGGGGTAATCAAATACAAAAAGCTCAGTTAATCTTATCACTAAAATAAAATCAAATATATAAATAAGGAATGTCTATTAAAGGCCTAAATTTTGGAGTACATACAAGAAAAACATATTGATATATTCTCAGGTGATATTTCACTTAGATGAGAGACATAGTTTGAAAGCTACAGTGCTTGAAGATGTCAAAAAGTCCATAAATTGGGTTTCTGTGGGCAATTTTGAGATCTTAAGTCGGCCTAACAGGTAAACCTACAGCCTTTAAATTTTTCACAGACAAGGATTACATATAAGAGTTACATCTAGTGCAGTTTGAGACTCATCAGAATTACCACTTCCAAATTATAGGGCAAAATAAGTTAAAAATATAGGAAAAAAGTCCTAAGTGGGGTCTTTATGGGCCTCAAAGACAATTTTTTCCTCAACTTAAAGTCTTGATTTTCGGCACATGTACTAAGAATATATTAATGTGTTCTCAGGTAAAATTTGAGGCAGATAAGCCTCATAGTTTGTGACCTAGAGGGCTCTAAGTGGCCAAAAGTGCAATTTCTGACATTAAGGTGGCCATAAGTTCTTTATTATTGGGAGTTTAAGGTCACCTTAAAATAGGGACCTTCCTTTGGGCATCCTTAACATGTGTACCAAGTTTGAAAAAAAATATTAATCCGTTTTGGAGTTATCGCGTACACAAGGAAATTTCTGCGGCGGCGGCGCAACGGACCTGAATCCAATATATCCCCGACTTTCGTCTGGGGATATAATAACACTAGTGCTTTCTATAGAGTAGTTGAAATCTGTCTTTTGGTTTAATAAATCTATTAAGTTCAGTATTGCCCAGTAATGGTCATTATTACCCAGTTAGGACAAAAATTTTTTCTGACAGTATTATAACCTCTTAAAATATTGCCCAGTAAGAACAAGTTTTTAATCTGTCACAATATTATCATTTCTAATAGTCACAGACCATTTAATAACACTAGTGCTCTTTATAAAGTAGTTATTAGTTCCAGTATTACCCGGTATTGCCCAGTAAAACCCGGGTTTTCCTACTGGGCTGGGCAATACTCATAAAACCCGGGTTTTTCTCAACCCTGAACGTGGTCCTTGATAACATAATACTCTGTATGTCACGCTTCAACCATGTCCCGTCCGGGGATACACTGTGTCGAGATGCAATATCTAGTTGTAACTTGTCTTAATCTGTCCTCCCCTAAGGGATACAGGTTTTGTTGGGGATACAATATTTGCCTGTTAAATTGTGTGCCCCCCAAAATATTCTGTATCCCCTAAAAGATCAAAGAGAGATACAGAATTTGATGGGAATACACAATTTGATGTTACACCGGCCCCATTTTCAAACTTGAAAATAAAGAAATTGCAAAATGAAAATCAAAAAGTTTTATTCAACCTACAGCTCTGAAACTTTGCCATGACACAGAACATTAAAAAGTACGTGAACAACATATTTGACAAAAATCCTCTAAATTTAATAGTTTTGCAGTTATAAGTGATTTACTCAATGGAGAACCATAAAAGTAGCTATTACTCAGTTACCTATGGACCTACAGCTCTCAAAATTTGCCATTACACAGTACATCAAAAAGTAGGTGAAGAACATATTTGACAAAAATCCTCTAAATTCAACAGTTTTGCTGTTAAAAGCAATTTACTCAAAGGAAAATAATCAAAGTAGCTATTACCCAGTTAGCTATGGACTTACAGCTCTGAAACTTTGCCACGACACGGAACATTAAAAAGTAGGTGAACAACATATTTGACAAAAATCCTGTAAATTTAATAGTTTTGCAGTTATAAGTGATTTACTGAATGGAGAACCATAAAAGTAGCTATTACTCAGTTAGCTATGCACCTACAGCTCTCAAAATTTGCCATTACACAGTACATCAAAAATTAGGTGAACAACATATTTGACAAAAATCCTTTAGATTCAACAGTTTTGCTGTGATAAGTGATTTACTCAATGGAAAATCGTGAAAGTACCTAATACTCAGTTAGCTATGGACCTACAGCTCTGAAACTTTGCCATGACACAGAACATTAAAAAGTACGTGAACAACATATTTGACAAAAATCCTCTAAATTGAATAGTTTTGCAGTCATAAGTGATTTACTCAATGGAGAACCATCAAAGTAGCTATTACTCAGTTAGTTATGGACCTACAGCTCTCAAAATTTGCCATTACACAGTACATCAAAAATTAGGTGAAGAACATATTGGACAAAAATCCTCTAAATTCAACAGTTTTGCTGTTAAAAGTGATTTACTCAAAGGAAAACAATCAAAGTAGCTATTACCCAGTTAGCTATTGACTTACAGCTCTGAAACTTTGCCACGACACAGAACATTAAAAAGTAGGTGAACAACATATTTGACAAAAATCCTGTAAATTTAATAGTTTTGCAGTTATAATGATTTACTGAATGGAGAACCATAAAAGTAGCTATTACTCAGTTAGCTATGCACCTACAGCTCTCATAATTTGCCATTACACAGTACATCAAAAAGTAGGTGAACAACATATTTGACAAAAATCCTTTAAATTCAACAGTTTTGCTGTTCTAAGTGATTTACTCAATGGAAAACCCTCAAAGTAGCTATTACTCAGGTAGCTATGGAGATACAGCTGTGAAAATTTCCCATGACACAGTACATCAAAAAGTAAGTGAACAACATATTTCACAATAATTCTCTAAATTCAATAGTTTTGGACTTATAAGTGATTTACTCAATGTTGAAATTCAAAGTAGCCATTACTCAGTTAGCTATGGAGATACAGCTCTGAAACTTAGCCACGACACAGAACATTAAAAAGTAACTGATTAACATATTTGACAATAATTCCCTAAATTCAATAGTTTTGGAGTTATAAGTGATTTACTGAATGTTGAAATTAAGAAATTTCAAAGTAGCTATTACTCAGTTTGCTATGGACTTACTGCTCTGAAAATTCACCACGACACAGTACATCAAAAAGTAGGTGAACAACATATTTGACAAAAACCCTCTATATTCAATAGTTTTTGAGTTATAATTGTCTTGCTCAATGGTCAAATGTTAAACTTAGTGTAGCTATTACTCAGCTAGCTATGGTGCTACACCTTGGAAACCTCACCATGATATAGTACATGAAGGAGTTGTTCAACAACATATTTGAGACCAATATTGTAAGTAACAGTTACAAAGATAAAAGCAACTTACTCATTTTGCTCATTGTTAAAAACAGAAAATAGCTATTACTCACTTAGCTATCAAGATAGACCCCTAAAATTGGTACCATCTTGTAGGCATGGGGAAAGTAGCTGAACAACGTATTTTACAGAAATGCTCCAAATGCAGTCGTTTTGGAGTAATGAGCACTTTACTCGAATGAGCCACCATTGCTATTACTCACTTAGCTATGGACTTAGGTCTGAAAAAACAGCATCAAATGAAAAGACATAAGCAATAAGGTCATAAAACATTGAAAAGGCCAAGGAGAAACAACCAGTGTGATGTACAGCCCTTTCAAAAACGTGACACACACACGCACGCACCCACGCACGGAATGCGTTTTATAATCTCCCACCCGGCGGGCCGGCGGGAGATAAAAAAACACCAAAATGTATCACAACAATCCTGAAAAGCAGAATTGTGACCCTTGAAGGGAAGTTCATTTTGATTTAAACGGCTAATATCATTAAACAGTGGAAATGTTTTGAGTGGTTGTCGCGATGAGCGATAATAGAAGCTACCAACATGCGATGAAATCTGGACAGAAAAGGCGAGTTTTTGTTTTATTTTCTTTAAAATTAAAGAATTCTATGTTTTGTAAATTATGTTGTTTTACTGGCAACCGGGCCAAGAAGTCCTCAAAGATGTAGGCTCGCTGTGAAAGTTGGTGGCATTGGGCCACCAGCCATTTCGAACGCTGGTCTAATGTGGGGTGTCAAGATGGTGCATTTTTTATGGTGCGCTGGATCAAAACTAGTATAGGGACTGATGCTTGATCTTTCAATATTGATCGATCATCCCACAGAACTGCTGATATTGACGCATACTACCAGCATTTCAATATCGAAATAACAATACTGCAAACAGACAAAATTTTTAAAAAGCTGTTAATTTTACTGCTTAAATGAATATTTATTGCATAAAATCTTTAAAAAGCAGTTACAACTGAAACAAAATGGGGTCAAGTCTGGCGCAATCTCTGTTTACATTGTCAGTGACATACTTCCGGTTTCACGGAAGAGACAAAACCTGACAGCTAGTATACAGGAAAGCATGAAAACTCTTGTTTTACGTGAGTTTTGTTTATTTTATTTTATAATGCAAAAATGTCTTTTCGGTGTATAAATAATATGTTTTGATCATTTAGTGAATTAATATGTGCACGTTTTCAAAGAACCTGTATTATCGCCCACTGCTTACGTTAAAGGTCCCAATATTAAAATATCAATCGATCCACCACCCTAAATTTTCATTCGATATCGATCCTCAACGTGGCACTCGATCCCTATGCTAATCAAAACCAGCATATGGTTTTGAAATGGCCCGAAACAGAAGGGACTTTTAATTCTGGCCAGGTGGGGTATGTAATTCTGACATAATGTGTTCACATGCACGAAACTGTGACAACCTGTGTTGTTGAGAATAGTTTCCTAGTTTCCCATCAAATAGTGGTGTCATCACAAGCGGCAATATCACACATTCACCAGTAATGGAATAAATGGATGATAATCAAGGATCAAAAATATAATGAAATATTCATATAATTTTTACTTTGTTACAGTTTTATCTTCATTTGTGACGTAACTATGGTTATGACTACCTCCACTTAGTACAGGAAGTAAAAAACCGTAAGTATTGTTTACTTTTTACTGATTCAAATATTCACCATTTTAAAGAAATATAAAATCTAATTATTTCAGTAAAAGTGATTGATGCACATCTATTTAAGAGTAGACGTGGTTACCTCGGCTCTACTTTACTTGCATGTAGAGTCATGGCACGACCCACATAAAACTGGAGATTTACATAAAACACATATTCCATACAAATGTCTACACAGTGTAGTACACACAACTGTTCCCATAATTATTTTGTTACATTTCCTTCAACAATCAGTCAACACGCAAAATAGTTAACTCAAAATAAATGACTTTCCTCATTTTCAATGTTTTTTGGACCATTTCTCTAAAATTTGAAAATGTTCTTTAATTATTATAAAAGCTGTGTAAAATAGCATATATTTTATACACATGCTAGATATTCACTGTGTCCTAGGCTTTATATTAATTGTTTTAACTACACTATACAATTTCCAGTCATTTCATTAAGTTTTATTCAACAGAAAATGATTTTGTACAAATCTCCAGTTCTATGTACAGTAGGTTCGTGCCACGACTCCACATGCAAGTCAGACGTGGTTATACCTTGGCTCTACTTTACTTGCGTGTAGAGCCGTGGCACGACCCCACATAGAACTGGAGATTTGCATAAAACACAAATATCATACAAATGTGAACACATAACCGTTCCCATAACCATTTTGTTTCATTTTCTTCAACAATCAGTCAACATGCAAACCTGTTTGACAAAAATTAATGACATTTCCTGATTTTCCAGGGTTTTTGGACCATTTCTACAAAAACTTTAAAATGTTCTTTTATTATAAAAGCTGTGTAAAATAGCATATATTTTATACACATATTGTATATGTTGTCTCCTCGGCTTAATATCAATTGTTTCTAATTATATTAAACCATTTTCAGTCATTTTATCTAGTTTTATTCAACAGAAAAAGATTTTATGTAAATCTCCAGTTCTATGTGGGGTCGCGCCACGGCTCTACTCGCAAGTAAAGTATAGCTGAGGTTAGACGTGGTTACCTCGGCTCTACTTTACTTGAGTGTATATGAGCAGTGGCACGACCCCATGCACATAGAACTGGAGATTTGCATAAAACACAAATTCCATACAAATGTGTACAAACAATTCCTCAATTGTGTTCCCACAATTACTTTGTTATATTTCCTTCAACAATCAGTCAACATACATAGTTAACTAAAAATAAAAGACATTTTCTCATTTTCAATGTTTTTTTGATCATTTCTCTAAAATTTGAAAATGTTCTTTTATTATAAAAGTTGTGTAAAATAGCAGATTTACATGCATCTCGTGACCAACAACTCGTACCCACAACTCGTACACAAACATTTTATAAGAATAAACATTATTTCTGCTTGAATATGAAATACAGTACTTGTATATGTAGCTCATAATATTTATGAAGAAATATGAGATCACCCAATTATGTCGGTTTTTCTAACAATATTCTATATTTAATAAATAGAAACGCTACTTGAAGAGAGAGTATTTTATGTAAGAATTAACGTCTGTTCAGTTACAGATCAAATACTTCAAATTCTCGTACTTCCGTGGGGGTTGCCTAGCAATATTATGAAATAAAATATGCAAATTAGAAAACGTGAGGTCATGGAATTCCCAGAGGACTTTTAGAACTATTATAAGATAAACTATGCAAATTAGAAAAAAAACGTGAGGAGACAGAAGTCCGTGGATTTTGCTGCAATATTTTAAAATAAATTATGTAAATTAGAAAAAAAACGTGGGGAGACAGAAGTCTGTGGAGTTTACTTCAATATTTTAAAATAAAATATGCAAAATTGAAAAAAAAAACGTGACCAGACAGAAGTTGGTGGAATTTCCTGCTATATTTAAAAAAAATCTTGGGAACGAGTTGGGTACGAGTTGTTGGTCATGAGCTGCCGTGGTCACGAGATGCTCGTATGCCAAATAGCATGCATGCTGTATTTACTGTGTCCTTAGCTTAATATCAATTGTTTTTAACTACATCATACCATTTCCAGTCATTTCATCAAGTTTTATTCAACAGAAAAGGATTTTATGCAAATCTCCAGTTTTATGTGGGGTCGTGCCACGGCTCTACACACAAGTAAAGTAGAGCCGAGGTAACCACGTCTAAAGTAGGAACTTCACCTATCCTTTTTTCATCACCCGGCCGTACCCGTGTCCGTTGTTGCCCGTATATTTTGCTATAAAACAGTGAACTCATCCGTACGTGTCCGTGATTAGGAAGGAAAAAATTTGTTCTTCACGGACACGGACAGCTAGTACACTGTTTTATACCAAAATATCTAGGGTATCACAGATACGGGCAATAACGGACACGGATACGGGTGAAGAAAAAATTAAGAACAGGTGTACAGTAGTTCCCACTTAAACCGAGGTATAACCACGTCTACACGCAAGTAAAGTAACCACGTCTACACGTCTAAGAGCAAATGTAGGCACCACGCTATCGCTCACATTTTTGTTCACAATATCGATACTTCATATATCCTAACGATGATACCACTACTGCTTCCCTCCATAAGTTGGCCACAGTCATAAGTTGGCCGCGACTCATCTACAGGCTCCAGAAAGACAAATAGGTTATTATACACCAATGAAAACTGTTGCACATAACAAGTTTAACAATAATACATGGTTTCAGATTGTAGTAGGCCACCCATGTTAAAGCCCTGTGAAGCTGTGGTGAGGGCGGCCAACTTATGACTGCGGCCAACTTATGGAGGGAAGCAGTACTGTCAAAGATGAGGCGAGTTACCAAACTTGTGAATAAATCCAAAAACTGTCGCCATTTTGAAACCAATGTAAACAAATTAACTTTGTTGACATTCGGACGGATTACACTGTTTGTATCTTTTGATTTGTTTATACTTTGTTTTTTGGAGGCAATCACTTTAAAGTGGAATGATAACTCACTGGGAACGCTTTACTATCAATGTAAAGCAGCATTTTGACGAAATACAACACAACTGATGAAAATCTACATTTATTTCCTGGGCTTTACGTCATCGAATGGTGTGTATTGAGGTAACACACCACTCGATTTTATGCATGACGAAGTTTCTCTGATTTTCAAACACCCAGTTCATAAATGTTATTTGAGGTGATTATCTGGAAGCCAAGCTGGTCTATAACTGAATTTTAGATAAAAAATAAAATCAAGCTGATTTTGTGTATAAAATTGATCTTGACATTGATGTCAGAGTCAATAAGGAGTAAGGATTCACATGTTACAGATATTAGCTCAATATAAGCACTGGACCTGCTGGCACAGCTGAAAACTGTCTCATGAGCCCAGGTTGCATGGTTTGGTCGGAGATGTGGGCCTTTTCATCAGAAATAACCATGATCATAGAATGTTCTTTCTCCTTCCTATAGGATTTATGAGAATATTGTCATCTCCACTGATTCTTCTGCTCTGTTTTAAGTTATTCGAGATGTGAGTTCATCTCTAACCCTGTGCTGTTGTTGGCTTGATCTCCAAGATTCATGATTCTTTTCCAGAACTGATTCTTTTGAGCTTCGTTCTCTTGCTGACCTACCTGTATTTTGTCTTTCCAATCAGATTTCTGAAGATAAAATCTGTAAATTATTAATAAATTATCTAAAAATCCTGTTTGTAGGACCTGTGGCCAACATTTCTTTTGGTGGAAGGTTTGAACAATTTTCTTCCATCAATGACTAAACTGTTCCCTAGCTGAGTTTTGTTTCCAAATTTTTGCCAAAAAGGTTATTGTTCAAATCAGGGGACTTGGAGTGATTTAGAAAGTACTTCACATGGAATGCAGCTGGTATGGCTGCAATTGCCCTCATAGGTTGTTGTCTTGACTACTATGGTTACTTAATCAGGAGTGTCTGTGCATTTGATCTTCGAAAATTGCGATGTGTTCAGAACAGTCTTTCTTGAATTGTCAAAAATCCACTAAGTATTAACACAAAGCTCTTCTATGTAAGGACCTGCATTGGTTACTGATTGACCTTTGCTTTGTGTTCAAGATGGCTTTACTGATGTATAGGTTCTGACATAGTGATTACCCAAATTATTTTGGAGTTTTTATCAAACCTAGACACAGTGCATATAAAACTGCCACAAGCCAGATGGATAAGTATGTGAAGCAATTTGATCTTCGCTGTGCTGATGATACTCCTAAGATTTGGAATAATATGTTTGATGATGTTTGCTCTGCAACTTCTCTTTAATCCTTTGGAAAGAAGTTGAGATCTTATCTTTGCTAATCTATAACCAGAGTCAAAATATTTGCATATCAGAAGTGAAATTGTTGCACATTTGCAAATCCATCCACATGCATGAACTGGTAACTGGCATCTATCAAAACAAAAAAATAAAATGATGAAGAGAAAACACTTTTAGTTGTACTAAAGTGAATGAACTCTCTTTGAACATTTCATTGCCATATGTTTGTCATCTCTTGCCCCTATAGTACACTGGAAGTTCCAACTGGATAAAAACTCTGTCACAACTTCTTTCCAGTCATTGATGGTCCTAAACTTCTGCTGCATACTCATAAAATATAGTATAATTATACTGACCATGGCACAATCAGAAAAATGGTGTTGTATGCTACAACTAAGACATGTATCAAGCTTTGGTATCTCTCACCAGTAGCAAGAAAGTACAGTGTAATGGCCAGTCTATTCCCAGGATCAATGATTTTATGTAGATGTATATAATAGCTGTACATTGTGAGTGGAAAGGTGGAGCTGCAAGGCACTTTCAATGATGATGACTATCCCTGGTGCTTTAGTGGCAACTGCTCGGAGGGAAGCATGGTCAGAAATAGCTCGGTAAGCCACTATGGAGAAATCTTAAGACCAATGTATCAGTTTTGAACATACAATGAAATACTCAACAGAGAGCCAGTGAAGTCTCTAAAGGATGGGTGTTACATGAACAAATTTTCTATGACTTGTGATTATGTATGCAAGAGTATTCTCAATACACTGCAGCTTATGTAGGTTAAAATTTGACAAGCCTCTGAACAGAGAGTAATAATAGTCGAAACAACTACTTACCAAGGCATTTGCTGTAAGAACAGAAACTTCATTGGTAAGATGCTTTCTAATTTGACAGAGGTCACACATTTTGGGGGAAACATGCTATAAGATCAAAGTTGGGGTTTTACATTCCAGTCAACAGCCAGGAAAATAGGCTTTACAAGTCTAAAGAACACGCTCTGACGAGAAGTCTGTATTGAGCAACACATCTAGGTTTCTAACAGTGTCCAAAGGGTGAAGAAGATTGCTGAGAATAATGACAGATAAGTGAGAGTTTTTCACGTTGAGCCTCAGAGCCAAAAATCATCTCTGTACATCTTGAAGGCAAGGAATCAGTTAGTCAAAGCAGAAGAAGCATTCTAGTGGGATTAAAGAACATACAACTAGGTGTGAATGAATTAAGATGAAATCTGATGTCAGGATGAAAGTCAATTCTAATTCTAATTCTAATTGGACTTTTATAGCGCTTAATCTCCCCAAACAAGAGGACTCTAAGGCGCAACAAAACAAAAAGCAGTCAACAAAATTCTGTGTCCAGGGACATAACAGGGGTCGAACACCACGGAGAACGCCAGGAGGATGATTCAGGCTAGGGTGGATATGCTTTGGTGTACAGGTAGGCTCTGCTTAATGGAGTGGTGTAAATTGAGAGTAACAGTGTAAGTAATATTGATCCCTGGGAAATTCATATGTAAGTTTATGTCAGTCGGATAGTGTCAATCCTGTCTTAATGGCATAACATCAATCGCTCAAGTAGGAAGCAAACTACTTAAAGGCAAATCCTCGGAGACCAAACCAGGATCTGAGATAGCCAAATGGGATATGATGATAAATAGTATCAAAGGCTGTTGGCAAGTCAAGCAAAACCAGAGCCTTGGGTTCACCCATTGCTAGAGAAAGATGGACCTCATTTTTTCTTGACAGTGGACTGTTTCAGTTAACCCCTTTGCCACCTTTCAGCAATGTGTATAGCCAAAATCATTGGCATTGTGCATGCATCTCTCTCGACCACAAAAATCTCAGTCTGTCTATCTGATTTGCCATTATTGAAAATAAATACTCTGTTTACTGTTGAAAACCTAATGTGTTAATGCATGAGTGAAAAATCTTGATCTGAAGGCAGCTCTTTATATGAACTGTAATTAGGGGAGATAGTCTCAACTTATTCTCTGTTAATTCTTAATGCTCTCAGTATATTCTCTGGATAATCCTTCTTCCTCTCAGATTGTCTTACCTCCCCCATAGTTAGTAGGAGAATCTCCATGGCTCATAATTAAATTGTGTGCAATCAGAATTTGTTCCTTGTAGATCAAGATCAAAACATTCATGACAAATTCGACATGATCTTCATTAAGTTACAAGGTATTCTCCTTGTGTGTTGACAAAGCATGTTATAGCACATCTTTGAAATGTTTTTTTTATCACACAAATAGTTTAGTGTCTTTTTTCCATGATCACTGGCAGATATATAATTTTATCCTAATTCCTTTTTAATTTACTAGGGTTATCATTGCACCCTGTCCTGTATGTGACCTGGGCATTAAAATAAGTGATTTGTAAAACTACCACATGGGCTTAACTTATTGAAAACCTGATGAAAGGCCATGTGGTTTTTCAGTTACTAAATTTGAAACTGCTCTAGTTTCACTGGTTAAACTAGACATTCAGTAAAAGGGTTACTTGGGGTCTGGATTAAATTATGTGATCCCGAAAAGTGTTAATCAGTGGAAGGGAAGTTGTGGAAGGGATGGGGTGGCTTTCTTGATATTGACATAAGGAATGGGGGATAGAGTGGGGGTAGTGAAAATTGCACTGTAAATGATAGTGACACTATCTCCTGCATTCTTGCTGTGAGCAGCAAAGACAAATGAGACAGATGAGATTATGTTGATATGTAGAGGGTGTTGAAAAATTGATATTCACTTTTTCAATAATAAATCCAACTTTGTTTTCTTAAGGGAGAAAGTATTCATAACTGTGTAATAGCTAGGTAATTTTGATTCACCCTTCTTAGTTCTTACACTGTCCTTATTAATTTGTGTGTTTTATCTAAAGGACTACTTTTTATTAGTTTCATAACTTACTTACCCTATGTCTACAATATATTTGACTATGAAATAATCACAAAATTTCACATTTATTATGTTTTTTAATAGCAGCTTTAGTCTTGAAAGGATAACAATTAAACAGGATATCAGTTTTAAAATTATAATTCTACACTGAAAACTACCCTTGTGAAAACTACCCTTTCTAATATATAATCTTTACTTCATCTGCAGTAAAAAAGTAGCACATTGGTGGATCATCAAAATGATTATTATGTAATGAATACATACATCTTTATAAAATCTGTGCTGCAGCATATGTACAAAACAAATATATTTAGATAGGATAAGAAAGCACTTGTCAAAAGCACCATGAATCTAAGCTTTTCCATTACAACATTTTATCACTCTGAGAACACAATAGCTCAGTGGGGACATGGGGTTCACATACTTATCTTATCAGTACTCCTGGTTTTACTCACTCCTAGGTCTGTGACTAAAACTAATTACTGACAGGACCACACAACAGAAAATGTGTACTCTTTCTCAGTGACATGGTGTGGGCTTGTCTAGCTATAGGTCCAATCTTTTGTGGTCAAAGTTGAAAACTAATTAAGCTGGGGCAGTAATGTGGTAAAGATGTATACATTAGCTTTGGTGTGTTTTTAAGCGTGAGCCTCGCTAGAAATTGCGCTTCTACAGATCACTTTTTTCTTTGTCTCCGGACTTTGAAGAAATTGACAACACCTGTGGATTCTGAAATTCCCTCTCTTGCTCTCCAATAGCTAAAAAGACACATGTCCTTTTGGCTTTTTCCCATACATATGTCCTTCTTGCATTGGAATTTCATGAATTGTGGCACAGAGTGATGACTATTTGTCTGCTCACTGAAGTTAAGCGGTAATGGGCTATGTCAATATTTGGATGGGTACCTTCTCAGTTTGGGACCAGCTGTGGGATATATCTAAGTTGGAATTTCTTTCTGTCAGGAGACTTTCGTAAATTCTAATGCATTACTCGTGTCTCTAATGGATTTGTGCTTGCGCTAGGGGACCAAAACACCTTTTGGCCTTGTTTTTTTTTCAAACTATTGAAAAGATGAATATTTTGAGAGGCAGCAAAAAAGTATCATGATTTTACTTTAGTGTTTCTTTCTAATTGCAATGTCTATTTTTAATAATAATATTATTATAATAATAATATTTAATAAGTTTGACTGGATAAAATAATTAGACACAGAGAATGTCACTTCACAAATATTTAATTTTATTATAGTATGATTGTAGGCAGTATTATGAATAGACATAATAAAACAATCATCCTCAATGAACAAGTAATACTATATACATGAATTAAATGGAAAATTAATATTTCACAGATCTTTGTTTATGGGAAAAGGTTGAAATTTAAAACAGTTTTAGTAGAATTGAGTGAATATTGAAGTTTACCAATGCATCTTGAACATTTATTATCTAAAATTTAGACAAAATTGAAAATTTTACTTACTTAAATGTAGCTTTTATAAGCTACAAGCTTACCATGTGAGACTGAATGCTGTTCTCGAATGGCCGCAAGGCATCAGGCCAACGTCTAAGAAAAATAGACATTTATAGTTGGCCGTAGCCTCAAGTTGTCCTCTCGTGGTACACTACGCGATTTCTTCCTACTTTCTAGTTGCAATTTTTAAACCTTACCCCTCAGCTGTAATACAGCAGGGAGTCAGGGTGGGACTCTTCTCAGCCCCACATGGTAAGCTTGTAGCTTATAAACGCTACATTTAAGTAATTAAAATTTTCAATTTTATTGCGCTACAATAGCTTACCATGTCGGACTCAATGCTGAATGCAACTGCACGGTGGAGGGATTACAGCTGAGACTGGAAGATATGTCAATTTTTCTTAGATTTTGAAGTAATAGATTAGAATGAATGTTTTGAAAGTACCAGTCTGAGTCCAGTTTACAGTGCCCCAATCCCGAAGACCGGGCCTGTAAAGAGCCAAAAACCTGAATATACTGAATGACAGTGCTAAAAACTGTCAAGATGTTTTGATTGTAGGAGAGAAGTGCAGCTGTGCTCACTTAAGTAGTGTAAGGGCCCTTAGGGGCCATCCACGTGAAAAACCAGCCCTATGGTTGGAATTCTCATAAATTTTTAGCCACCTAACATGAGATTAATGACAACTTTGATAAGTCCTTAATACATATTATGTTTGATCAACTAACAATACAAAATGACCTTACCCATAACATCTTGAGAGGTAAACCTATACCTAGATCCTGGGATTAGACTGCTGAAGACTTGGTTGTAGCGGATGTGCCCCCCTTCTTTTCTTTCCAAGGATAACTGGTCTGAGGGGAAGGATCTAGGACTTGTTGTGCCGCCACCACTGGTCCCAGATACATATTGTTGTTGTTGTCTGACCAAGTAAGGTCTTTTAGGTAAAAATTTGTAAATGTGTTGTGAGCTTTCCAGTGACAGACTTGCATGATTTGGTCCACCGATACCCCACCGTAAAAGGCCTTAGAGGCAGCGAAGGCCCAAATGTCATGTGCTTTAACTTGGATCAGGTCCAAGGCTTGTTGGTCTGCTTGTTTATAACAAAGTAGAATGGTTTGTTTCAACCAAGAAGAGAGAGTAGCAGGTCTGATGTCTGAGGTATGTCCTTTCTTGAAGGAGATGAAAAGGAGGGATCAAGACCCTCTCAGGTCTTTGGTTCGATCCAAATAGTACCTCAGGGCCCGCACAGGTCACAAGGTCCTGTCGTCTTTGCATTGTCTGTCTACAATGGTAGTCAAAGCAGGAATAGACACTGGAGACACACTTTGAGAACCTTCCCTTGCTAATTGGTTTTTGGCTATGAAATCAGAAGAAGGGAACAAGGCAACCTCTTCCTATTGGCCTAGATTACGCTTGCCGGAGGCCAAAGCTAGCAAGAAAGCAGTTTTGAGAGTAAGATGTTTGAGGTCTGTGTCTTTTATAGGCTCAAAGGGCACTTTTGTGAGCTCATTGAGAACAACAGAAAGGTTCCATTTTGGAAAAATCCTGAAACTTTTGGGACGATCCCTGTGAAAACTGGAGAGTAACCTGTGAAGGTCTGAACTTTGTGCAATATGGTGGCCCGCTGGCCCAAAGTGTAAACAATGGCCGTCCTGTAACCATCAATGGTCGAGGGGCACCTGTTTAAATCTTGGTACAGGTACATGAAAAAGTCTGAGATATGTTTCACAGATGGAGTGGAGAAATCCACCGAATTTTCTCTGCACCATTTCTCACAAAGAGCCCACTTTGACTTGTAGATGGTCCTTGTTGATGACCTCTGAGGGGCAGGAATTCTCTCTGCCACCTCCACAGAGAAGCCTTGTTCTTGGAACTGTCCACTCCTAGACACCAGGCGCGGAGGTTGAGATGCTGTGGATTGCTGTGGAACACATAATTGTGGGACTGTTTGAGAAGAGTTGTTGACACTGGAAGTTGTAGTGGGATCTCTGTTGAGAGCTGCACTAGGTCCCAAAACCAGGGCATCCCTGGCCAGCCTGGGGCTATTACGATGATCAGGCAATGGCATTGCCTGATTTTTTGGATCACCCTGTGAAGGAGAGCCGTCGGAGGGTAAGCATAAGCAGTGAGACCCATCCAGTTTATGTTCAGAGCATCTATGTCCCAAGCATTTGGGTCTGGGATTGAAGACACATACAGTGGAAGTTTGTGGTTCAGAGGAGTAGCAAATAGATCTACATGAGGAGTGAACCACCTTTGGCAGATCTGTTTGAACACCTGCGGATGCAGTGACCATTCTGTTGACTGCACTTGGTTCAACCTGGACAGGAGGTAGAGCATTACATTCAGACACCCTCGAATGTGTCTGGCTTTTCATGTTATGTGATAGTGATGACACCATGTCATGATCTTCCACAGGAGAGCACACACCTCTGCTGAGTGAGTTCCTCCTTGTTTGTTTATGTAGGCTACCACTGTTGAGTTGTCCGTTGTAACTAGCACTGGTTGTGGCACTGGTCCTTGAAGCTTCGAAGGGCCAGGGAGACCGCCTTCAACTCTAGAATGTTTATGTGTAGCCTTTTTTCCCGGTCTGACCACAGACCTTTGTAGAACTTTGATCTAAGTGAGCGCCCCAACCTTCGTTTGAGGCGTCTGTAAAGAGTTGGATACTGTGGTCTTTGGGGTGAAGGTCTGCACCTCTCATCACGTTTGAGGGATTTTGCCACCAGTCTAGGTGTGCTGAAATGGTTTCTGTCCAAGGAAGGAGGCTGTCCAGCGTCTGAGGATATCTCCAGTGCTCCTTGAGGTGAAACTGAACTCCGGGACCATTTTCTCCGTTGAGGCAAGCAACCCAATTAGCAACATCAAACATCTTGCAGTCAAAACATGTTTTGACTTGAGACGTAGGATCAAATCCTGAAGTTTGAGCCATCTCTCTTGAGTGGGTTTTACAAGGGCTGAATCTAGATGGTATTCATAGCCCATGAACGAAAACACCTGAGTAGGTTTTAGTTCTGATTTTTCCTGATTTATTATCCACCCCAAGGACTGGGTTAGGTCTATCACTGCCTGAGTGTTCACTTGGGCTTCCTCCTGAGACTGGGACCTGATCAGCCAGTCATCCAGGTATTGGTGAAGTCTGAGTCCTCTGGAGAGGGCCATTAACTTCACTTCCTTTACAATCATTGTAAAGACCTGGGGGGCTGTGGCTAGTCTGAAAGGGAGGGAGGTGAACTGGAACAGCTGTGGCAAAACCTTAGGTATTTCCTTGAGTTTGGATGGATGGGGATGTGAAGGTAAGCGTCTGATAGGTCTACCGACGATACCCATTCCCCTGGAATCAGGGAGGTCCTGATGGACTCTGGAGTTTCCATTTTGAACTTTTCTATGTGTAGAAAAGTGTTGAGCCTGCTTAAGTCTATGACTGGCCTCCACCTTTGGTGAGGCTTGGGTACTAGAAACACCCTTTCGATTGCGTTCTTTGACAGAAGAGACTGGATACAAGTGGCCAGAGCTTGGTCTTTTTGACGGGCCTTGTATTCTGACTGAATCAGAGGGAATCTGACCAGACTTTGTTTTAAAAGAAATGGCAGTACGTAGCCATTGGTGATAATGTTTAACACGTTGGATGAACATTTGTTTGTTTGCCAGTCTCTTCTGAAAGAACGGAGGCGACCTCCCACTGGTGGACTGAGGGAGGCTTTTAAGGAGTCATTGGGGAGAGGGTTTCCATGCCCTCGCCCCCTGTTGTGGGGTCGAAAATGACCCCTGGAGCCTCTGAAGTTTAGTTTCCCCCTACCTGAGGAAAACGATTGGTTACTGCTTTGTGAGGAGTTGCCCCCATAGGGGTGTTTCCTGTAGCAGCCTCTTAGAGGTGCCTTTTTTGAGGAGGAAGTCTTCACCTTCCTTCACAAGTTGAGACTTGAACAAGGAAGAGTGCCATAAGGGCGAGTTCTTGAGTTCTTGGCGTCTCGTTTCCCCTAAATGTGGTTGCAAAAGGGTCATTTCGGCTTCACGCCTAAGCAAGCCGGTGTTACCCATAGAATATAGTTCCCTCTGGAGTATATGGGCTAAGGATTTGCTGAGGCATATGAGAGCCCTGTGCTGAATAAGAACAGTCTTATTCCATAAGTCTAAGTACTCACAGGCTTGCTCATATCCACGTTTTGCTGCTTTCTCAGGATTGGCACCTTTCTGGATCTGAGACTTAACCCTTTTAAAGGTTGACTTCAGACTATGTTGACACTTCTCAAGAGTGGCATTGCAGGAAGAAGAAGTCTTAGCAAAGGCAGCAGTAAAATTGAGTGTGGAAATGTTTTGCCTAGCTTGGTGTTCCAATTCCTTAAGAATTGGTAGGGGAACCTTGCCCGTAGGAGCCCCAGGGGGTTTAGTAGTAATGTGCAAAATCTGTATTCAACTCTTGTATTTTCTCCTCATAACAGGGCTGCCCCACCTTGTACCACTTTGCAGTGGAAGGAGGAGGTTTGATGTATTACCCTCAGGTAAATTAGCGGCCTGAAAATCATGTTCAAACTTATCAAAAGCATCTTTGATAACTGAGCTGAGTGGTAGCATAGAGGAAGGACCTCTAGGTCTGAGCTCTTGACGGCCTTTTTCATCATCCAGACCCATAACGGAAGTTGAGGACCTAGGCATAGACTCCCTGGGGTCAGAGAGAGAGAGAATGCGCCAGAAGGTGTCCACCTCTTCAGTATATTGGGAGGGAACGTCGGACAGAGCTACTTCCCTGTAATAAGGGGAGTCTGGATCATGTTGAGGTTGGTCTTGGTCAGAAAGAGCCCTCTGGGGCTCTGAGTCCCAGAGGGCTTTGAAGACCTGTGTCTGGCTGCAGAGGACTGATCCTCCTCTGAGGAAGATGACACGTATCTGGACCTGACCTTATGTCTACTCTTGTCAGCATGTTATTTGGGTTTAGAAGATGAAATCCGAGGTTCATCAGATTTATCATAGTATTGATCCGAGGCAGACCTTGGTTCAACCTCATGCCTTTTGTGAGAGTGTTTTGTAGGTCTATCCGAGGCCTTCTTAGAAGGCTCCTCGGATGTATTTAGAATGCTGATCCGATGTATTATGAAGATCAGAACCGAGACGTAGAGGAAGTGCTGGACCATAGTCCACTTCCATTTCCTCGACATGTGAGGTAGTTCTAGGTCTCGGAGGGGGTAGGTCCAGATGAACAGCACTAGTGGAGGGTCCAGGCTTAGAAGCTGAAACCGAGGTCTGATCCACCTGTTTTTTAGTTGTCAATTCATCTTGGAGAGACTGGAAAGCTTCTAACATAGATGCCTGGAAAGAACCCATTTGTTGCTGTAAATGGATGTTTAGTGTGTTACCCAGGGATTTTTCTAAATTTGATTCAATCTTCTGCTGTAAGGCAGTACCTGGGGTGGGTGGGACAGTTTTTGCTGGTGTTTTTATAGACAATGAACTGAAGGGTAGGGGCTGAACACGCAGGGGTGAGGTAAATAAGTTATCTGCAGCATTCTCAAGGTCTGCATGGGAACCAGTAAATGAATCCACGTCATCCCCTAAAAGATCTAGTTCATCGTCTTTTGAACTAGCAGTGTCCCTCTTTTGCTTTTTATATAGCGTTTTCTTTGTGAAATTTTGAACATTTGTTCTTCTGTAAAAGAAGTGCATATTTCACATGGATTTTCAAAAGTGACACAGGGGTCATCACCCTTGCCAGATTCCCTACAGGTAGGGCAATAATTATGTGTGTCAAACGCGAAGCAAAAGTGATGACACTTACTAGATCTAGGCTTATCTTTATTCGTTTGGTGGGCAGACATGCAATAAAAAGACATGGATGAAAGCCTGAACTGAGGAAAACTCAAAAAACACCAAAATAATAAAATATACTTATCCTGTCAAAACGGAAATTTTACAGAATAATCTATGATATATAATACATGAAATGACCAAAAATAAACATCCAACAATACGTATGTGCTGAGAAATAGATGAAAATATCTGTGTAAATGACAGACGCTACTAAATCACGCGGCCAACGAGAAAGTAGGAAGATATCGCGTAGTGTACCATGAGAGGACAACTTGAGGCTACGGCCAACTATAAATGTCTATTTTTCTTAGACGTTGGCCTGATGCCTTGTGGCCATCTGAGAACAGCATTCAGTCCCACATGGTAAGCTATTGTAGCACAATAAAATATGTCTTGCTTGAGTGGATTTTGGAAGGACTTGTATGCAATAATATCTTATAAAGCAATTGTGAACCCAAGAAAGGAGTTTGGTCAGTGTTCTGTAGAGAAAATGTGGAAGATAAGTTCAGGGGAGAAAATAAATGTATCAAGCAAAATAATATAGATGTTACATGCCATTTTGACCCCATCTGCCGTTTAAAACGGCAGTCTGCCATTTTAAATGGCTCAGCCAACCAGACTACAGGAACACATACTTCATGATAGTATGCAAAAATGACATGATCTAACTGACTTTTGTGTGCCACCCAGCAACAATTACAGGGAACAAGCATTCTACTGATTGATGTAATTGCAATTAATAGCCCTTCTCTGTACATTACTTGTTCATACACATTTGTATTTGATTAAGGTTGTCCTTCGGAAAAACTCACTGCTCAGGTGTTTGAAGTACACATATTCTTAGGTTTGAAATTCATCCTTTTGTGAATTGACCTGTGATTTGTACATCAAAGAGGGGTAAATTGGAAAATTTAATAAGTAAATTAAATTTTTATAAGTTAATATCTTACCTAGTGGACAGATGCATTTGTCCGGCGCACAGCCGGTCCCGCCAAACGTTAGAGAAAAACGCCTCGAGCTGGGCTCTGGCCCGGACCGGTAGTGTCCTGTTTACTCGCCAGGTGGCTGTATAGCCTCCCTGCCGGTGCACTGCGCGTGCGCGCGCATGCGTACTTCCTCCTTTTGTTTGCACCCTGTTTGAGTCCCCTGGGAATGTTTGTTGCGGGGAAGGTAGGGTGGGAATCCCTCTGTCCACTAGGTAAGATATTAACTTATAAAAATTAAAATACTTATTAAATTTTCCATTTTATTGTGTTAATATATCTTACCTAGTGGACAGATGCAGAATAACTACCCATTGGATGGAGGGCAGCTAAACTCAACAGGGACTCTTGTCAGAACTCTGGGCCTCCGGCCCAAGGGTTAGGGATCCTTCCCATACCCTACACCATAGTTGGTTCCCCCCCCCTCTTTTTTGCCGTCTACCGAGCCACCTGGGCTAGGACTATAGGAGAGAGGAGGTAAGAGTTCAGTCCCAAGGATTCCGAAGGAAGCAGAACAGGATAAAATAGAAATAACTCATACCCCACACCAGCCCTTCCGGTTGAGAACTGCGCGCTGGGGTTACAAAACAAGATAACTAAAAAAGAAGGAGCCAACTAAAACAACCCACTACTCCTTCTAAACGCTTTACACTATATACAAGTTATCCTTTCAAGGATACCAGTTACTCGCGTATGTGCTGGGCTGCGACCACTGGTCCTAAATGGTACAGGTCAGCATCAGCCCATGCTACATCCTTCAAATAAAATTGGGTGAAGGTATTGTGCGACTTCCAGTGGCAGGCTGAGAGGATCTGGTCCAAGGACACACCTCCTTGAAAAGCCTTAGAAGCTGCAAAGGCCCGCACATCATGGGCTCTGACCTGATGTAATTGTTGTGCATCCTCATTGGACAATTGATAGCACAACAAGATGGTTTGTTTAATCCAAGAAGAAATCGTAGCAGGAGCGATGTCCTTATTGAAGTTCTTCTTGAAAGACACAAAGACCAACTGTTTGCCGGAACGGAGGTCTTTGGTCTTGTCCAGGTAATAACGCAAAGCCCGAACTGGACATAAGGTTCTATCCTCCTTGAGAGACTTATCCAACGTAGGGGCCAAGGCCGGAATAATTACCGGAGCTACTGAAGAAGGCCCTTCTTTAGCCAACTGATTCTTGGACAAAAAACAAGGAGAAGGGAATAAAGAAACATTAGCCCAATCTTCCTGATGTCTAATGTTCCTGTGTACCCAGGCATGAATCTCACTCCTTCTTTTGCCCGAGCCCAAAGCCAGGAGAAACACCGTCTTGAAGGTAAGATGTTTCAGAGACGCCTTTCGAAGGGGTTCAAAGGGGGACTGGGTTAATTGATGCAAGACCAGAGACAGATTCCAGCTAGGGACTCCTCGAAGACCCTTGGGTTTATCTCTATGGAAACTGTCTAGCAAGCGGGTAAGGTTTTCGTCTTTACCAAAATTAACCTTGTCACAACCAATTTTGTCGGCTATAGCAGTTCTATAGCCATCTATGGTGCTAGGTTGAAGATTTTTCTCCTTGAAAAGGAATAGGAGAAATTCCGCTACCTGAGTTAAAGAAGGTGACCCGAAGTCCACCTTGTGTGACTCGCACCATTTGACAAATATGGACCACTTCGATTCATAGATGGCTCTGGTTGATTGTCTTTGAGGAGCCTCAATTCGCGTTGCCACTTCATTAGAGAATCCTTGTGCCTGTATGCTAGAGGCTCTAGGAGCCAGGCGTGGAGGTTGAGCCCTAGGAGATCTCTGTGGGGACACTGATTGAACGGTTGGGTCAGCAGGTTCTCCACGTTTGGAAGGGAGAGAGGAATCTGAACAGACATGCTGACTAGATCCCAGAACCACAGCATGTTGGGCCACCCTGGAGCAATCAGAACCAACCTGTGAACTCCCTGATCTAGGATCTTGGACACCACCTTGCCCAAAAGAGACACAGGAGGGAACGCGTAGGCATCCATATTCTCCCAATTCAGGCTGAGAGCATCTACTCTCCATGCCTGTGGATCGGGTACTGGGGACACAAACTTGGGTAGTTTGTGATTGTACCTTGTTGCAAAGAGATCCACTCGGGGAGTGTGCCACCTGGCACATAAGTGGTCGAAGACTTCCTGCAGGAGGGACCATTCTGTCTGAATAACCTGAGTGCTCCTGGACAATTTGTCTGCTATCACATTCAGCCTTCCCGGAATGTGCCTGGCCCTTAGAACTATCTGTCTGCGATTGCACCAGGAAAGCAGTCTCCAGAGGAGGGCACAAAGTGAGCCTGATCTCATACCCCCCTCCTTGTTGATGTATGAGACAACCGTTGTGTTGTCCGTGGCTATCAAAATGATCTGGCCCCAACACTGTTGCTCGAACTTCTTGAGGGCCAGAAGGACCGCCTTTAGCTCGAGAAAGTTTATGTGCAACTGGCTTTCTGAGTCCGACCAAACTCCTTTTGCCGTGTGGTCTCCTAAGTGCGCGCCCCAACCTTCGTTTGAGGCGTCGGTAAACAACTGCAGAGCATGTTGTAGAGGATGAAGAGGTTGGCCGCTGAGCACATTGTTTTCGTCCAACCACCAATGCAGATGAGGGTACAGAGATCTGGGAAGAGGAATCTCCTTCTCTAGTACCTCTGGCACGTGCCAGTGATTCTTCAAGTGCCACTGAATCGGTCTCATGTGAAGGCGCCCCGAAACCACCTGTTTCTCTGTGGCTGTTAACAAACCTATGAGAGACATGAACTCTCGGACCGAACAATGGTCCCTGTTCATTAGCATCTTTATTTTTTGAGTTAGGGTTTGCCACCTCTCCTGAGTCGGCTTCACTAGACCCTTGGAGAGGTCGAAATGATAACCGACAAAGTTGAACTCCTGTTGGGGAACAAGTTCCGACTTTTGCAAATTGACTAACCATCCCAACTGCTGACACAGAGCCATCAGGGTCCGCGTTTGGTTCACACAAGCCTCCCGAAAGGGCGCTCGAAGCAACCAGTCGTCTAGGTACTGGTGGATCCTTATACCCCTGGACTGGGCCATCAATTTCACCTCCTTCACCACCTTTGTGAATTCCAAAGGAGCCGTCGCTAGGCCGAACGGCAGAGCCCTGAACTGGAAGGTTTGACCGTGCAGGTGAAAACGGAGATACTTCCTCGACCTTGGGTTGATGGGAATGTGGAAATAGGCATCGCTGAAATCCAGCGATGTGACCCATTCGCCTTTTTGAAGGGACAGCCGGATGGTCTCCGGAGTTTCCATTTTGAAGGTTTCCGAGTGGAGGAAAAGATTGAGTTTGCTCAAATCCAAGATTGGACGCCATTTGTTGTTTGGTTTGGGAACTATGAACAGCCGGTTGTAAAAGGCCAGAGAAGCCCGAACCACTACTTTTTCTACGGCCTGTTTTGTAATCAGGGACTGCAACGCCTCCTTCAAAAACTTGTTTCTGCGAGGGTTGGCGTATCCGCTGATTATCAGAGGACACCTGGTCAATGGGGGCCTCATCTTGAAAGGGAGGTTGTAACCGTCCTTCAAGATGGAGACTACCCGAGGATTTGAACCCAGGCTGAGCCACGTTTCCCAGAACCTGTGCAACCTGCATCCTACAGGAGGATTTTCTGCAACATTGTGGACATTTGGTACATGAGGGACAGAACGACAAGGAGAGACAAAAGAAGCACTTTTGACATGTTTTATTTCTGTCTGACAAAGATCGGGACTTAGGCCTTTCTTTTGCGGCTGCCCGGGACCGACAACAATAGGAACAGGAATTACAGCAGTTCTTGAGTATACAGTCTTTGGAAAGTTTTGAGGGCTGATGTTTTGACCCACTATCTTTGGAATTATTTGGTTGTGTGGGTTTGTACAATGATTGTCATTTATAATTTTTGCCACCCCGGGCATACTTGGAAAAACGGTGGTTAGTAGAACCACGCCCACGGCCACGACCTCGTGACCCAAACTGTCGCCAAGGTTGTTGAGGAGCAGATGACGGCTGAACCATGGTCTTAGCCTCCTTCTTCTCATACGGTTTATAGCGATACTTGGTCTTCTGTTGGTGCTGGGGACCAACTCGAGACTGGACTGACACATGTTGTGTCTCAAACTTGTTGATATCTTGTTCCGCGACATTCAAGGCCGCGTCGGGAAATAACCCATATCCAAAAAGAGCAGCATTCCTCAGTTCATTCCAAGTGTCCATCTTCATACCGGGACGAACATGATCTAAATAAGAGTCCCAACGCATCAGAATGAAGTTCCCCAGCTGCACAAAAAGGCTATCAGCCAGGTGCTGTAGAGCTGTCCCAAGAGAGACAGATACATTCTGGTGGAAAGCACATAAATCCCTTAACTCCTTAAGTGCTTCAGACACCTCCTTGGCTGACTTGCCCTTACTGAGATGAGTCTGTAGGAAAGTTATGTGATGTGCCATCTGATCTTGAATCTCGCTAGTGCATCTGCTGAAACCAGCTGCATGGTTCACTGTGTAAGTACCCTCTCGGGCGCACCTTTCCCATCTGCGTAGTACTTCTTGCGATATGGGACGAGACACGGGACCTGTTGCGAGATATGCAGCTGGTTTGACAATTCTTGAGAATTGAGCATTTAGTTTCGCCTCAGAACCATGCCAGTTGAACAGCTTTCTACCTGGTCGCTGGGGACCATCTGTCTTTAACTTATGCATGGGATACCATTTATCCTGTGGTTTAGGGGTGCGTATGAATTGGTCAGTACGCAAACCACCAGCTTCTTGACTTCGGGAAGGGTAACCCTCAGCTACAGTCAGATTAATCCTCTCCAGCTTCTGACAGAGCCAATCGTCTGCTGGCATGGCTACTGACACCTTTGAACTTGTCTTCGGATTTTTTCCACGCCACGGATTGTTGGACTTATCCGGGTCACTGTACTCAAACTCAAAGTCAGGGATAAAGTTCCAGCCCATAAAGGCCCTGATGGAACGAACTGTTTCCCTGTAACTCATTTCTTCATTCTTTTCTGGTTTATCAGTGTCTGATTCAGAAAGTTCACCATCCTCGCTATCCAAAACATCCGGTGATGTATGATCCCTATCCACAACATCTGTTGATGTATGATCCCCAAAGAGTGGTTCATCTGAAGCCACAGGCAAGACATCTGTTAAGGGGTGTTCAACATTGGACATATTATCTGAGCCACCAGCAGAAGCAAGGTTTCTAATAAACGGCTCCCCAGCCGGTGCAGCCGGTTCCGGACCGGTAAAAGATCCATCCACAACCGGAACCGGTTCCTTGGGTACAAAGGTGTCAGTTTGGTATGCCCTGACCGGACCGGTCATCTCCCCGGCCGGTACTGGTTTAGCTTGTTGAAGTGCAGTGTCAGAGGGCTTTTTCTGTACCGGACCGGTATTTTCCTCAACCGGAACCGGTTTTGTTTTGGAAGATTTATGATGAGAAGACTTGTGCTTCTTCTTTGAATCTTTCTTGCCATCTGATCCTGTACTAGCCTGTACTGCCGGAAACCGCACCGGACTGGTGGTTCGGGCAGAGGCAGGATCTATAAATGGCTGATCAGAAACCGGTGGGTTTGAAACCTGAACCGGTACTTTGGGGGTAGCAAATATATTGCCTCTTGATAAGAGTGCTTCAAACCGAGAGAATTTCTCATCTAGCTGGTCACTTAATTTGTCAAAATCTTTTTTGGAAACAAAATCTGAAGAACTTACATTATCGCTACCCCCAGGGAGGTCCTGCGCATGCGCACTGTCATCTTCAGAAATCGTCTGCTGAGCATGCGCAGTACTAGCTGGCTGTTGAGAAGAATTAACTGGAGACAGCACAGTTACATCTCGTGGTGACACTAGCAAACCCACTTTCTTGTCCTTGCGAATTTGATACTGTGGAGTGGCCAGCATATCACGTTGAATTGCTGTAAAATTGTCACAAATCTTGCATATCGCACCTCCCACAATGCAGGGATCTTTACCCAGACCTTTGTCTCGACAACGGGCACACTTCTCATGCATATCAAAGCCAGCCATCTTATGGCCGCACGATCCCCGCCTTTGTCCTGGTGAATCCATAGTTATTAAACAACACTTCTACACAAAGAATTTATCAAAATATATCCTGTAACAGATATAAATCAAAATAAAAGTTTCTCCAAAAAACAGACGACCTCTCGTCTTCGCGCCAAACAAAAGGAGGAAGTACGCATGCGCGCGCACGCGCAGTGCACCGGCAGGGAGGCTATACAGCCACCTGGCGAGTAAACAGGACACTACCGGTCCGGGCCAGAGCCCAGCTCGAGGCGTTTTTCTCTAACGTTTGGCGGGACCGGCTGTGCGCCGGACAAATGCATCTGTCCACTAGGTAAGATATATTAACACAATAAAACATATAAGTTGATTATCTTTCCTTGTGAACTAATCACCAGAAAAAGGTATGGCTTCCTCAAATTCAATCCATTAGGTAAAATCCAGCTTACATATAAGCAATACATCAGAAAGAAATCCTACATGAAAAGAATGGCTTTCCACTGACTGGACTTTTCATAACAGTGTGGAAGTCATCCCTATTGTGATATGTTATAACTATTATTTAAGTGATTACTTAATTGGATTTGTCCCTATTGTTAGGGCATCACAAAGTTAGTTTTGACTGAAACAACTGACTTGGTAGTGTTAAAGCTGTTTTAATACTTGCTGAAAATTCATAATTACTATATATTAATATAATTATATTGCTATTTGATATTCCATTTTTTAAATTCATAAGCTTATATGACAAATAATGGAAGGAAATAAAAAATTTTCATGAAACATTATAAACATATCCCACAGAAGACAAACAATAATCCAATAGCGAAGTCATAGCTAGAAAAAAAGTTAAAATGGCTGGGTACTGGAGTCCGCCGTTTTAAATGGCTCAGGTAAAGGCTGGTCTAGGTAAACTTTTTTGTGGTCAGAACAAGACACTAATTAATCTGCGACAGCAATGGGGTGAAGTCATCCACATATGGCCTATAGGTTTTCTATTTTTCTTCAACTACCATAAACTTGAATATCTGGGAAAAAAACAATAAACAAATTGTGCTTTTACTTGACCATCTGTATAATTTAAATTTTATAACTATATATTGGCTGATTTTTTATTTTTATTTGCACTTCATATAATATTCAAAAGCTTGATATGATAAAATAATTAATCATACAGAAGCTGAATATTTCACAAATGTTTATTATAAATTTTATAATGAAGTCATCAGATTAAGAATGTGGATTATCCTTCAAGATAAACATAAGATAATGGATACATGTACTGAAAATATAAATTACTTATACTGGGCAATGAAGCTGGATTGTTAATGTAAAAAAGTGTTAATTCCAAGATTATTATTCTACTGGAGTATCAGCAGAGAATACTGTGAAGATATTTAGTTGGTCTAAACCAATACCAAGGGAAGGCTACGTCAAAAGAATAACGGTCATAAATCTCATTAGCTTCATACACTTCAGCAGAAAATGATTAAAAGTGGAAGCAGAATAGCAGGATCAGAAAAACATTAATAACGAGTAGCATGGTTTAACATGTAAAATCAACATTGTATTATTTTCAAAGACGAAAAAAAGAATGTCTTAATATTTCTATGAAATTTTATTTGAAACAAGGCAAATATCACCAATGTATATGTAAAATTGTTAAAATGGCTAACAATAAAGAAAGGTATCTTTTATGAAAAACAATAAATAGAATATTTACAAATTGATAAATATTATGTTTTTTCTCACATGGAACATAATTATATAAACTAACTTTGCAAACATACCATAAACAAAGATTAACACAATCCCAAATATTTTGAAAATATGAATTGTGACAATGCCACTTAAAACAATATAAAACACTCATAATGCATAGCACCTTGACAGTAAAATATAAACTGAATAATAAGTACCAGACACTGCATGCTTAAGAGATATGTCACACAATCAATACAGAGAATACAAAAACAAATGAAGATCATATTCAAGGACGGAATAATGAAATATATTAAATATGCTAAATACCTAAAACCACACATTTTCTGCCTTCACATAACACTACCTGACAGTTTATTTTTTCTTAAATATAATACATATTTACAAATTTGATACACTTTTTCAGAACTTTTGTACACACTGGGAGAAACATTACTGGATAACAAAATCTGTAGGTATTTCATGATGATTTTTTCCTCAATATGTACGATTCATTTTTTAACGCTTCTCACTATCTCTGCCCAATTGTTTAAATGTCAGTTTAGACCCAGTTTTGGTTGGTCATTGAATTATCATAGGTGTGCAGTTCTCTTGTACTAACCCTTGAAACTACTGTCGGTGAAAAAAAAAACTACAGTCCCTTAACTCCATGGCAACTACACCTATAAATACTACACAAGCAAAGAAAACCATACTTTACATGACAATAATGCATTGGTAAAAATATGTATTATTAGAAAACAAATGTGGATGATGACAAAACAGAGAAACAAGTTAGATCATTAAAGAACAAAATTTAATATACAGCACTATATATCTATCTTTACATAAATGTATAAAACACAAAATTCACAAATTCTGCATATATGCAGACTTCTTGTTTATTTCAAAATTTAAGTGTCTCCCTTTTTCACTAAAACTATTTGTAGTAATATTGTAAAATGCGATAAAAGCAGTGGTGAGTGCACAGAACTTAGTTAGAACATTAGCTACCAATTTTAATGACAACTAAAATGGAAGGGCATTTAAATCAAGCATTATATCCTCATTTTTACAAATTTAAAGTCATCCTATGATATATCCCAATGATACATATTAATGAAACATATGTAGTAGTTTTTGAGCTGTCACCAAAATTTAAAATGCATGGGACTGATGACAGAGGATACGAACCCAGAGTCTGCCAGTAAGTTTGCAATTTTAAAGCCAAAAGTGATGTTCTGTCTTCACAGGAAGATTGCACCAGAGAAATTGTGCAAACAACCTAAATATGTGCTCTCAGACCAATCCAACAGAGATAGAATAATATACAAACAAAGCCCAATGTTTATATGTGGGTCAACATGGGTTGAAAATTATGAGGCAAGAATGAGACTTTGAGCACAAATAAGCATTGAAGAAACAATTTAAGACAGTGCAATACCTGGAAGGCATACTGAGCTACTAAAAATAGTTAATATACTAACGAAACTAAACACACCACCATATAAAAACTATAAAGGGATCCTCTAAATTCAAATCAAAATCAACACACATAAATACATACAACATTTCTTTACCACAACTTCAAAGAACTACCTTTCCCACACAATACCCCAAATTACCATTGTTTTAACATATCTTACAACCAGTAACTTTTTATATTATACCTTATACCTGAAAATGTAAGACAGTTCCAAAGTTGATGATTCAATCGATATCCATCTTTCACAACCCGTGTAAAGCACAATGTATACAGGCTTATAACAAAGAACCTTAGGTCTCAGGTGACAACAGGTTCATCTCATACAGACAACATTCAAGAAATCCAATAAGCAGTATTGTATTATGCCCTGTAACAAAAATTTGTGTTTATCACACATTTTGCAATCATCACAAGCACAATTTCTATAGCAGTACATTTCTGGATGGAAGAATATCACATAATGTTTGTCTTCACATAGCTTTTATAGCAAGCTTATATCACAAAACAAAAGAGTTAATTCCTAGTTTTATGTCAAGCCACACTATCTTATATTTGTATACTGACATAGGAATTCATAGCAATCAGGTGATATTGAAAATTTTACAAAAGTGACATATGCTCCCATGTTTTTTATATGGCAGAAACTCAATTATCCAACCATACTGGGCATAAAGGATTTTGATTTTGAAATGGTTTCACTAATTCTAAATAAAACAGGAAGAAGGAAAAGTAAACATGTAGAGAGAGTTAACATAAGTTTATAAAATGGAATATTCAGATAAAGGATTTGTAAATGATTGGAGTTTTTGTGTACAGTGAATAGGATCACATTGGGCATCTTATCTGGACAAAAGGGTTTCTTTTTTCCAAAGATGCAAATTTTATTAGATGGTATTACCATCTTGTTGTGGTTAAAAGTGTCTATCATACACTTCTCTCTCACCTCAGATGACCAGGGGCGTACTTCATCACTTCCTGATGTGAGAAATCTGTCCAGTAATTGTTACAGACCTCTGAGTTTTAGTTTTTTAACAATGGATTACTCAACTGTTTTAATACAATATCAAGAACCAGAATGTCATAAAATACTGATTCTACTGTCCACATAATCTGATTTATTCTTCACCTGTGTGAATGCGTAAGACATAGGAAATGCAATATTAATTGGAAGAAACATCAAAAGAAATCTCCATTAAGCAAACTCTCAGACATTTGAAGCACACATTCAAAACACTTGTATTGTCATAACTCTTATAAATTAAAGCAGTCTTACTCAATCCTTGGGGTTTGTGAAAAAAAAGATATATCGGGCAATTTTCACATGAATTTACATTTTCATGAAACTAACAAAACAAAAGACTGTAAATATGAAAGGATTGATGCATTTCAGTAAAACATTCTTTATCCACATCATAAAATTGGGATACATACGCATATTTACGAATATTATTACACAACCACATTTAACTTCAAGCTCTGCAAACAGAAATTGAAGAATACAATAGCACAATCAATCCACCAAGACCTCTCTTAAACGTGCAATGCTGTGTCAGATACTCTGTAAGAGCAGAACTAGTTTTAGTTAATTAAGGTATAATTAAGTACATGCATCCAATCAGGAACCAATGGGAACGTACCAGAACTTCAATACAGGATTGTTCAAATTGTAGTTAGTGACAGCGTTAAGATCATTCTGAAGTCGAAGAATCGACTTCCCAAACTTCAAAAATGTGGGATCATATTCCGATAAGGACCCGACTGCCATGGTGGAATAGCCCTATCAGATCCACATCCTACGGAGGCAATATTTATACAGAGTCGGCTGTAAATAATGTCTATAAAATCAAGACACAGTTTTTAATCTAAACTGCATTAAATATAATATATTTAAAAGTTTCATACATATTTCTCCCAAAGAATCTGACCCAAAGCTCTGGAAAAATCAAAGGTAACACTTCTTACTACAAAGATAAAATAGATACCCATAGTCCTGTTCTGAAATTTGTTGATACCACAGTTGTTTGTGGGATTATCAAAAATATGAAAACACGCACAGGCACACCCTGTTAAGCAGAGCCCTGAATGCAGAAATCTCATTTCTAAAGCAGTAGTGGTTGAACCATTTCCAAAATCATAATCAGTTTCTGGGGCAATGAAAGGGGAACAAAATCTGGTACTTCATATGCTTGTCACAAATATGGTGAAACTTAATCACAAAATTCAGGCAGAATCTAATTCATGAACTGCGTGTCTTGGATTTATATTTTAAGTTAATAAACTTTACCTCTAACGAGTAAAAAGTATAAATTTAAGACATTTCTAAAAATTTATATGTCTTTTTAATGGTTTTGAGGAAGTATTGGCAAGTAGAAAGCCTAAAATAATAACATATTCAATAATTTTTACTTAAATATTATTAACAAAAGATGAATTTTTGCCAAAATGAAATGAAAATTGGAATAACAGTTTACAGTTCACACCACTAAGTAGCAGTAATTATTGGATACCTTTCCTGTTACTGGAAATTCTGGTTCCTGGAGATTCAACTTTACTTGGTTGATCTGTAGACAACAGCTTTAACACTTTAATAGGTTTAAGGATTAACTGGTCATAACTACAATCCATATTTTACCTGTAGAATATTGCACTTCCTTCTTAAATTTGCTCAGTTTATCCATAAAAGCGAAACTTCAAAAGTGAAGAATGAAATACAAGAAGGGAGTGTATAACAGGTAATGACTTGATGTTTATATTTTTTAAGCACGAGCCTTGGTAGAGCTCGAGCTTCTAGGAATCATGTGATGAGTATTTGTCTGCTCACTGAAGTTAAGCGGCAATAGGCTACGTTAATACTTGGATGGGTGACCATTTGAGTTCTAGACCAGCTGTGGGATGTGTCTGAGTCGGAATATCTTTGTCTCACCAGACATTCATAAATTCTAGTGCACTACTCGTGTCTCTGATGACTTTGCGCTCGGGGACCAAAAGCCCTTTCGGCCTTGTTTTAGCAAATCATCTGTTTCTGATATTAATAGACCTATACACAGATTCTGATAAGGAATAAATATGCCTGGAGCAAACTAGAGCAAGGCCTTGTATGCGGAAAGTGGGAATTAAAAATACCATTTATCAATAATTATGTACATTTCTATAATTACATTCGAAGAATCAGCACACAATCACATGCAAAGGGCATAATTTTCCAATGTGAGTCAATGATAGTTTCAATATCGACATTAATAACGTAAATCTATATTCCATCTCTAAGAATTAGTGAGTGACTGTCCCTTAATTTGCTATTAAACATTAAAATCCTTGAGTTAAACTTAACAATAACACTATTTATTTTATTTTGAGATAAAATCTGATGCTTCAAACCTGTACTTAAGTTTTATGAAAGCTAAGATGATATTGAATATATTTCACAAAATAACAGAACATATCGCTAAATGAAGCATGACTTTAGCAATAATGGGATGCATTTTACTGCAATAAACAATATTTCAATATCAATAGATATAGAAAGCTAAAATGTAGTTTTATATAAAAAATTTTATTCCATATGGACATTACACTATTCAGCAATATAATCATGGCAAAATATTCAAGGTCCTGATGTGGATGAACTTAAAAAAAAGTTTGCAATTATTTGTAATGAAGATGGCTTCAGTGTGTGTTGAGAAAAATAAAAACCAGAAAAAAAGCATCATTGCACTTATCCCAATTTAAAAATATTTGTTGAAATTTTATGATCAAAGATGTTTTCTTTCCTTCATATTTGAAGATTCCAAACCATATAATTAATATCAATAAAAGTATATCGCATTAAAGTAAAATTAATGTATTATAATTATGAAGTATGGCAAACTTTATCAGAATCACCAAAAAGTCTGAAAATTAAACTTTTTCCATCTACATACATATTCAAAACCATTCATCTAACAAGCTAGTATTCTAATAATATCACAGGCTTAGTATTAAATATAAATATTCATGAGCCTTTTTCAGCTCAGCCAATCACATTAACCAGCTACAGTGTATTGAAACCAACAGCCAGATTACTGCATTACTTAGATGATGGTTTGTCCTCATCCAGTTCCAGTTCTGAGGTACTGTCCAACATAGTGTCATCATTGGAGTTGTTTCCATTGATATTATGACCACCAACTGCAATAGGATTGGCATTCTGAGCATTGTTGTCAAGGAGACTGTTGGCAACCAGAGTAGAATACCTTGGTGACAACATGGCTGCCAAATCAGGGGTCAGCTTGTTGTATTGGTCCTGTGAAATATACATCAAGAATAAAACAATGCGCTAACTACACTATGACATACTGAAGCACAGTTGTTTACCATATAAAGTTGTTTTCTGTTTTGTAACATTCACAGTGAGTGGTTTGAAATACAGGACTGTGCTTTTGACATTATAGGATAGATATATAATCTAATTTAATCTGGACTTCTGTAGCTCTGAACCGTATCAAGTGACAGACTCTAGGGTACAGCTGAAAATAAACAGTCAAGAGGAATGATTTTAATTCCAATGACATAGCCAGTTCATACCAAAGAAAACGTAAGTGTGACAAGAAGGCTATGGCAGATAGCCTTTGGCTAACAGCTAAGTTTTGAGCTGTTTCCTGAAGGAGGCAATAGTTGTTGCACTGCGTACATTGTCAGGAAGGTCATTCCAAATTTTAGAAAGATCAAAGGCAAAACTATTGCCAAAGTGTTTGACTGACATTAGAGCGAGGACCAGAATGGAGGAACTGTCAGATATTCATGATCAGGGTAACTAGGCCTATAAATATAAAGTTTTAACAGAATATTTCTTTGCTAAATTTTTAAAGAAAGAATAGGTATGAAAAAATATGACTGAGAATAAAATTTATAATTTTAAAATTCAACTGCAGTATCAATACCAATTCAAATCAAAAGTAGTAATAATTTTATGCTGAATATTTTTGAAATCTCCATAAATCACAAACTGATAACCCCATACAAAAGTTTATAATCCACATATGTCTTGACAGAACTTCAAATCCTTGTGTTTCATTGGTTTGGAGCAATTTCAAGCTCTCTTGATAAAACTTAAACTCCTCTTGATGGCATTCAGGTTATTGCTCTGAGGTTAAGATTTTAGGTTATTTTTAAGAAATATAATATAATATAATATTCATCTTTTTTTTAAATTTACCTACTCTCTCATTTCTTTTAATCAAACCATCAAGCTGGCTATGGTAGTTAACCTATTATACCTTTGGTTTTTAAACTTTCCTAATTTTCCCAATTACTAGGCATCCTTCTATAGGACTAAATATATACTCAGAATTCAGTATTTTTCTGAATGCCTTGTTTCCTCTGATGACCCATTTTTCGATAACAATCTTTTTTATAATCACAACATACTTTGGAAATTAACTTAAAAGGGATCATCACACATTTAAAATACCAGTGTCAATTGTGAACCAACTTCTTTTTACAATAGCACCTGTTTGTCATGTAACTGCCCTTCTATAAAAATATCCATTTTTTTAAATTAAAGTTAAATCAAAATTTAACTTGGTGAGAATTTAAGTTCTGTTAATAGAACTTTTAAATTGTCTTGATAGAATGTAAAATTAGAATTAAAATCTGAAATTCTGTCAAACTGGAAGTTCTGTCAAGGCATATATATACAAAAACATACCAAGGCTATTCAATAAAATATTTAATAATTTTATGAATAATTTGAGAATTATAAATCCTCGGAATGAAATTATTACACATAATGTTTTAAATAAAAAATAAATGACATAGTTCCATAATCTAATATATAATTTTAGTTTAAATATGAGTTTAGTTTAATATATACATATTTAGTAGCATATTCACACACGTAAACAACAGGTTTCCAGGCCAAATAAATTGGTTATAAGTAAACCAAATATTAATCCAGACTTTCAGAAATAAAATAACAATTTGGACATAATTTTAGCACAATAGTAATGTAGGTGAAAGAGGCATCATTAAAAGTAAACCTCAAAGTTTCTAACTTTTAAAACAGAAGAGTTGCAACAAAACAGTAAAGAATTTTCTGATTTGAGAAAAATATATTTTATATATTAATTACAATGTAGCATCTACAAAAGTAAAACATTATAATGAAAACTGGTGCAAAATCCATAAAAACATGCATAATTAACTGAACTGATATAAGTTGGTGAGCCTTTTGTTCCCTTCTAAATAAAAGTTACAAACCACATTTGATAAAATAATTTTGTAATGTATCATGGTCTGTAAACAGGCATTGACCAAATTACTGTTTTATGAAAGGTAGAATTTGCCGAGTTATTAGATATTTACGGCATACAACAATGTGTCATTGATATAATGGATTATACAAATTCATTGCAACATAGGTTTTCATAGTTTTGGTTTTAAATTCATGGGTCTGAGTTAATTCAAAGCAAGTATATGAAGTTAACCACATATCATTGTAAAAGATTTGTTTAGAATAAATCACAGAATTATTTTGGCATATTTATGGCTCTCTATTTGCTCCTCTGTCAAAATGTCCTAGAGTACTATCAATAATGTAATGATAACTTCCCTAAGCATGCACATATGAAATCTAATGGACTGGTGGCCAAAGGGTTAACAACTGAAATGTGCTAACTTGTCAAACTCAAAAACACAATACACTGAGTTTTATTAGTCAAAAATAAAAAACAAAACACAATTTATAAATGTCTGTTATTTACCTACACAACAGGACCTTGTAACTTTCCATATTATTACTTTGTAATTATTTCACTTCAATGCCCCAGTAAACATGCACTGAATGTTTTTGTAAAGATTTAAAACTAAAGAAGTGCAGATAACTTGTTCAGTAGACTTACTAAAAGCAGAACTACATGTAGTTTATCTCAGTTGAGGTATACATGTATAATTACACATGGTTGATATATGATTAGCAGGGTATAGGGCTATACTATATGAGGGAATGCCCTCTGGCTACAGTTACAGAAAATTCATCTTTTATATGTAGAATTAGTGAGAGATATGCACATCAGATGATGCTCTAACTTTGTTTCATATAAGTGGAGGTTTATTCTAGTTACACAGATTCTACAGTATCTATTTCCAACCAAACTGATTGTAAATCTATATTGTTCTTCCATTCAAATACTAGGCGATTACATTGTATAAATTGAACCAGTCTCAGAATAATCATTATAACGGTACCATGAATGAATGATTATTATTACTGAATATCACTAGGATTTATAAATGGAACCCCATTTTTACAAATTCATGGGGTAACTTGTAATTCAGCTACATATCATATCCCTACTACAGTAATAAGAAGAGAATATAAACCAAGTTTAGAAGTTATTCATTTTGAATTTTTTGATAAATATACGCTAATTTTGGAAACGATTCATTTTAAATCTTTTTCACAAAAAACAAATCTTTACAAAAAGACTATAATTTTGTCTTTGGTTTTCTAAGCAAACAACTTGGATAGTCATGAGTACTTGTGACAATGAACAAGCACGATACACAAAAACAGATTTGCTCACAAACCACATCACACACTCTTCTTGAGACAAAGATTCTCAAAACTTTATCATATTAAAAAAAATCAAGAATTTTTCTTTGAACAAAAAAGGCAAAAGCATGCTATTTTCACTTTTGGTTACAATTTTTTTATGTTTAAAGAAGTAAGAAACTTTGTGACAACAGCTGAACCCCCTGAAGCTCAGAATGTCAGTACGTGTAAATAAGGACAACTGAAGAGTTCCAGTTTGCTTTATATTTTTTCCAGCAGTTTTATACAACCCAAGAATGACAAGGCCCAATCAGGAATCCACAGAACATGTTATATGCAGTATGAAGAAACAATTTTTAAAGACTTGTACACATTAATAACTGCAGGCCTCTGAAATACTGCCTCAGTTCCAACTGATATCAGATTAAAATAAAGATCTGGTGTTATAAAGTGGTTATAAAGTGGTTCAAAGTACTGCCTCATCATACTAATCAGAGACTAGACCATTGTCTGGATGTTAAACTATTTCATTTAATTATCTATGTCAGGGAGGTTTTCAACCAAATCTAATGTGTTTGTAGCACTTACTTTGTCCAAGATACAGATATTACACTTTAGTTTACTGAATTACAAATAGTAAACCAGTCACATAAGTTTATACTAGAAAGACCGTTGTAGCTGGAAGTTTACTGACATGTATGTTAATAGATTTTAACCATTTCTGGTCCAGAGGGTTTGACTGTAGCCTGCTGGTACTTTACCTGTGAGCAACTGTTAATCCATTGGAATCCATGTTCCAATACACAAATTTACTTGGCTGAAGTAAGTCATACAAGTGCTTGGTTATTTAAAACATGGAAAATGTTGTGTATGATTACATGCTGTAATGCACAACCCAGTAAACATTAGAAACGTTTTAAACTTGTTTAAATGTTAACAAAACATTTTTAAACCTATTTAAACCCTTTCTTATGGGTTTACTGAGAAGGGAGTTGTCATACTAAAACTTGCACACCAATGTAAATTCATATTGTAAATGTCTGTTTAAGACAAAAGTAAAGTAAAACTATATTGCTCCACATTTAGACTATGCAAACTAATTAGCTGATGTTGTACACTTTGTCATTTATAACATGTGATAACTCTTAGACTATAAAATTAAGCTTTGTGAAGTAAGGGAGACATCTTTAAACAAGAGGGTCAAAGATGCCCCAAAAGACGGGTTGCGCAGGTTGCAATAAGGTTAGCAACTGCTGTAATTAAATTTAGAAACAAGGAAAGAAATGTTAGGTCACCCAGTTAAGGTGAATGTGTTAGGCGTGCTAAGAAATGTAAAACTTGTACGCTAGGTTACATAATTGTATCTATGCTATAAACAGACAAACGAAAGGACGGAATTACACCAATTTCAAAAGCAACTTAGCTACGATTGTGATCTATCTCCCTGTCAAGTATGAATTCGATTGGACAAAGCGTTTTAGAGTTAGAGTCCGGAAACGGAAATGTTGACCGACAGACAAACAAACGGACGGAATTACACTAATTTCGAAAGGAACCTAGCAATGATGGTGATCTATCTCCCTGTCAAATTTGAATTTGATTGGACAAAGCATTTTCAAGTTAGAGTCCGGAAACAGAAATGTTGACGGACAAACGAATGGACGGAATTACACCAATTTCAAAAGGAACCTAGCTATGATGGTGATCTATCTCCCTGTCGAGTTTGAATTCGATTGGACAAACCGTTTTCCAGTTAGAGTCCGGAAATGAAAATGTGGACGGACAGACGGACGTCGGACACATCAATCTAATAGGCGGGTTGGTTACACGCAACCCGCCTTACAAAAACACTTACAATAACTGCACAAAGATCCTACAGCTACAAGTTCCTTATCTAACTACAGAATCTAGAGTGAAAGTAACTCTTCCAAAATACACCAACATCCACATTGCACAACTTTATATGATACTGTGTTAAAATCCAATGAAAGATGACTTGTATAAATGAACCGACAACAAAATAAAGTGTAAATATGAACAGAAATGGTGCTGTTTTTACTACATTGAAGACAACATTAGTAGGTTATACTTACACTCGTAAATCTCTATAAAAGAACACTTCTCCTTTTTCTGAAATACAATCAGCTTTTCACAGACTTCTCTCATAATCACATGTAACTTTATCAACTGTCAAAATTTAAATTCTTTCTATATAACAAAAACTCAGGTTAGCTATAAGCATTTTACCTTGAAAATAATGAGTGAAGAATTTTAGCTAAAAATAAATTCGTTAAATGTATAATTTAAGCCACTGCAGATTTAAACCATTAGTTTTACTATTATTTATTCTTACCTTTCTCACTGTCTTTGTATCATGATGAGAATCATGATTAAGTAATAAGTATATGAAGATTAAAGATAAAGTATTGTAACCGTCTTTCTCACATCAATGTGTTGCCATGGTATTATGTCTGTAAATCTTTATTTGGCCATGTTTATCCATCCTGTATTGTTTCTGTAAACTGTCCAGGCTGTCTTTCTATAGTATTACACGTGTCTCTCTTTCCAAACCTACCTGTGCTTTTGTTTCATTTTTTAAACATCCTGTACAATTATCTCCATCTTGACCTCCCTATCTTTAACTGGTACAATAATTGTACTTTAGTACTTACCTTTAGGTTTCTATGGTACTGCATTTGTTTCTCTGTTTCTTGTGTATCACAATTTTTTTCGTTACCTCCCTGTGTTTCTGTGATGTATTTCTTACCTTTCTGTGTTTCCATGATATGATATTAGTTTCTGTGTTTCAATGCTATCACCCTAGCTTTATCCTTACCTCCCTATCCTCACTGTAACCACTTTCATTATACCTATACCCTTACCTCTCTGTGTTTCCATGATATGATATTAGTTTCTGTGTTTCAATGCTATCACCCTAGCTTTATCCTTACTTCCCTATCCTCACTGTAACCACTTCCATCACACCTGTACCCTTACCTCTCCGTGTTTCCATGGTATATTACTTTTTGTGCTTCAATGATATCACCCTAGCTTTATCCTTAACTCCCTATCCTTGTCACTGTAACCACTATGATCACACCTGTACCCTTACCTCTCTGTGTTTTTCCGCCTGGTACTCCTTCAGGATGCGGTCCAGGTTGTGTTTCTGTAGGGTCAGTGAGTCTACACGCTGTTGCAGACTTTTGTTCTCCTCCTCCAGGTATTTTCCCCGCACCTGCTGCATGGACAGAGAACGCTTCTGGTCCCGCTCAACTTCCTCATGCTCTGTCAACCTGTAGAATCACACAAAAGCTAACAGAAACTTTTCTCAATTAACAGTGGTTAAATCCTAAATATGTTCAACAGAATTCCTTTTAAGAAGACGTAAATATATAGTATATGGAAAGCCTTTGCCATGAAAGTTACTGTTATATGGAATTTTCGGCTTACTCCTTACTCCCTCTGTGTTTAAATGTCTATAATGTAACTAAGGTCTGCCAGTAACTTTTAAGGCCAAAAAAAAAAAAAAAAAAAAGTTTATTTTTAAAGGAAAAAAAGGTTTTTGAAGCTAACAAAAAAAATTCCTTTTAACATTGTTCTCCTATTGTTTCAAAATAACTAAGTTTAAAAGGAACATTCACTGTGCAAGTAAAAAAGATCACAAGTGTAACTTTTGAAGGAGAAACGATGTATTCACCTTCCACCAATAACAAGAAAAATATATCGTCCCACTTTTGGAAGGTTCTAAGAAACTGGTTGATTACTGCTGTTTCAGACTATGGACTCCTACTGAACCAAGCATGTTTATTCTGGCTCACAACTACACTGTATGGTCTAAAAAGGGTCCAAACAGTCATAAACACTCAATTACACATATTTTATATTTAATAATGCCTAGTAAATTTTCATCAACAAATTTTATTACTGGGGAAATCTAGTTCCTCTTGAAAAATTTTTTAAAAAGGATAAAAAAGGTTTTCACACCATTTCTAAAAGTTTATTATTTTTGAAAAAAAAAGAGTAATAAATGTCTCCTAGTAAAAAAAAGGCTAAAACTATTTTAAAAGGTTCCAATGGGATGCCTGTTGACTATGTCTGCCATGCACCACTGTTTATTCTGTACTTACTGGGTCATGAGGTCACGTTTCTCTTTCACCAGCCGCTGGTTTGATGCCTCTATCCTCTCTCTCCACTGCTGTTCCCGCTGCAGTGCTGACTTGCTCAGATTCAAGTCATGCTCCACGTGTTCCAGCTCTGATTTCAACTTCATCTTCTCACTGTTGTACATCTCCCTGGAAAATATCAACACTGCTTCTTTAGAAGATAGATCTTACTTCTGACTCGACTTTGTTACATTGAGATTGGTCAGGTTTAATAGTGGCAGAAAAGTAATACTATGTTACTCTGCAAACTAAGGCTATGCTAGAGTACCTAAAAAAAGTTCCAATTTAAAGTTTGTTGAGAAGCCGAGTAGAAACTAGCAAACCAGGTACTCATACATTATTGGTCAGTCGGTTTGTTTGATTGTTTATATGTTTCTTGGTTAGCACATTCTAGGCCACAGTTTTTCATTAAAAATATTTGCTTATATCCATAAATAACATTGGTAAAACTTTGTCTGCTTAAATATTGCATTTCACATAATTTTCAAAGATCTTTGACATTTTTTTCTGATAAATTTTTTTTACATCAATGGCTATATTTGCTTAATGGGTACATAACAGTTGGTTACTATTAAAACGCAGGTACCCAGACTTGGACTATCTGTAATAAATTGTATACTCTATGGCTTCTTGGCAGTCTGTAGCTTGCTTTTATGTGTATTCTGTTGTCACCTGGTTTTTAGTTCAGAGCTTCCTGTTGTTGTATCAGGTGTAATATTACATATATTTTCATATCACCCACCTTTCTATTGTAACCTATTTGTGGCTTGCTTATGTGCATACTGTAATGACCTGAATCCTTTCCTGCCACCAGTGAGTTATACCCTTGTACAACATTACATCACCTGTAATTATTTATTTAGTCAATACCTGTAATTATTTATTTAGTCAGTACCTGGCTCTCTGCAGTTTGTCTTTAGTTCGTAGTTTTCTCTCGTTGTACCGAGCCACCTGGGAGTCATACTGCTGCGTTGCATTGTACAGGTCAGCCTTCAATTTCTCCACTTGTCGCTCCAGGCTGATCACCTGACCACTGAGAGACTTCTTGCCTTCTTCTGCAACCTCACGCTAAAAGTGGGAAAACATAAATATCACACAACTACTTCTAAATGTCACCAAACTAATTCTAAGAGTTCACATAACTTCTAAATGTTATTAAGCCAATTAAAATCCCCACATATGACTATACAATTCTACATTTGTGAACTGTATGCTTAAATTATTTAATTTTTAGAAATCTCTTTCTGTTCCGACTACACCAATGTACATAGCTTTATATTCACATATCGTTTTTCCAGATTGATCTCTATACAAAACACATACCACTCATTAAGATTAATTTATGTCAGTAGACAAACAACTCACATTCTAACTTTTATACCAAATTTGATAGATGTCACAGTTGAGACTCTGATCCAGGAGAATGAGTGATTCTAGTAGTGGAAATCCCAATCACAGTTTCCACAAATGGAGACTCTGATCCATTATTTATAATTATTATAATTTATTACTTATATTCATGTATCACACAGAACAGAAGATATATAATGAGAATATGACAAGTAACTATATGTATAATAACCTACCATTTCAGTGAGTGACCGGGTCTTCTCCTTCATATGGTCTAGTTTACTTTCTACATCAAGCAGTGTATGCTGCAAGTCTGCATTCTTCCTCTGTAAGTCAATCTCTCGCTCCCTGAAACTACTCAACTGCTGACGGATCTCATCCGAGGAATGACTAGCCACTGTTCTATAACAGACAAAAGTACACGCTCAGGTAATTTAATGGAGAAAATCTGTTTCCTCAGGCATGAAATTTTACATGATTAGTAGAATTGCCTTTCAAGTATTTGTATATATGGAGTCCTTGGAGGAGTTTTTCCCGTGAAATCCACCCATAATGAGTGCTACCAGATTCTGAGAACATTTGTTTAATTAGAAGTATTTGTCTAGTTCCTCGAGATTCAATTTGACAGATTCCAACCATACTGAGATACACATGCTTGCAAGGTTGTATCTTGCGGTCATATTACAGTGTGTAGTGATGTAGTGGACAACTAGCTTCTACACACTCGCAAATTTGTATCTTAAGGTCATATTAATATATGTTGTTATGTATTTGACAAATTAGACACACTTATGAGTTTATATCCTAAGGTCATATTAACATATGTAGTACTTCACACCTAAACATACCTATTTGCAATTTTGTCTCCCAAGGTCTTATCAATGTATGTTGTACTGTATTTGACCACTCAGTAACATTTAGTAATACTTGTGAGTTAATATCGTCAAGTCATATAAATGCACACATTTTACTACTCATACAAACTTACTTGTGAGTCTCTATATAACAGCCATTTCAGTGTATGTTACAGTCTATCAGACTACTCAGTCACACTTACTTCTGTAGCTGTTGATCCTGTAGCTGTGTGCGTAGACTAGATAACTGGTTGTCTTTGAGTGTGAGTTCATGTCTGAGTGTGGCAGCTTCATGCACCCTCTCCTCCGAAGTCTCCAGTCTAGATAGAGCTCGACTCAACTCCTCCTGTAGAGTGGAAGCCTGGAATTAAAGAAAGAACATATGGTAACAAACAGAATACAGGGGGGGTCACGTTAGCAAACGAGACATCCATAGCGAACGGTAATCTACCATAACATTACAAAGATAGATAGCAGGGGCACAGGGTTCCAACACCCCACTTATTTCAATATATGAATAAATAAATGATCATCTAACCACTGGTGAACCCTATATCCCCCTGCTGTCTACTGTTTTAAATGTCACGGTAAATTGCCGTTCGCTATGGATGTCCCGTTCGCTAACGTGACCCCCCCTGTAATATTGCTAAGTTTGTATGGTCATAAGTCTTCACTCCCCTATTCCTGTTGTGTGGAAAGTAAAGATAAGGAACAAGTTTATTTTCTATTCAAATGCCCAAGGCTTATATAATACTAATACTTATCAGTAATTTGATAATATACTTACAAATACATATTATTATACTACTTAATAAAAACATGCAAAAACAGTAAAATGTGTGTAATGCATTAATTTGATTGTCCCAGTGTTACTTCTCTTATTTCAAAAGTGAAAATGAAAACAAGCTGAATAAATTGAAATTCAAGTTGATAGATTTTGTGTTTGCCATATTATTGTGTTCATATAACTGAATCTCTCACCCTATGTTCAGCTTCTTCTGCCCTGCCCTGTGCCTGTATTAACATGGTACTCTGGTCTGCCTGGCGGTTGTTCAGCCTTCTCTCCAAGTCTCCACACTCTGTTGTCTTCTGCATATACACAGATGTAACTCAAAAGCTTGCCAAAATGTCAACAAAAAGATGCTTTTAATATTCTGAACAAGTTTCTCAAATACAATGGTGAAAAGAGAAGACTGTCCACAAATTAGTATGAAACATAATAATAAAAATGAAGGTGTCAAATAAAACACAAAAGAAATTAAGTATATTTTTAGTTACTGGAGTTAAAGAAAAATCACTCAATATGGTGTTAACACACCCTTCACTAAGAATTTTTAGTCACATAATTTTGCAAATTTAATAAGTAAATTAAATTTTTATAAGTTAATACCCTATCCAATGGACAATTGCTTTACCGGTCGGCGCGACCGGTCCCGCCAAACGCCAGAAAAAGACGTCCTGTATATAATACTGGCAGGACCGGTCAGTAGTGTGCATTCGCTAGGTGGCGCATCATACTTGCTTCCTGTCAGACAGAGTGACGTCAGTTCATCTTTTTCGTTGTCTAAAATGATTTAGACCCCTAGTAAGCTGGTAGCGGGGTCGGTTGGGAGGGCCTTGCCTGTCCATTGGATAGGGTATTAACTTATAAAAATTTAATTTACTTATTAAATTTGCAATTTTATTGCGTTAATACATCCTATCCAATGGACAATTGCTGAATAACTACCGCTTGGTAGGCAGGTAAGCAGCTAGGGACTTCTGTGAACTCATAACAAAACAAAATTGTACAGGCCCATTTGACCTAGGGTCAGAGAACCCTGACAGGTCAAGGTCGGCCACTAACTCACCGGTTAACCGGGAGTCTACCGACGTTGCCCCCCCCTTTTTCTTTCCTTCCAGAGTTGGTTTGAGAAGGGAAAGATAGAGAGAGAGGGGCTGAGTTCAGTCCCAGAAGAAATAAACTTCCCAAGGGAAGCAAGTCACAGTTTTTTTTTTTTTTTTTTTTTTTTTTTTTTTTACAATATGTACATATTTACATATATACAGCATCCCCTCATTTCTGGGCCTGGTGGTGCACCTGCTGGGCAGCCACTACAGGTCCCAGGTGGAAAAGCTCCGAGTCAGCCCAGGCAACATCCTTCAAATAGAATTGGGTGAAGGTGTTGTGAGATTTCCAGTGGCAGGCTGACAAGATCTGATCTAAGGAAATCCCTGATTGGAAAGCCTTAGAGGCAGCAAAGGCCCTAACATCATGGGCTTTAACCTGATGTAAGGTGAGGGCCTCCTGGTCAGAGAGCTCATAGCACAGAACCACAGCCTGTTTGATCCATGAGGAGATGGTGGCAGGTGAGATGTCTTTATCAAAACCCTTCTTGAAGGAGACAAAGACTAACTCCTTATTCTGCCTGAGGTCTGCAGTCCTGTCCAAGTAGTAGCGCAGGGCTCTAACTGGACATAGGGACCTGTCACCCTTGAGTGACCTATCCAGAGATGGTGCCAGGGCTGGGATGACCACTGGTGCCACACTATCTGGACCTTCCTTAGCCAGCTGGTTCTTGGATAGGAAACTGGGTGAGGGGTACAAAAACACTTTAGACCAGTCCAACTGGTGTCTGATGTTCTTATGTAACCAAGCATGGATCTCACTCCTGCGTTTACCTGAACCCAAAGCCAGCAAGAAAACAGTCTTGAAAGTTAGATGTTTCAAGGAGGCCTCTTTCAGGGAATCAAAGGGAGCCTTTGTGAGCTGATGTAAAACCAGTGAAAGGTTCCAGGAGGTGATGCCCCTCCTGCCCTTAGGTCTGTCTCTATGGAAACTATCCAGGAGACGAGAGAGATTCTCATCTTTGCTGACATTAATGGTGGAATTGCCCAGTTTGTCAGCAATGGCGGATCTGTAGCCATCAATAGTGCTTGGTTGTAACTTCTTCTCCTGAAATAAGTGCAGGAGGAAGTCCGCAATGGCTTTCAGAGGTGGTGCCCTGAAGTCCACCTGATTACTGAGGCACCACTTTGTAAAAATGGTCCACTTTGCCTCATAGACAGATCTGGTTGATCTTCTTTGAGGAGCCTCAATTCGTGCTGCCAGTGCCTCAGAGAAGCCTTGCTCCTTGATTGCTGAGGCTCTAGGAGCCAGGCATGTAGGTTCAGATTCGACAGGTTCCTGTGAAGGACCTGGTTGAATGGCTGAGACACTAGGTTGGGTATGCTGGGCAGACACAGTGGGATCTGGCTTGACATTGCTACCAGGTCCCAAAACCAGGGCATGTTGGGCCACCCTGGAGCAATCAGAATTATTCTGTTGCAGGGGTAGTCCCGGAGCTTCTCCACCACTTTGCCCAAGATGGCTGCCGGTGGGAAGGCGTATGGGTCCAGATACTCCCAGGACAGGCTGAGTGCATCCACTGCCCAAGCCTGGGGGTCTGGTACCGGTGATACAAACTGTGGTAGTTTGTTGTTGAACCTGGTGGCAAACAGGTCCACTTGTGGCTGATGCCACCTTGAACATACAGCTTGGAACACTTCTGGATGAAGTGACCACTCTGTTTGAATGGTCTGGCCAAGCCTGGACAGCTTGTCTGCTATCACGTTCAGCCGGCCGGGGATGTGACGTGCCCTGAGGGTTACTTGCTGCCTGGTGCACCAGGACCGAATTCTCCACAGTAGGGCACACAGAGAGCCCGATTTCATCCCCCCTTCTTTGTTGATATAGGCAACCACTGTTGTGTTGTCTGTAGCTACCAACACTGTCTTGTTGAAGACTAGGGTTTGAAACTCTTTTAGAGCTAGAAATACTGCTTTCAGCTCCAAGTGGTTTATGTGTAACTTGCTCTCGGGTAGGGACCACTGTCCCCTTGCAGTGTGCTCGTCTAAGTGAGCGCCCCACCCTTCTTTTGATGCGTCTGTAAAGATTTGCAGAGCATGTTTTAGAGGGTGTAATGGTTGACCTAGAAGCACATTGCTTTCCTCCAGCCACCACCTTAGATGGGGGTGGAGGGATTTGGGGACCGAGATCACCTTTTCCAGTGACTCTGGGACCCTCCAGTTGTTTTTCAAGTGCCACTGTATGGGTCTCATGTTAGTCGCCCTAAGTGGACTTGCTTTCTGTTGCTGTGAGTAGACCTATGAGGGACATGAATTGTCGGACCGGGCAAAGCGGATCCGACAATATTGATCTGATCTTGTGTGTCAAGGCCTGCCAACGTTCTTCTGTTGGTCTGACCTTGCCCTCTTTCAGGTCGAACTGGTAACCTACGAAGTTGAAGACCTGTTTGGGAACCAGCTCTAACTTTTCCTTGTTCACCAGCCACCCTAATTCCTGACAAAGTGTGACTAGGGTTTGAGTATGCTGGAGACAGGTGTGGTGGGTAGAGGCTCTCACCAGCCAGTCGTCTAGGTACTGGTGGATCCTTATACCCTTCTGAAAAGCCACGAGTTTGACCTCTTTGGCCACCACTGAGAACTCCATGGGAGCTGTGGACAGGCCAAAGGGAAGGGCTTGAACTGGTAGGACCGACCCTGGAGGTAAAAGCGCATGTACTTCCTGGACTGACTGTGAATTGGTATGTGGAAGTATGCTTCTTGAAATCTATGGATGTGACCCACTCCCCTGCTTGGAGGGAGGTTCTTATTGTCTCTGGGGTTTCCATCTTGAACGTCCCTGTGTTCAAGAAGGTGTTCAAGGTGCTCAGGACCAGGACAGGTCTCCACCGGTTGTTGGGCTCAGGTACCAAAAATAGCCGGTTGCCCTGTGAGTTTGATTTTCTACCGGTTGTACTGTATTCTTGTTCACCAGCTGATACAGTGCTTCTAAAAGGAAGGACTGCTTGGCTGGGTTGTGGTAGTTGCTTATTACAGTTGGTGACCTTGTCAAGTTGGGTCTGAACCGGAAGGGGAGGGTGTAGCCCTCCCTCAGTGTGGGGACTACTTTTGGACTCAAACCCAGAACTTCCCACTTCTCCCAGCACCGGTTATAAGTGAAGCAATGCACTGTAACCGGTTCCTGGTGGTTCCCCAGTTCTGCATAAACTCATTGGAGTTGGCCGAACTGGGTGAATTGAACCATTCTTGTAGGGGTAGGTTCATATGAAAACTGCCTTTCTTCCTGCCCAGTGGAGGATTCAGCAGCTTCTGCAACCAACAGTCTCTGTAACCAGCCAAACCGGTAGGTGCCATCTCTCTGTAACCAAAGTTTCTGGGAGAAGGCCCTGTAACCAAAGAATTGGGACATCACATTTCTGTAGTCTTAGTTAATCCCTTGGTAGATCTCCCAGTCCAGTAGACTGGTGTTCGAGGTTCAGTCTGGTTACTTCACCATTATCTCTCGGATTCTTTTGAAGCAACTGTCCCTGAAGGTTTGCAAGCCGGCACCTGGTGGGTAGGTTCTGTAACCAGTCGGTTAAGGGAATTTCTTCCCGTCCAACTAACTTGTCACCAGCAAATTTCTATAGCTGGTAAACCTCTGTAACCGGTGAACCTGTTGTCAGCACTGGATTTGAAGCTGGTTTCTTGTCAGTAAGCATGGGAACAGTAGTTTCTCTGTAACCAGCACCACACTCGGGAACCAGCAGCACTCCGGAACCGGTAATTCTCTGTAACCGGTGAACCTGCTGTCAGCACTGGATTTGAAGCTGGTTTCTTGCCAGTAAGAATGGGAACAGCAGATTCCTCTGTAACAAGCAGCACTCCTGGACCGGCAGCACTCAGGCACCGGCAAACCTGCGGCACCGGTACACTCCGGAACCGGCGACACTCGGGAGCCGGTAATTCTCTGAACCAGTAGCCCTGCTGTGTGTCACCAGCAACTCTGTGTAACCGGTAATCCTATTTAACCGGTAGCCCTTGCTGGATTTCTGTGACCACAACCAGCAGTCTGAGCAGAACTGGTGCCGGTATCCCTCATCACTGGCTGGCTAGTGACCCTACCCGTAGCCTGAACAGGACTGGTACCGGTCCAAAATTCTGCATTGGGGAGCTAAGGGTCAATGGTCACTGCGACTTCTGGTAGGTGAACCCTCTGAGCAGCCGCACCGGTGGTCTGAACAAGACTGGAACCGGTACCCCCACAGTCACACCAGTGGAAAGGCCTCTGGTGGAGGTTCCAGTATCAAACAGGGCTGATCACTGGAAACCACTGAGGAGGGGGTCCTTGACAGCTTCACAGGAACATGACTGGAACCAGTACCCCCCAACAGTCCCACCAGTGGAAAGGCCTCTGGTGGAGGTTCCAGGATCAAGCAGGACTGATCACTGGCAGCCACTGAAGGGGTTTCTTCACAGGAACAGCACCCACCGGTAGTCTGTACAGACCGGAACCGGTACCCCCAACAGTCACACCAGTGGAAAGGCCTCTGGTGGAGGTTCCAGTATCAAAACAGGGTGATCACTGGTAACCACTGAAGGGGGGTTGTTGACAGCTTCACAGGAACATGACTGGAACCAGTACCCCCAACAGTCCCACCAGTGGAAAGGCCTCTGGTGGAGGTTCCAGGATCAAGCAGGACTGATCACTGGCAACCAACTGAAGGGGTTTCTTCACAGGAACAGCACCCACCGGTAGTCTGTACAGACTGGAACCGGTAAAACTCATCACTAGTGCTCCCCACCGGTAGTCTGACCAGAACTGGTACCGGTAAAACTCATCACTTCTTGTCAGCTGAACCAGTCACGCCTGGGGATTTGCTTGCCGGTAGTTGTGTTGAGATCTGTGAAGTCACATGACCGGCACCGGCAAAAATTTGCAGAGTTCAATGACCATTTGTCATCTAATTCTTCAGGCCAACAGACGAGATGCTGGATTCCTTCTTGCCAGTTAAAAAGTGTGTGTACAGTAATAATTACTCGTCTTTTCTTCTAAAACTTCTGTTGAAAACACGATTCCTCCATTGTTGAATGCGTATCACATGACCAGGTCCGTGTCACGTGACAAGCATAAGCTGGAAGTGATGACGTCAGACGATGCATTCTTCTTTCCTTCTAAATTCTTCTCGTTGACATACGCTCAGTGTTTCTCGACAACGAAGAAATAAATGGAGGTTAAGTCGTGGAGATACAACCTTCTGTGTAGAAGAAGGAATGCTGCAGGGACGACACACGAGCTCTCACCCACGACTTCGTCTCGACGACAAGTACACAGAAATTCTTCAAAACTGGTTATAAAGTGCTGGATAATGCCTCGTTTTAGTCCTGGAGAGGCACTGATATGTATGAACACAATAAATATATTTAAATTCGTAGAATAAGCCGCGTTTCCTTCAAAACTTGGAGATAAATTCAAAACGCGTCTGCACACTACGCGCCAAACGAAAAAGATGAACTGACGTCACTCTGTCTGACAGGAAGCAAGTATGATGCGCCACCTAGCGAATGCACACTACTGACCGGTCCTGCCAGTATTATATACAGGACGTCTTTTTCTGGCGTTTGGCGGGACCGGTCGCGCCGACCGGTAAAGCAATTGTCCATTGGATAGGATGTATTAACGCAATAAAATCTATATTTATATAATAATAACAAGATCAAACATACTTTTGCTGCATTGGGAAAACGGAAAATTTTTGTAGCACTGAGAGTTTTTTTCTAGCAATGAAACATTTTTTTTCAGTGCTGGAGTATAAACTTGCTTTTATTTACAAATAAAAAGAAAGCTGTACTTACTCTTTGGATTTCTGATTTAAGTCTTTCATTAGCACCTTCCAAGTTTCCAATAGTAGTTTTGCACTCTTTTAAATCATTCTGCGTCTAAAATTATTAAAATTACTGATATAAAAATAGTATCACAGATGCCCAGAACCAACAGCCTGGGGAAATAGTTTACAACACCATGAGATATAGAAGTAGTGAAACAGTACAATGATCAGGAAAATTTCAGAGCAGTGTCAGTTATATAAAGGTCCAAGTAATGCTTAAGTAGAGAAAATAACATCTAAGAGAAAGAAAATGTATGTAAAAATAAAGTATTAAAACAAGACAATTAAATAGCAAGATGACAGGTTTAATCAGTGAACTAAAAAATTATGACGCTGTAAAATTTATTAATTGGAAAATAGCTGTCAATGGAAATAGAACAATTACCTAAAAGTAAATATAATAATAAGTTGTTGCAATCCATATATCTTTGTCATAAAAAAAACATGTCTCAAATATGGCAGGTGAAAAGTCAAACCATGATGCACGCCTACACCCTCTAACCAATGTCCCTACCAAATGTCAACCCTCTACCCCTTATGGAATCCAAATATAGCCCACACAAGATTTTAAAACTCATGGTCACTACAACAAGGTCAAAGGTCAAATCAAGATCTCACCATGACGCTTCACACCTACAACCCCTAAGCAATGTCTCTACCAAGTATCAACTTCCTACACCTTACGGTTTCGGAGATACAGCACAGACAAAATTTTATAGGTCAAGGTCAGTACAGCAAGGTCAAACGTCAAATCAAGGTCACACCATGACGTTGCACACCTACAACCCCCAACCAATGTCCCTACCAAGTTTCAACTTCCCACACCTTACGGTTTCAGATATATAGCCTAGAGAAGATTATTAAGGTCAAGGTCAGTACGGCAAGGTCACAGGTCATATCAAGGTCACTCCATGATGTTGCTCACCTACAACCCCTAACAAATGTCTCTACCAAGTATCAACTTCCTAAACCTTACGGTTTCTGAGATACAGACCGGAAAAACTTATATTCCAGTGTCTGATAGTATTCACTGCAGTCTCAATACTGGTATAACTTGTGTGCATTTGTTTCATCAATCTTTTAACTAACTACTGTGATCTGACCTATACAATGTGTTGAAACACAAATCAATCAATTCCTACTTCATTGACTTATTTTCAGAGACTACTGAATTTGGCTTTGAAAAGTGGGACATTGTTTCATATTTCAAACTCTACCTCTAAATCTAAAAAAGCCCATATTTTGGGGAATAAAGTAAGAAAGTATTGTAGTCAATTTATATTTATACCTGAGATAACTGCTCCCTCAACCTATTGATTTCTTGCTGTAGTTCTTGTTGTTGTCTGTTCTTTATCAAGGTCTCCTGGTTTGACTGGCGGCTCTTGGCATTCTCAACCTCTGCCTGCAACTTGCCCATTTCCTGGTTACAAGTATATCAACGTGGAAATCTTACTTAATGGAAACAACTTAGCAACAAATATCAAATCTTATCTAAAATTCTTCCAACTATATCCATGACAAATACTAAGCAGGAAGTAACTGGTAAAATCATTAATTGGGCCATTATCACTGCTGGCTTAATGACAAGACGTTTTAATAAATTAATCAATATTTTTGGCCTCACTTTGTAATTTGTGAACACATTCACCTGGATTTTTGGGTTGAAATAGAGACAGCATACTGAACATCAATTGTTTAATGTGGACAAATCTTAATCAACTACTCTTTAGGAGTTTGATCAGTCACTACGTCTCTTACTAAAACAATATGTCTCAAAAGTGATATACACTCAAACAAATCTTACCGGCTGTTTCTCACACTGGCAGAAAAAAAAACATACCAAAAGTCAGTGTCTTACAGCTCCAACTACTCTACATAAAAAAGGCCGTATGAGAACCTTATATTTCTATTTAAAAGTAAATTATAAAGACCGGAAGTCCCCCGTGAACGAAAACCCGTCTGTGCGCATAGAATCAGCTGGGAGTAAAACCTCCGATAACCAACCACTGAAAAACGGAAGTGTCGTTTCGAATTTCTCGTTTGGAAATTCGTCCACTTTTACGAGTGCAATCATGGATTCAAAACAATATGGCGGCTCCCTTGTTTGTGTCACCTCGTAAAAATAAAGGGATATTTCCTTCAACCAGGTAGGTTGGTCTTTATAATAGTAATAAATACCTCATGCTCGGGCGTTTGTTACAGGATATACACACGGCAAAAATTCCTTATTTGAAATTTTTGCCGGGCGTATATCCTGTAACAAACGCCCGAGCATGAGGTATTTATTACTACATTTTACTGAACATAGTTCTACATGGAGGTACTGGACAGTTTTTGCAATGTCGGGGTGAAAACGGTACACCAGTATTCAGCTTATTGTTTTGTTGTGCTGGACAGCATGAAAACTGCAATAAAACATATTTGAGAACTGAACATTAAAAATGTAAATATATCAGGCTTTTAATGGCTGATATTTTGGCAAAGGAATAAAAGATCTATTAATTTGGTTAAATATCTCACAATTTGGTTGATATAGGGTAAAAGTGGAGTTGAATAACTTTAAAATATCTAGTGAAGACATTTCTAATTTTTAAACGGTGTCATTATACAACTGAGTTTACATGTTAACAAGCACATGACACACGTACAAAACATCAAACTTTGTTTGTTTCAGAGCCTCTTAAACCAGTTCTCATTTTCTTAAACAGTCTGACAAATTAAAACAATCTATTGAAGTGATGTTAAAATCTCGATGTGATATCAAAATCACAAACAAATCTTATACCAGCTGTTTCTCATTGAGCAGAGACTGTAGGCGAGTATTTTCAGTTTTCAGCTGCTCCACTTTGATATTTGCAGTGGCTATCTCCGAGTCTTTACTCCGCTGAATACTGGACAATTCCGACTCCAACTCCGCCGTCCTGCCTTCTTGTGTGGCCTGCAAATATAGATAACATATTGCATGTATTTATATTTATTTATTTGGGGTTTTACCTCACTTTCAAGTTTCAACACTGCGCAGGTCATATCACAACGGGTAGTTGGAGGGGCAGAGGAAACCAGTACATACAGTTGATCAAGGTTCTATACTGTTAAATGCCGACCAATGGCAAGCAACAATCAGCTTTCTCACTTGAGGTCAGACCAGGATTCGAACTCTGATCTCAGAGGTGGGGGGGGGAGAGTGTGCTACCACTGCGCTACCGTGTCCCCTGCATGTATTTATAAAAGTACAGTGACTGTATGTTAATGTGTATACATGTAAGACAAATGATTTATACCAGAATGTCTACTGACTGCAACCCACCTGCCTTATGGTCTTATTTTCCCCCAAAATTTATTATATCCACTGAATAAGTTAGCCAAATATGATATCATTGGTATGTGTGTAGGCACTATATTCTTTACAGTGGGAATTCTACTATCACAACCACCACTGCTGTTACATTATGTTAAGCATCTGGGCTGTACATACCATGGAATGGTAAACATACAATTAAAATTCAATCATTTATTTTAACAACAACTGTCACCTTAGTGAAAAAACTAGTTTCAGAAAAAAATCACTGAATGAATCCCTACAAGAAGTTGACGCACATGCAGAACATTTTAAGCTAGAAAGAACACAGCACTGACCTACATTAGGCAGGTTTCTGAAGAATAAGGATGTATTGTATCCAGAATATTATCTGGATCTTTTCCTAAATATAATCACTTCTTACTTTGACCATTTGGTTACCCGTATAAAAAATTCATGAAGATCTATTTTTGGAGTAAAGGCCACACTAAAGCTTAAGTCTTTTAAAATACACTGAAAATGGGATCTTTGAAATTTTTGGCTTTTTCTGAATCCAGAATATGATCCAGATCTTTCCAAAATTCACTTCTCCTTTGATCAGGCCCTACCCATATAAATAAAAACTTTTAAAACGATCTGTTCATTTCTTTTTGGAGTTCACATGAACATAGAGAAACAGACAGATAGACACACAAAAACATAACCACCTGGGCCCTGGTGGAAGTAATCTGTTTTGTAATAATGCCACTATAATAGTTTATATAATTAATGCTAATACTGCACAAGTAAAAACTCATTAGTTTGCTTATGAGAATGATCATAAGACATTGTTATATCTAAACCAATGTGAAGGAAATTAACCAATGTGAATGAAATGACATTCCAAGAGCCTTTTTTTAATAACAGTAATAACTTGTAATCCAGACTTCTTGGAGGGATATAGAAGGAAAATAATAAAACAAGAGGGTTCAACTCTTCCAATATTGTTTATGGGTGCAAAAAAATTTAATTAAAAAATTCCTGTAGTGATTGTGTTTTCAGCATGGCAAACAATGCATAACCTGAGATTTAGATAGATTTCCTCCATTCACTGCAGAGTTGTGGTTGTGAAGCACATGTCCATCATTGGTGTTCATATACTCTACATGCATCTCCTCCATCCCCTCACTATCCTGCAGTTGTCCTCCTATCATAGAATAGTGTCCTTGGTGAACCCTATTATCTTTATAGCTATTCAATGCATGATCTGCCATTACGTCATTCATAATATTATCATTGTGCCCATCATACAAATGTCCATTCAGTTCTCTCTGGTCATTTATATGTGTATGATTTACATGCTCATTGACACCCCCTGACCTGCTATGCTCTATCTGTCCTTCATATCCATAGCCATTTCTCTCATGTGTAACACCATGCTCATCTACCCAGCCATTCATATACAACAGCTGGTGATGCTTGTGCTGATGTTGTGTCAAGGTATCTGGATCATAGCCTGGGTCAAGGTCATTGCTAAAAATCGATACCCTTGATTCTAACCCAGGAGTGGAAGAAGATGTTCCTCTGTAGGTGCTTGGATATGGTTCAAGGTCAACAGACCTAAGCAGCCTGGATTCTAAGCCAGGAGTAGAAGCAGAGGCTCTAGCATAGCTGCTTGGATAAGGGTCAAGGTCAACAGATCGTGCTACCCTGGATTCTGAAGCTTGACTGGAATTGAAGGCCCTTCTTTTTCCTTGGGCTGGTGAGTTTCTGCAGGGTTGTGGAGGTGGTATGTTGTGGTGATGGTTATGATGACTTTGAGCACTCACTTGGCGTATATAGTTGTGATGCCTGTTTTCTGTATCATGAGAAGAGAGGTAGTTAAATGATCCGGTGGAGGACCTCCTGGTTCTGAGGGTATTGTGGGTGTTGCTGTGGTTACGGGGAGTTGGGTTATAGGTGGGATAATTGGAGGTGTCTCTCCCTATACACACTGAGCAAGTACACTTTCTCACACTGTATCTCTGCATTGTACTCATGTTACACTAGAAACAATTAAAGGTTAAACTTCTAATATTTAAATATTTTTCCAAAGATTTCTGTCATGTTGCATACATTTCGCTCTTCATTCTGTTCACCAAGTAACATTGAACCTCCATATTTATTTGAATAATAGAGTATACAATCAGATCTGTTATCCATATACGTGTACTGATAAAATATGTTCTTCAAATTTAACAAATTCAAAGCCTCTCAAGAAAGTTCTGGTGAAACTCAACAGACTTCAACAGGCTGTTCTATATCAACAACAAGAAAGCTAATTCTCACTTTTTATTGTATGTTCTCACAAAATTTATTTAATGATGACTTTACCACATTTTATAATTAACAAAGTTACTTAAGCTATCCATACTGCTGTAACATACTTGTCAGATGATATTTGCTGTTTACTGTGAGGTCAAAATTGGTAAAAAAAACTTTGGTATTTTAACATGAGGATTGAATAAATCCAATACACATTTTACATTTATACAGTGTAAGCACTTTATTTTAATCAATAGGGATTACTGCCTCTGAATATCCAATCAATTAACATATGTGAGCATATTAATAAGGTCCTTTCATAAAAAATAATCTCTGTAAAAATGGTTTCATGAATTAACACAAAACATACAAGCATCCAGTCTCTAACAAAGCTCCTCTTGATACTATCAGAAAATCATATTAAGTAAATTCAATCGTATCTGTCAGTAAACACAGATGTCTACCTCAACATCATTAAATCACAAACTCAGTTCTAACTTCTTATAATAATAAACCACTTAACGCTTCTATCTTTACAGTTATACATTAATAAAAGGTACAGGTAATCAATGATCAAGTGCATCTTGTCTTGCTCTTATCTCTTGTGAACAAACACACACAGAGATCCACACTCACAAACTTCTGAAACTTTAATACAAGTTTTTGCTTCTTGTAAAAGATCACCGAGGTTCAATTAAATAAATAAATGTACAAGTGTGAACATTTTACACAGGTTACCCTATTTAGTTTTTGTATGAATACACCTATATCCAAGAGAATTACAAGGACCATAATTACAATAATAAGACAATTGTGTAACACAATATTTGTGATATTTTTTAATAAAGGTATGAAGCCAATTATTTTTTTTTTGTCTTTGGTAAATATTTGTATTGATAAAAGATGTTTAACTGTTTCAACAGGATACTTCTACTTAATAACTTACTGAAATATGCATGCTTAACATATTTTCAGACATTGTTGAGTTCTATAAATTATATTTGTGTGCAAGTATATACAATTTCATTGATCTGTTTTACTATATGGTTATCTATGTTAACTTGACAAGAAAAATAAGTAACAATGAAATAATGTCAAAATCCAGATTTATAACTTTGTGCAAATAACTTTAAAAATATTGATGATATTGTAAAAATAGTATGCATCTTGTTTTGTTGAAGTTAGCTATGATATGTAGAGGGTCTACTTGAATAACTCCTGTACATTGCTCACCCTCAAGTTATTACTAGAACCTCACCTCCACTATTGGACTGTATTCTCTCACACTAGTCACTCATGGTCAGTAGGATTTTATCACACAGGCAAACCCGCCTCAATAAAATGTTAAATCAAATTTCCCATTTATAAAAAGAGTTAAAGAGTTTTACCTGTTGTTTGTGAGCCTGTTTCAGATCCTCTTGTAGATTTCTCACACTTTGATCTCTTTCAGAAACCTTCACTTTGAGTTCTGAATTTTCTGTTTTCAGTTCCTGTAAGTTTTGCTCCAAGTCAGAAATCAACTCTTCATTCTGTCTGTTTAATTCTGAAAATTAACACAAGAATTTGCAATTTGATTTAATGTGTAATATAATGACGCTTTCCAGCAAAAACGTTATTTAATACTCTTGTAATATTTTTTATATAATTTCTATGGTGTAAAGGCATCATCATAACCAAAATAGAGATGAAGGCTCTTCAAAACCAGTTCGGACTTCAGTCTGAAAGTGACTTTTTTCCTCCAGTGTCTGGGTATAAGGAGTTTTGGGGATATTTGTAGGGTTTAAAGCAATGGCTACACATCCCCTTTTGACAAGCCCAAAGTATGTATAGAAATTTTAAGCGTTGTAAACACTAGAAATAATTTTATTCTCAGTAACCTACCTTTGAGCCTCTCCTTCTCCCGTTTGTTGACCTCTTCTGTGACCTTCAAATGCTCTTCCTCCTCGTCTTTAAGTGTATCCCCATCCTTCACCTACAAAAGTACAAACATATGCTAAAAGAAATATCAAAATTTGACAAAGTATATGAAATTCAACCCTTTCATGCATTGTATTTATTTATCATGGGGAATTCTTTGTTATTTGTGTAACAACTGTAGGCCTTTAATCAAAACTATTGCAGAAATTAAGTGAAGTTTGCTTTTTATTGCCATATTTTAGGACCAGTAACCTTGTAACAATTTTTTTCTCTTCATAAAACACAGCGTTTCACGGAAAGAACTGACTGTTTCAGTAGCTTGGTATTTTGACTTCGATTGACAAATTTTAACATTCATAAATTTACTCTATATTTACCTAAGGTCACCTAGAAATCTGTTCAGTAACATTTTATTCTTCACATTCTTTGCTCACGAAATGGGATACACATAAACTCATTTTTTTTGATAATTCAAAACCCAACATATTTTAAACGTGCTGTTTTAGTTGAGTTTTGTTCAGCAAATCCCATTCTTGCAAATTCATTTTTGGTACCATAATGCCTGCTTATCATAAACACTGGAAACAATATCAGAATACCAGAAACGACTTGTACATTAACATACACCAGCTTTTATGATTTGGTCTATCCTTAAAATATACCTTACGCAAACCTTTACCTTTTGGTTGAGCTGCGTGTTTTCCTCAGCAAGCAGATTAGACGTTTTCTCCAGCCATTCCACCTGTTCTTCCAACTCCTTGGCACTCTTCTCAAGCTTTCTACAGGCAACCTCTTTCTCTTCTAGTTCTGTAAAGTAAAAATGTCCAAATTCTGTTATATCCCTTGAAAATAAAACACAAAATTTACTAAAATTAGTAATTGATTTGATAAAATTGCCCATTATTGTTACAAAGATTCCCAATTTTATACACAAGTCCAAAACTCCAAGAAAAAGTAAGGAGATTTCTTGGGTGACAACTTCAAGTTCTTTAGGCAATTTGACATTTCTTCAAAATTATACTGTTCTCTTTTGAAAGTGACTTAAAAATTTTTGCTACATGAATGGAAATTTCATATTTCAAAGGTTTTCTTTTTTTTTTCAAAACAGCAGCTTTAACTCCAGTATAATATCTGGCCACATCTTTAGTTAGTATAACTCTGTTTTCTAAGAGGTAGCTACTCTTGGTGTGGTACTAGTTTCCCAGTTTCCAAAAATACATATTCACCAAACAACAGCATCCTCTCTAGACTGAGAAGTACTAGATACTCATATTTCATGGATATGACCCTCCATAACAAGGTCAACAATCGTTTGTAGGAGAGTCTCCTCCAAGAGGTTGTTGTAACCATTGGTGTGGGCTAATTCCTGTAATTTCGAAAACCATTTTACCAGACAACAGCTGTACCAGTAATGGTTTGTAAAAAAAAAACTGGCTAGCCTCACCTTTACTAAGTTCATCCCTCTCTTCCATTAGGTTGTTGACTCTTGTCTTGTACTCCTCTACTTTAGAACTGAGGTGAGTCGTGCCACTCTCCAGTTCCTTACAACAAAACAAACACCACAATCTTTAAAGGAAGAAATTACCACATTTTTTTACAGCATGTGAAATGAACCCTTTTTTGTAGTTTGAATTCTGGTACAATCTCATCATATTTGTGATTCGTGTACATATTTAAGGTTATTTATCTGAGCTGTTCCAGAAGTTTGTTTCTCGGGGTGGCCCTGGGGAATTTTCACACTGAAAATTTTCATATTTCTTGGCATTTTCTTGCTCTATAATGTGAATTTCCATTTTTTCAAATAGTAAAATTTATGAGATAATTTCTACTCTTTCAAATCACAGCAATACAATGAAATCTTTAATAATACATTTGAAGTTAAAAAACAGTACTTGTATATATTGTAATTAAAACATGATTTTATGATCTTCTCTTTCTATACAACCATAGTAAATATAAAATACTAGTATATTAAAGGTGCTTCATGAAGATTAGTTAGATTAACTTAGTTCAGTATATCATGTGCTACCAAATGAAAAGTAGTGCAAACAATTAAATTTATCAATAAAATTAATTTAACAATCATATTCATTCAGACTTTATTTATTTGCCAGTAAAAATATAGCATTAATATTGAAATCACTAGTACTATAATGGAAAAACTTTATTGAAATATCAGGAATTTCAAACAGTTTCCCTTTTACACATTACAACCAAATACTTCTTCATTATGTAAATCAAAGTACTGATTTCTTGCAATTCAATCACTGTTATACGGGCTGTTCACTGAGGGAATACAACTGATCAAACTCTACAGTACCAATTAGTTCAACATATATATACAAAGGGGTGAAAATGTTATCATTATTGGACAAAGCAAATGTTAGATGACATCAACCATCCAATAAATAAACAATAGCCATGAAACTGAACCATTAAATATGTTTCTATGCATTATATAAAAATTAAATATGTATTGAAACGAATTGCTTTGGCAAACAACTGTTCGACACAAATAATTAATGCCTATGAAAACTATTGCAAATAAATAAATAAAAAAATACAACAACTGTCTTTGTTACAGACCAATACCAATGTACATAGACATAGTGGTTCAGACAAATAAGGTTTGAGTATGATGATCATTGCGAGTATTATGAGTGACATGTGAAATATTACTAAAAATCAAAAAGGACACAGTAACACTGTTAAGAGCAGTTGGAACAGTGAAAAGAAAGAGGATGACATAGAGGAAAACTTGTGATTATGTACAATGTCTACCCTGTGAATGTGTATGGCTGGTAAGCAAAAACATTAGGCTATTCCATTTAAACCAAAGTCTAAGATGGCTGTAAAATGCAAGTTGGAATATATCTTTTCTGGGGTTATGTGACCCAAAGTTTGGCAAAAATGTTCACAAATTTGCAAATTTAATAAGTAAATTAAATTTTTATAAGTTAATACCCTATCCAATGGACAATATGCTAAACCGGTCGGCGCAGACCGGCCCGCCAAACGTCAGAAAAAGACGTCCTGTGTTTCCACCGGCCGGCCGGTCCTAACACTGCACTCGCCAGGTGGCGTGTCGTACTTCCTTGCTGTCTAGACAACCTGACGTCATGGGATCTTTTTTGTTGTCTAAACTTAATAAATAGACCCCTAGTAAGCTGAGAGCTGGGTTGGTGGGAGGGTCTTGTGTGTCCATTGGATAGGGTATTAACTTATACAAATTTAATTTACTTATTAAATTTGCAATTTTATTGCGTTAATACATCCTATCCAATGGACAATATGCTGAATAACTACCGCTTGGTCGGCGGGTAAGTTACTAGGGATTATATGAACTCAGAAGAAAACTAACAAAACCATTACGCCGGGTTGACCTCAAGGTCAGGAAAACCCTTAAGGCGTGTGGTCGGTCTACAGAAACCGGATGACCGGTCCAAAACCGACCTACCTCCCCCCCCCTTTTGTCTAATGACAGACCTCTACTGAGGTAGGGAAGGAGAGGGATGAGTTTAATCCCTGAGGATTTAAAAACCTCCCGCACGTCAGAGTTGTTTTTTTTTTGTTTTTTTTTGTTTTTTTGTTTTTGTTTATAGTTGCTTCTTAACTATATGTACAGCATATAAAAATGTGAACTATATACATATGTACAAGGGAATCTCCTCTATGCACCGGTTAGTGATGGATCTGTTGTGCAGCCACCACCGGTCCCAAATGAAAGAGCTCTGAGTCGGCCCATTCCACATCCTTCAGATAGAACTGTGTGAAGGTATTATGAGATTTCCAGTGGCAGGCCGAGAGTATTTGATCTAAGGAAACTCCCGACTGGAAGGCCTTAGAAGCAGCGAATGCCCGTACATCATGAGCTTTGACCTGGTGTAGGGTCAAGGCCTGTTGATCAGAGAGCTCGTAACACAGGATCACTGTTTGTTTGATCCAGGAGGAGATAGTAGCGGGGGAGATGTCTTTGTCAAAACCTTTCTTGAAGGACACAAAGACTAACTCCTTGTCCTGTCTGAGATCTGCGGTTTTGTCCAAATAGTAGCGTAAGGCTCTGATTGGACAAAGAGATCTATCAGATTTGAGGGTTTTATCCAGAGTCGGAGCCAGGGCTGGAATGAACACTGGGGCCACACTGTTTGGCCCTTCTTTGGCCAGCTGATTTTTGGATAAAAAGCTGGGTGAAGGGTACAGAGATACCTTTGACCAGTCTGACTGGTGCCTAATGTTTTTATGTTGCCAGGCGTGTATCTCACTCCTTCTCTTGCCTGACCCCAAGGCAAGAAGGAAAACAGTTTTGAATGTCAGATGTTTTAGGGAGGCCTCTCTTAGAGGCTCAAAGGGGGGTTTTGTAAGCTGGTGTAGTACCAGTGACAGGTTCCACGAGGGAACTCCCCTTCTACCCTTTGGTCTATCCCTGTGAAAACTATCTAGGAGACGAGTAAGATTTTCGTCCTTACTGATGTTGGTGGGAGAATTTCCCAGCTTATCAGCGATGGCAGACCTGTAACGCTCAATGGTACCAGGCTGTAATTTCCTGTCCTGAAAAAGGTATAGCAGGAAGTCTGCTATGGATTTCAGAGGTGGTGACCTGAAGTCCACCTGACTAACGAGGCACCATTTCTTAAAAACGGTCCACTTTGCCTCATAGACTGCCCTGGTTGATCCTCTTTGAGGAGTCTCAATTCTTGCTGCCACAGCCTGAGAGAAGCCTTGTTTTTTAATGAGTGTGGCTCTAGGAGCCATGCCTGAAGGTTTAGGTTTGACAGACTCCTGTGGGTGGTCTGATTGAACGGCTGAGTCAAGAGATCGGGCATCTGAGGAAGTAATAAGGGAATTTGGCTGGACATCTCCACCAGATCCCAGAACCAGGTCATGTTGGGCCAACCCGGTGCAATGAGAATTAGTCTCTTGCAAGGGCAGTTCTGCAACTTTTCCACCACTTTGCCCAAGATGGCCGTCGGTGGAAAGGCGTAGGCATCCAGATCCCTCCAAGGAAGGGTCAGTGCATCTATTGCGGTAGCCTTGGGGTCCGGAACTGGAGAGACAAAGAGGGGAAGTTTGCTGTTGAACCTTGTGGCGAACAGGTCTATTTGAGGTCAGTGCCACATATGACATATCCTTTGAAAAACTTGTGGAGGCAGGGACCACTCCGTTTGAATGGTTTGGCCCAGTCTGGATAGTTTGTCGGCCACCATATTCAGCCTGCCTGGAATGTGTCGTGCCCGGAGTGTAACCTGCTTGCTGGTACATCAGGTTAATATCCTCCATAGGAGGGCACAGAGTGGGCCGGACCTCATACCTCCCTCTTTGTTTATGTAAGCTACTACTGTGGTATTGTCGGTTGCTATCAGAACCATTTTTCCCACGCACAAATCTTGAAACTCCTTTAAGGCTAGTAGGACTGCCTTGAGCTCCAGATAGTTTATGTGTAACTTGCTTTCCGGTAGGGACCAAGTGCCTCTGGCGGTGAATTCGTTTAAGTGAGCGCCCCAGCCTTCTTTTGACGCGTCTGTAAAGACTTGTAGAGCGTGTTGTATTGGGTGTAATGGTTGGCCGGTAAGGACATTGCTTTCCTTTAGCCACCATTGTAGATGAGGGTGTAAACATCTGGGTAGAGGAATCTTCTTCTCTAATGATTCCGGAATTCTCCAGTGGCTTTTGAGGTGCCATTGAATGGGCCTCATGTGTAACCTGCCCAAATGGACTTGTTTTTCGGTGGCCGTTAGTAGGCCTATCAGAGACATGAACTCTCTCACCGAACAAACTGGGATGGAAAGAAGTTCCTGTATCTTGGTTTGTAAATTTTGCCATCTGTCCGGTGTCGGTCTGACCCGACTGGACTGGAGGTCGAACTGGTAACCTAGGCTCCGGCACATCTCCAGTAAGATTTGGGTATGTCGGAGACATTCCTGGTGGGATGTGGCTCTCACCAACCAGTCGTCTAGGTACTGGTGGATCCTTATACCCCTTTGAGTGGCCATCAATTTCACCTCCTTGGCTATGACAGTGAATTCCATCGGAGCTGTGGATAAGCCGAAGGGGAGAGCTTTGAATTGATAGGTCTGCCCCTGGACGTGAAATCTTAGGTATTTCCTGGACTGTTCCTGTATTGGAATGTGGAAATAAGCGTCCTTGAAGTCTATGGAGGTTACCCATTCTCCCCGTTGGAGGGAGGTTCTGATGATTTCCGGGGTCTCCATTTTGAATTTTTCAGTCTTGAGGAAAAAGTTCAGATTGCTCAAATCTAGGATTGGCCTCCATTTGTTGTTGGGTTTGGGCACCAAGAATAGTCGGTTGAAGAACCCTAGTGAGGTCTGTTTGTTTACCAGTTCTATAGCATTTTTTGTTGTAAGCTGATGTAATGCCTCTAACAGCTTGAGGTTCCTGTGAGGATTGCCATAACAGCTTACAACTGTGGGAACTCTCGACAATTTTGGCCTGGTCCGGAAGGGGAGGGTGTAACCCTCCTTCAGGATTTGAACTACTTTCGGACCGGCACCCAGATCTAGCCACTTTTCCCAAAAGTTTTGAAGTCTGGCCCCTACAGGAAGATTTGTGACAACATTGGGAGCGTTTCTTACAATATTTACATAAGACCATGGAATGACACAAGAAGCACTGTTCACATATTTTAATTTGTGACTGTATGGATGACAAACTGCTGCCCCGGGACTTATTTCCTTCTTTTGAGAATGCCCGGGCGCAGTAGGTACAGAATTTACAACATTTAGCTTTACAGTACAAGTGTCTTTTGTCTCTAAGGTAGGGCTCCCGGCCAACAGCAGTGAATTCAACTGAGTTACACATTGATTGTCATTTGTACTGCTGCTGACCCTTGGCCGGTCGGGAGGAGTACTGTGACTGTTTCCTCTGTTTTCTACGCTGAGTGCGTGAGAGATTTTTCCATGCCGGTCTTTCCTGTTGTTCTCAGACTTCTGCTCATGGCGTTCATATGGATGGAATCTTCTACCTTTATATGATGAGCCGGACCGACCCTTGTCAAAGCTGGTAATATCCTCTTCGGCTCTTTTGATTATATTGTCCGGAAACAAAGTGTCCAGATGGAGTGGGGCTGTGCGTAGAGCATTGAGTGTGTCAGCCTTAATGCCGGCCTTGAGATAGGCGAGGTAAGAATCACGTCTGAGAAGCGTGGTGTTGGCCATGTTTACAAATATGAACTCTGTAAGGTGCTCCATGGACTTAGCCATGGCCTGGCAAATACTTGAATTAAAATCCAACAGGAACTGGAGTTTGTTAACTGCGTCTGAAACTTTTGCTGCAGTCTTTCCTTTAGACTCTATCCTGACGGCTTTGAGTTGAGAGTTCATATTCTGTTGCACTTTCAGTAAACGCCGGTTGAAACTGGCCACGTGATTACATATGACAGTAGATTCCCGGGCTGATTTCTCCCACTTGCGCAATGTCTCTTGGGATATAGGGCGCGACATGGGAGGCTGGGAGGCAATACCAGCCTGTCTAGCAATCCTGAGGTAGGTGCTATTAAGCTTCGAAGAGCTGGTATGCCAGGATGAAACAGTCTGATCAGTGTCTTTTTTAGGGTTGGGGTGGAACCCGTACCACTTCTGCTGGGATTTTGGTGGCCGGACGAACTGGTCTCTCTGAAGTCCTCCGGCTTCAGAAGTTCTGGAAGGATAGCCCTGGGTGAGAGTGATGTTTAACTTGGCCATCTTCCGGCACAGCCACTCGTCAGTGGGTAGGTTGATAGAGACTTTGCCAGGCGCATGTGGTTTGGGGCCTGCAAAGGGATTGTCCTCCGACGTGGTAGTCCCTGTCTGGTATGTGATCCCACCCCATGTAGGATCTAATTCCCCGCATCGTCTCCCAGTAGGACTGCTCTTCTGACAGAGACCCACCTCTGCGGCCGGGGATCGATCCCCGTCATGGCCGTAAGTGGGAAAGCTGGTAGTTGATTGCCGTTGGTCGGCAGTTTACAGTACACAACCCTAGCGAACTCTATGTACTGGTTTCCTCTGCCCTTCCAACTACCCGTCGTGATATGACCTGTACAGTGTTGAAAGCGACGTTAAACCCCAAATAAACAAATAAACAAACTGACAGAGACTGTTCCTGATCAGAGAAGTTGGCCTCCAGTTCGTCCGACAATTCTCCTTCTGGTAGAATATCCAGTGGAGGTTGATCTGAGGATGAGTCAGAGTCAGAGTCAGAATCACTAGAAGAGGATTCCTTGCGGGAGACAGCGAAGGCAGAAGATAAGTGTCTCTTAACAGTAGCTGAAGCCGGAGGATCTGGTTGAGCAGATGAAGCCTTAACGTCCGACTTGTGGAGGGAAGAGTCGGTGGCTGAATCTCCAGCAGGGTCGGTCGGTTGAGAGGTCTGAGCCTGAGGTTTAATGAAAGGGTCGGTCCGGACCACGTTGGCAGGTGGAGCGTGTGCTGGCGTCACCTTAACAGTGCTGAATACTGGGTCCCTAGGTGGATCAACAGTTTTGGCTAAAAACAAGGCCTCCAGCCTGTTAAACCTCTCAGCCCACTTTTTGTCCATGTCGACCAGTTTGGTGTCGGTAGATGAGCTAGAGGGCTTAGATTCAGATGAAGTGGTAGCCGGTCGGTTGGATGATTGTTTAACTGACTTCTCCGACTTGGTAGACTTGCTGGATTGCTTAGGTTCAGTTTTCTTCTTCTTCTCTACCGGCTCACTTGATGCAGAAGCACCTGGGGTGCTTTGGTTATCCACTACACCTAAGACAGAGACCAAGGCCGGGTCTACAAGGGTGGGATTGTCTGAATCTTTCACTGGAGTTGACTTGGCGTCCTTCTTCTCCTTTTTTAACTTATAAGAGGGAGTTGCAATCTGGGCTCTCTGATCTGGCGTTAAAGCGTCGCAGTGTTGACAATCTTCAGGTGGAGTTTTGGTACAGGGATCAGAGCCCTTCCTCTTATCTCTACACCTTGCGCAGACAGAATGGTGGTCGAACCCAGCCATCATATGGCCGCAGCCCCCTCGACGCTGACTGGGAGAAGCCATGACATAAGCGAAAGTGAGGAAGTGATACGTGAAGGTTATATAAACCACACTTCTAAACTCACGAATAGGTTCCAAGTCTCAAAAAGTTGACAAAAAAGGTCTATAACCTGTGAGGAAGTGATACACAACTTTATAAAGTCCTGCACTTCTAATAACTCACATATAAAGTAAAAATCCAAGACTTTCTAAAATTCGTTCAAGCAGTGCATGCGCCAAACGAAAAAGATGCCATGACGTCAGGCTGTCTAGACAGCAAGGAAGTACGACACACCACCTGGCGAGTGCAGTGTTAGGACCGGCCGGCCGGTGGAAACACAGGACGTCTTTTTCTGACGTTTGGCGGGCCGGTCTGCGCCGACCGGTTTAGCATATTGTCCATTGGATAGGATGTATTAACGCAATAAAAAGTACACATTGGACTCTGGAACATGCTAAAACTTCACTCCAAATTACTCTATCTCACACCATTTTCAAGATACCAGCCATTTATCATGAATAAATTTTTGAGTCATGCTACTCTGGATCGGCTAAATACTGAAAATGAGGTTTTGGGGCAAAAAGTTGCACAACAGATTTCACTGAATCCTAATGGAATAAAAAGTTGCACAAAATCGTTTTATCTTGCTCCATTTTTGAGGTATCAGCTATTTTTCCAAAATTGAATTTTTTGGTCATAACAGTGACCCAAACATATCAAGAATAAGAACATTTGTCTGTTTTACAATGGATGCAAAGTGGACTGCAGGGCCCTAGTTGACCAAAAATTCATTCAAATTGTTCTCATTCTGTAGAAAATTAGTTACATAAAATATGCTTATTACTCTGGTATTTTACATGTATTCAATCAAAAGTATGAGGTAAAGTAGTGGATGCATATGTATAGAATGGGCATTAGACACTGCTGTTTCTGAGACAGGTTGATCATTTTCTAGTTTTCTATATCTATGAGCAGGACCATTAGATTCTGAGCATTAATAAATTATACACATATATGGTACCATGCATGAATACAATAAAGTCCTCTAGGGACAGAGATTGGGTATGAGTAAAAAGATGATTCAAGTATCATGCATGCTGTGACACACAGATAAACACAGGGATAGACAGACAATGAAACATACAAATTAGGTGTGAGTACCGCAACACTCTGAGCATGCATTATTTGATACGGATATGAGATATAAACACAATATAAAGTGATAAACAGAAATTTATAGGGGGTATGAGTACTTGAGAGAGTTTGCTATTAGATACATGCAATGTATGAGATACAGATATATGAAGATATATACATAAAGGTGGATGCAATATAATAGTAAAACTTCCCGAATGACGTATACAGAAAAAATATATCACAAATGAAGATAACAATCTTATACGAGTGGGTAGCACGAGTATTATATTGTTACTCTTCATGAGTTTGGATAAGTGACTAACACACTTCAGTGTTATTTTCCTGTTTTAAAATAAATCCATATTTACAGAAACAAGCAAAAAAGACCGTCACATACACAGCCATTCAATTGAATATAAAAACTAATTTTTAACTTATCTCAGACTACTCCATAATAATTATTTTTGTGTAGATTTTTATGCAACAAACACCAACTGAAGAACTATTTTAAAACCTTTCTAATGATATATAATAAATATTTGTAGGTTACATAGTATCCGAGATATTAATGAAAAACTGGAAGTTATTGACACTAATTATCCACGGTACAGAAGCATCCGCAAAACACAGAAAAGCGAAAACAGAGTAACAGAGAGGATGTAAGTACCAAGACATTCTGAGCATTATATGCATGCAATGGTACAGATTAGATCAGATATAAAAAGAGATAAATGTAATATAAAGCGACACACAGATTAATAGACAGAGCGTGCAAGTACCAGGACATTCTGAGCGTTATAGGCATACAATGATACAGATTAGGGTAGATATAAAAAGAGATAAAATGTAATATAAAGCGACACACAGAGTAACAGAGAGGGTGTGAGTACCAGGACATTCTGAGCGTTATGCATGCGGTGTTCACTAAAGCTGGCCTCCATATGCTGTCTGCGTTTCTGTTCTTGTCTCACTTTGCCCTGCTCAATCTCCAGCTCCAGACGCAGGCCCGAGATCACCTGTAGGTACGTGTGTATGAGTAGGGGGTGGGAAATAGAATGAAGGTAAATTTAGAGAATTCATATTTTAATAAGGTGGTACTAGTACAATATTATAACCCAGACCAGTATGTGTGTGTAAAGGTAGCGGGTGGAACAATAACATGACATAGGTTAATTAGAGAAGTCAAAGGATACTACTACTACAAGTAGTGGCACAGTATGCGACCAATCTTTAGTTCAAAAGCTGGGCCTGCATGAGTTCTTCTCTTTACGTGTATTTGTGCGGGAATGATATACTGAGTTTCATAAAAAATTCAACTTTTAATGTGAGGATAAATATAACATTTTATTTCGGGCCAATATCTCATCTGCATGCATGCAAGAGTAGTACGTAGAGAAGATATAACTACTAGAGATTGTTGAAAGAATTCAGTCAAATGATCCTGGAATACTAGGACAATATTTATATACAAGGATAAAAGAAAACTTAATTGTGTTTGTAGATTTGGGTCAGGGAAAATGACTACAGGTAATTCGAATAACAGCTTACCATCAATTAGTTCCAAATTGTTATTTGTTATTACACATCACATTTGCATGTGGGGTAATAAAAATAAAACTTATTGTACAAGTCATGCTGTATATCAGTAAACCCTTCACCCATGTTAGTGATATAATGCCTGTCATTCAGACCTCTTAAATTTAAATCAAATCACTTTAAAATTTTAACCAAAACATAACAGAATATGTGACCTATCAGCTGCTTCAAATAATTCTGTGTTGTATGTTATTAAATCTAGCATAATAATATCAAAATATATTTTAGTCACAAAATGATAAAATGAACAATCCCTTCAGTTTTGAGCAGTTTGTAATAGCATAAAAGGTCAAGTAGGTACAATATGGAGCCATATGATTAGAATACTGTATTGAAACTCTGTTAAGTTGAATCTTGATTAAGAGACAAGATGTACATTAAGTCATTAACATGCATATGCTGTTCTTTTAGACAATATGTCTTCAGCAGGATCCATGCATCAACACATGATTTGAGCCCTTTAATCCTAGACATGCTACACATAGCTACACGGAAGGATCAATTTCCATGTAAATATTTGTCTTCTATACATGGGAACCAATCACTTCCATGGGAAAATACTTCCAGAAAACTAGAATTTACAAATAGCAAGGCAAATATCTGTTGAGAAAGCCATCCAAAGGACCTTGTCTTTGCTTCATCTTAAAGGGGATTTCTACCCAATAGAGTCTTGCTAAAGCCAATCAACTGAATATAAATGGTCCTCTTAAACATGTTTAGAAAATGCATCAGGCAGTCAGGCTTAACTAACACAAATCATTATGTTGAGAGATTAAGTAGCAGTTTGCTTCTGTTTAACTTATTAACTACAAATTCCTTTACCAATAACTGCAAAAGTTAATCATTATGATGCTTATATATGCTGTGAAATTAATAATTAAAGTTAATGGAATTCTTTACCAAACTCTGCCAGCTAATGCTTTCCCCTGTGTACAAAAGTAACATGAATATTTTGAATGTATTTGTAGGCCCTTGATAGACAGTTTGCAACCCTTGTTCTCCCAGGGAGCAACTACTGTTTACACAGTGTGTAAAAATACTTGAGGAAAAAGAAAACTTTGTTTGCTATTTCATCATTAGATTTGAAAATGAAAAGAAGGAAAGGAAAACTAGTTTTCAAATTAACTTTAAAAAGGTCCAAACATTTTATATGTAGAAAAACATATTACACGTACCATGTCTATTCAATGACATTACATAGCTGGTGGAGAAAAATACTTGCAAGACCCTAGAAAAGTCAAGCTGTGTGGTGGCTACCAAAGATCTTCATGATTTAAAATGGTATATTTTAGTGAAAACTTAAACACTAAAAAAACTTTTGTTGTATTTTTCATGCAAGCACTCCTAATGGGTTAGTGTAAAAGTTAAGGATTCGGGTTGTTAAATGATCATATGGAAAAAGTACTTTATTCATAAAAGATTTCGGCTTTCAAATGCTTTGAAATGAAACACAGAATGTGACTTTGTATAAAACTGGGTGTACTGGAACTGGAAAGGTGCTTCTGTAGTGGAGAGTTTCTGCATAAGTTTTAATGATTTCTGACAAAGTATACCTGCATCTGTTGACCTTTCGGTTCAAGGTTATTGTGATTGGTGTCATCATTATGTATACCAGATGGCGTCTAAAACAATTTCACTTGGTAAAGAAAGACTATTCTCAACTGATCTAAATAAAATATGATCTAAAACTCATTTAACAAGTTTTAGCTTCATAGGGCATAAAACTAAAATCATAACTAGATTTTAAAATACACACATCTGTACTTTAGCTTATATTGTAACATTTAACATATATATAAACTATAATGTGGACACCTGTTTTGAATTAAATAAAATAACATATATCACTTCAAATAAACTAGTGTTTTACACTTCAATGCACAATCTAATCACAACAAATTTAAACATTACCTATCTACAAAATTCACACATGTATTTCATTAATTTATCTACAGTAGAGTATACATGTAATGTAAAGAAGCAAAATGGGGTCAACTGTTCAAGATAGAACGTTTTCAAGGAAGAAAATATTGTGAGGCAATATTTTTAAAGACACAACATAATTTACCATGTTATTTGTCATACAACAGGGATTTTATATTGTTTCTAATTTGGTCAAATGTACATTCTCATTACTACAACAAATTTAGAGTTAACAAGAATCATTTGCAGACTTTTCTTTTTATACCACAACCAGAAAAACAAAAAAAAACCAAAAAAAAAATCATGGTTTGTCGTTCACCCCACTGTCATATATTGCATTAGTCTTACTCAAACACCCTGTCATTACTATGGTACCAAATTAATGACAAAACCTGCATATACTGTACAATGAACCAACGTGGATATTTAGCTATATATAGAAAGGTAAGGTGTATATTTATTAATCCATCAATGAATATTGTCAATGACCGATCATGATCGCACACTATCAACAAAGATTAATCGACCAGCTGTCTGACAATCACCTTATTACTAGTGAGCACTCTCTCTCCTCACAACCCTCAAATTCTAATCTAATTTTAACTGGACTTTTACAGCGCTTAATCTCCCGTTAATGAAAGGGATTCTAAGGCACAACAACAACAAGAGAGTTAACCAATTTCAGTATCCAGGGACAGAAAAGAGGTTGAGTACCACAGATAACGTCAGGGGATGATTAACATTAAGGTGGGTTCACATTGTGAGTTCAAATCTAAACCATGGCTTTAAGTGGGAATGTTGATGGTTTGTTACCCAGTGGTCTACAGTGTATTTTGTCTGACCTTTTTCAGTTCTTTCTCAGATTGCTGGTGTTGTTTGTCTTTCCCCTTCACCTCCTCCTCCAGTTCTTGTACTCGAGACTCAAGAGTTTTCACCTGTATAAAAGTTTGCATTCTTTTACAATTTTTTTCTTCACCTGTCTTTTTTTTACATTTATTTCATTACTTTATTTTAAAAAGTTTCTAATTTTATTAAGATTTATTCACATTGGTCCTTGTATTTTGGTAAAAGTACAAAATAAATTAATTTATATATTCTTTAAATAATTTAAACAAGCTTATTCATCCTTTTGCAATCTTTCTTCAAATATTTACCCCACAATTTTATCACTAAATTTCAATTGTCTTGTACACAAAATTGCCAAAATTACACCATCATAACACTGAAATTTCAAGGTGACTTATGTTACAATTAATCTAGTTTTACTTTCCTACCTTTGATCTAATATCACTCTCCTTTTTATCAAACACTCTTCTCTGGCTCCTGACTTCTTCTTCATGATTAGTGGCCTAAAATCACAATTTTTTTTTGTATATAAAAGGAGGAAATTTATTTAAATTCACTTTGCTTTCTCCATTACACTGCCTATCTTTAATGTTGTTGTACTGGATGTAAAAACTCAGAAGTCTTTATAACAATTAAATGCCTGAATAAAGGTGCTTACATTACTTATTAGCATGTCATTTTTTGGGAAGTATTGCTTATTTTCATGTAAATTACTGTATAGTAGGGATGCGATGGTACCAGATTTTCTAGTTCAGGATTCCACCAATGAAAAATCGTCCCGATTCCGGGATACCTAAGAAGTTTGAGTTTCAGTATTTCCAGAATCGAATAGCCCTACAAACAGCAAGTAATTTTCCGTAATCCAAAACATGGCAGTTTTTCTGAAAGAAATCACTATAAATGCATTAAAATCTCGTGAAAAATGAAGTAATAGCTTATAATTTCTTCCGATTCAGGTTTACTATTTAATATTTTACGTTTCCCAATAAGTATATAAGCTGACATTCGAGATTCCGGTTGTGAAAGTGGTCACGGTATTTCAGTATTATTGTCTCGATACCGGTATACCGCCACTACCAACTCACCCTTACTGTATAGTAAAATATCTGGTGAAATATTGCACAAAAGACTCTGTGAGTAGAACCAGCAAGTGAAAGTCAAATTGTGGTAGAAGTAGGACCAATTTTGATATCGGAAAATTTTGTATTTTTGTAGGTTTAAAAGTGTTAATAAATCATAAACAGAGACAAATTACACATGTGTGCATGATGGTTCTGAGACAAACCATACATGTGTGCATGGTGGTTCTGGCTATATACAGTCCTCTTAACATACTGAGGAAATGTATAAACATGGTGCTGCAATCACAGACTCTTCATCTATTCCCAACTTAAATAAGAATATCTCTTTACATCAAAACACTATTCTTTATTTCAAAAAAAATACTCTGCATTTTTAAATAATGATTCTTGTAAGGAATAATTCTTATCGACTTTTTAAATTTATCAAGTAAAGAGCTGTAGAAAACCTTAAAAGTTGAAAAACTATAATAAAATACAAATAATAATTAAAAACTAAAAAAAAAATATAAAAGCTAAAAAAAAATAATAATAATGTAGTAATAAATACTGAGTGTAAGGGCGTTTGTTACAGGATATACGCCCGGCAAAAATTCCAAATAATGCCAGAGCGCCGTTAGCATGAGGTATTTATTACTATTATAAAGACTGGCCTACCTGGTTGAAAGAAATATCTATTTATTTTTACGAGGTGAAACGAACAAGGATGCCGCCATATTGTTTTGAATGCATGATCGCTCTCGTAAAAGCAGACAATTTTACTATCGACATACAATCGAGCAATCGAAACAGCACTTCTGTTTCTCAGCGGGCCGTTATTGGAGGTTTTACTCCGTGCTGCTTCTATGCGCACAGACGGGTTTTCGTTCACTGCGCATTTCCGGTCTTTATAATCTTTAATAAATTTAATGAAAAAGGTAGAGTTTTTGTGACCTGTTGTTGAAGCCGAGAGTTCTCCTCTTTGACTGCTTTCAGTGAACTGTTCAGACCCTCCAGTTGTCCTTCTAATTGACCTTTCTCCTTCCTCAGATCACTGACAGATGCTTTCAGTCGACTAACAGCTTCACTCTCTGTGTCCTCCAGGGACTTCTGCTCATTTAAATAACAGAATCTCCATTATACAAACACACGGGGAGTGACATGTGATCATACATACTACATACACACATCAATTGAACTGAAAACAAGACTTTGCATCTTCACACTGGTCAAAAATTGAAGGTCAAGGTCACCAAGAACATGTCTTCATTCCCTTGCCCATATATTCCCAAATATTAAATTTGAAAGCCTAAGGTCAAAAACTGTTGGAGTAATCCCATATGAAAGCAAATGTCTTCTCAAAACCACTATATTCCTAAATGAAAGTGGGGAGACAGTAACACAGCCTTTGTTACAGGAATACATGTAGAGTAAGAAATCTAAAATTCGCCACATCTAAAAGCTTAATTAATTTTATGAAGAAAATGATGTTTTTGTCCAAAAATTGGTGTTTTTCAGTTCAAAAAGCCTTAATTTACTATACAGTCAACAAATCTCACCACAATTCATTTATTTTATTAGTATTTTTACATGTGGCGAAGTTCAGATATGTGGCGAATTTTAGATTTCTTACTCTACTATGAGAAAGATGAGATGTGACCATAGAGAAAGGAGACACATCAGCTGCAATATAAATAATACACAAGCACATATGGATGAGATCACAAATGGAAGATACAAATCATCAATGGAATCGAAACAACACCTCCTCTGGTTTGCACACAAATGGTAGTGTAGTTTGATCACTTACAGAATATATAAACCACCTATAAAGCATGAAATCAGTTCCATATCAAGCAAGACATGCTTCAGATGAGAAAAAAAAAAAAAAAAAATAGAGTAAAATGTGCACAACCTCAGCCAATACTCGGACTCAATTAATTTTAAATTGATATTAATTTTGTGGTCTATTGATGTTTTATATCTACAAACCAACGGACATATGAGAACACAATTCCATTATACACTGTTTGGTATCGTAACTTGGTGCACACCTTAACTTGGCAAAAAAAACAGAACACAGAATATATATTGACAATTGGATATCATCGACGACACTCATGCATTTCTGTGAGTACCAAATAATGTGAGAAAAATGGTGGTCTATGTGAGGATGGACATAAATTAATTTGTTACGGAAATTTTTGTGTGCAAATTGTGTGCTAAATTTGGGCACTATTTGAAGCAAAAAAAAAAAAAATTATCATCCAATAAAAAGCAATGTAAAACGTTACTCCATGTGAATACTTCAGTTTAAAGTCTATTTACACTTCTGTCAATGTAGATTTTATTCAGTAGTAATCTACATTGTTATACATAAAACAACCAGAAATAAGGCTTTCATGGTCAAGTTATGTCTAGTTACACCATGAAACAAGGTTTGTAAGGTTAATAAATATACATTAGTGACTACTTAAAGATCAGAAACTTTTATATTATAATTAAATCATACAAAGTAAACTGCAAAAAATGTGTAAAAATAGTATTAAATTAAATATAACGTTTGAAAAATATTGAAAGGATACTCACATTTACACTGACTAGTTTATCCTTTTCACTCCTATGTTCTTCAAGCTCAGTATTCAAAGCCTCTAATTTCAAAGTAACACTCTCCCTTTGTTCTTGTAATTCTTTATTTGTACTCTGCAAAGATAATACAATAGTTTAATGTCAATTTTACACCACTGAATTGTCTAATTCTAATTATTTAACTTTACAGAAGGGTATACTTCATGGTCACTGTACTGAGAAATATCCACCTGTGTTCTATTGTTCCTCTCTCAATACAACCCTCCCGTTTTATGGTCAGATAATCCTGACCTACCGCCATGTTTCTAGTGTATGTTATATTTGCATAGACCATAACATTACAGTTGCTTTATCTACTCATCCACTCTGCTGCTACACTTACAATTTAATATTATTGTATGTTTATTTACCGACCTCTAATACTTGGCCTCCTGTAAATTGACCACCCAACATATAAGTTGTCAGCGTTCCCAAATTGCCTCTATGACATACACTGACATTATATAGTGGCCATATAGTGGTCAGTCTCCCACAATCTATTGGTTATTTTAACTATTGGCCACAATCTGTCTCTACTGGTCTATCTATAAACTACTGTATTCTATTTTACACTGGATTTTTATAGAGCTTAATATAAAAAGACTAAACTGACCACAATTTGGCCAGATTGTACCCCACTTTAGCGTTTGGTGTACCATATGACTTCTATTGCCTCTATTATATGTTTCTGATGCTATTTTATACAATGATCTCCCTTGGTCATTTTTTTTCTTATTTCAGTTTTCAGTTTACTGACCTCTAATGGATCTATGATCTGTTTCCGCTGGTGTATCTACACACTGACCACAGATTGGTCAGATTATGCCCCACGGTAGTGTCCAGTTTACTTTATGACATCCAGAGCATGCTATATGTTTCTGATGGTATATTTATACAATGATCCCATTTGCTTTTACTGACCTCTAATGCTTCAATGGTCTGTTTCTGCTGGTTTATCTACAAACTGACCACTGATTGCCCAGATTATGCCTTATTTTAGTGATTGGTTTACCTTATGACATCCAGTTCATGCTATATGTTTCTGATGGTATATTTATACAATGATCCCATTTGCTTTTACTGACCTCTAATGCTTCAATGGTCTGTTTCTGCTGGTTTATCTACAAACTGACCACTGATTGCCCAGATTATGCCTTATTTTAGTGATTGGTTTACCTTATGACATCCAGTTCATGCTATATGTTTCTGATGGTATATTTATACAATGATCTCCTTTGCTTTATTGACCTATAATGCTTCAATGGTCTGTTTCTGCTGGTTTATCTACAAACTGACCACTGATTGCCCAGATTATGCCTCATTTTAGTGATTGGTTTACCTTATGACATCCAGTGTATGCTATATGTTTCTGATGGTATATTTATACATTGATTTCCTTTGGTTCACTGACCTCTAATGCTTCAATGGTCTGTTTCTGCTGGTTTATCTCTAGCTGTAGTCTGCGGGTAGTTCTTTCCTTCAGATTAATTGTGTTCTCATGCTGACTTTTCTCGGATTCCAACTCGGCACTCAAACTCTGGATCTGCGGGCAGAAAGGATTAAAATAAACCTAATATATTTGAAACTAGTTAAAGTAGAGCTGTGACTGGCTGCCTGTTGACTCAAATCAGGCCAACTATGCTGAAAAATCAAATGCAAATTAACATACCAGGTATCCATAAATATTTTTTAAATATTGTTAATTTCCATGAATAGCATATAAAATGAAAACCAATATTCAACCAGATTTACAAATATATTTTTACATAACTTTTCTTATAATTAGACATTTAAAATTTCATTTCCAACAATGTGTTTTAGCACAAGTTCTACATTCGGTATACTGGTGCCCCGTATTTTCAAACCAAATATCACTGTAGAGACAATTCCATAGCATACTACACACAGAGACTGGAAAAAGAATGCTTTACATTTTGTGAAATCAGTTTCTCAAAAGAGCTTAAGCTTAAAAATAAACTATTAAAGGCAAAAATAATGCATTCTTTGACAAAAACAATAAACTTTACAGTAGTTTGACCAAGTGAAATAGCGTGCTTGAAGTTTAACAATATAGCTGGTTTGATTTTTACAACATGAAGTATAACAGTAGAAACTGGAACATCCAAGCACCTAACTATTAAAATTTAATTGTATAAAGAAAGCAAACTTTCACTGTTCCAAAATGATAAATTATTAAGGATTATCTTGGTTATTTTATGAACTTTCTATTATAAACATAAATATTCTTCACTTAATATAAATTTAAAATTTTGCACATATTTGCATACATTTTCAATAAGCGTTCTATTATCATCCTCCATGCTTTGCACTTTGTTTTTCAGGTCTTCCACTTCCTGTTCCTCTGTACTGGACTTCTTGTTCTTTGACTCATTCTCTGCCTGCAAGGAGTTCAGGGCTGAAACAGTTGCAGGTTCATAAATATATGTCATAGTACCTGATACAGACTGACATATCTATTACACAAAAACTTCAAAGGTGCCTGTGGGGCAATAGCATTAGACTCAATGCGATATAGAAAAAATGAAAAAGTACAAAGATAAGGACTTTTCAGAACTGACAGCTTAGGTTATGTAAAGGTGCAATGGAAATAAAACTTATACAAGGGAAAATGTATAATGTAGCAATCCACATAGCTATATCAGAGTTCATTTTACTACGCGTTTCCGCATCTTTTGTCGCTATACTGGGGTGAAAAGATGCGTACACGTTATGGTCCCGAGTCGCGGTAACGCATATATCTTGCATTATCGCCCGCGTTTTTGCTGTAAATATTGGGGAAATTAGACAAATTTTGTTTCAAAATGAAATAAAAGGACACATATATTGTCTTTTTAACCCAATTCCTCCATGTTTCCTTGCTTCCAAATGCCTTAATTTGATTGGTCGAGCGGAAACAACACTGTCCAATCATACTTCGTACAAAACAATTTAATATTTATCAATAGAAAACACGTTTATAGTAAGTGATGTAAACTCACTAGTGGATGTAAATTTGCCACTTTTTTCATAGTTTTGTTAAATATATATAGAAATAAATATCTATTGCACAACAAGATTTTATTATCCAGTTTTTAATATTTTCACTTTTTAAAGTATATTTTTACATAATGCACTCTTACAGGTGACTTTAGACAATTGTTAACAAGTAACAACAAACATTTTAAACTACTGTGGGACAAACTTTTGAAAAGTTGCATCTATGTTAATAACAATTTTCGGCTGGAAAAGATGTTAAATAATAATTAAATTTTACATGGTATGTTATTGCTTTAAATCCATTTTTCTTTTTTTTTTCAAAAAGTGGCGAATTTATATCCATTTACATAAATAATGGAGTTTTTTGTATGAAATAAAAACAACTCCCTGAGTGAACCTATGTCAAAGTGAGTTATTTTTTTTTCTAGTTTTAGATAGTGCAGGGTTGGACCATATTTATTGAAACCAAAAAATGAAAAAAAATCAGTAAAAATTAAACTTTAATTATTGCAAATATATATGTACATCATGCTCACTACAAATATGTCTTGAATTGAAATAAAGTTTTTTCACAGTGAGTAGACTTGAATTTGATTTAGTATTGAAAATTCACTTTGAAGATAGTCTAATAGTACTTTTTTCTCTTCTCTCCTATTTAAGGCAATTTGCTCAAATGTAAGGTTAATTTTGTCATTTGACTCATCGCATTTACTAAATGTCTCACCAAAATTTAGTAAAGGAGTCATTTGACTCAAGTAGCTCCAACTCTAGAATGAACACTGGCTATATGATAGCAGAAATATATCTTAGTGTGGTGGTAGAAAACATTCTGGCAGAGCCAAGGTCAAAGGTCACATTATGATGTACATCTACTACCTCCAACTAATATACCTAACATGAAATAAAATCCTACACCTTACTGATTCTGAGATATAACCCAGACAAGATTTTAATCGCCAAGGTAACCACAGCAAGGCCACAGGTCAAACTAGAAATAGGACGCCCTGTTGATAGTAGATGCGAATAGAAACAGGATAGCATAGAAGAACACACATTATCATGTGTAATGTCCACCCCATGAACCTTTTGCCAAAATTGTACAGTAGTCTTACAAGACCCTGTTTCATTTGTAAAATATATCAATGATGCTTAAATATTTATTAGTGTAGATGTAAATTATTTCAGCTTCATGCCTTTTTGCATTGGTTGGGTCGAAAATTTCGACGAAATCACTCTATCTTGCACGGTTAAGAAGATAGAAGCAAATTCCTGTTTTTCTATTTTTGGCAAAAATTTGAAAATTCAAAATGGCCGCCATTTTTGGGAAAAGGAAAATATTTTGAAAATTGGCAAGAGTACATTTCTTAGATACCCTGTGGGTCGAAAATTTCGACGAAATAGCTCTATCTCGCACGGTTAAGGAGATAGAAGCAATTTTGTGTTTTGCCATTTTTGGCAAAAATTCGAAAAATCAAAATGGCCGCCATTTTTGGGGAGGGGAAAATTTTTGGAAAATTGCAAAGAGTACATTCCTTAGATACCCTGTGGGTCGAAAATTTCGACGAAATCGCTCTATCTCGCACGGTTAAGGAGATAGAAGCAAATTTGTGTTTTGCCATTTTGGGCAAAAATTCGAAAATTCAAAATGGCCGCCATTTTTGGGGAGGGGAAAATTTTTTGAAAATTGCAAAGAGTACATTCCTTAGATACCCGGTGGGTCGAAAATTTTGACGAAATCGCTCTATCTCGCACGGTTAAGGAGATAGAAGCAAATTTGTGTTTTGCCATTTTTGGTAAAAATTCGAAAATTCAAAATGGCCGCCATTTTTGGAGAGGGGAAAATTTTTTGAAAATTGCCAAGACTACAATGCTCAGATACCCTGTGGGCGAAAATTTTGACGAAATCGCTCTATCTGGCACGGTTAAGGAGATAGAAGCAAATTTGTGTTTTGCCATTTTTGGCAAAAATTCGAAAATTCAAAATGGCCGCCATTTTTGGGGAGGGGAAAATTTTTTGAAAATTGCAAAGATTACATTCCTTATATACCCTGTGGGCGAAAATTTCGACGAAATCGCTCTATCTCGCACGGTTAAGGGGATAGAAGCAAATTTGTGTTTTGCCATTTTTGGCAAAAATTCGAAAATTCAAAATGGCCGGCATTTTTGGGGAGGGGAAAATTTTTTGAAAATTGCAAAGAGTACATTCCTTAGATACCCTGTGGGTATAAAACTTCGACGAAATTGCTCTATCTCGCACGGTTTAGGAGATATGAGCACATTTGCCTTTTTCAGTATTCAAAATAGCTAATTACTCATTTATTTAATTAATTACTCACTCATCTATGAAGCAATTCCCCCCAAAAGCAATCCCATACAAGCTATTAACCCAATGAACCTCCATACCAAATTTCAGAAAGCTAGGCTTAATAGTATTCCTTAAAATGTCTGGAAACCAAAGAGTAGTACTCAAAAGTAGCAAAGTAGCTATTACTCAGTTAGCTATACAGCTATCATCACCAAAAGCAATCCCATACAAGCTATTAACCCAATAAACCTGCATGCCAAATTTGGTAAAGATAGGACAAGAACTGTTGCCTAAAATGTCTGGAAACCAAGTGGGACGCCGGACGCCGGACGGCGGAAAAATAATATGTCCACCCCCCAGTGGGGTGGACATAATTAAAGTCATGCCATGGCAGCATACAGCTACCTTGCCCAACCCATAACCTTGTCAAATATCAACTTCCCGCCCAGAAAAATCTTTTAAAGGTCAAGGTCAAATCCCGGTCGAACCATGATATTGCACACCTTCACCTCTTAACCAATGTCCCTACAATGTATCAACTTCCAATACTTTATGGTTTCCCAGATATAGCCTGGGGCCGGTTTCATGAACAGACTTAAGCCTTGAGTCAGACTCAAAAGTTGAGACTTTGTCTCAAATTTTGGAAATATTTTGCTGAGTCTGTGAACTCAGACTCAATGCATTTCACAAACAAGCTCAACTTGAGACCTGGCTCAATGACAGGCTCAAATTTGAGCCCATGAAGGAGGTGTCTCAAATTTGAGTCCAAGTTTTGATGCCAAAAAACACATACATAAAGTGATACAATTTGTTCCAAAATGAAATTGATAAATCTTGAAATCTTCTATTTTCATTTTATTTTGTAATTACAGCCACATATTCAATATTTACTAATAACAAAAGTCAATAGAATTGACATGCTTTATAGGCTATTATCAAGTGACAGGCCTCAAGGGTGGACTCAAAGCCAGACTCAACCTCAGTTGAGTCTCAATCTTATGGATCACTTAGAATAATATATTATCATATAATTTCTTTGTATTATGAGTATTAAAGATATTTAAAATGATAATAATCATGAAATATAACTTTTTAAACTAAAAATAAGCCCACTAAATATATGAAATGAGATTAAAAAGTTGAGACCATAACTTGAGACTGGTCTCAGCTGATCCACACTTTGTGAAATCCATTTGAGCCAAAAACTCAGCCGAGACAAAAGTCTCAGATTTGAGACCCTGACTCAGCCTTGAGTCTGGCTCAGTTTGAGACTTTTCATGAAACCGGCCCCAGGACAAGATGTTAAAGGGTTGAGGTCACAACAGCAAGGTCAAAGATCAAATCAAGGTCTCCCACTTACATTGCACAGCCTTCAAAAGCTTGTAGGGCAAAATGAGAAAAAAACTAGAAATAGGACGCCCTGTTGATAGTAGCTGCGACATATGAATAGAAACAGGATAGCATAGAAGAACACACATTGTCATGTGTAATGTCCACCCCATGAACCTTTTGCACAAATTGTACAGTAGTCTTACAAGACCCTGTTTCATTTGTAAAATATATGAATGATGCTTAAATATTTATTACTATACATGTAAATTATTTCAGCTTCATGCCTTTTTGCTTTGGTTGGGTCGAAAATTTCGCAAAATCGCTCTGGGAAATTTCTGATTTTCAATTTTTGGCAAAAATTTGAAACTTCAAAATGGCCGCCATTTTTGGGAAGAGGGAAATTTTTTGCAAACTGCCAATAGTACATTTCTCAGATACCCTGTGGGTCGAAAATTTTGAGGAAATCGCTCTATCTCGTACGGTTAAGGCGATAGAAGCGAATTTCTGTTTTTCTATTTTTTGGCAAAAATTTGAAAATACAAAATGGCTGCCATTTTTGGGGAGGGGAAATTTTTTTTGAAAATTGCCAAGAGTACATTGCTCAGATACCCTGTGGGTCGAAAATTTAGGAGATAGAAGTTAAGGAGATAGAAGCAAATTTGTGTTTTTCCATTTTTGGCAAAAAATAGAAAATTCAAAATGCCGCCATTTTTGGGGAGAGGAAAATTTTTTGAAAATTGCAAAGAGTACATTCCTTAGATACCCTGTGGGTATAAAACTTCGACGAAATTGCTCTATCTCGCACGGTTTAGGAGATATGAGCACATTTGCCTTTTTCAGTATTCAAAATAGCTAATTACATTGATTATATACCCTGTGGGTCGAAAATTTCGACAAAATCGCTCTATCTCGCACGGTTAAGGTTGTGGAAGCAAACTTTTGTTTTTCCATTTTTGGCAAAAATTCAAAAATTCAAAATGGCCACCATTTTTGGTGAGATGAAAATTTTTTGAAAATTGCCAATAGTACATTTATTAGATACCCAGTGGATCGAAAATTTCGACGAAATCGCTCTATCTCGCACGGTTAAGGAGATACAAGCAAATTGTGTTTTTCTATTTTAGGCAAAAATTCGAAAATTCAAAATGGCCGCTATTTTTGGTGAGATGAAATTTTTTTGAAAATTGCCAAAAGTACATTTATTGGATCCCCTGTGGATCGAAAATTTGGACGAAATCGCTCTATCTCGCACGGTTAAGGAGATAGAAGTGAATTTCTGTTTTTCTATTTTTTGGCAAAAATTTGAAAATACAAAATGGCCGCCATTTTTGGGGAGGGGAAGCCATGGCAACACTTGATGCCAGGTGTTGCTGAAAAACTAATCAGCTCCAATCTGGGCAGGGGTATGGAAAGCAAAGAACCCATAAAAATATATATAAGTCCAAGAAACAGAATAAAATGTTGCCATGGCAACAAGTGTTGCCATGGCTTGTGTTGCCAGTTATTGTTAAGCTAATCAGCTCCAATCCATGCAGGGGTTTGGAATGCAAAGAAGCCCAGAAAAGATTTTTAAGCGAAAGAAACATGAAAAAGTGTTGCCACGAACTTGTTTCCAGATATTGCCAAGAAAGCAATTACACATAAATTCTCATGCCATGAAACCTTCACACCAATTTTAGCTGAGACACGTAAACAACTACCTGTAAATGAGCAGTAATGAAGGGTGATTCAGAGGGAAAGGCAAAATAATATCCATGTCCAGCAAGATGGATCTAATAATTAAAATAAGTTGTAACCTTAAACTAAATTTTTTAACTTTCAGGTTTTTATGGTAACATTACAATAAAGATCTTGTTTTGGTCTAGATACATGTACATGTTTAATTTAAATGAAAACTCTAAACTATCACTTTAATATTGCCAAAACATCAAAGAAATTTGTCCTAACCTTAAACTGAATGTAAGTCAAGGCAAATGTTAAGAGTTTAAGGTCATGTTAACAATGTGTTCCAGGCTACTTATAGCCAAAATTTAAATGTGCTTAAAATCTATTGCACATTATGATATTATCCAAAATTTTAAAGGAAAAGAAATTATAATTATGTCATTACTAAGAGTTAAATGTCACCTCAATGTAGTCTCGGGGCATTTCTGTAACCTCCATTACATTATCTGCAAAATATAGATCAAATATGTCATGCCATTTTGGTATACTTTGTGCAATCATAGAAAAACTTGCGCTCAGTAACATTCTTTTATACATGGGAGTTTAAGGTCACCTTAAAATAAGGCACACCTTCAGGACTAGATACATCAACATACCAAATTTAAATTAAATCTGTCATGCAGATTTGAAATACTCTCAGGAAATTGAAAAATTTAACTTCAATATAGTTATGTAATCATTGGAAATTTAAGGTCACCTTAAAATTGGCCACACCTTGAAGACCAGTTACACCCACGTACCAAATTTGATTTGAATCTGTGAAGCCATCTTTAAGCTATTGCCCACAAGTCACAAAGGTAAAATTCGTTATAAGTGTGAGTTTAAGGTCATCTTAAATAGGGCACATATCGATGACCGACAACACCCACATGCCAAATTTGAATTTCATCCTACAAGCAATTTTTGACATATTTTCTAGAAACAAAGTGTGATGACAATGCTGGTCCTATGGGTGATCCATCACAGCTGAGTGACACCAAACTGCTACAAGCTTAAACTCATAAGTTTCTAAAATATCAGCAATTTATTGTAACCTTACAAAAGAGACCTTTTTCTTTTTGTCTAAATATATGTACATGATGAATATCGATGAAAAAATCTCAGCATATTAAATATCTTCCAAACACCAAAACAATTGTCCCAACCATAAAGTCAATGTTAGTTTAAGGTAAGGAGTTTAAGGTAATCTTTTACTTAAGGTTCTGTTGAAGGTTTGTTACATCCACAACTGAAACATGCTTAGAATTGCACAGTATTTGAAATCCTGTTCAAAAATTGCCAAATTTAAAGTGAATATAATTCTGTTATTACGAAGAGCTTAAGGTCACCTTATTATATGACACTTATCTATGGCCAGTTACATATACATGCAAAATTTGAATGAAATTTCTCAAGTTATTTTCAGGGTACTTTATGGAAAAATAAAAAATTGTAAACTCAACAAATAATTTTTTAATACGTGGGAGTTTAAGGTCACCTTAAAATAGGGCACACCTTGAAAACCAGTTACAACCACATGGCAAATTTGAATTGAATCCATGAACCCATTTCTGAGATATTGTCTTGAAACGAAAAACCTTAACCTCAACAGAAATATGTTACTACTGGGAGTTTAAGGTCACCTTAAAATAGGGCACACCTTGAGAAATAGTTACATGCACATGCCAAATTTGAATTTAATCCACCATGCCATTTTTGAGATACTCTCTGGAAAGGAAGTGTGACAACGACACTGACCATCCAACATAGATGCTAGTGACACAAAAGTAATGCAACCTTAAAGTCATAAGTTTATTAAATATCAGGAATTTACTATAACCTTACAAAAGAGAATTTTTTCATGTAGACAGGTGTACATGATGAATATCAAAGAATAATATAGTCTTAATTAGCACATCAAATATCTTTCAAACACCAAAAATTTGTCCTAACCTTGAACTCAAAGTTAGTTTGCAGCTGTGAGGGAGTTTAAGGTAATCTTTTCCTGTAGGTTTTGTTCACAGTTTGTTACATCCACAACTTGAGAGATGTTCAGAATTGCACAGTGTTGAAATACTGTTCAAAAATTGCCAAACTTAAAGTGAATATAATTCTGTTATTACTGGGAGTTTAAGGTCACCTTATTGTATGGCACTTACCTGTGGCCAGTTACATATACATGCAAAATTAGTTATTTCCAAGTTATTATAAAGTTATTTCCAGTATACTCTATGGAAAAATAAAGTAAAATCAACATAACTTGTTAATACATGAGAGTTTAAGGTCACCTTAAAATAAGGCATACCTTGAAAACCAGTTACAACCACATGCCAAATTTGAATTGGATCTGTTAACCCATTTATGAGATACTGTCCAGAAATGAAAAACCTTCAATTCAATATAAGTATCTTACTACTGTGAGTTTAAGGTCACCTTAAATAGTGCACATCTTGAGGAACAGTTACATTAACATGCCAAATTGGAATTTAATTCATCAAGCAATTTTTGAGATACTGTCTGGAAAGTAAGTGTGAAAACGACACTGACCATGTATGTCTTCCATCATAGCTGCTAGTGACACAAACTAATGCAAACTTAAACTCATAAGTTTATAAAATATCAGCAATTTACTATAACCTTACAAAAAAGACCAAATTTGAATTAAATCTGACAAGCCATTTTTGAGATACTGTTCGGAATACAAAGTGTGACAACAGACGACGACGCAAATGCCACAAAATTGGATGACAAAGCAATCCCTATATGCCACGCAGCATTAATGCTGGTGACACAAAAACTGCCATATTTTGGATTACGGAAAATCACTTCTTGTTTGTAGGTCTATTTGATTGGGGAAATGCTGAAACTCAAACTTTTTCGGTATCCCGGAATCGGGACAGTTTTGAAATGGCTGAATCCCAGAGTTGAAAATCTGGTACCGTCGTACCCCTAATAAATACATTATAAAAAAATACCTGACTGCATCTGCTGTTCTAAGTTTTCCTGCATGTTACTGATCACTTTGTCCAAGTTGTTAATCTGAAAAAAATACAAAATGGAAAAAAATAAACCACAAGAACACATATTTAAAAGATAATGTAAGTGTCATGATGTTGTGTCCTAAAACCAGACCTTTATTAGAATCAGGAGCTCACTTTAATAAGTGAAAAATTACAGAATGTCATCTCTTTGTTCAATCTGCTCCACTCTTCAATGCAATGATTTTATCACCAATTCTCCTTACCTTTCATTGTAGTGCTCGCTTTCCTTTTCATCTTTTACCACACACGACTAATTTCTGCAGTTGTTACTGACCTTTCAGCAGCCTCCTCGCATGTCTCATTAAATTTTTGTGAGGGTGACAGGTTTTGGCCACATTTGGATAAAGGAGATAGCTTACTTGTCTTTACCGTCACTTCAGAAATAGGTTTTTGATGTTTAAATTTAATTTACTCGTTTGACTCTCTCTCTCATCAAATGTTTATAATTCAATTATCCTATACATGTATAACCCTATTGCTCTAGTATTTCTTTGTATTATTACACCACCTTGTCTTTTCTCACCTGTTTATTGAAGCCATCCAGTAGTTTCTCACTGTCTCATGACACATAAAGAATTCTGTGTTAACATAGATCTCTGAGTTTGTCTCTCTAACGCAGCCTGATAGTTTCTGTGATATTTTCTCACATTTTCATCAGTCATGCAGAAGTTTCTGAAGCTGTTTGCTTTCCGTCACCAGTTCATTGACTTCCACTTCAGGTATGTATACTCTCTGTGTATTTGACTCCCGTCTAACAATGCATTAAAAACTCTTCTAACCTATGCACCTGTGATCTCATTTCTTCATCATAATCTGAGATATTTTTTACATGTATCTATATCCTCACCTTTTCATTTGAGTCATCCAGAAGTTTCTGTAACTGTTCGTTTTCTGTGACCAGTCCATTCACTTCCTCTTCATGCATCTGTTTCATCTGTTCTTTCACTGCCTTCATACTTTCCCTCTGCTGGCCACATTCTTCCTCAAAGTCTGAACGCTCTTGCTCCAGTACTTGCTGAAAGTGCAATGAGAACTTTGTTGTACAATTTCAAACTGAGAACTCTTTGCCAGCACATAATCCAAAAAAAGTATAAATTCCCAAAAGAATTGCTGTTATGGCCTTCTATTTCCAAATACTTAATTTACAAACATATTTTATTCTCCCAAATTACAGTGTTCTCAGTTATTCAATAGTAAATATATCAAATATTTCATGACTCTTCCATTTTAAGAGTTTGTACTGATAAGAAAAGGATTACTGTACATTATGGCAGAGTACATTTTAATATGATGTTGTTGGAAGCAAGAACACTTGAAGAGTGCACACTTCAATGAAAACCCGACAATAAACTATATTACAGCGCTCTCTTTAAGTAATTCACATTTTTAAAAATTGTGTTTTGCAATATGGTACATACTTGGCATTAAATATTAAACATGAGGTAAAACTGTAGCAATACTCCTATTCTGAAGTTGAAAATGTCAGGCTGTAATACTTGTGTAAAGAAGTGTGTAAATCATATCACAAGGTGGAGTTTTTTTTCTGGTAGAGGAAAGTAGGGTGTACTAGCTGGTTAACATTCTGCACTGTAAACAGGTTTAACCATGAGGCGTCTGCACAAATCTTGGCTGTCTTATTTAAGGGCAATGATGATGAGCACCAATTGCCACAAAACTGAATGCTAGTGGTTTACTACCATACCACCGTGTTTCTATGAGTAATACCAATTATAATACCATGACTGACCAGTAACTGTTCTGCAGTCATTGGGCCGTCTGGGGTCTCTACAAAATTCCGAGTCTGTTCAGCCTCCAGTTCATCTAGCAGCCTTGCCCTCTCCACCAAGAGGTAAGCAATTTGTTCACTGATGGTGCCTTGGGCTACATCCTCCAAACCCTGCTGCAACAGCATCTCACAAACCTCTGGATTTTTCTGGGCTAAAGTTATAGGGCAATGAATGGCATTAATATGTCATCAAAGACTTTAAATAAATGGTAAGGTTACTATCATAAACATTTTTTCCCTCCGAATTCTATTGAGGTGAAAATACACAACAAAGACAAGATCTACAGTGGGAGCCTATAGCAAAATCAGGGGGGAGGGAGGGGGAAACAAAATCATTTGAGTTAACCTGAAATTTAAGACAACATAAGTTTCATTGGAAAGATCCTCCAAAGACCCAATATGTATTTCTACTTGGTAAACTCTATTTGGAGCGGTTTCAAATATATTATGGCCAGCTTTAACTATTATCTAACTCAGTAAACAATATACTCTATTTAGCAGAAATAAGACAATACAGAAGCTAGCTATATGTTCAAATGAAACCTTTACAAAAAAGTTGCACATGAACACCATGCAGCTTTAACATGGTCAATAAAAGTCTGCTTAAAAATCTAAAAACTTTAATATTTCAAATAACTAAGAAAAACACAAGAATGATGACAACATTGGAGACCTATCTAAAATAAATCCATTACATGACTTGAAATAACTCATTGGCAGCTTGGTGAAGCTCTTACAATTATTAGCAGAGCCTACCATCATCACCACTGCTGAGCCTATTGATTTCTGCCTTGAGGATTTCATTCTCATGTTCAAACTCCACCGTGAGGGCCTCTCTCTCATCGGAAAGACTACGGATATGTTCCACATAGTTCTCCACCTCCTTCATTTCTTCTTCCTGTTGCTGCTTGAGCTTCTCTGTGTTTTCCACAGAGACAGAAAGTTCTGCCTGTTAAAATATAGAAGATGGGAAAAATGATGAAAGATTCAGAGTACATTTTATCTGTTGCGACTTTGGACGTGTAAGACAATTTCCAAATGTAAAATTTGTTTTTCCAGGTCTATATACTACACTTAATAGATACCTGTGTTAAATCTTCTGAAACAAAGAAAAGATAATCCAGATTGGCTACAGGTTCAATTATTAACTGCTTCAATTTTGTACCAACTTCATGATGCAAAGACAAGAAGGGTGGATGCCAACAGAATTATTTAAAAGTACAGTACCATAATTTATGTGAGCAAAACACTTTGGGTCTAAAAGTGGAAAGACTTGTTTATTTATAACTGGCTGATGATGTCTTTGCACATCAATGACACCAGCTTTTGTTTTACATTACCTCTTTGGTTGCCAGTAAGTGCCATATGTATAATAGTTTTTCTTCATCAGTACAATCTGGACCAATTCCATCCTCTTGCAGCTTTCTCTTGATTTCTGTCAGTTCTGAGAGCTAAAACAGAAACAAAATTAACTTTGGGATGCATCTGACAGCATTTATAAATGTAGATATATTTTATATATCAAGCAGTTAGTAGCTCAATGAAACACTTAAGTATCTTGGGTTATTTTTAGGTCCGTAATATAAGTACCAGAAAGGTGAAAATAGACACAAATTGAGTTTTTTTGTAGTTAGTTACATCCACTGATAATACAGATTGCAAAAACAGGTAAAATATAAGTTACCACTACATGAAATAAGTTGAAAGTACATTTTTTCGCAGGTAAAATATAAGTTACCACTACATGAAATAAGTTGAAAGTACATTTTTTCAGGAATGTTACAAAGATTTTCATACTGTTAATTTGTTCTAACGGTTGCCAAAGGAAAACAAGGATGCAAAGTAACAGGCAAATCAAATCACTGTCGTTAATATTACTTCATTGTCAATGGCTATTTATGAACTTCGTTTGAAAGATTATTCATTTTCCCCTAATTTTGGCTCTGCAGGCCAATCTCAGTAGAGAATATTAGTTATGGCAACAGATGTACATAAGCAAAACACTCGAGTCTATATCTTACTTACAGTCACAAAGCATTTGAGCCAATTCACATTTCACTGATTGTTGATTAACTATAACTTTCATGTCTTTTGTCATTCATGTTGACTGGTACTTTTGGCAAATGTGTTCAGTTTAACTGACAACTGGTAGCCCCTTAATATGTCCTCTATCTTCATGTTTTGATATGACAATACATAAATGGACATTAATGAAGTTCACAAAAAAACTCGTACAAAATTACCAGATGATAAAACAACAAAATTAATAAATCACAAGCTCCCTGCTTCGATCTGACTGCTACTTAGCATATTCATCCTAAAAGGTAATCTGAAAATGAGGCTGCTGGAAATAGTGATTTTTAAATGTGATTAAAAACATGAATCTATCCAAAAGTTAAAGGCTCCATTTGGGATATAAATTTAACTATCAAAAATGTAAATAAAAATACAAGATCTGCAACATTATGGTGTGGCCTTGATTTGACCTTTGACCTTACCATAGTGTCTTTGACCTTTAAGATCTTGTGCAGGCTATCTCTGGCATGCATGTGTGCAAGGTTATGGTGTAACTTTGGTGTAATATCTGACTATGGCTTTGCCAAAATGTTTTCTGTTGCCATATTTGAGACATATTGCTATCTCAAAGATGTACGAGTTGCTGCAGCTTATTACTTTCTGTACTTTTACCTGAATGTACTATCTCCTTTGATAGCTAAGCTATACTTCAACTGAGAAATTTTATAGCTCTAAAATTTGTAGTTTACTAATTAATGCTGTCATTTTGCTATTGAATCACCTTGTTTTGTTATTTTCTCCTGCACCTAGACATAGCTCACACTGTTGTTACATATATAGGTACCGTGTCTCTGCATTATTTAATCTAAGCTTTATGTGTATGTATTAACATTTAAAGTAAGGGAGTTATTGATTTTGTGTTATGTGGTACTGATGTTTATTGATCTATTTATAGACTGGGGGGAATCCCTCTAGGCTAACCCCAGTGATGCTATTAATATATTTGGGGAAACCCTATAAGCTACCTGTAGGTTCTAGAACTTCCTCACTTGATCTGGTTACTGATGTTAACTTCAAATTGGTTCTGTAACATTCTAGACGCTTCCATATATATATATATGTTACAGTCAATCTGTGAAACCAGTCATTACGCGTAATGACTGAAAGTTTCAGTCACTTCGCGTAATGACTGAAATGACCAGTCATTACGCGTAATGACTAAAATGACCAGTCATTTCGCGTAATGACTGAAAATAAGGTCCAGTCATTACACGTAATGGCTGAATTGTGATAAATAGCTTTAAATAGATCCACATGAGACTTATCCATCATAAAATTTACAAAGTGGCTAATGAACAGGGACTAGATCAATAAAAGGTGTTACTAACATTATTCTAATGTACATATCTGTATGCAACCCTGCATCAACTAGCCGTTTAATTTCATTGGATCCTTTTTCTTATTGGTTAATTAGTTGGTACTAATAATATATGACAAAATCTGTAAAATATGACAGAGCACTGATGGATAGGTAGTGTGTCTTACAAAAAGGGGACCCAATCAATAGACTCTTGCTAAAATTTAAATTTCTGTGTAACATGTACAACTGAAGAATATAAGGTAAATCATGTATCTTGAGGGTTATTTCTAGTTACAGTGCACTGAGGTGTGAGTTAGAGCTTTATTAAATATTAGAAGAATGGATTAAGTTGCCCCAGTTATTTTAGAACATTAAAGGTCACTCCATCTTTGTTAACCAGGCTCTTTGTGTGGGACAAACAACAGTAACATGGTCCCAAAGAACAAAACAGGATAAAAAGGGCTGCATTGCAATTAGGACAAGTAAGTGTGGACAAGATTCACTTCAAAGGCTTCATGGTTTCCTGCTTCCTAACAACCTGCCACAATAGAACTGAGTCTTTAATTAATAACATAAAAGGCAAAATTGTATTATAAATTATGATTAATAAATGAAGATTAGTCTTCAAACAAGACATAAATTTCATTTTTATTTCATTGACCACAAAGAGATATTTTCATTCTATGACAAAATATGAGTTTAGTTTTAAAAAGCCCAAATATGAATTTAGAATGGACATAACATTTAAAAAGTAATTAAATGCACCTAACCATTCAATATTTTAATAATATTTTTGAAAATGATAATAGAGTCTATTACAAAAGTATGGGTTTAGGTTTGAAAATCCTGAATATAAATTCAGAGAGCATGTGGGAATTCCAAGGATATTAAATTGATTAAAATAGTTTAATATTTAATACCCATAACAGTTCTCTAGCATGCAAAGGTTCACAATGCAGGGAAACAATGTACAAAGGTTTTGAATAATACAAAGGTTTTGATGAAAAACAACTCTAGATGAATTACACAGATTGACTGAAGTCTTTCCAGTCAATCTGTGTAAAAATGAACCACAGATTTCAGTCATTACGTGAAATGACTGAAAATTTTAGTCATTACACGTAATGACTGGCCATTTCAGTCATTACGCGTAATGACTGGTTTCACAGATTGACTGTAACATATATATAAAGACAGTACATCTGACCACAAGTGAACTTATTATTTGCTGGCTATAAGGAAGGCTACTTGTGTTTTAGAACAGATATTGTGTATTCAAATAACAGAAAGTGGATTTACTGCATTTTGGACAATATATCCATATCTTGGAGTGGACAGTACACTTGTGCAAACTCTCTGAATATCTCTATACAGACATTTTGTGTGATTGGATATCAAAGGGATCACAGGATAGGGACATTCCGTGTTACCGAACATTGAACAAATCACAGGATACTTTTTTTTATGTATTTGGGGTTTTATGTCACTTTCAACACAGTACAGGTCATATCACGACGGGTAGTTGGAAGGGCAGAGGAAACCAGTACATACAGTTGGTCAGGGTTCTGTACTGTAAACTGCCGACCAACGGCAAGCAACTACCAGCTTTCCCACTTGAGGCCTTGCCGGGAACCGAACCCCGGCCTCAGAGGTGGGAGGCGAGAGTGTTACCACTCTGCCACCGTGGCCCTGTATCACAGGCAGTGTGAGAAATTCGTTGCAAAGTAGTGGTGGCCCGATAGGGCCACAAGGTTCTGAAGTTCAGTGGCCCCTATTAAAACTTGATGGCCCAAACTTTTTAAAAACTAATTAACATTTTTTTTTCTAACAAACTGTCTTTTTAATTTATTAAAAGTGACAAGTCAAAAGATACAAAAGTGATTTATGTTAAATTTCTTTATTTAACTTCAAGCTTGAATACAAATTATACAAGATGCACTCAGAGAGAGCAAAACGCTCGACTCCATGTGACCAGTCTCTCAAGTGATATAAAGTATTGTAAAGAAGACAACAAAATAAAACCAAACATGTAAATTAATTTTTGATGAAATATCAAGTAGAAAGCTAAAGTCATTAAAAATGCATTTAAATGGGACCCCTGAAAACTCATGAATATTTTTTAAATGCCTTCCTTTCGTGACACAAAAAATATATAAAATAAAAACCAACACCACTTTTGTGCAGACTACTCCAAAGAAGAATGTCTCACTAAAATTTTGTATGATTTAGATTTTTATTAACTTTAGATAATTTTTTGTAGAACTAAAAAAATAAACTAGCAATATATTTTATGTTTTTACTTTTTTTAACTGTCAAACATTGCACTAATTGAAAATTTAAAGAAACTGTTACTTGAAAAAGTAAATCATACAAATTAATCTGCTTGTTTTTCGGATTGATGTGTATTCCATTATGTCCTCATGCATAACAGTTAAATATTGTTTTTTTGTCATGATAGATGGGCATATTTACTTTTTTTTCATTCAACTTTGACAACTTTTCACCAATAACTAAGGGCCTAGGAATATGAAACAAGAACTTAATACATTGGCATGTATTATGTTTGAGTAAATGAATAGTTTTTCTGCATAAGTTCTGTTGCTTGTGTGTTGTGTTAAGGATTATATTCTCATATGAAGTGACTCCCTTATAACGAACTGTAAACAAAGCTTCAAAGTATCATCTGAAATATGAAGAAAAATTTTGTCCCAGAGCCAACAATGCCAAATCAACATTGATCTGTAGTTTTATTTCCCTCCTCAAGTACAAGTGTATACATATTACATACATACATAGGATTTTGTTTCTCACACAAAGAGGAGTTGTGGGGGGGGGGGGGGAGAGAGACTGAATGTGGGGAAAAAATCAATAGTTCACACTGGGTGGATTAGATTGGGTCGTTTTCTATCCAAAAACACAAAGGATTTCTTTAATAGAATAAGAAAAATAGAAATAAAATTGTTTTGATGCAAATGATAAGAAATATCTCTGTTTCCAGAAATAGTAGGAATGCCAATGTAATAAAAAGTAACATTTATTACATGGCAAGGGCTATATAATGCACATGTAAAAGTTCAGGAGTCAGTGGTATTTGTTTAGTCTTAAATAACACCTATAGAGATAACAAAAGTGAAATTTATGTTTTGGAATGAACATTTCCCTCTTACACAGCAGTTGCATCATTACTAGAAAAAAAACTGACAGCATTTAGTGTAAATAACAAATTTAAGTACAGGATAACCAGCTTCCAAAAATAACCAGTTCCCCAATCTAACCTCCCTGCTGTCTTCCCTGAAATTTCATACACCAGTCACTGCCTAGCTTTAACATGTTAGGGGGGAGGTATGTTGGCCTGTGTGTGAAAGACACAACAGAGAAACAGTGTCAGCTAAGTAAGGGTGAACTCAATCTGGAATATGCAAAACAATGCATAATTAACGACTTAGCCATGGGGAAAGAAAACCAATTTTAAAAAAAATGACAGCACACTGGATTGTATTACCGCATGAGGCATGTTGTAGTCAATGTGGTGGCCCATTGGGGCCCATGAAAGTCAAGTTGTGGTGGCCCTAACTTAAAAAGGGGGGGCCCCTGGCCAGGGGGCCATGGTGAATTTCGCACGCTGATCACAGGATACAGATATCTGTGTGTTAGTGGACATTGGACAGATCACATGACAGATTTCTGGATACAGTAACAGTGGACAAACTTACCTGTCAGTTACAGTGGTAACTGTAACTGTATACGGTTTTGTTATTGTAACATTGTGTGTACTATTGAGAATATACCAGTTGACTGTATTCATTATTTTAATTATTAAATAGATTTGTTAAGTTAAACTTTTTGTCTTTTCCTGTTGCAACTTAAAAGCAGCCAGTAACTGCTACCGTGCTTGCCACGTGACCGTAACACTGTCTATTTTAAAAGTCTCCTGACCTCTACACTGTTTCACTTCTTCTATATCTCATGGTGTTCAATGCTGTTTCCAAGAGCTGTGGCGTATGGGCATATCTATGATACTATTTTATAAAATTTCATTTAACGGGAAAGAATTTTATATAAATCTCAAGCTCTATGCATCGAGTTCATGCCACAGCTATAAAGCCAAGTAGAGCCGAGGTAACCATATCTGACATTTGGGATACAATTATTTGATTGGTATCTCTGCTGTCTTTGTTAATGAGAAGTAAAGTTGTTTACTGGGGTGACTGATTCTGACACCACAAAGGTTTCCGATGTTTTGACACCTACCAAATAAGGGAGTTGAAGTGATAATGGAAATAATTTGAAAATTGTCGGCAATTTCCGTCACTATGCAAATTTTACCAAGTTTACCGATTTCATGAAGAAATTTTATTATTGTCCATTAAAAATAATTATAAAAGGTTCATTGGTTTTATTTTATGTTGATGAAGTATATTTATAACTTGCGCTTTTGTCAAATCATATTTTAACCAAAAGAAATCCATGTAAGTGCACTTAAAACAAGCAAATATAAGGATTTTGCGTCCAAGTTGTGCCAAGCTATGGTGTAGAGCAGTATGAGTTTCCATGTAAAATACTTAGTCCTCAAGCAGCATTTCTAATAGAAATTTTCTATTTAGAAAATATATTGTTGGGAAGCCCCAGAGAATTTTGTGACCTCATATTTTTTTCTGGCATATATGAAGGAATGCTGTACAAGTGTGCAAATGTGAAGTACTTCAACTAAATCCACATTTATTCATGTTAAAATTGTTTTCAAAGATTAGTTTGGATTTCAGTATAAAGGATAATATAAAGCTTGACTGTTAATAAGAAATACAGTCACAATGCCACTCCATTACGCCACCACGCAGATTCAATACCACAACTGCCAATTTAGAAAAATGGATATTATGCTGTATTTATTGTCTTTAAGTGGCTGTAACTTTACTGTCTGATGTGTGATTCTCTTGTATCTTAGTAAATTACATCTATGTAAAGTTGCGGCAAGTTTCTTCATAAAATATTATATTAATTCTGTTAATTTTTTGTTGACAGAAACACACAAGCACATGTCATTGTGTATGGTGATTCATGGGGTGTTCATGCTATTAAAAATGTCCATTAGCAGAAAACATTACAGCAAATAAACTTTCAATGTTAATTTTTTTAGTGAATGGAAATTTGCATATAATTGTATCCAAAAGGACAGAATTTTTTTCTTTAATTTTAATTCATACTTTTTAAGCCAAAACGATTTTGATAACAAAGGGCAAACAAAAACAGTTACTGTGGAGTTTTCATGTCCTATACTAATGAACCTATTTGCAGCTGCTCTGGATTACAATGTTTCAAAATATTTCTCAAGAAAATATAACAGTACTTTAAATACATTAATATATATTGGGCATGGCTGCAGTATGGTAAAACCGTTCTGTAGTAAATATGCTACAATATGGATTACCATACTCCAGAACTTTGTCTTGAGTGAGGCTTGCAGCAACAATTGTTTTCATTGGTTAATTAAATTAATTACATTTTCCAATGAAAAGTAGACTGGTTGGTTAGATCTTCTGTTTGTAAAATAATCTTAGAAACCCCATCATGGCCTGATATTTTCCTAAGTCTGTGTGTGTAAGTATTAGCATTTTGATGTACTATTTGTAAAATATTGCCTGATTTTATATTTGTAAATATTTCTAGGAACCCCCATCGTGGCCGTTATATTTCACTCACTCTGTGTGTACAAGTTCAACAGTAGGTTTGGTAGAGTAAAATGTTGCTAGATCTTATAAACAGTACTTTTGTAGTGAAATACGCTGTAAATTATTTAGTCCACAGTCGTAAATTTAAAAGATGTTTAGGATACCAGCTTGAACCGCACTCTAGTTAATTTACTGGAATGCGGCAAATGAATGCTTCCATACTACAGAATTTCTTCTCAATTGCGGTGATTTACCGTACTCCAGCCACTTTGTAATATATATCACAAAGGCATGGTGTCATGGGATAACAATGAAAACATAATTTTCTTAGTTAAGTTTAAGCATTCATTTATAACATGAAAATTAATGTGCCACGCATCAATCACCTGTAAACTCAATTTTCAGTTATATATTTTCACTAAAACATCAATTATCAATAAAAATAAATATTAGTCAAAGTAAAAATTTAGAATATTACACTATAATTTAAATGGAAACCTACAGAAAACACCTATAAATGTATTTAAAATGATTTTATTAAATTTGGATCCCAAATAAATCAGATATCACTTGTTCATTAAAAAAAGTAAAATGAATGCAGTGGTATCAGTCTAGTGTACCCAATTGCTATGTACACCAGCTCAACATCACTGCTAGTGTACCCAATGGCTGTGTACTCAAGATTTATATCACTGCTAGAGTAGTAGAGTACCCAATGGCTGTGCACCCAAGATTTGGCGTATCCAACGGCTCTGTACATACACTACTGGCATACATAACTATCCTGTATCCAATAAAGGCACTAAGCTCTATTTTCCCGACAGTTTTTATCATTGTTAGTGTACCCAAAAGCTGTTTATGCCAGAATGAAATCACTGTAAGCATACCCAATGGCTGTGTTCACAAATGATATTATTGCATGATTTATGTCACTGCTGGCATACTAAACAGCTGTGTACTTCCCTGGCATATCCAACTACCCTTTACAAGGGTGATCACTGAGATAAATGGCCATAAAGACAAAGGGTCTTTACTCTTCAAAAATTATCAAATAAAACGTGAAATTGTTTAAACAACAATTTTTCACAAACTAATGTTGTGGTATGCATTCTTTAAGTATATTTTGTTGTTTAGTTTGTGCAATTTTGTTATTTACTCTGTATAAATTTGAAAAGCTTTAAGACAATTTATCTCTATGACCATTTATCTCAGTGACCACTTGGGATGGGTCGGTACCAAAAATAGCATCAGAGATACCCTTACCCCACAGCCTGGGGAAAACATTTTCAACGCTATGAGATATAGAAATGGTCAAACAGTAAAAGATCTGGATACTTTCAGAGCAGTGTCAGTTATAAAAAGCTCCAAATAATGTTTAAGTAGAGAAAATAACATCTAAGAGAAAGATGACAGCAGTAATCAGCAAACTAAAAATATAAAGCTGTAAAATTTATTAATTGGAGAATAGCTGTCAATGGAAATAGCACAATTATGTAACAGTGCCTATAACAACTAGTTGCAGCAATCCATACATCTTTGACATAAGAGAAAGATGTCTCAAATATGGCAGGTGCACACACTTTGGCATAGCTAAAAGGTCAAACCATGATGCACACCTACACCCCTAATGAGCCTACCAAGTGCCAACCTTCTACACCTTATAGAATCAAAAAATAACCTACACACCTACACCCCTTAACCAATGTCCCTACCAAGTAACAACTTCCTACACCTTACGGTTTCCAAGATATAGCCCGGACAAGATTTTATAGGTCCAGGTCACTATGACAAGGTCAAAGGTCAAATCAAAGTCACACCATGACGTTGCACACATACACCCCTTAACCAATATCCCTACCAAGTATTCAACTTAATACACCTTATGGTTTCCAAGATATAGCCTTGACAAGATTTTATAGGTCCAGGTCACTATGACAAGGTCAAAGGTCAAATCAAGGTCACACTATGACATTGCACACATACACCCCTTAGCCAATATCCCTACCAAGTAACAACATCCCACACCTTATGGTTTCTGAGATATAGCCTTCACAATATTTTATACGTCAAGATCACTATGGCAAGGTCAAAGATCAAATCAAGGTCACACCATGATGTTGCACACCTAAACCCCCTAACTAATGTCCCTACCAAGTATCAACTTCCTACACCTTACAGTTTCTGAGATATAGCCCTGACAAGATTTTATAGGTCAAGGTCACTAAGGCAAGGTCAAAGGTCAAATCAAGGTCAGACCATAACGTTGCACACCTACTACCTCTATCTAATGTCCCTACCAAGTGTCAACTTCCTACACCTTACGGTTGCCGAGATATAGCCTAGCCCGGACAAGATTTTCAAACTCAAGGTCACTACGGCAAGGTCAAAGGCCAAATCAAGGTCACACCATGACTTTGCACACCTACACCCCCTAACCAATGTCCCAACCAAGTTTCAACTTCCTACACCTTACAGTTACCGAGATATAGCCCTGGCATGACTTTATAGGTCAAGGTCACTACAGCAAGGTCCAAGGTCAAATCAAGGTCACACTATAACTTTGCACACCTACAACCCCTAACTAATGTCCCTACCAAGTATCAACTTCCTACACCTTATGGTTGCCAAGATATAGCCCGGACAAGATTTTCAAACTCAAGGTCACTATGGCAAGGTCAAAGATCAAATCAAGGTCAGACCATGATGTTGCACACCTACACCCCCTAACCAATGTCCCTACCAAGTATCAACTTTCTACACCTTACGGTTTCTGAGATACAGCCCGGACAAACTTTTTCCCGCCACCCGCCCGCCCATCCGGACACCATGGGTGAGAACACTACCCTGACAACCCATAAGGGCTGTGGGGTAAAATGTGTACATTGGGAGGTCACCATTGCAAAACCGTACCGATTTTGGGACTCTACATTTTAGTACACCCCAAATTACATTAACGTTTTCTCTTCACGACATTGCAAAAAAAGTGGCCAAATGCACAAAATATGAGATAAACGCTTATAATTTCTTCAGATTTCTTGTTTGTTGCCAATATTTTAAGTTTTCCTTCCATTATATGCCATATAATAATATATAATATATGGGCTAACAAGCAACACTGAGGTTATAAATTGTTCTACACAAAACATGGCAGTTCTGCTCAATGTAATCGCTATAAAGTCTGCAAGTGCATGAAAATTGGGGATAAAAGATTATAATTTCTTCAAAATCTGTTGTAAAATCTCATCACAGTATTTCAGTGAAATGGTCTCAATACCGTGACACCAGGCCTACCGACCCATCCCTAGTGACCACACGTGCCCAAGGCAGTGAACACTGTTCCCAGTGAGCTGTGTACCCAAGATCAATAACATTGCTAGATTGCCCGGTGGCTATGTACACAAGATCTATATCACTGTACAATTGTCAGTACCCAAGACAGTAGGCAGTATATTGTTAGAAATATGTTAAATATTGTTAGAAAATCTGAGGGAAATCTGTGACCTTGTATATCCTCATGAATATTACACATAATGAGTTGGGTATACTCTACTTGAAAGTCCAGGAATGTAAAGTATTTGATATCCAAGCACCTGTTTTACTTGTTAAATATTGCTGAAAAACCCCAGGGAAATCCACGACATCATATATCCTCATGAATATCAATAAGTTGGGTGCTGTTCTTGCACATCCAAGTCCAAGAATGTAAAGTACTAGTATTTGATTAGTTCTGAAATTCTTCACTACGAGGGCTTTTATGAGGGGAGCAATGCATACCAAGCCGTTCTGTGGTTCAGAACTAAGTAATTGATATGCAAGCACCTGTTTGACTTGTTAAATATTGTTGGAAAACCTCAGGGAAATTCGTGACATCATATATCCTCATGAATATCAATAAGTACCAGCTTGCAAGTCTGAGAATTGTGTTCTATATTGATAAAATATTGTTAGATAAAAAAATCAAGTTTTGAATTTGGTTCTGAGTTACATCAACATCTTACGTCTATTTTCATTTAATTGTTGGACTCAGACTTCTATCTCCTCCTTTACAGTTCCGATAAAAGTAAGATCTGTAACCACTTCATAGTGGCATTATGGAGATGGCATTTTGGATGTGGCTAGACCGAGTTTCTGTCCCGTCGCCAATTGCTATTGATATACTGATGGACACAATTGAAGCATGCGGTGATATCGGCAAAATCGGCGATATTGCGTTTTTACCATTTCATTATGATACAGTTTGAAATTGATGTATTATGATTGTAACTTGTATTTATTTACCTTTTTAGTGTCATATACTGTTATCCTTGTTGTATATGATTGCTGTAAATGGTTTGCATTGTATCCTCATGTCACTTCAAAGTCTGGGGGAATACTAAATTTTAAACCAATGGGATTCCTTGTTTCATTTTTACAGGTGCAGACTTTGAGTTATTTTCCCATGTCTGGGATTTCTCTATAAAAGCAGGGTGGATTCTGTCATTCTTTGCTGAATTAATTGGTATAGGTAACAGAAGACAGTCATGTCAGGGTAAAACCTGGTATTTTCTTCTGTGGTTAGATTTTAGAGATGTCAGGGTAAAACCTGCATGGTATTATTTTCATAGTTTAGGTTACAGGGAAAGTTGCAAGATGACTTTGGTAACATTTTAAAGCAGGGAAAAGAGAATGTTCTGTACATATAATTTCTGTTTGATTTCAGGGTAAAACCTGTTTGGGAATTTACTTTAAAGTATCATGATATTTTAACTGTTTATTTCAGGGGAAGTTGGGTTTTCATTTAATACTTTGCTGCTTGTTGTATTTGACTATGTTTGAATGAAGTAATGATGAAGTAGTTTGTATTTATTTCTAGTGGCAGGGTAAAACCTGGCAAGAATTGAATGGACTGAAATGTTATAATTGCATGTGGTTGATTGTGCATGATGTGTTGATTTCAGTCATATGATGGTAGGTTTCAGGCTGAATGCCGGTGATTTGATGAATGTTTCATGGGGTAAAACCCATGACTAATTGAATTGAAATAGGTACTGAATCTACTATGGTACTTGATAAAGGATGGAACCAGTGTTTTGACATAGAGTATGATCCAAGGTCTAAGTGTTAGTATAGACAGTAGGTTTCCAGTACTTGTTATGTCTTGTTTTCAATTCTTTTAGATTATTCTGGGGAATTATTTGAATGTATATAATATAAATGTGATTTCTAATTATTTTTGATACTTTTGTGACTTTAGTGCTTGTACCAATTCAGCCCCAGCAATTGCTGGTAAAATACTTGTTATATTTTATAAATAAATGTTCTGTTAATAACAGACTGTTATGTGACATAAGGCTTTCTCTTGACTTTAGTTCAACTCAAGACCTTTGGCACGTTACACAATGGTGAGGGACATAGCTCACGTGTACTTGTTTCCTGTGTAAATTTTGAATGGCACATTTGTACACATATTACCACAAGTATAAAGTGTTATTTGGTTTCTTTAAGGTATGTATGTGTGCTGTTCACTTATATTTTATGTCAATCAAACTGGCATGTATAATTCAACCAATTTTCAAAATGTAAACAAACCTTCAAGATTACATAGTTATCTACAAAATAAATTCCTGGTTTCTAAAAGCAGTTTAATTTAATAGCATATGTATTGTAAACTGGATACAGCTATAATAGACATATAACAAGGAGTTTTGAAAGTGAATACAATACTGCAGTAATTCTCCAGAGTTTGAGATTTACACAGAAAACAGGTACATGGAAACTCTGTTCCTCACCATTGCGTACCGTCAGAAATATCAACAGCAATGCGCGACGGGACAGAAACTCGGTCTAGGATGTGGCATTTTGGATTGATGGCGGTTTAACTGGTTCATGTTAATTTATACTGCACTGTATCTTCATTTTTTGTTTTATTTGTCTGCAGTTGGGTGAAAAACAGGGGACAAGTGAAGATAGAGGCGCCGCTCGGCAAACCGACGGAAGATCTCCCCCCTCGACCCATGTTTTAGTGGCGTTTCGACTAAATGCGCCTCTTTCTTCACTTGATCCAAAAACAGGGTTCATAAGGGGGTCAAAAAGTCTTGGGATGCGCGAGTCGAAACATCTGGTAATCCACCACGAGTTTACTTCAATACTGCTTACCGTCGCATTATGGGCCTAACGACGGTAAAAACGGAAGGCAGTACACAAGCCACAGCATTAGCGGTCACTCTGTTTATAAAAGCAGTTGAATTAATCCATCCCATAATTTATAAAGTCCGTTTTACAGCCTTGGACTTTATATTAGCTGAGTAAAACACCAAATATATGCAATTATCGCTCACATCCCCAAATATCACCCGTGCATAATATGGGTCTAATCCCACTTTATTAGCCACAGATAATAAGGCAGAAGAGGGTAGCAATTGTTGTTTATATATTTTATATTAAATCTACTGCAAATACGATGATTTTATGCACTTTTTACCATAAAAAGCAAAGGTGCTGTCTGTATGCTGTTTATTAGTTCAGTTGCAAAATTACGTAACTGCATAAACAAAGTGAACAACCTTTTGTCTCCACCACCCACACTTGGAAACCTGGTTTGGTTGTAGTATTTAAGTTGTAAATTCTGAAGCTGTTGAATTTATGTTATTTCATTGTATATATGTTTGTTGCATGTAAAACCAGCTTTATTGTTGAAATAATAGTAAATATTTGTCTAAGGAGTTATCACTACTTAATGATCTTGTACATAATTGGATGTTTATCTGTGCTGTATTAGGTCATAATTAGTGTAAAGTTTGTTTTTTTTAATTTTCCACATTTATATTTATTAATCCCATGCATGCTAAGTGTAATTTTATCAAATTATAACATAACAGAAGATACACATATATGTCAATTAATCTGTTTCCAAGCATACAGGTGATGACCCTAGTGTGTCATTTATTCATACCAGATACCTTCATTATTCATAGTTCCACAGTTTTATGAATATGAATAGCTTTATTAATATGATGACTCAAAGGTTATATTATCTTGATTACAATTTATGATGACTTTGACAATTGTCTGACAATTTATGTAAATGGTTGGTGTCTGTAAAGTGAAAACCAAGGCTAAATTGTAATATGGCAATGCCTAGAAGGCACTGATGGAACCTGCCTGTTATTGGACAAAAGGTAGGAGATAACCTCATGGTAACTTAACCAGATAATACAGATGATTCCAGATGCAACAAGTACTGCAAATTTTTCTAGAAATCGAGTTTAAGCAATGCATTTCAGATATCTAAGTTGTTATATAGGCACCTGCTTTGGTCTATAAAAAAGTTAAAGTGAGGGAACCAATTATAATGAACATGTAAACAGTTTTGGTATTAATAAATATGCTAAGCTCATACTAAAAATTCTATCTCCTGAACATCCGGAATATGAAAGGTGAAAGCAGGCAAGACACACATCCACTGGCAGAATGAGATTTTCACACAAATCCATTAAAACTTGAACAGAATGTGTACTACCAGAGCACAGGAAATGCGTGGTTTCCAGAGATCTTGCAAAGAAACCCACTTAGGTCATGCCATGACAGCATGGTATTTGGTGTGAAAAGGCACAAAGTTCCATGTTGCCCTTTCAATGTAGAAGCAATGTACCGCTGAATATAACCTTTAATGGAAATTTTACAGAATCATACGGAAGGTGCCACATAAGATTAACTAATGAGGAAATTAAAGTGTCAAGTACTAGTACTTGTGACCTCATCTTAAATAAGGGAGATTGGTACTAAGAAGTACACATTATGTTAAACCCATTGCAATAGACACCTAAATACATGCAGACGAAATCTTTCTGACTCAATGATATTGTTATTGGCATAAAGTTGAAATGATTTGGTTTGTCAATATGACCTTGCAAGGTCACCTCCTGTGTAGACCATTGAACAGAGAGAGTATTAATGTGTTTCACATTACACCTACTCCCTGATTGATACATTGTGACACACAGCTGGAAGGACAGAGGAAACCCATACATATTGTTGGTCAAGGTGATGAACTTTAAACTGGCAAGAAATGCATAACAACTAACAGCTTACCCACATGAGACCAGGCCTTTGACACCACATGTGCACATGGTTTATTCTCCAGATTTAAGCACTCAACATTATGTTATGTCAAAGTTTGCATAGGCAAATGTATAAAATCCTCAGTGGCCTAGTGACAGGAACGTTTGCATGTAATCACACTCTGTTACCTCTATGGGTAACAGCCTCACAAGTGGCAATGCTGAGGATCTGTCCAAATATGACCCTACCTGTTAACAACACGTATGACCCATAATTAGAACTTTCACTTTGAAAATATATGTAGATTTCTTTTCAGACACATAATTACATAATTGAGGCATAGAAATTCTTCTGATAAGTTATAAATTCAGCAGAAAACAAGTACAAAGATTCACAGTGGCAAAGATATCAGTGATAATACATCTGTAAAACAAGAAGCATACGACAGATTTGTACACAAAGGAGCATGTAAAATAAAGCTTGGCAATATTTTACTCAAGGTCAAAATTACTTAAATCAACAAGGAGGATATCACATAACCAGCAGCCTCACAGCTGCACACATGGCAAGCCACTGCTGCAAGAGAGGGACAAAGGTCAAAGTTGGGGTTTTACGTCCCGTTCAACAGCCAGGGTCATATTGGGACAGGTCCTCAGAATTGCCACTTGTGGGACTCGAACCCACAGAGGTGACAGCCTATGATTAGATGCCAAACTTGCTAACCACTAGGCCACTGAGGACCTTGCAAGAGAGGGAATAATGAAGGGCTACTACTTGACACCCAGTACTCACCAATGGTAAGCTACCACTTATCTGAAACTAAAAGCAACATGTATCTTCTGTCTCCCAAATATCCCTATATATAGAGAGAGGTTGGTGTTAGGAGAAATATTTGGGTACAATGTTACCACCTTCAAAGTAAAAAGTATTTTCTTATATCCTGAGTGCCTTCATTGCCTCTATCCCTCCAGTACTTGAATCTGGGTAAATGGATAATGTATTTATCACCTTAGTATTTAAAATAAATATGACTACACCTTTTTAAAAGTTACAGTATCTGTACAGAAAAGATTAAGCTATATAAAGGTTACAACAATGATAATTTCAAAATACACCACCAATTTGTGAATATGTTCTCCAATTTCAGGTGATTTAAATTAATCCTGAATAACACAAACCTACAGGCTACTTTTCTCTCTTTCGTATTTTCCAGGCTGATTATAAATGATTTTTAGTAAGAACCCAAAAGGTCACTTCCTGTTTCCTGTTTACATGTGTGATCATGAGCAGATCAAGTTGTTTATAAAAGTAAACATTTGAAATTAACTAATGCAGAAATAAATATACAAAAACGAATATGTAAGAGGAAAGATAAATAAGCTAGCTCTGTGCATATTTTATTTAATATCACATGGATGTACCACGCTGTGTTTACAATATATCCAAAATATTGACACTTTCAACGTTTTTTGGTGCCTGCTTTCTGAGCATTATTTCGTATTTACGTGGCTAAAAATAAATTTAGACCCATATTGCGACTAGGCCCGTAATGCGACGGTAAGCAGTATTAATGCAGTGCAGTGTGTTTCAACTTGCCAAAATGTTACCTTTTTATTCTCCAAATTTACTGTCATCCTGAAACTGATACTTAAATCCAATCACTAATGTGTATCTTCTGAATTGCCTTTTCTCAGGCAGTAGCATATCACATGACTGCTCAGACAATAAACATCATAAAGTTAAAATAAATATCCTGCCGATGTTTCTACCGTGGTCGCCATTTTTAAACAATTGATTTGGTTTATGCTAAAGCTGGGTAAACCTAAATCGTAAAAGTTATTAATCGCCCCGCATTTTGGGCTTTTTTTTTCAAATAGTTTTCGCAAGTAATCTAATGTCCGGCTTTGCAGGTGCATGTATTGTAAGAAAATATACAACACAAGTGAGATAGTAGGCGTATTTCACAACCATAAACATGTTTTGGCACACTACAATTTTTAGCACATCATCCTCAGATACCGGTGTAAAGGAAGACAAGGTATTTTTAATAGAGCTGGGTCTCATGACTGGGATGGATGATGACAATTGTAAGCCAGACCTGATTTTGAAAATTTTGTCACCAAAAAAAAGTGTCGGAATCAGGAATAAATACATGAAAATGTGAAGAAAACAATGACAATAATAATAAAAACTAAATATTCTGAACTTTTTCTGTGTAAAATGAATTATAGATGTTCATGATCTCAGTAGGCGTATTTCACAACCATAATCCATCGAATCTAGATTCGTCAGATCAACAGATTCGCTTGTGTTGTGACTTCAATCTGAATCCGGATTCAGATTCATTAGATTACCCATAATTCTTTGAAAAATAATGGACAGCAAGATGTGGCAGGAAATTTTAACATTTTGCAAATTTTTATTATACTGTGATATTATAATATTATATTACTGCATCATAATTTATAATAATATATGATATTTATGTTTGTTTATGTTGTTTTAAATTTGGATTCAGATCTACAGAAAATTGTATTTCACAAATCTAGCTAATCCAAAGAATCCAAATCTGAATCTAGATTCGACGGATTATGGTTGTGAAATACGCCTACTGTTTTTCCAATTTTGTGGTTTTCGCAAATGGTTTCAACGGGTGCATTATATTTTCCGGAATTCCAAAAACAGGTGCGTCGAGGTGCGGTGTTGAAATATGAGGTGCGGTAAAATGGTGCGGCAAGGTGCGGTGTTAAAATATGAGGTGCAGTCATTAATATTCATGAGAATATATGAGGACACAGATTTCCCCTGGGATTTCCTTACAATACTTTATAAAATGGAAGCATAGACGAAGATCAAATACTTTAAACTTGAGAATCAACGGCCATAGCACCCAAGTCATTAATATTCATGAGAAAATATGAGGACACAGATTTCCCCTGGCATTTCCTTGCAATATTTTATAAAATGGAAGCATCGATAAAGATCAAATATTTTAAACTAGAGAACTCACATTTGTACATAGTTTCTTCTGTAAGCCAGAGTGTGTGTACAAAGTGTGACAGACCATTTAACTCCACACCCATACTTTTAAGAGCCAATCAGCATAGAGGTGCGGTGAGGTGCTATTCCGAAAAAAATTCCAATGTAAGTTGTGGAAAATAATAAATTATTCAAAGGGGTGTGGAAGGTTGGCAAGGAGTTAATTCCTGACTCCATATATGTATGAGCCAATCAGAAAGGAGGTGTGGTAAGAGGTGCTATTCCGGAAAAAATGCCAATATATATTATAGTGGATATAATTACAGTACTCGCCCTTTAAAGGAGTGACTACATTTGAAAGTAGGGATTATTGCAAAAACTTTATCATTTATAACATATATTTGATATTCTCAAATGAGATGGAATAATGCAAAACTCAAAATTTCCAAATTACATTATTCTAAAATAGGCTGCTATACTCAGGGGTTTATGAAAGGTGTGTAGGATTTTAAGCCCCACCCCCATACTTTCATGAGCCAATCAGCATGCAGGTGTGGTAAGATGTGCTATTCCGGAAAAAATTCCAATTCCAATTCCGGGTTTTATAATTCTGGGATGTTGAGGACCCTATGCTGTGCCACATTCATAACTTTAGACTTCACCTTTTATTTCGCTTTTGGAGATTTTTTTTTCCCTTTTTGTACACCCAGCTTTATGTCAATAGAATAAACACAAATCAGTACGTTCCAATATTGCAGCTTATTTCTTTAAAATATAACATATTTCAAAACGTTGTGAGCATTACTTTCCTATTGTGGGCGATAATATGGGTTTCGGATACAGTTGCGATGCGTACTGTGTTTGGTTCTGTGTTACTAACTCGGGACGGTTTTAACTCAGGACATCCGAACACAAAAGGGATAATCGCACCACCAATGTATCAACGAAACACATGTGTATATATCATAACTCCACCAAAATAATATATTTTTGAATAATTTTTACCATACTGAGATGATAGAGTGACACTTTTAAATGCCAGCCAGTGCAGATATACAGTGACGTTGCTGAAGTCAATGTCCCTTAGTTAGGCACAACATTAGACGTGGTTACCTCTGCTCTACTTTATTTCCGTGTAGAGCCGTGGCACAACCCCACATAGAACTGGAGATTTGCATAAAACACAAATATCATACAAATGTGAATGCATAACTGTTCCCACAACTATTTTGTTTCATTTTCTTCAACAATCAGTCAACCTGCAAACATGTTTGACAAAAAATAAATGATATTTCCTGATTTTCCAGGGTTTTTGCACCATTTCTCCAAAAATTTGAAAATTATGAAAGCTTTGTAAAATAGCATATATTTTGTACACATGTATTTGTTGTGTCCTTGGCTTAATATCAACTGTTTCTAATTATATTAAACCATTTTCACTCATTTTATCAAGTTTTATTTAACAGAAAAAGATTTTATGCAAATCTCCAGTTCTGTGTGGGGTTGTGCCACGGCTCTATGTGTAAGTAAAGTAGAGCCGAGGTAACCACGTCTAGCACAACGTATATCCTTGTTAATTTGTGTAATGTTTTGTTTTATATGACAGTATCAGACTTGTAAACAAAGTAATAGAAGTAATAGAAAAGTAATAGATTGGAGTCAACTTCGATGTAATAGTAATAGATTGAAATTTTTCAAATGTAATAGTAATAGTAATAGATTGAAATTCTATCTATTACTTTCTATTATTTTTCTATTACAATTTATCCTCTGCTATTTTTCAGAAGGAGGTTGTAGAAAAATGATCACTTAACATGGACTTTAATTCTGTAATGAATTAGTTTTCATATAAATTAATACTTTAAATGGACTTTGATACAATAATGAATTAATTGTCATAAAATCATCACTTTAAATAAACTTCAAAACAATAATGAATTGATTTTGTAGCACTCGTAAGTCAAATTCATTTTAAACTTTCATACATAAACTTTTCAAATAATCAACTTGTCATCAAAGAATACTAAATATAACACACAAATGTTAAAATAAATAACTTTGAAATATCAAGGGACCTTTAATTGTCCCTCTTTGATTGAATGTTCTAAAACAACTGTCTTTGAGGTGGTATTATTAAAGGCTTAAAGAGGCTTTGGAAGGATTAACTAAATGTTCCTGAGTAAGGATAAACTGTGACACATGAAAGGCAATCACACAGGTCACTATAATAATTGTGTATAATAAGGGCAGCATTGTGGCATGTGTTGGCTGTTCACTGATTTACATAAAATTACCGGAGTTATTATTTTCAAACATAAATGTCACTCTTGAATCATTTTGAGGTGGGCTCTGCATGCAAAGAATTTGAAAGAAAGGGGTTCTTTGAACGCAGTGTTTTCTTTTGGAAACACTGCTCATCAAGTATTTCTCATAATAATAAGAGTTTTTCAAATCGAACAACTCATCATAAAGTGAATAAATATGAGAATTGTTTTACAACAGTGTATTTTCCCCCAGATATTATTTACTGATAATACCATATTTTTTTAAAAAGCTTTGCACGGAATTTGCCAGAAATATACCTCTCATTACAAAATTTACAGCACTTAAGTGGCTTTGTATAGAATTCTCATAAATTCTCCAAGTAGTCAAGTCATTCTTAAAAAGAATAAATACGGGATTTATTTAATTGTAAATATACCAAGTGATATATTTGTGATATTTTATCCTTGTATGGCATAATCTGAAGCATTTTCAATAAAATTAGATGTATAAAGTATCCTGTCAGTTTTATTTCTGTGTTAAAATTACCTCTCAAGTTTGCGCCAAATTGTAATAGAATGTAATAGAAAGTAATAGAAGTAATAGATGCCAATGTAATAGTAATAGTAATAGATTTAAAATTTTAAAATGTAATAGTAATAGTAATAGATTGAATATTTTCAAATGTAATAGTAATAGATTGGCTGTAATAGATTACAAGTCTGGACAGTATATGTAAAAAAACAACAATAAACACAAAATATAACAAAAATCACTTTAACCTAGCTTTGATTTAAGTATAGCATATCTTTTAAAAGTGTCCTGAGTTAAAAATAGAATGAAAATCCCAGGAATACATATTTGTTGTTTAGTTGACAAGGAGGCATTTTATACAGGATAATTTTCTGTGACTGCCAGACTCACTGCTGAGTGACTGCTCTTCTCGTATGATAAGGATAGGCAGATATTCTATTATTCTTTGTTGTGTATTTAGACTATTTGTTCAAAATGTGTCCTGAGTTCGCAACACGGGAGTGTCAGTTATACGACATATGCTGCTTTTAGAAGTAGGTCGTGAGCCCGTGCATACCGCTTGTGAATTGGTAACTACCAGTGGAACGCTTTGACCATTCTTAACTAATACACAGCTTGTGTGTTTATATGTGGATGTATGAAAAGCTGTGGTATTTTTGTGTCATTGGAGTTTTCGTGGTATGGTGATTACTTTTATATTTTACCTAGGATTTATCACTGACACTGTTGTAACGTTACATTTTTTATGAAGTAATATGTTTTTACTGTAATTTTAATTCATATTTGAGTGTAAATCAAAGTAAAATCGATATGCAGTTGTTAGAAATTATAGGAGTACATAAAATTTGTACTAACGCGAAAAACACATGGATCACTGTAATGACAGAGAAATAAAATAAATCACAATATTTCACTATCCACCATGCAAAAGATGTACTTCATTTGTTATACGTTTTCTGAGGTTATTTATCAAAATCCAGAGTACTGAAACACTTTATTTAACATGTTTTATAACAAAAGCACATGGAAAGTTTCTGGAGTCACCCACAGCCAACTCACCAGTGGTGAATACAACCCGTGACATCATTCTTGACAAATTTAGAGGCTGTGAACTCGTATTTACGACCGGCAAAAACGCAGCAATATTGGTATATATCCAGACAAATTGGTGGGCACATATATAAATGCACATGAAGATAAACAGTCCTCAGAGATTTGCCTATCCTTGTATAAACAACAGAATCGCACAAACTAACAGATATCAAGATAATAATGGGTAAATTGTTTGGCTTTGCGGCTATCGATATTGAATGTAAAAATATTTCAATATTGGCCAATATTGGGGGGGGTTAATGTTGTCTACCGAATCCGGGATACCGGAAATGTTTTGGTTTTAGCATATCCTCAACCGCTAACAGGAAGCAAAATTTGTCAAAACAAAACACTGCAGTTTTCTTTAAAAACGCATTGAAAAGTTTAAAAATGCGAGATAAAAGTGTACAATTTCTTCATATTTAGGCTTTATTTCAAATATTTCCAGTGCAAGTTGACAGTTTTATGTCATTGTCATCTTTAGGCATCAATATCGGCAACCCTGTTCCAAAACACCATAATAAATATCACCATTACTGACATACAAATTTGTACCCACTACAAGATAAGCTCTGTTTAAATGTATTCTGTTATTTAGTGTGTGTAATTCTGGTTTTTTTTCCAACTTATATTTGAAAAATTACATAAAGACCTTTTATGTCCATTTATCTTTGTGCCCATGTGTGTGGTCCAACAGCAGTAACCATTGAAAAATGTGACAAATTTCTGTTGAAAATTTATAAGTAGGCTATATATTATTATTGTCTTCTGACAGGGCAACAAAATGTAAACATACAGTACCATATTATCCACGATGGGTGGGTTTTCAATATGACAGCATAAACAGATAAGGATGAGTATCAAAACGAACACAACCAAAATTATCAGAAATATAACAAAATTAAATCCACGAAGTCTCTGGTTCAGTGTGATTGCATATTCTTTTAAAATATTATAAAAACATCATCCAAAAACGAGAGTGTGAGCTTAAAGTTTAAGTATCAAAAACGTGAATATATCGTAAACCCTTACATTGGCTATTTTGGCAACAAAATATGAATTAGTCCACACCAGTTTAAAAAGTTAGTTATGAATGGTTACATCTGAAAATAGTCCAGATTTTCTTATTTTTGAAACCCAGGATTAAGTGTTTCTGATTGAATAAATAATCAAATAATCCATAAACTTTTGTCATATACATTCAGTTAACTTCTGAGTTTTAAGACTTGTCTTACCATTTGTAACAATCGTTAATTGTGTCATATTTTTGAAATTTGAATTTTTTTTCCTGTCATTTTGGAGTTTTTTTTTAATATTTCTCAGACATGTTGGGAACTAAATTACAGAAATTTAGCAAGTGTGCAGAGCCTATGAAATGGTTCATTACATGCACAGTAAAGGTGGTTTAGACTACATTTAGCTTAAAATTTTGGAATTAAAGAAAAGTAATTCCCAAATGATAGTGGTTTGAACGGTAAACAGGCATACTGCATTTTGTTTAGGTAGAAATGATGAAATCCGCAAAGAATATTTAAGTACTGGTTAGTGAAAACATCATTATATTAGGATTTCTACTGGCTAATACATTGTCAAAACAACAAAGAACATATATATTTGAGGAAACAACTTACGTTTTCACTTTATGGTAAATGAAGTTTCTAAACTTCATAGTATCCTGTGAATGCATATATTTCCTCTCGAAAATATATCTCATATTAGGGCTCAAATGCTGATCTTGAAGGACTAGCTTTAAGGTTAAATATGTGTAGGCTATAGAGGGCACATATATGTGTCAATCATAAAGAGATCCAACTTTCTATTGATGAGAAAAGCCTCAGAATGTGTAAAACTCATTGATGACCATTAAAGAAATGCCCATGTTGGCCATCTTGTTTATTCCCAGGCAAGTATTTGTAATGATGAACATATCCTACATATTTGAGACCTGTGCCTATAATACCTTTACCTGTACAGGGGCAATGGGAAAATCTTTACACACTTGTTCATGACTGTCAAAGAAATGCCCATTCAGGCCATCTTGTTTTTCAAAATAAGGCTAAAAATATTCCCAGGCAACCTTTTGTAATGATGAAAATATCCCGCAAATTTGAAAATTCTACCTATTATACCTTTTGCTGTACAGGAGTAACAAAATTCCTTGATTATGTCAAACAAACAATAATCACAGTTTACAATTAAGGTAACCCCTGCAACTGTTAAGCCAGTTAGTAATAAAGTCAGAATTCAATTAACTAAGTCAGGCCAGTGAGACTGACCATTTCATGGATCAGTACTAACTTAACAAGCCTGGGGATATGAGTACATGGTGTGAATTGTCATCCTATTATTTACATTCTGGAGCTAAAGCCCACTGTACAGAAGTCTATGAACATTAATTCTGTTAATGGTGGCAGAATACTGAAAAAAGTTGTTCATCTTGTACCATCCAGTTATCAATTTGACCAAATTGAGCTGTCTCTCAATGAAATTAGCCTTGTGACACAATTATAACAATTCTGCCACCCAACACCCAGGGTAGAAGAAAGCAAGAAATTTATTGTGTTTTGATGCCTGATTTCATTTCTGAACAAGACTACTGCCGCGGTGTGTATCTCCCGCTGAGCATTAAAGGGGAGGAAATACCTTTTCCGAGATATTCACAATTTTTCATTTTCCGCTAAAATCCAAGATGACATTTTTCCCCTAGGCACAGAATACTGTTGTACTACCCCATGGGTCAAAAATTCGCTCGAAATCTGTCTGTTACCATTTTGAAGATATTTTCAATGTTCATTTTCTGCTAAAAATCCAAGATAGCCGCCAAAAGTGGCGAAAATTGAATTTTTTCCCTTTTGCATAGTATACTCATGTACTACCCTGCGGGTCAAAAATTCACTCAAAATCGCTCTATCTCTTACAGTTTTCGAGATATTAAGACTTTTTCATTTTCCGCAAAAATCAAATTAGCTATTACTCAGTTAGCTATGGACCTACAGGTCTCAAAATTTGCCATTACACAATACATCAAAAAGTAGGTGAACAACATATTTGACAAAAATCCTTTAAATTCAACAGTTTTGCTGTGATAAGCGATTTACTCAATGGAAAACCATGAAAGTAGCTATTACTCAGTTAGCTATGGACCTACAGCTCTGAAACTTTGCCATGACACAGAACATTAAAAAGTACATGAACAACATATTTGACAAAAATCCTGTAAATTTAATAGTTTTGCTGTTATAAGTGATTTACTCAATGGAGAACCATCAAAGTAGCTGTTACTCAGTTAGTTATGGACTTACAGGTCTCAAAATTTGCCATTACACAGTACATAAAAAAGTAGCTAAACAACATATCTGAGAAAAATCCTTTAAATTCAACAGTTTTGCTGTTATAAGTTATTTACTCAATGGAGAACCATTAAAGTAGCTATTACTCGGTTAGCTATGGACCTACAGCTCTCAAAATTTGCCATTTCACAGTACAGCAAAAAGTAGGTGAAGAACATATTTGAAAAAAAATCCTCTAAATTCAACAGTTTTGCTGTTAAAGGTGATTTACTCAATGGAAACCCTCAAAGTAGCTATTACTCAGGTAGCTATGGAGATACAGCTGTGAAAATTTCCCATGACACAGTACATCAAATAGTAAGTGAACAACATATTTGACAATAATTCTCTAAATTTAATAGTTTTGGCGTTATAAGTGATTTACTCAATGGAGAACCATCAAAGTAGCTGTTACTCAGTTAGTTATGGACTTACAGGTCTCAAAATTTGCCATTACACAGTACATAAAAAAGTAGCTAAACAACATATCTGAGAAAAATCCTTTAAATTCAACAGTTTTGCTGTTATAAGTTATTTACTCAATGGAGAACCATTAAAGTAGCTATTACTCGGTTAGCTATGGACCTACAGCTCTCAAAATTTGCCATTTCACAGTACAGCAAAAAGTAGGTGAAGAACATATTTGAAAAAAAATCCTCTAAATTCAACAGTTTTGCTGTTAAAGGTGATTTACTCAATGGAAACCCTCAAAGTAGCTATTACTCAGGTAGCTATGGAGATACAGCTGTGAAAATTTCCCATGACACAGTACATCAAATAGTAAGTGAACAACATATTTGACAATAATTCTCTAAATTTAATAGTTTTGGAGTTATAAGTGATTTACTCAATGGAGAACCATCAAAGTAGCTGTTACTCAGTTAGTTATGGACTTACAGGTCTCAAAATTTGCCATTACACAGTACATAAAAAAGTAGCTAAACAACATATCTGAGAAAAATCCTTTAAATTCAACAGTTTTGCTGTTATAAGTTATTTACTCAATGGAGAACCATTAAAGTAGCTATTACTCGGTTAGCTATGGACCTACAGCTCTCAAAATTTGCCATTTCACAGTACAGCAAAAAGTAGGTGAAGAACATATTTGAAAAAAAATCCTCTAAATTCAACAGTTTTGCTGTTAAAGGTGATTTACTCAATGGAAACCCTCAAAGTAGCTATTACTCAGGTAGCTATGGAGATACAGCTGTGAAAATTTCCCATGACACAGTACATCAAATAGTAAGTGAACAACATATTTGACAATAATTCTCTAAATTTAATAGTTTTGGAGTTATAAGTGATTTACTCATTGTTGAAATTCAAAGTAGCCATTACTCAGTTAGCTATGGAAATACAGCTCTGAAACTTTTCCACGACACAGAACATTAAAAAGTAACCGATTAACATATTTGACAATAATTCCCTAAATTCAATAGTTTTGGAGGTATAAGTGATTTATTCAATGTTGAAATTAAGAAATTTAAAAGTAGCTATTACTCAGTTAGCTATGGACTTACAGCTCTGAAAATTCACCACGACACCGTACATCAAAAAGTAGATAACATATTTGACAAAAATCCTCTATATTCAATAGTTTTTGAGTTATAAGTGACTTGCTGAATGGTCAAATGTTAAACTTAGTGTAGCTATTACTCAGCTGGCTATGGTGCTACACCTTGGAAACCTCACCACTTCAACAACATATTTGAGACCAATATTGTAAGTAACAGTTACAAAGATAAAAGCAACTTACTCATTTTGGTCATTGTTAAAAACAGAAAATAGCTATTACTCACTTAGCTATCAAGATAGACCCCTAAAAATGGTACCATCTTGTAGGCATGGAGAAAAGTAGCTGAACAACATATTTTACAGAAATGCTCTAAATGCAGTCGTTTTGGAGTTATGAGCACTTTACTGAAAGTAGCTACCATTGCTATTACTCACTTAGCTATGGACCTAGGTCTGAAAAATACCAAGCAGCCTATTTTTAGGCTGTATAAAAGTGCAACTACACACTTATGGCAGCCATCTAAATCAACGAAAAAAAAACCCATGGCAGAACACCTGAAAAAAAACCATGGCAGCCATCTTGTTAACACACGTGGTAGCCATCTTGTTTTTCCGAATCAGCCGAAAAAGATTCCCAGGCAAGTTTTTCCAATGATGAATTTATCCTGCAAATTTGGAAGCTCTAGCTATAATATTTTAAGAGATAGAAAGGCTTTTGTAAAAATGTGACGACCGCACGCACGGACGGACGCACGGACACAGGGCATTTTATAATCTCCCGTACCGGGCCTATCGGCCGGCGGGAGATAATAATGGTATATCTTGTACTGAATGTAGATAAACACTGCACTGAATGTACAACATCAAATATAAAGTCAAAAGACAGAAATATAAGAACTGGAAACTACAGAAGAATACACTTATCAAAGCTGTTGCCTACATTAACCACCAGTAGAATTATTCAAAATTATATCTGATCAAATAATGAGATTAATACAATTAAATGTAGATCTTTAGTTTACTTAATTGCCATAACCAAAAACAGGCATACCGCAAATAAAACATACTGTAAATAAATTTTGGTGAGGCATCGTACTTAATTATGGCAACATGGTAGTAATAGTATCTGCCCTCAGGCAATATCACTTGCCCTGGGGCTTCATAAGTTATAATATTGCCCAGAAAAAAGTGTTTTATTTTGTAAATAATGTCAGAAAGTTTGTTCATTAACTGTTTTATTTTTGCAGAAATTTATATGATTTTTGATACTGTCAATTACATATGATGCCAGGGAAAAAGAGACCTTTTCGTGTGTGGAGTTGTGACAGAAAACTAAAGAAAGCTGTAGTTGTGACTTCTTTTAAAGAGCTTGTGGATAAAAGTAAGTTCTTTATGTTAGTGTGTTGTCAGAACAATAATTGTGAAAGTATAAGCAGTTTATTAATAAAGATAATACAAATCTGATACTTGTTCTGCAGAAAATTCTAATTAAATTGGCCTGTCTGATCTCAGACTTGGTACCAATTTTATTTTACATTTCCAAGCATGTTTGTATTGCATGGGAATCTAAAGGTTTATTTAATTCTTCACTTTTCCAAAAAAGACATATATATATATATATTCAGGAATTGCTGCAATAAACATTTTGAACCTGTATATCCATGAATATTTTCAGTGATTGGCTGATTTGTTGTGATTAAACCTTCACATATGTAAAGGTATCACCCTATTTTATTATTTAATATATTAATGTGAATCTTCAGTCATTGTGTCAAGGATGCTATGTCTGATACAGGTAAGGAGAAGCTTGGCTATAAAGAAGAGGATGTTAAAGTGGTATTGGAACATGATGGTACACTGGTTGAAGATGAAGAATATTTTGCATTTGTAGAGGACAACACAACTTTAATGGTTTTATGTGATGGTGAAAAGTGGGAGTCAATCAAGGGGCTACCTGGTTTGTATATATTTGTGTTTAGCAAGAATCGCAATAATTAATTAGAAGCTGCCTATATTTCTCTCTATATATGGACTAATCCACATAGTGGGGATAAAGTCAACCATTGTAAAATGGCTTGCACTATATACTCATTTGGAGACAATAACTATTGATGGGCAATTGATCATTCTTGGTAAAAGATAAACTGTCAAAAAAAATTTAACTAAATACAAATATGTTTCTGAAGATTGTTTATTATAACAAGAATCTGAAAAATCAAGTTAAAAAGTTTAAAAAAAGGTAAACATAACGTACCTATTTTCACCAAATATGTATATATATTTTTATTTAAGTGGCCAAATTATCCTGTAAGTATTTTGTTATGAAATTGCAGGAGTAGATGAAACAGATCTTACCAGCGATGGACAGAGGAGTAGAATAGAAGAACTAGCTCTGTTATTGAGACAAGATTTAGCAAAGCTGGTTACCATGTCTATGGAGGACTTACAGGTATAATACTGAATTGTGAAGTGCTTCACATGAATTGTTTGTATCTGATTAAGCTTCACTAGACAAGGAGAAGCTTACTGGTTCTTCAGACAGCCTATGCCGCCACTGCAGTATTTTCTATGTCAAATATCTCCCTTAATACAAGGGATATCAATGATTTTTGGCAGTTATCACTTATGGGCCTATTTACAAGGTCACATGATAAAAAAAATACAGATTTTTTCTGTGCTTTATTTTCACCAAATTTTGTCAGAAGGTACAACATATAGATCAACAAAATTTGGCAAGTGTTTTCATCACATCAAAGTTGCCATGGTGGCAGAGTGGTAACACTTTAGTCTCCCGCGTCTGAGATCGTAGTTCGATTCCTGGCCCAACCTCAAGTGGGAAAGCTGGTAGTTGTATGCTATTGCTCGGCAGTTTACAGACAACCTTGACCAACTGTATGTACTGGTTTTCTCTGCCCATAAAACTACCCGTCATGATATGACCTATACAATGTGTTAAAAGTGATGTTAAAACCCAAATAAATAAATAAATCATCAAAATCTAGGTGTGAGTTGAATTTCAAACCAGTCGGGTTATAATTGGCCGATTGAGGGGCGATTGAATATGGTTTAGTAAAAGCATGCTGAAATTGATTTTTGGGGCCAATATTGTGTCTATTTACTCAGACTAACAACCTTAGACAGGTTCATTGTGCTATTAAAGCATGAAAGTTGGGTTTATAGCTTCAAAAGACACATGCTAATGTTGAGGTTACCTTAAAACTGGCCATATATGGTGTCTTTTGTATGCTGTATACATACACAGGAGATTTGTAAAATGTCAAGTATCTTTTTTTTACTTTTGGATTTAAAGCTTTGGAATGCGTTGGAATGTAGTAGGACACTATGGCCTGGGGTATACAGAAGCACATCAGATTTGCTAACCAAGCCCCCCTCAAGGTCAAACTAGGGTCATAAAGTTGTAGTTCTTGTATTTTGCAGTGTATCTACAAAAATATTGACTGAAAACCTATAAAACTTCTTTAAAATATTCTTCAGGATCTTTCAGAACTAGTGATATGGCTTTCCCCCCTTCTTGCTTTTCACGGTCAGTTTTATGACCCCAAATAGGTCAGATTTTTACCTATTACTTAATGTCTTTTTTATTGTTGCAATTGGATCTTTTTAATGTTATGGGAGGTAGTAGAAATATCAAGGCCTGGGATTCCAAAAACACCAGCAGATTTGCCCCTCTCCCCTCCCCCCACCCATTGTCAAGCTGGGGCCTTAAAGTTGACATGCTTGTATTTTGTAGTGTGTCTTTAAAAAACTGCCTGAAATCCCACAAAATTTCATTGAAATATTTTTCAGGACTATCCACACATGACAAAATTACAGTGGAATAAAATGAAAGTTTTTTTTAATTAGAGCTGCAAAACTTTGATCAATGAACAATATATATATTGTACATATACTTGAACAAATCTTTTTGTGTGTTAATGATATGTTGTCTGACACACTCGCCTCCCATTCTAAACCTCATCAATGACTTACACAAGAAATAGTTTGCAGTATACTTTAAGAAGTTCTGTCTATTGCAGTCTTAAATAAACATGACTAACTATAATTTTTCCACCAGTGATATGACACCTAATGTAACAGTAAACCCTCAACTTTGGGGAGGGGGGGGGGGGGGGGGGTCAAACTGAATGTATTGAACTTATGTAATTTGACAGGTGTTGGTTGATGCAGACTCAGAGGAATTGTGTCACTTACTTGGGAGCTCTCTGAGTGATGTGGAATCCATTCAGACTGGTTGTCAGAGAGTGCTGGATGACAGAAGCCAGGCTACAGAGGCCAAGCAACTGCTTAGGTTACTGAAAAACAAAGTGTCCGATCAGCAGCACTCAGCAGAGAACTGTGACAAGAAGCGACAACGGCTGGGCTAAGTGTGTCAAGAACGAATTGTGTTAAATAAAGTTCAAAATTATTGCACAAAGTCAGTGTTTTACCATGGATATGTAGTTAAATAATTGTGTTGTCATTGGCCTGATGTGAGAAACTTAAAATTAATCATCACAAGTCACAAGCCACCTTTTGTGAAAAGAGTTAATAAACATGAAATAAACTACATAGCTCACAGTTACCATTAAGATTGAATGGATGACTGCATTTCATTGTTACTAGACCTTAAACCTTTTTAATATCACATGCAAGGAATAATATAATTTTGCATAAATTAAGAGACATTATTTTTCTCCAGTGGCCAGGGACTATACACTCCTTATGTTTGGTTGCATAAGGAAATGGACCAAATGGTAGTAAATAACAATAGAGATAAACTGGTCCTAAAGTTGCATGTAATTTGATGAAGCAAAAGTATATATTTGGAGGTGTTCTTCAAAAATGCTAGGGTTATTTACCTGTAGAGATCTTACCTGACATACAATTTATGAGTTAATTTATCACTTCATGTGTTTGTTAAATTTCCTGATTCAGTTTCGTGCAAAACTTTGGTGACAGCACTTTAAACACAAATTTGGAGTGTTATTCTCTCTATGCAATTTCCAATTGAAGCTACATTAATTGACCAATTGCATATAGACATCAATTTATTTTATACTTTGCATGTTCAGAAACCACTGTTTTTTTATGTCACTATGTGTTTTATATAAAATAAATCTATTTTTGAAGAGTTTTATTTTCAAAATTCTTACACTGGTTGTAAAACCTGGAGATTCCATCTCCATGGTTTGTATCCATGGATGGCAGATGGAGCAATTCAATGTGCTCTATTTAACTTTAAAGTAGGAATCCAAGGCAAACCATAAAAAGCAATTTACTCATTTTGCTCACTGTTACACAGAATTAGCTATTACTTGCTTAGCTGTTAAGATAGACCTCTAAAAGAGGTACCACCTTGTAAGTACAGAAAGTATAACTGAACAACCAATTTTAGTGAATGCTGCAAATGTATTTTGGAATTATAAGCAATTTACTTAAATTAGCTTCTAGCACTTTTACTCAACTATGGACCTAGATCTGCAAAAGCAGCAAAGTTATGGAGGACCTTGCAGTAGGGGGTCAAAAGACCAATCCGACCCTTATAAAATTCATGACCAATGATTTCTTGTAGACTGTTTTCACATCCCAACCCCCCGGGCACAATAATAATAAAGATATAAAGCTTTATTAGTATGCAAATACAGTTTGGCCTTAAATGTAAATGTAATGGTTTATAGTCTAGTATCAGTATATATACGATCACTCAACTTTACATTTACACCCTGGCCTGGGTTTCAGAACTTTTTCACACTGTTATCTGTCTCAGTTCCCTCAGGGAACATACTAGGGGGCACCCACAATACAGTGCACACACGCTAAGAACCCACTAGCAGCCAGGTACCCATTAATCCTGGGTGGAGAGAGGCACAGCACAGTCCAGGTTAACATCTTGCCCAAGGATGTTATCCCACATGAAACAGTCTGCATCACTGGGGATCAAGCCCACGACCCTTGGATTATGAGTCCACCACCCTACCAACTGAACCACATGACACTCCTTCCTTAAAGCAGGAGTGGAAGGTCAAATTCGACCCTTCCATTAGATTCCCAGCTCATGATTTCCTTAAGTTTGATTTAACATTCTGAACCCCTATGACCAATGATGAAGGAATTATAAATGAAAATATCCCCAAAATGTAGGAAAAAGGCTGACATGCCAATATTTTTAGGCCAGCCATGATCTTGAAGAAATCGGTCAATGGTCAAATTTATGCTTGCTTATAGGGGATACACACATGCAATATATATATCAGCCATATGATGATCTGTGTGTGTTTACCAGGCCAAAATATGAAGAAATGACCCACATTTGACCTGTGATTTTACAGTGCAAGGCGAAGGCCATAAAACTAGGCTTTTAGGCCTTACCATATGTACCCATATGTAATTACTATAGAAAAAAAAGCTGACATGCCCAGAGAAAGAGATTGAAGGTCAAACTTGGCATGTTTGTGGGAAACGTATGTATATATGTTATATATATATATACATCATTCAGAAGATGATCAGTCTTTTTGTGAGTACCAGGCCAAAATGAGAAAAAAGAAATGTCCTAAATTTTGATGTTTTAAAGGATGCCATTGGTCTTCTTGTCGGAGGCCCGGGCCATAAACATTAGACTCCGAGGTCTTTAACATATATTCCTATAAACCAAATTTGAAAGGTCTGTGTAAAATATTTTCAACATAATGTCTTTTAAGTTATGATCTGGACCTTTTGAAGGTTGCAATTGATATTACAGTTCTATCCCCTTAGAGTCTGTGATATGATAGAGATTAAGTGCTATAAAAACTCATTACATAAAAAATACTTTTAGAAGTTATTACATGCAAAAGGGAATCTACAGGTTGACCATGCTACACTAAAGTATCCCTAATTTTGGTCTGGGGTACACTTATCAGGCCATATGTGTATCAGATTTGTTAAAGGATTACAGGTACTTACCTTTCACCCTTTTGAAATTGTGGCATGTCATAGGTTTTGCATTACATTGCGATCCTGAAAGCGTACTCCCTTCTCACGAGTCCCAAGAGTGTCTTGCTAACTGTTTTGTGACTTTTTTCTCAGACAAAATTACCAAGATTAGGGACTCGTTTTCCAGCACTGACCTACTTAATTTTGACTTCTTTAAAATAGTTTCTTATGATGATATTCATAAGGCAATTCTGAAATCAGCAACAAAATCTTGTTTGTTGAATCCATGGCCTACCTTTTTTTTAAAAGAGTGTTTAGACATTCTTCTTCCCTCAATCACCAAACTCGTAACTTGTTCCCTGTCTGAAGGTGTTGTTCCTGCCGATTTCAAGAAAGCTGTCGTTACTCCACTGATCAAAAAAGCCTCACTACCGAGAGAACTACCGACCTGTGTCAGGCTTGTGCTTTATCTCAAAACTTGTTGAGCAAGAGGTTGCCTCCCAATTGAATGATCATGTCTGTTCTAATGGACTTGAGAATGTCGGCTTGTAAGTTAGTTCATTCAACCGAAGCTGCGCTGCTGTCAATTAAAAATGATGTCCATCTTGCTCTGGCCAGAGATGAGGCCACCGCTGTTGTGCTGCTTGACCAATCAGCTGCGTTTGATACGATAGACCATGGCACACTCCTAAATTGTCGGAGTTCTTGGTTTGGTGTTGTGTAGTTTTGGACTGATTCAAGTCCTACCTCTGATCGTTCAGTGTGTTAAGATTGGCCCTATCCTGTCTGATGCAAAGAAGCTTTTATTTGGGGTGCCTCAGGGCTCTGTCCTGGGTCCAATACGGTTTTCCTTGTATACTACTCCCCTCAGCAAAGTCATTCAAAATCATCCCGGCATATGTTTCCACTTTTATGCAGATGATACGCAGCTATATGTCGATCTCACACATAAGAATGTGGCTCATGCCTTTGACTGGTTGAAAAGATGCTTGGATGAGGTCAAAAAGTGGTTGTCTGCAAATAAGCTGAAGCTGAACCCAGATAAAACTGAATTCATTATTTTTGGTTCAAAATTAAAATGTGAAAAATTCAACAAGTCTTTTCCTGTTGATATTCTTGGTAATTCCTCTCTCCTGTAGGGGCAGTCAGGAACCTTGGCGGATGGTTTGATAGTGATTTTTCCTTTTCGAGGCACGTTCAGAATATCTGCATGTCCTGTTTTGCTCAAATCAGAGATCTTAAGCATCTCGGAGGTTATCTGACATGTCATGCTGCTCTTATGGCTGCGAATGCTTTGGTTGGGAGTCGACTTGACTACTGTAATTCCTTGTTTATGAGTCTTTCAGCTCTTTATCTTCGTAAGCTGCAATGTGTTCAAAAGAGATTAGCTAGAATTGTTATACCACTAAGTAATAGAACACCATTAAGTATTCACACATCACTCCTGTTAGGAAGACTCCATTGGTTGCCCATTGAACACCGTTCCATATACAAGACTGCCTTACTGGTGTACAAGTTACTACATAGTGCTTATCCAAAATATTTTGTACCCCTCCTTAAACCTAGACATAGTGTCTATAACACACCCAAAAGCCAAGCAGATGGCGTGTTCCTTGAGGTCCTACACTTTGCCCCTTCAGTATACAAGTCCTGTAAGCATTTTGGCCTAAGCTTTGTTCATGATGTTCCAAAATTCTGGAATGATTTGCGGGATGATGTATGTTCAGCCACTTCTCTCGACTCCTTCAGAAAGAAGCTCAATACCTATCTCTTTGCACAAGCATATCCACCCTAATTTCTCCTTTTTCCTGGTTTCTCTCCGTGGCGCTGACCCTTGCTATGTCTCAGGTTAATGATTATAGTTTTCTGCCTTTCTGTTTGGTGCGCCTAGAGTCTGTCTTTCAGACAGTGATTAAGAGCTATAAAATACTATAAGAATTAGAATTGTGCTTCTTGGTACAAACAGAACTGAACATATGTGGGAAATGCTCGTCTCTCCCAGTATGACCTAGCAAGTCTTCAAAGCCATGTAAAGAACAAATCTGAATTTTGTTGGCATCCGTCATTGTTGGTACTTTTAATATCAAATTATAAATATTTCTTCAAATTGGGTATAATAGACTAAAGTTATATTCAATACCCATAGCATATAGTTCTACTTTATATAATTTTCAAAAATGCAGCTATTTCTGATGTTGGGATCTCAGAATTAGTTCTACATGCACCCAAATTCGACTGGCCCAGGTTCCACTAGCGCAAAGTATACCACTCAAGTGTGTTGGTGTTATAATATGTAAACTAGAATTTCAACCTTGTATAGTCTATACACAGAACCTTTCATTGTAAACAGGCCAAAAATTCAGATTTGTCCTAATTGGTGAAGGAGTAGAAGTTATGGTAAGGTGGTCATTTTGAATATTTACCCACTAGTTGTGCACTACTTTCAGTTACACTGAAAGTAAACAAAATATTGCTTGTCCATCCATTTTTCTTAGACATTTTTCCTCCTGGATGGTATTGGAGTAGCAAGCAGAAAGTTCATGACTCACTGACTTAAAATGAAGAAGTTTAAAGGATCAATATTATCACTCCCATGTTTTCAAACTAAAGGACTTTTTGACACCAAACATAGTGACTACACTGAACTTTTCTCAGCTAAAAGATTTAAAAAAATATATATATATTCAAAAGTATTACTTTTAGAAAATTACTTTTTTAAATCTTATTATGAAGTCAAGTCAGAAAAACACAATAAAATTTGAAGTATAAATTTATTCTTTAATATCATTGTGTTCCTGTTGAAGGAATACACAAATTTCCAATTAAATTTTATAAATTGCTGAGACAACATCCCAAAATACTGAATCCAATACTTAATTACTTCGAAAACTCACAATTTAACACAAGATTGCTTTTGATTACAATTCTACACTACTTATTACTATGAAGTGATCTTATACATTTGTCAGTGGTAAAGTGAGTACAGTAAAGTTGCAGATTTAAAATCACTAAGAAAGATAATTTTATGACAAGTAATCATTTCAAGTATATGGTATGAAAGACATGTACAGAATAAGCACACAGCATATTTTTGTAGTAGTTCTGACAATACTCTGTTCCTGCAAAGAGATGATAACGCCACAACAAATACAGATTAGACTCCAAGTCAATACCAGAATCTCTCCTTATACATTTAAAAAAAATTTTGCTTACACAATCTTTCCTTTACAAAATAAGGTATCAATATTTCCATATATTTTCTGATATTTCTTTGACTTTATGATGAAATGACTGAACCTTTTGTGTCAGTTTTAATGAGTATTAGATACACAGCTTCACTTGGTTTGTAACCAGCTGATGGACAAAAATAACCATAAATTACAGCATTATGGCAAAATATATAAGCTATGAAAATGAGCAAAAACTGAGTTTGCACTCACTATAATGAATAACCATGGCTTTTAAATCCACCAGTTGTTCTAACAGAGCACCAGACACACTGATATATTAACTGTCTTCTAATGATACTGTATAATTTGAAAATTAATGGCAATATACTAAAAAGATGGCAAGCAAAACTGAAAAGGTGTTACACTCCCAGGAAAGAAGAGACTGGAGTATTTCCATGGAATATATATTGAAAGTAGTTTTGAACAAGTTTAACTTTAGTTATATACAGTAAAAACCATACTTTATGTTTTCATATGAAGCAGAACTGTATACTTTTACTGAAGTGAGTGACAAGTTAATATAGAGATGCAGATTGTTTTAACTATGGTAGTAAAAAGTTCATAAACGCTATAAATTAATGTATAAATGTATTGTCAGTTGGTTACTAAATCAAAGGGTATGCTCAATATTTCAAATATCTTCAAAGTAACCTTTCTGGTAAAAATTCCAAGTTATACAGTATTCCATGAAGAAATAGCACCGCCATTTTAAACCTCAAAGAAAATTTACAACACACAAAGTTTATTTGTATAAATTTCTCTACATATTAATTTTAAAGGATATGGCTTTTATCCACACTCAACTATTCTATTTACCTGAAATAGACCAAAGGCATAAAGTAATTATCAGCTGTTTGAGATGATCAGAAAATATGAAGTTCAAGCACCGAAATACAAGAGTATTTGACAAATGTAAGATGCAACATAAATACAAAAGTGGACAATCTCTGTACACAAATACACCTGCTGGCACAACTATGGCAGAGTCCAGGAATAGTTTACTCATAAATTTTGTCAGAATTTTTTTATGGGAACAATTTTTATTAATTTTCAAGCTTTAAGAAATTTACCTGAATTAATCCTCAAAAGCATTTCTTTTATCTCCTAATGCAACCAATATACATTTAAAATTCACAAGGAATAAGTTTACTGTCTAAATTTATTTGCTAAAATAGGTAAAATTAATACCTAATGAAAACTATCAGTTGTGTAGTGCACTTTTCATGATTTGTAAAAAAAAAATCTGGCTATTTCTATGATGAAAAGAACACTCTTTAAAGACTAGTTAATGGTAAAAGGGTATACTATTTGAATACGCAAACTAGTACTCTTTCTAATTCAATGGAAAGCCTCTTCAAGGCTTGATATTTACTAAGATCTACTAAGAAAAAAAAAGTAGATCAGAGCGTGGGGGGTTTCACTGAATGTCAAATGACAAGCTAACCATCAGAATCTTTTATATGAAACACAGCACAAGTCACTGCACACTGATAACACACAACACACACTGATATGAAGAAAACACACACTTTTGTTTATAAAACATTTGTCAAGCTACATAAAGGCACCACAAACCAGAGAAGAGAGTGCACATCTTGGACTAATTCATCTAAACAACTCGACAAATGTCTGGTAATTTTTTTACCTTTGCCAAGAAGGTTATGCTTTAGATTGCATTTGTCTGTTTGTCTCTGTCCAAAACTATAGCAGCTTTATGATTTTTTGTGGCCTGACCAAAGGAAGAATTAAATTTTGGGAAAGATCCAGATATTACTCTGGATATATAAAAAAATCCCCAATTTTCAATAAGTATTCGAGTGAAATTACAAAATAGAGATATTTGGCTGTCTTGGCGAAGGTCTGCCCTCTACGAGTGCTTTCTAGTTCTGTTTGATTTTTTTTAACACGAGCGTTTTTTTTTTCAAAGTTACAACTGATTTACTCAACAGTGAAAACCTGAAAGTAGCTATTGCTAAGCTACACAATGAGCTACAGGTCTGCAATTTCACTATGTTATAGCTGACCCATAATTAGGTGAACAACATATTTAAACACAAGCAATCAGTGCCTGTGAACGAGCATTTTCATCATCATATTTTACATAATTTGAAGGTTACAGTGACAGTGTTAGCATTCAGCCCATATTTTAGCAACACTGATATAAAGAAACTGATATTTTATATGCTTTGTAAGTATTATAAACATTGGTACATGATTTATGAAAACAATAATTATATAAAGGATTACAAGTTCCATATCACAGCCTACATCTTAACACATCCACAAAAACTTTCACCTTTATAAAACAATTTTTAGAATGTTTATATGAAGAAGTTGACAAAAGAACTACATGCACTTGGTCAAATTTAGAAACACAAATTCACAAAGGAAGGCTGCAAACTGAGATGAGGTTTCCTGACAAAGGATGGGGGGGGGGATGTTTTTTTCTTGTGTTCTTTGTTTTCTTGTCAAGGTTTCTTTGAAATACATGGTTGTTGACATGAACTACTCAAATTCCGTTGTTTTTTGTACAGAAAGGAATGTGACAAACGGCAGACACTGTATGTTAAATCTTTTTCCTTACTTTGCAAATATCTTTTAAAAATAAGTCATTGTCACAAAATAAATAGGAAATGCCAATCAAATTTAAACATTTTTAATGTGTTTTATATATATTATCTTCATGTCATATCAAACACAATAGCCTAATTGGGGTAAATTTTACAAAGTCCTATTTTTAAATAATAATTATTCATAAAATAATTTTATTCTCGTTGTTTGTAAATTTTTCATGCTGGTCAAAGATTTCATCAATAAACAGAAACTGGGTGTATTGGGAGTTTTTTCTCTTTGTTTTACCATGTCTACCACTATTCATAGATTTAATCACTAAAAGTTTAAAGCAGAATTATAAAATCAACGGGATTTTTGATAGAATTCTACATAATCAGCTGAATAAAGTTTACCAACATTACCATTTCAGATTTTGCGTATTTATAAGCTCCTGTTACATTAACAGACTTCGTATAACACAATCTATATCAGAAAACTTTTCAGGAAATGTTGACGATGGTACAGGCAACAAATGATTCAACGTTGGTGGTGGTCCAGATCACTGTCTGGATTCAAGAACATATTAAAGGATTTTTTTATCATTGCACACATAAGCAATATTTGAGGTGTTGGGCCTCGATGGAGGAATGCACTCTCCAAGTGTTCTTGTGATAAAACTGCATCTTCCACTTTATGGCTTTTATATTATCTGACAGAAATCTGTTCTCCCAATATGGTTGGATAACAGAGGATCTGCTGTATTGTCAAAAAACAACTCACTTTCATTCGTCTGTAAGTAGAAATCTCTGACATGTGCTTGATTTTAAATGATTCTTTTACAGAGTTTTTCATGGAAAAACCAGTTTTAACATTCCATAATTTTAAAGGGCTGTATACTGCAGTAACGGCAGTAGATTGTATCAGTGAGACTTTGCTTCTGTGGGCCAGAAACGTTATACTCTGCACAAGTTCTTATTGTAATTTGAACAAAAACATTTTCACTATGTGAAGAATTTTGGTTAGCTTCAATTTTCAGTTTTATTCAACTTTTTCTAAAAAGAAAATAATAAGTAAATTTATAGCTGAATTATGCTATTGTTATAATATTATTGTTATTTTGTCATTAATTATATCCCCAGACGAAAGTCGGGGATATATTGGATTCAGGTCCGTCGCGCCGCCGCCGCCGCCGCCGCCGTAGAAATTTCCTTGTGGACGCGATAACTCAAAAACAAATTAATATTTTTTTTTCAAACTTGGTACACATGTTAAGGGTGCCCAAAGGAAGATCCCTATTTTAAGGTGACCTTAAACTCCCAGTAAAAAAGAACTTATGGCCACCTTAAGGTCAGAAATAGCACTTTTGGCCACTTAGAGCCCTGTAGGTCACAAACTATGATGCTCAGCTGGCTGAAATTTTACCTGACAACACATTAATATGTTCTTAGTACATGTGCCGAAAATCATGACTTTAAGTTGAGGAGAAAATTGTGTTTGAGGCCCATAAATACCCCCACTTAGGGATTTTTTGCTATACTTTTCACATATTTTGCCCTATAATTTGGAAGTGATAATTCTGATGAGTCTCAAACTGCGCTAGGTATAACTTTGATATGTAATCCTTGTCTGTAGAAAATTTTAGGGCTGTAGGTTTACCCAAAGGGGTCGACTTAAGGTCTCAAAAGTGCCCACAGAGACCCAATTTATGCACTTTTTGCCACTTTCAAGCACTGTAGCTTTCAAACTATGTCTCTCATCTAAGTTAAATATCATCTGGGAATATATATATATGTGTTTTCTTATATGTGCCCCAACATTTAGGCCTTTAATAGACAGTTAACCTGTGTATCAGGACCATAAACACCCACCAGAGTGACCCTTATAAGACATTTTTCACATCTTTTTCCCTGTAACTTGGAAATGGTAAGTCTGAGAAGTTTCAAACTGTATTAGATATATATTCTGTGTGTAATCTTAGTATGTAACAGATTTTAAGTCTGAAGCTTTAATTTTGAAGGTCAAATTGAGGTCTCTAAAAGGCTCCCAAAGACCCAATATTTGGACTTTTTGCTACTTTTAAGCCCTGTGACTGTCAAACTATGTGACTGATAGAGCTCAAATCCTATCTGGGAAGATATTAGTATGTTATTTATATATGTGCCAAAAATTAAGGCTTTAAGAAGACATTTAACCTGTGTATGAGGACCATAAATCCCCACCCGAGTGACCATTTTTAGACATTTTTCACATATTTTTCCCTGTAACTTGGAAATGGTAAGTCTAAGAAGTTTCAAACTGTATTAGATGCATATTCTATGTGTAATCTTAGTATGTGACAAATTTTAAGTCTGAGGCTTTAATTTGAAGGCCACATTTAGGTCTCTAGAAGGCCCCATAAAGACTCAGTATTTGGACTTTTTGCCAATTTTAAGGCCTGTGACTGTTAAACTATGTGACTGATAGAGCTGAAATCTCATCTGGGAATACATTATTATGTTCTTTTTACATGTGCCAAAAATCAAGGCTTCAAGTAGACATTTAACCTGTGTATGAGGACCTTAAACACCCACCTGAGTGACCCTTTTAAGACATTTTTCACATATTTTGCTCTGTAACTTGGAAATGGTAAGTCTGAGAAGTTTCAAACTTTATTAGATACATATTCTATGTGTAATCTTAGTATGTAACAAATTTTAAGTCTGAAGCTTTAATTTGAAAGCCACATCGAGATCTCTAAAAGGCCCACAGAGACCCAATATTTGGACTTTTTAACCACCTTTAAGCCCTGTGACTGTTAAACTATGTGATTGATGGAGCTGAAATCCCATCTGGGAATGCATTATTATGTCCTTTTTACATATGCCGAAAATCAAGGTTTTTAGTAGACATTTAACCTGTGTATGAGGGCCATAGACACTCGCCCAAGTGCCTTTTTGGACATTTTTTCCGTATTTTGCCCTGTTATTTGGAAATGCTTAGTGTGACAAGTCTTAAACTGTATTATATATAATTTTTGTTTGTTATGTATGTCCCCCAAAAAGTTTCAGATCTGTTGTTTAATTGCTAAGGTCTCTTTAACAATTGTAAAATGCCCACAGAAACCCAATTTATGGACATTATGCCACTTTAAAGCCCAGTAACTGTCAAACTATGTGGGTTATAGAGCTGAAATCTTTGAATTTTTAAAAGGAAATGCCTGTCTATTTAAATTTTGAATATTAATAATGTTATGGCTATCTTAGTCTTTTAAGAACTTATTTTTGTGTGTTATACCTCTGCTTGCTGAGTTTTTAACTTTTTAAAATGAAACTGGTTAAACATATTCAAGTAGACAAAATGGACACTTTAAGTGAGCTTTAAGTCCCAATATTAATGAAATTATATCCTTATGTAGTAAAAGTAGGGGATTTTTAACCCTCAACTAGCCCAGTTTTATTCAACTTGCCTCAGTTAATTTTGACACAGCTCCTACAGTTATGAACTCATTTCAGTTGATAATCACATACTTAAAATTCTCAATTCTTTTTGTATTTGAGTACCCCTTTTATATAGATTGTTTGTTTACCATTTATGCATCCCCCACCCGGATTCCCCCCACCCACCTCTGGGACCTCCAGCTATATTGAGTGACACTAAATAAACAAAGGTATTTAATGATATCAGATGAGAAACAAAGAACTCAATGGGGTTGCAGATCTTGTGTAATAGTGAGAGAGGTGTGGAGAAGGGGAGAGGGGTGGGGGTGGGAGGTGGTGGGCTTCATTACATATAACACAAAGGGGAGTCAGAACTGAGATTGTGTCACATATTTAGGTTGCATATATATGGACCACATATATAGGTATAGAGGAAATGAATAACTGAAAACAATTTGCAAATTCTAAAAATAATATAATAAAATAATAATATAAATAATTTTTTTTTAAATAATATTTTATTTGTGAACAAATATAGAAACAGATATGCGCTTTTGGGATTATGAATTTTAGAATGGACATTGAATCATCAATCATTTAAATACTTTGAAGGAAGATTGAAAAGTATGATGAGTTGAGTTAAAAATAATATTTTATTTGTCAACAAATATAGAAACAGATATGCTCTTTTGGGATTATTATTTTAGAATGGACATTCAATCATCAATCATTTAAATACTTTGAAAATAGGTTTAGAGTTATCATTGCAGGAAGATTGAAAATATAATTTGAGTTATGTATTCGGCGTCTGGGGATACACCATCTTCCTTGGAAGATATAAACAGAGTAGATTGATGTGCTGAAGTTCATATAATAATGGGTAATTATGTTTTAAAAAATTCCCGATCAAAACCTGTGGCGTGAGTGATGACCTGTCTGGGGATATGTTGGCGCCGAGTTGGCCCAATCTAGTTACAATATGCACAGAATCTTACAAATAGTACTTTTTTGTAAATATTCACCTTTAAGGAAATGCAATTTAGTGATCACTGATCACTACCACTATATACACAAACTACAGTGAAAAAACAAAATACATAAACAAAGATTATAAACACAAAACTTGCTGGAAATATAACAGAACTTCAAAATTTGTCCAAAATCCAATCACATCTTAGTTATCTTAATACTTTTAATTTATAGCTTATGTGGCATTGCTATGCTTTTAACTAATGCTAACAATTTTACTTTTTTGAGGGCATAATTACAGAAACCATTTTATGCAAATTGCTTTAATTGAAAAACAAAGTTAATGAAGAACAAGTATGTTTCTGAAACAAACACAAACAAAAAAAAAACAAAAAAAACATTCATATTAATGGTAGTTGAGGAAAATGGACAGTAACAGATTTTCAATTAAACAATGTCACTCTAAATCTCATGAATACAGAATAATATTTCTTCCTCTCAGCCAGAAGCTACAAACAACAGTAAATTTCAATGTTGAAACTCTCTAAGGACCAGGGATTCACAAAATGTTCATCTCCTCTTTTCAAATATATCCTTAAAAATTAAGGATTTCTATGAAATGATTTCTTTAGAAAAGAGACTTTAAAAATGAATGAGGTTTAGATTTGTTTCTGACAATATTCATACTTATAACAACTCTACTCATCAGAGATCAACTTAAGGGTTGAGACTCGACATTAAAGTCTGTCATAACACATACAGAAGTTTGTACACACCAAATGTCATCTGGTACAGAACAAAGCAACTTCTAAGTTTTAAGAACATCATACTCAAAAGACCAGTTGGTAAAACATAAGCATTTAAAAAGCAATTACTATTGAATATATTCAGACACATGACATATATATATACGTGTAAAAGTATATGGTAAAAGTGTCAGCATTTCAATGTAGTTACTTTTATTTACATTTTAACTCCGTATAAGGAGGAAACACTGATTATTCTATGTCAAACATTTAAAAAACATTTACAAAAACACTCCTATTCAACCTGTCAAATCCTTTCTATAGCAGAAAATATATGTGGAAAATAACCACCAAGACTACAGATCCCCATTTGTACAAATTATAAACATTTAAAGACTTGTGAGAAATCACATGTGTATAAACTCCTCTGAATTATCATTACGTATAAAAAGTCAAATGAAAGACTTGCACCTTTAATGGAATGATGTCATTGATTTATTGATCTCACATTTATGACAGAAGAAATGTAGACTTCTGAAAAGCACCTTGCACAATTTACCTATGGAAGACAATCTATCAATGGTGACACTTAAACATGCAGGGTTTTTTTTGTTTCAACAAAAAAGTTGTCACATACTAATCAATTTTATTTAACATCAAATTTATAGAAAATACAAGTAGTTTGTCATTAACTTAAGATTAACATAAAAATGGTTTATCTTAATTACATTTTTAACTATATAACATAATTGGTGGATTTTTTGTAAAAAAATGTTTTTAAATAAGTGCTTATAATTTTGTAAAATAAACATTTTACTTGACTGGACATTCTCCTAATTAACTAAAGCTTTAAAATCTTGTAATTACTTTGTGTGACAATAAATGTTTAAGTAACTGTAATTAAACACAAAAACGAGACAGCAATATCTTAACAAGCAGACTTTAACTCACCTAAAAATACTAAGTTTTGCACAATATAGCTGGGGTGTTAGTTATTGTCTAACACTAGCAGCCCGAGTATTAATTTAAACAAGGTAGCCAAAATATTGTTAAAACTGTAATAAATGCACTGAGCATTTAGAGCAAGAAATATGCAAGTCTCTATGGTACATAAATTCCACACTGGGGGCAACTTGTAAAGTAAAACAAAAGTATTCAATATTTGTGCCAGTATTATAAGCTATGGTATATATTACAGTGAAACCTCTATCCTCTGAACAAACAGGAAAATTAATTTGGAAAGTATAGAACGAAGGACTGTTACCATATAATGAGTTAGTACCGATGCTGTGCTCTGTAACGCCCATGTCTTCGTAAGTACCCCCCTTTCAATTTTATGTTGCTGCCCATAAATTGCTAATATGTCAATCTGAGTGAATCGTCTCCATTAAAACCCAATAATAGGTGTAATTTGATTATTTTATAACCATTTTCAACAAAATTTTCCTTATTTCATAAGTTATTTCACATTTTACTCTGCAGAGCTCTGTTTAAATCAACTGCTTTTTACTTACAGCTGATGTTTGTTAAAATGAGAGTATCCAGATTAGCAATATTTTTTCGGAACACCCGGCCAGTTTTTATTGTTGTAAACATCCATCCCCAGCTTTTGCAAATATTTGATCATATCACCCATGGGCGCTTCAGAGAGTGGCTACAGGTAAATACACGGTTTGTAGTGACAGAAAAGGCCAAATAACCTGAATACTTTTATTGTATCGAGATAATTTCATACTTTGAGAATTCAAGTATTCTCTTTTATGAAGGAGAATAACATTCAATCACTGTTTAATAGAGTTGCCCGTGAATTGGTTGGTGTTGCATTTTAATGAAATATCGTGAAAAGATTTTACAACCGCCACTTTGCTTGTAACAATGGAAGGGAAACTTAAAATATTGGAAACAAATCTGAAGAATCGCAAACTTTTATGCCATATTTTTGTGTATTTACAGCCTTTTATATTGATTTTGTATTAAATAAGTGACGTCCCTTTACAACCTCCATCTCGCTTGTCAGCAAACATAATGTACGGAAACTTAAAAACATTTGAAATAAATTAGAAACCTGAAGAAGTTACACTGTTGTATGCTATATTTTTGTGCATTTGGTGACTTTCACTGTGATTTCATTGAGAGGAAGCATCCATGTTTAGTGGGGTGTACCAATATCAGAAGACTCAGAATAAAAACAGTTTTGCATTGGTCACCTCATATTTTTTATACCCACTAATTACTACTATTTAACACCTTTGACAATATTATGATACCACCTTACTCACCTTTTGTTGGGTTTAAATGCATCTTTTGTATTTATATGTACAAGAAAGAAAGAAAAAAAAAGAATAAATTAATAAAATGATGACAAGATTAAAATACATAAGCTTTCTGACTAGTTTTACAGTCTGTTTTATACAATAATCAAATAAAATATAAATTGCTCATCACTTTCACGATTACATTACAAGTTCCTGTTCTACAATCTCCATTTCTTCTTGATCAATAAATGCCTTAATTTTAATACCCAGTAGCCCAGTCCTCTGTAGTACTTCCTCTGTGACTATAGACTTTTCCAAGTCACGTCCTAGCTTACCACTGACCAGGTCTTTTCTGATGGACTCAACGTTCTCCAACTTTGTACAGATGATCCTCACGTCGAAACCATCCCCCTCTTCTGTATCCAGAACCAAGATCCCTCGGTCTTGCTCAAAGTACTTAATCAACCCGTTGCGTGTTTTACTGGCCGAGTCTTGTAGGACCTCATGGATATCTTCTGTTTTCTGACGGAACAGGTCCAGTAAGTTCCGCAGGTTTTCTAGACTTGTTCTGGATTGGTTCAACTCTTGCAGGGAACTAGAGGGGGGTTGTTTGTTGTTGGAGGAATCCACTGTCTGGTGCTGTTGCTGCTCAGAAGATGATGTTATATGCGTGGTCGTATGTGATATGTATCGACTGGGTGAGATGCCTCGACGGGAATTCCCATTATTCAGGCTCGGACTCGGATGAATGGGCAAATGGTGGTTACTATGGTGACCGTTGCCATTACTGTCACCGTTGATATAGGAAGAGCTTCTCTGACTATTGGCTTTGGCCTTTTCTTTGTTTTTATTTTTGGAGAATAAGGAGGCGAAGCAAGCACAGAGACAGGAAGTGTTTTTTGTCGAGGAATCATCACAGGCCTCGACAAACTGAAACTGTTGCATGGAGCTGAGTTTGGTCTGCGAGTCCATGATTTGAGAGATTCGCTGACGCAGGTCATCGGCACTCACCCACTCACGGGACATAGCAGATTTACGCGGGGATTTCAGTAGGCTGTACACTGCATCCTGGTCAAACTTCAGAGCCTTCATCTCTATATGCAGAGTAAGCTGGCCTGAAAGATAGAAAGGCATACAAAATATTTCAATAACATAACCATGTGCAGAGTGAACTGAAGAAAAAAGATGATAGCATGTAAAGGAATACAGCCCAAGTACTTATCACAATATGTAAAATGTTAACTCGCTGAAAAAGTCAAGGGAACACAACTGTTCTGGAATATAGGTAGTGACAAGGGAATACAAACTCGACCATTAAAAGTTGACAATTACTCTTTACAGTCAAATCTCTGTCAACAGAAATATTTATTTGTCAAATGAAATTTCTTTTCATGCAAATGGAAACAGAAGGTCCTCAGACGGCTGTGCCATATAGCATGCAACTAGTTATCTGGAAATAATACTTAAGTAGAAGTACTATATGACTTGAAATATTAATTTTAAGTATTTTAACTAGAGATTGCGGCTCGCCGCAGTGTATCCCCGGACGGGACATAGTTAAGGCGTGAATATGTCGGTCTTGAGCCTGTTTCCTGGAGCACCAGGTCAGGATTCTCCATAGTACCAGATTACTCCCAAAAGCTAATCACTAGTTCTTTCACTTATATCTGTCTTTAAAAATTAGATTTGATGGATCCAGAAGATCCATATGGTGATCCGGATCACTTCCAAAATTCAATCATTTAATCCTTTTACCTTTTCAGACATATTCTAAAAATTTCATCAAAATCCGTCCATAAGTTTTTTTAGTTATCTTGTACACAAACACATCTGGCAGCCTGGATCCACATGATCCAGACAGTGATCCAGATTACTCCCAAAAACTAATCACTTGTTCTTTGTCCCATTTAAGACATTTCCTGAAAGTTTCATAAAAATCCATCCATGACTTTTTGAGCTATTTGTCTTTAAAAATTACATTTCTTGGATCCAGATAGTGGTCCAGATCACTCGCAAAATTGAATCATTTCTTACTTTTACCACTTCTTCCTTTTACCATTTGTAACATATCCTAAAAATATTAAAGTCAATCCCAAGATTATGTGGCAGCCTGGATCCAGATGATCTAGACAGTGATCCAGATCACTCCAAAAATTTAATCACTTGTACATTGTAGCATTTAGGCCCTTTGCTGAAACAATCCATCCATAACTTTTTGCGGTATCTGTCTTTAAAAATTACATTTCATGGATCCAGAAGATCCATATAGTGATCCGGATCACTTCCAAAATTCAATCATTTCATCCTTTTACCTTTTCAGACATATCCTGAAAATTTCATCAAAATCCGTCCATAAGTTTTTGATTTATCTTGTACATAAACACATGTGGCAGCCTGGATCCAGATGATCCAGATCACTCCCAAAATCTAATCACTTGTTCCTTGTCCCATTTAGGACATTTCCTGAAAATTTCATCAAAATCCACCCATGACTTTTTGAGCTATTTGTCTTTAAAATTCCATTTCATGGATCCAGAAGATCCAGATAGTGGTCCAGATCACTCGCAAAATTGAATCATTTCTTCCTTTTACCACTTCTTCCTTTTACCATTTCTAACATATCCTAAAAATATCATCAAAATTCATCCTAAAATTTTGTGCCAGCCTGGATCCAGATGATCCAGATCACTCCAAAAATGTAATCACTTGTTCCTTGTCCCATTTAGGTCATTTGTTGAAAATGTCATCACAATCCATCCATAACTTTTTGAGGTATCTGTCTTTAAAAATTACATTTCATGGATCCAGAAGATCCATATAGTGATCCGGATCACTTACAAAATTCAGCCATTTCATCCTTTTACCTTTTCAAACATATCCTGAAAATTTCATCAAAATCTGTCCATAAGTTTTTCAGCTACATTGTACACAAACACATCTGGCAGCCTGGATCCAGATGATCCAGACAGTGATCCAGATTACTCCCAAAATCTAATCACTTGTTCCTCGCACCATTTAGGTCATTTGCTGAAAATGTCATCACAATCCATTCATAACTTTTTGAGGTATCTGTCTTTAAAAATTACATTTCATGGATCCAGAAGATCCATATAGTGATCCGGATCACTTCCAAAATTCAATCATTTCATCCTTTTACCTTTTCAGACATATCCTGAAAATTTCATCAAAATCCGTCCATAAGTTTTTGATTTATCTTGTACATAAACACATGTGCTTCTGGCATTCACCCATGTCTCAATGGGGTCAATTATGCCTTTTTGGCTATACAAGGACATATTCGTAGGGTAACACATTCATATAAACATGTCAGCCCATGGTTGTCCATCTTGTTGATCCTCTCAGGGGATGTCAGTATAAATCCTGGCCCAAATACTAGCCTTCTAACTGGGAGTCTAATAAACATTAGATCCATTAGAAACAAGTCTGTTGCTCTTGCAGAATTTATCAATAGCAATAAGTCTGATATTATTGCGGTCACTGAAACCTGGCTTCGACCAGACGACACAGACAGCTTTATAGCAAGTGTCACTCCTCCGGGCTATAAATGTACTCATGTTCCACGCCAGCAGGGGAGAGGTGGTGGTGTTGGGTTTTTCATCCGTGATGATATCGATTTTAAGGTTCTGCCTCAACCGTGTTTCAATACCTTCGAGTCCATATCTGTTCACCTATCCACAGGCAATGCTCAGGATATTGTTTTCCATACTGTGTATAGGCCTCCCAATGTTTCCAAAGCCAATTTCATTGAGGATTTCAGTTCCTTTGTCGAAGGTGCTGCCTTATCATGTTGTGAAAATGTAATATTAGGTGATTTAAATCTACACCTGGATAAACAGGATGGTTGGTCGCAGAAATTCAATGATTCCCTCTGCCAATATAATTTCACCCAAATTATTGATTCCCCAACACACATTCATGGCCATATATTAGATGTCATATGTGTGAGGGACACCTTTTCAAAGGCACTCTGCGCTAAGGTTATAGCTGGGCTATCTGACCATTTAGCCATCACTTTTTCGGTCAATATACCTATTGAGGTTCCCTGCAAATTTAGACAAGTTAATACCCGGAAAATTCACAAGATAAACATCACGGATTTTAAAGAGGACATCCTGAATTCTGATCTAATCAAGCATCCTCACAGAACAGCCAGTTTGCTCAGTCACCAATATTTCAACACCTTGCGCAGCATTCTAGACAAGCATGCCCCAATAAAGAGGAAAATGGCTCCAGTGCACCCCGACAAAGGCTTTGTGAATTCAGACATCCTCTCAGCAAAGCGTCTGAAGCGCAAGTGTGAGCGAGTATGGCGCAGTAACAACTCTGCAATCAACCGGAGAAGATATCGAGCTGCTGTCAATCGCTACAATTTCCTACTGGAACAATCAAGACGCAGGCACTATTCCACTGTCATTGCTGAAAATAATGGTAACCCCAAGGCTCTGTGGAACACTTTCAAGAAAATCTTGCACAAAACCTCAACTATCATCCTACCCGATCATATTAGTCCTACTGATTTAGCTAACACTTTCGGTCATTTTTTCAGTGACAAAATTGTGAAAATCAGAGTTGCTTTAGAGTCATCAGTGCCTGTTTCCCTCACAATACCGAAGAGTAATAGCAGTGCCCTGACCTCTTTTGAGCCTGTATCTGAGGATGACATCCTCAAAATCCTAAGGTCATCCAACACCAAATCATCCGACCTGGACCCAATCCCTACCGCACTAGTCAAAGAGTGTGCGGACATTTTGGTCACTCCAATATTATAAACTATTCACTCAAAGAAGGGAGTTTCCCAAACTGTTTCAAAACAGCATATGTCACCCCTCTTCTCAAGAAACCAAACTTAGACAGAAATCTCCTAAAAAACTATAGACCGGTATCCAACCTTAGTTTCTTATCCAAACTGATCGAAAAAGTAGTTGCCAAACAGTTAAATAATTATATCGATAGCGAGGGGCTCTCCAATGTCAACCAATCCGCTTACAGGAGACTCCATTCCACAGAAACAGCGCTGTTGAAAATCCAGAATGACATTGCTGCTTCGTTGGACTCTGGTAAGGCTGTTGCACTCACACTGCTAGACCTCTCAGCGGCATTCGACACTATCGACCATGACATTCTTTTTAATTCCCTAAGAGATTGGTTTGGGGTTGATGGCACTGTGTTGAGGTGGATCAGATCCTATCTCTCAAACCGGAAACAGAAGGTTAAACTAGAAATAGGACGCATCTGTGGCCAGATGCTGGATGTATCCACCGACAAAGGCCAACTAACATAGTTTAGAAGATAAAAAGCATTTTTCGTTAATAAGCAAGGTGAAAGCACTTTTAAGTTTGGCTACCCTTATTTGACCCTGTAGCAGGGGCCCAAGGTGAAGTCTGACCACATCAAAAGATTCGCAGTCCATGATTTCGTATAAGTCGTTTTCACATTGCAAACCTCTAGGACCAATAATAAGCAGGAGGGGCCCAAGGTGAAATCTGACCACATGAAAAGATTTGCAGCCCATGACTTCCTCTAAGTTGTTTTCATAATAATGAGTTATTTGTGAAATACTGGCTATCTGCAATACTTGTAGAGATAATTCGCATTTACTCATTTTGAGTAGGTGAATAATTAGCTACGGGTCTGAAACTTCACCAAGTGAAAGCTCTCTCAAAAGTAGGCAAATGAGTTATTTGAGAAAAATTGGCTATCTACAATACTTTTAGAGATAATTCGAATTTACTCATTTTCAGTAGGCGAGTAATTACCTACGGGTCTGGAACTTCACCATGTGAAAGCTCTCCCAAAAGTAGATGAATGAGTTATTTGATAAAAAATTGGATATCTGCAATACTTTTATAGATAATTAGCATTTACTCATTTTGGGTAGGTGAATAATTAGCTACAGGTCTGAAACTTCACCAAGTGAAAGGTCTCCCAAAAGTAGGTGAAGGAGTTATTTGACAAAAATTGGCTATCTGGAATACTTTTAGAGATAATTTGCATTAACTCATTTTCAGTAGGTGAGTAATTACCTACGGGTCTGAAACTTCACCAAGTGAAAGCTCTCCCAAAAGTAGGTGAAGGAGTTATTTGACAAAAATTGGCTATCTGCAATACTTTTAGAGATAATTTGCATTTACTCATTTTGAGTAGGTGAGTAATTACCTACAGGTCTGAAACTTCACCAAGTGAAAGCTCTCCCAAAAGTAGGTGAAGGAGTTATTTGACAAAAATTGGCTATCTGCAATACTTTTAGAGATAATTTGCATTTACTCATTTTGAGTAGGTGAGTAATTACCTACAGGTCTGAAACTTCACCAAGTGAAAGCTCTCCCAAAAGTAGGTGAAGGAGTTATTTGACAAAAATTCGCTATCTGCAATACTTTTAGAGATAATTTGCATTTACTCATTTTGAGTAGGTGAGTAATTACCTACGGGTGTGAAACTTCACCAAGTGAAAGCTCTCCCAAAAGTAGGTGAAGGAGTTATTTGACAAAAATTGGCTATCTGCAATACTTTTAGAGATAATTCGCATTTACTCATTTTGAGTAGGTGAGTAATTACCTACAGGTCTGGAACTTCAGCATGTGAAAGCTCTCCCAAAAGTAGGTGAATGAGTTATTTAAGAAAAATTTGCTATCTGCAATACTTTTAGACAAAATGCAGAATTACTCATTTTTAGTAGGTAAGTAATTTAGCCACAGGCCTAATTTAGATATAAAGCCTACCAATAGAGTACTGTGGTGCACCCTGTAATATACTTTGCAAACTCGAGAAGGCTAGCTATAATATTTTTTTTTGTTAGAGCGGTAATGGTGAAATCTCTCTACACACTACGGCTATCCAGTGGATACAATGATTTACTCAACAGTGAGAACCTGAAAGTAGATATTGGTAAGCTATGCCATGACATAGAGGTCTGCAATTTCACTCTGTTATAGCTGACCAAAAATTATGTGAATAACATATTTAAACAAAATACTGTAAATGTAATAGTTTTCACGTTATAACTGATTTACTCAACAGTGATAACGTCAAAGTAGCTATTACTCAGCTATGCAATGAGCTACATGTCTGAATTTTTTCTATGTTATAGCTGACCCAAAATTAGGTGAACAACATATTTAAGCAAAATACTGTAAATGCAATAGTTTTCAAGTTACAAGTGATTTACTCAATAGTGACAACCTGAAAATAGCTATTGCTCAGCTATGCCATGAGCTATAAGTCTGTAATTTCACGACGTTATAGCTGACCCAAAAGTAGGCGAACAACATATTTTAACAAAATACTCCAAATGCACTATTTTTCAAGTTACAAGTCATTTACTCAACAGTCAGTACCTGAAAATAGCTATTGCTCAGTTGTGCCATGAGCTACAGGTCTGTAATTTCACTATGTTATAGCTGACCCAAAAGTAGCTGAATAACATATTTACACAAATTTCTGTAAATGCAATACTTTTCCAATTACAACTGATTTACTCAACAGTGTGAACTTCAAAGTAGCTATTACTCAGCTATGCAATGAGCCACAGGTCTGGAACTTCACTATGTTATAGCTGACTCCGAAATAGGTGAATAACATATTGAAACAAAATACTCTAAATGTAATACTTTTGAAGTTATAAGTAATTTACTCAACAGTGATAACCTAAAAGTAGCTATTACTCAGCTATGCTATGAGCTACAGGTCTGAAATTTTACTATGTTATAGCTGACATAAAAGTAGCTGAATAACATATTTATACAAAATTCTGTAAATGCAATAGTTTTCAAGTTACAATTGATTTTACTCATGATGGAAGTTACTGAAAAGCCCAAAAGTAGCTATTACTCACTTAGCTATTGAGACAGACACCCAAGTTACTCACCATGTTGTAGCTATGAAAAAAGTATCTGAATAACATATTTTAACAAAATGCTCTAAATGCAACACTTTTTAAGTTATAAGTGATTTAGTGCATGATTTCATGACTTTTAATGCATTTTAGACATTTTTGTCTACCACAGGCCTAATTTAGACATAAAGCCTACCAAAAAGATAGGGTGGCGAGTCCTCTAGCATACCAAGCCACCTGCCAAATATGAAAGAAATCTGGAAAGAAATGTGGACTGTAGGTCGCTAACAAGCAATATTCCACATTTTAGACATTTTTGTCTACCACAGGCCTAATTTAGACATAAAGCCTACCAAAAAGATAGGGTGGCGAGTCCTGTACCATATCAAGTCACCTGCCAAATATGAAAGAAATCCGGAAAGAAATGTGGACTGTAGGTCGCTAACAAGAAATCTCTGCGGACGCGGACGCGGACGAGGGCGCGGACGCGGACGACGACGATGATGAATCCATAGTATCCCCGCTTCGCGTCGGGGATACAATTAGGAAATAGCTTTTCAGATGTGTTCTCACTTCCGTATGGTGTGCCTCAGGGTTCTGTCCTGGGCCCCCTCCTTTTTACCCTTTACACAACCCCTCTCAGTAATATCATTTCCAATTTCAATGTCACCCACCATCTATATGCTGATGACACCCAAATATATCTAGCATTGGACAATAGGAATTTTGATTCCAGTTTCGCTGAGCTTACAGAGTGTCTCACATGTATCCAAAACTGGATGGCTGGCGTGAAATTGAAACTCAATCCCGAGAAAACTGAATTTATTATAATAGGTGATAGACAAGCCAGAGAGTCCCTCATTAATAAATTCCCTACTCAACTTCTCGGAAATTCTATTTCCCCTACTGATACAGTCAAGAACCTGGGTGTAATTTTTGACTCTGGAAACACCTTTTCCAACCACATAACTAATATGTGTCGAGCCTGCTACTACCACCTTAAGGACCTAAGACGTATTCGTAAATTCCTCAGTGTGGAAACTGCAGCCTTGCTTGCAAACTCAATGATCAGTAGTCGACTTGACTACTGCAATTCCCTACTTTATGGCATCAGTAAGTACAATGTTGCTAAACTCCAAAAGATACAAAATGCCCTTTGTAGAATTGTTTTTAGACTTGATAGAACTAGCCATGTCACTCCTTTTCTTCAAAAACTACACTGGCTTCCTATCACTTACCGTATATTGTTTAAGTACAATCTAATTACTTTCAAGGCTATAAATTTCTCTCAACCCATATACCTATCATCCTTGATCAAAACCAGTTGTCTAACACGTGGAAATCGTCTTTCTCTTTCCTCAGCCTCTCACAAAAAGGTCATCGGTAGGAGAGGTTTTGTAGTGGCTTCCCCCATAGAATGGAACAGACTCCCACAATCAGTACGATCACAACAAACAATAACAGGTTTCCGTAGCCAGCTAAAGACCTACTTGTTTAGATTAGCATATCCTCCACCATAGTACATCTCCCTGGCGGGCGCTAACCTTGGATCATGACCTCGAACGTCCCTCGACTTTCCCTTTTTGATTTCAAGCGCATTAGAGGATGTTGCATCAATTTTGCGCTATATAAATGTTTCTATTCTATTTCTATTCTATTCTATGTGGCAGCCTGGATCCAGATGATCCAGATCACTCCCAAAATCTAATCACTTGTTCCTTGTCCCATTTAGGACATTTCCTGAAAATTTCATCAAAATCCACCCATGACTTTTTGAGCTATTTGTCTTTAAAATTCCATTTCATGGATCCAGAAGATCCAGATAGTGGTCCAGATCACTCGCAAAATTGAATCATTTCTTCCTTTTACCACTTCTTCCTTTTACCATTTCTAACATATCCTAAAAATATCATCAAAATTCATCCTAAAATTTTGTTCCAGCCTGGATCCAGATGATCCAGATCACTCCAAAAATGTAATCACTTGTTCCTTGTCCCATTTAGGTCATTTGTTGAAAATGTCATCACAATCCATCCATAACTTTTTGAGGTATCTGTCTTTAAAAATTACATTTCATGGATCCAGAAGATCCATATAGTGATCCGGATCACTTACAAAATTCAGCCATTTCATCCTTTTACCTTTTCAAACATTTCCTGAAAATTTCATCAAAATCCGTCCATAAGTTTTTCAGCTACATTGTACACAAACACATCTGGCAGCCTGGATCCAGATGATCCAGACAGTGATCCAGATCACTCCCAAAATCTAATCACTTGTTCCTCGCACCATTTAGGTCATTTGCTGAAAATGTCATCACAATCCATTCATAACTTTTTGAGGTATCTGTCTTTAAAAATTACATTTCATGGATCCAGAAGATCCATATAGTGATCCGGATCACTTCCAAAATTCAATCATTTCATCCTTTTACCTTTTCAGACATATCATGAAAATTTCATCAAAATCCGTTCTTAAGTTTTTGATTTATCTCGTACACAAACACATCTGGCAGCCTGGATCCAGATGATCCAGATCACTCCCAAAATCTAATCACTTGTTCCTTGTCCCATTTAGGACATTTCCTGAAAATTTCATCAAAATCCACAATGACTTTTTGAGCTATTTGTCTTTAAAAATTATATTTCATGGATCCAGAAGATCCAGATAGTGGTCCAGATCACTCGCAAAATTGAACCATTTCTTCCTTTTACCACTTCTTCCTTTTACCATTTCTAACATATCCTAAAAATATCATCAAAATTCATCCTAAAATTATGTTGCAGCCTGGATCCAGATGATCCAGATCACTCCAAAAATGTAATCACTTGTTCCTTGTACCATTCATCCTTTTACCTTTTCAGACATATCCTGAAAATTTCATCAAAATCCGTCCATAAGTTTTTGATTTATCTTGTACATAAACACATCTGGCAGCCTGGATCCAGATGATCCAGATCACTCCCAAAATCTAATCACTTGTTCCTTGTCCCATTTAGGACATTTCCTGAAAATTTCATCAAAATCCACCCATGACTTTTTGGGCTATTTGTCTTTAAAATTATATTTCATGGATCCAGAAGATCCAGATAGTGGTCCAGATCACTCGCAAAATTGAATCATTTCTTCCTTTTACCACTTCTTCCTTTTACCATTTCTAACATATCCTAAAAATATCATCAAAATTCATCCTAAAATTTTGTTGCAGCCTGGATCCAGATGATCCAGATCACTCCAAAAATGTAATCACTTGTTCCTTGTTCCATTTAGGTCATTTGTTGAAAATGTCATCACAATCCATCCATAACTTTTTGAGGTATCTGTCTTTAAAAATTACATTTCATGGATCCAGAAGATCCATATAGTGATACGGATCACTTCCAAAATTCAGCCATTTCATCCTTTTACCTTTTCAGACATATCCTGAAAATTTCATCAAAATCCGTCCATAAGTTTTTCAGCTACATTGTACACAAACACATCTGGCAGCCTGGATCCAGATGATCCAGACAGTGATCCAGATTACTCCCAAAATCTAATCACTTGTTCCTCGCACCATTTAGGTCATTTGCTGAAAATGTCATCACAATCCATCCATAACTTTTTGAGGTATCTGTCTTTAAAAATTACATTTCATGGATCCAGAAGATCCATATAGTGATCCGGATCACTTCCAAAATTCAACCATTTCATCCTTTTACCTTTTCAGACATATCCTGAAAATTTCATCAAAATCCATCAATAAGTTTTTGAGCTATATTGTACACAAACACATCTGGCAGCCTGGATCCGGATGATCCAGACAGTGATCCAGATCACTCCCAAAATCTAATCACTTGTTCCTTGTCCCATTAAGGACATTTCCTGAAAATTTCATCAAAATGCACCCATAAGTTTTTGAGTTATCTGTCTTTAAATTAAATTTCATGGATCCAGGAGATCCAGACAGTGATCCGGATCACTCCCAAAATGTAATCATATCTTCCTTTTACCATTTTGGACATATCCTGAAAATTTTATCAAAATCCATCTGTCAGTTTTTGAGTTATCTTGTTCACAAACAAACAAACAAATAGAGGGCCAAAAATGACCCTCGGTCAGGTACTTTGGCGGTCAGTGGATGACCTTCAATGAAGATCTTCAAGGTCAAATTTCTGCATGCTTACAGAGGACATATATATGTATTATATATACCAGCCATAGGATGATCTGACTTTCTGTATCGGAGAACTGGGCCAAAAAGTGAAAAAATGGCCAAAATCTGACCTTTAAGAGGCCACCAGTGACCTTGAGATTGAAGGTCAAGGTCACAAAACAATAGCGTTCATGGCATTGCCCATATATACCAAATTTGAAAGTTCTAACTAAAATATTTTTTAAGTTATTGCGTCCAAAAGGAAATCGGCGGCGGCGGCAGCGGCGTGAACGTACTGAATCCTAAGTATCCCCGACTTTCGTCGAGAAATTAGTGAAACTTTTTGGTGGCTTAAATTTCTACTTACACCAGTATATTCTTCAGAGAATTCAACTTAACTCGGCCAATCAATAGCTTGAGTAAGACATTACAACCTTTATGACGAAGCTAACTCGACTTTACAGCTTTAAGTCTTTGGGAAACAAAAGGTTGAAAAAAAGAAGCCTTTTACTGTAAAATCATGGAAAATTATTACTAGACACAATTTATATATTTATATTTGGTTATCAGACTACTGTTGTTATCCACCATATTCAACACATTCACTTGAAAGTAAAGTAATTGTCTCATTAATTTGTACAGCTAATCATTTAAACTCAAGGATTCAATTAATAACAACACTTACCTCTGTGCCTTTTTTTGCTCAAATAACCTAAAAGTACAAAAAAAATCTTTGTAAATACATATAATTAGAAGATAGGAGTTAGAGTGAATAAAATATTAGACACCGCATGTGACTAATCTGTCAATAAACTATTCACAGATCAACATACATAATATGACTGCTTTCTGGTGCTTCCATAATAAAACACTGATACCATCTTATTTTTTTCAAAACAAAAAGGCCTGGGCACTTAGTAGTTTAAAACATCAGGGCTGTATTCAGAAAAGGAATTAGTGAACTATCAGCAAAAAAAATAAGCTTAAAGAACAAAGTCAAGAGGTCAAAGAGCAATCAGAATCACTGGTTTCTCTGTCAAATGTGGGTGTAAATATTCTAACATACAGATGACAAGTGCCACTTAATACATATGTCATAGCAGTAAAATACTTCTCTGAATAATGGGTTTGTAGTGGAATTCACTGTCAATGGAGAGTACACAGTTACATCAAAAACCAAAAAAAAGGTTTCTTTCTTCTTGTTGATAACACACATAAATATGCCAAAAGTGAAATTAAATAGTAATTTTGTGCTGGAACAATAAATTTCCCCTTCAAGTGTATACCTTTTCATACTTAAGCTAATTTCTGATAAATCTTTTTGCTTATCATTTTTGTGCATACAGCCACAAAAGACCAGGCATAAATTTGAAGCAAACATCTGTTCGAAACATAAAAACAGTGATAAAATTGCTAAAAAAAGGTGTTAATGAACCTGACTTCAATTTAAAAACCCGGGAAATGCTCAGGAAAATTGATACAAGAGAATGAGTTTGTTCTGTTTTGTTTATTTGTTTATTTGGGGTTTTACGTCGCTTTCAACACTGTACAGGTCATATCACGACGGGTAGTTTGAAGGGCAGAGGAAACCAGTACATATAGTTCGCTAGGGTTCTGTACTGTAAACTGCCGACCAACGGCAAGCAACTACCAGCTTTCCCACTTACGGCCATGACGGGGATCGAACCCCGGCCGCAGAGGTGGGAGGCGAGAGTGTTACCACTCTGCCACCGTGGCCCCCTTGTTCTGTTTTGTGTTAAAATGATAAGTGAAAATGTTAAAACTAAGTGTGTTTTTTTTTCAACATAGAAATCTCATGAATGTACAAGCAGAAGCAATTCAAGTCAAGTTTGGTACAGCTGGAGCCAGTTTTAACATATTTTACTATAATTAAGCACCAATTGATATTACAATCATATAAATCCTTTTTACATGGTGAAATATGCAATATAACAGGAAATTATGAATGGCACTGACAGCACAAGCATGTAAAACTCTTTTTTGAAATGTTTAGATCAGGTCAGAATTGCTTAAAATACTAAAAAGTTGAAAACAGTATTAGGAACCAGATTTGGGGTATCAACACCAGACAATATAGAATGTTTTGGGTGTGTAAGTAGATGTAAGCCACTATTGTACTGTGATTTTTATTCCTTTATCATGTGAACATGGTATATTTTATATGATTGGAAAACAAAATTTTTTTTAAAAAATCTTATTTATCTCTGTAAATCTAAATAAAGTAAATGAAGCAGTTACATCTAGTGCATACCATTATCTCTGGACTGAAGTAAAACTGGGCTTCTTCTCATTTTTAGTACCAGTTAAAACCTAACAATATGCCCTTCCATATTAAAGTAATATACATAAGTGCATAGCCTGCAGACAACTACTGACAGATATAGACAGGAACCAGCTGACCTCACATGAAGCCAACAAATATTCCTTTGTTTTGTGCCATCACAGATTCTTGCTAGTTCCTCACAATGTGAAGCTTTGTAAATACATTCTAGCCTAATAAAATACTTATAAAAAGTAAAAGAATGAATTAATGAGATAACCTTTTTCTAATTTCTATTCTTTTTTTCTGAAAAATATTCCAAGTCTGTTTTCGTGCGTTAGCAAAAGAAATGTCTGCTTTTCATCTGTATTAACAGAGATTATACAACTCAATTTTGGATGTAGTTATTTTAGATAGAATCTTGTATCATGTAATAATTTACAATTTTAACTATTTTATAAATATTCAAGTATCAGTAAAATAAACTCCCTTTTATAACATATCCTGTTATTACAATAGTTCATTGATAACGCTAGTTATGACATAGATACTTGAGAAAGCAATAATAAATGTACATAAAATAAAGATTTTGGACTATGTTTGAATACCGGATATCTGTGTGCATGTTTGAAAAAGATATCATGCCAATTTGAGTCTTATGTAAGGCTAACCTGAGCCACACATTACACCATAAATGAGGTCAATTGTTATACGTTTAGTGACAGCATACTTTATGTGATGCAATAAAACAAGGACTGATAACTCAGGATGTTTTCATCCTTTATCTCTTTCAGTGAGAGATGATTTCATAATAAACACATAGAGTAAGAAATGTAAAATTCGCCACATATCTGAGATTCGCCACATGTGAAAATACTAATAAAATAAATGAATTGTGGTGAGATTTGTTGAATGTATAGTAAATTAAGGCTTTTTGAACTGAAAAATACCAATTTTGAGACAAAAACATCATTTTCTTCATAAAATTAACTGGCGAATTTTAGATTCCTGGCGAATTTTAGATTTCTTACTCTACCTTATCACAAGAAATATGTACTGAAGTGGACACTTCTCAACAATATACATTTCTCTGGGAGACAAATACTGCTCAGCAAACATCATTACACTAATTCTAAGCCAATAGACAAACTACATTGCATTATACTAACAGCTTATTTTATAGCGAAATACCCTTACCATTTCCTAACAGTAGCTATTTGTTGGAGCCATCCAACCCAATGGCCAATGCAGAGATGCGATTTTAAGGTTTACTAACAACCTTAACCAAGCCATTGGGTTACAGTAGTCCGTCCTCCCGCCAAAGAGGTCACATGACAACATTGTTTACCTCATTATTTTTGTTGGCCATCAACAGTAGAGACGTGTTTTGGAAATCTTTGGAAAGTTTAAAGTTTTCAGGGATTATTTCATTTTTTATTGAGATTTTTTAATCATGGCGAATAATAAAGATTCATCAGATTCTAAATCTAAAAAATCCAGTTAGGAAATGGTAAGTATTTCTAATAAAATTGCAAATTTAATAAGTAAATTAAATTTTTATAAGTTAATACCCTATCCAATGGACAATTGCTAAACCGGTCGGCGCAGACTGGCCCGCCAAACGCCAGAAAAAGACGTCCTGTGTTTCCACCGGCTGGCCGGTCCCAGTACTGTGCATTCGCAAGGTGGCGCATGGTATTTACTTCCTGTCTAGACAACATGACGTCATAGCATCTTTTTCGTTGTCTAAAACTATTAGACCCCTAGTAAGCTGATAGCGGGGTCGGTGGGAGGGTCTTGTGTGTCCATTGGATAGGGTATTAACTTATAAAAATTTAATTTACTTATTAAATTTGCAATTTTATTGCGTTAATACATCCTATCCAATGGACAATTGCTGAATAACTACCGCTTGGTCGGCGGGTAAGTTACTAGGGACTTATGTGAACTCACAAGTAATAGCAAATTTTAACCTACGGTCTAGGCTGACTTCGTCAGGAGACCTATAGGTCCAGGCCTGGGTTGACTTTCAGGTCAGGAAACCCTGCAAGGCCATGGTCGGTTGCCAGCAGCCGGTTACCCGGGGCTATACCGCCGTCGCCCCCCCCCCCCTTTTTGCAGACCTGCTCTGAGGTAGGGGAAGAGAGGGATGAGTTCAGTCCCAGAATGCAAATAAACCTCCCAAAGGAAGCACGCCACTCTTAATTCTTATGTACATGAAGAAACTGTTTATACATATATACAAATCTCCTCAATCTACGGGCCACTTGTGGATCTGCTGAGCAGCCACTACCGAGCCCAATTGGTAAAGCTCTGAATCAGCCCAAGCCCTGCCCTTCATATAGAACTGTGTGAAGGTATTGTGACTTCAGTAGCAGGCTGACAAGATTGGATCTAAGGAGACTCCCGACTGGAAGGCCTTAGAAGCAGCAAAGGCCCTGACATCATGGGCTTTAACCTGATGTTAAATGTGGGCCTCGTGGTCAGAGAGCTCATAACATAGGATCACAGTCTGCTTGATCCAAGAGGAGATAGTGGCAGGTGAGATGTCTTTGTTGAAACCTTTCTTAAAGGAGACAAAAGCCACCTCCTTATTCTGCCCGATGTCTGAGGTCCTGTCCAAATAGTAGCATAATGCTCTGACCGGACAGAGGGACCTGTCAGACTTGAGGGATCTATCCAGAGTCGAGGCCAGGGCTGTTATAACCCCAGGGGCCACACTGGACACTCTATGGCCAGCTGATTCTAGGATAGAAAGCTGGGTGATGGATACAGGGACACCTTTGACCAATCGGATTGGTGTCCAATATATCAGTTTTGCCAGGCATGAATCTCACTTTGCACTTGCCCGACCCAAGGGCCAAGAGGAATACCGTCTTGAAGGTCAAATGCTTCAAGGGGGCCTCCTTGATTGGATCAAAAGGAGTCTCAGCTGGTGCACGGCCAGTGAGAAGTTCCAGGAGGGTATGCCACTCCTGCCTCTGGGTCTGTCTCTCAGGAAACTATCCAGGAGACGAGCGAGATTTTCGTCCTTACTGATGTTAAAGGGTGAATTTCCCGTTTATCAACAATGAGTGACCTATAACCATCAATGGTGTTGGGCTGTTTGCCAAGCATGTATCTCACTTCTACGCTTGCCCGAACCCAGGGCCAAGAGGAAAACTGACTTGAAGGTCAAATGCTTCAAGGAGGCCTTTAATTGGTTCAAAATGAACCTTGTCAGCTGGTGCAAAAACCAGGGAGAGGTTCCAGGAAGGGGTTACCCTCCGGCCTTTGGGTCTGTCTCAGTGGAAGCTATCCAGGAGACGAGTGAGATTTTCATCCTTACTAAAATTGATGGGCAAATTTCTAGACCATCAGCAATGGCTGACCTGTAACCATCAATGGTACTGGGCTGCAACTTCCTGTCCTGAAACAGGTACCTAAGGAAGTAAACAACTGACTTTACAGGTGGTGCCCGAAGTCCACCTGATGAATGATACATCACTTGGTAAAAATGACCCATTTGCCTCATAGACTGATCTGATTGACCCCCCTTTGAGGAGCCTCAATTCTTGCTGCCACTGCCTCAGACAAGTCCTGCTCCTCGATTGCTGAGGCTCTAGGAGCCCTGCATGGAGATTAAGATTTGTCAGATTTCTGTGAGGGATCTGATCGAATGGCTGTGAACAGGCTGGACAGATTGGGCAGGCTCAGCGGGATGTGGCTGGACATGGCCACTAGATCCCAAAACCAAGGCATGTTGGGCCACTCCGGAGCAATCAGAATGATTCTCTTACATGGGGAGTCTTGCAACTTCACCACTTTGCCCAATATGGCTGATGGTGAGGTGTATGCTTTTAGATCCTACCATGGCCGACTGAGTACATCCACTGCTGTGGCCAGGGGATCCGGTACCGGTGGCACAAAAACAGAGGCGACTTGTTGTTGAACCTCGTGGCAAATAAGTTTATTTGGGCCGGTGCCACCTACTGCATAGAGTGGAAGACCTCTGGAAGGAGAAACCACTGTTTGGATGGTCTGGCCTAGCCTGGACAGCCTGTCTGCTACCACATTAGGCCGGCTTGGAATGTGTCGTGCTTAGAGTCACTTGTTTCCTGGTACCCAGGTCAAGATTCTCCATAGTAGGGCACAAAGTGGGCCCGACCTCATTCCTCCTTCCTTTATGTATGACACTACTGTGGTGTTGTCAGTTGCTACAAGTACTATCTTGTTTAAGCAAAGGTCTTAGAACTCTTTAAAGTCAGAAAAACTGCTTAAAGTTCCAGATAGTTTATATATACAACTTGCTTCCCGGAGGGGACCAAGTTGCTCCTGCCAAGTGCTCATCTAAGTGAGCGCCCCACCCTTCTATTGATGCGTCTGTAAATATTTGCAGAGCATGTTTTATTGGGTGTAATGGTTGGCCTGTAAGTGCATTGTCTTCCTTCAGCCACCATTGTAAATGGGGGTGCAGGGACCTGGGGACTTGGATCACCTTTTCCAGTGATTCTGGTATCCTCCAGCTGTTTTTGAGATGCCCTGTATGGGTCTCATATGAAGTCTGCCTAGATTAACATGCTTTTCTGTAGATGTTAGTAACCTATCAAGGACATGAATTCCCGGACCGGGCAAGCCGGTAGGGATAGCAGTTTTAACAGTCTCTTGAAGGTTCTGTACCCAGTCCAGGGTCGGTCGGAACCGATCAGACCTGAAGTCGAAACTGGTAGCCTACAAAATCAAAGTCTTGATTGGGCTCCAGCTCTGATTTCTCTAAGTTCATTCGCCAACCCAGTTGCTGACACATTATTTACTAGTTCCTGTGTATTTTGGAGACAAGCCTGGTGGGATCTAGCTCTCACCAACCAGCCGTCTAGGTACTGGTGGCCTCTTAAATCCTTGTGTATGGCCATCAATTTCACCTGCTTGGTATCACGGTGAACTCCACAGGTGCTGTGGACAACCCGAATGGCCGGGCCTTGAGTTGGTATGCCCGACCTTGGATGTGAAATCTCAGGCATTTCCTGGATTGTTCTTGTATAGGTATATGGACGTAGGTATCCCTCCTTCAACAGTTGTACTACCTAAAGTCCAGTCCCCAAGGCTTCCTAAGTTCCCAAAAAGAGGGCTTACTCTGGACCTTATAGGCAGATTGTGTGCCACATTTGGGACATTTGGTATTCTGACAATATTTCCTGTCCCTCCGGACACTGGTCCGGTCTGGTGACAATGATCCAGGTTAACAGTCTCTCTGTTTTTATTGTAGTCTTATTTTCACATTAATAAACTCTTTGCCCCGGGCCAGCAGCCTGCAAGGTGCAGCATTTACAGAGCAATTGTAATATGTGAGATGTCAGTCCCCTGGCCGGACCTGATGACAAAATTGATTATTATCTCTGCAGTCAAGTCCAGCACCGATAACAGGTTGTTCAGAGGTGTGATAAGGGAAGGTTGCCTGGCAGTAGCTTGGGAGACTGTCCTATCATCAAGATCACTGACCAGTTTAAGAATTCTCTGTAACCCAATTAACCTTAGGCAACTCTGTCCGGTACCCGGACTCCATACCCGGTACTTTACTGTAACCAGTAATTCTTGTAACCGGCAAAAACTGGCAGGTTGGGGTCACCAACGAATTTCGACAGCTACTGATCTATATTTAGCCAGCTTTTTTTTTTTTTTTTTTTTTTTTTTTTTTTTAAACCAGTTGGGTTGAAGTACTACAGTAAGGACTGTGTAGCCAACACCCTGTTAGTAGACTTGTAACCCATAGAATGAAGCAAGTGTACAAGGCTGTGTAGCCAGTACCAGTCGGTACACTCTGTAGCTAGTTGCTGAAGTGTACAAGGCTGTGTAGCCAGTACCAGCCGGTACACTCTGTAACCAGTTGTTGAAGCCAGTGTACAAGGCTGTGTAGCCGGTACACTGTAACCAGTTGAGGCTACTGTATAAGGCTGTGAAGCCGGTAGCCGGTCGGTACATACTGTAACCAGTTATTGAAGTAACTGTACAAGCATGTTTAGCCGGTAGTCAGTCGGTACACTCTGTAACCAGTTGTTGAAGTAAGTGTACAAGGCTGTGTAGCCAGTAGGTACACCCTGTAACCAGTTGCTGAATGAAGTTTACAACTATCTTGTGTTGAATTCAGTTTCCTCCATTAATTCCTCTGTAACCGGTTGTTGAAGCAAGTGTACAAGGCTGTATAGCCGGTACACTCTGTAACCAGTTGTTGAAAACAAGTATACAAGGCTGTATAGTCGGTACTGGTCGATACACTCTGTAACCAGTTGTTGAAACAAAATTTCTCAACTATCTTTGAACGCACGTCTTATTTGTAGATTTTGACAGTTGCTGGGGAAGCCCTTGTGAGCTATATTTAGAAACAAATGTTGGTCGGTGTGTCACGTGACCAGCTTGCTGGTCGGAGGGACAACGTGATTGGCTGGTTGGAGATGACGATCAGCTTCGTGAACTGGTCGGAAAATCACGTGACCAACTTCGGGGACACGCCCTCACTAGAGGTGTTCTTTCCTTATATCACAGTAAACGTAAGCTTACTGGTCGACTGATGTCTGTAGCAGAGAAGTCTGTACCAGTACGTTGGAGGTGGATTACAGGAACTAAAAAACTGGAATCACAGTAGACGTGAGTGCAAAGAATGTACTTCCGACCTTCTTGTTCGGTGAATCACGTGATAAACTTCGTGACTGGTCGGTGAAAACATGTGACCAGCTTCGTGAAGACACGCGATTGGCTGACTGGGTATGACGTCAGAGGTCGCGTTCTTTTAGCTGGCCGGTCGGCTGATGCTTTAAAAGCAGAAAAGCCTGGACCAGTGCACTCTGTAGATGAAATTCCTGGCCGGTCTGAAGTCGGTTCTTCTTCTCAGCCGGCTGTACACTCAAACCAGTTTCCTGGCCATCCACTGCCCTTACTACCGACATAAGTGCCGGGTCCATAAGGGTGGGACTGAGAGTGACAAAAGTTCCTTCTATGTAGAAAATACTTGAGAGGTCGGTTGACTTCATCTCATGCTTCTGATTAAAAAGCACCAAATACTCGAGCTGGGCTGGTGTGACTGATGCTTTACAGCAGAGAAGTCGGTACCAGTGCGCTCTGAAGAATGCATCTGTGATGGGGAATTCCTTCCATTCACAGATTTCAAAACTACGTAGACTGAAGATCTCGTGTAGAGACGTTTCTATGGTGATTGTAGCTGGAAGGTTATAGATGAAAAATTCAAACAAAAGACACGGATAAAAATACCTGTTAGAAGTATATCCATAATTCCTCAATATTGTTGATCTGCCCCTAACAACACAAAGGTTGAATGGGAGGAAACTAGCAAAATGGCTGCCTTCATATATCTCGTCGATTACTGCCCTATCATCAATAATAAATTGAGCCAACTAGGGAGCGTTTCCACCAGATTTCTAAATGTATATCCGTGCTTGACCAGCTGGTAACACTTTACAAAGAAACTCTCCACATATAAGGTTTAAAATCCGTCATAAAGCACACTTTTCCTTTAAAAATCTGGAGATGTTGAAAACACGTCTGCACAGTACACGCGCCAAACGAAAAAGATGCTATGACGTCATGTTGTCTAGACAGGAAGTAAATACCATGCGCCACCTTGCGAATGCACAGTACTGGGACCGGCCAGCCGGTGGAAACACAGGACGTCTTTTTCTGGCGTTTGGCGGGCCGGTCTGCGCCGACCGGTTTAGCAATTGTCCATTGGATAGGATGTATTAACGCAATAAAAATTTAAATTACCATTAAATTTTTCAAATTAATACTTTTGCAAGGCAATTTGGAAATAATGTAAGAAATCATACTAAATTTGGTAATTACAGATATCCATTGAACCTTTATTATTGAAATAAGGTATAAAAGGTTTTAAATGTTTTCTCCTAATCAAAGCCTTGGTTCCATACTTACGGAATGTTGGAACAGAGGCCCCGATTTAAAGGTCGGGGAGGATGGAGATACATATGCAGAAAAGTGCCCCAAAAATATGGGAAAAATTCAAATACACTCAAATCTTGGGATCAGTCTGAGAGCCTACGAGACTGTTCACACTACAATCCATGTTGACAAGGATTGAGGGTTGAAGCAGACAGAAGCAGATTCATCTCAATCTGGCTTGGCTGTCCCCACTACCAAGTATAATCTTGATTGAAATGTGTGTATAGTAAAAATTGAGTACAGTGGAACCCTCTACATTAACGTATTAATGTATGTAACAATTATTTGCATGTTAATTTCTTCTGCTGACAAAATTTGTGAAAAAATGCCAACATTTCAATTTATTATATATTATTTATAAGTTGTTATTATAAATCAACCATAAATATTTTATTACACAAATTATGTCACCTTATAAGCAAAACATGAATTGCAATCATTTTAAACATTCCTTCTTTTCAGTTATCCTGTTACATTCACAAATCTTTATACATTTTATGATAAATTGCATTTATTGTAAAATCACAAAACAATCACATTTATTGGCCTTTGTTTCAATAAGGTCCTCCTACTTGCAAAGGATTAAGCTACATATACAGACACAGAGGTATTAAGTAATTGCTTCAAGGTAGTAAGTCAACTGGTTACAGTAACAATACACTCAACCCTTGTCAACCCATATTGATATTGTTCACACTACAAAGGCGATTGAACCAATCTGGTTCAAATACTGTTCAATCCACCTCTTGATTAGGGTTGAGATTTATCCTTGTCAACCTGGATTGTGAGCTAATCCCAATCTGCTTCAATCTGTGTCAAGTTGTCAACCCAAGTTGAATCACTAATCCTGACCTTACCTGGAGTCCATTGTTTGAATAGCTTAATTTTACTGCATTTTTCTTATAAAGAACGGGTACTCAACACGAGTCGAGTGTTTAAGGACATTTACTCGAGGCAATTTTTGTGTACCCATCAGAGGCCTACTTGTTTTAGTTCAATATTTAATTTAAATGTATTGAATCTGAATTTTTATAGCAGTTTACAGGTTCTGAAATGTTGGCATCAGTTTCCATTTATTCAATGTAAAAGCTGAGTACTATGGATAACCATTTGTAATAATAGAGGTTCCAATTTATTATTCTTTATCATTAGTTACCTGAGCCACTGAAGGTCTTGATACGGATGCCTTCATCCAGTAAGTTAGCCAGGTGCAGCTGTCCAGTCTGTCTCAGTGCATTGACCAGCAGGTTCTGAGCTCGTCGTCCATTGTCCTGAAGTCTTGATAACAAGGTCAGGTTCACCTTCACCTGACTCTCCTCACTCTGAATGGCAGCCAGGTCTGAAATAAAGCATTCTCATTTACTGATTTAAATTTAAACAAAAATTAAGGATGACTTATAATTGGATCTGAATCAAGTTTGATAGGGTCACCGTCACTTGGCACTTCTTACTATGAATAAAATTTAAATAAAAACAATCATTAATCTGAAACAAGTTTCCTAGGTTTTCCTTAACGTACCCGGCTCTTCTCACTCTGAGTGGCATGAAATATTCCTATTGGGGAAAGTCAAAGTTGGGGTTTTTCAGCCAGGGTCATATTGAGATAAGCCATCAGTAGTTATGAGCAGGATTTGAATCCACAACCAGAGGAATAAAAACCCACTCATCATTAAAACTGGTGACCACTTAGCCATTGAGGTATTTTTGGCCTTCAGGTCTGAAACAAGCAAGCTTATTTGCTGACTATCTACCAAGCATCAAGAAACTGGTTTGATTCAAATTTAAAGCAAACCGATAATTGCAGTTGATTAACATTTAATAATAGTGCTTAATTTTTGGCAAAGTCAGGATAAAGACTAACTGATATGCTTGATTGTTGGCAGTGCAAACAGGAATCCTATCAGCACATTTTAGTCAAGTCAGTGTATAACTGTACTTAAAAATCTTATTTTCAGCCAAGCCAATCCATATTGACAGAAACAACAGTTTGTTCACTGTTTGCACTTTCTTTTATTAGCCTTCTCTACCAGAGACAGGATTATCCCAGGTGAGACATCTGACAGGGATAGTGCCAAGAGGTGAGGTAAATACAACTGACAAGGGAAGAGGATTCAAAAATATTAGCTCTGATTTTACCAAAACCTGGTGGAGTATCCATAATCTATATTATAGAATATACTGAATTGAAAAACATCCAATTTAAACATATTTGTGAGTACATCTATATCAAGTTTGAAATATTTGAGATATTTCAAGCAGTTGAAAGCACTAGTTTTTCAGTACAATTTAAACAATTATTAACTACAGTGATTCCAACAATCTAAACAGTAAATTCAGCTGTCAGTTGCAACAAGTGCTAACTGCAGTAAATTCTGTTCTTCATTCTTATCTCAACTCATGTGAACTCCAAATTTAAAGCAAAATAAAAATCCATAACATTCCTGATAATAAATTTGATGCGTAGAAATGTACATTGAAAAAGACCACTTGCAAAGAGTAAAAGGAGTGTTTTACCTTTTCAATGTCATGTCCCATTCCATAGTATATTAGCTGGACACTGGTCACAGACCAGAGTTACTCTGAACCCAAAGCAGGTGACTTCAAATTATTAAGATTAATATTCTGGCAGTTATTTAGTCATCATTTTACACTATAAACACCAGGCATTGTCAATTAACTACCATGCTGCATATTTAAGGTCGGTGCCCCCAGTAACTTTATTGAGGTAGCTACACAAAAAATATTTCTGTATGTTTGAGGTAAAGCATCTCACTGGTGTTAACTGTTAAGTAATTCAGCACTTATCAGTCTAGGTCACTGGCAATGGGATATGTTTTTAACAATATTTAACATTCTGCCTTTCCTGTAATGAACCCCATTCTTATAAAGTTGACCAGCACAGGTTGAGGTATGTTACAAAGTTTTACATTTTACCTTCATAGTGTTTAGTTTCATTGTGTTGAGGTTGAGGTATGTTACAAAGTTTTACATTTTATCTTCATAGTGTTTAGTTTCATTGTGTTGAGGTATGTTACAAAGTTTTACATTTTACCTTCATAGTGTTTAGTTTCATTGTGTTGAGGTTGAGGTATGTTACAAAGTTTTACATTTTATCTTCATAGTGTTTAGTTTCATTGTGTTGAGGTTACAAAGTTTTACATTTTACCTTCATAGTGTTTAGTTTCATTGTGTTGAGGTTGAGGTATGTTACAAAGTTTTACATTTTACCTTCATAGTGTTTAGTTTCATTGTGTTGAGGTTGAGGTATGTTACAAAGTTTTACATTTTATCTTCATAGTGTTTAGTTTCATTGTGTTGAGGTTGAGGTATGTTACAAAGTTTTACATTTTACCTTCATAGTGTTTAGTTTCATTGTGTTGAGGTATGTTACAAAGTTTTACATTTTACCTTCATAGTGTTTAGTTTCATTGTGTTGAGGTTGAGGTATGTTACAAAGTTTTACATTTAATCTTCAGTGTTTAGTTTCATTGCTGTGCTAAATAAGCCAGTATAGGTAATGGTACAGGTAACAAGGATTAACATTGCACCTGACATGTTTTACAAATAACCTGTGATCTGACTTGCTTGTGAAAATTCCTATATTCTGACTGCAGAAGACCAGCATAGGCTATATGTACATCTATATCTTCTATATGTTGCAATGTATACCAATGTCTCAACTTTCAGGTGAAGAGCTACATTCTGTACTAAGCAGGCCAGCTGATGTTACTATGTATACCAATGTCTTACCTTTCTGGTGAAGTGCCCCATTCTGTACTAAGTAGGCCAGTACTGGCTGCGGATCTAGTTGCTCTACAATTTCCCTCTGGTGGTGGGTGAGCAGCTGTTGCCCTGGAGACATGCTCTTCACCCGTGGTGACGTCTCATAGCCTGAAGTACGCACAATGATCTCCGAATAATGTGAGAAGTAGAGCAGGGGGTTACTGGTAAAGAAAGTGGAGTGTACTTCATATACATTGCCTGGCCAGCTAGAACTGTGGTACTGGTGCAAGTGATGCTGATACATTTTAACACTGGAGTAAATAACATGTGGAAAGATTTTGTATTTAACTTTGTGATTATCAATGTACTGGCCTCTACTGATCCATGTAATGGTAATGCTTTATTGTAATGCTTTTTTCGTCTTCATTTATAGCAGTTATAAATTAATGTATTTTCCTTTTATTTCCCATATTTATTTTCTTTATCTCACTACACTACCCCTTACATGAGTTACCAGAAAATAATAAGTGGCCAGTACCACAGAGTCTCAGAGAGTAGATTAGGAATCATAATTTACAAACTTCTTGCAGTTATCACACAACAAACTACTACTTGAGTTATCTCACTGTATTTTTATGTAATTGTTTTTCTCTCTCTCTCTCTCTTTATCTGTATCTCAGAATGCATGCATGTGATGGATTGATTTGTTACTGGAAAGCATAGATAACAGTTTTAAGATATGCATAGACTGCAGGTAAAGCTTTCCCTGCTACACACTTGAGAGCATTATTTTTTCCAGAGATTTGCTAATGTTTATCCTATGTTTGAAAAACGTACTAGGCCTGTTCTTAGACATGCACAATGCTTTTGAATTTTTTGTCACATATAAAATTTCACATATCGAGTGATTATTTTTCATAATATTCCTACATTTGTGATCATTTCACATGAAAATTACACCAGAACATTTTAACAACACCTATTTTTATTTTGAAAACTCATTTCTGTGGTGATGAGCACACTGCCATGGCAACACATCATAAAAAGTCTGTCGTGAACATCGGCCATCCCTATATATGTGCTTTTGTGCTAAAAACCCTGGCAACAGTTGAGTATGGGTGATTAAAACAAGTAGCCAGGTGGTCAAATCAAGAGGGTGAAGTCCACTCAAACACACACTGGCCAAGATCAGAGCACTTCAGAGCAGCATTAGACAATGATTAGAGGCCAAAAAAATAACTGGGTCCACACTCTGACAAGTGATTCCGTACTCTAAAACTCATACCTAAGGTTAAGTATACTAATTCTAGTTATAGTAATGTTACAAAAATTTGTTACATGTGTTTTGTGTGTTTTTTCACACTTTAGAACTTACTCAGTATTTAGTTATTCATTTGAGTTAAATAAAAAAAAAATGATAATTTTTTTTCTCTAAGTTTAACCTAACAATTTGAACATCTGAATGCATATATTTTGGTTTGGCTTATGATGTATTTTGTTGTGCAGTACATACTGACAATTCAGTGTCCACCTGTGGCACACTTTCATTGGCTAACCTGCTGTTATTGTTGTGCAATTTTAACACACACAGTAAAGTTACAAAATATTGCTCATTCAATAATAACACCAGTTTTAAACTCCTGGTAAAAAATATATCAATAGCAATAAACTACTTTATGGTTTGAATTCCTGCCTGTAGAGTAAGGAATCTAAAATTCGCCAGGAATCTAAAATTCGCCACCTCTAAAACCTTAGTTAATTTTATGAAGAAAATGATGTTTTGTCTTAAAATTGGTATTTTTCAGTTCAGAAAGCCTTACTTTACTGTACATTCAACAAATCTCACCTCAATTCATTTATTTTATTAGTATTTCCACATGTGGCGAATTTCAGATATGTGGCGAATTTTAGATTTCTTACTCTATTATCTTAACATTTGATCCAACAATGTGATTTTGTTGTGCAGATTTCAGAAAGTGAATGACAAATCTGACCATATACACAGCTTAAATCTGAATCTGCAAGTTGTGAATGCAGTGATCGCAGACTGGTTGAAAGTGCCCAGTTAAATATTTCAAATATTATTACAGGTGGTTTTATTTTATTGTGCTAATAATATAAATATCTCTCATAAGTTGAATCTTAAATTCAAAGAATTACCTCTGGTTAGGAAGATTTCTAGATGATGTGCCGAATCTTTTTATCTGGTGCCTGTGGCCAAAGGCCATGGCTGAGAAATTATATACATGTAACGCCTTCCATTTGTGCGTGCATGCATCCATTCATCACATTTTCACATATAAACCTTTATATCTAATCATTTATAAAAATATCTTCACCAAATTTGCAAGGAATATTAATTTTGGCTATGAAAATATGTTAGTGTCAAATTTTGGTCGCATTTTGAAAATTAAATAAAATGGCTGCCATAGCCGATTGAAAATCATTAAGATGCTCTAAAACTTGAACTGCTGCACCTGGCTTCATCAAATTTGCACAAAAGTCAAAAGATATATGGCTAGGAAAGATAGTGTGATAATAATTTTGGCTTAGTTTCAAAAGCAAAATGGCCTCCATATCACAGGTTTGATGTCAAAAGGGGATATCCTATTAAAAAGGCTTATATTTCCCTTATCATTGCTCCTAGGGGTTGGGAATGTGAAAAAACTTACAGGAAGTCGTGGCCTGAGAATCTTATACAATTTGACCTTTAACCCCTGGTTCAAGGTAAAATGGAGAAATCATACTACAGCATCCATTATATCTCACTTGCTATTACTTCTAGGGCTGCAGTATGTAAAAACAGAATGTAAAAACATTGGAAGTCCTGGCCTGCAAATCTTTTACCTGTGAAAAATTTTGGCCTCATTTTGAAAAATAGCCAAATTGTTTGTAAATCACTAAGATGCTCTGAATCTTGAAATATTGCAGTTAGTTTCATCAAATTAGCACAAGAGATAGGGGACTAGGAAAGCAAGTGCGATAGTAAATTTAGCCTTGTTTTGAAAACAAAATGGTTGCCATATGCATATCACATGTTTAATGTCAAATAGGGTTATCTTATTAAAAACAATTTATTGGAAGTGACTCATGGCCTTAGACTCTTTTCGCAATGTTAAATTTGATCTTTGACCCCCTTCTTCTATGTGAAGTGGTGTCATCTTACTAAAAAGACCCTATAGATTTAGATCTCCATTATTACTGATCCTAACGTGGGATATAATCACTGCGGGAGTAGTCTTGTTTAATGTAAAAGTTTCATATGTGCACATGGGCATTCTTCTGATCACACTTAAGTGAGGTCAAATGTTGTATCAACCATTCATAGAATAAACATAAAAACCATCTTTAAAATGGACAGTCTATAGCAATTTGTACTGGAGGTTCTCACTCAGAAAGATTTATGTAACTTCTCTTGTTGAATAGTTGCACAGCACTGTTACTGTTGGAATTATCACAAATTTGCAGACCATCTGTTACACAAGCACTCTGGTCTCTACATATGGTTCTGTTTTATCTTTACTACAAACCTTATATTCTTCCTTAAACTCAAATAAGTTTACGATATTTAGTGTGTTTTTGTGTGTTTATATAATTTCCCAATGTAAATTACTGACAGTACAGCAAGAGAGTCTTTAAATTTTTAAATGATTTCATTTTTAAAACTTAAAGTAACTGAGTGAGATATTCTCACTTATAATTTAGTTAACTGTTGGCTGCTATTTACCTGCACAGGAGATACATATAGGTGTGTCCGTTCACAGAAGGATTCAGTTGTACAGAGTAACTATTGCACACAAGAAATAATAAATGTTCCACTGGCTACAAGGTTATGATATAATACATGTAGTTAACCCAGTATCTACACTCTCACTAAGAAACCCATGGACCATTAGCATAAACCTTTATACCTCACATATAACAAATGTTAGTACTTTATGATGGTTTTACACTATTGATCAGCTATATTAAATCACTCAGCCCAACAGCCTTTGTGGGTTTAATTCAGTGGATTAATAGTTTAAAACTATCATAAAGCACTTGACTTTGTCATTTATTGCTGTACTGGTTACATTCACATTTTAAGGCATGCATCTTACCAGAAAATCAAAACAAATCTTTGACCTTGAAGGAGGTGTCCAGGGTCAAATCTGACCACATCTGAAGATTCCCAGCCCATGATTTCCTATAAGTTGGTTTCACATTGCAAACCTCTGGGACCAATGATAAGTGAGTTATAAGCAAGTTTAAGTTTGGCTGTCCTTGAAGGAGGGGCCCAAGGTCAAATCTGACCACATAAAAAGATTCCAAGCCTATGATTTTCTATAAGTTGGTTTCACATTGCAAACCTCTATGACCAACAATAAACGAGTTATAAGCACTTTTAAGTTTGGCTGTCCTCGTTTGACCTTGAAGGAGGGGACCAAAGGTCAAATCTGACCATATCAGATGATTTTACATAAGTTGGTTTCACATTGCAAACCTCTATGACCAATAATGAGCGAGTTATAAGCACTTTTCAATTTGGCTGTCCTCGTTTGACCTTGAAAGAGATTCCCAGCCCATCAAAAGATTCCCAGCCCATAATGGCCGTTTCTGGTTTAACACAAGTCCTGTCTCACCAAATGCGATGATGACAAGAAAAACATGGTTTTGTTAAAATTAGATAATATACACAAGTTATAAGGACAGCAACTGTGTACTTAAATTACTGACATATGTTTGCCATTGCCCTCTCAGTACAGGAACAGGTGGATGTTTTCCCACAATTACCAATGTCTGATTGCCAATGATCAATGCCGATACCAATCCTCTTATAAGATGTTTATTTCAAGTGCTTCCTTTAACCAATCATGTCAACAGACACAGATGGTTGATGAGCAAGTGCAGACGATTTCACCCATACAAATATGAATTTCTGACTACAGTAACCTATGGTGTGGTCCACGGTGTACATAAGGTTGTGATTCAGTTGTCTTTCGGTGTAATACGGCGACATAACACACCCCAATGAAGAAGAAAAATATTCCGAGACATGCCGAGACTGGTTTCATGAATTGTGACATCCTCAAGGCAAAACGACTCAAGAGGAAATATGAAAGGGCATGGCGCCATGAAAACTCAGCCAGTAATCGTAGTCGATACCGGGCTGTGATCAATCACTATAACTTCCTGCTTGAGAAGTCAAAATGTGACCAAAATGTGAAGGCAGTTTTCCCAACTGTTTTAAAATGGCACATGTCACCCCTCTCCATAAGAAGCCCAGCCTTGATAGAAATAGCCTCAAAAACTATAGGCCAGTGTCAAACCTTAGTTTTATATCAAAGCTTATTGAGAAAGTTGTGGCAAACCAGCTAAATGAATTCATTTCACACGAGGGTCTCTTAAATGTCAACCAGTCTGCTTATAAAAGTTCCCACTCCACTGAAACCGCATTGTTGAAGATTCAGAACGATATAGCTTTCTCAGTGAACTCAGGAAAGGCAGTGGCCCTAACATTATTAGACCTGTCAGCGGCGTTTGACACTATTGATCATTCCCCTTTATATGACTGCTTGCATGACTGGTTTGGTCTAGATGGTACTGTCTTTTTGTGGATCAAATCGTACCTTTCAAACCGAAAACAAAAAATTAAAATAGGTGATAGTTTCTCTGAGGCGGTAATTCTCCCGTTCGGAGTCCCCCAAGGCTCCGTATTGGGTCCTCTCCTTTTTACCCTTTACACTAGTCCCCTCAGTCAAGTTATTTCTAAATTCAATGTTACTCATCACCTATATGCTGATGACACCCAGATCTACTTAGCAGTTGACTCCAGGAACTTTGATTCTAGCATAGAAGAGCTGACCGAGTGTCTCAAGTCAGCACAGGAGTGGATGGTTGGTGTTAAGCTAAAACTAAACCCAGAAAAAAACGAATTTATCATTATAGGTCAAAAAGCCATCAGAGAGTCGCTTGCACCAAATTTCCCTGTCCCACTCCTCCAAAACAATATCTCTCCATCGGTGGAAGTAAAGAATCTGGGTGTTATCTTTGACTCAGACAACTCCTTTGACAATCATGTTGCCAAGATTTGCCGAGCATGTTACTATCATCTTCGCGATTTGTGACGAATTCGCAAATTCCTTAGTGATGAAACTGCAATACTTCTGGCTAATGCTATCGTCAGTAGTCGTCTGGACTACTGCAACTCTTTACTTTATGGGGTAAGCAAGTCCAACATAGCTAAACTACAGAGAGTCCAGAATGCTCTTTGCCGCATCATCTTCAGACTTGACAAAATGAGTCATGTTACACCCTTTTTGAAAAAACTCCACTGGCTTCCAATTCAACATCGTATCCTTTTTAAGTATAATCTTCTGGTATTCAAGGCTATCAATCTGTCACAGCCCCCATATCTCTCAGCTTTAATAAGATCGAGCAGTCTCACTCGCGGCAACAGGCTATCTGTCTCCTCAACCCACCCTAAGAAGCACATAGGCAGGCGAGGCTTTGCAGTAGCTGCACCAGCTGAATGGAACAAGTTGCCACAAACTGTCAGATCTGAGCAAACAATAGATCGTTTCAGAAGCCAGCTAAAGACACACTTGTTTAGGTTGGCATACCCCCCACCTTAGTTATACCCTGGCGGGCGCTTTTTAGATGCCGACCCATGCCTGTCCCTGGACTCTCCCTTCTTGGACCTAAGCGCATTAGAGGATTTGTATCAATTTTGCGCTATATAAATCCTACTATTATTATTATTATTATTATAAGGTGAGTCACGGTATTGGTCGTTATGCCACATGTTTGTTTGATGGCTACCGAAGATGAGTTGAAGTAAATGGAGGTTGCGGGGTAGTAAACATATTCACATACGATTGCACAAAAGTGTTATTGCTTATAAACATTAACTGCATATAGCACATTTAAAAGGTCTATCAGAATGTTGATGTTTCATGCAGAACCATAGGAAATGATGGATGATTTTTACCACTCTGCTTCTTATCACTTTTGTGCAAAAATAATGATAAACTACACAGACTGTGTAAAACTTACTGTGTATGTTTTACCAATAAAACCTGTAGCCAAAATAGACCTCTCTCTGTGATGTATGCATGGATGAAACCTGCACCCTCCAAGAATGCTCCTAAGCTCAAACTTTACTCACTATGAGTTATATCCGAGATGCATCAGTACATCTATAAATCTATGTGGCTGTGTATTCTTCCTCTGGGAAAGAATATCCAAGACACTACACTAAGTCAATCAGTTCAAAATAAAAAGTCTCATTTTTTTTTACATAAAAAAAATCCATAAAAGAGAAAGGCAAGTAATACTAAGAGGTCATATAGTGTTTTCAAGAACCTTTCTGACTGATATTAAAATACCTAATTCAAATGAATTGTTCAGGCAACTCGGTTAACACCCAATCCAACCTAACCCTTAACTTATGTCACAACTTAAACTAACATCTTCAAGTACATAAAAATGTTGACCTGTTAAATATTCAAGAAGGTTGAATGGTTTCAACAAAAATATAGACATAGATGCAAAATTAAACATAATGGTGTTCATACAGCAAAGAAATACTTGAGCAAAGATACATTTCAACACATAAAGGACATGATTTTGATTTTTTTTTTTTTTGTGTGTGTTTTTTTGTTTGTAGTGTCAGTTTTCAGTTTCATCTACTCATTGTTTCTCTGAAATACAAACATCGAATTCTTAGGAACACATACATTATTCAGTTGTTTATATTTTCAAATTTATTGACTTTTTAAACTTTATTCAGAGACTGAGAGCATCATAACTTCTAATTTTCATAAAAATGCAGGATGAGTTTACAATGTCCAGTTATTTAAATATATTATCCAGTAATATAGTTACAGTTAACACTAAAGAAGAAATTCTATAACTGAGGTCAAACTTTAACACCTCTGCAAGTCGTATTTATCATGTAAATTAATTCACTCCCTACAAAATTTAACATATGATTAAATTTGGAGTAATTGAATATAGAAGTCACTGTTTTAACTTTTAATCCTAAAATCTAAAAGTAGCAAACAGTTTTGAAGTGTGTAATACAGTAGTTTAATAAAGAAGTTGGTGGATGAGAAGTATATGTAAGTTAATAAGAATGTACAAGATTCACAGTAAGACAGATTTTTAACTCTGCAGGAAGCTGCACCAGGGCTGAAAATATCTCACAAAGCTCTTATAAATAACAGATTTTTTTCACAACCTTTTTTTAACGCCATATATCTGTAGAGCCTCTTAAACAAAGGAACAGAAATGATAGACATGTTACAGACACGCTTGTGATAATACTTTCAACTTTTTCCCTTTTTCTGCTACCACTTTCAGCAAGATCTTGAAAAGTTCTCAATTTAGATATTTCAATCGAATTGATGACTAAATATGAGGTCCATGTTTGACATGATATAGTGTCATTATAATTACAACTTGTACTTGAGAAAAATTTCAATTTAGTAAACTAGCATGATGTTCACATGTAACCTTAAACCTGCCAAGATGCAGCAGCACTAAGTTATTATTGTTTTAAATTAACCGCAACCTTAAAACAAAACAGAGGCCTTTAAAACAAACAAAAAAGTGAATCATCAAGTATTTAAAAGAGATAAAAAAGGTTAAGCTTTACTAAAACATGAAACCTTTACCACCATTTTCTCAAATATATTTCACTTACTATTAAAATATCAACCTTAGAATCTCCAACAGACCTTCAGTGTTCATTCTCGAGCGCGATTTTGCGAGTTTGTACACACTCTGGGGCGAGTTGTCGCAAAACCAACTCACACATGTGTCTGTGCTATGGCTACAAGGCAAAACACTCAAAACTGACCTAAGAAAATCGTCTATTATCAGAAGCGACGACTTACATATTTCCTCATAAAAATGGGTGAGAAAAGCATGAAGGGCAGAAACAGTCGAAACAACTACTGACCAAAGAAATTCGTCTATTATCGGAAGAGACAAAATATATATTTCTTCAAAGAAAAGAGAAGAAATGCAATTTTTTTTTGTTTGATGAATCCAGAAACCTAAGAAGATTTGCAGCCCATGATTTCCTATGGGATGGTTTCACATTGCAAACCTCTATGACAATAATAAACTAGTTATATGCACTTCTAAGTTTCGCTATCCTCGTTTGACCTTGAAGGAGGGGCCCCAAGGTCAAATCTGACCACATCAGAAGATTCTGAGCCCATGATTTCCTTAAGTTTCACATTGCAAACCTCTAGGACCAATAATAAGTGAGTTATAATCACTTTTAAATTTGGCTATCTTCATTTGACCTTGAAGGAGGGGCCCAAGGTCAAATCTGACCACACCAGAAGATTCCCAGCCCATGATTTCCTTACGTTGGTTTACCATCCCAAACCTCTAGGACCAATAATAAGCGAGTTATAAGCACTTTTAAGTTTGGCTACCCTCATATGACCTTGAAGGAGGGGTCCAAGGTCAAATCTGACCACATCAAAAGATTCCCAGCCCATGATTTTCTGTAAGTTGGTTTACCATCCCAAACCTGTACGACCAATAATAAGCAAGTTAAAAGCACTTTTAAGTTTGGCTACCCTCGTATGATCTTGAAGGAGGGGTCCAAGGTCAAATCTGACCACAACAGAAGATTCCCAGCCCATGATTTCCTTATGTTGGTTTACCATCCCAAACCTCTAGGACCAATAATAAGAGAGTTATAATCACTTTTAAGTTTGGCTATCCTTGTTTGACCTTGAAGGAAGGGTCCAAGGTCAAATCTGACCACATCAGAAGATTCCCAGCCCATGATTTCCTGTAAGTTGGTTTACCATCCCAAACCTGTACGACCAATAATAAGCAAGTTATAAGCACTTTTAAGTGGCTACCCTCGTATGACCTTGAAGGAGGGGTCCAAGGTCAAATCTGACCACATCCGAAGATTCCCAGCCCATGATTTCCTGTTAGTTAGTTTACCATCCCAAACCTCTAGGACCAATAATAAGCAAGTTATAAGCAGTTTTAAGTTTGGCTATCCTTTTTTGACCTTGAAGGAGGGGTCCAAGGTCAAATCTGACCACATCAAAAGATTCCCAGCCCATGATTTTCTGTAAGTTGGTTTACCATCCCAAACCTGTACGACCAATAATAAGCAAGTTAAAAGCACTTTTAAGTTTGGCTACCCTCGTATGATCTTGAAGGAGCGGTCCAAGGTCAAATCTGACCACAACAGAAGATTCCCAGCCCATGATTTCCTTATGTTGGTTTACCATCCCAAACCTCTAGGACCAATAATAAGAGAGTTATAATCACTTTTAAGTTTGGCTATCCTTGTTTGACCTTGAAGGAAGGGTCCAAGGTCAAATCTGACCACATCAGAAGATTCCCAGCCCATGATTTCCTGTAAGTTGGTTTACCATCCCAAACCTGTACGACCAATAATAAGCAAGTTATAAGCACTTTTAAGTGGCTACCCTCGTATGACCTTGAAGGAGGGGTCCAAGGTCAAATCTGACCACATCCGAAGATTCCCAGCCCATGATTTCCTGTTAGTTAGTTTACCATCCCAAACCTCTAGGACCAATAATAAGCAAGTTATAAGCAGTTTTAAGTTTGGCTATCCTTTTTTGACCTTGAAGGAGGGGCCCAAGGTCAAATCTGACCACATCAGAAGATTCCCAGTCCATGATTTCCTTAAGTTTCACATTGCAAACCTCTAGGACCAATAATAAGTGAGTTATAATCACTTTTAAATTTGGCTATCTTCATTTGACCTTGAAGGAGGGGCCCAAGGTCAAATCTGACCACACCAGAAGATTCCCAGCCCATGATTTCCTTACGTTGGTTTACCATCCCAAACCTCTAGGACCAATAATAAGCGAGTTATAAGCACTTTTAAGTTTGGCTACCCTCATATGACCTTGAAGGAGGGGTCCAAGGTCAAATCTGACCACATCAAAAGATTCCCAGCCCATGATTTCCTGTAAGTTGGTTTACCATCCCAAACCTGTACGACCAATAATAAGCAAGTTATAAGCACTTTTAAGTTTGGCTACCTTCGTATGATCTTGAAGGAGGGGTCCAAGGTCAAATCTGACCACACCAGAAGATTCCCACCCCATGATTTCCTTATGTTGGTTTACCATCCCAAACCTCTAGAACCAATAATAAGAGAGTTATAATCACTTTTAAGTTTGGCTATCCCTGTTTGACCTTGAGGGAGGGGTCCAAGGTCAAATCTGACCACATCAGAAGATTCCCAGCCCATGATTTCCTGTAAGTTGGTTTACCATCCCAAACCTGTACGACCAATAATAAACAAGTTATAAGCACTTTTAAGTGGCTACCCTCGTATGACCTGGAAGGAGGGGTCCAAGGTCAAATCTGACCACATCCAAAGATTCCCAGCCCATGATTTCCTGTTAGTTAGTTTACCATCCCAAACCTCTAGGACCAATAATAAGCAAGTTATAAGCAGTTTTAAGTTTGGCTATCCTTTTTTGACCTTGAAGGAGGGGCCCAAGGTCAAATCCGACCACACCAGAAGATTCCCAGTCCATGATTTCCTATATGTTGGTCTGCCATACCAAACCTCTAGGATCGATAATAAGCGAGTTATAAGCACTTTTAACTTGAGCTATCCTCGTTTGACCTTGCAGGAGGGTTCCAAGGTCAAATCTGACCACATCAGAAGATTCGCAGCACATGATTTCCTATAGGTTGGTTTCACATTGCAAACCTCTAGGGCAAATAAAAAGGGAGTCATAGGTACTTTTAAAGTCCGTTATGTGGGTTACTTCAGCTCTCCGTGGATGGCCTTGAATTAAGAGCTTCAAGGTCAAATGTGTGCAAGGTTGTAGAGGACATGTATATCTGTTTCACATATCACCTACGAAGAGATTCAACCTTCTACCTGGTGTAGTGAACGCTAAATTAAAGTATCCACCGGAGGCATCCGGTGGATACAAATATTGTTTCACACCGTAAAATGCATTATTTTGTACCTACTGATCCCAATGTTAACTAGAAAACATTTTGCAAAAACAGAAAATCAGAAAGATGTGTCGATGGATATTGAAATATTGATGTATGATCTCTTCACTAATCACTAATGATTATTATGATAGTTATAAATCTGCTGATATAAAGCAAGAACACAGACAATTTTTCTTTCTCCTAATTTTGTAAGTCGAAAAATTTATTAAACTTTAAGCTGCTATCATCCAGATGCTTTGCAAAATACATGTACCAGTGACAGACAATGATATCTAATGTGTTACCTGACATGGATCAATACACTGAACATACAGAAATACATGGACGGTTCATAAATTGTTATTCAAAAGATGCAAACAGGGAGTATTTGTTCATAACACTTTTCTGATTTCCAATCAAATATTTGATCAGATGACAATGTGAAAATAGATATATTTTATCAAATGCCACCCAATACATTGATTTCCACTGCCTTCCAGGCAACTAGGATCATGACAGAAATTTTGGATACTATATTTTCCATATACCAACAGTTTAAATTCGGACAAACACCAACTGTTTCAAAATAGATCAATTTAGAAGACAACAAATGAAATAAAATTCCACATTAATATTAGAAAATGGATCATTGCATCTAGAAATTATAAAAATTTTGGAATAACCATCATTAATGTACTTACAAAGTAAGCAGTACAAAAACTTTAAAGAGAATAGTCCCACACTCGTATATCACATCACAACAAAATGTGCAGGCCAATGTAAAACTTAATCAGTACTACTAGTGTACTTGATAATGTGACCACCTTAATTAACTCCAAGTACACATCTTCAACTACAGCTGATTAAGAATGATATCTGAAACCCTTAATATGACATTATACTAGAGCAAGAAAAGCTCTGGTACAAAAAAGACAGATGGCAGGCCAGTGACTAACATGATGTAAGGCTGCCTCTAGTGATTGATATTATTCACATTATTACTCAGAAAGCCACAACAACCCACAGTGTAAAGTGACAATTTATTACATTGCTACAACATAACAATAGAATGCACTGAAGCAATGAAAACAACCTGCTCTGAGTAAAGTCTACAAAAACAGTTATATAGGTGGATACAAGTACTAACCAGCTAGCATTTTAAAATCCTGTCCAACATTTTCTTAATTGAAAGATATACTCCAATGTCTTTGGTGTTTTTGTTTGCCAAAATCTGGCACATACCGCCACTGAAACGGATAAATATTTATCAGTGTTTACAATCCAAACATCCTTGTTACAAATGATAACACTCTTATATCATTTGCACACATACACACAGCAAACACACACATACACACACACTGGTACATATCTTGCCTTTAAATCTAAGCTGGATCTCAACTGAAGGCCAGTTCATGATGAAGCAAAGTCCAGCCTTGGAGTGTGCCCTGTTTATATCCTATGACATAAGTCTCCATCTCACCTTAAAATTCACATCTCCTGTGCAGTATTACTACTAGTGAGAATCTGTCAATATGTATTGGCTGCATTAGCTTCTAGCTTATAGCTTCACATATAGCCAAGGACTGAGGGAAGCAGTTATGTCCCTGTGTGGATACAGGACTCAGGGTAGCTGATGCTCTAGCCTTTCCACAGGCTGTCAAACAACTGATATGATATTTTTTCAGGAAAACATTACAATTTAACAATCCACAGATTACTCTTGTTCTCAAAAGGACACAAACAATGAAATTTTTATCTCTTTTTTTTTATTTACTTCAGAAGTGGTATTGACATCAAAATATAGATGTATATATAGAGAGAGTACTCCTAGAACACAGTCCTCTGCCAGGGGGGCCAATGGGGGGGGGGGGGGATATTTATTATTATTATTGTATCCAGAATATGAAACGTATCTTTCCCATTATCTTTCTTCCTTTTCACCAGGCCCTACCTACATGAAAATATTTTATGAAGATCCACTCGCTACTTTTGGAATATTTTCAACCAGAAAGCCAAAGTCATTGAAAATAGGACCATTGAAAATTCTAGATTTGTTGGGTTGTTTTTTTTTTTGTATCCAGAATATGGTCCGGATCTTTACCAAAATTTAATCTTTTGACCAGGCCCAACCCACATAAAAAATTCATAAACATTCATTCCTCACTTTTGGAGCAATCGCAGACAAACACACTCCAATAACATAACCTCCTCGTGGAGATAACAAACCGATATTGAGCGAGTACCTTTTAGCCGAGAGACAAATGAACACAACCACAAACATAACCTCTTGACATAGGTAATAAATCAGATATTGTGTATTTGTGTATTTTCAAGTTGACAGCCCCAAGAAGTCAATTGTTTAGGTCTCTATCACTTTTTATTCCACCAGTGAATAGTTTATGTAGTTTACAAAGATACCTACAAAGATTTATCACTGTAAAATGAACCTTTTCATGTGATTTGTATTATTTTTATCAGTAATTTTGTGCATAATGTGTTTCTCATACTCTGAAAATACTGTAAAAAAGCCAAGTCTCGAACAAGAATACTTCCAACCGTTTTGTTATAATGGACAAAAGGAGCCTTATTCAGCTGTTTTACCTGGCAAAGCCATTTATTATTCCTGCCTCTCCACTAATATTTACATATTACAACAAAATACTACTTGCTCCATCTTTCGGTCCATCTATTCACTGATTAAAAGAAACAGTTCAACCACAGCTTCCCTTAAATGCAAACAAAACAAATGAGTTGATAAAACTCCAAACTGTCACCTTTTCTTGCATCCTTTGGATCAAAATTTAAATCCTACCCATTCTTAAAGGTTTATCCACCTTAGTTTCTGTCCTTTCATGGTGTGTCTGTTTTTGCTGACACCTTCTATATCTCCAGAAATCTGATTAGATAAATGTGCAGTTTGCAGAGATTACGCACTATATAAGTTATATTACAATTAGAATGAAGCAAGGCTACATACACAGCTATATGCACCCAATGATTCATTTAGTCTGGGCCTCATACATCCTAAAGGGAGCTTCAGTGAAGAGCAACCTTCATAAATAAGTACTACAGAAGAGAACTTAAGCTGCAAATAATTTTTAAAAGGTTCCTTGTTTACAACAATTAATTAATTCCAAGGTCTGAATTGTCCTTTGACTTAAACTGAATGAAATATGTGCTTAACAGAGAAACCAGAGGCTTTATATAAAATCTAATAAGCAGCAAATACTGGTGGTACTGGTATAATTGAAATTATTAACAGAATACGAGTCCTTGACAAGTGAAGATTATTTGGACGAAATATGACCTGAGCCATCAATATTCTCAAATGCTCATTACAAAATTCAAAACATAGTACTGCAAATTATGCTAAAGTTATTTTTACATCATACATATATACCTAGAACCAGGAGTTAATTTGAAACCACTGAAGAGACCTTTTGTAAATAAGTAGAATTATGATATACCGTATATTATTTTTTACTCTGGTAAATCTGAACATTAAATCACTTAGAAAACAATTTATCAAATTCTAAAACTTCACCATTTTGATTTAAATTTTTGTTATATTTATGAAGCACTAATTACATTTTTTATGAATGAGTTTAATACACATGTGGTCACCTACCTTTAAAAGTAGTTTTGCTGCACCAAAATATTTCATTCAAGCTGTTTTTGAAATATCCACTTTTCACATTATGAAAGATGCTTCATTGGTGCCTATAAGATACAGGTTAACATATGTAAAATTATATGCCCACATATCTAAAGTGTAACTAATACAATAAGCATAAGTCTTTGTGCAAAAAAATGTCAAGAATTCAAAATAACCAACTTTTCATAAAGGAAGAAATCTTTATATTTAGGTTTAGGATAGTAAAAGTGTCACGGAGCTCTTGTTTTGGCCTGAGGCAATACAACAGTAATTTTTGGATTATGTTCACACTAATAAGTATAATCTGTAGCTAAACACTTATGCAAATAACTGGTCACTAAAAATATTGTACTCTAATAACATACAATGAATACTGCAAGGAAAAGAAAACACTGTCCACTGCTGGTATGACAGTCTGAATTGAGAACTGGTAAAATGAAATGCTATTAAGAAGTATGACTCAACTAAAAGAACCAAAAGCATTTGACAGACAGATGGCTTAGGTTTGTCATAACAAGAAATATTTTATTTATTTTCTGTAAATATTTTAAAATTAATTTATACATTAAGAGATGAAAGTTACAGTTTTAATATGTATAGATTTTCTGATATAAAAGTTACATGGTCAAGTGCACTACCGAGGGACCATGTTGGCAGAGTGGTAACACTCTCGCCTCCCACCTCTGAGATCGGGCTTCGGTTCCCAGCCCTACCTCAAGTGGGAAAGCTGGTAGTTGCTTGCTGTTGGTCGACAGTTTACAGTACAGAACTGTGACCAACTGTATGTACTGGTTTCCTCTGCCCATAAAACTACCCGTCGTGATATGACTTCTACAATGTGTTGAAAGTGACGTTAAAACCCAAATAAACTAGACATTGCGTCTTGACGCAGTGTATCCCCGGACGGGACATGGTTGAAGCGGGAATGTGTCGGGCTTGAGCCTGTTTCCTGGAGCACCAGGTCAGGATTCTCCATAGTAGGGCACAAAGAGGGCCCGACTTACTCCCCCCCCCCCTCCTTAAATAGGCAACCAACATGGTGTTGTCTGTAGCCATGGTAGCAATAAGGTTCAAGCAGAGGTCTTGGAACTCCTTTAGGGCCAAAAGACCGCCTTGGTTCCAGATACTTTATGTGTAACTTGCTTCTAGAAGGGACCAGGTTCCCCTTGCAGAGTGTTCCCCCTTGACAATAGGCTGGCTGACAGGTCCAGTAGGCTCAGACAGTCATCTCACCAAGACCAATGACTGGTACCAAGAAATTCTCTGTAACCAATATCCTCGGGCGGTAACTGGTTGGTCTGAGATGGCCACTTGAATCCTTAAAAGGCTTCTGCTGGTCTGTTAGCCAGTCCTGTGGACCTGCCCAGTACCAGGGCATAACCGGCTATAGGTGAAGCAATCTTCTGTAACTGGTTCCTGGTGGCTCCACAGTTCTGCGAAAACTCATAGGAGCTGGCAGAACTGGGCGAATTAGACTACATCTCAGCAGAGGTAGGCTTATATGAAACAACTGCCTTCTCCTGTCCATAACTGTGGAATCAGCAGATTTTCTCTGTAACCAACAATCCTCTTTAACCGGTAAGCCTGGATCCTGGTACCCCATCATGTACTCAACCTCCAAAGCCATTTTAAATAGTTTCCATACAATATAGTCAGCATTAACTTAATGCCATTAAGTGTGAAAATATCTCCAAAAAGGCCAAAAAATGGCCTCGGTCAGGTACTTTGGCGGTCTGTGGATGACCATCAATGAAGAGCTTCAAGGTCAAATTTCTGCATGCTTACAGAGGACATATATATGTATTATATATACCAGCCATAGGATGATCTAACTTTCTCTATCTGAGAACTGGGCCAAAATGTGAAAAAATGGCCAAAATCTGACCTTTAAGAGGCCACCAGTGACCTTGAAATTGAAGGTCAAGGTCACAAAACAATAATGTTCGTGGCATTGCCCATATATACCCACATACCAAATTTGAAAGGTCTAACTAAAATGTTTTTTAAGTTTTCACATCCGAAAGGAAATATCTGCGGCGTCATGACCGTACTGAATCCTAAGTATCCCCGACTTTCGTCTGGGGATACAATAAACCCAGTGCACTACTTTTTTCACAGTGCCATCTGCAATAGTTATGGGTGCCAGCCCAACATACTTGTGCTAAATATGAGGCACTATGTTATCATAACACTACTTACAGAATAATAATGCACAAAAATACATTAAACATAACGCAAGAACAGGTTTAAACATTTTCAGACTTAAAATGCATGGCAGAAAAATTAGGAAAATATTGAACATTTTTTAACCATTTTACTGGACACGCGTCGGGCTATGTGTGACATTTCTTGCAAAAGATTTCAATATTTAAAAAGAAGAGGCATTTGATTTGTTTTTAGTATCCAAAGAAATGATTGATGTTCTGAGTTCAACAAAACTTTCAAATTTTAAAATGTTTTATGCTCAACAATTTGAATTTTTTTTTTTTTTTTTTTTTGTATTTGTTTTTATACTCGGCAAAATATCTCCATGTACTAGACTCAAAGCGCTATATGACTCATACAGTCCAACTCTCAAATTACTGACATTCCCCTAACTGAAAGAGAGAGGCTCAAGGATGACCATTTATCAACGTCCTTGAGGTTCTTTAACCTGCCACTGGGGATAGGACCTCATGACAGAGGACTGCCATTTTAAGTGGTCATCCGAGCCACTATGTATCTGCCTGTAACTGGGATTGAACCCACGTCCTCTGTGTTCCTAGGCGAGTGTGTTACCCACTAGGCCACAGTGGCAGAGTTCATTGCTGAGTTTACATATTCTTTGTACATGTACATAGTGACTACTATTTTGTATTTCTAAATATTTTTAAAGCAATACAAAGCACTTATTTTTAATTCTGGGAAATTTTAAAGTAATTTTAAATACTTTTCTGCTGAATGCAATACTAATTAGATTTACTGACGCAGTCTAAGTTCTACCAGTGTAACATGTTTAACTTCTTGTACATTCAGTAATTTTTACTATGTTATACAAATTTAACTTACATAATTTTGTATGTATACTAATCACAATAACATAGCATCAGAAATGCCATAGCCCACAGCTCGAGGAAATAGTTTTCGACACCATGAGATATAGAAGAAATGAAACAGTACAAAGATCAGGAGACTTTCACAGCAGATGAGGTCAGTTATATAAAAGTCCAAATAATGTTAGTAGATAAAATAACATTTAAGAGAGAAAATGTCAGTAAATTATCAAGCTCTCAAATTTATTAATTGAAGTATAGCTAGTATTAGCTACCAATAGCAATAGAACAATTAAGTAAAAGTACAATCATATATTAATCTGTTACAGCAATCCATGTATCTTTGTCATAATTGAAATATTGAATTATGGAAGGCAAACACTTTGGCAGAGCCAAGGTTAAAGATCACTCCATGACTTAGCATACTTCCACCCTTAACCAATGCCCAATCCAAGAATGAACTTTCTACACCCGTTAATAACTTTCTCCTTTTACAGTTTCTGAGATATGGCCCAGACAAAATATTAAAGGTCAAGGTCACTAGAGCAAGGAGACAGGTCAAATTTAGTTTATATCATGATGTTACATCCCCTAATCAATATCCCTATTAAGTTTCAACTTCCTAAAATTTTATAGTTTGTGCTATATCTTTCTGAGATATAGCCCAGACAAGATTTTAAAAGTCAAGGTCATTGCAACAAGGTCAAAGGTCAAATCAAAGTCACAACATGACGTTGCACAAGTACACTGCCAAACCAATATCCCTACCAAGTTTCAACTTCCTACACCTTACGGTTTCCGAGATATAGCCCAAACAAATTTTCAAACTCAAGGTCAATATAGCAAGGTCAAAGGTCAAATAAAGATCACATCATGATATTGCAGACCTACACCCCAAACCAATGTCCTTGCCAAGTTAAACTTCTACACCTTATGGTTTCTGAGACACAGCCTGGATAAAATTTTTCCCGCCATCAGGACGCCATGGGTGAAACAAACATCACAGATGCCCGTACCCCACAGCCTGGGGAAAAAGCACTGAACGAGATATATAAGAAGTGAAACAGTTTAAAGGTCAGGACACTTTCAGAATCAATAGTGTAAGTTATGTCAAGCTGCAGGAGAAAATAACATGTAAGACAGCATACATGTATGTAAAGATAAAATATCAAAACAAGGCAACACAATGGAAAGATGACAGCATTAATTAGTAAACTAAAAGTTATGTAGCTATAAACATTTTTTAATTAAAATATAGCTTTCACAGGAGACAATACAATAAGGTAAAAGTACATATAATACTCTGCTGCAACAATCCAAATATTTTTGTGATAGAAATACTGTTTGTTTCAAATATGGCAGCAGAAAACATTTTTGCAAAGACAATGTAACATCAAGGTCACACCATAGCATTGCATACATGCCCTAATCAATGACCATACAAGGTTTCAACTTTCTACACATTATGGTTTCTGACATATAGCTCAGTTAAGAATTTATAGGCCTAGCTCACTACAGCATTGGACCAAAACCATTGTCCCTACCAATTACCAACTTTCTACACCTTATGGTTTCTGAGAAAAAGCCCAGACAAGATTTTTGTTCTTGCCACATGCCCACCCACCCTTTTATTTATTTGGGTTTTAAAGTTGCTTTCAACACTGTAAAGGTCATATCATGATCGATAGTTTCATGGACAGAGAAAACTAGTACATACAATTGGTAAAAGAATGTGGGTAAAAACAACTATTTCCAGATTTATAATTCTACAAATCATATTTTCAATGTTATGAATTGTCAATATTTTTGGGGAATGTGTTTGAGAATATTTCATTAAAGCTGAACTCTGTCAAGTAAAATATCTTGTGATCAGAAAATACTTCTGCATGTACTTAATTAGGATTTAAAGATGCTTTATAATTAGACTGTTTAAGACCCTATTGAAGTCTTTTTGGTGATGACTTTGTACACTTACAGCACTAGTTTTTCATGGTTACAGTCTATAAAATAAATCTATTTCAAAGAAAGAGCTTAAACTGTTTGCTTACATGTACAACACTCCAGAATACATGTGAAAGTACAAAATGACAGCTTAGAGGTGTCAAAATGAACATGAAATCAATCTGCGTCTTACTTTCCCAAGATATTTGCATTTACTAAAAATACTGTAAAGTCACGGAAAACTGCCCTTTTTCAGAGTACCGAGTCTTGATCTATCTATAGTCCTGAACACCCTGTAAGGTAAACAAGAGGAGAGTGCCTGTGAACGGGCACTGTGTCAGCTGAATGAGTGTTTTTGATTTGTGAAGGTGATAATGAGAGGAAAGCATAATTATGAGGGAAAGTGCAGTAAAGAAATACAGTAAATGGTAATTGAACAGCATGTTCGAAAGAAATTCCGAAGCTGACAGAAGAAAAGGACAAAAAAGTTGTGCCCTGCAAATGGTATTATGAAGGAAAGTAACAAGGTAATTGTTTAAGTGTAAAAAGTAGGTTAAAACATAAATACTGCAAATACAATATCCTCGCTCGACCTTGAAGAAGGGGTCCAATATCAAATCCAACCACACAAAAACATTCCCAGCCAATGATTTCCTGTCGGTTGGTTTACCATCCCTAACATCTAGGACCAATAATAAGCGAGTTATAGACACTTTTAAGTTTCGCTATCCTTCTTTGACCTTGAAGCAGGGGTCCAAGGTCAAATCCGACAACACTAAAAGATTCCCAGCCCATGATTTTCTGTAGGTTGGTTACCATCCCAAACCTCTAGGACCAATAATAAGCGAGTTATAATCAATTTTAAGTTTGGCTATCTTCGTTTGACCTCAAAGGAGGGGTCCAAGGTCAAATCTGACCACACCAATAGATTTCCAGCCAATGATTTCCTATAGGTTGGTTTACCATCCCAAACTTTTAGGACCATTGATAAGCGAGTTATAAGCACTTTTAAGTTTGGCTATCTTCATTTGACCTTGAAGGCAGGGTCCAAGGTCAAATCCGACCACACCAAAAGATTCCCAGCCAATGATTTTCTATAGGTTGGTTTCCATTCCAAACCTCTAGGACCAATAATAAGCGAGTTATAAGCACTTTTAAGTTTGGCTATCCTCATTTGACCTTGAAGGAGGGGGTCTAAGGTCAAATCAGACCACATCAACAGATTCCCAGCCCATGATTTCCCACAGGTTGGTTTACCAACCCAAACCTCTAGGACCAATAATAAGGGAGATATAAGCACTTTTCATGATTGACAAAGAAACGCCTGTGGCGGCCATCTTGTTTTTCAAAATGAGGCCAAAAATATTCCCAGTCAAGATTTTATAATGAGGAACATATCCTGCGAATTTGAGATCTCCACCTTTTATACCCTTTGCTCTAGGGGGCCAACAAAAGTCATTGTTTAAAGTCGAATAAACGTCCCTGGCGGCCATCTTGTTCTTCAAAATGAGGCCAAAAATATTCCCAGGCAACATTTCATGGTTATTAATATATCCTGCAAACTTAAGAAGGCTAGCTCTAATATATTTTTTTCGTTAGAGCGGTAATGGTGAAATCTCTCTACACACTGCGGCTATCCAGTGGATACAATGATTTACTCAACAGTGAGAACCTGAAAGTAGCTATTGCTCAGCTAAGCCATGACATAGAGGTCTGCAATTTCACTATGTTATAGATGACCAAAAATTATGTGAATAACATATTTAAACAAAATACTCTAAATGTAATAGTTTTCAAATTACAACGGATTTACTCAACAGTGAGAACTTCAAAGTAGCTGTTACTCAACTATGCAATGAGCCACAGGTCTGGAACTTTACTATGTTATAGCTGACCCCAAAATAGGTGAATAACATATTTAAACAAAATACTCTAAATGCAATAGTTTTCAAGTTATCAGTGATTTACTCAACAGTGATAACCTAAAAGTAGCTATTACTCAGCTATGCCATGAGCTACAGGTCTGAAATTTTACTATGTTATAGGTGACCCAAAAGTAGCTGAATAACATATTTATATGAAATTCTCTAAATGCAATAGTTTTCCAATTACAACTGATTTACTCAATAGTGAGAACTTCAAAGTAGCTATTACTCAGCTATGCAAGGAGCCACAGGTCTGGAACTTCACTATGTTATAGCTGACCCCAAAATACATGAATAACACATTTAAACAAAATACTCTAAATGCAATAGTTTTCAAGTTATCAGTGATTTACTCAACAGTGATAACCTAAAAGTAGCTATTACTCAGCTATGCCATGAGCTACAGGTCTGAAATTTTACTATGTTATAGGTGACCCAAAAGTAGCTGAATAACATATTTATATGAAATTCTCTAAATGCAATAGTTTTCCAATTACAACTGATTTACTCAATAGTGAGAACATCAAAGTAGCTATTACTCAGCTATGCAAGGAGCCACAGGTCTGGAACTTCACTATGTTATAGCTGACCCCAAAATAGGTGAATAACATATTTAAACAAAATACTCTAAATGCAATAGTTTTCAAGTTATAAGTGATTTACTCAACAGTGATAACCTAAAAGTAGCTATTACTCAGCTATGCCATGAGCTACAGGTCTGAAATTTTACTATGTTATAGCTGACCCAAAAGTAGCTGAATAACATATTTATATGAAATTCTCTAAATGCAATAGTTTTCCAATTACAACTGATTTACTCAATAGTGAGAACTTCAAAGTAGCTATTACTCAGCTATGCAAGGAGCCACAGGTCTGGAACTTCACTATGTTATAGCTGACCCCAAAATACATGAATAACATATTTAAACAAAATACTCTAAATGCAATAGTTTTCAAGTTATAAGTGATTTACTAAACAGTGATAACCTAAAAGTAGCTATTACTCAGCTATGCCATGAGCTACAGGTCTGAAATTTTAATATGTTATAGCTGACCCAAAAGTAGTTGAATAACATATTTACACAAATTTCTGTAAATGCAATAGTTTTCAAATTACAACGGATTTACTCAACAGTGAGAACTTCAAAGTAGCTGTTACTCGGCTATGCAATCAGCCACAGGTCTGGAACTTCACTATGTTATAGCTGACCCCAAAATACGTGAATAACATATTTAAACAAAATACTCTAAATGCAATAGTTTTCAAGTTATCAGTGATTTACTCAACAGTGATAACCTAAAAGTAGCTATTACTCAGCTATGCCATGAGCTACAGGTCTGAAATTTTACTATGTTATAGCTGACCCAAAAGTAGCTGAATAACATATTTATATGAAATTCTCTAAATGCAATAGTTTTCCAATTACAACTGATTTACTCAATAGTGAGAACTTCAAAGTAGCTATTACTCAGCTATGCAAGGAGCCACAGGTCTGAAACTTCACTATGTTATAGCTGACCCCAAAATACGTGAATAACATATTTAAACAAAATACTCTAAATGCAATAGTTTTCAAGTTATAAGTGATTTACTCAACAGTGATAACCTAAAAGTAGCTATTACTCAGCTATGCCATGAGCTACAGGTCTGAAATTTTACTATGTTATAGCTGACCCAAAAGTAGCTGAATAACATATTGATACAAAATTATCTAAATGCAATAGTTTTCAAGTTATAAGTGATTTTACTCATGATGGAAGTTACTGAAAAGCCCAAAAGTAGCTTTACTCACTTAGCTATTGAGACAGACACCCAAGTTACTCACCATGTTGTAGCTATGAAAAAAGTAGCTGAATAACATATTTTAACAAAATGCTCTAAATGCAATACTTTTCAAGTTATAAGTGATTTAGTGCATGATTTCATGAATTTTAATGCATTAAAAATAATTTAAAAAATTTATTTAAAAAAAAATTAAGACAGATCCAGGTCTCATACTCACACAAGAGAATCTACCTCTGGTCTAGTACATATATGCAAGATATGAGAGAAATCCCTTCAATAGTCACTGAGAAAATTGTGATACAGTGTTGAAATTTTCACACTTTTGGTGGGGGTACCCCCCTTGTAATGTCTCTAGCAAACAGACGAACAGACAGATTTGCATGCCTTGAACAATTTTTCATCCTCGATAGATAAGGTACCTTTTAAAAAAACAGCATGTCTCTAGGCCTTGTAGTTTTGGAGAAGAAGTTGTTCACGCGGACGCGGACACGTACGCCCACGCCGCAGAGTGACGACATAAAAATGGGCTCAAAATCTCTCTTTTCTGTTTCTCTGATAAATGAGGTTTTCAAACTACTGTAAATTCACCTAACTCCAACATGGTTGCCACAAATAAAAAGTTAAAATTATTTGACAACTATTCCTATAATGTTAGACTATTAGTTCAAAATTAGTTTTGAAGGGTTTTCACTATTACTGCTTCCAAATTACTCCCACTTTTTAGCCCCACCTTATAAGGCTGGGGTTATAATTGTCCACTGAGCCACCCTGGTGGCATTGGAGGTGGACATAAAGTTTGTGGTTGTTCCACAGCCTAAACCCATGCATGGAATTTCTCCAAGTTTTCAGGATATGTCCAACCCAATGGACAGGAGAAGCCCTCCCAACAAACCCCGCTATAAGCTTACTAGGGGTTTATCTGGGTTTAGGCAACAAAAAAGATGCCATGACATCATGTCTAGACAGGAAGTAAGTATAGTGCACCACCTGACTGGCATAGCTAACTGTCCATTAGGTAAGGTATTAACTTATAAAAATTTAATTTATTTAATAAATTTACAATTTCTTAGATTTACTGGACCAGGTATTATATTTAAAATGTCATGAAAAATGTTTACACGAAAGAAAATAGCAATAAACTCATGATCAATAGATTTGATTTGTAAATGTGTGATGATGCAATTGCAGTCAGGCTTTTCCCTCCCAAGAGAAGGGCAAAATTCAAAATAATAATTTAAACTATTAAATTTAACAGCTATCAAAACTCCAAATCTGATCTATATTAATTTAGATATGTACTTTAAAAGTTTTCCAAAAGACATATGATGATAAAAGAATACAGCATACTTTTATTTTGGTAGAAATTATTGAAAAATCGACCCACTTCATGAATCGGCCCAGTTCACACTAACCCATGTACTTGCATACCCAACTACCCTGTACCCAAGGCAGTGACCTTTATTTTCGCAATTTTTGTGCACCCAAGATTAAAGTCATTGCTAGGGTACCCAGTGGCAATGTACACAAGATCTGTATCTCTGCTAGCATAACCAGCGGTGGTGTACACTAGTAGTGATATCAGTCCAGTGTACCCAGTTTTGTGTATAAGATCTAGATCATGCTGTCACACCGTATGACAACAATTTTTTAACAGCATAACCAATTACTCAGTACCCAAGGCAGTAAGTAGTATGTACTCAGTGGTTGTGCACTTGGGCCAAGGGATCACTCTTTGGATCAAAATTATTGGGCTTGGTATACACATGTACTGTAAAACAGTTGTGTATGGACAGAATAACTCGATTACATTTTAACAAAATTAAAAGGATTGTCAGAAATGAGCTAAGGAAGAAGTGATGGAAATTTTGGATATGCTAGCAGTAATACAGATCATGTGTACACAGCGGTTGAGTACACTAGCAGATAGAATACACAGACACTGGGTATGCTAGACCAATATCACTACTAGCGTATACATTGGGTATATAACAACTCCCTCACTCTATTAAATTATTTCTAAATGTAATTACCTTAGTGTGCGGATCTGTGAAACGACGCCCTCCCATCCCCCAGAAATAACAATGGACTATAATAAAAAACAAACATCTAAAACAAGGCATAACATTATTGTATTAATCTGTATTTCCTAAGCAAACATTTAAGTTAGCAACTTGATTCAAGAACTTAACTTAATCAATAGATCAAAACATACATTACTATTTTTGTTACTTCATCACCATTAATGAAGGTGCAAAGCCTTATTTAGAAAATAGCATCAGAGATGCCCGTGTCCCACAGCCTGGGGAAATAGTTTTCAACGCCATGAAATATAGAGGTACCGAAACAGTACAAAGATCTGGATACTTTCAGAGCAGTGTCAGTTATATAAAGCTCCAATAAAGCTCCTTATGGTTTCCGAGATACAGCCCGGACAGGATTTTATAGGTCAAGGTCACTACAGGAAAGTCAAAGGTCAAATCAAGGTCACACCATGATGTTGCACACCTACACCCCCAAACTAATTTTTTGTCCCTACCAAGTGGTAACTTTCAAAACCTTATGGAATCCAAGACATAGCCCAGACAAGATTTTAAAACTCATGGTCACTATGACAAGGTCAAATCAAGGTCACACCATGACGTTGTACACCTACATCCCCAAACTAATGTCCCTACCAAGTATCAACTTCCTACACCTTACGGTTTCTGAGATACAGTCCGGACAAACTTTTCCCGCCACCCGAACCCCAATCTGGACAACATGGGTGAAACAATACCCTGACAGCCCTTAATGGCTGTGAGGTAAAAACTAAATGTGAAACTTCATTTTCAGAATTTTCCTAACTATAATGCATTGCCATGGTAACAACCATTGCCAGGTACTCACCAAAACCTAGTAGCTGTAGATCCTCTTGGGTTAAATATATCCTAAAAATTAGGTGAAAATCTATGCATGGGTTTAGACTGTGTGACACCCAGAAAGTAGCAACAGTTGTAGCCAGGTACGCCCCAAAACATAATCACCTGTAGATCTTGTAATGTTAATGTTTATCATCAAAAACATTAAAAACATTGCCATAGAAACAAGCATTGCAAGATACTCCCCAAAACCTAATCAGCTCTAGATCTCAATGGTTTAAACATATCCTGGTGAAAATTGGTTGAAAATGATTGCCTGGGTAAGGCTGGGTTTAGTATGTGAAGCACCCTCAAAATTTAAGACCCAAATATTTGAAAAGCATTGCCATGGCTTATGGCCAGACACTCCCTAAATACTAGATGAGTGACATTTTCGTCCTTGCTGACTTAATGGGCCTTCTCTTGGGGCATCTGTAAACATCTGAAGAGCATAGTTGAGTGGGTGCAATGGCTGACCTTGGACATTTGTTTCTTGGAGCCACCATTTTAAATGTAGATGGAGAGATCTTGGGATCAGGATCACCTTTTCTAGTGAATCTGGAATCATCCAATAATTTTCAGGTACAACTGGATCTAATCTAATCTAATCTAATCTAATCTAATCTACTGCTTTGCAAGCGCAATATCTGCCCCACAGAGGGGAACTCAGTGCGCTAATTAATCAAAATCATTTTCCTAAGGAGAGTCAAGGGGCGTTCAAGGTCAATGATCCAGGATTATGGGTGTGGCCGGGAGGGAAGAAAACTAAGTTGGGAAACTAGAGCTGAAGAGGTGGGTTTTGAGGTGCTTCCTAAAAGATGGAACAGAGGGGCTGTTTCTAACATGAAAGGGGAAAGAGTTCCAGAGGATAGGGGCATAGTGACAGAATGAATTAGAGAAGTGTTTGATTGATTTGTGAACTCTACGATCAAAATTGGGGGTTTGAAGGAACTTGAGTTTGGGGGAACTTCGCCTTGTATTTCTAGAAGAGGTGTACAGGTGGATTAATTCTCTTAGATAAACTGGTTGACCTTGGTTGAGAATTTTGTATGTAATAAGGCCAATTTTAAATTGTACCCTGTATCTGACTGGTAACCAGTGAAGTTTTTTTAGTTGAGGGGTAATGTGAGAGAATTTAGAGGAACGGGTGACAACCCTGCAGAGGGAGTTTTGGACTAGCTGCAATCTCCTTAACTCAAAATTAGTGAGCGATAAGAACAATGAATTGCAATAGTCCAACCTGCTGCTCACCAAAGCATTTGCCAAGAGGACTGATGTGTTGAGGTCTAGGAGGGGACGAATTCTGTAGAGATCTCTGGCATGTACTCTAGTGGACTTTATGACCTGTGACACATGATTTGAGAAATTGAAATTGGAGTCGAACACTACTCCAAGGTTCCTGACACTTTGTGCTGGTGAGACCTGATTTCCTAGAATACTGATGGGGAAATGAGGGAGGAGTTGTTTACGATTTTTATGGGAGCCTATGAGAATAAACTCAGTTTTGTCTGGGTTAAGTTTTAATTTATTTGTAAACATGAAATTTTGAATGTCATTTAGGCAGTTCTTTAGTTTTTGGATAGAGTGAGAGAAATTTGCTGGTGAAAGTGATATGTATAACTGGGTGTCATCGGCGTAGAAGTGATAATCGATGCTACTGTGGGAGTGAATGATTGAGCTGATAGGGTTAGTATAGAGAGAGAACAGAATTGGTCCAAGGACAGAACCCTGGGGAACTCCATACTGGAGCGAAGCAGGATGGGAGAGTGTACTACCTATCTTGACCGAGTGTGTCCTTCCTGACAGGTATGATCTGAACCAGCCAAGTGCTAGCTCACTGATTCCATAATAATGGATGGGGCTTATATGGAGCCGACCTAGGTGGACCTGCTCTCTGTAGTTGTTCACAGGTCTCCGAGCGGTCTATGAGAAGCTCCAGAACTTTTTGTTTCAAGTGTTGGGTCTACCAACATCCCAAAGTGGGTCTGACCTTGCCCTCTCTGATGTTGTACTGGTAACCTACAAAATCAAAGATCTGCTTGGATTCCAGTTCCGAGTTTTCTATGTTTACCATCCAACCTAATTCCTGACACCCAGCTACTACAGTCTGGGAATGTTGGAGACAACTTTGGTGGGATGTGGCTCTGACTAACCAATCATCTAGTTATTGGTGGATTCTAATGTCCTTGTTCTGAGCCATTAGTTTGACTTCCTTGACTACCATTGTGAATTCCATTAAAGCAGTGGACAGTCCAAACAGTAGAGCTTTAAATTACTAGGATTGATCCTGAACGTAAAAAACGCAGGTATTTCTTGGACTGTGGGTTTATTGGTATATAGAATTAAACGTCCTTGAAATCTATGGACGTTACCCATTCACCTTTCTGCAAGTCTGCTATCTGGTGTCTCCATTTTGAAGTATCTGATTTCAGATATTTGTTCAGTGAGCTCAGACCTAGAATAGGTCTCCATTTGTTTTTGGGTTTTGGAACCAAGAAAAGTCTGTTAAAGAAAGCCAAAGATGTCCAATTGTTGACCTTTTCTACTACATGTAATGCTTCCATCAGGTGGCAGTTCCTGGGAAATGTACATAGCCATTTGGTTATTATGGGAAATCTGGTCCAAGTTGGTCGGTTCCGGAAGTGGCGGGTGTAGCCTTCTTGAGGATTCTTACGACCTTGTCATCTTGGAGCTGGCCCCTAGGGAGGCCCAAGTTTTCCCAAACTGGTTCAGTCTGTCCCCAACAGGCAGATTTTGACCAACAATGTGAACATTGGTGACATGCTAGACAGAAGACAACTGACCTACACCAAAAAAAAACCTTTTACGTATTTCATTTGTTTTACGATGGGACTTTCTTTTGTGGCTGTCTGGAAACAAAAGATACATGATTGACTGCAAAACAATTTACATATAGAGTTTGACAATCGTCCATAGCATCTCTGGCCTTTTGGCCATTTCTACAAAACCCCACTGGGAGTCTGGGATACAAAGTAATTGCCCTTTATAAGAACTGTGACTCTTGGCCGCTCACTGATAGTAGTTGGAGGCCTTGCCCTGACCTTGTTTGCTCTGATCCTGGTGGCTGAGTTGTTATTGCTGGTGGACCAGATTTCCGGATGGTGTTTGATGCATTCTTGGCTGATGGGTTAGAAGGATGGTGCAGGTCAGACATTTTCTGAGAGCCCCCGAGTATTTTTTATCTTCATTGTGGCCAATTTCCTCCTCCGCCTTGGAGATAACATCATCAGGGAACAAAGAGGTCATATGAAGTGGTGAGTTTCTAAGAGCTGCCACTGTGCCAACCTTGACCCCACGCCTCATAGAATCCAGATAGCGGTCACATCTGATCATGAGAAGCTTTTTTTATTTTTCTGTATGGCAGCTTCCCAGTCAGACACTTCACCCTCTTCCTCAGAATAGACAGGGGAAGTGAGGTCGGTTTGCTGCTCAGAGCCAGAATCCTGAGAGGCAGCACCGGGAGTTGAAAAGGTAGGCAGAGGGGCTATCACTGGCATCAGACCCAGATTGGGTAACAGTAAGCTTGCTGGCTAGTAGGCTGTAGTACTGGCATCTAATTGGAACCACTTACAGAGTGTTGATGAACATCAACAGCAACTGATATAGCAGGTTTCTGGCCAACAGTAGACTGGCTGACCAGTCAAGTAGGTTGATCCACTTGCATTACACCGGGACTGGTAATAGACTGGTCCAAAGGATTTCTCTATGAAGGATGTCTGGTAGCCCTGGACATATCATGTCCATACAGGTTTGGGTGAAGCAATCTTCTGTGAAGGGTGTCTTGTAGCCCTGGCCATACCAGAACCATACCAGTGTGAGTGAAGCAATCTTCTGCGAAGGGTGTCCCGTAGCCCTGACCACACCAAGTCCATAACAGTAGGCTGTAGCACTCTTGTATGGTAAACTGTGTAGTGAAATGACCTGCAACAGTCCAGTGTTGATGACATCAAAAGGCTATCTACATTTGCTAGGCAGGGATGAAGAATCCCCCATAAGTCTTCTTCGGTAAAAAACGTCACTCATCCAAGTACTAACAGTGGTCATTGCTGCTTAACTTCTGTGTTGAGGCCAGCATGTTGTACTTTTCCTCCATTAAAGTATTGATTTCTCGTTAGTGATAGCTGCTTACAGTTTTTGCTGGTAGGTAGGTGAAGACAGAAATTCTATTTATATATTGCAAGCAATTTGTGGCTTACAGCATTTGCTGCAGATGATGATTTTAGAAGAAGACGATGCACTATTTCTGTACATATGAAGGAAACTCTTATAAATGGTTTTTATATGGTGAATATGCCAGGAAACATTAGTTCTTTCTAGAAACCTGCAAAAAAATGGGCTAGACATATGCAATAAAAGCAGTACTGACACCTTACTCAAGAAATACCTCACAGTTGTCGGGATCAAATTACCTCAATATATCTACAAAATCTGCAATGCTAGCCAACAAGAAGTCAAAAGGTGCTTCTATATATTTATATAGTCCATAATACTCATTTCCTTTGTAAAATAGCAGAATTTGTTGAAAATTGACAGTACTGCGTCCCTGCATAAGTTGGCCGCAGTTATAAGTTGGCCACCCTCACCACAGCTTCACAGGGCTTTAACATGAGTGGCCTACTACACCCTGAAACCATGTATTATTGTTAAACTTATTATATGCAACAGTTTTCATTGGTGTACAATAACCTATTTGTCTTTCTGGAGCCTGTAGATGAGCCGTGGCCAACTTATGACTGCGGCCAACTTATGCAGGGTAGCAGTAGTAGTGATAGGGGTCTACTGTAGCATACCCTAGCTGCGGGCAACAATTAAACTATAGTTCTGAAATTCTTCACTACGAGGGCTTTTTTTATACAATGTGGCTTCAGAACAGTCACTGACGGATCAGAAAACAATCACTTTCAGAACCTCTAATGGAAACGGCTTTCAAATTCTTTGCTTTAAGACCCATTATAAACAAAAACGTCCTTCCCCTTGATGTCTTTTATGAAATATATATGCGTTGGCTCAGTTTAAATAAATAATTTTTATGTTAGGTGCAGTGAAATCTCAATTCTGTTGTGTGAAATAATATATGAATTTTGAAAAAATAAAATATGGTTGTCACTGATAACGCTCATGAATTTCTGTAAAATATGCAAATTTTTTCGCCTAAAAGAAATTGGTACAAGACAAAGACTTTTAACATCTATTTAAAATAAATAAAACACCATATGTTTTTATTATCGGTCTTTAATCTATTTTTACAGACTGCATGCTTTAATTCAACTACAATATATGTAAAGTCACAAAATATTTTATACAGTACATATTTGGATGTGACGGTTCTGAAATTAAGAGAATTATCACCCGTCCTTGTCGGTTCCGAAGACACTCTGTTTTTCATATTTGTAGTTCAGGGGCCGTATTCACGAAAGGTCTTAGCCAAGTCTTAGGCTTAACTTTTGTATAACTTAAGCCTAAAGTAGGAACTTCACCTCTCCTTTTTTCATCACCCGTACACGTGTCCGTTATTGCCCGTACCCGTGATACCCTGGATATTTTGCTATAAAACAGTGAACTCATCCGTGTCCGTGATTAGGAAGGAAAAAATTCGTTCTTCACGCCCAGCAGGCACACGCCTTGAAATGTCGTTGATTTAGAGTTGAAAACAGGTCCTGACGTTGAAATGCACATTACCAACTACTAAATCTAAGTTAGTTTTCTGACATGAAAAAGTAGTCATATTTTGACCAGAAATCATGGTGATTTTTGGTTGAAAAACTGACACTGACACAATTTCAACACTATTTCAAAGCTGGATTTCTGACTGGAAAAAGTAGTGATACTTCATAAAAAATCACCACTAAATCAAGTTAGGTTTTTCGACATGAAATCTTAGTCATGTTATTGAACAGAAAACAGGTTGAATATTGGGAAATGAATGACTGGTTGATTAAAAATTCATTTTCTAGAGTGTGATATAGTGATTAAGTCTAACTTTTTGAAAGAACTATTATTGCAATTGTTTTTGAATTTGTAGGTATTTGTAAAGCAAAGACTAATTTTTAAAGATTATAAAGATGATAAAGATTATGTGTGCATGTACTTGTACATTTTTATCCATTCTCCTTATTAATTAACTGATGCATCCAAATATAATTTTTAGAATTTATAATTATATTTTGATTAAGACAATTCCCGATAATTAAAAAAAAAAACATTTTGAAGTCAAACTTATCTTAAATAAAAAAAAAGATAAATTCAAACTTATTCATCAAAACTTAGTAATTAGAATTTGTTTCTCAAAATTCTCCCATACACAAAGAACTAGTTTTCAGTTTGCAAGTTTACACTGAAAACTTGTTTATACAGAGAACCTAAGCTATAACATTTTATCACACAACAGTGAGGTTGGGGGGTTCCTGGTTTTTCTTATCTGTACCCTGCTACACAGAACACTGGACCTGTGACTAAAGTAATTAGATAACACAGCAGGGGTGGAGGTGGGGGTTTACCCTTGCTCAATTGCATGCATGGTGTTTACTTCTTTAAGTCTGTTTTTTGTGGTCAGCACTGACAACTAATTAAGGTGGGGAGTAATGGCTGGAGTTTTAATAATGTGGCTATTCTTGTGTTTTTTTCTCAGTTTATATGCCAAAGTTGTATGAGACACAAGCATCTGAACTGAGCATTGTGGCTTTGCTACATGATTATAGCTTCTTTATAATTACAATATAATTATAGCCAACTTAATAAAACATTTAACAGAAACTGATTGGATAAAATGCTGAAGATATAAATAATGTCACAATTGTTTGTTTTTTACAAAGGAAAAAAATATTTTAAAATTTTACACAAAGAATTTCAATTGAAGACATTGAATAATACTGGTCCTATTAAAAACATAAAAATGGTTATCTAGTTGGATAATATGGATTTACATATCTTGAGAAATTATAATTATATTTGATGCAAAGTTATGTATCATTACAATGTCATCAGAAATAGAATATTGAATATACAATGATTCATGAACACATGCCATCTTGGAAAGAATTAATTACTTTGAGTTGTATCCAAAGTGTAAAATATGCATATGGATAGTTATTATATAATATTATTAAGAAGCTATAATTATGACACACAAGCTATAATGATTCAAATAAAGAAGACAATGTAAATAACCTGATTTTACCCATTCAACTCAACCCTATTTCATACATTGGATCCAACCAAAACCTGTTTGCAAAATCTGCATGTATTTCAACCAGATTTCACACATAAATACAACCAGATTTCAACAGTTGGTTTCAACATGATTTCACTAGTTGGATCCAACCAAAAACGGTTTGCAAAATCTGTACGTATTTCAACCTGATTTCACCCATTGAATTCAACCAGATTTCAACAGTTGGTTTCAATTAACATGATTTCACTGGTTGGATCCAACCAAAAACGGTTTGCAAAATCTACACGTATTTCAACCTGATTTCACCCATTGAATTCAACCAGATTTCAACAGTTGGTTTCAACATGATTTCACCGGTTGGATCCAACTAAAAACGGTTTGCAAAATCTACACGTATTTCAACCAGATTTCACCGTTGGATTCAACCTGATTTCAAAGTTGCGTGCCTGCTGGGACGGACACGGACAGCTAGCACACTGTTTATACCAAAATATCTAGGGTATCACGGATACGGGCAATAACGGACACGGATACGGGTGAAGAAAAAAGGACAGGTGTAGTTCCCACTTAAGACTTGGCTAAGACCTTTCGTGAATACGGCCCCAGAACTACAACTACAGTAAACATGACCGGCTTCACAGAAATGTGGGCGATAATAGAGGTTTTACCTAAATATGAGCAAATTATATTTTACATCAAATGTGCCTTTTATTGAACCACAAATATATTTCTATCCATTTCTATAATACTTACACACCATATATCAAATAAAGCCAAAAGTATCGAAACCAATTTACACAAGGTTTTTAACTAATATTCCCCCCAACTAAATTGTACTGTACTACTAGTAGGGGTAAATGATTTAGATTTGATGGTCAAAATGAAACAAAAATAATTAATCTACTGATTTACAGGTACAATTGTTATAAAAAGGATCATACATAATACTATATTTATCATTGTACATGTTTAAGCAGTATTATTTTCCAAATAATATGTCAAATTTTATTTAAATAAAACTCATACCCTTATAAAATGAACTCTACCAAAAAACTTAAGGTGGAACCGTTTCACAATATTTTTATAATATACCATTCTACGTTATGAAAACATGAAGTTCGGTATCTGTCAATTTTAGACAGTTGCTTATTCTATACACTATTCTCTTTAAGTGGGATTTTCCTCTTTTTTTAGGATTTAAGCCTTCAACAATAAGTGCATACTGTTACAAGGTTTTCCCAGTGGTCATTCTTCACCCTTGTGGTCACTGTAACCTCATAACTTCCGGGATCCTTTATTGTAGAAATAATCCATGAGTGATGATGGTTTGTATACAGCATTTAACCATGGCACTTCCAGTAATAAGTTTATGAAGCCAAAGTGCTGTATACAAACCATCATCACTCATGGATTATGGTAAATTATAAAAGTCGGAACCGGATTCGGAACCGGATTTTTTTCCGGATCGCACCTCTATCGCACCTCTTTATCAGACCACTAGATATACATCAGCACATATACGAGGACACAGATCTCCTCTGTAGTTTCCTAACAATATTTTATAAAATGGTCGTCTCGATGAAGATAAAATACTTTAAAACTACAGAACTCACGGCCATAGCACCCAAGTCATTAATATTGTCAGTTAATATTGTCAGTTATATAAAGGTCCAAACAATGTTTAAATAGAGAAAATAATGTCTTAGAGAAAGATAATGCATGTACTTTTTATCTACATCTGGCATGTTAAACTGTTAGTTGAGTTAATTTTCTTTTAATGAATGGACTGTTGAGCTCTATGGTCATACCACAAGTTATTTATGGACTCATTATGCACTCATTCAAGTCCCGGATCACTTGTGGTGCTACAGAATCACTGGTGCTACAGAGGGTTAGTTGAGTGTTATTTATTATTACATGTATATTAAATATGTTTTAGCTTGCTATAGTTATACTACAGTAAACCTATACACAGTTATGAGTGGTATGCCCCCTCCCACTTCAAAGCCCAAAATCTAAGTCTTTCATGTATGATTAATGTTATCCATCAAAGAAGTTAATTTTCTTTTAACTTAGTTCAAAGGCCTTGATGATTATACACAGTTTCCTCAGACCTAATCCCCATTTTAATAAATATTAATGATGTAATATGCTACAAATATTCCATTTTTATTTCTTAAAAATAGTCTCACAATTCTATAGATACCAAACACTAGTATATAAAATTGATATATTAATAGAAGTCTGAAAACAAAATCTTATGTTGAAATTTTGACAATCTTTCAGCACCAACATAAATGCAAAAACTATATGTATTTATCAAATAGTGTAATCATATTAAATGTCCATAGCACCACTGCAAATGCAAGAACCATATAAGTTCATGATGACATGTTAGCACCCTTATCATCTAAGAATTATATGAGTTCATTCTGACACTTTTGTAGCACCCCTATAAATCATTGAACTGGAGGCCTGAAACTTGTAAGGATGCATAAAAGACTAAGAGTGAATCTTTAAAAAGGAAAGAAGATATATTTAAAATATTTTATTGGTCTGAGTATATATAAGATAGATAGATAATATTTTATTTTACTGACATTGTGTTATACAGAGCTACATATATATACACACCAAAAGTTTGTGTAACCAAGTGCATTGGTTTTCTAATAATGTTTCTAATGCCACTTGTTACCATTTGTCACCATGTGTAATAAAAATAATGCAATACCTATGTCCATGACAATATGAAGAAAGATTAGAAATATACACATAAAACATATAAACACAATGTTTACAACACACACACCCATAGAGTAACCAGTCTAAAGAAGGGATTAATGAAAAGGTCAACACATCTTCAGCTGTGCTGGTATTCCTGGTAAATAGAGAACAAGGCCTTGCATAAATACCACAAACAACAGGGGCATCTCTACTCTGGCTGAGTTTTCAATAACAAATTTTAAGGAAAAAAGTCTAGCCTGTGTGAGTCTCCTTTCAATAGTGGTACCATGTTTCATAACACACACACATTTTTATCACAATTCCTAATTCCTCATAATATAACTGAAACATACAATATTAAAAGGTCAATATTATGATACATACAGTGCAAAGTGTTTTTTATTTTTTATTATGTGGGAGGGGGTGGGTGGATGTGGTTCTGAATGTAAAGTGTAATTACCTTAGCTAAGTTTATGCAATTGCCATGTGTAGCTTTAATTGCAGTTTTTAAATCATGCCAATCCACTCTCCCTATATAAACTGCTAAATGCAATCTTAGATATGATATCCACTTAAGTGATCCCCAATTATTTGGAAACTGCAATCAAGAAACAGCAACTAATTGCAGTTGATAACTAATAGACCTTGTTGTCAGTAATTATGGCATTCTGTCATGCAATTACTCTTTGCCTACACAATGTGTGTATAAATTATTTTCAATTGTAATTGATGTCACTGAAATGGGTATAAATATGGGTACAGTTTATGTGTCAAGTCATTATTGTTTCATTGATTCTTTCTCAGTGATACAAGTGCTACTCAGAGATATATATGATATAACTGATTGGAGACTAATACTTTGAAGAATTCTTGTGTAAGTATATGATTGTAAGTATATTAATTGTGGAATTGTGATTCTCAAATACGTATTTTTCAACTGTTTGGAGATTAATACTGCATAGGTTTCTAGTGTACTATATTTGTTACTATTATTTCTAGTGTATCTCTAAGTTTTACAGGAAAACAAGACCCAACTCACATCAGACGATAACCATGTGTCCCATAAGATTCAAGGGGTCCTCCAGTGTTTTCAGCAACTTCTGCCCTCACTGGATTGAAGATAAGGACCTTGGCCTCATGTTCTTCAGTGTTGAACAAGGATATCAACACCAGTGTGCTCTCTTCAATGGGTATGACAACATTGCAGAGGAAATCCTTAGTGTCAAGCCAGAACATGATGTGGGTCGAAAATGCAAGATGATTGCCAAGAAGATTACTACAAAACGCAAGAGCTGGGGTGCTACAAAAGAAGCCATACTTCTGGATCTGCTGACACTGAAGCTGCATCAATATGAACCCTTCAGGAAGGCTCTCTTAGCCACAGACCGCCCATTACTCCATACAGTGGCAAGTGATTACTGGGGCCTAGGAAGACATGGAGAGGGTGCCAACCGCTGCGGAGAACTGCTCATGAAGCTCAGACAGTCTGTACAGTCTTCCTGGGGAGCTCCACAAAACCAAGTCCTGGTATATTCAGATTCAGTCTTCAAGTACCTGCCAACCTAAATAGAAGAAGTTGGATTTTGTGTGAAGGCCCTGCCAGGAGCATCAGTTGGTGGCAAGAAGAATCTTACTCCATTGATTCATCAGGACCTGAAACCAGGCTACAAACCTAACATTGTTATTCTACATGTGGGGACAATTGATCTGGCCTTCCTAGAAAGATATGCCCAGTTTTTCCACCAAACAATCCACAAGCATGTTCAGCTGGCCCAGATGATCACCCAGAAACTCCCAAGTGCCAAAGTGATGCTGTCACTTCCACTGCCTCGTGGAGACAGCCTTGATGATCTGAGATGCCACTATGCCTCACAGTTAGAGAGAAGCATGTCCAGTGCCAACATCGACATTATGTCCTGGGAGTTTTTTTGAAGTGTACACCAGTACCAGTAGTAGTAAATAAGGAGATAGGTATTACTAATGCTATTGCAAAAACTGTACCAAATTTACCAATCCTATATTGTTGGAATCATGTCAAACGAGATTTTAAGTTTTGGTTAGGGAAGCAAAAACTGCCTTCAGATCAACAGAATGTTTATACTTCCGACTTGGAATCAATATTGGATTCGGATTCAAAGGAAGAATTTACAGAAACCTGTGAAACACTGACAGCTAAATGGAGCAAACCAGTTGTAGATTATTTTGAAAAAAACATTAAGAATGATATTTTAAAATACTCGGCTAAGTGGATCTTAAACCAATTGAATCTATTTAACCCATACTCGGGTATAACAAATAACATATCAGAAGGAATGAACACAGTGTTAAAGAGGCTAGTGGATTGGAAAGAAGTGCCCCTTGACTCCATGAATGATTAGGGTGCTATGACCATAGAGTTCATCAGTCAATTCATTCAAAGAAAATTAACTCAACTAACAGCTTAACTGTACCTGTAGTGTAACTATAGAAAGCCAGACCAGATTTAATATAGATGTAATAATAATAAATAACACTCACCTAATCCTCTGTAGCACCAGTAGTTCTGTAGCACCAGTAGTTCAGTAGCACCAGTAGTTCTGTAGCACCACAAGTGATCCGGGAGTTCTTGAGTTAAAAATAAATAAAAATAAATTGGTGGTAAATACTGTAGTGTATAGTTAGAAAATTGAAATACAAGTATAACATATTTAATGTACATTTAATATGAAATAACACTTGACTAACCCTCTGTAGCACCAGTGGTTCCGTAGCACCACAAGTGATCCGGGACTTGGATGAGTGCATAATGACTCCATGAATGACTAGGGTGCTATGACCATAGAGTTCATCAGTCAATTCAGTCAAAGAAAATTAACTCAACTAACAGCTTAACTGTACCTGTAGTGTAACTATAGAAAGCTAGACCAGATTTAATATAGATGTAATAATAATAAATAACACTCACCTAATCCTCTGTAGCACCAGTAGTTCGGTAACACCAGTAGTTCTGTTTTAATGACTTGGGTAGTTCTGTAGTTTGAAGTATTTTATCTTCGTCGAGACGTCCATTTTGTAAATATTGTTAGGAAACTACAGAGGAGATCTGTGTCCTCGTATCACCTCATGAATATTAATGACTTGGGTGCTATGGCCGTGCATCGCACCCCATCGCACCTCATCGCACCCCATTGCACCCATACGCACCTCTCCGATAGCACCTTCGGAAGTCCGGGTTTTATAAGATACCATGGATTATTTATATTCAACATGACGTCAAGGCTTTTTCATTTTTTTTCATTTTACAAGGAATAAATTGTTTCACGTATGGTTGTTTACATTTTGGTAACCTTAGCAACCGGCTTTTTCATCCATTGTACCTTACAACACCAGATTTAAAACTCAATGATGCAGGAATATTTAATATAAATAAATTATATAATATTTAATATTAAATGGCATTTAATAAATATAAATAAAAATACCATAACATTACTACCAAAACCCAATGACAAAATATGTACGCAAGATGGAACAGTAGGGTGATTGTTGTCCCAGATAAATGTGTGCGGATTGAACTAAAATTCATTTCTGTGCACCTCGTCATGTTAAAATTCAGAGGAGTGATCATGTCCAAGGAAAAGAAATCCACTGACAACATTATTTATTCACCAAAAAACAAAACAAAACACAACACTTACAGCATATCAACATTTATCCAATAGGACTATCCCTGAATAATAATCCTATCATTGTGTAAGCTTTCCGACACCGAAGTCAGTGTAACACCAAGACAGTCAGACAAACCAGACCCAGAATGGTACAAGACTGGAGCTTATATATTGAATGTTAGCATTCCTGGAATGTCATGTAATTTATGGAATGCATGGAGTGGGATTCCTGGAATGTTATGTAATTTTGAGAATGTGTGGTCTCGTGACAATATGTGCCAATGGAATGTGCCCCCCTTATTTTGTTAATAAAGAAAGAATCTCAAAGGAATGCTATAACAATGGAAGGAATTTCAGTGGAATTTTGGTCCTAAGAATACCATTAGAACAAAATAGATGGTTTATTTAATCTCAGTGATGGTCAAATACTTTTTGCTAGCAATATGCATGTTGCAAGAGTTGGACATGACCTGCACATTTATATTAATGAGACAATACTGGTGTAATTAAATTCTGTACACCACAACTAGCACCATGTAGGGGCCTGATTCATAGGTAAAACTTAGACTCTAACCCTAAACCAATCTAAGAATTACCACTAAGATAAGACTAAAATAAGACTAAGACCCTTTTTTTGAATTGCACTAAGACCAATATCATACATGATGACGTCCAAAGTTATGACAAAAAATCTAAGATTTAAGACAAAGATAAGAGACAGACGGACAAGTTGAAAGCATGCTTTTCAACTGATATCTTGGGCAGTCCACTCATTGCCCTGTCAACTCATTCAAGAATTTAGGTGCATGGTTTGATTCAGATTTTTCCTTGTCCAAGCATGTTCAGAATGTCTGCAAAAGTTGTTTTGTAAAACTCCATCATTTCAGAGATGTCAGGCAGTTTCTTATTCATGATGCTTCTGTACTTGTGGCTAATGTTCTCGTTAGTAGTCAGTTGGATTACTGTAACTCACTTTTCAGGAGCCTCTCCAAGTTCAATCTACGTAAATTACAGTGCATCCAAAATAGTGCAGCCAGAATTGTATCAAACACCAGTAGATACACCAGTATAACTCCTATGCTTAAGAAATTGCATTGGCTTCCTGTTGAACAGCACACCGTGTTTAAGACAACCACACTTGTTTACAAATTTCTTCACACAGATTTTCCTAGGTATTTTGCTCCATATCTTTCTTCCTACATCAATTCTTATAGTACCAGGTGCAGCCAAAGTGGTGGTAATTTCCTTGTCATGCCAAAGTTCTACCCTTCTGTTCATTAATCTGTTAAACAGTTTGGTAATAGTTTTGCTTTTGATACTCCCACTGTTTGGAAAGCTTTTCCAGATGTGATTCATGTCTTCCCTCCCTAGCCTCTTTCAGAAAGCAGCTAAAAACCTACCTATACATCAAAGCATACCCACGTTAGCCTGGATCATCCCCTGGTATTCTTTGTGGTGCTTGACTCCTCTTCTGTCTCTGCTCTCTGGATACTGACATTGGTTGACTGCTTTTTTGGTTTTGTTGCGCCTAAGAATCTTCTTTGTATGGAGAGATTAAGTGCTATAAAAGTCCCATTAGAATTAGAATGTTTTGTGAATATGAAATAGGCAACTGGTATTGTATCCATTTATAAAAATTGACAAAAAATGAGGAATACTGTGTACGAAAGATAAAGTTTTATTCATAAAACTTAAAGGTTCTTGCTCTTTTACCTAGCCTCCTGAATATTTATGTAAATGCTACTTATTTATTCCTAAGTGAAATCAGGATAACTAATGAAACAAAGCTAACCTTTAAATCAGTTGACACAGTGACTTCTATAAGGTGGACAAAAGATATGCAAAAGTAGTGTACATGATGAAATTGTTTGAATATTATGTCTAGTGCTACTTAATTTACTGGATATAAAATATGCTTTCAGATACGGTGAATAAAGCTTTGTTAAGACTTACTACATTTTGTCTAACATACCTGTGTGTTTTAGGAACATTTTAGAGTTATAGTTTAAAGTCTATCCAGTCATATTCCACATTTAAATTAACCATGATATTAATTTACTTAGACAAAATCAAGGTTTAAAATCCAGCAACACCAAATTAAATGTCATCTACGTGAACATAAAAAAACCCTCAATCTTGCCCAATAAATATGAATAAATATAACTAAAACCATTATATAATAACCAAATATTTAAAAAAATGGTGGATGATGAAAGAAAATGTAGTGGTATTTTTACAGAGGCAGATACAGGATTTCGCAAAAGAGGGGGCGTGGGGTGTCGCGGGTGCGGATATTTCATACTGGGACATTTTGTAGCGGGACATATCACGCGGTGCATGGACAACATACTGGGGGACAAAACGCCAGTCAAAATTGCAAGGGGGGACAAAATGCTGGCCATTTTATGGAACAGGGAGGCCAAAATGCCAATATTATCAAAACATTTTATACATGATACTGATGATCAAGTAAACTGAAAAAGCCTCTAGCAGAAGAAAAGCCAATGTAAAAAGCTGCAGCAGAAAATAGCTCAGTATAAAATCCCTGTAACTAAATTGTACATGACACATTTACACACAGTCTTCTACTGTGACTTTTTCTGCAGTTTTTTTTCTATTGGGGCTTTTTGTACACTTAATTGTCAGACATATACAGCAGTTACTGACATGAATAAAAATACATGAAACGTAAAATAAACTTCAAAGGGGCTTCCCATAATAAACAATGGTATAACTGAAAAAAAATTAAATTGGAGGGAAACATACTTGAAATTTAAATTTATATGCCACAATGTTTCTTCAACATTTTAATTTTAAAATAACTAATTCTTTCATTGTTTTTCTTTAACAACACATAAACCAATTGATTAAATTTGATGAAATGTTTTTTTTTTTGAATGTAATGTTATTATAGCCACTGTAGCAAATTAAAACTGAAACACAGAAGTGAAGTTATTAATAATTTGTTGGGGTGAGTGATTCCAGTTGTGTAAACATACACTGGTGGACAAAAAAGGTTTATATAAACAAAGTTATCCACAAAAGATGTAATCCTCAGTTTGTTTGAGGATGAGACCTAACTTAGTACACACACAAAAGAGCCTAATCCCCTTTGATACTGGACAGTGACACAGGTATAATAACTGTCACTTTAAACAGGTATATTACCCTAGTAAAGACAGATCTTGGGGTGGGCGATTGGAGGGGGGCGTGGACAGAGACAAAAACCCCCATGACTAAAGTTTCAAACTCTGAAAGGGGGGGCGTGCGCCCTCCACGCCCCCCCCCAGATCTGCCCCTGTTTTATTCATATAGAACAAACTTTTCCTGGTATTTAAACAAATGTTACACAACACACACAAAAATGTCTACTGCAGAGATTTATCACAAAGGTATAAATGGTTCTCAGAAAGTGTGTCATTTTGTGCAATCACTGTTTTCTCCAAACCTTGAATTTTAAGTTTGAAACCCAAAATGGGTGCTATACACACACAGGGAGATATTTACCTTATAGCATTGTGATTATTTAGAGGCTATACGTTTGGTGTGTTATTTCATCTATAAGTATCTACCCATGTTGAAGGGAATGCAGGCCTTTGAAATTTGTATCGGATTTTTCTTTTTTTATAAGATATGCAATACGTAAAACTTTAACGGTGCCCACGTTTTGGTTTTCGTACATGTATCGGAAAATATGTTATATTTAACCCATTTGATAAAGCTGTTTGTTAATTTAGTTTATATATTCAGCGTGTTTATATTACTATTGTACAATATAACATTTGCAAAACATTGAAAGATTGCTTATCAAACGAATTAAATCACTGTGCATAAATCCGAAACTATTTCGTCCTGCCATTGATTTGTAGCTAACCAAAACAAACTGCCTTCTCTCAGAATTTACACTGATGAAACACCTGCGTTGACGTAAAGATGATTGATCACATGGATTAAAATTTTGAATTTCTATTGCGGGACATACTGAGTATGGCAACAAAGGTGATTTATTTCACGGTAGAAGGAAAACCAGAACAGGCAGAGTTTAGAAGTGACGATACACATGAAGAAGTGAGAGGTATACCTACCTCTGTTTCAGTCAGCTTGACTCATTTAAAGTTGGAACCTCATTTTATAATAAATGTGTTGCTTTCTTACACTTAAACATTGAAACATTACGTTATGTAATATGTTGTGAGTTTTTAATGATATAATTAAATAAACTTGAAATTGCGTGTGTGGTGGTTTACCATTTCACGTTCCCATTAAGCAATTTAGGTGGTATGTCGGCAGCACTAGTTATCATGCTACTTAATCAAAAATACCAATAAAATATATGTTAAAACATATGTACATTAACTTTTTCACAACTATAAAATACTTCAGGCATTATTTATGCTGAATTATGAAGAAAATATCAACTAAACTGCTGAAAAATATTTGTTTCATTCATTTAATTATGAAAGCCAAAGGTTATATGTCACATGGTTACTGACCTAGTTTTCATGCTATCTGTTGGCTATTTCAGAAGCTTTAAAATTTAAATGATTTTCGCACAATAATATACAAAAAAAGACATTATTTTTAAACTCTGTACATAGTAACCTTTCCAATTGTAAAAATTGGTTATGCATTGACAGATTTACAAGCAATTGAACATTACCAAAATTTTATATTGCATAGATAAATACTTATTGGCATATAAAGTGTGGTTTGAACCCAAAATAAGTACTATAACAGTTTGATAAGTGATATCCAGGTATCTGATTCAACTAAGGAAATGCCAAATGTAACATTTTAAACACAAATAATAGCAGGTTTTGACAGTTTTCTTTTGAAGAAATTTTGTTTTATATTGGCTGAGATATTGTTAAATATGTTGCAAACACATGAAAACTAGTGCTAGCACGAAAACTGGATCATCGACCATAAATGTGACTTTTAATGGCAACTTTTACAATTTTCAAATTATTTGCTCTTCAAACAGCTTTTTTGTTAAATATTTTTAGAAAACCATACCTACGGGATTCCATGACCTCATATATATTTTCTATTCATACATGAGTATGAATGAGTTCCGTGTGCAAATTTTAAGTATTCGCTCTTGAAACAGCATTTCTATTGACATATTCTCAGGAAACTCCACGTGATACCAGGACCTCAGATTATGTATAAGTAGCCTTTTTATTACTTTTTATTAATCAAATATTGCTAGGAAACCTAATTTGATCTTACATTATCAATAAATGTTTAAACTACATCTTAAATATCTAAGCGATCCTTGAAAAGGGTGCTTATTTCTTTTCATGTCAAGTTTGCCCACCGCCACCGCATTATTGTCTCCTTTGAATATCTCCCTCATTAATTTTATCAAGGTCACACGATCAAAATTTTCTGGTACACCCACTCACCAAAAATTACTTACTGTAGGAGGGTGTTATTTTGGATATTTGTCAAGACTTTCCAAATCTCAAGCTGATAAGATTTTGGGAGCGATTGTACCATAATTGAGCGATTTGTGAGTGTTTTTATACCAGGTAGTAATTAGACAGCTTAAATTCATTAGATTCCACACACCCCACCCCCCCACCCCCATCTCCTTATCTGTTCATGTAGAGCCATAAAATGTATTGGGAGGTGAGAGGGGAAACAATATGCAGAGAGACTAAAAACCACTCAAATTTACTCCCTGAGCCCCCTTATGTGTCAAAATGGGGTTATAAAATCGCAGATTTTGTGTTTTTGGCTTGTATCTCCTTTATTATTGTCTTCAGAGCTATTGAATGTATTGATAGGTATTAGCAAAAACCTTATGCAGGAATTTAGAAAGCCGGTCAAATTGCCCCTCTCTGACTCATGGGTCAAACTGGGGTCATAAAATCGATTCACATGCAACTCGTGACCACGGCATCTCGTGACCAACAACTCGTACCCACAACTCGTACACAAACATTTTATAAGAATAAACATTATTTCTGTTTGAATATGAAATATAGTACTTGTATATAAAGCTCATAATATTTATGAAGAAATATGAGATCACCCAATTGTGTGGGGTTTTCCAACACTATTTTATATTTAATAAACAGAAATGCTGCTTGAAGAGTGGGTATTTTATGTAAGAATGTCTGTTCAGTTACAGAACAAATACTTCAAATTCTCATACTTCCATGGGGGTTGCCTAGCAATATTATGAAATAAAATATGCAAATTAGAAAACGTGAGGTCATGGAATTCCCAGAGGGCTTCCTAGAACTATTATAAAATAAATTATGCAAATTAGAAAAAGAAAAACGTGGGAATGAGTTGTTGGTCACGAGCTGCTGTGGTCACGAGATGCTTGTATACCATAAAATCACAGATTTTGTGGTTTTGCTTTTATCCCCTTTATTATTGCTTTTAGAGCCTTTGAATGTATTGGGTGTATTAGGAAACCTTATGCAGGAATTGTCGAAAGTTGGTCCCTGGTCCCTGCTCATGGGTCAAGCTGGGGTGTTTTTGGCTTTTATCTCTTTAATTATTGCTTTTCGAAGTTTTGAATATATTGGGAAATCATAAGCTAACCATATAGAGTGAGTCTAGAGGGCTGGTCACATTTACAGCTGGCCCCACCCTCCTTATGGGTCAAACTGGGGTCATAAAATTAAGGATTTTGTGTTTTGTTTTTTTTTACCCCACAGCCCTTAAGAACTGTTAGGGCATTGTTTTCACCCATGGTGTCTGTATGGGCGGTCGGGTGGCGGGAAAAAGTTTGTCCGGGCTGTATCTCAGAAACCGTTAGGTGTAGGAAGTTGATACTTGATAGCGACATTGGTTAGGAGATGTAGGTGTGCAACTTCATGGTGTGACCTTTGATTTGACTTTTGACCTTGCCGTAATGACCTTGAGTTTGAAACTCTTGTCCGGGCTATATCTCGGAAACCGTAAGGTGTATGAAGTTGATACTTGGTAGGGACATGGTTAGGGAGTGTAGGTGTGCAACATCATAGTCTGACCTTGATTTAACCTTGTCGTAGTGACCTTGACCTATAAAACATTATCCGGGCTGTATCTCGGAAACCATTAGGTGTAGGAAGTTGATACTTGATAGGGACATTGGTTAGGAGATGTAGGTGTGCAACGTCATGGTGTGACCTTAGATTTGACTTTTGACCTTGCTGTAATGACCTTGAGTTTGAAACTCTTGTCCGGGCTATATCTCAGAAACCATAAGGCGTATGAAGTTGATACTTGGTAGGGACATTGGTTAGGGGGTGTAGGTGTGCAATATCATGGTGTGACCTTGATTTGACCTTTGACCTTGTTATAGTGACCTTGACCTATAAAATCTTGTCTGGGCTATTTCTTGAAAACCGTAAGGTATAGGAAGTTGATACTTGGTAGGGACATTGGTAAGGGGCAGTATTTGTGCAACGTCATAGTGTGACCTTGATTTGACCTTGTCGTAGTTACCTTGACCTATAAAATCTTGTCCAGGCTATAGCCTATATCTTGGAAACCGTAAGGTGTAGGAAGTTGATACTTTGTAAGGACATTAGTTTGGGGTTGTAGGTTTGCAATGTCATGGTATGACATTGATTTGACATTTGATCTTCCCATAATGACCTTAACCTTTAAAATTTTGTCCGGCAATATCTCTGAAACTGTAAGTGTAGGAAGTTGATACTTGGTAGGGACATGGCTCAGGGGGTATGAAACATCTTTTGACCTTGTCATAGTGACTATGAGTTTTAAAATCTTGTCCTCGCTATTTCTTGGATTCCATAAGGAGTAGAAGGTTGACAGTTGGTGGGGATATTGGTTAGGGGGTGTAGGTGTGCATCATGGTGTGACCTTTAACATGGCTCTGCAAAAGTGTATTCACTTGCCATATTTGATACATAGTTCTCTTATGACAAAGGTGTATGGGTTGCTGCAACTGATTATTGTATGTACTTTTACATAATTGTGATTTTTCCATTGACAACTAATCTCCAGTTAATAAATTTTACAGCTTCATAATTTTTAGTTTACTGAATTGTCTTGTTTTAATACTTAATCATACATACATTTTCTTTCTCTTAGACATTAATGCAGGTGTTCCACTGGAGCCGACAGGCCGGTAACTATGCATTTTTGGAAAGTCGGGACCAATGTTTACATGGTCGGTTAGGGTCGGTTGCAAGTTCCCGGCCTGTCGGGGAGAGTCGGTGAAATATCAAATATGTTTGATATTTATATGACCATTACTGACTCTTATATCCGACTCTAATTTCAGCCCCCTAGCAACAGGCCTGTCGGTTAACTTAAGGGATTGTCGATTACTCTTCCAGGCTTGTCTGTAACCCTTCCAGGCTTGTCTGTAACCCTTCCAGGCTTGTCGTTATCATTTGCAGGCCTGTCATAATATGTAGCCGGCTTGTCTTTTGTAACTTAGGTACTGCTCATTTGCAGTCCATTTCCAGCATGATGTGAGATAAAAATATTGTTAAAAATTATGTCAAGAATGACAAAGAAACAGTGCAAGTGATCATAATTTTCAGATTAAGTTCCACATAAGAAACCTGAAAAAGTGTTTTTATTTGGTTAAGTAAAAATAAAATCCCAGCTTATTTCAGGAAAGAATTTTTTGGGCAAAAAGAGGATCAAGTGTCGACCAATCAACAAATCTAAAACTATGTCACTAGTAAATATTTGGATCCCATCATGTGACCAGAATACGGGGTGTTTACCTTCACGTCCAGAAAAATGTGCTTTCTCAGAGGCTTGAAATTATTTGGTATAAATGTATAGAAAAATTACTCAGAGGGACAGAATTTTGATGGGGTCCTTCCCAGAAGCTCGAAATTGGAGTATAAAAGCCAGCTACAAGCGAGAGAGACTTCATTGTCACGTGAGCTATCGTTAGAAACACATCCTACTCTGCTTGTTTGAAAAGATGGTACCATTTTTAATGAAAATTTTCTATTTTAAGTGGCTTTTTCGTTCATTAATCTGAAGCAGACATACATTGATTTATTTCTTATATAATATAAAAGCAAAAACCTGGAAATTATAATTAAAATAACAAAAAAGTAAATTTGGACATTTAGGTCATGTGATGGGATCCAAATATTTACTAGTGACCTAGTTTCAGATTTGTATATTGGTCGACACTTGATCCTCTTTTTTCCCTAAAATTCATCAAAAACTGTTATTACAATACCGACTTCAAGTCTGGTCATGGGGTTCTTTATGTTTATCCAGGCCTGTCTGTTTGTCAGCATGGACCTGCTACGGCTTGTCTGTTATTGGTTTAGGGCTTGTCTGTTAGGACTTTAGGGCTTGTCCTGGTAGTTTCCAGACCAGTCTATACAAAACATCCCGACCCCACGGCAGGTTGGCCTCTAGATCCAGACAAGCCTGTATGTTTCACGTCTTGTAGGGGAGTTGAAGCAGACTCAAAAATTTCCCGCCTTTTTTTGTGGATTTTTGTCCCCGACCCCCCGACTTTTGCAGCCGACCTTACATATATATGGAGTCGTAGGGTCGGCCTCCAGTGGAACACCTGCATAATATTTCTCTACTTAAACATTATCTGGACCTTTATATAACTGACATTGCTCTGAAAGTATCCCGATCCTTGTACTGTTTCACTACTTCTATATCTCATGTTGTTGAAAACTATTTCCCCAGGCTGTGGGGTACGGGCATCTCTGATGCTATTTATTAATTAGCAAAAACATTTTGCTACAAAAACATCATGTTGCAAATCTTTTGGGCTCCATCATACTTAAAGCTGTTGTATTCTTCTCTCTTATTACTAGGACATCCGATGAATTATGGTTTTGTCAGAATTCTTGTTTTTCTCTCTTATTTTCTTGTTCCTTCACATTCTACTTTTCCTTATTACAGCTGAAGTGGTTCAAGATATCATCTTCAGGTTTTCTGTGTTTGTTTCAGGTCAAGAGAGACAACTTCTTGAAAAAAAATTTTTACATCTGGCCACCTATTTTTAAAGCTTGTGTGCACTCTAAGTCCAGATTGCTTTGACCAATTGTCTTCAAATTTTGTACAGTCATTGATGTTACTCATGGGAGGAAGCCTATTCATTTTGGGCAAAATTGATAAAAAAAACATGGCACCAAGAGGCGATTTTGTAAAACGTAACTTTACCGATGCAATGCCAAGTACTACAAGGCTTGCTTCAAATGTCTAAAAATGTTCCCATTGTGTTTTCCGACATGTTTTATCCCATATGGAACATTTTGTTGCCATATTACTGAAAATATTACTGTTGTAATAAATTTTGACATTTTGCTAACTCTGCACCTGTCAACTCTATAGCATGTCATTACAGCAAAATCATTAGACATATTAAGTTCAGGTTTCCTGTGTTTATTTTTGGGGTCAAGGCGGACGACTTATGAAAAAAAAAATTTTTTTGTGTATGCCATCTTGTTTTTAAGATGGCCGCCACCCAGTTTTAAAGCTTGTGTGCGCTTGAAGTCCACTCTGCATTCACTGATTGTCTTCAAACTTTGTACATTCATTAATATTATTTATTAGAGGAACCCTATTGATTTTGGACAAAATTGCTAAAAAAACAAGGCTGTCAGTGGCGATTTTGTAAAACGTGACTTCATCAATGTGATCGTAAATACCAGTAGGCCTCCTCCAAATGTCTCAAAAATGTTCCGATTGTGTTTTTTCCACATGTTTTACCCCCATATAGAACATTTTGTCATATTAAAAAAAATGTGACTGTTGTAATAAATTTGGAAAATTTGCTGCTGAGCACTGGTCAACTCTATAGCACGTCATTACAGCTAAACCATTAGAAATGTCAAATACAGGTTTAAATTCCTGTGTTCATTTTAAGGTCAAGGAGAACAATTTTTCAAAAAAAATTGTGTCTGCCATCTTGCTTTTAAAGCAACCAGTTTTAAACTTTGTGCAGGATGTCCTAAGTCCTACAGGCCTTGTTCTAGTTAGTGTTGAAGGACAGCAGTGTCATTCAGTTTGTTTCTTAATATAATTTATTACTGGTGAAGTAGATATATAAATTTAATGTATATATGTATATATTTTTTTTGATTTCTTGAAATTTTGCCCTGACATTGTTCAAATATTTTAAATTAATAATTGTATATACTTTGCCTGGTGAATGACTCCATTCTGTATCTATTTTTTTTCTTCTTGTATAGTTTTTCTGAAAAGTTTTTGACCAGTGTTTTCAAAAAAGAGCAATAGAAATTTACAGGTAAAGGCTATTTTACATGTCATTGCTACAGATGAAATGAGGTGATAACTGAAGAAGTATTTGAAGTACAAATTTACAGATTTATTACGTGTGGAGAGTCAAGGTGTGAAGCACTTCAATTTAGAAAAATGACATTTTGTTGTTGACACCTGTGTATCTGTGATATATTGTTCAGTAGAAAAGTCATGTAAGAATTATTAATTAACAAAAAGTTAAAAACCTGTACAGAACTATAACCTTGTTACACATTGAAGTGTATCACTTCAAAACAAAACATAAATAAGAATCTGTTAGGCCCAGTATTTCATTGATTAATTAAGATAACTAAAAAAATTATTATAAGCTGACATTGATTGCAGCTATAAAATATTCTGTGTGAATGAAGGATGCTGTGCCATTGTGGCCTTCCTGTTCTAGACCATCCTGGATACTGGATATTAGCAGTAAACTAGTGATTATTTAGTGTAAATATAATAATGCAAAGTATATTATATGTAACTTAAAATATGTTAAATTTCTTTTTAAGGAAGTCTGGAATTACAATTAAATATTTAGAAGTAAAGTCAAGAGTTATTAAGTTTTACTCCAGGTCCCTAAAAAAGCTGTGTGGGTATTGTTTTCACCCGTCTCGTCTGGCTGGGCAGGCAGGTGGGTGGCGGTAACAATAATTGTGTCCAAGCTCTATCTCAGAAACCGTTAGGTGTGGAAAGTTGATAGTGTGTAGAGGTATTTTTGGGGCGGTGTAGGTGTGCAATGTCATCGTGTGATCTTGATATGACCTTTCACTTTGCCGTGCTGACCTTGATTTTGAAAGTCTTATCCGGGCTATACTGTAAGGTTTAGAAAGTTGATAATTGGTAGGGACATTGGTTGGGGTTGTACATGTGTAATGTTATTGTGTGACCTTGATTTAACCTTTGTCCTTGCTGTAGTACCTTGACTTTAAAATCTTGTCTGGGCCATATCTCAGAAACTGTAAGGTGTAGAAAGCTGATACTTGGTAGAGACATTTATTTGCAGGTGTAGAAGGGCAATGTCATGGTGTGGCTCTGATTTGGCCTTTGACCTTGCTGTAGTGACCTTGACCCTTAATGTCTTGTCTGGGCAATATTTTTGAAACCACAAAATACAGGAAGTTGACACTTGGCATGGTCATTGAATTGGGCGTGTAGAGGTGCAATGTTATGGTGTAGTGTTTGACTTTGATTTTGCCAAAATGTTTTCACTGCATTTTGAGACAAAAAAGGACATATGGATTGCTGAACTTACTTTTAGATGTACTTTTACCTGAGTGATCTATCTCCTTTGACAGCTAGACTTCAATTGAAAAATTTTACAGTTTCATAACTAATACTGTATCTTGCTATTGAATTGCCTTGTTTTGATAGTTTGTCTTCACATACATGATTGCTCTTTTATATATTATTTTCTTCCACACATTTAGATAACTTATACTGCGTATTCTGAAAGTCTTGTGACCTTTATACTGTTTGACCTCTTCTATAGCTCATGGTGTTCAGTGCTCTGCTTTTCTTGACATATTTGCAGCCTTTGATACTGTTGATCACAGCATGCTATTATCAAGACTTCAATCCATATTTGGTGTCAGTGGAGTTGCACTTTCCTGGTTTCTTTATATCTAACTGGTAGGACACAGTCTGTCAAGATAGGCAGTGTGATGTCCAAAGAGTGAGTTTTAAAATGCTGTGACCCTCAAGGTTCTATTTTAGGCCCACAGCTATATTGTGACTATACAATACCTCTAGGGACTATTATCAGAAATTTTCTGATTTCATTCCAGTACCTGTATGCAGATGATTCTCAATTGTATAAGTCAGTATCACCAAATATTGAGGAAGACCAACTGACTGCTGTAATGCAGCTTCAAAATAATTATTGTATATCTGAGATAAAAGTGACTGGATGAACAGGGTTAAAAATTAATGAAGATAAGACTGAATTTCTGGTAGCTGTAACATCTCAACAGCATTCAAAAGTGTTGTTTGACTCTTAGTGTAAGTGGAACAATAATACCAGCTAGTCCCTGTGTTAAAAACCTCGGTATTATCCTCATTTATGAGGAGCCTACATCAAATAATCACAATACTCTGCAAGTTCTGCTATCATTATCTGAGGAATATTTGTACAGTTCAGCCATATTTGACCACATCATCAGCTAAAACTATTATGCATTCAGTTATCTTTGCAAAATGGGATTACTACAACTCTCTTTTTTCATCGACATCCCAGATTTTTTTATCACAAAGTTACAATGTGTACATATATGCTGCTGCTAGGATTGTTCAGAATTTGAAGAAGTACGACTCTGTAACACCTTATCTTATGCAACTGCACTGGCTACCCGTAAAACAGCACATTATCTACAAACTGAACCTCATTGTGCTCCAGATATTAAAGGATGATGCCCCCGACTACATTCAATCCTTGCTTTCCATAAACTAACTACCAAGACAACTATGCATGGTGACAAAATTTAATGTCAGTACAAGCTAAAACAGAAAAGTAAGGGATACCGATCTTTCCATGTTGCAGCACCTCGCTATTGGCATAGCCTACCTGATGATGTCCACAACATCAAACTGGATTTAAATGATATCAAGAAAAGACTTAAAACCTTTCTGTTTAAGAGTGCTTTTATTGGAGTAGCGCACTGATTGGCCAATCAGTGACTAGAATTGCACTATATTAGAAGTAACTATTATTATTATTAATATTTCCCTAGGCAATACGGTATGGGCATCTCTAATGTTGATATGCTGTTTAATCTGCCAGACAAGACCAAGACTTTTTACACTATTTTCATTGTGTAATTAAGTTATTACATCTGCAACTCCTGCTAATTGAACGAGTGGAGGGAATGATAGTTGTCTCAAATTGAGCAGTATTTTCAAAAAATATGAATATCTTACAAAAGTAAGGGATATATAATGGCTTCTTCATTTTCATCCCTCCATAGAACACAGGATTATAGAAAATTGACATCAAAACTATAATTTGCGTGCATTATTAAGTTCCATCCATGTAAATACACCGTCCAAGCCATTTGCTGAGGCTACTCCATTCTTGTTGTTGACAGGTATAGCTTTAACTTTCTAGGCTTTTCTTGACCTCCCCTTATTGTTATGAATTTGATGTGGCATAAATATGTGTCTTTATGATGCTTCACGACTAATATAGTGTGAACAATTGTTGATTGTTCCAATTTAGAAAAAAATGAATATATTGCTTGAAAAATAAATAAATGCTTTATATAATTGTGTATTAATGCAATTAGTATTTCCAGGTAGTATTTCTAGGTAGCAAGTTAACTCTATACCAAATTATTTAAGTCTACATATAAGTCCTTTCAGTATTTGCCAAATCAAAGCAAAATATACTTCATTTTTTAGGAAAGAAGTCTATATTCTATTCTATTCTGTACTTTTATAGCGCTTAATCTCTGCTGGGCAGACTCTAAGGCGCAACACCAAAATCAAATTCAAAAAATCATCCGTCCATAGCTGTTGCCAGGTCCAGTACCACGGAGACGCCGGATAGAGTGTATGCTAAGTTGGAAATGCCTTTTTGAAGAGATACAATTTTAATCTTTTCCTGAAACAGGCGAGAGTTGGGGCAGAACGGACCTCATCAGGCAAATGATTCCAAACTGTGGGAGCATCAAAAGCAAAGCTGTGGCCAAAGTTATTTTTTGATTTATGTACAGATGGACAGAATTGAGGAACCTCCGATAACCTTTTATCTGGATGGTTATATCTTGTACTATATCTTCCACAACGAGTAGACAAAAGAGGACCAAAGTAACTGGGATGACCATTGTGAAGAAACTTGTAAACTAGAGTGGTAGTTTTGTAACCTAAAATATTGCAGCTAGCTTCATCAGATACAAAAGCTTGCCAGACAATAATTGTGTCCTTGTTTCGGAAACAAAATGGCCACCATATCACATCTTTAATGCCAAATAGGAGGGTCATCATATCAAAAAGGCCTTATATCTGCCTTATAATTGTTTCTTGGGCTTCAAAGTATAAAAAAACTACCTGTAAGAAATCATGGCCTGTGAATCTTTTGTAGAGCATCTTGTGGGTTCTCTATACTTCTTGCAACAGAAGCTGGTCCTAAGATTTTCCCAAATCTTAATGTTGTTGGCCATTTAGCTGTACCTGCGGGCTGGGTTTCTTGCCTGCTCAGGCTGGCTATTTTTGATGCACAGTGTCTTGGCAAATTTTCAGAACTGTAGGTCCATAGCTAACTGAGTAATAGCTACTTTACTTTGACAGTTCACCATCGAGTAAATCACTTATAGCTGGAAATCTGTTGCACCTATCCTTACCAAGGTTTCAAGATATCTTCCTTGCTATGAAATCTTGCCTGGCTAACATTTGGTACAATTTGTTCAATTTGGTTGGTTGCTGTGGCAACGAATTTGAAAATCTGAGGTGACCAAACTTAAAGGAGCCTATATCTCCCTTATTATTGGTCGTAGAGGTTTTGGATGTGAAGACAACTAAAAGGAAATCATATGCCCCGAATTTTTTGCTGGTTTAAGATTTGACCTTGGACCCCTCCTTCAAGGTCAAATGTGGTTCTTCATACCTATAATGACCTTTGTTATTGGTCGTAGAGGTTTTGGATGTGAAGACAACCTATAGGAAATCATATGCCCCAAATCTTTTGGTGGGTCAGATTTGACCTTGGGCCCTCCTTCAAGGTTGCATGTGGTCCTTGATACCTATAATCATTAATGGCCTATATCTCCCTTACTATTACTCGTGGAGGTTTTGGATGTGAAGAAGTCTTAATTAATGTGAAGACGACTTATAGGAAATCATGTGCCCCAATTTTTTTGGTTGGTTCAGAGTTGACCTTCGACCCCTCCTTTAAGGTCGAACCTGGTCCTTGATACTTATAATGACCTATATCTCCCTTATTATTGGTCGCACCTTATAATTTGGCATAGAGGTTTGGGATGTCAAGACAACTTACAGGAAACCATGTACCCCAATTCTTGTGGTGGGGTCAGATTTGAGCTTTGACCCCTCCTTGGAAGTCGCATTTAGTCCCTGATATCTATAGTGGCCTGTGTCTCACTTATAATAAGTCGTAGCTTGTTTGGTTGTGAAGACACCTTATAGGAAATCATGTGTGTTAACATAATCCTCTGTATGTCACGCTTCAACCATGTCCCGTCCGGGGATATCTAGTTGACTTCATTACAAGAACATAATGAGTACTGAGTACGGATGTAGTATGTGGGAAACCAAATCAAAGGGACCTTGTTCTTAGGAAAAACAGAAACATAAAAGAAAAACCAAGAAAATTTGGACTCAGTGGTAGGGTTTTAAAGTTATGATGTCAGAAACTCCAATTGGAATTTTAGACCAAACAATTTTGTCAGAATTTCAAATTGTAACAAAAAATTCCACCATAAACTCCAATTGGACTTTCTGACATTACAACTTCCAATTGGAGTTTGTAATGTCAGGATTTAAAATTCTTATGTATTGGATGTTATGATAAGACATGTATATTAACAAGTTAAAGGCATTGTCTACTGTGACACAAAAATTAACTATATATTTGATTCTTAGATACTGTTTGATTGAGTTTGTCTGATTGAGTTTGTCTAAACACCAAATGTGATTTCATGTACATTTTTTAATTTCCACATTCTTTTTATTAGGCGGGTTGCGTGTAACCAACCCGCCTATTAGATTGATGTGTCCGACGTCCGTCTGTCCGTCTGTCTGTCTGTCCGTCCACATTTTTCGTTTCCGGACTCTAACTTTAAAACGGTTTGACCAATCAAATTCAAACTTCACAGGGAGATAGATCACCATCATAGCTAGGTTCCTTTCGAAATTGGTGAAATTCTGTGTGTTCGTTTGTCCGTTTTTCGTCCGTTTGTCTGTCCATCCATCTGTTTGTCCACATTTTCGTTTCCGGACTCTAACTTTAAAACGGTTTGACCAATCAAATTCAAACTTCACAGGGAGATAGATCACCATCATAGCTAGGTTCCTTTCGAAATTGGTGAAATTCCGTGTGTTCGTTTGTCCGTTTTTCGTCCGTTTGTCTGTCCATCCATCTGTTTGTCCACATTTTCGTTTCCGGACTCTAACTTTAAAACGGTTTGACCAATCAAATTCAAACTTCACAGGGAGATAGATCACCATCATAGCTAGGTTCCTTTCGAAATTGGTGAAATTCCGTCTGTTTGTTTGTCCGTTTTTCCGTCCGTTTCTTCGTTTTTGTCCGTTTTTCTGTCCATCCATCTGTCCGTCCACATTTTTGTTTCCGGACTCTAACTCGAAAACGGTTACTCCAATCTAATTCAAACTTCACAGGGACATACATCACCATCATAGCTAGGTTCCTTTCGAAATTGGTGTAAATCCGTCTGTTCATTTGTCTTGTTTTTCTGTCCATTTGTTCGTTTTTAGGCGGGTTGCGTGTAACCAACCCGCCTATTAGATTGATGTGTCCGACGTCCGTCTGTCCGTCCACATTTTCCATTTCCGGACTCTAACTTGAAAATGGTTTGACCAATCAAATTCAAACTTGACAGGGACATAGATCAACATGATAGCTAGGTTCCTTTCGATATTGGTGAAATTCTGTCCGTTCGTTTGTCCGTTTTTCGTCCGTATGTCTGTCCATCCGTCTGTTTGTCCACATTTTCGTTTCCGGACTCTAACTCGAACACATTTACCTTAAGTGGGTAACCTAACATTTCTTTCCTTGTTCCTAAATTTAATGAGAGCAGTTGCTAACCTTGTTTCCTGCGTGCGCAACCCGCCTTTTGGGGCACCTCTGACCCTCTTGTTTAAACATATTTCAACATTCAAATAATAAAGAAAAATGTGTCAAGCATCATTAAGGTGAAAATTATTAAGTAGTGAAGATCACAGTTGAATCATTTTGTTATTTTATTGAATAGTGAGTTTTTTCCAAATGCTTTGCACATGAAAAATGACCCTATATCGTATATACCCAGTGGCCGGCAAGTGACCCCTTGTCTGTTTTGGTTGGCCAGGTCACACTTAAGTTAACTTAACATGTATTCATTGAACTGGAGAGGTATGATTTGGCATTAAAGATTAAACGCATGCAATTTCTGATAAAGTATGCACAAAATGAATATACAGTTATAACCTGTTCAGTGAATTTAATCTCAAGAGAATGGAAAAATACTTTAAATTTCTATGGAATAAAAAAGTACTTTTTACCGTGAATTCTGCATAACACCTGATAACACTGTAAATTTCAGTGTAATAGGCTCTCTATCTGCCTAACATTTACTTTATTGAACAGGTTTCTGCTGATATTTAGGGTTTGACTGTGTATTGAAGATTGTGTTTGTTTTGAATGTTTCAGAGGTATTCCGTGCTGCCGCTGAGGCCAGTCCCCATGACATACTGAAGCTATATAATACAAAGGGAAATCTGGTGAACATCTCTGCCAAACTAGCAGAGAACACACCCGAGTCTCGATACCAGCTCGATGTGATAGCAGCACACTTGAATGGTACTTGTACTCTAGTGCCTTTCTCAGATATATACCTTAATAACAGAGTTTAATTAAAAGACAATCACAGTACATAGACACAATTATTTCTTTGATAGTCCTCTTATCATGACATACATGAGGTGTCTTAATTGATTTATTGTACAGATCAGACATGATGTTGAACAGATAAAAGTGACAGATATTAAAAAGTGAACCTATTTTTTTTTGGTTATTTCTTTATTTGTAAACAGTCTGTGTGTCTTTTTATACTTTTACTTATCAATTGTGATGTGCATATTTAGATATATAATACATGAGTTTAATTTGTGATATAAAATATGAATTCATGTATACAAAAAATACCCGATAGCTTTCAGGAAACTATTCAACCATTTTTAAGTTTAAAAAACATGATTGCCTAGATTAAATCTAATGTAAAGAGTGTGATTAATTAAACCTTATTTTAAATTTTTCCCATTTATGGAAGTGAAAGAAAGTTTTCGGACAAAATAAATTTAAAAAAATATTAATTTCCTATTTTATAAATGTTTTTGTCAGAAATAATTTTTGTTCAGAATATATTTGAGAATGTTATGTTTAACAAATATATACAAACCTTTTCATTGAAACACTGTCAGTTAAGCACATTAAATATAATTCTGAAGATGGTTATTTTGACAAAGGTTACACCAAGTCTAATGGAAGCACACTTTTGTCCTTTGAAAATCTCAGTCTCCTTTAAAATATTACTTTATTTTTATTTAATTCCTCAAATATTCACCATTTCTGAATTTTGAATGCTTTGACCAAAGTACAAACATTAGTTTGGTTAATGAGTGTGTGATATCATTTTTCCTAACTTGAAAGAGAAATTTTGTTTTCTAGGATCAGTTTCTAGAAGTGGTTCTCTTCAAGAGTTTGACTTGGCTTCATTGCAACAAAGGTAAGTAAAGACTGGACATTTATTATTTACAAAATAGTTAATATTTTCATTGGTATTAAGTTATTAACCCTTTTTTGGGTAAATAAAAAAACTATTAAAGTACAAAGGAATATAGAACTTTGTGTGATTTTTGTAGTATTTTTAGTTTCATCTAAATAACATTCAGCTATGTTTTTACTAACTTCATGAATATTCAAATCATTTCAAACAGAGCAAAATTTGAGAATAAATAAAGTATAAAGACTGTTGCGGTAAATCAAGATACGTATTTCTTAAAAAATTGATCATCAAATATTCTAACAAATATTTTGTACATGGATTCCTTCAGTGCTCTTTTGTTATATTTTTTTTTGTGTCAGTATCAATAGTATGGGGGAAAGCCTAATACTAAGTCATAACTTTTTTGATGTTTAGGTAAGCTCACTGGCCTGGTGATTAGCAAGTTTGTTATCCAGTCCCTTGATTCTCGCTGTTAAGGCCTCATGTTTGAATCCAGGTTATGGCAACATCTGGAATTTATGAATGGTCTGTCCTCAATAACCGTAACTGTTGAAAATTGTATAAAACCCAAATTTTGACTTTTGCGACTTGTAGAAGAAATAAAATAACAATTAAAACACTCCTGAATAACAAGTGTAAAGCTTAAATTCTTGAGCAAGTTACACAGTAAAAGGCTCTTGAGATAAATGTTCTTGTAAACATTGTCACATAAATAACATGTGTAATATAAAGTCTTGTATTGCCTATTCACACTGTTCCATGCAGTCATAACTTGTATTTAAATTTTGCTTCACGAACCTGCCCTAATCATTCTCTAAATGGACCTTATATATAGGAACTTCATTTTTAAAAATGAGCTAAGATGTTAATATGTCATAGGTGTAAGATGTTGATACATGGTAGGGATATTGGTGGGAGGTGTAGGTGTGCAACATCATGGTGTGACCTTGATTTGACCTTTGACCTTGCCATAGTGACCTTGACCTATAAAATCCTGTCCAGGCTACATCTGGGCAACCATAAGGTGTACGAAATCGAAACTTGGTAGGGACATGGGTTAGGGGCAGTAGGTTGCAATGTCATGGTTTGACCTTGATTTGACCTTACCGTAGTGACCTTAACCTATAAAATCTTGTCTGGGCTGTATCTCAGAAACCGTAAGGTGGAGGAAGTAGTTACTTGGTGGGGACATTGGTTAGATGGTGTAGGTGAGCAACTTCATGGTGTGACCTTGAGTTGACCTTTGACCTTGCCGTAGTGACCTTGACCTGTAAAATCTTGTCCGGGCCATATCTTGGAAACTGTAAGGTGTAGGAAGTTGTTACTTGGTAGGGACACTTGGTAAAGGGTGTAGGTGTGCAATGTCATGGTGTGACCTTGGTTTGACCTTTGAATTGGCTGTAGTGACCTTGACCTATGAAATCTTGTCTGGGCTATATCTTGGAAACTGTAAGGTGTAGGAAGTTGATACGTGGTAGAGACATTGGTTGGGGGTTGTAGGTCTGCAACATCATGGTGTGACCTTGATTTGACCTTTGACCTTGTCATAGTGAGCATGAGTTTTAAAATCTTGTCTGGGTTATTTCTTTGATTCCATAAGGTTTAGAAGGTTGACACTTGGAAGGGACATTGCTTAGGGGGTGTAGATGTGCATCATGGTGTGACCTTCTCTTGTGACAAAGATGTATTGCTGCACTGATTATAAAATGCACTTTTACATAATTGTGCTATTTCCACCGACAGCTATTCTGTAATTAATAAATTTTACAGCGTCATATTTTTTAGTGTGCTGATTAATGCTATCATCTTGCTGTTGAATTGTCTTGTTTTAATAATTTATCTTTACATACATTTTCTTTCTCTTGGATGTTATTTTCTCCGCTTAAACATTATTTGAAGCTTCATATAACTGACACTGCTCTCAAAGTATCCAGATTTTTGTCCTGTTTCACTACTTCTATATCTCATGATGCTGAAAACTATTTCCCCAGGCTGTGGGGTACGGGCATCTCTGATGCTATTTTTATGAAGATGTCTGGAAATCATTAACTTTTTGGAAGTGATGCAAAACAAAATGAGTGACTTATTTACGATTAACTAAACATCACGATTTTTCTTAACAAAGAAAATGAAAAACCTTTAACATCTCAGAAACGGTGCAAGTTAAAGCGGTTTTGATGAAATTTTTGATGCAAAGGGTTTTGAAAATTTATTTCCCGACATTTTTGGTGGCCATCTTGAAATTCTGTAAAAATGCAGTTATCTCAGTAGTGGTTTGAGATAGAAATTTTCAAAAAGATTTTTGGCCCCGAGGGTGTACACAGAATCATCTGGCACTTTTTACCAAAAATCATTTTCCCGCTATTTTTGGTGGCCATATTTTCAATGTCTAATTTATCTCAGAAACGTGAGAGTGATTTCAACAAATTTTTTGGCCCAGAGTGTATACACAGTCATCTTGAAATTCTGCATTAAAAGCTAAAGCGCATTGATCACAGGAACAGTGCAAGACACAGCAATTTGGACGAATTTTTTTACCTCCCAGGGTATATGCAATCATCTCCCACCTTTTTCCAAAATTGTTTTCCCGCCATTTTTGGCAGCCATCTTGAAATCTGCATAATTTGAAAAAAACACATTTATCTTGGAAACGGTGCAAGAAAGAGTGATTTGGATAATTTTTTTTGCAACATGGAGTCTTCTTTCACTTTTTGCCAAAAATAATTTTTCCGCCATTTTTGGTGGCCATGTTGAATTTCTGCATAAACCGCAAAAATTGTTTTTCTCGGGAAAAGGTGCAAGGTAGAGTGATTTTGACGAAAGTTTTAACCCCCAGGGTATAAGCAGAATGATCTGCCACTTTTTGCCAAAAATAATTTTTCCGCCATTTTGGGTGGCCATGTTGAATTTCTGCATAAACCGCAAAAATTGTTTTTCTCGGGAAAAGGTGCAAGGTAGAGTGATTTTGACGAAAGTTTTTACCCCCAGGGTATAAGCAGAATCATCTGCCACTTTTTGCCAAAAATCATTTTTCCCCATTTTTGTTAGCCATCTTGAAATGCTGCAAAACGCAAAAACACAGTTATCTTCCAAATGGTGTGAGATAGTAATTTTCTGGCCACCAGGGTATATAAACTGTGTGAGATAAAGCAATTTCAACAAAATTTTTGGCCCACAGGGTACATGCAGTCATCTGGCACTCTTTCAAGAGAGCTATTTTTGCAGGCAGGTTGAATTTTTGCAAAAATGGAAAACATATTAAACAGAGCAAGATAGTCATTTCACCAAAATCAATAATGTTCATTGGGACACTTGCTGTACAAAAACAATTTGTTTTTCTCTTTCGAAGCAGTACTCTAGTTACAGTTGTTTTAAATTTTACAAAGCCTCGTTACAAACCATTTCTAAACATTGATCATAGTATCATTGCAAAAAAACTATAAACCAAGGATATACCTTCAGGTTGGTGAATCCTTGTAATCATTTCAGCTAAAACAGACAAGTCAAGATAAAACAGTGGTATTTCATCAAAATGCCTGGCTTTTGTAACCTTTGAAGAAGAAAAAATTGCCAAGAATATATACATTTTGAATACTGAAAGCAATGAATGTTTTTGAAAGCTTGTCATGTGTTATTTTTATGACCAAATCAAGCCATGATGGCATATATAATCAAGTTTTTCTATCAATAACCTTACAAATTTTACTAAAAATCTTTCCTTTATAAGTGATGAAAAGTAAAAAATGTGAAATTCACTACTGGGGACCGACCCAGAAGATAAGGCAATAACAAAGAAGCCTTGCAGAAATTCTGCACAAGATTATAGATAGATGAAGAAATATATGGTATTAGACACACTATGAAAAATTCAACATTGAAAAAGTCCCCTTCTATTTTTTTGCCTAGTGAGAAATTCTTTACGCATTTGTGATATTGGTGTCTGCTTAAGGCCTTTGATCTCCCATTATGCAAAATCTGCAAAGGTTTATTATTTTGTCTTATTTTAAAGGGTGTCCTCCAGTTCAAAGTTCATGTCATTGCGGTGAATTTTATACTTCTTACTGTAATTTTTTTGCCCCTAAAATCAGGAATTAGCAAAGCATTTCTCAATATTTTAAGGAATAAGGTGGAGTTTTGCTTAGTGTTGAGTTTCAGACTCACTCAGGTGAATTTAACATGCAATTTTTGTATTCCATATCATGCAGACTAGAGACACTTGAGAAGAAGGTTCTAGTTGAAGGAGGAGCGGTGCCAGATGTTGTTTTTGAGATGAAACAAAAAGTGGATGACTTTAGGGAAAGATTACAGGTGTGTATGTGCATAATAACAAAAAATAAAAGATGCTGAAATATCCCTTAGAACCATTGATAACTCTATAAAGTACAACCTCTTTTGTCCAAGCATATTAGGAGAGTCAGATTTTGTTCAGATAATAGAACATTTATAAAGTATAAGTTATTTGAGAATAAAGCAGTAGGGAAACACATTACTTTGGGAAAGTGGAGATGGGTTCATATAAATGAATATTTGGATATGAAGGGCCTGATAATCAAAGTTTTACCGTGACCCTGATATCATAACAAAGAATCTTTCATTTCCCATTATCAGAATTCTTTTACTATGACAAGGTTTTAACTTTCTGAATGTTAATGCATGTAAAGATATATTTTTTGCATATATTTTTGGGTGGGTTGCATGTAACCAACCCGCCTATTAGATTGATGTATCCAACATCCGTCTGTCTGTCCGTCAACATTTTTGTTTCCAGACTCTAACTCGAAAACTCTTTGTCCAATCGAATTCAAACTTGACAGGGAGATAGATCACCATGATAGCTAAATTGGTGTAATTCCGTCCATTTGTTTGTCCGTTTTTTATCCGTTTGTCTGTCCGTCAACATTTCTGTTTCCGGACTCTAACTCGAAAACGCTTTGTCCAATCAATTTAAAACTTGACAGGGAGATAGATCACCATTTCATAGCTAAGTTGCTTTCGAAATTGGTGTAATTTTGTTTGTTCATTCATCCGTTTTTTGTCCGTTTGTCAGCATTTCTGTTTAGAGACTCTTACTCGAAAACACATTCGTCAATCAGATTCAAACTTGACAGGGAGATAGATCACCATCATAGCTAAGTAGCTTTCAAAAATGGTGTAATTCCGTATGTTCATTTGTCCGTTTTTTGTCCATCATCATACCTAAGTTGCTTTCGAAATTGGTGTATTGCTGCCTGCGCAACCCGCCTTTTGGGGCATCTCTGACCCTCTTGTTCGTTGATTTTTTTTCCGTCAATATTGGCCCAGTTTTTACATCACTGTGTCTTGTAATAAAACTATTCTTTTCGTCAGATTTCATCACGCTTAATCGTTATTGGCCAAAAACATTTTTTTATTACGCTACAATAGCTTACCATGTGGGACTTAATGCTGTTCTCGGGTTGCCACACCCGGGGCCAACGTCTTAGAAAAAAAGACAGTTCTTGTTAGCCACCGGATATACTGCTAGTTGTCGTCAGGTGATAACCTCTGACCTCTCGCCCTACTTTCTCGTTGGCCACGCGAATTGCCTATGCTTTATTTTACAAGGAATATTATTTCATTTTTACAAGGATATACTTGTTGTTGGATATGGAAACTACATCAGTTTCTTTATTTTATTACATAGAATCATATTTCGACGTCTTTTCATAGTTCAGATAAGTATTTCTAGCATATTTTACAACTGAAGTCCACTTCCGGGTTCACGTTGTAAAGAACAGCGACTCGTTTATGTGTTTTCTTTACAGGATATATATGTATGCCTGTCAATAAAATAAAATAAAATATTTAAGCCCTATGTGCTTCATTATTGGACCCCTTTTAGGGTTTAAAAATATATAAATGTAACACAAACGAGTCCTGGTCGAGTAAAATCTTCGGAAACAACTTTCATTTTATTGTCAAGACAGCAAATTCTTGTAATGCACGTCTCGCGTTGGTAGTTTATATACAGGAATATATGCCTGTTGGAACCAAATAACATAGATTTCTTCATGGTTTATCCGCGTTCTTCAACAGTATTTGCTCTTTTAAGGGTTAAAATACCATATAAAGCAGGAAACTAACTTGGGGAATCCTCGGGGAAACCCCTGTGATGACGTCACGTCTAGACCGCATGTACTGAGAGACGCGGGTTTCTTACAGTACGTTTATAAAATAAAATAAAATAAATTAAATATTTTATCCCTTCTTTCCTGTATTATTGACCATTTATAATGTTAATTCTTAAATAAACAGGAATAGAACCCTTCATCTAATTGTCTAGACATTACGTGTTTTCTTCAAACTAAGGTAACCTTGGTTTCCCATTATTTTAATCATATTTTAATTCTTCCAGCTTTATATATAAGAAATATTGTACTTGCCTTTTAGATTCTATATTATTTAATAAAATTCTGTGTAATTTCTGCGTTCCTTCTCTCACAACTAGCCCTACCTGCAGTGAGGCGGGTGGGGCAGGTGACCTTGTGTCACTGTCGATTTACTTACGTAAATCCAGTTGTGTAGTTCCTTCAAAGAAGGAAAGGCCAAGCTTACATGGAAACTTGCTTTAAGGAAAGCTTACATAAAAATTATAATATCCAACTTCTTTCTCCAGGGTGGATTAGATCCCTGCTTAAATCTGAAGCCAGATAACATTTTAGTTCATCCGAGATTTTAATGCACCCGAGAATCGGATGCATTATTTCCAACTTCTATCCATCCGAATATGATTTGATACTCGGATTTTCGTAGCATCAGACCAGATATCAGATCCGAGGCTACTCTAAATTTCAATGCTCGGATGATCTGATCTTAAATCCGATGCTCGGATGATTGTATGTAGATCTAATCCTCGGATGATCGGATCTTAAATCTGATGTTCAGATGATGGTTCCAGATCAGAACTCTGAACAATCCTAACACACACTTGGACTAATATTTCACCAGCCTGGCAGTAAATATCACTTATTGGAGGCTTAGGTCCAAGTCCAAAGCCCAAGAGGGCTTCTAAACAAGGTCCTTCATTCAGTCCTGACTGTATTTTAGGGAAGTAGGTTGCCTGACTTCACCCTAACCATTTTTTGAGGACATTGAAACTTAGGCAGTTTTTTTAACCTCCCTGCCCCCAGGGAATTTATGCCTAGATCCTCCACAGTCTGGACTCTGAATGATGTACTAGGCCAACAGGAACTTGGGCCGTTTATTTTCCCTTAAAATGGAACAACCTTGTTGAACACAAATTACAAGTTTTCAATTTTGTATCTCCCTAGGGGCCTCCTTGGGTAAGCCCCTCTTCCCCTTCTGGTCAACAAGAGTTGAGCTTCAGGCTGCTCTTCACTAGGTTTTTTTCTGAATACAACCTGGTTATATATATGTTAAGACAGTAGCAAGGCTACTACCAGACAGGTCAAACTCAATTCCATGGTACATATAAGTAGTCAGAAGGGGTATGGTGAATTCCAGGTGAGATACTGGATCTTTAGATCTTAAAGCTCCCCATTCACAACTACTTTAGGAGGGACAGGAGTCCCTCATCAAGGCACCCCTCATAACTCTTAGGGTTTAGGCCCTATTAATCAACCCTTTCCAATACCCCACATCTAGACGCTCCTACAGGAACCACCCCAATGGGGGTCATTCCATCCCTAGCAGTATCCATCGTTTTCCCCAGGTAGGGGGAAATCGAGTAGTCGAGGCTCCAAGGTCTTTTCGACCCACTCCAGGGGACGAGGGCATAAAACCCTTCCCCCCAATGACTCCTCCAGCCTCACTCAGTCCACCAGTAGGAGTTCTCCGTTCTTTCAGATAAGACTGGCAAACAAATCCTGTCATTCTTTTCAATCCAAGTCCAGTCAGACTCCTGACCCGGTCAGAATACAAGGCCCTTCAAAGACCAAGTCCTGGCCTCTGTATCCAGTCTCTTCTGTCAAAGAACGCAATAGAAAGGGTGGAAAATGTAAAATCTCTCGGCTTTTACAGTCGCCTGTTCCTAGTACCAAGCCTCACCTAGGGTGGAGGCCAGTCATAGACCTAAAACAGGCTCAACACTTTTCTACACGTAGAAAAGTTCAAAATGGAAACTCCAGAGTCCATCAAGACCTCCCTGATTCCAGGGTAGTGGGTATCGTCGATAGATCTGTCGGACACTTACCTACACATCCCCATCCATCCAAACTCAAGGAAATACCTAAGGTTTTGCTACAAGTCACAGGTGTTCCATTCACCTCCCTCCCATTCGGACTAGCCACAGCCCCCCAGGTCTTTACAATGACTGTAAAGGAAGTGAAACTAATGACCCTCTCTAGAGGACTCAGAATTCACCAATACCTGGACGACTGGCTGATCAGGGGTGGATAAGGTCCCAGTCTCAGGAGGAAGCCCAAGTGAACACACAGGCAGTGGTAGACCTAACTCAGTCCTTGGGGTGGATAATAAATCAGGAAAAATCAGAACTGAAACCTACTCAGGTGTCTTTCGTTCATGGGCTACGAATACCACCTTGATTCAGCCCTTGTAAAACCCACTCAAGAGAGATGGCTCAAACTTCAGGATTTGATCCTACGACTCAAGTCAAAACATGTTTTGACTGCAAGATGTTTGATGTCTCTAATTGGGTTGCTAGCCTCAACGGAGAAAATGGTCCCGGAGGGACGCCTTCACATGAGGCCCTTTCAGTTTCATCTCAAGGAGCACTGGAGATATCCTCAGTCGCTGGACAACCTCCTTCCTTGGACAGAAGCCATTGCAGCCCACCTAGATTGGTGGCAAAATCCCTCAAACGTGATGAAACGTGCAGACCTTCATCCCAAAGACCACAGTATCCAACTCTTTACTGACGCCTCAAACGAAGGTTGGGGCGCTCACTTAGACCAAAATTCCACAAAGGGTCTGTGGTCAGATCGGGAAAAAAGGCTACACATAAATGTCCTAGAATTGAAGGCGGTCTCCCTGGCCCTTCGAGACTTCAAGGACCAGTGCCAGAATCAAACAGTGTTAGTTGCGACGGACTACTCAACAGTGGTAGCCTACATCAACAAACAAGGAGGAACACACTCAGCAGAGATGTGCGCTCTCCTGGGGAAGATCATGACCTGGGTCCATCACTACCTCATAACATTGAAAGCCAGGCACGTTCTAGGGTGCCTGAATGTGATAGCCGACCTACTGTCCAGGTCCAACTAAGTGCAGTCAACAGAATGGTCTCTGCACCCACAGGTGTTCAAACAGATCTGCCAGAAGTGGTTCACACCTCATGTAGCCTTATTTGCCACTCACCTGAACCACAAGCTCCCACTGTACGTGTCTCCTATCCCAGACCCAAGGGCCTGGGACATAGATGCTCTAAACATAAACTGGACCAACGTCACGGCCTATGCGTTCCCTCCTACGGCTCCTTCACAAGGTGATCCAAAAGATCAGGCAATGTTATTGTCTGATCATCGTAATAGCCCCAGGCTGGCCAGGGATGCCCTGGTTTTGGGACCTAGTGCAGCTCTCAACAGAGATCCCACTACAACTCCCAGTGTCAACGACCCTACTCAAACAGTCCCACAGGTATGTGTTCCACAACAACCCCCAGCACCTGAACCTCCACGCCTGGTGTCTAGGAGCGGACAACTCCAAGAACAAGGCTTCTCTGTGGAGGTGGCAGAGAGAATTGCTGCCCCTCAGCGGTCATCAACAAGGACCATCTACAAGTCAAAGTGGGCCCTATTTGAAAAATGGTGCAGAGAAAATTCAGTGGATTTCTCCACTCCATCTGTGAAACAATTTTTCATGTACCTGTACCCAGACCTAAACAGGCGCCCCCCGACCTTTGATGGTTACAGGACTGCAATCGTTGACACTTTGGGCCCAACGGCCCAACATGTTGCACACAATGTAGACCTTCATAGGTTACTCTCCAGTTTTCACAGGGATCGTCCCAAAAGTTCCAGAAATTTACCCAAGTGGAACCTTTCTGTTGTCCTCAACGAGCTCACAAAAGCACCATTTGAGCCCATGAAAGACACAGACCTCAAACATCTTACTCTAAAAACTGCTTTCTTGCTAGCTTTGGCCTCCGGCAAGCGCCGCAGCGAAATCCATGCCTGGGTCGCAAACAAAGTATCTAATCTAGGCCAATGGGAAAAGGTTGCCTTGTTCCCTTCTTCTGATTTCATAGCCAAAAACCAACTAGCAAGAGAAGGTTCTCAAAGTGTATCTCCAGTGACTATTCCTGCTTTGACTACCATTGTAGATAGACAATTTAAGGAAGACAGGACCCTGAGATATTATCTGGACCGAACCAAAGACCTGAGAGGGTCTCGTTCTCCTTCAAGAAAAGACATACCTCAGACATCAGACCCGCTACTCTCTCTTCCTGGTTGAAACAAACCATCCTACTTTGTTACAAACAAGCAGACCAACAAGCCTTGGACTTGTTCCAAGTTAAAACTCATGACATCCGGGCCTTCACGGCCTCTAAGGCCTTTTACGGTGGGGTATCGGTGGACCAAATCATGCAAGCCTGTCACTGGAAAGCTCACAACACATTTACAAATTTTTACCTAAAAGACCTTACTTGGTCGGACACCGACAACAATATGTATCTGGGACCCGTAGTGGCGGCACAACAAGTCCTAGATCCTTCCCCTCAGACCAGTTGTCCTCGGAAAGAAAAAAGGGGGGGGGGGGGGGGGCACATCCGCTACAACCAAGTCTTCAGGAGTCTCTCCCAGGATCTAGGTATTCCTTTACCTTCAAGATGTTACGGGTAAGGTCATTTTTGTTTTTCAGTTATCAAGTAATTTCTATTAAGGACTTATTTAGTTGTCATTAATCTCATATTCAGGTTGCAAAAATTTATGAGATGTCCAACCATGGGTTGGTCAGTCACTAGTGAAGGGCTCTCAGGGACCCTTAGACCTCGAAGTGAGCACTGCTGCACTTCCGTCCTACAATCAAACATCTAGACAGTTTCAGCACTGTCTCTCATTTTTATTTAGGTTTTTGGCTCGTTACAGGCCCGGTCTTCGGGATCGGGGCACTGTAAATGGGACTCAGACTGGTATTTCTGGCACTATTCTATACATATTAATTCAAAATCTTAGAAAAAATGACATATCTTCCAGTCTCAGCTGTAATCCCGCCACCGGGCGGTTGAATTCAGCATTAAGTCCCACATGGTAAGCTATTGTAGCGTAATAAAATTGAAAATTTTAATTACTTAAATGTAGCTTTTATAAGCTACAAGCTTACCATGTGGGACTTAGAAGAGTCCCACCCTGCCTCCCCGCTGTTTACAGCTGAGGGGTAGGTTTTAGAAAATTTCAACGAGAAAGTAGGGCGAGAGGTCAGAGGTTATCACCTGACGACAACTAGCAGTATATCCGGTGGCTAACAAGAACTGTCTTTTTTTCTAAGACGTTGGCCCCGGGTGTGGCAACCCGAGAACAGCATTAAGTCCCACATGGTAAGCTTGTAGCTTATAAAAGCTACATTTAAGCAATTAAAATTTTCAAGTTTAAGGTTTGGATATAATCTAAGAGCTAAAACATGGACCATCAGATGCAATCCCTGATAATCAAGTGGAGAAAACAATACTTTAATTAATTATATTTTTGATGACTTTTGGTACCAAAGAAAGACTACATTTGACAATGTCAGTTTACCTTGTTCCTGTCAATGTCTGGATGTCTAGAAAGTGTAGCTAAAGAGGAAAGTTACAGATGAGTTATATAATATGTGTTAAAGGAAAACAACTGAAACAATCTGTACAATAATTAAAAATCAGTAATATTAATAAGTGTGCAGTTTGTACTGATTGTGTTTTCATACTTGTTAAACAGAATTTGTCCATAACTGTCTTTTCATTCTCTTAAAACACTATCCCATTTAAAGTATTTTTTATCACAATTTGAATTTGATGTGATTTATCTTAACTTTTCAAGCCACCTCTAACAGATTTCAAGCACCTAAAGTGTTAGTGAAGTAATAGTCCATTATAAAACCTGTACCACTTCATGGAAGCAATGCAGACATGTTTGTCCTTAAAAACACTAAAAGCCTCTTCTTTCTCAAGAATTTGATTAATTACACTTACGTCATAGTGGACTCATTTTATACACATCACAGTTCTCAGTTCTATCATTGCTCTGATTGAAACCAGTACCGTATTAGGAGGTCCAGATACATTGTATAATTTGCTGATCTTTGGTAATTAATGAAGGATAATTAGAATGGACTGTAAACCATCAACAACAAAGGTAAGGCTTTATGTACAGACCACAGCTGCCAAGTTGTTTTCAGGTTTCAGAAACAATCACTTGACTCCCACCTCGTCACTGTGGCCGAGTGGGTAACACACTTGCAAAGGAACACAGAGTGGACCTAGGTTCAATCCCAGGTACAAGCAGACACATAGTGGCTCGGATGACCACTTAAAACAGTGGTGTTCTGTAATTGGGTCCTATCCCCAGTGGCAGGCTAAAGAACCTCAGTTAAACGTGAGATAAATTGTCACCCTTGAGCCTTTGCCTTTCAGTTAGGGGAATCTTAGTCATTAGAGTTGGGACATTGCACTGAGTATAAATATCAGTCTGTCTGTAGTTTTGGGTTCTGAACCAGGAAATACTGATGCACTGTCCTAATATGAGACTGCTGTTAAAAAAGCAGCTTTAACATTGTACTTCTGTAACTGGTTATCTAGTTAAGAGATCATTATGAAAATATATGACGGCGTATATAGATGTTCGTGACTTGTCACATATTTATATTTTATGTAATTATTACATCAGACAGATTGGGTACAACACTTAAGTTTGCTTACTGGATGTGACATAAATAATGGTATGCACATTGAGGTTACTGTAAGTGTAAGGTCACATATTCAGAAAATACTACTGATAAATTTTTGCATATTTTCTTCTTTTTACAATTATATTGCACATGTTTTTATACACCTGCCTTAAGAATATTCCTGTTTTTTACCCCACGCTGGCCCAAGGCAATAAAAGGCTAGTAAGATATTGCTTTCACCCATGGCATCTGGCTGGGTGGGGAGTTGGTCAGGTATTTAGGCAGCGGGAAAAATCATGTTCAAGTTATATACCAGAAATTGTAAGGTATAGGAAGTTCATGCTGTATGGGGCACATGGTTGGGGGGTGTAGGCAGAGTGGGCAGGTTTTTTGACAGACATGGTTAAAACCTGTGGTTTAAACCGGTTTAAACCGTCCAGTCAAAAACAGGTTTTTCAGACCCAAATGTCAATAATGACAGAAACCCCCAAGGAATATTGTCAAAAACTGGATAATAGAATTAAGCTTTCTGAATATTTTTATCTCCCGCCGGGCTTTAGCCCGGGAGGGAGATTATGAAATGATGCCTGTGTGTGCGTGCGTGCGTGCGTGCGTGCGTTAGTTAGTCACGCAGATTTCTCCAAAACTACTACAGCTACAGATTTTTTGTAAATTAATTGTCCCAATGAATTTTCATGCCCTCCAAAATTTTTTTGGTTTTATGGACTTAGGCCTAAAGAAAAGTGAGTAATAGCAATCTTAGCTACTTTGAGTAAAGGGCTCATAACTCAAAAACTGTTGCAGTAACAACTTTTTCTTCAAATATGTTGTTCAGCTACTTTGTCCTTAGCTATAAGATGGTACATAGTTTGGGGTCCCATTGCATGCCATAAGTGAGTAATAGCTATTTTCTCATTTGTAGCTAAATAACAGAAGAAGTAAATGTCAAATATCTTCAAAAGTATTGAAGTTAGGGAAATCTTTTCAAATATGTTGTCCATCTTCTTTTTGGTAAGCTATCACATACTAAAGTTTCAGACCTGTTGCACCTTGGATAGCTGAGTAATAGCTACTTTTAAATTCTGACTGTTGAGTAAAGCCATTGTAACTCCAAAACTATTGCAGTTAGAGTATTTTCCTAAAATATGTTGTTCAGCTACTTTGTTCTTAGCTATAAGATGGTACATAGTTTGGGGTTCTATTGCTTGCCATAAGTGAGTAATAGCTATTTCCTCATTTGTAGCTAAATAACAGAAGAAGTAAATGTCAAATATCTTCAAAAGTATTGAAGTTAGGGAAATCTTTTCAAATATGTTGTCCATCTACTTTTTGGTAAGTTATAACATAGTAAAGTTTCAGACCTGTTGCACCTTGGATAGCTCAGTTATAGCTACTTTGAAATTCTGACTGTTGAGTAAAGCCATTGTAACTCCAAAACTATTGCAGTTAGAGTATTTTCCTAAAATATGTTGTTCAGCTACTTTGTCCTTAGCTATAAGATGGTACATAGTTTGGGGTTCTATTGCATGCCATAAGTGAGTAATAGCTATTTTGTTATTTGTAGCAAAATCACGACATAAGTAAATGTCAAATATCTTCAGAAGTATTAAAGTTACGGAATTCTTTTCAAATATGTCATTCATCTACTTTTTTGTAAGCTATCACATAGTAAAGTTTCAGACCTGTTGCACATTGCATAGCTAAGTAATAGCTACTTTGAAATTGTGACTGTTGAGTAAATCCATTGTAACTCCAAAACTATTGCAGTTACAGCTTTTTCTTCAAATATGTTGTTCAGCTACTTTGTCCTTAGCTATAAGATGGCATGTAGTTTGGGGTTCTATTGCATGCCATAAGTGAGTAATAGCTATTTTCTTATTAGTAGCAAAATAATGACATAAGTAAATGTCAAATATCTTCAGAAGTATTAAAGTTACGGAATTCTTTTTAAATATGTCATTCATCTACTTTTTTGTAAGCTATCACATAGTAAAGTTTCAGACCTGTTGCACATTGCATAGCTAAGTAATAGCTACTTTGAAATTGTGACTGTTGAGTAAATCCATTGTAACTTCAAAACTATTGCAGTTACAGCTTTTTCTTCAAATATGGTGTTCAGCTACTTTGTCCTTAACTATAAGATGGTATATATTTTGGGTTTGTATTGCATGCCATAAGTGAGTAATAGCTATTTTCTTATTTCTAGCAAAATAACAACATAAGTAAATGTCAAATATCTTCAAAAGTATTAAACTTAGGGAAATATTTTCAAATATGTTATTCATCTAGTTTTTGATAACCTATCACATAGTAAAGTTTCAGACCTGTTGCACATTGGATAGCCGAGTAATACCTACTTTGAAATTGTGACTGTAGGGTAAATGCATATAGTTTGGGGTTCTATTGCATGCCATAAGTGAGTAATAGCTATTTTCTTATTTGTGGCAAAATAATGACATAATTTTTCTCAAATAACTGCTTCATCTACTTTTGGGAGAGCTTTCACATGGTGAAGTTTCAGACCCGTAGCTAATTATTCACCTACTCAAAATGAGTAAATGATAATTATCTCTAAAAGTATTGCGGATATCCAATTTTTATCAAATAACTCATTCATCTACTTTTGGGAGACCCGTAGCTAATTACTCACCTACTCAAAATGAGTAAATGTGAATTATCCCTAAAAGTATTGGGGATATCCAATTTTTCTTAAATAACTCATTCACCTACTTTTGGAAGAGCTTTCACTTGGTGAAGTTTCAGACCCGTAGCTAATTATTCACCTACTCAAAATGAGTAAATGCTAATTATCTCTAAAAGTATTGTGGATATGTAATTTTTATCAAATTACTTGTTCATCTACTTTTGGGAGAGCTTTCACATGGTGAAGTTCCAGACCCGTAGCTAATTACTCACCTACTCAAAATGAGTAAATGTGAATTATCTGTAAAAGTATTGCAGATATCCAGTTTTTCTCAAATAACTCATTCACCTACTTTTGGGAGAGCTTTTACTTGGTGAGGTTTCACACCCGTAGCTAATTATTCACCTACTCAAAATGAGTAAATGTGAATTATCTCTAAAAGTATTGCGAATATCCAATTTTTATCAAATAACTCATTCATCTACTTTTGGGAGGGCTTTCACATGGTGAAGTTCCAGACCCGTAGCTAATTACTCACCTACTCAAAATGAGTAAATGTGAATTATCCCTAAAAGTATTGGGGATATCCAATTTTTCTTAAATAACTCATTCACCTACTTTTGGAAGAGCTTTCACTTGGTGAAGTTTCAGACCCATAGCTAATTATTCACCTACTCAAAATGAGTAAATGCTAATTATCTCTAAAAGTATTGTGGATAGCCAATTTTTATCAAATTACTCGTTCATCTACTTTTGGGAGAGCTTTCACATGGTGAAGTTCCAGACCCGTAGCTAATTACTCGCCTACTCAAAATGAGTAAATGTGAATTATCCCCAAAAGTATTGGGGATATCCAATTTTTCTTAAATAACTCATTCACCTACTTTTGGAAGAGCTTTCACTTGGTGAAGTTTCAGACCCGTAGCTAATTATTCACCTACTCAAAATGAGTAAATGCTAATTATCTCTAAAAGTATTGTGGATATGTAATTTTTATCAAATTACTCGTTCATCGACTTTTGGGAGAGCTTTCACATGGTGAAGTTCCAGACCCGTAGCTAATTACTCACCTACTCAAAATGAGTAAATGTGAATTATCTGTAAAAGTATTGCAGATATCCAGTTTTTCTCAAATAACTCATTCACCTACTTTTGGGAGAGCTTTTACTTGGTGAGGTTTCACACCCGTAGCTAATTATTCACCTACTCAAAATGAGTAAATGTGAATTATCTCTGAAAGTATTGCGGATATCTAATTTTTATCAAATAACTTATTCATCTACTTTTGGGAGGGCTTTCACATGGTGAAGTTTCAGACCCGTAGCTAATTATTCACCTACTCAAAATGAGTAAATGATAATTATCTCTAAAAGTATTGCAGATAGCCAATTTTTATCAAATAACTCATTCACCTACTTTTGGGAGAGCTTTCACTTGGTGAATTTTCAGAGCCGTAGCTAATTATTCACCTCCTCAAAATGAGTAAATGCTAATTATCTCTAAAAGTATTGCGGGTATCCAATTTTTATCAAATTACTCGTTCATCTACTTTTGGGAGAGCTTTCACATGGTGAAGTTCCAGACCCGTAGCTAATTACTCGCCTAATCAAAATGAGTAAATGTGAATTATCTCTAAAAGTATTGCAGATAGCCAATTTTTATCAAATAACTCATTCACCTACTTTTGGGAGAGCTTTCACTTGGTGAATTTTCAGAGCCGTAGCTAATTATTCACCTCCTCAAAATGAGTAAATGCTAATTATCTCTAAAAGTATTGCGGGTATCCAATTTTTATCAAATTACTCGTTCATCTACTTTTGGGAGAGCTTTCACATGGTGAAGTTCCAGACCCGTAGCTAATTACTCACCTAATCAAAATGAGTAAATGTGAATTATCTGTAAAAGTATTGCAGATAGCCAATTTTTCTCAAATAACTCATTCACCTACTTTTGGGAGAGCTTTCACTTGGTGAAGTTTCACACCCGTAGTTAATTATTCACCTACTCAAAATGAGTAAATGCGAATTATGTCTACAAGTATTGCAGATAGCCAGTATTTCTGAAATAACTCATTCACATACATTTTGGAGAGCTTTCAATTAGTGAATTTTCAGATCCGTAGCTAATAACTCACCTAATCTAAATGAGTAATGGCCTATTATCACTAAAAGTATTGCAGATAGCCAATTTTTATCAAATAACTCATTCACCTACTTTTGGGAGAGCTTTCACTTGGTGAATTTTCAGAGCCGTAGCTAATTATTCACCACCTCAAAATGATTAAATGCTAATTATCTCTAAAAGTATTGCGGGTATCCAATTTTTATCAAATTACTCGTTCATCTACTTTTGGGAGAGCTTTCACATGGTGAAGTTCCAGACCCGTAGCTAATTACTCACCTAATCAAAATGAGTAAATGTGAATTATCTGTAAAAGTATTGCAGATAGCCAATTTTTCTCAAATAACTCATTCACCTACTTTTGGGAGAGCTTTCACTTGGTGAAGTTTCACACCCGTAGTTAATTATTCACCTACTCAAAATGAGTAAATGCGAATTATGTCTACAAGTATTGCAGATAGCCAGTATTTCTGAAATAACTCATTCACATACATTTTGGAGAGATTTCAATTAGTGAATTTTCAGATCCGTAGCTAATTACTCACCTAATCTAAATGAGTAACGGCCTATTATCACTAAAAGTATTGCAGATAGCCAATATTTCTCAAATAACTCATTCACCTACATTTTGGAGAGCTTTCACATGCTACATTTTTTTATGAATTTTTAAAATAATTTTTAATGCATTAAAATTCATGAAATCATGCACTAAATCAATTATAACTTGAAAAGTATTACATTTACAGCACCTTGTTAAAATATGTTATCTTTAGTACATCTAATTTATATGGCGGGAGATAAATGCATGCGTCAGAATGCTTGTTATTTATTGAAACGATACATTCAGTTTTTAAGACAATTATGCACCTTCAAATATTATAAAAAATTGTTAAAGCTGCCTTGAAAGACATCTCTTAATTAAGCGTCCCGCAAGGGACGCTTGTTTGTGTATGGGAGAGCTTCAGGCTCCGCCGGCTCCGCCGGCTCCGGCGGCTCCGCATTTTGTTTTCCTTATAACTCTGTAACCGTTAGGCGGATTCTTTTCAAATTTGGCAGGTTTAGGCAGTAGCCTTGGGGAATTTTTTTGAATATGCTGCAGTGACATTTCAACCAATCAGAGAGGTCACATGACCAAAAATGTCTTTTTTCGGTGGGGAAGCTTGTCCGGATGATAACTTGAAAGGAATTTTATCAATTCACCTGAAACTTGGCAAATACATTCATTCTATTAAAATCTGGAAATCATTAGATTTTGGCATTGATTGGTCAAGAAATGGCCGAGTAATTAATGATTAATTAATCATTACGAATTTTCCAAATAAGGAAAACACAAAAATGTTTATATCTCGAAAACCGTGCTAGATAGAGCGATTTCGGCGAAATTTTTGACCCGCAGGGTATCTCTGTGGAGTAGTTTTCCCAATTTTCAAAAAATTTTTGTCTCGCCCAAAATGGCGGCCATTTTGAATTTTCGAAATTTTCGCAAAAATTGCAAAAGACAAAAATGCTTATATCTCAAAAACCGTGCTAGATAGAGCAATTTCGACAAAATTTTTGACCCGCAGGATATCTCTGTGGAGTACTTTTCCCAATTTTCAAAAAATTTTGGTCTCGCCAAAAATGGCGGCCATTTTGAATTTTCGAAATTTTCGCAAAAATTGCAAAACACAAAAATGCTTATATCTCGAAAACCCTGCTAGATAGAGCGATTTCGACGAAATTTTTGACCCAAAGGGTATCTCTGCAGAGTAGTTATCCCAATTTTGAAAAAAATTTTGTCTCGCCAAAAATGGCGGCCATTTTGAATTTTCGAATTTTTCGCAAAAATTGCAAAACATAAAAATGCTTATATCTCGAAAACCGTGCTAGATAGAGCGATTTCGACGAAATTTTTGACCCACAGGGTATCTCTGCAGAGTAGCCATGCCAATTTTCAAAAAAATTTTGTCTCGCCAAAAATGGCGGCCATTTTGAATTTTCGAATTTTTGCGCAAAAATTGCAAAACACAAAAATGCTAATATTTCGAAAACCATGCTACATAGAGCGATTTCCACGAAATTTTTTATCTTCAGGGTATCTCTGCAGAGCAGCTATCCCAAAGAGCTTTCACTTGGTGAAGTTTCAGACCCATAGCTAATTACTCACCTACTCAAAATGAGTAAATGCGAATTATCTCTAAAAGTATTGCAGATAGCCAATTTTTCTCAAATAACTCATTCACCTACTTTTGGGAGAGCTTTCACTCTGTGAAGTTTCAGACCCATAGCTAATTACTCACCTACTCAAAATGAGTAAATGCGAATTATCTCTAAAAGTATTGCAGATAGCCAATTTTTCTCAAATAACTCATTCACCTACTTTTGGCAGAGCTTTCACTTGGTGAAGTTTCAGACCCATAGCTAATTACTCACCTACTGAAAATGAGTAAATGCGAATTATCTCTAAAAGTATTGCAGATAGCCAATTTTTCTCAAATAACTCATTCACCTACTTTTGGGAGAGCTTTCACTCTGTGAAGTTTCAGACCCATAGCTAATTACTCACCTACTCAAAATGAGTAAATGCGAATTATCTCTAAAAGTATTGCAGATAGCCAATTTTTGTCAAATTAATCATTCACCTACTTTTGGGAGAGCTTTCACTTGGTGAAGTTTCAGACCCATAGCTAATTACTCACCTACTGAAAATGAGTAAATGCGAATTATCTCTAAAAGTATTGCAGATAGCCAATTTTTCTCAAATAACTCATTCACCTACTTTTGGGAGAGCTTTCACTTGGTGAAGTTTCAGACCCATAGCTAATTACTCACCTACTCAAAATGAGTAAATGCGAATTATCTCTAAAAGTATTGCAGATAGCCAATTTTTCTCAAATTAATCATTCACCTACTTTTGGGAGAGCTTTCACTTGGTGAAGTTTCAGACCCATAGCTAATTACTCACCTACTCAAAATGAGTAAATGCGAATTATCTCTAAAAGTATTGCAGATAGCCAATTTTTCTCAAATAACTCATTCACCTACTTTTGGGAGAGCTTTCACTCTGTGAAGTTTCAGACCCATAGCTAATTACTCACCTACTCAAAATGAGTAAATGCGAATTATCTCTAAAAGTATTGCAGATAGCCAATTTTTTTCAAATAACTCATTCACCTACTTTTGTGAGAGCTTTCACTTGGTGAAGTTTCAGACCCATAGCTAATTACTCACCTACTCAAAATGAGTAAATGCGAATTATCTCTAAAAGTATTGCAGATAGCCAATTTTTCTCAAATTAATCATTCACCTACTTTTGGGAGAGCTTTCACTTGGTGAAGTTTCAGACCCATAGCTAATTACTCACCTACTCAAAATGAGTAAATGCGAATTATCTCTAAAAGTATTGCAGATAGCCAATTTTTCTCAAATAACTCATTCACCTACTTTTGGGAGAGCTTTCACTCTGTGAAGTTTCAGACCCATAGCTAATTACTCACCTACTCAAAATGAGTAAATGCGAATTATCTCTAAAAGTATTGCAGATAGCCAATTTTTCTCAAATAACTCATTCACCTACTTTTGGCAGAGCTTTCACTTGGTGAAGTTTCAGACCCATAGCTAATTACTCACCTACTGAAAATGAGTAAATGCGAATTATCTCTAAAAGTATTGCAGATAGCCAATTTTTCTCAAATAACTCATTCACCTACTTTTGGGAGAGCTTTCACTCTGTGAAGTTTCAGACCCATAGCTAATTACTCACCTACTCAAAATGAGTAAATGCGAATTATCTCTAAAAGTATTGCAGATAGCCAATTTTTGTCAAATTAATCATTCACCTACTTTTGGGAGAGCTTTCACTTGGTGAAGTTTCAGACCCATAGCTAATTACTCACCTACTGAAAATGAGTAAATGCGAATTATCTCTAAAAGTATTGCAGATAGCCAATTTTTCTCAAATAACTCATTCACCTACTTTTGGGAGAGCTTTCACTTGGTGAAGTTTCAGACCCATAGCTAATTACTCACCTACTCAAAATGAGTAAATGCGAATTATCTCTAAAAGTATTGCAGATAGCCAATTTTTCTCAAATTAATCATTCACCTACTTTTGGGAGAGCTTTCACTTGGTGAAGTTTCAGACCCATAGCTAATTACTCACCTACTCAAAATGAGTAAATGCGAATTATCTCTAAAAGTATTGCAGATAGCCAATTTTTCTCAAATAACTCATTCACCTACTTTTGGGAGAGCTTTCACTCTGTGAAGTTTCAGACCCATAGCTAATTACTCACCTACTCAAAATGAGTAAATGCGAATTATCTCTAAAAGTATTGCAGATAGCCAATTTTTTTCAAATAACTCATTCACCTACTTTTGTGAGAGCTTTCACTTGGTGAAGTTTCAGACCCATAGCTAATTACTCACCTACTCAAAATGAGTAAATGCGAATTATCTCTAAAAGTATTGCAGATAGCCAATTTTTCTCAAATAACTCATTCACCTACTTTTGGGAGAGCTTTCACTCTGTGAAGTTTCAGACCCATAGCTAATTACTCACCTACTCAAAATGAGTAAATGCGAATTATCTCTAAAAGTATTGCAGATAGCCAATTTTTCTCAAATAACTCATTCACCTACTTTTGGGAGAGCTTTCACTTGGTGAAGTTTCAGACCCATAGCTAATTACTCACCTACTGAAAATGAGTAAATGCGAATTATCTCTAAAAGTATTGCAGATAGCCAATTTTTCTCAAATAACTCATTCACCTACTTTTGGGAGAGCTTTCACTTGGTGAAGTTTCAGACCCATAGCTAATTACTCACCTACTCAAAATGAGTAAATGCGAATTATCTCTAAAAGTATTGCAGATAGCCAATTTTTCTCAAATTAATCATTCACCTACTTTTGGGAGAGCTTTCACTTGGTGAAGTTTCAGACCCATAGCTAATTACTCACCTACTCAAAATGAGTAAATGCGAATTATCTCTAAAAGTATTGCAGATAGCCAATTTTTCTCAAATAACTCATTCACCTACTTTTGGGAGAGCTTTCACTCTGTGAAGTTTCAGACCCATAGCTAATTACTCACCTACTCAAAATGAGTAAATGCGAATTATCTCTAAAAGTATTGCAGATAGCCAATTTTTTTCAAATAACTCATTCACCTACTTTTGTGAGAGCTTTCACTTGGTGAAGTTTCAGACCCATAGCTAATTACTCACCTACTCAAAATGAGTAAATGCGAATTATCTCTAAAAGTATTGCAGATAGCCAATTTTTCTCAAATTAATCATTCACCTACTTTTGGGAGAGCTTTCACTTGGTGAAGTTTCAGACCCATAGCTAATTACTCACCTACTCAAAATGAGTAAATGCGAATTATCTCTAAAAGTATTGCAGATAGCCAATTTTTCTCAAATAACTCATTCACCTACTTTTGGGAGAGCTTTCACTCTGTGAAGTTTCAGACCCATAGCTAATTACTCACCTACTCAAAATGAGTAAATGCGAATTATCTCTAAAAGTATTGCAGATAGCCAATTTTTCTCAAATAACTCATTCACCTACTTTTGGCAGAGCTTTCACTTGGTGAAGTTTCAGACCCATAGCTAATTACTCACCTACTGAAAATGAGTAAATGCGAATTATCTCTAAAAGTATTGCAGATAGCCAATTTTTCTCAAATAACTCATTCACCTACTTTTGGGAGAGCTTTCACTCTGTGAAGTTTCAGACCCATAGCTAATTACTCACCTACTCAAAATGAGTAAATGCGAATTATCTCTAAAAGTATTGCAGATAGCCAATTTTTGTCAAATTAATCATTCACCTACTTTTGGGAGAGCTTTCACTTGGTGAAGTTTCAGACCCATAGCTAATTACTCACCTACTGAAAATGAGTAAATGCGAATTATCTCTAAAAGTATTGCAGATAGCCAATTTTTCTCAAATAACTCATTCACCTACTTTTGGGAGAGCTTTCACTTGGTGAAGTTTCAGACCCATAGCTAATTACTCACCTACTCAAAATGAGTAAATGCGAATTATCTCTAAAAGTATTGCAGATAGCCAATTTTTCTCAAATTAATCATTCACCTACTTTTGGGAGAGCTTTCACTTGGTGAAGTTTCAGACCCATAGCTAATTACTCACCTACTCAAAATGAGTAAATGCGAATTATCTCTAAAAGTATTGCAGATAGCCAATTTTTCTCAAATAACTCATTCACCTACTTTTGGGAGAGCTTTCACTCTGTGAAGTTTCAGACCCATAGCTAATTACTCACCTACTCAAAATGAGTAAATGCGAATTATCTCTAAAAGTATTGCAGATAGCCAATTTTTTTCAAATAACTCATTCACCTACTTTTGTGAGAGCTTTCACTTGGTGAAGTTTCAGACCCATAGCTAATTACTCACCTACTCAAAATGAGTAAATGCGAATTATCTCTAAAAGTATTGCAGATAGCCAATTTTTCTCAAATTAATCATTCACCTACTTTTGGGAGAGCTTTCACTTGGTGAAGTTTCAGACCCATAGCTAATTACTCACCTACTCAAAATGAGTAAATGCGAATTATCTCTAAAAGTATTGCAGATAGCCAATTTTTCTCAAATAACTCATTCACCTACTTTTGGGAGAGCTTTCACTCTGTGAAGTTTCAGACCCATAGCTAATTACTCACCTACTCAAAATGAGTAAATGCGAATTATCTCTAAAAGTATTGCAGATAGCCAATTTTTCTCAAATAACTCATTCACCTACTTTTGGGAGAGCTTTCACTTGTTGAAGTTTCAGACCCATAGCTAATTACTCACCTACTGAAAATGAGTAAATGTGAATTATCTCTAAAAGTATTGCAGATAGCCAATTTTTCTCAAATAACTCATTCATCTACTTTTGGGAGAGCTTTCACTTGGTGAAGTTTCAGACCCATAGCTAATTACTCACCTACTCAAAATGAGTAAATGCGAATTATCTCTAAAAGTATTGCAGATAGCCAATTTTTCTCAAATAACTCATTCACCTACTTTTGGGAGAGCTTTCACTTGGTGAAGTTTCAGACCCATAGCTAATTACTCACCTGCTCAAAATGAGTAAATGCGAATTATCTCTAAAAGTATTGCAGATAGCCAATTTTTCTCAAATTAATCATTTACCTACTTTTGGGAGAGCTTTCACTTGGTGAAGTTTCAGACCCATAGCTAATTACTCACCTACTGAAAATGAGTAAATGCGAATTATCTCTAAAAGTATTGCAGATAGCCAATTTTTCTCAAATAACTCATTCACCTACTTTTGGGAGAGCTTTCACTTGGTGAAGTTTCAGACCCATAGCTAATTACTCACCTACTCAAAATGAGTAAATGCGAATTATCTCTAAAAGTATTGCAGATACCCAATTTTTCTCAAATAACTCATTCACCTACTTTTGGGAGAGCTTTCACTTGGTGAAGTTTCAGACCCATAGCTAATTATTCACCTCAAAATGAGTAAATGTGAATTATCTCTTAATAGTATTGCAGATAGCCAATTTTTCTCAAATAACTCATTCACCTACTTTTGGCAGAGCTTTCACACACGAAAATGAAAAATTGTGAATATCTCTGAAAAGCTATTTCTTTTGCTTTAATGCTCGGCGGGAGATACATACCGCGGCAGTGGTTTTGACAAAAATTTTTGTCTCCCCAAAATTGGTGGCCATTTTGAATTTTCAAAGTTTTTGCAAAACACAAAAATGCTTATATCTCGAGAACCGTGCTATATGGATCGAACTCAACAAAATTTTAGACCTGCTGGGTATCTCTGCAGAGTAGCCATGCCAATTTTCAAAATATTTTTGTCTCGCCAAATATAGCGGACATTTTTAATTTTTTTATTTTTTGCAAAACACAAAAATGCTTATATCTTGAAAACCGTGCTAGATAGAGCAGACTGCGCTGACTTTGGTTGCCACAACAGTATAAGGCTAGAAACGAAGCATTTTCTTAATACTTTAGCACTCACCTTTATATCCTTTTCGGGACGCTTTGTTTTTGCTATGCAAAAACATTATCTTTTTTTTTTGCGAGCGATCCTCTAGTTAAACTTATTTTGTATCTAATTTTATGGAAAACAGAGACTACATTTAGGCATTGATATATACTACCAGTGGAAAAAATTGTCAATAACTTTGTTTTCTGAGTATATCAACATAATTAAACATAAAATAAAACAAATTAAACATACATTTTTATAACACTTTTAGTCAGGCTATTTAAAGGGATTTTTTATAGCGAAATACCCTTACCATTTCCTAACAGTAGCTATTTGTTGGAGCCATCCAACCCAATGGCCAATGCAGAGATGCGATTTTAAGGTTATGTAACAACCTTAACCAAGCCATTGGGTTACAGTAGTCCGTCCTCCCGCCAATTAGGTCACATGACCACATTGTTTACTTCATTATTTTTGTTGGCCATCATCAGTATGGACGTCTTTGGGAATTAGTAGAAGTTTTGTCAAGGTTTTCTTTATTTTTTGAGATTTTACTTCTAATCTCTCTTCATATTTATATGTATATATGATACAGAACTGATTCATTTATTGAATCTTCGAAGGTATGCATTATTATGCAATTAAAGGATTTTTTGGATGGCGATACCGAAAGTTCGATCGTCTTCAACCTCGAGGAAATAAGTCTTCATAGAGAAGGTCCTAATGCTACAATAATATTATTATACAGCTTGCCAGTCGTTTGGTTCAGTTTGCTGAACGTTGGAAGCTATAATTTTGCAGTATACGTGTATAGAAAGAATGTACTCTTCAATAACAGAAGTGATCTGGACGACGCCATCTTGGATGAGAATGACAATTCGAGTGGCCGTTATTGCTGTTCACGTTGGGTTCCAACAGCTAGGCGTTGAAAGTAATTTTTGATCACATTATAAATTCCAGTCGAATAGATTGTTGACGAGTCAGTAGAAGGAATCTCCCTTGGGGGCGGCCATTTACGTTGCCATGGACACGGCATCGTGGAGAAGTTTTGAATGCAGGAAATACTACTTCTTCGGAAAACTCTTCCGTCGAGGTCCAGTTAAAACATTCACCAGAGGAAATACCTGTGTGAAGTCATCCATGCACAATCGAGTATTCTATACCTCTCAGAAGGTCAGAATTCGGGTTGTCAGATGTCCGGGAGTGTCATTCATATCTACAAGGAGAGGCTTTTGATTTTGCACAAGAGTTTAATACAATCGGGTTTCTATACCTCTCAAAAGGTTTAGAATTCAGGTTGTCAGGAGATGGTGATTATGATTCATCTCATTACAAGGAATCTATTCCTTATTTTACTTTTGCTTGACTGCTATTGAGTGGCTAGGGATTGATTTAACAGGCACAGTTTCTGTGAATGCTCCTTTGTTTGGTCTCATTTACATTCCTTGGGTGAACAGCCAGCATTGAAATGTGGCTTTTGTGTTGGCTTTCAAGGAGTGTGAAGCCTCTGATGTTTTAAAGAGCACCTATACAGGAAGAAGTTTTGCTTGCACTTCCTTACATACATTACTTCCTGGACAGCTCCTTAGTTACAGCAGGTCTGCATGAGGAACATGACCTTTCAGACACTTTGCAAACAAGGTCCCTGGTAGGGACTGTAAGACAGAAGAAGCGTGTATATTCTCACTCCTTCAGTTCAGGTCATATTTAGAGGATCCTAGGGATAACTATGATATGTTATAGACTTCAATGTGCTTTGGACTGGGTGCAATGATGTTTGCATTTCTAGTCCAGTCAACCAGTTGGTGTCCAACTCTTCTTGTTGCAGTTTGCCCATCTCTAAGAACATGTGACTCAACAGGAGGGATGTAAATTAGAATGTCGTTAGCAAACCTACAATGCATTTTTCACTCCTAATGATGTTCTCTTGCTGGGCATATTAGATGTTCAGAGGATTTTCATCTAGTGTTTTCATGGAAATAATTAACAAGGATTAGTAACTCTAGAAGTGAGCATGCTTCTAGTTCTGGTCTAATAAACCATGGAATAGAGTTACAAGTACCTCCTACTCCTCAGCTAGTTAAAAGGGGAGTGGATCTTACTTATACAGGCCTATGGAAGCAGGGATGATAGCTGGCTTCCAGTGGTTTCAAGGAACCATTTTTTTCCAGTTTGGTACTATACAAGTCCTGGGAAAGAAGAATATTCAGCCAGACTTTTTAGAAGTGAGGTTGGCAGAAAAACCAAAAAAAAAAAAAAAAAAAAAACGGGAGAAACAGCAATTTTGATAAAAGCTGTTTATGAAATGATCGACAAAAGGGCGATATCACCAGTCACATCGCTGGAAGTTTACAGTTACAGTCTATTTCTTGGGGTTAGTGAAGAAGAAATGACTGTCAGTATACTTAAGGTCAGGTAAACAAGCTTTGCATGTACCTTACTCAATATGAATTGTTTCATATTTGGAATTCATCTATATAACGAGAGTGGATGACGTCACTCGACTCGTATGGGTACACACTCGTCACCGGTAGACTCAGCTGGAGGCTACAGATTCTACCAGTTCACTGCCTTACCCTGCAATATGGCTACAGTTCCTCTCCAGTTCACCACGGTAGCAAAAGAGGTGAAGCTGATGGCTCGTGCAGAAGGCATCAGTATTCGCCAATTTCAAAGGATCAGATTTATTTCCAATTCCTGTAATCAATTTATTGTTACAATTCGACCTCAGGGTAGGTCTAGTCTTCTCAATTCAAAGAAAATTGATTGAAAGACGGTTACCATGTTGGAAGTTTTCACTTATCTCCAGGGAAGATCAGGTCACTTTGAAGCATGGTTTTAATGGAGAAGACTATACCATTGGGTTATCTGCACAGGAAGTCATTCCAATGGTATCTGGAAACACTGCTGATAGCTTCAGTCTCTGGATATCCCATTTCTTGGGTCTTTGGTTCAGGGATCATCTTCAGTGGTGGACCACTAGTTCAATTTTGAAGGAGGACTCACCACTCCTTCAGGAGCACAGTTTTCTCTCCATTCACAGAAGCTTCCCTAATGGGTTGGGGTGCTACTTGAGTCATCCACAGCCATTGGTCTGTGGCATCAGGAAGAGTCAAGACTCCACATTACATAACATTGGAAGCAATGTTGTTATTTTAAAAAATGATTCAGAAGTCAGTTTCTGGATTGAAATCAGTTTCATTTTCTCTGACAATTTATTAGTGGTTGCCTATATGAACAGCCAGGGAGGCATCCACTCTTAGGTTATATGTACCTTAATCTGCATAATCATGGTTTAATTATGTGCCAGAATGATTCAGATTCACGAAAGTACATCCTAGGGAATCTAGATGTTCTGCCAGATTCCTTGTCTAGAGGTTTAGTTATTCAAACCAAAGGGGCTATGAGTCGCCAGGTTTTCAATCAATTAGACATGTTTTGCTCAGGGCCTTGGTCCTGCAGGTAATGTAAATGTGTCTGTCTCATGTCCCAGACAGTCGGGCTTGGGGAACAGATGCATTGAATGTCAGGGGGAGGGTCTGGTCAGTTATGTCCAGTGACCCTCATCCCTCAGGTGATTCAACTAATGACCACCTACAGGTGTAGAATCATCATGATTGGGTGGCCAGGGATATCTTGTTTTTGTGTCTGATGAATCTGTTCCACAAAGACTCCTAAATGGGTGAATCTGTTAGTTCAATTTTTCAGCAACAGATTTCACAACAATCTAGCCTATTTGAATCTTCATGATTGGCATCTGGAGTCAGGCATGAATATTATGAAAGATTCCCAGAGGAAGTGGTGAAACAATGAAGGAGCACTCCTCAAGGAGAATATGAGAAGCAATTGTTCTTTTTTGGGAAGTGGTGTGAAGAGAGCCAGGTTTATATCTCAGACCCCACTATTCCACATTGAGCAAATTTCCTGAAATTCTAGTTTAAGGAACACACTAATACCATCCGCTATTCTGGGCTATAGAACAGCAATTACGGATGGTTTAGCGCTGAAAGGGTAAAAAGTAGAAAAGAAAGAGACAAACCAATAGTTTTGGATTTTGTCATTGGTCCTTCAGGCTCTTATCAAACAGCCGTTGGGCTTGTGAGGAAGGCTTTTTTGAAGTTATTATCTTTCAAGACGTTTGGTCATGGTTTCAGGTAAAGTAGTGACATTCATGCTTCCCTTACTTGTAGGGAGGATTGGTCACAAGTAACTTTGGTCATTAACTGCCTTTTTGGCCATGAACCAGTTGGTTTCAGATGGGCCTACTGCAATTACTGCAACTGAGTCAGTGGTCTTTGTCTCTGTGGATTCATGGTAATGGAGTGACATTAATGCTTGGACATATTCTTCCTTTAGTTATAAGGAGAATTGGTCACAAGTAACTCTGGCCCATCAATTGCCAGATCCAGTTTGCTTTGGATGGGCCTACTGCAATTAAGCCTGTGGTCATGCCAGCTCTTAGCCTCTTTGGACATCAGTTTGACTCAATGTGGGTCTGTCTGTTCCTGTTAGAGGTGGTAATCAAAAGGTTTGGGATAGAACAAAATCTTTTGTTTTTACTGCCATTAAGAAAGTTTCTTAATAAGACTCATCTTTTGGCACCTATTTCATCTTGATTGAGTCAAGATTGAGTCACGCATCTTTAGTTTATATGTGATTTCCTTACATGAGTTTCTTGATACATGTTATTGGAAATTGCATTGTATGTATACTAATTTCTGTCTGAAAAACCTCTGTTGTCATAGGGTCAGATTTGAAATTGGGTCCTACAGTTGCAGTTACAGTTTTGTTACTTTATAAGTATGTGTTTCATACTTATATTGGTACATTTGCAGTTTGTGGCTGGTATGTCTGCAATGCTGGATGTTTGTAGTTAGATAATCAATCTTGCCTAAATCCGACTTGGGAAGGATTTGGCATTATGCTGATGACACTTACAGGTTGGTTTGACCTTGTTTTGGGGTCGGATGTTACAAGGTAGATGGGCTATCTATTTATGACATCTTTTTGCAACACCAACATTGTCAGCAGTTGTGAGAACTACAACTACATACTGCCATTTTTTGGAAGTTGTATGTTGTGAATGTTTGGAAGTTATATGTTCATTAATGCATGTAATTCCATTATGAAATTCTCATGATGTTTAGTTGTAGGTTAGGTAGTGGTTTTCTTAAAAAGAATTCCCTCCATCCTACAAGGCTGAATTCAGCTACTGTTAGGAAATGGTAAGGGTATTTCGCTATAAAATTGAAAAATTTAATAGTAATTTAAATTTTTATTAGAAATACTTACCATTTCCTAACACTCAAATTTCCCTCCCGCCTCCCCGCAAGTCATTCTTTTACTTGCAACAAAAATAATGAAGTAAACAATGTGGTCATGTGACCTAATTGGCGGGAGGACGGACTACTGTAACCCAGTGGCTTGGTTAAGGTTGTTACATAACCTTAAAATCGCATCCCTGCATTGGCCATTGGGTTGGATGGCTCCAACAAATAGCTACTGTTAGGAAATGGTAAGTATTTCTAATAAAAATTTAAATTACTATTAAATTTTTCAAATTGTTACATTTGTTGTGACATTTGGTAGTTTTTTACCCCATAGCCCTTAAGGGTTGTCAGGGTATTGCTTTCACCCATGGTGTCCGGATGGGCAGGCAGCGGGAAAAAGTTTGTCCAGACTGTATCTCAGAAACTGTAAGGTGTAGGAAGTTGATACTTGGTAGGGACATTGGTTAGGAGGTGTAGATGTGCAAAATCATGGTCTGACCTTGATTTGACCTTTGACCTTGCTGTAGTGAGCTTGACCTATAAAATGTTGTGTTGGCTATATTTCTGAAACCATAAGGTGTAGGAAGGTGACACTTGGTAGGGACATTGCTTAGGGGGTGTAGGTGTGCAATGTCATGGTTTGAACTTGATTTAACCTTCGACCTTGTCGTAGTGACTTTGACCTATAAAATATTGTCTGGGCTATATCTCAGAAACGGTAAGGTGTTGGGAGTTGATACTTGGTAGGGAGATTGGTTAGGGGGTGTAGATGTGGAACGTCATAGTCTGACCTTGATTTGACCTTTGACATTGTCATAGTGACCTTGACCTATAAAATCTTGTGTTGGCTATATCTCTGAAACGGTAAGGTGTAGGAAGTTAATACTTGGTAGGGACATTTGTTAGGAGGTGTAGGTTTGCAACGTCATGGTATAACCTTGATTAGACCTTTGAGCTTGCCATAGTGACCCTGACCTATAAAATCTTGTCCAGGCCATATCTTCGAAACTGTAAGGTGCATGAAGTAGATATTTGGTAGAGACAGTGGTGGGGATTGTAGGTGTGCGACGTCATGGTGTGACCTTGATTTGACCTTGTCGTATTGGCCTTGACCTATAAAATCTTGTCTGGGCAATATCTTGGACACCGTAAGGTGTAGAAAGTTGATAATTTGTAGGGATATTGGTTATGGGTTGTAGGTGTGCAACATCATTCTGTGACCTTGATTTGACCTTTGTCCTTGTCACCATGAGCATGAGTTTTAAAATCTTGTCTGGGCTATTTCTTGGATTAGATAAGGTGTAGAAGGTTGACACTTGGTGGGGACATTAGTTTCATGTAAATGTATGTTTGCATCATGGTGTGACCTTTTTGCTCTGACAAAGTGTGTTCATCTCCCATATTTGAGACATCTTTCTCTTATGACAAAGATATATGGATTGCTGCAACTGATTAGTATATTCACTTTTACATAATTATGCCATTTCCATTGACAGCTTTTCTCCAATTAATAAATTTTACAGCTTCATATTGCTATTTAATACTGTCATCTTGCTATTGAATTGTCTTGTTTTAGTACTTTATCCTTACATACATTTTCTGTCTCTTAGATGTTATTTTCGCTACTTGATAAACATTATTTGGACCTTTATATAAGTGACACTGCGCTGAAAGTATCCCAGTCTTTGTACTGTTTCACCACTTCTATATGTCATGGCGTTGAAAACTTTCCCCAGGCTGTGGGGTATGGGCATCTCCGATGCTATTTTTCAAACCAGTGCTTAGACAGGGATAATCTTACCCCAAACCCTGGTAGTATAACTCCATTAAAAGGGATTATTGTGATATCTGTTGCAGTAGTTTAACGGAAGGCTTAAGGGCTGTCAGGGTATTGTTTTCACCCATGGTGTCTGGGTGGGCGGGTGGTGGGAAAAAGTTTGTCCAGGCTGTATCTCAGAAACCGTAAAGTGTAGGAAGTTGATACTTGGTAGGGACATTGGTTAGGAGGTGTAGGTGTGCAACGTCATGGTGTGACCTTGAGTTGACCTTTGACCTTGCCATAGTGATCTTGGCCTGTAAAATCTTGTCTGGGCTATATCTTGGAAACTGTAAGGTGTAGGAAGTTGTTGCTTGGTAGGGACACTTGTTAAAGGGCGTAGGTGTGCATTGTCATGGTTTGACCTTGATTTGACCTTTAGCCTTGCTGTAGTGACCTTGACCTATAAAATCTTGTCTGGTCTATATCTCAGAAACTGTAAGGTGTAGGAAGTTGATATTTGGTAGAGATATTAGTTAGGGCATGTAGGTGTGCAAGAACGATTGTCTACAAACATTGAATGGTCAGTCGAAATTCACATTAGTAGCGATGATCGATCCCGAAGGTGTACCCATTGATTCATCATTATTAGTAAAAATTTCATAAAATGTACACTGACCTTTTCTTATGTATCGACATGTTTTTAAAATATTTTAGGCAGTTTCATTTAATAAAATGACAGATTCATCACAAATTTCTTGTTTGTTTATGTTTACCACCATATTTACAGGAAGTGGCTGTTCTGGTGGATTCTAAATGTCAGAACACCGCTATTCTTATCTGAACGACATACACTTCATCCCAGAATTTTTTTGTCATGATATAACCACCAGTGGAATAAAAGAATTGATTATGGCTAGATCATTGGTCTGTAAAATGGATGATTAATTGAACATGCAAATTGGTGGCAATTCCCATCACTAGCAGTGATCTTGACCTTGTCAAAATCTTTTCCGGGCTATATTTCGGAAACTGTAAGGTGTTGGAAGTTAATGCTTGGTAGGGACATGGACTTGGAGTTGTAGGTTTGCAATGTCTTGATGTGACCTTGATTTGGCTTTTGATCTTACCGTAGTGACCTTGACCTTTAAAATTTTGTCCGGGCAATATCTCTGAAACCATTAAGTGTAGGAGGTTGATGCTTGGTAGGGACATTGCTTAGAGGTTGTAGGTGTGACACATCATGCTGCAGTCTTGATTTGAGCTTTGACCTTGTCGTAGCGACCATGAGTTTTAAAATCTTGTCCCAGGCTATTTCTTGGATTCCATAAGATGTAGAACTTTGACACTTAGTAGGGACATTGGTTAGGGGATGTAGGTATGCTTCATGGTGTTACCTTTAACTTTGGCTCTGCTGAAGTGTGTTCACCTGCCATACTTGAGACATGTTTCTCTTATGACAAAGTTACCGTATTTTTTGTAATAAACGCCCCCTCCCTATTAATCGCCCCCCCCCCCCCCCCCCCCTCTTCTCTACCTTTGCAAAGTTCATATTTCGGGGTTTTACATCCCTCTCAACAGCCAACACTTTTGCGATTCCGGGATTCCGAAAAATGGTGCATTTTAGTACTTCCCAAGCGAATATCGCTTACGAGAAATAAAGAAAATAAAAACAAAACATGGTAGTTTTGGTCACAGACGCATTGAAATCTGCAATAATAGGAGATAAAACTACATAATTTCTTCAGATTTAAGGTTTGTTTTAAATATTTTAAGCTGTCTCGCCATTATACATGCCAGCAAGCGAGATCAAGGCAGCAAGTGTTCATTATCGCCCATTGCCACTGGACTCGAGATATGATTTTATTTATCTGTAATAGTCGCCCCCCCTTTGGAAAAATGCATCGCCCCGGGGCGTTTATTACAAAAAATACGGTATATGGATTGCTGCCACTTATTATTACATGTACTTTTATATAATTGTGCTATTTCCATGACCTTTGACCTTACTGTGGTTACTCTTAGCTTTAAAACTTTTAAAATCTTATTTGGGCTATGTAGGAGCTGATGGTTTGAAGGGATATTGGTTGCAGGGTGTAGGTGTGTGACATCGTGGTATGATTTTGTTTTGGAATTTGACCTTGCTGTAGTGTCCTTGACCATTAAATTCTTGCCTGGGCAATATTACAGAAATTGTAAGGTGTAGGAAGTTCTTTAATGGTATGTATATTGTTTGGAGGATGTAGTTATATAATGTCATGATGTGACCTTGGATCTTGGCTGTGGCAGAATATTTTCTACTTCCATCTTTGAGACATATTTCTGTTATCAGAAAGCTATATGAATTGTGAAACAAATTATTATATTCATTTTTACCTAATTGTACAGTCTCATAGTATATCTGTACTTCAATAATTAACTAGATAAGTTAATTTTATAGCTTTATAACTTTTATTCTACAAATCAATGCTGTAATTAAATTAAATATTACTATTATTTTTTTGTTTCTAATTATATAAATACTATTTCTTCTGTACCTTTACATAGCTGACACCGTCTGTTCTGAAAGACTCCTTATCTTAAGTTTGTACTTTTTCACCTTTTCTAAGGTGTCCAGTGCAATTTCCCCAGGCTGTGGGGATGCATCTCTGATGCTATTTTTATCGAGTTGTGAAGCAAGATATATTCCAGTGAGCATAATCTCTGACACCTACTTTATGTTTTTTCTAACCCTGAATTTTTTACAGAACAAGGATAAGCTGACCAATAATGGAATAGTTGTGTATTGATTCTTGGTTTACCCAGTTTTAACCTATGATAAATTGATAAGGCCACAGAATGCTGCTCATACCCTATCTTTCTAGTGTTTTCCATTCTACTTTTATCCATTTACTTGTCAGATTAGTTTCAGTTTTTCATAAGTTAACTCCTAAATCTTAGCTTCCTTTGTATTGTTTTCCTACCTTTTACAAAGTTATTCTAGCATTTTTTATTGGCACTTTTTCACACTGGGCAAAGATTTTTGTGATAACTGTCAAGAAGTAGTTTTATTGCTGATGGTCTACTAAATTAAATTCTCTTCTTCTTTTACAGTTACGATATCATTCTACATGTTGTGAAATAAGTTAATTTGTTTGAGCTAGCTAATAGGTTTCTGTAATGTATACATCTCGTACTGTAAATATGTTTGCCATGATATGTTCTAAGTGCAGTGTCATTAATCTGTCTTCTCCTTCTTAGGCACGAGCTCTTAAAGAGGTTCAGGCTTCTAGAGGCATCTTTTGTTTCCTGGTTTCTTTTTCTCCAGACTTTAATCAATTGGGCATTACGGTAGTGCCCTACTGAGGGCTTTGCAGCTTGTCCCTGTAGACTGAAACAGAGGCGCCGTTGTGTACAAAAAAATATATCCTGCTCTGTATATCCCCCTATATGGGACAAAGTATGACACGCGGTGGATAATACATACTGGTGTACACTGCATCTTTCCTGTATACAACCTGGAATTGTATTCACAAAGATTATTTATTTATTTAAAATTGTAAAGAAAGTATTTTTATTTATGTTTTTTTTCTAGTTAAACTTAAACAAAAAATGCTTCTCTTTTTTTACATTTCAAAAAGGAATTTACAAATAGGTTTTTCATTAAAAAAAGGACAAGTGTTAACATTAAAAGTAAAGAAAAAGCAACTGCATATTTAAATGAATTCTCAAGCTTTTGAATAACCCTTTTCTAAAACAACGGAAAATTAATAAATTAAACAATTAATTAAAAATAAAAATAATTGTCTGTTCAAACATAAAGGCCCATATGTATCGAACAGATCCCATGCAGATCAATACACTCAGATTCAAATGAAAGTATAAGGTGAAAAGCATTTTGAGTTTTTACCCCACAGCCCTTAAGGGCTGTCGGGGTATTGTTTTCACCCATGGTGTCTGGATGGGTGGGTGGGCGGCGGGAAAAAGTTTGTCCGGGCTGTATCTCAGAAACCGTAAGGTGTAGGAAGTTTATACTTGGTAGGGACATTGGTTAGGGTGTGTGGATGTGCAATGTCATGGTCTGACCTTGATTTGACCTTTGACCTTTCCGTAGTGACCTTGACCTATAAAATCTTGTCCAGGCTGTATCTCGGAAACTGTAAGGTGTAGGAAGTTGATATTTGGTAGGGACATTGGTTAGGGGGTGTAGTTGTGCAACATCATGGTCTGACCTTGATTTGACATTTGACCTTGCCGTAGTGACCTTGACCTACAAAATCTTATCCGGGCTATATCTCAGAAACCGTGAGGTGTAGGAAGTTGATACTTGGTAGGGACATTGGTTAGGGGGTGTAGTTGTGCAACATCATGGTCTGACCTTGATTTGACATTTGACCTTGCCGTAGTGACCTTGACCTACAAAATCTTGTCCGGGCTATATCTCGGAAACTGTAAGGTATAGGAAGTTGATATTTGGTAGGGACATTGGTTAGGGGGTGTAGGTGTGCAACGTCATAGTCTGACCTTGATTTGAACTTTGACCTTGCTGTAGTGACCTTGACCTATAAAATCTTGTCCTGGTTATATCTCGGAAACCGTAAGGTGTAGGAAGTTGATACTTACTAGGGACATTGGTTAGGGGTGTAGGTGTGCAACGTCATGGTCTGACCTTGATTTGACATTTGACCTTGCCGTAGTGACCTTGACCTATAAAATCTTGTCTGGGCTATATCTCGGAAACTGTAAGGTGTAGGAAGTTGATACTTGGTAGGGACATTGGTTAGGGGTTATAGGTGTGCATTATCATGGTGTGACCTTAATTTGACCTTTGACCTTGTCGTAGTGACCTTGACCTTTAAAATCTTGTTGCACCTTTGGGTCTGTCAGATTAAGCACTGTGAAAGTCATATTAGAATTTATTAAGAATTTTACTTTTATAACTTCCCATTGTAAGAGATGGAATTTCATCAAGTGAGCCACAGATTTTGCTCCAACGCCACACATAAGCATTCATTGAATGTATTACCACTTCTGTATGCATGGTAATATTCAAAACATCTAAACCATAATTCGGCCATGCAGATGTAAATAAAGAGTGTTGTAATTTTAGTTTACTGATTAATGCTGTCATCTTGTTATTGAATTATTTTGTTTTAATACTTCATCTTTACGCGCATTATCTTTCTTTTAGACATTATTTTCTCCATTTAAACATTGTCTGGACCTTTATATAACTAACAGTGCTCTGAAAGTATACTGAACTTTGTACTGATACAGTACTTCTATATTTCATGGTGTGAAAAATATTTCCCTAGGCTGTGGGGTACGGGCATCTCTGATGCTATTTTTTATGTTGACAATACCCTCCAATATGATTAAAGTTGAGAAATTCTTTAAAAAAAAAATTTTATTTCATCTGAAAGAGCATATTTTTCAGTGCATTGTCAGTCTTAGACATGTCCTACTACTTCCAACTTGTTATGGTATTGGATCATATTATGAGTTGCCGGATGACATCTGCTCTGCCACACCTCTTCTTTTAGGAAGAAACTGAAAGCTACTCTCTTCACAAAAGCCTACCCACCCTAGGTTTTATCATATTTTTCTGATTGTCTTTGTGGTGTGGACTCCCATCCCCTCCTCCACTTGTGTCTCTGGACTATGAAGTGTCTTGGACTTATTTCTTGGTTGTTGCACCTTAGACTCTGTGTTTTGGTAGAGATTAAGTACTATAAAAGCCATATTAGAATAGAATTAGAATCATCATTAGGCCTTACGAATAGATCAATAGTCTTCGTGAATCTAACCCCTGGGCATTAATTATATTCAATAACTAGTTTACCAGGTGTTAGTTTGAACCTGTTTTAGTTATAATATAAATGATGAAAGCGTTACTGTTGAAGTTTGGCAGTATTTCAGTGAATTTTAAAGCGTTATTACATTTATGGTTATTGTTCAGCATGTGGATCACCTTAGCTGGCTTGGTCTGTACAAGGATATCTCCAGTGGGACATCACTACAGCAGATCTGGACCAGTCCTCATGACAATTCAGGCAAGAAGTCTCAGAAACACTGCCAACTAGTGTTTGATCAGTACCATCAGATTAGGTGAATATGCTCACAAATATTTAATTAGTAAAGGATCAGAAATTAAATCTATGTTTAACTCACTAAACTAGCCATATTGTGGATCTAGTTAATTAGTACCACCATATCAGGTGATTATACTTGGGGATTTACCTGAAATATTAATAAATATCTAACAGAAATTATAAATCAGTAATTCTCAATCAGCGAATGTGCAAACTTAAAGTAGTACTAGAATATATGGAGATGCCAAAAAATGTACATAAAAATCTGAACATACCCTTCCAATTGAACAGAAGCAAGTGCAGTTATATATTGTTCTGTTTAAATGAAGCAGTGAGACTATTTGATAATGAATCTTAAAGAATTAGTGAAAGCACTGAAAACCCACTTTGTGTTAGGTCTGCATGAATTTACCACAGATTACTGATTGCACTAATGTGGCTGCAATAATTTAACTGCTGTCTTGTTCAACTAGAACTTGTAACTCCCACTTACAATTTGTATATATTTATTTAAAAGAGACTTATAGATTAGTATAACTGGCATTAAGTAACATTAATTTTAGTAAAACACCCAGCATACACATGCCTGAAAGAAAATCCCAAATAAAACAAGGCCAGAAAGTCTTTTGGACTACAGGTGGGAGCTACAAAGCCATCAGTAGGGAATTATAGTAGCTAGGATGCAATTGATGAAAGTCCATAGACAAAAACAAAACTAAAAAAAAGGTTATTGTCCTTGTATCAGTAAAACAGCCATCACAGAGGAGGTGCGTGAGTACCTGAAGAAGCCAGCTTTTGACAACTGGCAATGGGATGACCCGGAGATGTTAGTCCTGCTCAGACAGATGTTCATAGACCTGGAACTACACTCAAAGTTCAACATAGATGTGAGTCTTGGCAACTGATCCAGTTAAAACTAATTGATGTTTTGTATTTCAGACTACTATTTCACCATTCAACTAGCAAACTTTGACCTAGTTTGATCATCAAACGAATGTTTTCAAAACCAGTAAAATTTGAGAAATTTACCATGAAACATTGTCACTTTGTTGAAAATATGACAGAAACATAAAATCCATGGCTATTTTGGGAAAATTTCACCATTTTGTCCAAGTTTTACAGATTGGCAAAAATAGCATCCTGTGTGATCATGGTGACTCTAAACATTTTTGGGGAGTCCAAATTTCAGACTTTTGTACTGAACTTTGTTTTTGAGCCAATTCAAGGCAGTCAGTGAGCAAACTATTGAACTTCTATAAACCCACCCAATACTGTTTATTAATGATACATATTAAAGTGCATAGAGCTCAATTTAATATTAAATTAAATGTGCTTTTTGTTCTACACTCTTTTGGTTCTAAATCTTCATATTTTGTCATTTGCAAAGTCATTATTTTTTTCAGAATTATGCCTTAATTATGTCCACCCCACTGGGGGGTGGACATATTATTTTTGCTTTTTCCGCCATCCGCTGTCTGCCGTCCGGCATCCCACTTGGTTTCCAGACATTTTAGGCAACAGTTCTTATCCTATCTTTACCAAATTTGGCATGCAGGTTTATTGGGTTAATAGCTTGTATGGGATTGCTTTTGGTGATGATAGCTCTATAGCTAACTGAGTAATAGCTACTTTGCTACTTTTGAGTAGCTCTTTGGTTTCCAGACATTTTAAGGAATGCTATTAAGCCTAGCTTTCTGAAATTGGTATGGAGGTTCATTGGGTTAATAGCTTGTATGGGATTGCTTTTGGGGGGAATTGCTTCATAGATGAGTGAGTAATTAATTAAATAAATGAGTAATTGGCTATTTTGAATACTGAAAAAGGCAAATGTGCTCATATCTCCTAAACCGTGCGAGATAGAGCGATTTCGTCGAAATTTTCGACCCACAGGGTATCTAAGGAATGTACTCTTTGCAATTTTCAAAAAAATTTCCCCTCCCCAAAAATAGCAGCCATTTTGAATTTTCGAATTTTTGCCAAAAATGGCAAAACACAAATTTGCTTCTATCTCCTTAACCGTGCGAGATAGAGCGATTTCGTCAAAATTTTCGACCCACAGGGTATCTAAGGAATGTAATCTTTGCAACTTTCAAAAAATTTTCCCCTCCCCAAAAATGGCGGCCATTTTGAATTTTAGAATTTCTGCCAAAAATGGCAAAACACAAATTTGCTTCTATCTCCTTAACCGTGCGAGATAGAGCGATTTCGTCGAAATTTTCGACCCACAGGGTATCTAAGGAATGTACTCTTTGCAATTTTCAAAAAATTTTCCCCTCCCCAAAAATAGCAGCCATTTTGAATTTTCGAATTTTTGCCAAAAATGGCAAAACACAAATTTGCTTCTATCTCCTTAACCGTGCGAGATAGAGCGATTTCGTCAAAATTTTCGACCCACAGGGTATCTAAGGAATGTAATCTTTGCAACTTTCAAAAAATTTTCCCCTCCCCAAAAATGGCGGCCATTTTGAATTTTAGAATTTCTGCCAAAAATGGCAAAACACAAATTTGCTTCTATCTCCTTAACCGTGCGAGATAGAGCGATTTCGTCGAAATTTTCGACCCACAGGGTATCTAAGGAATGTAATCTTTACAATTTTCAAAACTTTTCCCCTCCCCAAATATGGCGGCCATTTTGAATTTTCGAATTTTTGCCAAAAATGGCAAAACACAAATTTCCTTCTATCTCCTTAACCGTGCGAGATAGAGCGATTTCGTCAAAATTTTCGACCCACAGGGTATCTGAGCATTGTACTCTTGGCAATTTTTAAAAAATTTTCCCCTCCCCAAAAATGGCGGCCATTTTGAATTTTCGAATTTTTGCCAAAAATGGCAAAACACGAATTTGCTTCTATCTCCATAACCGTGCGAAATAGAGCAATTTCGTCGAAATTTTCAACCCACAGGGTATATAAGGAATGTACTCTTTGCAATTTTCAAAAAATTTTCCCCTCCCCAAAAATGGCGGCCATTTTGAATTTTAGAATTTCTGCCAAAAATGGCAAAACACAAATTTGCTTCTATCTCCTTAACCATGTGAGATAGAGCGATTTCGTCGAAATTTTCAACCCACAGGGTATCTAAGGAATGTACTCTTTGCAATTTTCAAAAAATTTTCCCCTTCCCAAAAATGGCGGCCATTTTGATTTTTCGAATTTTTGCCAAAAATGGCAAAACACAAAATTGTTTCTTTCTCCTTAACCGTGCGAGATAGAGCGATTTCGTCGAAATTTTCGACCCATAGGGTATGTAAGAAATGTACTCTTGGCAATTTTCAAAAAATTTTCCTTTTCCCAAAAATGGCGGCCATTTTGAATTTTCAAATTTTTGCCAAAAATAGAAAAACAGGAATTTGCTTCTATCTTCTTAACCGTGCAAGATAGAGTGATTTCGTCAAAATTTTCGACCCAACCAATGCAAAAAGGCATGAAGCTGAAATAATTTACATCTACACTAACAAATATTTAAGCATCATTGATATATTTTACAAATGAAACAGGGTCTTGTAAGACTACTGTACAATTTGGGCAAAAGGTTCATGGGTGGACATTACACATGATAATGTGTGTTCTTCTATGCTATCCTGTTTCTATTCGCACCTACTATCAACAGGGCGTCCTATTTCTAGTTTGGTTTATATTGATATACTTTTTATCTAGAAATTGTAAAAATTAATTTTTATTTCTGATTTCAGATGAATACATTGAATATGTGGTTGTTTGAGATCTACAAGAACTATAACCAAGTGCCCTTCCATAACTTCAAACACTGTTTTATGGTTGCTCAAATGGTAAGCAGTTGATGCATGCTTAACTGGAACAGAAGTGTATTATGAGTATAACCCAGAGAAGAACATATCAATATCTTACAAAGAGTCATTCTATCAAAAGTCCAAAAATATTATTTGAAGCCAGACATAAACAAAAAAAAAGCCTTAAAGAGTAATATAATCAGACTTCATATACCTAATAGTATGTAGTTACTTTATCATTGTCTTTAACCCTCCCAAATTAATGTATGTTTTTCCATTTAAATAAAGGAAATCTGTAGCATAAGTTTTATAATTTTACATTAAAAAGATCAAACTTCCATGAATAACACATGTTCATTCCCTTTATCTCTGTATTGTGAATAGATGTACGGCTTGACATGGTTAATTGGACTACCCAAGCTAGTGGAAGACCTGGATGTCCTCGCTCTACTGGTGTCTGCCATTTGTCACGACCTTGACCATCCAGGGTACAATAATGCTTACCAGGTAATGGTCATGATTATCTAAGATAGAACAATGCTAACCAGGTAACGACCTTGATCATGATCATTTAAGGTACAACTATGCTTACCAGGTATTCATCATGATATTGGTCATCTAAGGTACAGCAATGCTACCAGGTAATAGTGGTTGGACCGGTTCTGAAAATAAAGACCGGTGTACGAGACAATGAAACCGAACAAAATCCAGGATTTTGAAAGTTTACAGAGATTTGATAAAAAGTTTTATGCTAGTGTACATGAGCTATATTATCAAAAGGAAATATGCATTCGCGAGATATTTTGAAGTTTGTAAACTTCATTTACCATCAATATAAAGTGAAAATGTAAGTTATTACCTCAAGTATATATGTTCTTTATTGTTTTGATGAAATATTAACCAGTAGAAAGCCTAATATAATGATGTTTTCAATAACCGGTACTTAAATATTCTTTGCGGATTTCGTCATTTCTACCTTAACAAAACGAAATGCGGTTTACCGTTCACGCCACTACCAGGTAATGACCTTCATCATGCTTATGTAATTTACAACAAGGTTACCGGGTAATGATCTTGGCAATGGATCATCAAAGGAACAACAGAGCTAATCAGGTAATGATCAAATTCTTGATTATCTAAGTTGTAATAATGCTTACTAGGTCATGAAATTACTTCTCAGTGAAGATATGAACTTGTGGTGTGTTCACCTGGTAATGCCCTCGATTGCATGGGGTACAACTATCCTTCCACATAGTGACCTTGACCTTGATCGTCCACTGACCATCCATTTTGCACTCCTCACCTGCATTCCTTGTATATCTTTTTTTTTTGTTATTTGGGAAGTATTATTGAAGTCATGTTAAGCCCTGTTTTGATGTACGCAGTAGCGGGTCGCGATTTCCGGTCAGGGATCGAGTTAAAAATAACGTCCCGCATATACCGTGTTCCGCTACCGCCATCCACAGCTGCGACCCGCGGAAATGGAAACACTGCTAAGCATTTATGTAGGATGGATTTTTACTGCTACCGCGAGCTGCGTACATGGAAACAGGTCTTTAAGGTGAGTGAAAAGATGACTGAACAAATTATTGTCCCGTTTCATTTTATTGTAAAATGTATCCTTATTGCAAAGAGAGAAAAAAAACTTTTTGTGAAAATTAAGGTGTGTGTCAAGATAAAAGTGTTAATATTGTTTTTATATATATATATTTAAAGTTTTATTTTTAAATTTTCAGATCAATGCAAAGACAGAACTGGCTCTCCGATACAATGACATTTCTCCTCTGGAAAATCACCATTGTTCTGTGGCATTTGAAATCTTGGGCAATGAAAGATGTAATATACTGAAAAATCTCACAAAAGAACAGTTCAAACGAGTCAGAGAAGGCATGATCAGGTAAGGTATTCAATCACTTTTAAGCTATAAATTTGATGAGAATAAGGGATGGGTCCGTTGGCCTGGTGTCTCGGTATTGAGAGCATTTTACTGGAATCCCGTGATGAGAATTTACAACTGCTACTTTGCTTGTCAACACATATAATGGAAGGAAGACTTAAAATATCAGAAACATACCAAACATCTGAAGAAATTATAAGCTTTTATCGCCAATTTTTGCAGACTTTATACAGTACTAGCAATTACATTGAGGAGAACTGCCATGTTTTGGTTACGTCACTTTATAACCTCAATCTCGCTTGTCAACACATAAAATGGAAAACTTCAAATATTGGAAATAAATCAGAAATCTGAAGAAATTGTACACATTTATCTGATATTTTGTGTATTTGAGGACTTTTATTGCTATGTCATAAAGAGGAAATGTCCATGTTTGGTTGGGGTGTACTAGAACATGGAGTCCCTGAATCAGTACGATTTTGCATTGGCGACCTCCCAATGTACACATTTTTTATACCGACCCATCCCTAATGACAATTAATGTATGCTAAATTCAGCCTTGTGGTTCAGTATAGGCAAATTTCTGTTGTTTTCAATATAGAGTAGTAATTTTGAACCAAGTAGTAATTTGGAAAATACTGTACAGTTGAAATTTTCAATAGACATTAATTTCAGCTATTTTAGCTAATGAGATTGGATAGTGCAAGCTAATTCCTAGTGAAATATGAAATCTATATTAATATCTTGAGTGGCAACCAGCTATTAGTAAAAATAAATGATTTTTTTTTTACAACTAAAGAATTAGTGAATTCTTTTTCTGGCTAAAATCTATACTTGTACAGTATATTGAAATCCAGTTAACCTTTGTTAAGTCAAATCTGAAGGAAGCAGAAAAATACTTGTTTAACGGGGAATTCTACTTACCACAGTTCCAGTTAAAGTTATGAAATAGTATTTATATCACATATTATGACAAAAGTGCATAAAAACTAACGGTTCATAAGATAGAACATTACAAAAATCAGGACTCCACTGTACTCAACTCTACTGTGATTGGACAACAACCTGGTAGTAAAAGATTCCACCTTTAACATCAAGTGTGAAAAATATAAGAATTATCAAATTTAAGTTCCTTGAGCTTATCTACTTGCTGCTTTCTTGACTATACAGCAGTTAAATTGAAGATGAATTATTTTAAATCAGTAAAATGAATAATTATACATTATCCCCTCTATTATAAAAACTTTTTTGGGAAAGTGAGATTTTGTTTGTGGCAGGAGAATTAAGTTTCATGAAATAAAAGAGTATTTTGGTATAACACAGTTGGGAAATAAGAACTTGAGAGAATGGAAGTAAATTTATAAAAAAAATAAATATTCGAATAATAGAATATCAGATAACAAAGGTTCTACTCTATAGGTCACAGATCTGGAATTGATGGTATATAGTGTCAGCAAAAAAATAAAACATGCCAAGTTGACATAATTGTGCAACAATGTGTGAGTAATTGGCTTATTCTGAAGTAATATAGATGTCATTTTAAAAGGTAATATTCTATTAGTAAGCAAATATTAATAAGTAGTCAAAATAGGAAGACAAAAATATAGTCCAGGAAAAAATGGTTATGACAACTTGGATTTCTGTAAGAAAGAAGTAGAGCATTCATTCTACTAATAACGGGATTGCAGAGGTTTTTGTAGATTTGATTATGAATACAATCATGGTTTTATGGTCATAGTTTTTGCTTACATGTTTGTTTGCAGAATCATATCTACTTAATTTTAGCATGAATTCTGTGTAAAACTCACAGATACAGTGTTTAATCAGTCAGTATTTGCTCATGGTAAATATATTTTTTTTATTATGACTGGTGGATTATTTCTTCTGTCAAACAATCCAAACTTGTGTCATATGGTCCTTTACATATTTTGTCATTTGCTTTTTTCAATTGATGAGATATTTGCCAATACCATAAACCTTGAAGTTATGCCAAGATTATTGAAAAGTTTTGTCATTCTACAAAATTAATATTTTAGGTTTTGATTTATTTTTGTTTCATTGCATTTCAATACTTTGCTTTTGTATTCAGTTTTGATTTAAATGTGGAAAAACTTGTCAAATGTGAAAAGTAAAGAAGCTATAACAAATGAGTGATAAACCAGGAAAAATCCACAGTAAGCTTTCATTTTGGTTGGTAAGAAAATTTACCATATTTGTGAAAAAGTGCCCAGTCTGGCCGGCCATTTATCTGCAGAATCAGATCTTTAACACAAATTTAAAACTATAAATAGGAGTATCAAGTGGGTCACAAAACCCACATAATACTTGTGCATTAGAAGAGTTCTGTTTTTGTCACCAACATTTATGCTGGGTGGCATATAGGGATCACTTTGTCCTTTCTCCTGTGGCATTATCTGTGGTCACAGTTACGTTTCCGGACAGTATCTCAATAAATGGCTTAACAGATTAAATTCAAATTTGGCATATGGATGTAACTGGTCTTTTTGAATTTTCTGAGTTGCATTGCATAAATTTACTTGCACTGTAACAGGACCGACCGCAGTATCTGCAGTGTCTAAAATGCATAAAATACAAATAATTCTTCCCAAGGCATCTTTTTGACATGCATTTAGATGTATACTATTTTCAATCAGGATTTAAATGAGTTTAGAAGAATGAATCAGCTTTTAATTACAGCTAATTTGCTATTATCTTTATATCAGCGTTTTTTTTTCCAGTTGGAAAACAAACTAAACTTAAACATAAAGCATTAGAAAGTAGATTAGTTCATAGCTGAATGAGTTGTTTCCATGAGATAAAGTTTAAATGTGAATTTGTCACATGTGATATTAGTCCATCTAAGCTCTCACGTTAATACAAAATCTCATTGAAAAAAATAGAAGATAATAATAAAGTCACTTTAAACAAATTTGAAGAAATTCTAGTTTAGATTACATAAAATAAACTTTTTACAGAAATCTCTGATATAACAGACATGCCATAATTCAAGGTAAATTGACTTAATTAAGGGAGTTTGACGCGTATCTTTGAGTGGTGAATTTTCATATTCTGTTGGTAAATTTCACTATAACGTGTTGTGGTAATAATGGAATTTTTATCAATCATCAAATATTGACATAACGTGTTGGTGTTACATAAAACCCCAGTAAATGCCATTGTTCGTGTCTTTGCTCATTCCACTGTCTGAAAAGGCCTCTGTTTGGAGTCCCGCTTTGTCAATAAAGGTGTTTGTTCATGACTTCTTATGCCTGGAGACACGTTTGTAGGACAATTGGCCAGATTTTCCACTGAAAAGAGAGAAAGAATCTTGCTATTATAAGTAAAGATTATTTAACCAACTGCCTGATTCATGGGCAGAAAGTACATGTATATTTAATCTTTTGGTCACTTTTTACATGTCTCTTGTAATACCAGTGATTTACAACCAAATAAGCTTTTATTATCTTCTTAATCTAAAAATAGTTTTGTTTATTATATGTATAATTGTCTATTTTTTGTCACTTCAAAGGGAAAGTATTTGTGTAAATTATTGACAAGTGTGTCTTTTTTTTTGTCCTAACATTTATTACATCAATATAATTTCAATTAGTAAGATATAATTGTCTCACAGGAAAATTTATTCCTTTGAAGTTTTTTCCCATTAACTGTTACTGTATTTTGTTATTGTGTCATCTGATTTACTGCGTCATGCAACTGGTGTGTTGCTTCCTTGTGTTTACTAACTTGTTTTTAAATTGGGTCACAGATGTTAAGGACAAGTGACAATATCAAAACTAATATGTCAAGAATCGAATAGTTGCCAGTTCTGCTGTTCACAGAGTTTATAAAATAATTTTTGTGTCAGTGAATGGTTTATATTAACCCTTTCGCTACCATGTATGTCGACTAGCAGTCGACATCAATGTGTATTACAAGGGACCGACCATATATTTCTTCTGTCCCTTCAGTGTACTGTTATACGTTTTCTTTGGTGTATCACTATTAAACCGACTTTTTAAGTATTTTATATGAAAGTTATGTTATAATTTACAAAAAATTCAACATTTCACCTATTTTAACTGCTTTCTGTAGATATTGCCGTATTTATTTTTATTTGGGGAATTCCCACGAATTTTCCCATTCGACTTTCATCAATTCCTAATGAAATATGCCGAAAAATACCGCAAATAAAGTGTATAAGGTAGTGAGGTATTATTTTATTTGATTGGCATTTCTGACGTGATATGACGTCATATGGCTACAGTCCCATAGAATAATGCTCCTTCAGTAGCGAAAGGGTTAAAAATGAGTTTCTAAAATTAAATCAGAGAAAAAGAAAAACTTCTAGGAATAAAAATTTACTTTAATTTGCTGCCAAAAAAGTATTTTGATACAGCCTATCCGCACACAAAAGTTTCATGCTTGTCAGTTTCTGATTGTTAATGCTGTTTCTATAGAGCTATTGTATCCATTTGCAATTTAAAATACTTGTTGAAAATAATTTTTTTTTCCAGATGTTTCTGAAAAATGGATGTTTTTTAAAAGAAAAATTTAAAATAAATGAATTATGAATACATTTTGTGGTTACGGACCTGACCTTTAGTGGAGAAGTTGACAATTGCTTGTAAATGGCCAGTAATTGACAGAACCTTAACCAACTGGGTTACATTGCCTTCCTCCACTGTTACATTCAATGATTAAAATGGCAATAAAGCTCACTTAATTAAAGCTATTTAACTGCTACCCACTTCTTAGCCATCAACCACCTGGTTCAATTAAAAATTAAGTGATATAACCTGACATAACCTGAGACTAATTGACACCCAAGTACTCAAGAAACCAGAAAAAAAAATGAAAATTTTAGGGAATACGCGTATTTAGTGACCGAATCAGTAAATACGCGTATTTGCTGAAAATTTCAGTGAATATGCGTATTTACTGATTTCACGTATTTACTGTAACATATACACTCATAAGTTGGGTATTAATTGTAATGAAGATAAGTTATTTACAGGTATTGAGCATACTAGCAATATTTTTCAGGTGTATTTTAGCCACTGACATGGCAAAGCATTCAGAGATTCTCAGCAAATTCAAATCCATCTGCAAAGACTTTGATTTCGCGAACAAAGATCACAAAGAATCAGTAAGTATTTGGTGCTTACAGCAGCATCATTAAAAATAGATTGAAAAATCATTATGTCACAGTTTGTATGAGATTGTAGCTCCCAAGTCTAGAGGGAATTAGTTATGTTATAGTTACAGAGATAGATCTTTCAGATTTGAACAGCAAAACTCTAAAGTTACTTAAATTTTACAGGGATGTAAAAAATTGTAACAAAATTAACATACATGTATTTGATTAAACCTTATCTCTGACAAAAGTTATAAAAGCACTCAGAAAGCGTAGACCTCTGCCAAACAGCCTATTTCCACCTGTGTTTGCTTGTTCTGGATCATAGTATGAGGAATTTTCCTAAGATCAGGATCAAACTTTGCTATGTGCACTACTCTGAGAATGTCCTGTATTGTTTTTGTTTTTTTTTGTTCTGTCACAATTTCACAAAGCAATCCAATGATTATATGTGGAGGTATATACACATATGCTGAAAATGAACCTATTGCACAATGATTATAGATCTTTCAATAAATTCCTGGATCTAGACAATTATCTGAATCAATACCTAAATCATGTCATCTGTTCCTTCTGCCATTGTCAACATTTCCTGACAATTTTATCAAAATCTGACCATATTAAATTTTTCAAGTGTTTTTGCAAACAGACAGACAAACAGCCAATGCCACCAAAAACATATCCTTCTTAATTGCTTGCGTAGTAACAGGCTTGTTCCTTGGTTAATTTCACAGACATTTGTCGGTTCACATTTCTAATTTTAAATAGAGAGAGAGAGTGGTATAGTGGGTGACACACTCTCATCCCAACTCTAAGGTCTTGTGTTCAAATCTAGCCTAGACCTTTGATGAGAAAGTTTGTATTTGCTTGCGAATGTCCTGTGGTTTTAGTGAGCAGAATACTGACTGACCAATACATACAGCTTTCCCCTTTGATGTGACCTGTACAATGTGTTAAAAAGTAACTTTAAGCCCAATTCAATCAATCAATAAATTCTTATTACAAATTCTATTTTTACTCTCTCTTCATGTGTTTTTCTTGTTTTAGCTATTATTTGATTTGTCATTTTAATTGTCAAAGTGATTTTATTTTCTGCAGCATACAGCTTCTAAACTACCCTTAAAGGGACTCTTTACCTAAATACAGTGGAGTCTCTATTGTCTCAACATGTTGGCATTGTATGGTTAAATAAACCAATAAACATTTTACTGTTATGTAGAAAGAATTCAGAAATTTGAGAGTGTAGAAATTGGTTTGAAAAGGTCAAATAGGTCAGATAATTTCAAGTTTGACTATATAATAGTAATTAAGTGTCCCTTGAAAAGGGCACTTATTTGTTTTCACGTCGAGTTTCCTCACCACTGCGGCCGCAGCATTATCGTCTCCCTTGAATATCTCCCCTATTAGTGGGTGGATTCTAACCATTTGTGGCAGTTATAATACTTTAGGCGTGGGAACATTTTTTGACATGCTTATTTTTTACCTTGGACCTTTATTAAGGTCACTTGATAAAAAAAAATTTTTTTTCGGGTACACCCGCTCATCATCATTGCTCAGCCAAAACTGCTTACTGCTTGGCCTTCCCTTATGGGTCATGGATTTTTAGATTTTGCCTTGTATCTCTTTCATTATTGCTTGTAGAGGTTTTGAATGTATTGGGAGGTATTAGGGATGTCAGGGGTATTAGGGACATTAGGTTTATCGGGAAGTCTATAAAGTCAGCTTTACCCCTGGCCTCCCTTTATGGGTCAAATTGGGGTAATAAAATTACAGATTTTGTCTTGTTGGCTTGTATCTATCTCCTTTATTACTGTTTTTACAGGTTTTGAATGTGCTGGGAGGTAATAAAAAACCATATACAGGGATTCTACATAGTCGGTCAGGTTTACCCTCGGGCCCCGCTTAGGGGTGAAACTGTGGTCAAAAGGGCAACTTTGTGTTTTTACCCCACAGCCCTTAAGGACTGTCAGGTTATTCTTTTCACCCATGGTGTCTAGATGGGCAAGCGGGTGCACGGGTTACCAGAAAAAGTTTGCCCAGGCTGTATCTCATAAACTGAGTTTGAAAATCTTGTCTGGGCTAATATTATCTCGGAAACTGTAAGGTGTAGGAAGTTGATACTTGGTAGGGACATTGGTTAGAGGTTGTATCTGTACAACATCATGGTGTGACCTTGATTTGACCTTGCTCTGGTGACCTTGACCTATAAAGTTGAAAATTTTAATTACTTAAATGTAGCTTTTATAAGCTACAAGCTTACCATGTGGGACTTAATGCTGATCTCGGGTTGCCACACCCGGGGCCAACGTCTTAGAAAAAAAGATCGTTCTTGTTAGCCACCGGATATACTGGTAGTTGTCGTCACGTGATAACTTCTGACCAATCGTCCTACTTTCTCGTTGAAATTTTTTAAACCTACCCCTCAGCTGTAAACAGCGGGGAGGCAGGGTGGGACTCTTCTAAGTCCCACATGGTAAGCTTGTAGCTTATAAAAGCTACATTTAAGTAATTAAAATTTTCAATTTTATTACGCTACAATAGCTTACCATGTGGGACTTAATGCTGAATTCAACCGCCCGGTGGCGGGATTACAGCTGAGACTGGAAGGAATGTCATTTTTTCTAAGATTTTGAGTTAATATGTATAGAATAGTGCCAGAAATACCAGTCTGAGTCCCATTTACAGTGCCCCGATCCCGAAGGCCGGGCCTGTAACGAGCCAAAAACCTAAGTAAATGAGACACAGTGCTAAAAACTGTCTAGATGTTTTATTGAAGGACGGGAGTGCAGCAGTGCTCACTCCGAGGTCTAAGGGTCCAAAAGGGGCCCTTCACGTGTGACTGACCAACCCAGAGGTTGGGAATCTCATAAAATTTTTACAACCTGAATATGAGATTAATGACAACTAAATAAGTCCTTAATAGAAAATACTTGATAATTAAAGGATAAAATGACCTTACCCGTAACATCTTGAAGGTAGAGGAATACCTAGATCCTGGGAAAGACTCCTGAAGACTTGGTTGTAGCGGATGTGCCCCCCCCCCTTTTTTCTTTCCAAGGACAACTGGTCTGAGGGGAAGGATCTAGGACTTGTTGTGCAGCCACTACGGGTCCCAGGTACAAATTGTTGTCGGTGTCCGACCAAGTAAGGTCTTTTAGGTAAAAATTTGTAAATGTGTTGTGAGCTTTCCAGTGACAGGCTTGCATGATTTGGTCCACCGATACCCCACCGTAAAAGGCCTTAGAGGCCGCGAAGGCCCGGATGTCATGCGCTTTGACTTGGACTAAGTCCAAGGCTTGTTGATCAGCTTGTTTGTAACAAAGTAAAATGGTTTGTTTCAACCATGAAGAGAGTGTAGCGGGTCTGATGTCTGAGGTATGTCCTTTCTTAAAGGAGATGAAAAGGAGAGAACGAGACCCTCTCAGGTCTTTAGTTCGATCCAAATAAAACCTCAGGGCCCGTACGGGACACAGGGTCCTGTCTTCTTTAAACTGTCTATCCACAATGGTAGTCAGAGCAGGGATAGTCACCGGAGACACACTTTGAGAACCTTCTCTTGCTAGTTGGTTTTTGGCTATGAAATCAGAAGAAGGGAACAAGGCAACCTTTTCCCATTGGCCTAAATTAGCTACTTTGTTAGCGACCCAGGCATGGATTTCGCTGCGGCGCTTGCCGGAGGCCAAGGCTAGCAAGAAAGCAGTTTTTAAAGTGAGATGTTTGAGGTCTGAGTCTTTCATGGGCTCAAAAGGTGCTTTGGTGAGCTCGTTAAGGACAACAGAAAGGTTCCACTTGGGTAAGTTTCTGGAACTTTTAGGACGATCCCTGTGAAAACTGGAGAGTAACCTATGAAGGTCTGCATTGTGTGCAATATGTTGGGCCGTTGGGCCCAAAGTGTCAACGATTGCAGTCCTGTAACCATCAATGGTCGAGGGGCGCCTATTTAGGTCTTGGTACAGGTACATGAAGAAATCTGAGATTTGTTTCACAGATGGAGTGGAGAAATCCACCGAATTTTCTCTGCACCATTTTTCAAAAAGGGCCCACTTTGACTTGTAGATGGTCCTTGTTGATGACCGCTGAGGGGCAGCAATTCTCTCTGCCACCTCCACAGAGAAGCCTTGTTCTTGGAGTTGTCCGCTCCTAGACACCAGGCGTGGAGGTTCAGGTGCTGGGGGTTGTTGTGGAACACCAGCTTGTGGGACTGTTTGAGTAGGGTTGTTGACACTGGGAGTTGCAGTGGGATTTCTGTTGAGAGCTGCACTAGGTCCCAAAACCAGGGCATCCCTGGCCAGCCTGGGGCTATTACGATGATCAGGCACTGGCATTGCCTGATCTTTTGGATCACCTTGTGAAGGAGAGCCGTAGGAGGGTACGCATATGCTGTGAGGTTGGTCCAGTTTATGTTCAGAGCATCTATGTCCCAGGCCTTTGGGTCTGGGATAGGAGACACGTATAGAGGGAGTTTGTGGTTCAGGTGAGTGGCAAACAAGTCTACATGAGGGGTGAACCACTTCTGGCAGATCTGTTTGAAGACCTGTGGGTGCAGAGACCATTCGGTTGACTGCACTTGGTTGGACCTGGATAGCAGGTCGGCCATCACATTCAGGCACCCTGGAATGTGCCTGGCTTTCAATGTTATGTGATAGTGATGGCACCAGGTCATGATCTTCCACAGGAGAGCACACATCTCTGCCGAGTGTGTTCCTCCTTGTTTGTTGATGTAGGCTACCACTGTTGAGTTGTCCGTCGCGATCAACACTGTTTGATTCTGGCACTGGTCCTTGAAGTCTCGAAGGGCCAGGGAGACCGCCTTCAATTCTAGGACATTTATGTGAAGCCTTTTTTCCCGATCTGACCACAGACCCTTGGTAAAGTTTTGGTCTAAGTGAGCGCCCCAACCTTCGTTTGAGGCGTCGGTAAAGAGTTGGATACTGTGGTCTTTGGGATGAAGGTCTGCACCTTTCATCACCTTGGAGGGATTTTGCCACCAATCTAGGTGGGCTGCAATGGCTTCTGTCCAGGGAAGGAGGTTGTCCAGCGACTGAGGATATCTCCAGTGCTCCTTGAGATGAAACTGAAAGGGCCTCATGTGAAGGCGTCCCTCCGGGACCATTTTCTCCGTTGAGGCTAGCAACCCAATTAGAGACATCAAACATCTTGCAGTCAAAACACGTTTTGACTTGAGTCGTAGGATCAAATCCTGAAGTTTGAGCCATCTCTCTTGAGTGGGTTTTACAAGGGCTGAATCGAGGTGGTATTCGTAGCCCACGAACGAAAACACCTGTGTAGGTTTCAGTTCTGATTTTTCCTGATTTATTATCCATCCCAAGGACTGAGTCAGGTCTACTACTGCCTGAGTGTTCACTTGTGCTTCCTCCTGAGACTGGGACCTGATCAGCCAGTCGTCCAGGTATTGGTGAATTCTGAGTCCTCTTGAGAGGGCCATTAGTTTCACTTCCTTTACGATCATAGTAAAGACCTGGGGGGCTGTAGCTAGTCCGAACGGGAGGGAGGTGAATTGGAACACCTGAGCCTTGTAGCAAAACCTTAGGTATTTCCTTGAGCTTGGGTGGATGGGGATATGCAGGTAGGCGTCCGACAGATCTATCGACGATACCCACTCCCCTGGAATCAGGGAGGTCCTGATGGACTCTGGAGTTTCCATTTTGAACTTTTCTACGTGTAGAAAAGTATTGAGCCTGCTTAAGTCTATGACTGGCCTCCACCTTTGGTGAGGCTTGGGTACTAGGAACAGGCGACTGTAAAACCCGAGAGATTTTACATTGTCTACCCTTTCGATAGCGTTCTTTGACAGGAGAGACTGGATACAAGTAGCCAAGGCTTGGTCTTTTGGTTGGGCCTTGTACTCTGACAGAATCAGAGGAAATCTGATCAAGTTTGGCTTTGAACGGAATGGCAGAACGTAGCCATTGGTGATAATGTTTAACACGTTTTGAGAACATTTGTTTGTGAGCCAGTCTCTCCTGAAAGAACGGAGGCGACCTCCTACTGGTGGACTGAGTGAGGCTTTGGAGGAGTCATTGGGGAGGGGGGTTTCCACGCCCCCTTCCTCTATTGTTGGGTCGAAAACGACCCCTGGAGCCTCTGAAGTTGGATTTTCCTCTTCCCGAAGGAAAGGACTGGTTACTGCTTTGAGAGGTATTGCCCCCATAGGGGCGTTTCCTGTAGGAGTCTCTTTTCCTGTGGGGACCACGAAAGGGCTTATTCTGGTAGGGTGCAAAACCCTGAGAATCTTTTGAGGTGCCTTTTTTGAGAAGGAAGTCCTCACCTTCCTTCACTAATTGAGACTCGAACAAGGAAGAGTCCCAAAAGGACGAGTTCCTGAGTTCTTGACGTCTCGTTCCTCCTAATTGAGGATGTAATAGAGTCATCTCGGCTTCTCGCCTGAGTAAGCCGGTATTAGCCATAGAGTATAATTCCCTCTGCAAAATATGGGCTAGAGACTTGCTGAGACAAGTGAGGGCCCTGTGTTGAACAAGTACTGTCTTGTTCCAAAAATCTAAGTAGTCAGCTACTTCCTCATATCCGCGCTTTGCCGCTTTCTCAGGATTGGCACCTTTCTGAATCTGAGATTTAATCTTCTTGACGGTAGACTTAATGCTATGTTGGCATTTTTCCAATGAAGCATTGCAAGAAGATGAGGTTTTGGCAAATGCAGCGGTGAAGTTGAGGGTAGAGATGTTTTGTCTAGCCTGAAGTTCTAGCTCCTTGAGAACTGGCAGGGGAACTCTGGCTACTGGGGGCCCAGAAGGTCTAGGAGTAATACAGATCTTAGCAAAGTCTGTATTCAACTCCTGAATTTTGTCCTGAAAAGTTGGTTGTCCCACCTTGTACCACTTGGAAGTTGAGGGAGGAGGCTTGACATATTTTCCCTCAGATAAGTTGGCAGCCTTAAAGTCATGTTGGAATTTATCAAAGGCGTCCTTGATAACTGAGCTAAGTGGAAGAATAGAGGAGGGACCTCTAGGTCTGAGCTCTTGACGGCCTTTTTCATCATCCAGACCCAACACTGAGGTGGAAGACCTGGGCATAGATTCCCTGGGGTCAGGGAGAGACAAAATACGCCTGAAGGTATCCACTTCCTCAGAGTATTGGGAGGGCATGTCAGACAAAGCTACTGCTCTATAATAAGGGGGGTCTGGATCATGTTGTGGGAGGTCTTGGTCAGAAGCTACTCCTGAGGGCTGAGCCCTAGAGGGCTTAGAAGACCTGTGTCTGGCTACAGGGGAGTGATCCTCCTCTGAGGAAAATGACACATATCTAGATCTTGATTTATGTTTGCTCTTGTCAGAGTGCTTTTTGGATCTAGAAGAAGGGATCCGAGGTTCATCGGAATCTTCATTTAGTTGGTCCGAGGCAGAGCTCGGGTCAACTGGCTGCTTATGGCTTTGCTTTTTGTGAGAGTACGAAACCTCTTCGGGATGACCTTCAGAGGGGGCAACGTACTGATCCGAGGAAGGTTGAGTAGATACTAGACGAGGAGGAAGAGTTGGACCGTAGTCCACATCCATATCCTCGCTTGGAACGTTAGTACCAGATCTCGGATGGGGCAAATCCAGAGGGGCAGCAGAAGTACTGGACAAGCCAGGTTTTGAAGCAAGAGTCGAGGACTGTGTCTCGACTTTCTGTTTTACAGCCAACTCCTCTCGGAGTGACTGAAAAGCTTCCAACATGGATGCCTGGAAGGAACCCATTTGCTGCTGTAAGTGTATATTTAAGGAATCACCGAGTGATTTCTCTAAATTTTTCTGGATTTTATTTTGCAAAGCTGTACCAGGGGTGGGTGGGACGGTTTTTGCTGGCGTTTTCAAAGACAGGGAACTGAAGGCAAGAGGTTGTGGACGGGGGGGGTGAGGTAAAGAGGCTATCAGCAGCACACTCGAGGTCTGCATTGGACCCAGTGAAAGAGTCCCCGTCGCCTTCACCCAAAAGATCTAGTTCATCTTTGGAACTAGTTGTCGCTTTCTGCTTTTTCAAATACCGTTTCCGGTTTTGGATTTTCTGTAGTTGCTCATCTGTAAAAGACGTGCAAATTTCGCAAGGGGTTTCAAAGGTGACACAGGGGTCATCTCCCTTGCCAGCCTCCCTACAGGTAGGGCAGAAATTATGTGTATCAAAATTAAAGCAGAAATGGCGGCATTTCTGCGCTCTCGGTTTGTCTTTATTTGCTTGATGTGTAGACATTTTGTACGCAATAAAAGACGTAGAATGTATTAACCTGAACCGAGGAAAACTCGATTGGTCAGAAGTTATCACGTGACGACAACTACCAGTATATCCGGTGGCTAACAAGAACGATCTTTTTTTCTAAGACGTTGGCCCCGGGTGTGGCAACCCGAGATCAGCATTAAGTCCCACATGGTAAGCTATTGTAGCGTAATAAAATATTACCTTTAAACCTTAACACTTTTGAATTTTAAGCTTATCAGGATGCTCTGTTTTTGTTTTCAAAAACCTTTTTCCAATTTAATATTCTCTTGTATCTGGAATTAATCCAGTGCTGAAGTATTATATGTTTAGAGTCCACACCAGTTATATATATTAGTTTCTCCCAGTTTTAATTCCATTTACTTTACAGGTGTAGTTGGTTGTTAATGTTTGGTGATATTTCAGTGTTCATTAAAATAGACAAACTTGCTGGCATACTATCATTGCCCTGTGTGTGTATATCTGTGCTATTCAATTCATGTTAAATTGTTTAACCCCTTCACCACCAGTGGAGCAATATTCAACTAAACCAAAGAAAATTAAATTGGTTTAAATTGCTAAATTGGTTTAAATTGCTAAAACACAGCATAAGATTGCTAAAACACATCATAAGATTAGTATTACTCATCATCCATAATGTCCTCGTATATAATATTTTTAATGAATGTATTTCAGTAGGCCAAGATTTTTAGTTGTACAATGATGAAGGAAAGTAAAATATAACCATATAAGGGTGTCACATGCTAGTTGACAGATATGGTACTGATGAATAGCCCTTGCTGTGGACACACCTGGTCTTTAAGGGGTTAAAACAGATGGTGTTTGTTCTTGATGTTGCATGAAACATAGTGATAGTCACCAGTGAGGTCATCGCTTGCTGTTTTCTCTTTGAATTGTTTGAGATTCTTTACACATTTGTAGTTTCTTCACTACATCAGGCCTTTGATATCCCTCAATGCAAAATCTGCACAAATTTTGATTATTTTGTTTTATATTTAATGGTTGTCCCACAGTGGTGGATTTTACATAGTGTGGTAAATCTCATATTTCTTTCTCTATATCATGGTAATGATTGTGAAAATGTATGAACTTTCTCCATCCCATGTAATAGCTGATGTGTGTACTCATCAAAGTGTCAGACGTATCCAATGAAGCACGCCCTACAGATGTATCAGAAGCCTGGCTAGACTGCTTATTGACCGAATTTTTTAGACAGGTAGTACAGAGATAACTGCTCAACCATTGTCACTCAGCTCCTCATTAATAAATAATAACTCACGTATGTTAGAGGGTAAACAGTTTTACCTTATTGGATTTCATGACATTGGTCTTTTTTCTTAATTGCTTATATGCTGTGGAAAGTTGTAATGAGTTTTAGTAATGTTAAATATTAAAGAACTAATTTCAGTAGGCCTACATTAATTGAATTAAAATTCTTTGAAATTGTGACTTTTTTGTGATCGAGAACCACAGCATCTTTCAACCATAAAATAAGGGGCCAAGTCCGTGCATATCCAGTAAGGTAAAATTTATTCTGTTTAGTTTGATGTTCCTTATTTTTGTTGTTTTACCTTGTTTAATTTTCCTTTGTTTTAGCTGATAATAATATAGTTACTCTCATATGTGTCCGTTAGAATTTTTCACAGTTACTCTGGTTATATTCACTACAAGATATTTTAACACAAATATTTACGAGATTCCATTGCAAGCAATGCCATTGTCTTGTCTCTGTTTATTTCTGATACTATTCAAGAGAACCAACCTCGGTGATGTATTACAAGTATGTGTATGCATCATGCTGGTTCTTGTGACAATTAAAACACTCGCATATTTGTATGGTGAAGATTCTATCTACTGACATATTCTAGCGGATTTCATGTGTTACTGGTTTATTGGCTATGTTGGTTACTTTGTTTTACTTCACATGTGTTACTCAGTAATATTCACATGTAGTTTTTTGTCAGTGCACCTTTTGTGTCTGGAACATACCGTATTTTCATACAAAACTTAAGCGAGTGTTTCTGTTTGGTGAACACACGAATATGTGATACTTGTTTTGCTTAAATACAAACAAAAACAACATAATTGCTCTCTTTCAGCCACAAAAACAACAGTGCGTAATTCAGTGAAGATGATATTTCAAAGCAATCTACTGAACGTCATCACTTAAAGCTAACTACATTAAATTTTCACAGTTCAGTTACTACCCATTCACTTCTGAAATGTCTGTTCGGAGAAAAGTTTTTCAGCTCTTAATATGTTCATATTTTGATTTACAGGGTGAATTTGTTTCAATGTTTTCTAAGTATTTTGAAAATCTTACCAAATCTGTATATTTAGAAGCTCTAACTAGAAACAAAAGTTGGGTCTTATGTTGGGACATTACCTCTATTTTCCTGCAGTTGTATATGATAATGATCAAGGTGGCTGATGTGTCCAATGAGTGTCGACCGTCTTCAGTGTCTGAGCTCTGGCTAGAGTGTTTACTGCAGGAGTACTTCGCACAGGTACAAATTCTCCCGCTGTCACAGGTATAAATCCTTGGCTGTAACAGGTATAAATCAGCAGGTTGATGGGTATAACACCTCAAGTACAAACCCGAAGGTGTCATGTACCAATCTTCGTATGTAACAGCAGCAAACCCTCACATGTAACAGATTAAAAATAAATTAGCCCAAATACAAACACCTTTAGTATAAAGAATGCCGATCGGCTAAGAAATTATTATTATTTTTGTACACTATTAATGACAGTGTAATTGATTCTCTGGTAATACTACATGTAAATAAAGTTTGGCTTCAAGATATTGATTGCAGTGTTATTTTTCAATGTTTTAGAATTAACTTATCTTGTAGTGTATATAAGTTAACTTTGCCATAACTTTGATGAGGTTACAAGGCAACTAAATGAATGCACGATCTAATACTGCATGTAAATATTGGCTTCAAATATGGATTACAGTGTTATAGATTAAAGTTTCAGAAATAACTTATATACTTTGACAAGGTTACAAGGCCATAGAGAATATTCTGCAATTATTATACTGGGCTAATTAATGCATGATTTAACACTGTGACTAAAAGTAGTTTTTGATTCTTATGACACAGAGGGTCTCGTAATCACAAAATGAAATAATAAAATGGTGTGCACTTAATTGTCTTGCAGCTAGCATTAAATTACCTCAACTTCTGTCAGAGAAAATCATGCTTTTGTGCTGGACAACAATCACTTGAAGCAGCTATAAGCTAATTTTAAGAAATCTTATTTTCTTGCTAAAAGTTAGTGAGAAATAATAATCTGGGTTGGATTGTTCGCATTATCATGGAGAGTTTCAGTGTGTACTGTTAGTGCCATGAGGCTTTCCAGATGGCAAGGTTACATTTCAATAGAAAATTAAAAAAAAACAAAAAAAAACAAGAAACTGAAAAGTCTACAATCTGTGCAGCATGTTCCCTTCACAATATACTAGTGCTTATTTTTACCTTATACTCCTGTTCCACTTGCCTGAATGAAGGTCCCTAATGACATAGGAATGGTATTTTTTTCATTTCTTCTTTATTCCTATATAGTTCTGGAATTAATCCTGAGCTGGCTGGGTTGTTTGTACAATTTCTGATGTTTGGATGTGAATCGGGTGTGTTCCTGAAAGTGTCTTGCAACATGTAGTTAATTACAGGATCACTTACCTTAACCATCACAGATCATTCAGAGACATTTCTTACCTTCCTGAACCATTCATCAGTGTTCAGCGGGGGAGGATTCAGGTGTGTGTGTCATCAGTAATGCACTGACAGAGATCAATCTGGACTGAACTGTGCAAAACTTTTACGATTTTACTCACAAATAGCCTGAGAAATGAAGGAAAATCATAATTTCATTGCGTTAATACATCTTACCTAACAGACGATAGCTATTGTCCGGCGCCAGCCGGTCCCGCCAAACGCCAGAAAAAGACGTCCTGAGTTTCACCTCCGGCCGGACCGGTACACTCCAATCCACTCGCCAGGTGGCCTAGTTCCTGCTTTATTCGCCAGAGGGACGTGACGTCATAGCATCTTTTTCGTTTGGCGCGATTTGAAAAGTTGTATTTTTCTAATAACTTTTTGCATTTGTGGATATTTCTTCTCATTTTATTTGTGTGTACCTGAAGTTTTGTCATCGGATAATTACATCATCATGGCATCTCCAGGACAAAGGAAAGGAGCCTGCGGGCATATTATGGCGTCTTTTGACCGCCATTCACGTTGTGCTAGATGCAGGGACAAAAGTTTAGGGGAGGACCCTTGTGTGTTGAAACTACCCTGTGAGTATTGCGAAGTACTAACCCCAGAACAGGTTATTCAGTTGGCTACACCAACTTATAAACTACGTAAAGAAAAATCAAAGGGAAAAGACACTCTCATTGATCCTTCTACTGTTACTGTGGTGGCTCAAGTCGAATCTCAGGACTCTGAACCCGTTATTCCTCCCCTCAATACTTCTGGAGACCTTACTCTTCCACAACCGAACTTCCGTAAGGAACTTCAGGAAATGGATGAGAAATGGGCTGTACGCATGGCTCGTTTAGAAGCACTCTTAACCATTGGACCACGTCCTTCTTCTCAGCCATCTTTCTCACCGGTGAAGGCACCGGTCGCTCACAAACCTCCATCCGGAGTATTGTCTTCTAACCCTTTCCTACCACCATCTGTTCCTTCCGGCCAGGCCGGTCCGGCCTTTGGTCCGGATAGAACTCATACTGTAACTGCTACTACTTCTTCACCTGTGGACATGGTATCTCCACTGGAGAATTTGTACCAGGACCCGGAACCGGTTTTTGCTGAACCTGCTTCTTCCGGCCCGGTGTCCTCATTGGAACAGTGCACTGAAACTCTTCCGGTATCTACCCGGGATTTTACTCAACCGGAACCAACAGAAGAGGGAGAATTGTCCGAACTGGAAGATCATCCGGACGTTGTTGACACTGAGACTGACCGGGCGATAAGTGAAGATCAAAACTATCGTGAAACTGTAAGAGGAGTCAGAGCCTTCATGGGTTGGTCTCACATCCCAGATCTGGAATACTCGCCTGCTACTCGTGCTGATAATCCCTGGGTTGGACACAGATCTCAGCCGGTAGGAAAAGTCTCTGTCCTTCTTCCACCAGAAGACTGGTTGTGCAAGAAATTAGAGAACCTTAATCTTGTGCTCATAGAGGGATACCCATCCAAATCTTCAGAGCCTGGAGGGTTGCATATGGACCAATATCTCCGCCCCCCGAAATCTCAGAGTAGATGGTACGGGATTCACCCGGCCGAACCTAAAGACTTTACCAGACCGGGAAAGTATGTTACTACATGGCCCAATGATGCCGCAAAGCTGAACAATGCCTTTACAAGAATTGCCTAGTCTTCTTCTGTTTCAGCTCAACCGCCTTCACGCCCCATTGCCCAGGATACTCTCAGGAAGTGGGAGAAGGCGGCTAAGGAAACGAGTTATATATGCAACCAGTCCGCTGGATTCAACCGTTGCATTACCAAAATACAAGACAGTGTCCAAGAACAGCTGAAGATTTTACAAACAGAATTAGGAAAGGGTAAATCTTCTAGCAAGGCTCAGTCAGCATTGGACGAGTTGCATTACCTGACCTCATTCAATCAAAATGTGAGTTTTGCGGTAGGAAAATCACTTCAACATCTCTCGGACTTCACCTTTGTCCAGATGGCCAATTTAACCTTAGTCCGCAGAGACTCATATTTGGAGCATTTAAAAACAGGAGTGAAACCAGACACGTTTTCCGCCTTGAGAAATTGCCCTCTGAACACTCATGCTTTGTTTCCAGATGCGGTCATCCGCAAAGCGGAAGATGAGATTCAACAATTTGAAACCATAAAGCATACCAACCAGCCCGGTCCGGGCCGCGGTGGGTTCGCCGGTAACCATAAAAAGCAAAACAGATTCCAACCCTACCCCACTAACTGGAAGCAAGGACAGGAATCTACTCAAACCGGTGCTTCCGCAGGAAAAGACATGCCCGCATGGAAGTCCTTTGGGGGACGTGGCAGGTCTAGCGGCAGAGGAAGGGGAGGTCAGCCCGGTCGCGGCACCCGCCCTCCTAGGCATCAAGGGCAGTATAAATGACAATTATTGTGTCCCAAACCCGGTGCCGGTGGCCCAGTCAAAGATAAATGTCATAAATGTACGAGCACAAAACTTTTCTGTGTCTGTTCACCAACCTGTGTTTTGTCCTGTTGCCAGTCCTGTACCTTTTGTCGTAAATGTAAGAGGGCAGTCACAAAAGAAAGACACAAGTCCCTCGTCGAGAGTGAGGCAAGAAATAAAGTTTGTCAAAGATGCTTTTTCTGTAGATCATTGCGTTTTTGCCCCCATTGCTCCAAATGTCCTCAATGTTGTCAATGCTCATCTGATAGGGGGACGTCTCCAAAAATTTTGGCAGAAGTGGTCCCTCCTAGGTTCAAACCCGAGAGTAGTGTCCATTTTGAAGGACGGCTACATTCTCCCATTCAAAGTCAGACCCCCACTAGTACGGGACCCCCTAATAGTCAGTGGTTATGCAAACCCCCTCAGGGACCTCTACCTGAAGGAGGCTTTGCAGGCCTTACTTCAAAAGGAGGCAGTAGAGATGGTAAGGGTTCAGACATCTCTAGCCTTCTTCAACCGACTGTTCATAGTCCCAAAATTAAACCAAAAATGGCGACCAGTCTTGGACCTCAGTGCTCTAAACAAATTTTTGAGCGTAAAAACATTCAAGATGGAAACCCCGGAAACAATTCGGATCTCCCTGCAACAGGCAGAATGGGTGACATCTCTGGATTTCAGCGACGCCTATTTCCACATTCCAGTCCATGTGAAGTCCAGAAAATATCTCAGGTTCCATTTCCAAAATCAGTCCTATCAGTTCCGGGCTCTTCCCTTTGGCCTCTCCACAGCTCCCATGGAGTTCACTTGTGTGGTCAAAGAGGTGAAGCTAATGGCTCAATCCCGGGGTATAAGGATCCACCAGTACCTAGACGACTGGTTGATTCGAGCCCCTACCAAAGAGTCCTGCCACCAGGGCACTCAATCCCTCCTCGCCCTTTGCCAGGAATTGGGTTGGATAATCAACGTACAAAAGTCGGAACTAGAACCCAAACAGATTTTCGAGTTCGTGGGTTACAAGTACGACCTCTCCCAGGGGCTGGTCTTACCGACCCAGAGCCGGTGGGAGTCGATCCTTAAGAAGTTGAAAGCCATCCTGTCCAAACCAAGTTGCCGAGTCAGGAACTTCATGTCCCTGATAGGCCTACTTACAGCGACGGAAAAACAGGTTCCCCTGGGGAGACTCCACATGAGACCCATTCAGTGGCACCTAAAACGACATTGGAGAGTTCCGGAATCCCTAGAAAAGGAGATTCCTGTGCCAAGGTCACTTCACCCGCACCTTCTATGGTGGACCAAGGAGACAAATGTCTTAACAGGACAACCTTTACATCCCTTGAGTCATGCCGTTCAGATCTTTACCGACGCCTCAAAAGAAGGCTGGGGTGCTCATTTAGGAGACGTCACAGCAAGAGGCGATTGGTCAGTTCCAGAAAGTCATCTTCACATAAATTTCCTGGAGCTAAAAGCGGTCCTCCTGGCCTTGAGAAGATTCCAGTCACTGGTACAAGGCAAAGTAGTTCTAGTTGCCACAGACAACACCACGGTTGTGGCATACATCAACAAGGAAGGAGGTATGAGGTCAGGCTCACTTTGTGCCCTTCTATGGCGACTCCTATGTTGGTGCAATCTGAGACAGGTAGTCCTAAGGGCCAGGCACATACCTGGGCGTCTGAATGTGATTGCAGACAAATTGTCTCGTCAAGGCCAAGTCATTCAGACAGAATGGTCCCTTCACCGGGAGGTCTTCGACCTCCTGACTCAGACCTGGCACCTTCCCCAGGTAGACATGTTTGCAACAAAGTACAATTGCAAACTGGACCAGTATGTGTCTCCAGTACCGGACCCCAGGGCTTGGGCAGTGGACGCCCTGACAGTCTCTTGGGAAAACCTGGACATGTATATCTTTCCCCCAGTATCTTTACTGGGCAAGGTGGTCAGCAAACTGTCGGACCATCTTTACAAGAGAGTGGTCCTAATAGCTCCGGTTGGCCCAACATGCCATGGTTCTGGGACCTGGTGGAACTGTCGTCTCAGATCCCTCTTTGCCTACCCAACCATCCCAACCTAGTGACACAGCCATTCAACAAGGCACGTCACAGGAATCTGACCAACCTAAACCTACACGCCTGGCTCCTAGAGCCGAGGCTATCAAGGAGCAAGGGTTCTCTAGCCCAGTGGCGTCACGAATTGAGGCTCCTCAAAGAAGTTCAACCAGAACAGTCTATGAGGCAAAGTGGGCCGTTTTTGTCAGATGGTGTGAATCAAGTCAGGTGGACTTCAGGTCTCTATCTGTCAAACAGATAGCAGATTTTCTCCTGCATCTTTTCCAGGAGAAGAATCTCCAGCCCAGTACCATTGATGGTTACAGATCAGCCATTGCAGACAAATTGGGCAATTCTTCTTTGAATGTGAGTAAAGATGAAAACCTAACTCGCCTTTTGGACAGTTTTCATAGAGATAGACCAAAGGGTAGACGAGGAATTCCTTCATGGAATCTTTCTCTGGTCTTACATCAGCTCACAAAAGCCCCATTTGAGCCTCTCAGAAAGGCCTCATTAAAACATCTGACCTTTAAGACGGTGTTCCTCCTCGCTCTGGGTTCTGGAAAGCGTAGGAGTGAAATACACGCTTGGCTGAACAAAAATATTAGACACCAAGCTGACTGGGCCAAGGTGTCCCTTTACCCTTCACCAAGTTTTTTGGCTAAAAATCACTTAGCAAAAGAGGGGCCAGAGTGCGTGGCTCCAGTGGTTATACCAGCCCTGGCTCCTACTCTGGACAAATCCTTGAAGGAAGACAGGTCACTCTGCCCAGTTAGAGCTTTGCGCTACTATCTGGACAAGACTCAAGATCTCAGACAAGGAAAGGAGCTGGTTTTTGTCTCCTTCAAAAAGGGTTTCACGAAGGATATTTCTCCTGCTACGATCTCATCTTGGATCAAGCAGACGGTTATCCTTTGCTACGATCTATCAGATCAGGAATCTCTAACCCTTCATCAGGTGAAGGCGCATGACGTTAGAGCCTTCGCGGCTTCAAAAGCCTTTCAGGGTTGCATTTCACTAGACCAGATCTTAACTGCATGCCATTGGAAATCCACAACACCTTTACTCAATTCTATCTTAAAGATGTGGCGTGGGCAGATTCGGAGCTTTTTCACCTAGGTCCAGTGGTGGCTGCACAGCAGATCCACCAATGAACCTTATAGGCTCCTATTTTGTAAATTATGTGCATAATAGTTAAGGTTTTTTACTAGTTTGCCTGAGGCAATTAGTATGAGACCTTTATTCCACTCTTACGGTCTCAATGGAATCCCTAGGACTGAACTCTTCTCTCTTCCTCCTCTCAGAGCAGAAAAAAGGGGGGGGGGGGGGGAGAAGTGGCACTGCTCGGTAACTTAAGGAGCAGTTTTTGAGCTTCTTTATCAACCGGGCCAGAGGTTACGTGCCTAATTATAGAGTTCCTTCTAGTCCTCAGGAAGCTGCCCTCCTTCCACTGGGTAGTTATTCTAGCTATCGTCTGTTAGGTAAGATGTATTAACGCAATGAAATTGCAAATTTTAATTAGTAAATTAAATTTTTATTAGTTAATACCTTACCTAACAGACGGGAGATTCCCACCCGGCCTTCCCCGCTTTTCAGCTTCCATTACCTAATTTGGGGACAAAAAAGATGCTATGACGTCACGTCCCTCTGGCGAATAAAGCAGGAACTAGGCCACCTGGCGAGTGGATTGGAGTGTACCGGTCCGGCCGGAGGTGAAACTCAGGACGTCTTTTTCTGGCGTTTGGCGGGACCGGCTGGCGCCGGACAATAGCTATCGTCTGTTAGGTAAGGTATTAACTAATAAAAATTTAATTTACTAATTAAAATTTGCAAAATTCTTCATATTGGGGAATTCTACCAAACCATTCATTATAGTGGAACAGGCCCCTTAATCTTTCATATGTAATCCTATAATGTAACAATTAAATTCCTTTGAATTTTTTCCAGTGCAGTCCTATATAGCCTATTTGTTTGAAATAAATAAAAATATATTACACAGTTTGTACGCTTTGTTTGGCATTAGTGAATGTTTGAATGCTATCAGTCAATGCAATTCATTGTGACCCTTCTCTCTTAATTAATATCTGGCTGACATACTTATTCCATTTTTATTTTTTTAGATACTGAAATAACTTTGTTCAATAGTATCATAAATTACAGACATTACTTAAACTGAACCAGAGTGTTTTATCCTTTGCATTTTTTTCAATCTCCATTTAACTCAGCCATAATACAAATGATTAATATTTATAGAAAAAGGAAGAAATTGTTTGAAATTATCTTTATTTTTTCACTGTTTTTATTTTATAGATTTCTTAACTCTTCATAATCCAATGTTAAATATAAGATCATCTCGATCATAACAAAGTTGAATTGCATACCATAGACTGAATTGAATTATACTCTAAATTTTTTTACATATTTATGTTATGTAAAAGTTGAGATTTTGTACAAGTTGCAACTTGTACAGGCTTCTTGTACAAGTTGCAACTTGTACAAGCAGTTTGTTCACGTTGCATCTTCTTGTACAGAATTTCACCATCAAATAAACGCAATTTGTACAATGCTGTTGTACAAAGTGGATTTAAAAAGAATTTTGGTTAAATTAACAATTTGATTAAAATATATCTTATGTATATAAATATCAAAATTAATGTGAGACTGTCACATATAGAAGGATTTAATTTCTCCATAAAAATTAACCACTAATTCAAAAACCTTGAAAAATTTTGTCAGTAACCCATACAATACAAAAATAAATTATTAATATAGTAAGTTGGTAGTTTATCACTCAGAAATAAAGTTTTTTTACATTGATAATCATACAGAAAAAAATTATGCTTTTGTGTTTGTCACTAAGTTCAGCATGAATGTGAGCTGTGGCTTATTGACGTCAAATATACCTAATATTCAGTTACTCTTAATTTCCTATTTATGATCCAAAGTTTTAAGTTGATTATTTTTTTTTTCTTGTGTATTGACTGGACTCTCTTTTTGACCTTCATAAATAAATGTCATCCGATGAGCTGTTGTTTCTTGTATATATTGTTCAATCTTGTATATATTCTGAAGTCTAATTTCTTAATTAACATTTTGATTTTTGAGAGTATGTTGATATTGTTTAGGAATGCATGCATTACTTCTGAAGTACATGTGTCTGAATGGAGATCAGGCATCTCAGGTGCTTGACTATTCAGTGTTTTTTGTAAGACTGTTCCTGTTAAAACTAACCTCATTTCTCATTGGCTGGCTGTGACCTTTCACCTTCTACCTCCTGCCAATGACAGCCATATTTCACTGTACATGAGATTTAAAGGGGAAAACATCCCTTTTTATAAAACCTAAAATTTTTATTTTATTTTAGTTTAACTGATTTACTGATCTTATTAAATTCATTACCCTTTGACAGAAATAGTAATGCAAATATCTTTCAACTCTTGTCAGAGCATTTGTAAGTTTTTTCTTTGGACAATATTATTATTCTATGCCAGAATGAATTAAGCTTTTGTGTGTGTTTATATGCATTGTAAATACTAGTTTGTAATGGTTTGTAGTGATAAGAGAGGAAGACTGATCTGTCTCTGGTAGGTTTATCTGTGTACACAATTGTGTATTTGCTCCATTATTACAACTACTGCTGTTGTATAACCTGTGCAGGAGGTTCAAAATGACATCTGTTGAAGGTAACTTATGGCTCTATTAGTCACTGCTTCTCTGCACCCCCTGGACTAATTATACTGATATGACACAGTGTGTTGCTAATGATGTTAAACCTGAGCTATTATTGTCTTGTCAGCAACCATAATGTACAGTATTCACAGTGTACCAAACATCATATACCAGTGCATTATGAACCCAGTGGCATTGCTTTGAATCCAGATGTGTATAGTACCATTTGTTGTTTGTGCATTATCTTGTTAATTTACATTTTTAAGCTAGCAAGAATAGATCATATTCATATCAGACACAGGGTGAAAATTGTTAATTCTCCACTTTGGGCCAGCCATTCATATTTTATAACAAAAGCTAAAATTGGAAATCCTGTACCAAATTAGATACTTGGCTTTATATTGTCCGAAATCACAAATTCATTTTTCAGTTGTATAATTTCTTCCATAATGTGACTGATCTTTTGAAAGTGAAATAAAACCCCTGAACATTGCATTGTGTGGCTGTGTTGTTAGAGTGATGTGGAGAAGCTGGAAGGTTTACCAGTGGCTCCCTTTATGGACAGAGACAAAGTGACTAAATCCTCTTGCCAGACTGGCTTCATCAAGTTTGTGCTGCTGCCACTCTTTGAAGCCCTCGCTCAGCTCTTCCCAGTCATCATTGTGAGTTGTTTTTCAGAATTAAATTCACAGAAATATCATTCCAATTTAGCTGAGGCACAAAGTAAAATAAAGTAAAGGCATGACTGGTTCAGATAAGCATGCTATCATGGGTAGTTATTTGTTGCGAGTTACTGTTAAGTGTTAATAAAATGATGCTTTTAAGATATTATAGAAGTTTTATCATGATGGGTTGTGTCCTACCAGAGGAAATCCAAAAGTATGAAGTCCAGGTCTAGTGGACAGTATATTATCAAGACTCAGCAAATCATCGCCCAATCTTTCAATGTAAAACTCTTGGTTATGTTGATACTAAAATATAAACGAGTCTGTTCTTTGCTACACTATAGAAACCTAGTCAATTAAAACTAAAAGAAACACATGTATAGAAATTCTAGAAATATATTTTTGACTGGTCTTTTGTACCCAGGGGTGCAAAATTTGCCTGAGATCACTCTATTTCTTAAAGTTTTCGAGATAAAAAACATTTTTGATTTCCACAGAGGCATCTGGGGTCTATAGTACCAAAGGTTCCAAAATTTCTAAAAATCACTCTACCTCTAATGATTTTTAAGATAATTGATATTTCTCACTTCCGGTTTGCTTGAACTTTTCCTGCCAAAATTCTAAATTTTCACGGACCTGAAAGGACTAGTCCTTAGTACCCAGGGGATGCAAAATTTGTCTGAAATTTCTCTATCTCTTATGGTTTTATAGATAAAAAATATCTTCCATTTCCAACAAAATTCAAGATGGTGGCCAAAATTCATATATATATGTTGTATTGAATGTAGATAACTGTTGAATGTATACATTCAACGGATCAAACCGTTGAATGTATAGATTCAATGGGCAAACTGTTGAATGTATACATTCAATGGCTCAGCTGTGGAATGTATAGATTCAATGGGTGAAACTGTTGAATGTGTACATTCAATGGCTCAGGGCATGGAATGTCGAAATAATTTATAGCTGATAAGTTGATTGGAAGTATGAAGACTTATGTACACTTTAACATACACTGAGTATTTTCTAAAATCAAATCACTATTTATAGTAGTTGTAGGGATGATCAAAAGAAAAAGTCTTCTATTGAAGTGTTAGCAGGGGCTCAAAGAAGAAGAATCTTGTAGGATTAAAGACTTTATAAACATAAAGAGTTCCCTTTAATCTACACTAGTGGGTAAATTGTTTATCGATATTGCCGATATTTATTGTTTTGGAACTGGACTCCCGATATCGAGATCTAAACATGTATTTCAATATCGCCATTTTAAGTAAAACTGTAAACTTACACTGTTAATACTCGAAGTAAAGCAAAATTCTGAAGACATTGTACACTTTTATCTCACATTTTTGAAGTTTTCAATGCGTTTTTGATGAAAACTGCATTGTTTTGCTTTGATTCATTTCGCTTCCTGTTAGCGGTTCGGGAAACACTAAAATAAAACGTTTTCAGTTTCCCGAATTCGGACTATTTGGTAGACAATATGAACCCCCCCGATATCGCCCGATATTGAAATATTTTTACATTCAATATCGATACCCACAAAGCCAAACGATTTACCCCCTAATCTACACACATTAAAACAATTGCTGTGATAATCAAAGCAAAGAACAAAGAGAGACAGTTCAAGCCTGAGTAATCTTTTGATCACTGATTACAGAAAAAGTTGTCACCTGAGTACCTCTTTAATGCTCTCCAAATTTGTGTGTGAATGTTTACAGTTAATCCATGAAAGAGGATCACAGAGGTGCAATTGCAATTAGTCTTACCATACCAAGAAACACAAGAGCATTGGGGTTCATTGTGATTATATAATTGGAAAATAGATTAATATTTATATCCCCAGACGAAAGTCGGGGATATATTGGATTCAGGTCCGTCGCGCCGCCGCCGCCGCCGCCGTAGAAATTTCCTTGTGGACGCGATAACTCAAAAACAAATTAATATTTTTTTTTCAAACTTGGTACACATGTTAAGGGTGCCCAAAGGAAGATCCCTATTTTAAGGTGACCTTAAACTCCCAGTAAAAAAGAACTTATGGCCACCTTAAGGTCAGAAATTGCACTTTTGGCCACTTAGAGCCCTGTAGGTCACAAACTATGATGCTCAGCTGGCTGAAATTTTACCTGACAACACATTAATATGTTCTTAGTACATGTGCCGAAAATCATGACTTTAAGTTGAGGAGAAAATTGTGTTTGAAGCCCATAAATACCCCCACTTAGGGATTTTTTGCTATACTTTACACATATTTTGCCCTATAATTTGGAAGTGATAATTCTGATGAGTCTCAAACTGCGCTAGGTATAACTTTGATATGTAATCCTTGTCTGTAGAAAATTTTAGGGCTGTAGGTTTACCCAAAGGGGTCAACTTAAGGTCTCAAAAGTGCCCACAGAGACCCAATTTATGCACTTTTTGCCACTTTCAAGCACTGTAGCTTTCAAACTATGTCTCTCATCTAAGTTAAATATATATATATATATAGGTATAGAGGAAATGAATAACTGAAAACAATTTGCAAATTCTAAAAATAATATAATAAAATAATAATATAAATAATTTTTTTTTAAATAATATTTTATTTCTGAACAAATATAGAAACAGATATGCGCTTTTGGGATTATGAATTTTAGAATGGACATTGAATCATCAATCATTTAAATACTTTGAAGGAAGATTGAAAAATATGATGAGTTGAGTTAAAAATAATATTTTATTTGTCAACAAATATAGAAACAGATATGCTCTTTTGGGATTATTATTTTAGAATGGACATTCAATCATCAATCATTTAAATACTTTGAAAATAGGTTTAGAGTTATCATTGCAGGAAGATTGAAAATATAATTTGAGGTATGTATTCGGCGTCTGGGGATACACCATCTTCCTTGGGGAGATATAAACAGAGTAGATTGATGTGCTGAAGTTCATATAATAATGGGTAATTATGTTTTAAAAAATTCCCGATCAAAACCTGTGGCGTGAGTGATGACCTGTCTGGGGATATGTTGGCGCCGAGTTGGCCCAATCTAGTTCTTGTTCTTTTTTATCCTTTACAAAATATTTAAACAATAATTAAGCCATGTTTTATAAATATTGACAAAATATTTAAGGCTATAATACACTATACTAATAAACTCATAACTACATTTAACTTTTATATTAGTAAAAATGCATCATTAATTCATACAATATAATATTAAATTAAATAGGTTTTATAATAGTATTAACATTGCATCATTAATTTATACAATATAAATATTAAACTAAATAAGTTTTACATAAATATTAAACTGTTTAGGGACTACTTATAAAAATCATAATATTTAAAGAACTTATACACATTCAATGATCATAACTGTTGAATGTACACATTCCACAGCCAAACTGTGGAATGTACACATTCAATGGCTATTTGCTATGTTTTAAAAAATTCCCGATCAAAACCTGTGGCGTGAGTGATGACCTGTCTGGGGATATGTTGGCGCCGAGTTGGCCCAATCTAGTTCTTGTTCTTTTTTATCCTTTACAAAATATTTAAACAATAATTAAGCCATGTTTTATAAATATTGACAAAATATTTAAGGCTATAATACACTATACTAATAAACTCATAACTACATTTAACTTTTATATTAGTAAAAATGCATCATTAATTCATACAATATAATATTAAATTAAATAGGTTTTATAATAGTATTAACATTGCATCATTAATTTATACAATATAAATATTAAACTAAATAAGTTTTACATAAATATTAAACTGTTTAGGGACTACTTATAAAAATCATAATATTTAAAGAACTTATACACATTCAATGATCATAACTGTTGAATGTACACATTCCACAGCCAAACTGTGGAATGTACACATTCAATGGCTATTTGCTGTTGAATGTGTACATTCAACACCTAGGCCATTGAATGTATACATTCAACACTTGGGCCATTGAATCTATACATTCAACAGTTATCTACATTCAATACAACATATATATTTATTTTTTGAGTCTGAAGAAACAATTAGTTAAGATACAATCAGTTAATTGCTGCTGGTTTTCCATGGACTTTATATCTGTGCCAAATTACAAACTATGGGATAATTATCTCTCCAGAAGAATGCCATAGGTTAAATTTGACATCATGATACTTAAGAGCCCTTTTATTTCACTTTAGGGAATTCGTTAATTTATTTTGGCCCTGGCATATGCTTGGTTAAGATGTAATGTTATGTAAAATATGTATTTTCTTAGTCATTCTCTTTCTTTCAGTCGTTGTTTTTGCATGTGATTTATACAGGAAGACATTGTGATGCCAGTTCGTCAAGCCTTGGACTATTACCAAACCATGCAGACTGCCATGGAAGAGAAACCAGCCCAAAAATCTGTACCCTCTCAGAAAGACAATGATACTGCAACCCCAGTACAAAACAAGACTAAAACACCTACTTGACAGCCATAGAAATAAACACATCATCTTGATGTTAATTGTGTACAAATACAAGGGGGGACAGCATTTCACCCATAAAAACACCAAAATGCAGTTTCTTGAGAACAAATATGCAGTGTGGTTATATAAAAGTTATCAGAATGAAAAGAGGTTGCTCTAACTGTAAAATGATAGTAGCATCCTAAAATATATTTTGTGATATGTACAAATACATCCATACATCTTGTCTATGGCAATAACATTATATATGGCTGTCGAAAAGTGGACAGCATTTCACCAATTATTTTGTACTGGTATATACTGGTATATACTTTAGCATATGATCAAGTTATAAATAGTATTTATATTGACCCCAGACTCAGTTTACAGAACATACGACTCTTTGCATCAGTCAAAGGCAGTCTGGTGGTCATATTTTTCATTGCATATAAACCTTTTTACTAATCTTTATAATCCTGCATACTGTCAGTTCTAAATTTTCAGAAAAGTATCAACACATATTGCACACTTTTCTATGCTATACAGATCCTTCAGTATCATGGTAGATGTTAGTTTTAAATGAAGTACAATAGAAATTGGTGAAACGCTGTCCACTGCAAGATGCTGTCCCCTTCTGTATAATTATAAATAATGTAGATTTAATGTTGGTTATTTAACCAGTGTCATCCCGGTACTCTCGGTGTCTCCAGTCATGAATTCTCAAAAAGGAAAGTGAAACTGATTATTTCCTATATTACTCTATGTGTGGAGGTCAGCAAAATGATTACAGCAAATATACCATTTGAAAAGTGAATTGTCATGTTATTTTCATCACTCTTGACAACCATGTCACCCCACAACTATCTAAAAGTAACATATTTAATATACCCTAAATGACCTATTTAGCGCATCCGCCCTTGTAACCGCACCCTATCTCTTTTTCCTGGTAATTTCGTCGATGACAGTGCACAATATCCACATATTTTTTATATATTGTATGTATTTTTACTTAATAAATTGACATTTTTGCCATGAATTTCGAGTTTGTTGATATCTACCACCATATTTACAGGAAGTGGGTATTTTTCATAGATTCTAAATGTTGGAACACCGTTATTCTTACTGGATTGACCTATACTTCATCCCGGAAAGTGTTTCATGATAGGACCGCTAAAAGGGCAACTTTTTCCCACCAAATATTGAATAAAAATTGTTTTTCCTTAATAGTACATTTACGGTATTTGTCAATCACCTCTTAAGTCATGTTATATAACTTAAGCATGGATTGAACAGGTCCATGAGCAATGGAGCAAGTAGGTACTTTGAGTAAATTGTTGTTAACTCCGAAACCACTACATTTAGAGTATTTTAAAAAATAATTTGTACAGCTACCCTGTCTGTACCTACGTTACCTGTTTTAGAGGTATACCTCAATAGCTAAATTAGTAAAAGCTATTTTCTGCTTTTTACAGTGACAAAAATGAGTAAATAGCTTTTTTCTTTGAAAGTTTTGCTACACTGCTTTGGTCAGAGATAATATTTAATCACTTTTAGATGTTCTATGTAATGGCACAATGTCATTTTTACAGCTGTAGCTCCACAGCTAACTGATTAATAGCTACTTTAACATTTTGCTAATGAGTTAATCACTTGTTTCTTCAACAATATTAAAATTAAGAGTTTTTTTTTGACTGGGGGATCTTTTGTGTAAATTACTTTGGCTTGGTTTCTTGTGGCCTCCATATTTTTGTTGGTTTTGCAGATCTAGGTCAATCTAGCTAAGTGAGTAATGGAGCTAGAAGCTACTTTGAGTAAATTGGATGCGACTCCAAAATGACTGCATTTACAGTGTTTTGCCAAAATATTTTGTTCAGCTACTTTGTCTGTACCTTCAGGATGGTACCTGTTACAGAGGTCTACCTCAATGGCTAATAGCTATATTATATATTTAACAGTGAGTAACGTAATGTTACAGTGTTTTGGTTAAATTTGTTGTTCACCTATTTTTTGAGGTTCTGTGTCCTCGCATATTTTCAGAGCTGTAGCCGCATAGCTGACATTTTGCCAAGGGGTAAATCACTTGTAACTTCAATACTATGGAATTTAGAGTTTTTTGTGAAATATGTTGTTCACCTACTTTTGATGGTCTTTGTCATGGCGAATTTTCAGAGCTGTAGCTTCATACTTAACTGGGTAATAGCTACTTCGACATTTTGCCAGTGCATAAGGCATTTGTAACTTACTACTATTGAATTTACAGTTTTTAGTGAAAGTTGTTGTTCACAAACTTTTTCGATGTTCTTTGTCATGGCAAATTTTCTGAGCTGTAGCTCCATAGCTAACTGAGTAATAGCTACTTTGACATTTTTCCATCATTTGTAACTGCAATACTTTTGAATTTGAAGGTTTTTAGTGAAATATATTGTTCACCTGCTTTTTGATGTACCAAGGACTAGTCCTTTGAGGCTCATTAAAAATTTTTAATTTCCTGAATTTTGGCCGCCATCTTGAATTTTGTCAGCAATGGAAGATATTTTTTATCTATAAAACCATACGAGATAGAGAAGTTTCAGACAAATTTTGCATCCCCTGGGTACTAAGGACTAGTCCTTTCAGGTCCGTGAAAATTTAGAATTTTGGCAGGAAAAGTTCAAGCAAACCGGAAGTGAGAAATATCGATTATCTTGAAAACCATTAGAGGTAGAGTGATTTTGGGCAAATTTTGGAACCTTTGGTACTATAGACCCCAGATGCCTCTGTGGAAATCAAAAATGTTTTTTATCTCGAAAACTTTAAGAAATAGAGTGATCTCAGGCAAATTTTGCACCCCTGGGTACTAAGGACCAGACCATTAAGGTCTATCAAAAATTAAGAATTTTTCAAATTTCAACCGTCTTCTTGACTTTTGGTGGAAATTGAAAATGTTCTGGTAAACCAGAAGTGAGAAATGTCGATTATCTTGAAAACTATTAGAGACAGAGCGATTTTGAGCAGATTTTGAACCCTTTGGGTACTACAGACCCTGGTTATAATGCACCCCCACCCCTCCAAATTTTTCATTTTCTGAATTTCAGCCACCATCTTGAGTTTTGCCGGAAATGGAAAAATCTTGATTATCTCAAAAAGCGTTAGAAACAGAGTGATTTGGAGTAAATTTTGGACCCTTTGGATACCATAGACCCTGGATATTCTCCCTCTGAAAATTTTTAATTTTCCAAACTTTGGCCGCCATATTAAATTTTGTTGGAAATGGAAAATGTCAGTTATCTTTAAAACCATTAGAGATAGAGTGATTTCAAGCAAATTTTGGAATCTTTGGGTACAATACACCCTTTAGATAATGCTTCTGAAAAATTATGAATTTCTTAACTTTGGCTGTCATCTTGAATTTTTTACGGAGAAAAAATTTGTTTATTTTGGAAACCAATAGAGTTAGAGTAATTTCGAGCAAATTTTGGACCCTTTAGGCACTATAGACCCTGGATATCTTGCCTTGGAAAAAGTTTCACAGCCCTCTTGAATTTTGGTGGAAAACGAAAATGTTGATTACTTAAAAAACAGAATGATTTGGAGCAAACTTTAGACACTTTGGTACTAGAAACCCTAGATGTAGTGCCTCTGAGAAATTTTTAATTTTCCAAATTTCATGATGGCAGAAATAAAAATGTCTCATTTCAGAATGACTGAATTCTCTATATGTTAGATTATACCATGTCCCATCCAGGGATGCACTTTGTTGAGTTGAGGCAATTCTAGTTCGTTGTAGAACTTCAAATGTGAAAACAACCTATAAGAAATCATGTCCTGAGAATCTTTTGCAAGTGTCAGATTTGATTTTTGACCCCTGCTTCAAGGTTTAGTTGGGTCACTATATTGAAAGGCCTTTTATCTCCCTTGTTATTGCTCCTTGGGCTTTGAACCTTTTTTTTTTGGTCAGACTACTGCATTTCTGCTTAATACCTGGCGGGAGGTAAATACCGCGGCAGTGATCATGTTGTATTTTTTATTGCGTTAATACATCTTACCTAGTGGACAGATGCATTTGTCCGGCGCCTTGCCGGTCACGCCAAACGTTAGAAAAAAACGTCCTGAGCTGGGCTCTGGCCGGGACCGGTAGTGTCCTGTTCATTCGCCAGGTGGCTGTATAGCCAACCTGCTGGTATACTGCGCATGCTCGCGCATGCGCTCTTCCTCTTTTTGTTTGGCGCGTCCATTTTTTTAACGCTTGAAGTTTAAGAGAAACTTTTTTAATTTTTACTAGTGTTAGATTGGATATTTGTTTAAAGTGTGTTAGTAGTTTTGTGCTATATATATCATGGATTCACCAGGGGAAAAGAAAGGACAAAGGCGGGGGTCTTGTGGCCACGTTATGGCCGCCTTTGATTTGCACAAGAAATGCGCGCGTTGTCGCGATAAAGGCATTGGGGATGACCCTTGTGTTAAAGACAAACAGTGTAGTGTGTGCGATTCCTTCTCTGATGAACAAAAGGAGTTGATTTCTACCCCTTCTTACAGAATCAGAAAAGACCGTAAAGCAGGTATTTTAGTTTCCCCTAAAGAAGTTGAAGTCATTGCTTCCGTGGATTCTTCTGCGGAGCCAACTTTTACTGCCCCTCCTCAGAGTACATCTCAACCTGCCACTTTTGTTACAGCAGAACAGTTTTCTCTGATGAATGATAAATGGGCAGAGCAATTTGCACGTGTAGAAGCCTTGTTGAGTAGAGGCAATGTTTTCTCCACCCCCAAGATGGCGGTGAACCCCTCAAGTTCAAAAGCTGTGCCTTCTGAATCCCCCTTTATTGCCCCGGCAGCCCGGCCCACCGGTCCGGTGGAGTCCCCGGCAGTGCAGGAGGCCGTTGTTAAATCTGGGGAGGATAAACCTAAGAAAACTAAAGACAAAAAACATAAGAAGTCAGTCAAGATAGCTGATAAACCGGTTCCCTTGGATAAGCCGGTCCCTGCTTTGGGCACCTCCGGTCCGGAGAGTGTAACGCAGGCTACAGTACAGAAGAAAGCCCCTCCGGCATCTTCAGTCACCCTTACACCGGAAGATGACCAAGCCGGTTCTGCTGGTGACCTGTTTTTGGCTAAGCCTACAACTTCATCTTCAGCTTCTGCTTTCCCCGGTACATTCAATCTTCCACCGGAACTGGACGACATTGATTTTGATGACCCTTTGGCCGGTTCTGATGTGTCGTCTGTGCACTCTGACTCTGACGAGGGTGAGATTTCCTCTGATACTCTGGAACACCCAGAACAAACCGAAGAGATGAACTACAGAGAAACTGTAAGGTCGGTTCGTTCCTTCATGGGGTGGACTCACATACCGGACTTTGAAAGTGACTTGAATGAGCCGGATAAATCCAATAACCCTTGGAAGGGTAAGAATCCTAAAAGGCCTGCCCGTATTTCAGTTGAAATGCCGCCGGATGACTGGCTCTGCCAGAAGTTGGAGCGACTCAATACAGTTGTGGCAGAAGGCTACCCTTCAAGGGCCCAAGACTCGGCCGGACTGAAAAAAGACCAGTTTGTGAAGATCCCCAAGTCACAGGCAAGATGGTATCAGATGTATACCATTAAACAAGATGGCCCCCACAGACCGGGTAGAAAACTCTTCAGTTGGCATAATACAGAAGCGAAACTCAATTCTCAGTTTCCAAGGCTTACTAAGGCTTCGGCCTATCCAGCTGCAGGCCCTCCTTCTAGGCCCATTTCCCAGGAATACCTCAGAAGGTGGGAGAAGTGCGCTAGGGAGAACTCATATATCATTAACAATGCTGCAGGGTTCAACCGGTGCGCTAGTGAGTTGCAAGATAAAATGTCTAGTAATGTTGCCATGTTATGTTCCCGCATCAACAAGGGCAAAGCCCCTAAGGAAGTGTCTGGTGCCCTGAACGACCTCAAGGATCTTATGGCCTTTCACCAAAGTGTCTCTGTTGCCATGGGCACGGCTTTGCAACATCTCGCGGACAGTGTGTTTGTGCATCTTGCTAATCTTATCTTGATCCGACGTGATGCTTATCTAGAACATATGAAGCCTGGTGTCAAGCAAGATACATGGTTACATCTTCGAAATGCTCCAATGTTTGGCTATGGCCTCTTTCCCGACGCAGTCATTGCCACTGCTGAACAGGATATCATCAAGCATGAGGCTTCCGGTTCTGCTCTGAGACCCGGTCCGGGTGCTTCACAGCAGTCCGGTTGGAGGACAGCCAACAGATACCGGCCTTATGACAGAAGGGATCAAAGGTCTACCGGTACGGAACAAGAACAACAACCATGGAGGCAATTTAGTAGGCCTAGGAATAGAGGACGTGGCAGAGGAAGGGGTTCTAACCCTCGTTTCTCTCGTTCCAAGGGATATAAAGGTTTTAAATGACAATTACAGCATGTTTCCTCCCATTCAGAAATCAGTAAATGTGGGGAAAACGTCAAAGTTAGTAAAGCAGACTGTACAACCTGTGGTTCAGGACAGTTTAAATGTTCAGACAGTAGTCAAAGTTCCTTCTTTAAACACTGTTCCAAAACCTTCAAATCCTCTTGTATCTTGTCATGTTGCAACTCATGCTCAGTATGCAATTTCAAAAGGGCTTCCGCAAAAGAAAGGTATAAGACCCGTGGTGAAAAAGACAGAAATAAAGCTTGTCAAAGGTGCTTCTTTTGTAAATCATTGTCTTTCTGCCAAACCTGTTCCAAATGTCCCCAATGTTGTCAAAGAGTTGGGTGTAGGGGGGAGACTACAGACCTTTTGGCCAAAGTGGCAAGAACTAGGGGCAAATCCCAGGGTAGTCTCCATTTTGAAGGAGGGTTATACCCTACCGTTCAAAATGAGGCCCCCTTTGACACGGTTTCCTCTCATCACAAGTGGTTATGCAAATCCGGTAAGAAGCCGGGCTCTGTCAGAGGCCTTGGTTGCACTAAGAAAAAAGTTGGTAGTCGAAAAGGTGGTTGTACGGACCTCCCTGTCCTTTTACAACCGGTTGTTCTTGGTCCCAAAACCCAACAAAAAGTGGAGACCCATTTTGGACCTCAGCCAGTTAAACCTTTATCTCCAAACAAACACTTTCAAGATGGAAACACCGGAAACCATAAGGGTCTCCTTACAAAAAGGGGAATGGGTCACGTCACTGGATTTCAGCGACGCTTACTTTCATATCCCCATCCATCCCAGATCCAGAAAATACCTCAGGTTCTTTTTGAACAGCAAGGCATATCAGTTCACAGCCCTTCCATTCGGACTAGCCACGGCTCCGTTGGAATTTACCAAGGTGGTAAAGGAGGTGAAATTGTTGGCTCAAACAAAGGGTATAAGAATCCACCAGTACCTAGACGACTGGTTGCTCAGAGCCCCGTGCCCGGAAACCTGCCAACGAAATACCCAGACCCTCTTGGCCCTCTGCCGCGAATTAGGTTGGGTGGTCAACTTGGAGAAGTCAGAACTGGTACCCCAGCAAGTGTTCAATTTCGTAGGCTACCGGTTCGATCTCCTGACGGGACGGGTTCTACCCACGTCAGAGCGCTGGGAGACATTAAAGGCGAAACTTCTCTTTGTAAAGAACAGGGACTCCTGCACGGTCAGGCAGTTTATGTCCCTCATAGGTCTCTTGACAGCCACAGAGAAGCAAGTCTGGCTGGGTCGCCTCCGCATGAGACCAATTCAGTGGCATCTCAAACAGCATTGGCATGTACCGGAGGTCCTGGAAAAAGTGATTCCGGTTCCCCCGTCCCTGCACCCCCATCTGGATTGGTGGTTGGACGAAAAGAATGTACTGCGAGGGCAACCCCTACATGCCCTACGTCACGCTCTACAAGTTTTTACAGACGCCTCAAACGAAGGTTGGGGCGCTCACTTAGGAGAGGCTATAGCGCAAGGCGTTTGGTCAGAACCAGAAAGTCACCTCCATATAAACTTTCTAGAGCTGAAAGCAGTCTTTCTGGCCCTCAAGAGTTTCGAGCATCTCTGCAGGGATCAGGTTGTTCTCATAGCCACAGACAACACAACTGTGGTTGCCTACATCAACAAGCAAGGAGGTATGAGATCAGGCTCTCTCTGTGCCCTCCTGTGGAGACTTCTGGCTTGGTGCCATCCCAGAGGAATAGTCCTGAGGGCAAGGCACATTCCGGGTCGCCTGAATGTGATAGCGGACAAACTATCCAGGCACAGTCAGGTGATCCAGACAGAATGGTCCCTGTCCCTACCAGTGTTCAATCGCTTGTTCTCCAACTGGGACCTCCCACAGGTGGACCTCTTTGCAACCCGGTTCAACCACAAACTTCCTCAGTTTGTGTCACCGGTGCCGGATCCGGCAGCCTGGGCTGTGGACGCCCTCAGCATACCATGGGGGAATCTGGATGTTTACGCCTTTCCTCCGGTCTCACTGCTCAATCAGGTGACGTCGAAGGTAATGGATCAGGGATGCTTAAGGATGGTCCTAATTGCCCCAGGTTGGCCCAACATGCCTTGGTTTTGGGATCTGGTCAATCTGTCCGTGCAAATTCCTTTCCAGCTCCCCCTTCGCAAGGATCTCGTGACTCAGCCTCTCAATGGCCTTCTTCACAAGAACCTAGCCAACTTAAATCTACATGCGTGGCTCCTAGAGCCTCCTGCATTCAAGAACAAGGGTTCACTGATGAAGTGGCAGCAAGAATTGAGGCTCCTCAGAGAAGTTCAACCAGAGCCGTTTATAAGTCAAAGTGGGCCATTTTTATCAAATGGTGTGACGCACATAAGGTGGACTTCCGGTCGCCCTCTGTGAGCCAGATCGCTGATTTCCTGCTCTATCTATTCAAAGAAAGGAAACTCCAGCCTAGCACCATTGACGGTTACAGAACTGCTATTGCGGACATGGTGGGAAACCAGGAGGTGAACATCAGCAAAGATGAAAACTTAACCCGTTTATTGGACAGTTTTCATAGGGATAAGCCCAAGGGCAGACGAGGGCTGCCTTCTTGGAATCTTTCCCTTGTCCTTCACCAGTTGACTAAACCTCCTTTTGAACCAATGAGGAAGGCTTCCCTTAAGCATCTGACCTTTAAGACAGTTTTTCTTCTAGCTCTAGGTTCAGGCAAGCGTAGAAGTGAAATTCATGCTTGGCTATTCAAGAATATACGGCACCAAGAGAACTGGAGTCAGGTGTCTTTCTATCCGTCTCCCATCTTTCTTTCCAAGAATCAGTTGGCCAAAGAAGGCCCGGCATCTGTGGCTCCAGTAGTGATCCCGGCCTTGGCACCCTCCTTGGACAAAGAGCTTAAGGAGGATAGGTCCTTGTGCCCAGTCAGGGCCCTACGTTACTATCTAGACAGAACCAAGGATCTCCGCAAAGGGAAGGATCTGGTTTTTGTGTCCTTCCGGAAGAGCTTTGAGAAAGATATTGTTCCGGCTACTATCTCCTCTTGGATTAAACAAACAGTGCTCTTGTGCTACCAAGTATCCGATGAGGATTCCCACAAGTTGCTTCAAGTCAAGGCACATGATGTCAGGGCTTTTGCGGCTTCCAAGGCTTTTCAGGGAGGCGTGTCCTTGGAACAAATTCTCTCGGCCTATCATTGGAAAGCCCACAATACCTTTACTCAGTTCTATCTGAAGGACCTAGCTTGGGCCGACTCGGACCTGTACCATCTGGGGCCCATTGTGGCTGCCCAACAGGTCCAGGCGGACAAATAAAGTCCCTCTTTGGGATTTATTGTGTATAGTGTACATAATTTCATAAATAAGTTCTCCCCTGGATTATCACGAGCCTAAGTGGTTCCAGGGAATTATTAGGTTTTTCAGTTCCTGTTCGTCTTCCTCACTACGTGATGAACTCATCTCTCTCCTTCCCTCTGTACCCTCGGTTGAGTTGGTACAAGGAAATTTTTAAAAAAGGGGGGGGGGGGGGGGGGGGGGGGGTGTTTTTTCCTAAGGACTGGTTTATTTAACCATGGCTGGAATCACCCCTTAGTATCTAGAGTTCTCAGGAATTCCCCTTCTTCTGCTACCCTCCTTCCACTGGGTAGTTATTCTGCATCTGTCCACTAGGTAAGATGTATTAACGCAATAAAATGGAAAATTTAATAGTAAATTAAATTTTTATAAGTTAATACCTTACCTAGTGGACAAGGGGATTCCCACCCTACCTGCCCCGCTATTCTAGTATAAGGGGAAATTCATAGGTAGACAACAAAAAGAGGAAGAGCGCATGCGCGAGCATGCGCAGTATACCAGCAGGTTGGCTATACAGCCACCTGGCGAATGAACAGGACACTACCGGTCCCGGCCAGAGCCCAGCTCAGGACGTTTTTTTCTAACGTTTGGCGTGACCGGCAAGGCGCCGGACAAATGCATCTGTCCACTAGGTAAGGTATTAACTTATAAAAATTTAATTTACTATTAAATTTTCCATTTATTCTATAAAACACGACTCTACCTGTATTGCATTCTCTTATTAAAAGTCTGAAATATGAATATTTTTAAGATAATCTATTACTGTCTGATATAAATGACTGTCTTTATGTAACTGCTTGCATGTCTCAAGACTCAAGAGGGTAAAATTATACATCATGCATTTGTGTTACATGAATTAACATTAACATTGTGCATAAACATTTCACCAAATTAAAATTCACAGGTAAATTTCAGGTGCAGGTTGCATTGAAAAGTGTAAAATTTACACAATATCATCAGTGTATAAATTTACACACACAAGGATAGCCTGTATCAAGCATCTGGACATTGTGGTGATGTTATGGGCATGTTAAGTGTGATAATTTAAGGTTAAAAGTTCAGGATCGTGCCGATTTTGAAGTTTAGATGTACCTGACAACACTGGGTTCAAGTACTAGTATTTAAGCACTGCGATATTATGATCCATTGTTAATTTCTAGTGCCAGCCTTCCATAGTACTTAAGTTAATCTATTCAATGTGATATGAACAACTGTTTCTGAAAATTATGAACATTCAAACTGATTACTAGATATTTTTGTTTTTATTTTCCTGACACTGTTGTTTCATTGTAATCTGTATGTATTTAAAGTAAATTTTCAATATGGTACAGAAATGCAACAAGTTTACCTCATTATAGACTCTCATTATAGACTTGCCTCAGTTGACCCCAGCAATTCCTGTAGCTAAACTCTTGCTATGAAATAGATAAATTTTCCCATTAGTTATGATGTGTGTAGAAGGAAGACACACAGTTGCACATTACTGGTGCAAGTCTGCTATTGTTGTGCCAAATTATTATTTGGATAACAATTTTTTACTAAAAAGAAACAAGTAGTTATGTTTTTTTTTAACAGTGGATTATGTGCTCAACAAGTAAATATCACATATTTTTGGATCATAACAGGTATAGGCCATAATTAACTTTGACTTATTTGAAATAAATAATGAAATATATTATTCATCCAACCACAAATTTTTAAGGTAAAGTTTCTGTCTGAAGTTGTTTCCTTTGTCTCTTTTTGAACTGTATGATTTGTTAGTACATTAAAACATGAGTCATTTAGAATGTTAAAGCAGTATTAAACCTCAATATACCATAATGTGAATGTCAATTATTTGTAGTTGCATCCAAAAACACACAGTTAAGTATACTTCTGTACTATTTATATAATAAATTTACCCTCAGTTGTATAATAAAGATCATTTAGGTGTTCCATAAACATTTTTAATTGTCAAATTTAAGTTAAAAGTTCCTGAAAACATTATTTAACATACTGACATCTAAGATTCTTAGGTAGGTGTATGCAAGGTACTAGGTAGGATATTTTGTTATTTTTATTGGTCATAATAGTATTGTTGGTATTACACTTCATTGTAGTGTAAAACGTTTCACTTTGCATGATCTTGCACATTTTATTGATCCAGATTAAGTGTGTCAAAAATCACTGACTTGTCATATTCCTTTAACGCAAGATTCTAAGCAACTCAGACTACATCGCAAATATATGACTGTCATGATAGATGATAATGGAACTACTGTGTTTTGATATTGTCTTCTGTTCCAACATGTAGGATTTACTTTTTGGCTTAACTTTTACACATTATTGAGATTTTGTCAAGTCTATGTGCATTACAAAAAGTATTTAGTAAAGTAAATATCCGAAGCATGGTGAGTTGTTGGTAAAGGTCACAGATATTTCTGACAAAAAAAATTTAGTTTTAGAATAGAAAAAAAACTTGTGCCTCATTAATAATTTGAGAGTTCTGCAGTGTAAATGTTCATCTGTCAACCTTGACCCTTTTTTTCTGATGTTGATAGTATCCTCCAGTTGCCAGTAAAATGCAATCAGACTGTATTATGCAAAGATATATAATTTACCATTCACTGTAATAACTGACCAGGGTATATGGGAAGAAAGATATTGTTGAAGTTGCTGTTTGACTTTGTTACTTGCCATTACAGTCTTCATTGTGTGTCAATAGTCTAAGATTAAAGTAATATTTGAAATAAATCACTGTAAATATGTATTTTTTATGTTCTTTTTATATACAATAGTCAGTTTATCTTCCCCCAAGACATCAGTCCATATTTTTAAAAAAAATTATATCCTTCCAAACTTACATTCGCAAAAGTACTTTTTTGTACATACCATCTGAGGCATCTGGTCGATTCTGTAGATCAGCATTTGCTATGCCAAATTACCTAGAGCAATTTTCACTTTTAATGCTCCAAAGGGAAAACTAGACCCACTACCTTCAGAGACATCTTCATAGGTGGGTACGTTTGTCTTTAACTAGATGCAGCCTCATTTTCAAAAGCTCGGATTTTGTTTTTATTTTGCCAGATTATCAACTGACATTTACTTTTGTACATAGCTGTATATGCACTGGAGTCCAATGATTTATTACAAAACTAGAGGGAAGCAACCATTACCATCTGCTGAGAACATTTGGCCATGATGTTCCAAGAAATAAAATTATTACAATGAACAAATACCAATTGGAAATCAGTTGAAAACATGGAATTCCACAAATAACCAACCTTAGAAATGAGCGACAATTGAGGCAATTTAACCTGGAATGTTTTAGGTCATGCAGAATCACACTGCAGTGGTTGCAGCCAATTAAAAAATATTTTTTCACATTTCCAGGAAGCCCCCCTGGCAGGGGTATCACACTCCTGGGGTCCACTATTATCAAACCAGCTAACTTTTGAAAATGCAGCCAGATTCTAGGATATTGTGACATCATTGTGGCAAAATTTGGTTATTGGTCCCCTGTTTTGAACTTGAGCTCAAGTGGATAAATTGAAAGCCAGAATTTGGAATATAAACAACATTTGTTCTAAAACAATTCCATATTAAATTTTTTGGGGCCACCTGAACCGAAAGTTATGGGTAAAAATTTGAAAGAGTTGGCTAGAAGTACAGCTTTCTTTAGCCCCAAATTTAAGGCTGGACTTATGCCAGTTTTTAGAATTTAGCTTTTTGGCTGAATTTTGGAATAAGCGCAAGAAATTTAAGTAGAATTTTTTTGTTGGTATTAAATAATACCCCCAACCCCCAATTAGGAGGTAGTGTGGGATAAAGCAACATTGAAGGCCATAGTGACCTGCTCTGAAGTGTTATGGTCCTGAGTACATATCTCCAGACTGCATCGGAAGTACCATGACTTTTGATATTTTGCATCCAAACATTTGAATTAAATGCAAAAGTGGCTCCTGATCTTCTGAAGTATCGTAGTTTTCAATGTAACACTTTATACATACAAGATAATTGACACAAACACAAGATATAACAAACTTACTTTGATGTTAACTGTTTGGGATCTAGACAACAAGTGCACACAGCACAGAAGTCTGCACACACCAGACTTCTGCCGAATTGCTCACGGACCGCTTATGGTGCAGCTACACTTCTCCGAATGTTTAGCAACTGTCACACTTCCCCCGATTTCACAGCTTACGATGCTATTCCTTACGTTGTTTTTGAAAGAAATGGCCTTCTCCCTGTATAATCCACATGGGTGCTTCCTTTGTTGGCTTGGAATCGTCTGCCTATGATCACCAAGTTGAATTTTCACAGCCAATGATAATTTTTAGTCACACAAATTTGTTCACATCCATAACATGTTAGGTATCCCACTAGAAAGTATTAAGTCTCCTTGACAGAGACTAATCAAATACTGCTAACCAATACTGTACTGTAAAAGTCTTCCATGTAAAGACTAAAAGTCTCCCGAGAGAAGACTTTTTAAATGTCTCCCACAAATTACAACTGTGATTCTACACCGCAGTGCTCACTACACAACTGAAATAACAACTGAAATAAAATCTGCTCTTAGTAACTGAATTCACTGAGCACAAAATCAAAATAAAAATGTTCCTGAAGATTAGATTTTTGTTGCGTTAATACATCTTACCTAGTGGACAGATGCAATTGTCTGGCGCCTTGCCGGTCTCTCCAAACGTTAGAAAAAAAACGTCCTGAGCTGGGCTCTGGCCGGGACCGGTAGTGTCCTGTTCATTCGCCAGGAGGCTGTATAGCCTCCCTGCCGGTGCACTGCGCATGCGTGGCGCATGCGCTCTTCCTCTTTTTGTTTGGCGCGTGAAGGAACGCTTGTTTTTAAAGAGAAACTTTTAAAATTGTTTATATTTATATGTTACCTACAGTTTGGTGAAAATATTTGTGTTAGTTATTTGAATGAAGTGTCATGGCATCTCCAGGAGATAAAAAAGGACAGAGAAGAGGTTCATGTGGCCATGATATGGCAAGCTTTGATCTGCACAACAAGTGCGCCAGATTTCGTGATAAGCTTATTGGTGAAGATGATTGTGTGAAGGATAAACCTTGTAAAATTTGTGATGGATTCTCGGTTAGCCAGAAAGATATGCTTGCTACCCCATCATATAAAATTAGGAAGGACAAAAAGGCTGGTATTCTCGTCTCCCCCAAAGACGTAACTGTCTTACAGCCGGTGGATAATGAGCCCACCTTTCAGTCCCCCAGTGGTCAACCGTCTCAATCTCCTGCTCATTCACCTTCCACTCCGCCATCATCCTCAAGTCAAACGACAAGTTTCGTTACTTCAGGCCAGTTAGCAGCCATTGCAGACAAATGGTCGGAGCAGTTTGCCCGTATGGAGGCGCTTCTGTCACGGGGCAATGTTTTTTCCACTCCGGTTTCTGCTGTTAAACCCGTGGATACACACAATCTCATTTCTGATAACCCGTTCTTAGCCCCAGCTACCCGTCCCACCGGTCCGGTTGAGGCACCGGTAGCTGTGGAGGCTCCAGTGGATGATAAACATAGGGATCAGAAGGATAAAAAGAAGTCTCACAAATCTAGGAAAGATAGACATTCTGATAAAGATGTTAAATCCTCTTCATCTATTTCCAAGACAGATAAAAAGTGTGTGGACAAAAAGTCTGTGAGAGTGTGTGACCAGTCTGCTTCACCGGTTCCAAGGTCGGTTAAGAAGAAAGGACCTTCCTCTCCTTCCCCTCCACCTGATACCAGCGCCGGTCCGGAGTCTGCTCATCAGGCTGGTGTAACCAAAGGGGAGAGTAGCAGCACTGTCGGCTTCGACAAGAATGTTACTGTTTCTCATTCCCGGTCTTCTACTATGGCTCCACCGGAGCGTGTACAGAGTTTTGTTCAAACCGGTGCCGGTTTTTCACCGCAAGAGACTGAACATTATGACCAAGTGTCTGAAGATGAGTTGGAGCTATCTGCTTCCCTTGCCGGTTCTGATGAAGGTCAGTTATCTGATGTCACCAACCCACCGGAACAGACGGAGGATATGTCTTATAGGGAGACAGTACGTTCTGTAAGATCTTTTATGGGATGGCATCACATCCCTGCCTTTGAAACTGATTATGCTGAGCCCGATAAGTCGAACAATCCCTGGAAAGGCAAGAATCCCAGGAAACCTACCCGTATCTCTGTGGCCATGCCCCCAGATGACTGGCTTTGCCAGAAACTTGAAAGATTGAACCTTACCGTGGCAGAGGGCTACCCCTCTCGTTCCCAAGATTCAGCAAACGGGATCAGTTTGTGAAAGTACCAAAATCTCAAGGGAAGTGGTATAAAATGCATTTGATGAAACCTGAAGAACCGCATCGCCCAGGTCGCTCTGTATTCAGTTGGAGAAATTCTGAGGCTAAAGTAAACTCTCAGTTCCCTCAGATTACTCGTGCCTCTGCATATCCTTCCACCGGACCGCCTTCTAGGCCCATTGCCCAGGAATCTCTTAGAAGATGGGAACGGGCAGCCAGAGAAGATAGCTACATAATTAATCACGCGGCTGGGTTCAGCCTATGTTCAACAGAGCTTCAGGAAAAAATGTCACAGAACATTACCCTTTTGTGCTCCCGCCTGAATAAGGGAAAAACATCCAAAGACGTCACCAATGCTTTGAATGACTTGCGTGACCTCATGGCCTTTCATCAGAAGTTTCAGTGGCCATGGGCACGTCTCTTCAGCATTTGGCTGACAGCTTATTCGTCAACATGTCAAATCTGGTCTTATTATGACGCGATGCTTACTTGGGAGTTTGTCAAGCAAGGGGACACTATGAACCTGTTACGCAATGCCCCGTTATTTGGCTATGGGCTGTTCCCGGACGCTGCCATCATGACAGCAGAACAAGATATCCAGAAGTTTGAAGCCAGTAGTGTTGCTCAGAGACCCGGACCGGGTGCTTCTCAGCACACTAGCTGGAAGAGTTCTCACAGGTATAAACCTTACAATCGTAAGGATAGGAAGCCTGTTGCTTCATCTGATCAGTCTGGCCAGCAACAGCAACAACAACCCTGGCATCAGTTTGGTAGAGGTCGTCCCAGAGGGCGTGGACGCGGCTCTAACCCTCGTTTTTCCAAGATGCATTCCTACCAACAATACAAATGACAATTATTTAGTGGATCCAAATTACAGTCATGTAAACCAAGTTCAAAGGGACCCTCAGTTTCAGGACAAAGTTGTGTCAAAATCTCAGACATTACAAATTATCAGACAGTTCAGTTTGCACAGAGACCTTAAATCCTCAGGATGTGTGTTGTCCTGCTGTTTCTCATGCTCCTTCTGTTCATTCACGCGGGCCTCCGCAAAAGAAAGGAGTAAGTCCCGCTCTTTATCAGAGCAAAATAAAGCATGTCAAAGGTGTATGTTGTGTAAATCCATGTCGTTTTGTCCCTTCTGTTCCCAGTGTCCCCAATGCTGTTCCCGAACAGGCTGTAGGGGGAAGGTTGCAAAGATTCTGGCAAGTTTGGCAAAACATGGTGCAAATCCTCGGGTAGTCTCTATCCTCAAGGAGGGTTACACTCTTCCCTTCAAGCAGAGACCCCTTTTGGTCAGATTCCCCTTGGTTCAAAGTGGTTACGCCAGTCCTATAAAGAATCTGTTGTTAAAAGAGGCTCTCTTAAATCTAAAAAGGAAGTTGGTAGTAGAAAAAGTGGTTGTCAAGTCGTCCCTGGCTTTTTACAACCGTCTTTTCCTGGTTCCGAAACCAAACAAGAAATGGAGGCCAATCTTGGATCTGAGTCAGTTAAATGTATTCCTCAACATAGGCACTTTCAAAATGGAAACCCCGACGACGATCCGGTTGTCCTTGAAAACAGGAGAGTGGGTCACATCGCTGGACTTCAGCGACGCATACTTCCACATCCAAATTGCCCAAAGGTCAAGAAAGTATCTCAGGTTCTTCCTGTTCAATCAAACCTTTCAGTTCACAGCTCTTCCCTTCGGGTTGGCCACAGCTCCCCTGGAGTTTACCAAGGTGGTCAAAGAAGTGAAACTCATGGCTCAAGCGAAGGGTATCAGAATCCACCAGTACCTAGACGACTGGTTACTGCGAGCCCCTTCCCCGGAAATCTGCCTACAACATACCCAGACCCTCTTGGCCCTATGTCGGCAGTTAGGTTGGGTGGTAAATATGACCAAATCAGAGTTGGTTCCCAAACAGGTCTTCAATTTTGTGGGTTACCGGTTCGACCTGATCAGCGGTCGAGTTCTGCCCACTCAAGACCGGTGGGAAACCCTTCAGGAGAAGTTGAGGATCATAAAAGGCCATCACCAGTGTACGGTTCGTCAATTCATGTCCTTAATAGGCCTCCTGACGGCCACCGAGAAACAAGTGTGTGCGGGTCCCCTTCATATGAGGCACATTCAATGGCATCTGAAGAAAAACTGGCATGTCCCGGAAATCCTAGAGAAAGTGATTCCAGTCCCTCAGTCACTCCACCCTCATTTGGACTGGTGGTTGAACGAAACCAATGTACTGGGAGGTCAACCCCTGCACCCTCTTCAGCAGGCCATTCAACTGTTTACAGACGCCTCAAACGAAGGTTGGGGCGCACACTTAGGGGACTTCACTGCAAGAGGCGTTTGGTCTCCTCTGGAAATTCTCCTTCACATAAATTTTCTCGAACTAAAGGCAGTTTTCTTGGCCATACAACAGTTCGAGCATCTGTGCAAGGATCAGCTTGTTCTTGTTGCAACGGACAACATGACAGTGGTCGCGTACATAAACAAGCAGGGGGGTATGAGGTCAGGCTCTCTTTGTGCCCTCCTGTGGAGACTTCTGTCCTGATGCCACCCCGAGGCATAACCCTGAGGGCAAGGCACATTCCAGGTCACTTGAATGTGATAGCGAACAAACTGTCCAGACACAACCAAGTGATTCAAACAGAGTGGTCCCTATCTCAGCAGGTGTTCACTCTCTTGTGTTCCAGGTGGACCCAACCTCAGGTGGATTTATTTGCAACCCGGTTCAATCACAAGCTACCACAGTTTGTCTCACCGGTACCAGACTCGACAGCCTGGGCAGTCGATGCCCTGAGTCTACAGTGGGATCAATTGGAGGCGTACGCCTTTCCCCCATTGTCTCTGCTCCCCCAGGTAATCTCAAAGTTGAGGGATTAGGGCTGTCGCAGGATGATCCTCATTCCCCCAGGATGGCCAAACATGCCTTGGTTTTGGGACCTAGTGAACCTGTCAGTTCAGATTCCCTTCAGGCTTCCCCTGGTACGGGATCTAGTGACTCAACCCTTCAACGGGATGGTATACAGGAATCTCACCAACCTCAATCTTCATGCTTGGCTCCTAGAAGCCTTGTCATCTAAGAACGCGGTTTCTCTGATGAAGTGGCAGCAAGAATTGAGGCTCCTCAGAGAAGCTCAACCAGAGCCATATATAAGTCAAAGTGCGCCATTTTTCTTAAATGGTGCCAGTCACACGAGGTGGACTTCCGGGCGCCCTCTGTAAACCAGATCGCAGATTTTCTTCTTCACCTTTTCAAAGAAAGAAATCTGCAACCCAGTACCATTGAGGGCTATAGAACGGCCATTGCCGACATGGTGGGCAATGATAGGATCAACAATAGTACAAATGACAACCTCACCCGTCTTCTGGACAGCTTTCATAGGGATAGGCCCAAGGGAAGGCGAGGTGTCCCCTCCTGGAACCTTTTGCTGGTGCTCCACCAGCTTACTAAGGCTCCTTTTGAACCCTTAAGGAAGGCCTCTCTTAAAGATCTGACTTTTAAGACTGTCTTCCTTCTAGCCCTTGGTTCAGGCAAGAGATGTAGTGAGATCCATGCCTGGTTGTACAAGAATATCAGACATCAAGAAAACTGGAGTCAGGTCTCCCTTTACCCGTCTCCCAGCTTTCTCTCCAAGAACCAGTTGGCTCGGGATGGCCCGGCTTCAGTTGCTCCCATGGTCATTCCCGCGTTAGCCCTGACTCTGGATCGGTCACTGTCTGAGGACAGGTCCCTCTGTCTGGTTAGGGCTCTGCAATATTATCTAGACAAAACCAAAGATCTCCGACAAGGAAAGGACTTGGTATTTGTGTCCTTCAGGAAGCGCTTTCATAAGGACATTGTCCCTGCCACGATCTCTTCCTGGATTAAACAGACGGTACTTTTGTGTTATCAACTCTCAGACCAATCGGCTCAAGAGTTACATCAAGTTAGAGCTCATGATGTTCAGGCCTTCGCAGCTTCTCAGGCCTTTCAAGGAGGAATTTCTCTAGATCAGATCCTTTCGGCTTGTCATTGGAAAGCCCACAATACTTTCACCCAGTTCTATATGAAGGACTTAGCTTGGGCAGACTCTGAGGTGTATCATTTGGGCCCCGTGGTGGCAGCCCAACAAATTCAAGGGAATCAATGAATCCGACTCCTGTTTTCTTTGTGCATAGTGTATATTCTGTGTATATATAGCTAAAAAAAATCCTTCAACTATCTGTAACTCCTGGTCGTCCATGATCCAAAGTGGGTCCAGGAGTGAAGCAAGGTAGTTTTTATGGTTCCTGTTCGTCTTCCTCGTTAAGTCAGAACTCTCAGCTCCCCTAGATCCTTTCGTACTGGCTAACTGATTCCGTACTGGATCTTTGCGTAAAGAGGGGGGGCACGGGGTCGATCCTAGAAGTGGGCTATCCTAGCCATCACCGGATACTCCTTGGGCACTTATATATATTTAGAGTTCTTAGGAATTTCCCTTTCTGAGGCTACCCTCCATCCAGTGGGTAGTTATTCTGCATCTGTCCACTAGGTAAGATGTATTAACGCAATAAAATAGAAAATTTTAGGTAAATTAAATTTTTATAAGTTAATACCTTACCTAGTGGACAGGGGGATTCCCACCCTACCTTCCCCGCTAAGCTTAGCCAAGGGAAATTTTTAAGGTAGTATAACAAAAAGAGGAAGAGCGCATGCACAGTGCACCGGTAGGGAGGCTATACAGCCCCCTGGCGAATGAACAGGACACTACCGGTCCCGGCCAGAGCCCAGCTCAGGACGTTTTTTTCTAACGTTTGGCGAGACCGGCAAGGTGCCGGACAATTGCATCTGTCCACTAGGTAAGGTATTAACTTATAAAAATTCCATCCAAAGTTGGTGCCTTTGGTAATGGGGCACTACCTCAAGTATTCACTAACCTGTTCACACTTTGGTTATCAGTCATTAGTGATGGTTGAGTATCGGCTACATGACCTAAGTATTGAGTAACTGGCTCATGAGGAAAATTTGCATTGTCAATTTGTCTTATACCCTGTGGTTGCACATGTTTTGAAAAACCAGAAAATCCTTGTGTCCGCTCAGTACCAGACACGTGAAGTGGTTGAGGTACTGGTTGCCTTGGTTGACTCACCTGTTGTGATTGATACAGATTTTGTTACAATGGAACTCTATCCTGACTTGGTTGATTGGGGTGACTCACTAAGTCATCAACCGCTGGTTGAGTGAAAGCAACATTGAACTGATTTTTATCAACTGGCATATCCAATTGAGGTGGCAGCCTAGAGAAATCAACAGTTTTTATTGTAGTAGGTACGGGGGTAGGCCTAATACTTTGGTACTCTGTTGTATCAAGATCTAAATATGAAGAGTCTGGACCAACAGACTCAATACCTTTGTATTGTTTGGGTTTCACATCGGGTCTACTTTCTACATCTTGATTTTCATCAAGTTGAGTACTTACTTGAGTACTAGCTTCTCTGCGAAGTGACTTTCTCAACTCTTTGCTAGTTTGAACCAGGTTCTCAGTAACATTTTGGAACTGTTTGACAATTGTTTTTGCAGTATCTTCTACTGACTAGATGTTAACATCACTTTTGAAATCAATTTTGTCTGCTACTTTACCTATCTCTTCTCTTATCTGAACTTGGTTCAGCCTCACCTCATACGTACCTTGGTGAACGGCACCTTGGACTTTGTGTACTTTTTTACTCAAAGTATTCGATACACCTTGCAAGCTACGATCCAAAGTTTTAACATCAATTTTTGTCTCCATAGCAACTGAGTGAACGTCTTTTGTTACATGCGAACATTCATCTATGAACGACAAGCAAGTGTCACTTTTCTCCATCAATTCACTAACCGCTGAGCGAACAACCCTTTGACGTTCTGCAGATTGATACAATGTGCCATTGCACTCATCCAACCTATCTCTCAGCATATCAAAATGTTCATGCTCAGTTTGACGGAAGTTACCCACTAAGTCAGACAGTTCAGTAAGTCGAGTAGCACTCAGTTCGTGAGCATTTTTGGTATCTGACTGCTGCTGAGTGATCTGCGTTTGAATTGCATCAAAGTAGGTATCATGTTCAGTACTCTCTCGTAACCTTGCCCTTTTTTCATTTTCAAATCGCTTTTCCATCAGTTCAATTTTCCTCAAATTTTCCTTGCCTTGTTTTTCCAATCTAGACATAACTCTATCAAATTTGATCTATCAGCTTTGTCCTAAGACATAAAGGGGGAAAGATGGGTGGCAGATCCATAGGGAGGTTCAGAAAAGGGGCCTATAATGGCTCCCTGGGACTGTTTCTAGGTATTTGTCTACATGAATGGGAAGTTTAGTGGCAGAAGCATGATTATCCCTGCCACTCTTAAGACAACTTTCTTTAGAATAGGGGAAATCTAAGGGAAATCCATACTTTAAGAAAGTAGGGAGTTGCCAGTCCCAATATCCCAGGGCTAGTTCTACAAACAACTCAAAAAGAGCCACAATGGCAGAGTGGTAACACTCTCGCCTCCCACCTCTGAGGCTGACGTTCAGTTCCCGGCACGGCTTCAAGTGGGAAAGCTGGTAGTTGCTTGCCGTTGGTCGGCAGTTTACAGTACAGAACCCTGCCTAACTGTATGTACTAGTTTCCTCTGCCCGTAAAACTACCTGTCCTGATATGACCTGTACAGTGTTGAAAGCGACGTTAAACCCCAAAACAAATAAAATAAATAAAACTCAAACAATTCAAATGTAATTTTTGATGGCAGGAGGATGCGAGCATCCTGGAAATTATATTTACCAATGTTCCTAACCATGTGATGTACAGCCACTGGGTCATAATTATCTGAAGGAATGACTTTAGGTTGCAAAGAAATGTCTGTATATCTTTAGGCCAAATCATTGATGGGAAGAAAGCCTAAGGCATTCTTTTGTTGCTTTAAACATAGTCTTAAATCTATACTTTTATTGCGTTAATACATCCTATCCAATGGACAATTGCTTTACCGGTCGGCGCGACCGGTCCCGCCAAACGTCAGAAAAAGACGTCCTGTATATAATACCGGCAGGACCGGCCAGGAGAGTGCATTCACCAGGTGGCGCATCGTACTTCCTCTTCCTGTCTAGACATCGTGACGTCATAGCATCTTTTTTGTTTGGCGCGTGGAGAGTGAAGACATGTTTTCTCGACAAGCGAATTTTTTGTTCTACATCGAACGCAACATGTTAATTTCACCTTTAAAGTGATTTAGAAGTATTATCTAACTATGTCATCTCCAGGACAAAGACGAGGCTCCTGCGGACACGCTATGGCTGGGTTTGGCTCCCACTCCAAGTGTGCACATTGTAGGGACAAAGGGCTAGACGACGACCCCTGCGTCCAGAAGAAAGAATGTGCTGTAGAGGGTTTACCCCTGAACAGAACCTGCAATTGTCTACCCCTACTTATAGAGATAGGAAAGATAAGAAGGCGACTGCATCCTCCTCCACCCCCACTCTCGTGGACCCTGCACACGTTAGGGATAGCAACCCAGCCTGTTCAGGCCCCCGGTTCGTTCCCTGAAGTTCAGCCAACCGGTGAGGGAGATGTGAGTGCAGCTTCTGATAGTGAAGCTGACCAGCTCAGTGTTACCAGTTCCCTGGATGAGGAGATCCACCGGGACCGGTCAGCAGACAGAGATGTCTCCAGAGATGAACCTGACAGTGAACCTACTGAGGAGGCCAACTACAGGGAAACTATAAGGGGTGTGAGAAGTTTCATGAACTGGCACAAGGTTCCCGAGTTTGAAACTGTGTCCTCCACTGCTGATGACAATCCTTTTGCCGGTGCACGTGTTAGACCAACCGGTAAAGTGTCTGTGAAACTCCCTGTGGACGACTGGTTGTGTCGTAAGATGTCCAGCCTTAACCAGACACTCACAGAGGGCTACCCAACTAGAAATACAGACAATACCGGCCTCCTCAGAGATCAGTTCATTAAAACTCCCAGATCTTCCAGATGGTACAGGATGCATGCTGAGAAGGACATTGAGAGTACATCAGTACGCACCTGGTCACCGGACCCGGCCAAACTCAACCATTCCTTCAGCAGGGTGGCTCGAAGAAATTTACCTACTGCCCCACCCTCCCGGGCCTTCAGTAAAGATCTGCTCAGGAGGTGGGAGAGAGCAGCAAGGGAACAGACAATAATGTGCAACCAAGCTGCTGGGTTATCAAGGTGTTTGACTAGAGTTCAAGACTCTATGGCCACTCAGCTCAAAACCCTACGTCTGGACAGTAAGGGCAAGTCATCAGAGAAGATGAAGCAAGCTGTTAATGAACTGGAGTATCTGACCACTTTCAACCGGTTAGTCTCACAGGCCATGGCCAGAACCATGCAGGATTTATCCGAAGGCATTTTTATCAACATGGCCAACTTCACTCTGGCTCGCAGGGATAGCTATCTGGACTACCTACACTCTGGAGTGAAGCAAGATACTGTAAACGCCTTAAGAACGTCTCCAGTACATCTCAACGCACTGTTTCCAGATCAGCTTATTGCCAAGGCTGAAGAGGAAATCAGTAAGACTGAAGAGAGGCGTTCGTCGGGTAAATCACACCGGCAGCAAAATCGTTTCCACCCTTACTCTGCAAGTGACAAGTCTACGAGTCACCACGACAGGAAATCTACCCTTCCGGCTTGGAAACAGATTAAAGACAAGCAACAAGCCAGGAAAGGTTGTGGCAAGGCCTCAACATTCTCCCAGAAGCCTGCCAAGGGGTTCAAGTCTCATAAATGACAATCACTGTGTAATTTCTGTGACCGGTCAGAAGAACTCTGTACATGTTACCGGTCAGAGAACAGCAAAGTGACTTTAAATTTCAATGTAGACTCTCATGTTGCAAATGCTCATATTGTCACCGGGTTGCCACAAAGGAAAGGCGTAAATCCCACCTTTTGTCAAATGTACACAGAAATAAAATATGTGAAAAATGTTTCTTGTGTAGGTCACTTTAGATCTTGTCACCAATGCCCAACATGCTGTTATAGATCCTCCTGTAAGGGTGAGGTTAAACCAGTGTTGGAAAAAATGGGTTTGAGTCCTTGGGTTCGAGTCCAAAAGTAGTCACCACACTAAGGGAGGGTTATACTCTCCCGTTCCGGTACAGACCCTACTTGACAAGTAATAAGCAACTACCACAATCCAACCAAATAGTCCTTTCTTATGGAGGCACTGTATCAGCTGATAAACAAAAATCCAGTCGAACCGGTAGAAAACCAAAATTCACTGGGTTTTTACAACTAGCTATTTTTGGTACCCAAACCCAACAACCGGTGGAGACCCATCCTGGACCTGAGCACCTTGAACACCTTTTTAAACACAGAGTCGTTCAAGATGGAGACCCCAGAGACAATAAGAACCTCCCTACAGGCAGGGGAGTGGGTCACATCCATAGATTTCAAAGACGCATACTTCCACATACCAATTCACAGTCAGTCCAGGAAGTACATGCGTTTTCATCTCCAGGGTCGGTCTTACCAGTTCAAAGCCCTACCCTTTGGTCTATCCACAGCCCCCATGGAGTTCACAGTGGTGGCCAAAGAGGTCAAACTCATGGCACTTCAGAAGGGTATAAGGACCCAACAGTACCTAGACGACTGGCTGGTGAGAGCCTCTACCCACGACACTTGTCTCCAGCATACTCAAACCCTGGTCACACTTTGTCAGGAACTAGGGTGGCTGGTGAACAAGAAAAAATCAGAACTGGCCCCCAAACAGGTCTTCAACTTTGTAGGTTATCAGTTCGATCTCAAAGAGGGCAAGGTCAGACCAAGAGGAGAACGTTGGCAGGCCTTGACAGACAAGATCAGATCAATACTGTCGGATCCGGTTTGCCCAGTCCGACAATTCATGTCCCTCATCGGTCTACTCACAGCAACACAAAAGCAAGTCCACTTAGGGCGACTACACATGAGACCCATACAGTGGCACTTGAAAAATAACTGGAGGGTCCCAGAATCACTGGAAAAGGTGATCCCGGTCCCCAAGTCCCTCCACCCCCATCTAAGGTGGTGGCTGGAGGAAAGCAATGTGCTACTAGGTCAACTATTACACCCTCTAAAACATGCTCTGCAAATATTTACAGACGCATCAAAAGAAGGGTGGGGTGCTCACTTAGACGAGCACACTGCAAGGGGAACTTGGTCCCTTCCAGAGAGCAAGCTGCACATAAATCACTTAGAGCTAAAAGCAGTGTTTCTAGCTCTAAAAGAGTTTCGAACCCTCTGTTACAACAAGACAGTACTGATAGCTACAGACAACACAACAGTGGTTGCCTATATCAACAAAGAGGGGGGGTGAAGTCGGGATCACTGTGTGTCATACTGTGGAGAATCCTGTCCTGGTGTACCAGACAGCAGATAACCCTCAGGGCACGTCACATCCCCGGCCGGCTGAACGTGATAGCAGACAAGCTATCCAGACTTGGCCAGACCATTCAAACAGATTGGTCACTTCATCCAGAAGTGTTCTAAGCTGTATGCTCAAGGTGGCACCAGCCAAAAGTGGACCTGTTTGCCACCAGGTTTAACAACAAACTGCCACAGTTTGTGTCACCGGTGCCAGACCCCCAGGCTTGGGCAGTGGATGCACTCAGCCTCTCCTGGGAGGACCTGGACCCATATGCCTTTCCACCAGCAGCCATCTTGGGCAAAGTGGTGGAGAAGTTACAGGACTACCCTTGCAACAGAATAATTCTGATTGCCCCAGGGTGGCCCAACATGCCCTGGTTCTGGGATCTAGTGGCAATGTCCAGTCAAATCCCACTGTGCCTGCCCAACATACCACACCTGGTATCTCAGCCATTCAACCAGGTCCTTCACAGGAACCTGTCAAATCTGAACTTACATGCCTGGCTCCTAGAGCCTCAGCAATCAAGGAGCAGGGCTTCTCTGAGGCAGTGGCAGCACGAATTGAGGCTCCTCAAAGAGGATCAACCAGATCTGTCTATGAGGCAAAGTGGACCATTTTTACAAAGTGGTGCCTCAGTAATCAGGTGGACTTCAGGGCACCACCTCTGAAAGCCATTGCTGACTTCCTCCTGCACTTGTTTCAGGACAAGAAGTTGCAACCAGGCACTATTGATGGCTACACATCAGCCATTGCTGACAAACTGGGCAATTCCACCATTAATGTCAGCAAGGATGAAAATCTCACTTGTCTCCTGGACAGTTTCCATAGAGACATAAACCCAACAACCGGTGGAGACCCATCCTGGACCTGAGCACCTTGAACACCTTTTTAAACACAGAGTCGTTCAAGATGGAGACCCCAGAGACAATAAGAACCTCCCTACAGGCAGGGGAGTGGGTCACATCCATAGATTTCAAAGACGCATACTTCCACATACCAATTCACAGTCAGTCCAGGAAGTACATGCGTTTTCATCTCCAGGGTCGGTCTTACCAGTTCAAAGCCCTACCCTTTGGTCTATCCACAGCCCCCATGGAGTTCACAGTGGTGGCCAAAGAGGTCAAACTCATGGCACTTCAGAAGGGTATAAGGACCCAACAGTACCTAGACGACTGGCTGGTGAGAGCCTCTACCCACGACACTTGTCTCCAGCATACTCAAACCCTGGTCACACTTTGTCAGGAACTAGGGTGGCTGGTGAACAAGAAAAAATCAGAACTGGCCCCCAAACAGGTCTTCAACTTTGTAGGTTATCAGTTCGATCTCAAAGAGGGCAAGGTCAGACCAAGAGGAGAACGTTGGCAGGCCTTGACAGACAAGATCAGATCAATACTGTCGGATCCGGTTTGCCCAGTCCGACAATTCATGTCCCTCATCGGTCTACTCACAGCAACACAAAAGCAAGTCCACTTAGGGCGACTACACATGAGACCCATACAGTGGCACTTGAAAAATAACTGGAGGGTCCCAGAATCACTGGAAAAGGTGATCCCGGTCCCCAAGTCCCTCCACCCCCATCTAAGGTGGTGGCTGGAGGAAAGCAATGTGCTACTAGGTCAACTATTACACCCTCTAAAACATGCTCTGCAAATATTTACAGACGCATCAAAAGAAGGGTGGGGTGCTCACTTAGACGAGCACACTGCAAGGGGAACTTGGTCCCTTCCAGAGAGCAAGCTGCACATAAATCACTTAGAGCTAAAAGCAGTGTTTCTAGCTCTAAAAGAGTTTCGAACCCTCTGTTACAACAAGACAGTACTGATAGCTACAGACAACACAACAGTGGTTGCCTATATCAACAAAGAGGGGGGGGTGAAGTCGGGATCACTGTGTGTCATACTGTGGAGAATCCTGTCCTGGTGTACCAGACAGCAGATAACCCTCAGGGCACGTCACATCCCCGGCCGGCTGAACGTGATAGCAGACAAGCTATCCAGACTTGGCCAGACCATTCAAACAGATTGGTCACTTCATCCAGAAGTGTTCTAAGCTGTATGCTCAAGGTGGCACCAGCCAAAAGTGGACCTGTTTGCCACCAGGTTTAACAACAAACTGCCACAGTTTGTGTCACCGGTGCCAGACCCCCAGGCTTGGGCAGTGGATGCACTCAGCCTCTCCTGGGAGGACCTGGACCCATATGCCTTTCCACCAGCAGCCATCTTGGGCAAAGTGGTGGAGAAGTTACAGGACTACCCTTGCAACAGAATAATTCTGATTGCCCCAGGGTGGCCCAACATGCCCTGGTTCTGGGATCTAGTGGCAATGTCCAGTCAAATCCCACTGTGCCTGCCCAACATACCACACCTGGTATCTCAGCCATTCAACCAGGTCCTTCACAGGAACCTGTCAAATCTGAACTTACATGCCTGGCTCCTAGAGCCTCAGCAATCAAGGAGCAGGGCTTCTCTGAGGCAGTGGCAGCACGAATTGAGGCTCCTCAAAGAGGATCAACCAGATCTGTCTATGAGGCAAAGTGGACCATTTTTACAAAGTGGTGCCTCAGTAATCAGGTGGACTTCAGGGCACCACCTCTGAAAGCCATTGCTGACTTCCTCCTGCACTTGTTTCAGGACAAGAAGTTGCAACCAGGCACTATTGATGGCTACACATCAGCCATTGCTGACAAACTGGGCAATTCCACCATTAATGTCAGCAAGGATGAAAATCTCACTTGTCTCCTGGACAGTTTCCATAGAGACATAAACCCAACAACCGGTGGAGACCCATCCTGGACCTGAGCACCTTGAACACCTTTTTAAACACAGAGTCGTTCAAGATGGAGACCCCAGAGACAATAAGAACCTCCCTACAGGCAGGGGAGTGGGTCACATCCATAGATTTCAAAGACGCATACTTCCACATACCAATTCACAGTCAGTCCAGGAAGTACATGCGTTTTCATCTCCAGGGTTGGTCTTACCAGTTCAAAGCCCTACCCTTTGGTCTATCCACAGCCCCCATGGAGTTCACAGTGGTGGCCAAAGAGGTCAAACTCATGGCACTTCAGAAGGGTATAAGGACCCAACAGTACCTAGACGACTGGCTGGTGAGAGCCTCTACCCACGACACTTGTCTCCAGCATACTCAAACCCTGGTCACACTTTGTCAGGAACTAGGGTGGCTGGTGAACAAGAAAAAATCAGAACTGGCCCCCAAACAGGTCTTCAACTTCGTAGGTTATCAGTTCGACCTCAAAGAGGGCAAGGTCAGACCAAGAGGAGAACGTTGGCAGGCCTTGACAGACAAGATCAGATCAATACTGTCGGATCCGGTTTGCCCAGTCCGACAATTCATGTCCCTCATCGGTCTACTCACAGCAACACAAAAAGCAAGTCCACTTAGGGCGACTACACATGAGACCCATACAGTGGCACTTGAAAAATAACTGGAGGGTCCCAGAATCACTGGAAAAGGTGATCCCGGTCCCCAAGTCCCTCCACCCCCATCTAAGGTGGTGGCTGGAGGAAAGCAATGTGCTACTAGGTCAACCATTACACCCCCTAAAACATGCTCTGCAAATATTTATAGACGCATCAAAAGAAGGGTGGGGTGCTCACTTAGACGAGCACACTGCAAGGGGAACTTGGTCCCTTCCAGAGAGCAAGCTGCACATAAATCACTTAGAGCTAAAAGCAGTGTTTCTAGCTCTAAAAGAGTTTCGAACCCTCTGTTACAACAAGACAGTACTGATAGCTACAGACAACACAACAGTGGTTGCCTATATCAACAAAGAGGGGGGGGAGAATTCGGGATCACTGTGTGTCTTACTGTGGAGAATCCTGTCCTGGTGTACCAGACAGCAGATAACCCTCAGGGCACGTCACATCCCCGGCCGGCTGAACGTGATAGCAGACAAGCTATCCAGACTTGGCCAGACCATTCAAACAGAGTGGTCACTTCATCCAGAAGTGTTCTAAGCTGTATGCTCAAGGTGGCACCAGCCAAAAGTGGACCTGTTTGCCACCAGGTTCAACAACAAACTGCCACAGTTTGTGTCACCGGTGCCAGACCCCCAGGCTTGGGCAGTGGATGCACTCAGCCTCTCCTGGGAGGACCTGGACCCATATGCCTTTCCACCAGCAGCCATCTTGGGCAAAGTGGTGGAGAAGTTACAGGACTACCCTTGCAACAGAATAATTCTGATTGCCCCAGGGTGGCCCAACATGCCCTGGTTCTGGGATCTAGTGGCAATGTCCAGTCAAATCCCACTGTGCCTGCCCAACATACCAAACCTGGTATCTCAGCCATTCAACCAGGTCCTTCACAGGAACCTGTCAAATCTGAACTTACATGCCTGGCTCCTAGAGCCTCAGCAATCAAGGAGCAGGGCTTCTCTGAGGCAGTGGCAGCACGAATTGAGGCTCCTCAAAGAGGATCAACCAGATCTGTCTATGAGGCAAAGTGGACCATTTTTACAAAGTGGTGCCTCAGTAATCAGGTGGACTTCAGGGCACCACCTCTGAAAGTCATTGCTGACTTCCTCCTGCACTTGTTTCAGGACAAGAAGTTGCAACCAGGCACTATTGATGGCTACAGATCAGCCATTGCTGACAAACTGGGCAATTCCACCATTAATGTCAGCAAGGATGAAAATCTCACTCGTCTCCTGGACAGTTTCCATAGAGACAGATCCAAGGGCAGGAGGGGCATACCCTCCTGGAACCTTTCTCTGGTACTTCACCAGGTGACAAAGGATCCCTTTGAACCCCTAAAAGAGGCCTCCTTGAAACATCTGACCTTCAAGACTGTTTTCTTGCTGGCCTTAGGTTCTGGTAAACGCAGGAGTGAGATCCATGCTTGGTTACATAAGAACATCAGACACCAGTCAGACTGGTCTAAGGTGTCTTTGTACCCCTCACCCAGCTTCCTATCCAAGAATCAGCTGGCCAAGGAGGGTCCAGACAGTGTGGCTCCAGTGGTCATTCCAGCCCTGGCACCATCTCTGGATAAGTCACTCAAGGGTGATAGGTCCCTATGTCCAATTAGAGCCCTACACTACTACTTGGACAGGACCTCAGTCCTTGAGCAGAATAAGGAGATGGTTTTTGTCTCCTTCAAGAAAGGTTTTGACAAAGACATCTCACCTGCCACCATCTCCTCATGGATCAAACAGACTGTGATTCTGTGCTATGAGCTCTCCGACCAGGAGGCCCTCTCCTTACATCAGGTTAAAGCCCATGATGTTAGGGCCTTTGCTGCCTCTAAGGCTTTCCAATCAGGGATCTCCTTAGACCAGATATTGTCAGCCTGCCACTGGAAATCTCACAACACCTTCACTCAGTTTTATTTGAAGGATGTTGCCTGGGCTGACTCAAAGCTTTTCCACCTGGGACCTGTAGTGGCTGCCCAGCAGGTGCACCACCAGGCCCAGAAGTGAGGAGTTGTATATATGTAAATATGTACATATTGTAAATATGCCAGATATGTACATAGTGTAAATAGTTTTCAATGTACATATTTTATAAAATAAAAAAAACAAAAAAAAAACTGTGACTTGCTTCCTTTGGGAAGTTTATTTCTTCTGGGACTGAACTCAGCCCCTCTCTCTCTCTCTCTCTCTCTCTATCTTTCCCTTCTCAGACCAACCCTGGAAAGGAAAGAAAAAAAGGGGGGCAAAGTCGGTAGACTCCCGGTTAACTAACCGGTGAGTTGGTAGCCGACCTTGACCTCTCAGGGTTCCCTGACCCTAGGTCAAATGGGCCTGCACAATTTTGTTTTGTTATGAGTTCACTTAAGTCCCTAGCTGCTTACCCGCCTACCAAGCGGTAGTTATTCAGAAATTGTCCATTGGATAGGATGTATTAACACAATAAAATTGCAAATTTAATAAGCAAATTAAATTTTTATAAGTTAATACCCTATCCAATGGACAGGCAAGGCCCACCCAACCGGCCCCGCTATCAGCTTACTAGGACTAGACACGAAAAAGATGCTATGACATCATGATGTCTAGACAGGAAGAGGAAGTACGATACGCCACCTGGCGAATGCACTCTCCTGGCCAGTCCTGCCGGTATTATATACAGGATGTCTTTTTCTGGCGTTTGGCGGGACCGGTCGCGCCGACCGGTAAAGCAATTGTCCATTGGATAGGGTATTAACTTATAAAAATTTAATTTACTTATTAACATTTGCAAATTTGTCTGTAATTGCTTGTAAATTAATCTTCTTAATAGTATTCTTACCCATTCTGGTAAGTTTTATTATATGCTTTGACTTTGTCAAATCTGGGTCTGAGTTATGTGAAGCCTATCAATGTTTGTACTAGCTACTTCATGACAAGTATGTAAAATCTCCACTTGGCGATTACTATCATGCACAAAGCCTTCACATTTCTCTCCAGGTGAAACATGTGCATCACATGACCCTTCACATGCTAAAGCCAAAGCATCCACACTAAATGAATTGTTGTCCCGAGTGCTTGATTATTTTTATGCATCCCCCTACTGTTACAATATTCCAAACAACCAATACTCTGTACACAAGTGATTAAGTCTCTAGAGGGTGAATCCTCAGTAATGTCATAATTCTGGACTGAATCATGTTCTTTGTTATACTGATCTTGTGTGATCCTGGGTTCCACATGCCTCTCTTGTTCAGACACCTTTTGGTCTTGCACTTTTACATCATCATTTTTAACACATGACCACCCTTTCTCTTATTACCTGTATTCATACCACTATTGGTTGATTTGCCTCCTCTAGATGGACCCTGTCAAAGTAAATGTTGAATTTCATTCTCATCTAAATCCCCTAATATGGCAAAGCGATTTGTATCAACAGAAGGGTTCAAATTAACATCAATTTGCCTACCTAAACAGACAGAGGGCTGTGTATACCCCTGTTGTTTACCAATAGTGATGTAAACATTGCTGTTATAAAACATCCTAGTTTCCACAAAACCAGACCTATGTGAACTTCTAGGTTCTAGTTTACCAACACTGTTGCTCCTAAAAAGATCCATTTGCCTGCACAAGCTCTTGCTATCTAAATTGCTATCTACCCTAGAATTGTAAAAAAAAACCATTAACAGTGAAACCATGAGCAACTTTGATAGTTTTTTTGGAGCTTTTGTGCATTATTTTTTGGTATGCATTTCATGTCTATTGAAAGTAGAGAAACAATGTTGGCAACTCTGTTTGAGTAGCATGTTCTGCCACTCATGATCAGTATTGAAGAACACTTATTATACTTAAAACAAGACACTACTTTTGTGATGGATCTCTCCCCAGCTGCACCATGGAAAGCAGAAGATGTTTGAGCATACTGTTTCAAAATTTTGTTGACCTCTTTCAAATTACTCCAATTAACTACATCACCTTGCATCCAATGTAATAAGACATTGTGGGCACCCTTAGCTGACTCCCAACTGTAATTACATGCATCCTGTAAAAGTTCAGTTAAATACTCTACCATATTCTCTCTAATGGTGGCATCCTGCTCCTCTTGGTGTATTTTGAGAAAGCCCAACATCCACTGGCAAGTGGCAAGCTGGTCATAGGATGGGACCACAAAGGCTGCCTACAAAGGCTAAATCTTGTGGCTATTTAAGTTTCTGATTAGCATCTTTGTGAACCTTTTTCTGGATAGTCTTTAATAAAAATGTCTAGGTTACCTGGTGAAACATGAACTGCATTTTCTAACTCTTGATAATGTCTGTTGACCTTGTGATGTGTTGCCTGAGAATTTTGTAGTGTCTGCAAGGAAGGTATAAGTGTGACCTCTTGTTCTGTCACACCAGCAGGCTGCACACTTGAAGTGGTCATGACCCCTTGTCCCAAGATGTGCTGAGCCTGAGTCGTAAGTTGTGGTACCTGATTGTTCAGCATTTGGGTACCTGTAGAAAGTAAAGGAGAAGTGTCAGGGATTTATTTCCGACCTAGGGAATAACATTTGTCAGATACAAGTGGCAGTGTTTTGGTTTGGGCACTGGCGGTTAACTGCTGTGCATTGCATGCCAGGGCTGCTGCTGCTCCTCCTTGAACCTGCAACTGAGGATGTGAAACAGAAGGCAATGGAAAGGTACCATTTACTGATGACACAATAGTGTTGCTATGTAATGGCATCTGCACATTCTTCAGAATCTGAGTGACAAAACTTTGCTGTGATCCATTAATCATTGGTCAATTGACACCACTGGAACAATTAATAGTGTTCATTGAAGCATGACTGACAGAATGGCTCACCTGTTCCCTTCTGGGTGAAAAATAACATTTTTATGATCTGACTAAATCCGACTTTCTTGAGCCTGTAATTTGGTGGCCATATCTGCTATCATAAGCCTGCCTTTAGCTGCTTGCTCTTCTAAACTGTTGAATCTTTTATTGATATTCTTCAACTCTCTCAATAAAACAATTTCCGTACTAACAGTTTTGTGAGTTGGATCCGAACAGGTACTATCAAACAGACCACTGTCACTCACTTGTCCAGTTGAGTCCTTTGTCTGATAACCAGATACACGTGAATCAGAATGGTGTAAATGACTCACCTGTAAATCAGTGTCCTGGTTGTCATCTGAGTCCTCTATGTTTCCAGATCTCAGGGGGTGCTTCCTGTGCAACAGTGGCTCATGCAAAGACCATCACCCACTGCGGTCCTTGGCTGCCATCCTGTTGTGAATCAATGTCTGTGATATGTAAAACTACAGTATAAAAGACACAGGTAAAATTCCAATCAATAAACATAAGATCACATAAAATGTTTAAGAATTCGAATTGAAACAGAGAAAGCCAAATAAATTTTTTTCCAAAATTTTTGTAACAATCTTTGATCAAGTTTAATTCAAATAATAAACAAATACAGGCGGGAAACAGGCCTAGCCATAAAAATAGTGCCTGAGTCATACTAATGCACAAAACTACCTAAAGCCAGCGATCCACGTTACCCTGTGATGGTAAGGTAGCTACCCACATCACCTCTTCTTACTCTCATATTGTGCAGTGATGACTTCCATCTTGTAGAAATGCATATGTAGTCGATTTTATTTTACATCATGCCATCTTGGCATCTAATTAATCACCATGGATTTATGGAATCTCAGCTGAGTTCTTGAAAGTTTTTTTTTGTTGAAAAAATTGGTGACAACTGCAACCAGTATGTGTTACTTAAAGTGAGAGCTGTCAAGTTAATTAAGAAAAAGTGTGATTATTTTCCTGCCAAAAGAAGACAATGACCAGAACTCGATAACAAGAATTCAGAAGAATTGTACTGTGTCACCAGCTTTGGTTAAAGACTGAAGCGGATGAAATTCAAAGGGACAAAAATTATGCTGGACATAAATAATTGGCTGACTGGCAGTATTTTTGCAGATCCAGACAATCCTTGAGAAGTACTGAGCCATGGTGAGGCTCCAACTTGTTGAAAAATATAACCTATATCCAATGTACAGGATATGACAAATGGACACAGGAAGACAGAGAGGCAAACACATGAAGTTATCACATACCAAGTTTTTACTAGATGTCAGCACTAAGCAGGGAATTCAATAAAGTGTCTTTTGGGTAACCTACTATAAAACTGATGGTCATATGCCCATATAAGTTAATGCACTGTGCAACATGGTTCCTGTTTTGTCTGCCTCCTCTGTTCATGGAGGAAAGAAGGAACTTTAAGGTCACTTAACCCTACAGATCTTCTTCAGGACTCTTTATATCCACAACCTGAAACCAGAAAAAAAAGTGTTGCAATGGCAATAGTTGCCAGGTACTGTCGAAAATCTAATCAGTTCCAATCTGTGCAGGGGTTAGGAATGCATAGAACCCATAAAAATGTTTGTAAGTCCAAGAAACAGAAAGAAAGTGATGCTGTGGCAATACTTGTTGCAAGTTATTGCCGAAAACTAATCAGCTCCAATCTGTACAGGGGTATGGAATGCAAAGAACCCGTCAAATTATTTATAAGTTCAAGGAACAAAAAAAGGAAGTGTTGCCATGACAACAATTGTTGCCAGGTATTGCCGAAGAACTAATCAGTTCCAATCTGTGCAGGGTTATGGAAGGCAAAGAACCCATAAAATTATTTATAAGTCCAAGAAACAGAAGAAAAGTGTTGCCATGGCAATACTTGTTGCCAGGTATTGTCGAAAAACTAGTCAGCTCCAATCTGTGCAGGGGTTTGGAATGCAAAGAACGCACAAAAATGTTTATATATAGGTCCAAGAAAAATGTAAACTGTTGCCATGGGGTTTGGAATGCAAAGAACCCACAAAAAGATTTTTAAATCCAAGAAACATGAAAAGTGTTGCCAAATACCCACAAAATCACAATTTGGAAAACAATACAGAAAAAGTATTGCCATGGCAACAGCTGTTACCAAAAACTTGCCAAAAAGCATCATCACTACTCTTGTAGTTCCCCTTGCAAGAAATATATCCTGAAAATACTGGTTAAAATCTTTGCATGAGTTTTATTTATAAAGATTCCACCAATTTAAAAGTGAAAAACAACAACAGGAAAAGTGTTGCCATGGCAATAACTGTTGGCAAATGTGGCCTAAAACCAAATCACAAGTTCCTCTTGTAATGAACATATTTTGAAAGTTTTGAATGATGTTAAATGCCCACAAAATAAAAGACCAAGAAACAGAAAAAGTGTTGCCATGAAAACACTTGTTGCAGAAATTGCCAATAAAGCAATCACATACAAGTTCTCATGCCATTAAACCTCCACAGTTATATATACATGCAAAGTTTTAATGAAATTTCTCAAGTTATCTTCAGTATACTCTACACTATACTATATGCTAAATAAAAAACAGAAACTCAACATAATTCTTTTATACATGGGAGTTTAAGGTCACCTTAGAGTAGGACACACCTTGAATACCAGTTACAACAACATGCCAAATTTGAATTGAATCAGTCAACTCATTTTTGAGATTCTGTGTTAAAACAGATAAACCTAAAATCAACATAAGTATGTTGCTAGTGGGAATTTAAGGTCACCTTAAAATAGGGCACACCTTGAGGATCAATTACATCCACATAATAAATTTGAATTTAATCCATCATGCCATTTTTGAGATACTGTCTGAAAAGGAAGTGTGATGACACTGATAATGTGTTATTACTGGGAGTTTAAGATCACCTTAATATATGGCACTTACCTATGGCCAGTTACATATAAAACAAAACTTGAATGAAATTTCTCAAGTTATCTTCAGTATACTCTATGGAAAAATAGAAAACTTAAAGTCAATATAATTCTTTTATACATGAGAGTTAAAGGTCACCTTAAAATAGGACACCCCTTGAATACCAGTTACAACCACATGCCAAATTTGAATTAAATCTGTCAACCCATTTTCGAGATACCGTGTTAAAAGAGATAAACATAAACTCAATATAAGTATGTTACTAGTGGGAATTTAAGGTCACCTTAAAATAGGGCCCACCTTGAGGATCAGTTACAGCTACATGCCAAGTTTGAATTTAATCCATCATGCCATTTTTGAGATACTCTCTGGAAAGGAAGTATGACAACACTGACAATGTGTTATTATTGGGAGTTTAAGGTCACCTTAATATATGACACTTATCCATGGCCAGTTACATATATATGAAAAACTTGAATGAAATTTCTCAAGTTATCTTCAGTATACTCTATGGAAAAATAAAAAAACTAAAACTCAACATAATTCTTTTGTACATGGTAGTTTGAGGTCACCTTAAAATAGGACACCCCTTGAATACCAGTTACAACCACATGCCAAATTTGGATTGAATTCATCAATCCATTTTCTAGATACTGTGTTAAAACAGATAAACCTAAAATCAATATAAGTGTTACTAGTGGGAGTTTAAGGTCACCTTAAAATAGGGTACACCTTGAGGATCAGTTACATCTACATGCCAAGTTTGAATTTAATCCATCAAGCCATTTATAGATACTCTCTGGAAAGGAAGTATGACGACACTGACAATGTGTTATTACTGGGAGTTTAAGGTCACCTTAATATATGACACTTATCCATGGCCAGTTACATATATATGAAAAACTTGAATGAAATTTCTCAAGTTATCTTCAGTATACTCTATGGAAAAATAAAAAAACTAAAACTCAACATAATTCTTTTGTACATGGTAGTTTGAGGTCACTTTAAAATAGGAAACCCCTTGAATACCAGTTACAACCACATGCCAAATTTGAATTGAATCCGTCAATCCATTTTCGAGATACTGTGTTAAAACAGATAAACCTAAAATCAATATAAGTGTTACTAGTGGGAGTTTAAGGTCACCTTAAAATAGGGCACACCTTGAGGATCAGTTACATCTACATGCCAAGTTTGAATTTAATCCATCAAGCCATTTATAGATACTCTCTGGAAAGGAAGTATGACGACACTGACAATGTGTTATTACTGGGAGTTTAAGGTCACCTTAATATATGACACTTATCCATGGCCAGTTACATATACATGCAAAGCTTGAATGAAATTTCTCAAGTTATCTTCAGTATACTCTGTGGAAAAATAAAAAACTAAAACTCAACATAATTCTTTTGTACATGGGAGTTTAAGATCACCTTAAAATAGGACACCCCTTGAATACCAGTTACAACCACATGCCAAATTTGAATTGAATCCGTCAACCCATTTTCTAGATACTGTCTGGAAACGGAAAAAACTTAAAATCAATGTTACTAGTGGGAGTTTAAGGTCACCTTAAAATAGGGCACACCTTGTGGACCAGTTACATCCAATGCCAAATTTAATCCATCACGCCATTTTTGTGATACTGTCTGGAAAGGAAGTGTGACAACACTGATGTGTTATTACTGGGAGTTTAAGGTCACCTTAATATATGGCACTTACCTATGGCCAGTTACATATACATGCAAAATTTGAATGAAATTTCTCAAGGTATCTTCAGTATACTCTATGGAAAAATAAAAAACTGGAACTCAACATAAAACTTTTATAAATGGGAGTTTAAGGTCACCTTAAAATAGGACATGCCTTTAATACCAGTTACAACAACATGCCAAATGAGAATAGATCTGTCAACCCATTTTCGAGATACTGTATGGAAACAGAAAAACTTAAAATCAATATAAGTATGTTACTAGTGGGAGTTTAAGCTCACCTTAAAATAGGGCATACCTTGAAGATCAGTTACATCCACATGCCAAATATGAATTTAATCCATCATGCCATTTCTGAGATACTGTCTGGAAAGGAAGTGTGACGACAACACTCACAATGTGTTATTTCTGGGAGTTTAAGGTCACCTTAATGTGTGGTACTTATCTATGGCCAGTTACATATACATGCCAAATGTGAATAAATCTGTCAACCCATTTTCGAGATACTGTCTGGAAACGGAAAAACTTAAAGTATGTTACTAGTGGGAGTTTAAGATCACCTTAAAACAGGGCACACTTTGACTATGTGTTACATCCACATGCCAAATATAAATTTAATCCATTATACCATTTTTGAGATACTGTCTGGAAAGGAAGTGAGACGACGACACTAACAATGTGCTATTACTGGGAGTTTAAGGTCACCTTAATGTATGGCACTTATCTATGACCAGTTACTTTTATTTATTTTATTTATTTATTTGGGGTTTTACGTCGCTTTCAACACTGTACAGGTCATATCACGACGGGTAGTTGGAAGGGCAGAGGAAACCAGTACATACAGTTCGTTAGGGTTCTGTACTGTAAACTGCCGACCAACGGTAAGCAACTACCAGCTTTCCCACTTGAGGCTGTGCCGGAGATCGAACCCCGGCCTCAGAGGTGGGAGGCGAGAGTGTTACCACTCTGCCACCGTGGTCCCCTATAACCAGTTACATATGCATGCAAAATTTGAATGAAATTTCTCAAGTTATCTTCAGTATACTCTATGGAAATATAAAAAACTTAAACTCAACATAATTCTTTTATACATGGGAGTTTAAGGTCACCTTAGAATAGGACACACCTTGAATACCACTTACATCCACATGCCAAATTTGAATTTAATCCATCATGCCATTTTTGAGATAATGTCTGGAAAGGAAGGGGACGACGACACTGACAATGTGTTATTACTGGGAGTTTAAGGTCACCTTAATGTATGCACTTATCTAGTTACATATACATGCAGCTGTGAGGAAGTTTACGGGAATCTTTTCCTGTAGGTTTTGTTCACAGTTTGTTACATTCACAACTTGAAAGATGCTGAGAATTGCACAGTGTTTGAAATACTGCGAAAAATTGCCAAACTTAAAGTGAATATAATTCTGTTATTACTGGAAGTTTAAGGTCACCTTAATGTGTGGCACTTACCTATGGCCAGTTACATATACGTGCAAAAGTTGAATGAAATTTCTGAAGTTATTTTCAGTATACTCCATGGAGAAAGAAAAAACGTAAACTGGACATAAGTTTTTTATACGTGGGAGATTAAGGTCACCTTAAAATAGGGCACACCTTCAAAACTAGTTACAACCACATGCCATATTTGAACTGAATTCATAAAGCAATTTTTGAGATACTGTCCGGAAACGAAAAAACTTTAATTGAGTTTAAGTATCTTACTAGTGGGAATTTAAGGTCACAAAACTATACAGCACACCCTCAGGACCAGTTACAGCCACATGCCAAATTTGAATTATATCCGACAAGCCATTTTTGAGATACTGTCCGGAATACAAAGTGTGACGACGACAGACGCCGCCGCCGACGCCACAAAATTGGATGACGAAGCAATCCCTATATGCCACGCAGCATAAATGCTGGTGACACAAAAACTGGTATCCAATTTCACTTTTATGTGTCATATATAAGCTGGCTTCTGCAGCAATATCTGCAAGGCTAAAGCCCCTATTAAACATTTTGATCTCTCATTTGTTAGTCTTTTTTATACAAGGAAGACCTATTGGTGAAAGTTCTAGTTTAACAATTGATCTTATATACTGCACAGAAGACAAATAAATACCAGGTTTGTTTATGTTGATTGATTTCGAGAAAGCTTTTGACCTTGTCTCTTGGAAATTTCTATATACAGTGTTAGAAAATCTCATCAATTTGATATAAATATTCAACAACAATATGAATGCACACATATTACAATGCAGATTTTCATGAAATGCAATTCCAATAGAAAGAGGCTATTGACAGGGAGACGCCTTTACTCTATGTCAAAATTTTGAAGTTTTGAGTTTATTTATTCAGACATAAAGGGCATACAGGTTGATCACTCAGTTTGCAGATGACACTACATTATTCCTTGATGATAGTAGTTCTATTAATGTATTGAAATTTTTTGGTTCCTTCTCTGGTGTAAAAATAAGTTCAAAAAAGGCAAACCTTGTGTGGATAGGTAGAAGAAACACTTTATAGTACAGCCAAACTCCAATAGATAGATTCTTAAATTGATATTCTTGGTATAGATTGTTTCCATTCCTAAAATAAATTATAATAAAGTTTTAGCTAAGGCCAAGAAAATTATAAAATCTTTGAATTACAGATATTTGACACTCTACAGTCATCAAATCTTTGATACCATCAAATGTTACACACCTATTTTGAATATTCTAACTTCAAACATAGTCATGTGTGATATTAAAATGATGTTTTGCACATTTTTATGGAGAGGGAAAAGTGATAGGTTATCAAGGAGGGACATATGTAAGACAAATGTAAAAGGTGATTTGAAAATGTGTGCAATTTGGAAAAAAGCTTGAGGCTTATTTGGCTAAAACTTCTAAACACTGGCTATTTAAAAGCTTGGTACAAAGGTTTAGAGACTACTATTAGAGATGTGAATAAATTGTATGCATAAGGGACAAAATTCACAAAACTGTAGCCTCTAAACTCAACCCCCTTTGCAGCACAGTTTTCAAAAACTCAGATACAAAAAAATTGAAACAAACCAGGATGATTTAAATCAGTGCATTTGGTGTAATAATAAAACAGGCACAAAAAGTATGTTTTACTGAGACTGGTTTAATGGGGGCCACTAATTTGTAGAAGTTCTGAATGAAAAAGGTAATCTGTTACAGCTACAAGAGAGCAAACATATGAATGCTAATTTCTTGAACTATTTCACAATTACAATGATTTTAAGAAAATTCATAATGCAGTTTAGAAATGGAACTGCTTTCTTGCCAGATCGACCAAATATTCCTTTAAATATGCAAATTTATACAAAGCCCTTAAAGGTGAAATATATCTGTACCATATTCTAAATGAAAGTAATGAGGGCCCCTCAGATTGTGAACAAAAATGGTGCCAAAAATTAAATAGAGACTATGGCATAATTTTTTGGAAGCAAATTTATAAAACTAACTTTTTTACTATTTGGAACAGTTTCATATGGCTCAACTATAGAATTGTCCAAAGGATACCCAGTACTCAAGTGTTTTTGAATAAAGTTAAACTATATGACTCTGTCAGTTGTGTGGACAGAGCTGTAAAACAATTATACATTCTACTTGTGGGCTGTATACAGAATAGGTAATCTTTGAAACAATCTACAAAGTAGAATTGAGACAATAACTGGTTTGGCATTTAACTTTAGTGAAACAGACAAAATTTCAGGCTGTGCATCCACCAAACATTTCTGCATATACCCTGGTTTTGGAGGGGGTTATTCCTATTCTAACATGACAAATTATTTTAAGATGAATAATTATTGCAAATTTTGTGGTTAAACGTTTATTGTTATGACAGCCATAATGAGTGATATTAGGGAGCTACAGGGTTATGCTGTGTTTTACCGTTGAAGTATTTCATCGTTTAGCCGATCAGAATCGCGGACACATCCATGTTATGTTAGAATTAACTATTAATACCTTGATATAAATTTCAGCAAAAGTGTCACTCCACATTCTAACATGACAGAGATATGTCCTTAATTCTGATTGGCTAAAGGATGAAATACTTCACTGGTAAAATACAGCGTAACCCTGTCACTTCCTATTATCGCTCATTATGGCTGTTGTAGCAATGAGCATTTTACAGTAAAATTTGCAATAATTATTCATCTTAAAATAATTTGTTATGTTAGAATAGGAATAACCCCCTCCAAAACCACGGTGTACGCAGAATTTTACCATGGTTTGAGGCAATAAACCCCCTCAGGCTTTGCCATCGGGGTTTATAACCTCAAACCATGGTAAAATATACCATGGTTTGGTCAGGGGTTATTCCAATAGTAACATAATTTACAGAGATATTTAGTCATTTAGTTCAAATTAGTTGACACTGTTATGTAAAATGGCATTACTGTGAAACAACCATATTAATGTACATGCTTTGAAAAGAAAACAGGGATGAACAAAAATTCTTTGGGAGTCAATGAAAGTTTAAAGTTCTTATATCATTCAGTATTTAATCCCCGGTGGGACCACCTGCCACCTCCTTATTTTCGACGATATCGACGGCAGATAATATTAATTTCAGCTAGATTACGTTGTCAAACGTTTCATGGGGATACAGTATTTTTGTTTTTCAAAGAGTCTGAGCACTAATAATCATGAAGCTTACAGTTACCACATTAGATGATCATATCTATAACCTGGATGTCGCAGATGACATGGAACTTGAAAATTTCAAAGCATTTTGTGAAATTGAATCGGGGATTCCTGCGAACGCAATGACACTGCTTGTCAACGGAAGGCCTCTGCAAGATCCCAAACTAAAGTTGAAAGATTATGGGGTCGCAGAGGGGGACGTAATATTGCTACAAAGGATTCAAAGCACTGCAAATGTTGGAAGTCAAGGAGCTAATCAGCCAGGAGGTTTGTATTAACTTTAGACTTGGCTATGTCGGTTTACATAGTGGCTTTCTGGATACATGCATATCGCACCCACTTCAAATCGCTACTGCTAACTCGCAGCCACAAATCACACCCATTTAAAAAATGATATTTTATAATAGGATTTTTGTCTAAACTCTCGGCCTCGCAATAAATATCAGTCTCGACAATTCAGTTAATTTATTAGCGGTAGATGTGCTTCGAGTGTCTTCGGAACCGACAAGGACGGGTCACAATTCTTTTAATTTCAGAACCGTCACGTTCATATTATAACTATTTGATGTGTGGCTGTTGAATTAAAGCATGCTGTCGATGAAAATAGATACATAAAACCAGGAGACCAGTCTACTTTTTATCTGCAAACGTGATTAATTTCATCAATTCCAATTTTGTTATGAAAACATTTATAAAATATGTCAAGGGTACTGCTTCCCTGCATAAGTTGGCCGCGGGTCGTAAGTTGGCCACCACTCATTTAAATGTATCAAACAGACAAATGTGTGGTTGCACAGGTTTTAAAAGTGGTAGTTATAATAAATCTTATTATAATAGACCATTCAAGAATGATACAGGCCTTTAGATTTATAGAAATTTCAAAATATGATGATGGCGGCCAACTTACGACCCGCGGCCAACTTATGCAGGGAAGCAGTAACGACATTTTTCTTTAAAACAGGTCTTAAAGCAAATAATTTGTGAGCCATTTCCATTGGCGGTTCTGAAAGGGATTGTTTTCCGATCCGTCAGTGACTGTTCTGAAGCCACAGTGTAATTTATTAGCGGTAGATGTGCTTGACAATTGCATAGAATACATATGATGACATGGAAATCTGTGGGGTTTCCAAATAAATGTATGTGTAGATCTAGGAAATATTTTACTTCAAGATCAAAATTCATGGAGTGGATGGACTATACAGCTGTCGAATATTTGTGGACACATAGGAAATATTTGATGATTCCATGGCATTTCTCAACAATATTTAACTTGAAGATTAAAATTTGCAGACTACTCAAGTACTCATTAATATTCATGAGGTCACGGTTTTCTGTGAGTTAATTTAATTATTTGGGGTTTTACGTCGCTTTCAACACTGTACAGGTCATATCACGACGGGTAGTTGGAAGGGCAGAGGAAACCAGTACATACAATGGGTCAAGGTTCTGTACTGTAAACTGCCGACCATCAGCAAGCAACTACCAGCTTTCCCACTTGAGGCCACGTCGGGAACCAAACCCCGGCCTCAGAGGTGGGAGGCGAGAGTGTTACCACTCTGCCACCATGGCCCCATCGGTATTCTGTGAGATTTGCCAACATATTTTAACTTAATATTTTATTTCAGTGAATCGATGCCCCAATATACAAAAGAGATACGACAAGAAAGGGGGAAAAGATGAAATTTTTAAAAAAACGGGTGCGATTTGCGGGTGCGAGTTAGTGGTAGCGATTCTTTGTGGGTGCGATATGCATGTAGTCGTGGCTTTCTACCAGTAAATGCTGCCTACCAGTGAACACCCGCCTTATATTTCCTTTTTGGGGGTCAAGGGCAAATGCTTCTATTTATCTACAAAATGGGCTTTCACTATTATTTCCAGTTTGCAGCACAGTCACTAGGGACTGTTGTGCATCGCCGATAGTGGACAAACCCCCAAGTATACATATAGAAAGATTAAGCTTTGAAACAGATGTAACAACATGCACCTCAGTTATTAATTTAAGTGTATATCATTTGAAAATCTGTTGGTAGAAGAGTAAAATATAAAGCTGTCAATATAATTTAAATTTAACTTCAGCATGGACATTCACTGGTAGAATGCCAGTATAATGTTCGATTCCATGGTGTTCCTATGTAACTTCAACATGCTAAGCAGCTGATCTTGTATGTATAAAAGTGCCTGAACATTAAATAAATTTTAAGGTTATGTACAAGGACTTCCCAATATCTAACAGTTTGATTAAAGGACGGAAGGCCCTAAATCACGAAAATTAGTGCCAGGACGTGCCTTATATGCTGAGAAGCCCTGCTACTTGTCTGGAAGTGTTTTATTTGTTAAGAAGCCCTGCCATATGTTGGAAAGTGCTTCAGATGTAGCAAAGCCCTTTATCATTGAAATATCTGGGAAGTTCTGTTATATTCAGGGAAGTTCTGTTATGTACACTAATCACAGCACTCTTATTGGAGGGCTGACATTTATCCTGCACAATACACACTTACAAACACACTCTTCTCTATCACAGCACTCTTATTGAAGCACTGACTTTTATCCCACACAATAACACACTAATAAATGCATTAATTTACACCAATCACATCCTGGTTAAAGCTCTGGTATTTACAATCACTCTGATTACACAACTCACTCTTAATAACTCTCAAAATAATTCACCAATGACAGATAGTAATCACCAACAATAGTCACAAAATGATATTACAGTAGATGATACTAGACTGTGTTACACAAGGCAACTGATGACTTGGTGAAGAAAGTGGGCCTATTTACAGACAGGCCCAGCAATTAATTGCATTCTAGGAAGTTCAGTATAACTCATATGTCATCCTGTGACCCAAAGTTACCAATCAATTGGTTTATATATGTGACACTCCATAATCAATCAAGTACTAATGCAGTTAACCAACAAATGCAATTACCCAGTTATGTGCATGTCACTAATTCTATTCAACTGAAAACTCAAAAGTCCAATCAACTGAGTGCATGTGATTTTGTGCATAAAATTAGATATAGCGGATATAACTGGACTGTAAGTATTACTTAATTGTTTTATGGGGATTATTATGTGCAAATATCTTTTTAAATGTACAAAATATACATTAAATATGGCGTTGTTTCATATATGCGTTGGAGTAAAGTCATTTGACTTTTCCCTTTTCCTGATATAAAAATTACTGAGTTCCCGATCGTAAAAATCAAGTAATCGTATCATTTTCCGTCAGTGGTGTCACATACAATAATTCTTCAAAACACTGATGTAACTTCAGTGTAAAGGATGGTTCCCCAATACTAGATTCAGTAAAGAGAATATTGGGTACCAGTCTTAAAAGTAATAAAAGAAGAACAGCCCTTGTCCATATACATTCCAATAAAATCATGAATTTCCTGTCATAACAACCAGAAATAACAACCTTTAAAAAGCCTATCAAAAAATAAAAAATGTACCAGCTTAATCAATATTATGTGCATATATTGGAATTACAAGGATTTATAAAATATATTTAGAACATTTCGTGATTTTTAGCCATTGTAAATATTTTAAAAACATTTTTACTTCTGTGGATACAATAAAAGTACACAAACGTGCAATATGCCAAAGTTGTATATGCGCCAAAGTTAATAAATAAATGATACCTTGATGACGTGATAAATCACTGCTGCCCTGCTGGTGTCAAGCGGATTCACATTCGAGAAGTTTTGCTGTCTTGATGGTTTCGCTGTTAATTTAGAGGATTTGTGGTAAAAATGGGACAAGTTTCTTGTGCATTACTCCAATTTTATTTGATTTCTCATCATTAAATAATATATCCACAAGTCAACTGCAAGACATAAGAATTCAGAAGAATTGTACTGTGTCACCACCTTTGGTTAAAGACTGAAGCGGATGAAATTCAAAAGGACAAAAATTATGCTGGACATAAATAGTTGGCTGACTGGCAGTATTTTTGCAGATCCAGACCATCCTTGAGAAGTACCGAGCCATGGTGAGGCTCCAACTTGTTGAAAAATATAACCTATATCCAATGTACAGGATATGACAAATGGACACAGGCAGACAGAGAGGCAAACACATGAAGTTATCACTTACAAGTTTTTACTAGATGTCAGCACTCAACAGGAAATTCAATAAAATATCATGTGGGTAACCTACTATTAAACTGCTAGTCATATGCCCATGTAAGTTAATGCACTATACAGCATGGTTCCTGTTTTGTCTGCCTCCTCTGTTCACGAGGAAAGAAGGAACTACTTATATTTTTCCGCTATTTTGTGGGACAGCAAACAAGCCAGATCATTGTCTAATCTTGTGGAGTGAAAGGTCACTTAACCCTACAGATCTTCTTCAGGACTCTTTATATCCACAACCTAAAACCAGAAAAAAGTGTTGCAATGGCAATAGTTGCCAGGTACTGCCGAAAATCTAATCAGATCCAATCTGTGCAGTGGTATGGAATGCATAGAACCCATAAAAATATTTGTAAGTCCAGAACCAGATAGAAAGTGATGCTGTGGCAACACTTGTTGCAAGTTATTGCCAAAAACTAATCAGCTCCAATCCGTGCAGGGGTATGGAATGCAAAGAACCCATCAAATTATTTACAAGTTCAAGGAACAAAAAAGAGTGTTGCCATCTGGCCATGTACTGTTGAAAAACTAGTCAGCTGTCATCCATGCAGGGGTTTGGAATGCTAAGAACCCATAAAAATATTTATACATAGGTAAAAGAAACAGAAAAAAATTGTTGCCATGGCAACATTTGTCGCCAGTTAGTGTCGAAAAAGTAGTCAGCTCCAATCTGTCCTGGGGCTTGGAATGCAAAGAAGAACCCACAAAAATATTTATCTATAGGTAGAAGAAACAGAAAAAGTGTTGCCATGACAACACTTGTTGCCAGATATTGGCCAAAAGGTAAGCAGCACCAATCCGTGTAGGGGTATGGAATGCAAAGAACCCACAAAAATATTTATATATGGGTCCAAGAAATAGAAGAAAAGTGTTGCCATGCCATGGCAACACTTGTTGCCAGATATTGCCGAAAAACTAATTAGCTCCAATCTGGGCAGGGTTATGGAATGCAAAGAACCCATAAAATTATTTATAAGTCCAAGAAACAGAAGAATAGTGTTGGCAACACTTGTTGCCAGGTATTGTCAAAAAACTAGTCAGCTCCAATCCGTGCAGGGGTTTGGAATGCAAAGAACCCACAAAAAGGTTTATATATAGGTCCAAGAAAAACATAAAGTGTTGCCATGGCAAAACTTGTTGGCAGGTATTACCAAAAAAGTAATCAGCTGCAATCCATTCAGGGGTTTGAAATGCAAAGAACCCGCTAAAAGATTTTTAAACCCAAGAAACATGAGAAAGTGTTGCCGAGTACCCACAAAATCACAATGTGAAAAACAATACAGAAAAAGTATTGCCATGGCAACAGCTGTTACCAAAAACTTGCAAAAAAAGCATCGTCACTATTCTTATAGTTCCCCTTGCAAGAAATATATCCTGAAAATAGTGGTTAAAATCTTTGCATGTGTTTTATTTATAAAGATCCCAACAATTTAAAAGTGAAAAAGAACAGGAAAAGTGTTGCCATGGCAACAGCTGTTGGCAAATGTTGCCTAAAACCAAATCACAAGTTCCTCTTGTAATGAACATATTTTGAAAGTTTTGAATAATGTTAAATGTCCACAAAATAAAAGACCAAGAAACAGAAAAAGTGTTGCCATGAAAACACTTGTTGCAGAAATTGCCAAGAAAACAATCACATACAAGTTCTCATGCCATTAAACCTCCACAGTTATATATACATGCAAAATTTTAATGAAATTTCTCAAGTTATCTTCAGTATACTCTATACTATACTATATACTAAATAAAAAACTGAAACTCAACATAATTCTTTCATACATGAGAGATTAAGGTCATCTTAAAACAGGACACACCTTGAATACCAGTTGCAACGACATGCCAATGTGAATTGAATCCGTCAACCCATTTTCGAGATTCTGTGTGGAAACTTAAAATCAATATAAGTATGTTATTGGGGGGAGCTTAAGGTCACCTTAAAATAGGGCATACAGGGTATCTAAGCAAAGTACTCTTTCCAATTTTCCACAGATTTTCTCCTCCCTAAAAATGGGGGTCATATTCAATTTTCGAATTTTTGACAAAAAATGCAAAACACAAAATTGGAAATATAGGCTCATAAGGTTCTTATATAGAATAATACTAAGTGATTTTTTAAAGTGAGTACATTTTTAAACCAATTTTCTTCATAAAATAAAAGTTTACTAGTGGGATTTTAGCAAAATTTTTTACCCACAGGGTATCTGTGAAGACCAGCCTTTCCAAGTTTTAACAAATATTTCACTCGCCAAACATGGCGGCCATTTTGAATTTTCAAATTTTTTTCAAAAATGCTTGTATCTCAAAAATACGTGCTAGGTAGAGTGATTTCGATGCAATTTTTGACCCACAGGGTACCTCTGCTGAGTAGCTGACCCAGTTTTCAAAAAAAATTTGTCCCGCCAAAAATGGCAGCCATTTTAAATTTTTCGCCCAAATCGCAAAACACAAAAATGCTTGTATCTCTAAAACCATGTGAGATAGCGATTTCGACAAAATTTTTGACCACGGTATCTGTGAAGACTAGTCTTTCCAAGTTTTAACAAATATTTCACTCGCCAAAAATGGCGGCCACTTTGAATTTCCGAATTTTTTTCAAAAATGCTTGTATTTTGAAACCATGCTAGGTAGAGTGATTTCGACACAATTTTTGACCCACAGGGTACTTCTGCTGAGTAGCTGACCCAGTTTTCAAAAAAAATTTGTCGTGCCAAAAATTGGCAGCAATTTTGAATTTTTGAATTTTTCGCCAAAATCGCAAAGCACAAAAATGCTTGTATCTCTAAAACTGTGTGAGATAGAACGATTTCAGCAAAATTTTGACCTTCAGGGTATCTGTGAAGACTAGTCACTTACCAAAAATGGCGGCCATTTTGAATTTTCGAATTTTTCAAAAATGCTTTTTCTCTTGAAACCCTTGCTAGATAGAGCAATTTTGATGAAATTTTTGACCCACAGGGTAACTGGTGAGTAGGTGACCCAATTTTCAAAAAAAAAATTGCCCCACCAAAAATGGCGGCCATTTTGATTTTTTAAAATTTGAAATCGCAAAAATTGCAAAACACAAAAATACTTGTATCTTGAAAAACGTGCCAGATAGAGCGAATTTTCAAAATTTTTTTCAAAAATGCAAAACATAAAAATGCTTGTATCTCTAAAACTGAGCTAGATGGAGTGATTTCAATGAAATTATTGACCCACAGGATAACTCTCAAAATAATGTTGTCCCGTCAAAAATGGCGGCCATTTTGAATTTTCGAATTTTTCGCAAAAATGCAAAACACAACAATGCTTGTATCTCGAAAACAGTGCTAGAAGGAGTGATTTCGACGAAATTAAGCAGGATTAAGCTGCCGTTATTTCTCCTTTTTGGGACGCTTTAATTTTGCAATGCAAAAACAATCGCTTTGTTCTGCAAGCGATCCTCTAGTTTTCAGTATTTGGTTTAAATCTGTGATTCATCTACTTTTCTCTCAGCTATGACATAGTATAATTGTAGACCTGTAGCTCAGTACAAAGCTGAGCAAAAGCTAATTGGACATTATCACTGTTGATTAAATCGCTTATAACTTGAAAACTATTGCATTTACAGTATTTTATTGAAATATATTTTCCACCTAACTTTAGCACCTTAACAGCTAACTTTACTTCTGAATACCATTTGTAGGGCACAACCTTTGTGACCTTCTTTCAATTCTACTCTGAAACTCAAGACACACAGCTGACACAGAACCCGTTCATGGGCACTGATTGCTTGTTTAAAATGGCCAATTTTATTACCTTTTCCCTGCTTTAAGCCCCATAGCTTTCACACTATGTCCCTCATCTAAGTAATATGTTATCTGATATTGTATTAATAATATTATATGATACTATATTGATGTTTTTTTTCTATGAGACAAAAATCAACTTTTTAAATTGACATTTAACTTGTGTATGATGCTCATAAAGACCCCACCCTTAAGACTTTTTTTTTTGCTTTTTGCACAGATTCTCCTTTGTAGCATCGAAATGGAAAGTCTGAACAGCTTCCAAAGTCTTTTAAATATAACTTTTTCTAGAAAAGTTTAGCTCTGTAGTATAAATTTTAAGGTTACCTTTAGGTCTAAAGGAATGTTCACAAGGACCAATTGTCTTTTTGTCACTTAGGCCATGTACCTTGCAAACTATATTGATTCAACTCGAAAATGCTTTATCCAATCGAATTCAACCTTGACAGAGAGATAGATCACCATCATAGCTAGGTTCCTTTCAAAAAATGGTGTAATTCCGTCCCTTTGTTTGTCCGTTTTTTGTCTGTTTGTCTGTCTGTCAACATTTTCGTTTCCAGACTCTAACTCGAAAATGCTTTGTCTAATCAAATTCAAACTTGACAGGGAAATAGATCACCATCATAGCTAGGTTCTTTTTGAAATTGGTGTAATTCCATCCATTCGTTTGTCCATTTTTTATCCGTTTGTCTGTCCATCAGCATTTCCGTTTCCGGACTCTAACTCGAAAACGATTTGTCCAATCGCATTCAAACATCATAGCTAGGTTCCTTTTGAAATTGGTGTAATTCTGTCTGTTCATTTGTCCTCTTATAGCATAGATGCAATTATGTAACCTAGATTACAAGTTTTACATTTCTTAGCAAGTCTAACACATTTACCTTAACTGGGTGACCTAACATTTCTTTTCTTGTTTCTAAATTTAATTACAGCAGTTGCTAACCTTATTGCTGCCTGCGCAACCTGCCTTTGGGGCATCTTTGACCCTCTTGTTCATATACTTTACATTGTAAATTTGTAATAGTAAGTCTAACTAACACAGGATTGTACTAAATATAAATTCAGCTCAGATCTCCTAAGATCTGATCACAGTATTTTATGGTATTTCATCTATCCAGTAATATATTTAAGACATACAATCCCTACCAAACTTTTCTGCTACTATTTTAGAATGAACAGTAAACCATTTAAATACTTGAAGATTGAAAAAAAAATGAAATAGTTTATAATGTATTTGTGAATCACACAATATGGGTGCTACAAAATTTTCCCAATGAATGCCTGTGGCATGAGAGATGGCCTTTCTCGAGGGCGATAGATTGGCGTAAGTCTGCACAATCTAGGTGCACAAGTAGCAGGTGTTAAAAGTATTTGTAATAGCTTTGCAGAATTATATTTAACAAAAAAATAAACTTCTTTGAAGGAGGTGCTCATTTTCCTGTGTAACTATGTATTTTGTGAATTAGTTTGTATAAATATTTAAAGAAATATTTAAATTCTATTTGTACTTGTATTTGACATATATATTTGGTCATTTTGATCAAAATTGATATAAAGTGGATGATCATAATGTTGATCACTTAAGGGAGGCTTAGAAAGAAGCAATTGTTTTCCATTTATAATAGCGAAAATATAAGGTACATTGGAAAATATGACCAAACAAACAAATAAAATATCAAAATACTGCAAGACTTGTACAAATTTCTTTCAATGGAACGTTCAAATTTTGGTTTGAAAATACATAAAAAAGACTGTCATTTGTAAGATTGATCTTTAAGTCGATCACCTGGTGTCCCCACTTTCATTGGGATCAACAAGCTGAAAGATTTGTTACAAGATGATCAATTATATCTTTTGAACATAACTTTTTACACAGATTTTATATTGATTGTATAAAAATGAACTGGATGGTTTATTTCTGTACTGAAGTAATATTTTAATGTTTATTTTAAAAAAATGAAAAAATATAAATGCTTGGAACACACTGTACTGGAAATTTTGTAGTATATATTAAAGAAGAGGGATTTTGTTTATTTGCAGTATCAAATCAAGTTTGCCATGTTCAGTAAAGCTGTCAAGGCTGACCGATCAACTTAATGAGCATATATCAACATTACGATCTTCTATTTATTTAATATTTGAAAGAACAAACACATTTACATTTGATTGTCATTGGCTGTATTTGTCCCAACCCTGGAATGTTTTGCTAGTGTGGTCCCAGAGGCTACCTCTGATGATCCAGCTGTTTCTAAAGAGGAGGTACAGGATATTTTGAAACACAGTGTGCCATTGGATAATACCACTGGGTGGTTAGATTGTTACAGGGGGACTGATATCAGTGAAATCATGAAAGATGATGCTATTCTGGACTAAATAACTGACTCTCCACACTGTCAGAATAATGCTGATTATCTGATGAAATCCCTAATCTGAACACCTGGACGACAACCATATTTGCAGAGTGGTGTAAGACTGTCTTAAGACTGTCACAGTTAAGTCCCATCTGCAATACTCCACACTAGAATTTGACCAAGATTGCCATATTGCTGGTTGATAACTGCTCAGCACAAGCACCAGAGCTAGAAGAAAAAACCCAGACAGATGCATTGAATGCAGACACCACCTCACACCTCCAGTCCATGCATCTGGGGCCTCTGGAAACGAAGACGTATGTCCACAGGAAATTCTTCATTCAGAGACTTGTGTGTGATGAGTAAACCCTTATTGAGTCAATCAAAAAGGCATCACTTAAGGACTCGATTGATGTCAGTGACTGAGAGCAATATCCAAAAGGCCTCAGTCAAGTCCACAATGCTTGAATGTTTTGCTAATGTGGTTCCAGAGCCTACCCCTGATGATCAAGCCATTACCTCAGAGGAGGTACAGGACATTTTTGGGGGACAAGGTACCCTTGAATGATATCACTGAGTAGTTGGATTGTGATATGGCTGATGCCAATGCTGTAACAGATAATGCCATTCTGGACAATGTAACTGACTCCCCACAGAGTGATGCTGAGATAAGATACAGCCCTGACCAGCCCAAATGTTGGTAGGGTGGTGGTAGTGTATTTCCACATTATTGGAATGGTTGCGCAGTAAAAATGATGTTGCTGCACTTGACATGATTTATATCAAAAATCTCCAAGACAAATCTGTGTGGAACAATAAAATCGGTATAATGTGTGATTTAAATTGTTTATATGTTTTATATCTTAATAATAAAAAAGTGTTATGTAAATTATTTAGTTTTTGTCTCTCCTAAAAACTGAAACAAAATTTCTTGGCCATCAAAAAAAAAACAACATATACCCATATCTCCCTTGAAATCAAACCAGGTTTTTGTCTGTTGTCAAAGCTGTATAAAATTGATTAGTTTGTAATATTCAGCAGTTATGGACTATAAAAATAATTTTATTTAGGTTTATAAATTTTGTTCTGTTAAATCTATACACAGAACTGGTCTGTTGTTACATAAACTCTATATTTCTGCACAATCTTGCATTATCGCCCAATTGTAGGCCCACCCAGTCACTGTATTTCATTGATCAGAACTGATTGGATATCTGATATTTGGATAAGAAGGGTTCTTCTGTACCTCTATGTGGCTTATTAATGGTTCCCTATCTCACTACAAATTTGGGATATAAAAACACGCTGTAAGATATCATCTGAGAATGTTTTAATGTGGTCATATTTTAACTTTTTCCCCTTATTCAACAGGGTTGACCAAATGGTAAAGTGCTTATTTCATCTCACTTATTGTTGGTCTTAAAGTTTTGTGATATAAAATGGTATACCTGCCCAAAGCTCCTTGTTATAGGCCTCTTGATTTTGTTTGTTACAGGCTTACCATTTAATGTAGACTTCAGCCAGATACAGGTGCCAGGTGATCCTGGACCAAGCAGACCCAGAGATAGACCAGTCAATGCAGGTAGTGTAACAAAACTTATCTGTTGTTATCACAGTTCTGTCGTGTTAAACATCTTTAGGTATGAAAAAAATATGTTCCGAATTCTAAATGATGTTCTGTTATAAAGTAATGTGAGACACATACTAATGTTTAAAACCAATGACTGGAATGTTAGATCTGTTGAGGACCATTAATGTTATTATTGTCAGCCTGCAGGTCTACAGGTATATATTTATAAATCTAAAACTTCAGTTATGTGTATATGTAATTTAGCCAATTAAATTGATAGACTTGATACTTATCTACAATAACCAAAATAAATATTGTTTTGTTCAAATGAGTTGATGAACTGTTACTACACAGATGATCCTGCCACATTGAGAAATATGTTGCTGAACAGTCCCCATGATCTGGCTTTACTCAAAGAAAGAAACCCAGCCCTAGCAGATGCTCTTCTCAGTGGAGATTTAGGTCAGTGGTTGACTGCCTAGCTTATGTTCAGTTATAATCTTACAGTTTCTTTTCTCTTCATTAATGTTCATGTATTTTGAATTGTCTGAAGCCCTGAAAATATAATATTGGAATGGCTCAGCTTCCGTCATTAACAGATTTACAACTATATATCTCAGTTTCGGGTACAAATTATTGTCATTGTATCTACTGGATACTATGGATTTCGCTTCATTACGTCACCGCCGCCGCAGTCTGTAGAGACATTTTACGGTTACCACTCTTACGAAAAAATGACGATTGACATGCAAGCTTGTAGATAGTTAAATGTATTGTAATAACACAAAATAACCAAAGTGTGATAGAATTCAGCTCAGTGTATAAAATTCATAGTTTCTTAAAAAGCTTTCTTTAAAGTTGTCTTGAGTATTTGGTTCTCAGATTGCAGATACTCGATAAAAAATAAAATATTAGTACCTTCAATGAAACAAATTTTTCCGCCATCTTAACTTCTGTGTCATCTGAGGAAAGTAATCAGGACTTGTATTTACATTATCATCATGATTTTATGTTATTAAAACTGACAGCAAAGTTCACAGAAGTCTTAAATAAGCAAAAGGAGGAGCGAGCAGAGAAAGAGAGGCAGAGAATCAGACTTCTCAATGCTGATCCTTTTGATGTGGAAGTCCAGAACAAAATCGCTGAGGAAATCAGGTACTGTATATCATAAGCTGATATGATACTGCGTGGTGCCCTTCATACAATCAAGTGTTCCATTGTTGTGGCAGTGTTGGCTCATACAGTTGGGAAGTGAAGAATAAAATGAAAGAGAAAGATGTTCCGTGTGTAAAAATGACATACAAAGTAGTCTTATGTTAAATTTCCCACTTGTAAAGTAGGATAAATACTTTACTTGAAATTTAGGACACATATTTATTCAAATTTTCAGCTTTAACCTTGGTATGACCTGGCCATTTTATTGGACTTGTATGATTATTCACATTGTGTTTGTTTAGTTACACCTTAGAGTCTGTCAATGGATGGAGATTAAGCACAATAAAATTCACATTAGATTAGTTAGTGATTTTGAATTTATTTATATTTTCCCAAAGCTGAAAACTATATTAAAATTTTATAAAGAAGGATTGGTTTGATTGTGTTAGATACTCTGCCAGTGTAATCCTTAATAACAAAGATTATTAGCCTAGTTTACTGATTTTTGTTTTCAATCATTACTTTGTGTTGCAGATTAAAAAATGTAGATTCCAACATGGAAGCTGCCATGGAGTTTTCACCAGAGAGTTTTGGTCAGGTGGTGATGTTGTACATCGATTGTCGGGTAAATGGCCATGCTGTGAAGGCCTTCGTTGACTCAGGTATTCGTTGTTATACTTGTTAATGTTATGCGGGTTTCCTTTCACTTCGGACTAAAGTAATGACAACCACTGTGTAGTGATGATAATTGGTATCTATAAATCTACAAATTTATCCACAATGCACAGCTCACATTGCTTGACAGTATAAAAAATGTTGGTAATATTAATTTGTTAACTATTTAAGAAAACACCTTCATAATGATTAAATGTGATGTCTTTTAGCTTTAAAGTATTTTAAGTTCGCTTTTGCATTTATCTGGATTTTTTTGTGTATCCAGACAGTGATCCAGATCACTCTCAACATTTAATTGGATCTGAGATGAACCAAGACCCATCTTTTGAATTTTTTTCATGAAGATCCATCCAGTACTATTTGTGTAATTTTGTTAACAATGGACAACACACACAAACAAACACAACAACAAAATTGTTCTCAGACCTCTGATTGTCCTCTGCACACAGATTAATATTTTTGGGAAAGCGGTTTAGCTGGATATTTACCAAAGGTTAGTGGGTTACAGTGCAGTGCCTAGTATGATATGACTTGTGTAATGAAAGCGGTGCTTCTTTTCAAATATTGCAAATCTTTCCTTGTTATAATCATTTGCATTTGTACTCAGCGCAATATCTCCATGTACTACAGGACTCGAAGTGCTATATGACCCATCTGACTGTACAAGTACAGTCCAACTCGCTAATTACTGACATTCCTCGAACTGAAAGACAGAGGCTGTTACATATATTGGACACTATATTAGTACATTGTATATTACATATATTAGGCACTATATTAGTGCATTGTTTAATTTAAGCTTTATGTTTATACATTGTCATAAAAGATAATTGTGTTGTTGGTTCTTTTTGTGTGTTGACATTTAAAGTAAGGGAGTTATTGATTTTTGTGTTTTAGTGTTTATTGATCTGTTCACAGACTGGGGGAAATCCCCCCTCAGTGGTTACCGTAAATGACCTATTTAGCGCACAGTGCGCTAAGCAAAGTCTATTTTTATTCAATATTTGATGCAAAAAAATTCCCCTTTTAGCGCACCCATAATAAAACACTTTCCGGGATGAAGTTTCGGTCAATCCGGGAGAAAAACAGTGTTTCGACATTTAGAAATACCCACTTCCTGTAAATATGGCGGTAGATGAAAACAAACTCGAAAGTCGTGACAAAAATGTCAATTTATTAAGTAAAAATACGTAAATTATATACAAAATATGTGGATATTGAGGAAAATTAAGAAAGGTAAGATTTAAGCTGAATAGTCGATCATTAGAAACCTTTTGTAACCAACCGCGAGTGTGCACTGTTGCGGTCTACTGTACTGTAGTACTGTAATTGTCCACCCGGTACTGTAGAAGTTGTCAAGTATATTGCCTTGAAAAGCAATGGGGTGCGGTTACAAGGGCGGGTGCGCTAAATAGGTCATTTACGGTATGTTAGATTTGGGGAAACCCAATTACCAGTAGTTTCTAGAACTTCCTCCTTTGGCCTAGATGGCTCCAGCTTCTTTTGAGTTGGTTCTGTACAATTCCAGAAGGAATCTGTGAATGTATATAAGGAATGTACATCTGACCACAAGAAAACTTTGTATTCGCTTGCTATAAGGAGAGCTATTGTGTTTTGGAGTATAATATATGCTTATATCACTGTGAACTTTTACTGGAGTGAACTGGATACATCATCTGGACAGATTTATTGTACTTTGGATATTTTGGATATTGTACACTTATTAGTGGGTAAATTGTTTATCGATATTGCCGATATTTATTGTTTTGGAACTGGACTCCCGATATCGAGATCTAAACACGTATTTCAATATCGCCATTTTAAGTAAAACTGTAAACTTACACTGTAAATATTCGAAATAAAGGAAAAATCTAAAGAAATTGTACACTTTTATCTCACATTTTTGAAGTTTTCAATGCGTTATGGGTGAAAGCTTTATTGTTTTGTTTTGATTCATTTCGCTTCCTGTTAGCGGTTCGGGAAACACTAAAATAAAACATTTTCGGTTTCCCGAATTCGTACTATTTGGTAGACAATATGAACCCCCCGATATCGCCCGATATTGAAATATTTTTACATTCAATATCGATACTCACAAAGCCAAACGATTTACCCCCTAACACTTATATAACAGAGAGTGGATTTACTGCATTTTGGACATTGTCCATATCTTGGAGCAGACAGTACAATTGTGTTAACTCTCTAAATATCTCCAGACAGACATTCTGTGTGGCTGGATATACAAAGAATAGCAGGACAGGAACCTTTTGTGTTGTTGAGTGTGAGACAGGTCACAAGATATAGATATCTGTGTGTGAGTGAACATTGGACAGATCACAGGACAGACCACAGGACATTGGACAGACCACAGAATATATTACAGGACGGATTACGGAACAGATTGCTGGATACGGCGGATAAATTTAACTCATAATCTCTGTGGTCAGGTCAGCTAGATCTTATTATTGTATTAGTGTGTTTAGTTAAGAGCATACCAGTTGACTGTAATCATTATTGTTGACTATTAAATAAATTTAAGTTCAACTTTTTGCTTTTTCTGTTACAACTTAAAGACAACCGGTAATCGCTACCGTGCTTGCCCGTGACCGTAACAGGAAAATTGGGGGCTCGTCCGGGATCCAACCATTTGATTACAACTATTTGATCAACCGTTCAATTAACATTTTGAAAATCCATTTGATTTAGTAATTGGTTACAGTCAACAGTGCTCAAAATGGCTAGTGCTAAAGAGTTTGTACAGTCACCATCTATGGAAGTTCTAGAAACTTTTAAAAAAGATATGTTAATGCAGATAGCACAAGAGTTACAGATAGAGGTGAAAAGGTCAACACGTAAACATGAACTTAAAAGACTTATTGTTGAACAGTTAGTTGATGAAGATGTTTTACCTGATAGTTGTTTAGAAGTGTATAAGCCTCTACCAATGGAACCTTCTGGGCAATACGAGATCAGGCGATTAGAAATTGAGAGAGAGCTAAAACTCAGAGAATTTGAGGCTAGAGAAAGAGAGCTTGAAGCTCGACAAAGAAAAGAAGAGCTTGAGGCTCGAAAAGAAGAGCTTGAAGCTCAAGCTCAAAAGGAAGAGCGAGCGCTTAAACATGAAAGAGAAATGAGAGCTTTAGAACTCAATGCCCGTAGAATTGCCCATGAAGAGTCCATTGCTACCAAATTTGATTTGGGTAAAAATGTGCGACTGGTACCACCTTTTAATGAGTCGGAGGTCGATAAGTACTTTCAACACTTTGAAAGAGTAGCTCAAAATTTGAAATGGCCTATAGACCAGTGGCCTTTATTGCTGCAAAGTGTTTTGAGGGGAAAGGCCCAGGAGGCATACACGGCTTTGCCAATTTCTGAATGTGTGGACTATAACTCTGTCAAAAATGCTATTTTGAAAGCATATGAGTTGGTACCAGAAGCATATCGTCAAAAATTCAGAAATTATCGTAAACAAGAAAGTCAAACTCATGTTGAATTTGCCCATGAGAAAGAAGTGTACTTTGACAGATGGTGTAATTCTAGGGAAGTAGGTACAGACTTTGAAAAACTTAGGCAAGTTATTTTGATTGAAGAGTTCAAAAGGTGTGTTCGTGATGACATTAAAACCTATCTAGATGAACAGAAAGTTGAAAATTTGGCAAAAGCAGCAGCTTATGCTGATGACTATGCGCTAACTCACAAGTCCACTTTCAACAAGAATAAGTCCTTTGGTCCTGCTAAAAAGTCTTATCCAGAAATAGGAAAGAAATCTGAAAATGTAGCTCCAGAAAAGAGTTCAGATAAGGGTCAAACTTCAAATCAGACTATGAGTAAGGATAGGAAACCCAGATCCTTTGCTCCTGTGTGCCATTATTGTCAGAAACCTGGGCATGTTATGTCTGACTTAAAGAAGAGAAGAGAAAAGGAGGCAACGCCCAACGCCTTTGTGTCTAGCAAGTCTAACTGGCGTTCGAATCCCAATAGAGCAGAGTCTAGTATTGGTTTAGACAAGTCTGAGATTATTAGGGAAGAGTTCAAACCTTTTGTGTCTGAGGGTTTTGTATCCTTGGAAAGTAGTTCCAGTCAGGTCCCCATTAAGATATTAAGAGACACTGGAGCTACTCAGTCCTTACTTTTAGAAGGTGTATTGCCATTGAGTGTAAGCACATCTACTGGTGAGAGTGTCATTGCTCAAGGTATTGAAGGAGGCTGTGTGAATGTTCCCTTGCATAAGGTCAAGTTAGTATCAGACTTAGTTACTGGTTCGGTTGTTGTGGATGACCATTCATCAACATCCTTGAGGTTCTTTAGCCTGCCACTTGGGATAGGACCCAATGACAGAGAACCGCCATTTTAAGTGGTCATCCAAACCACTGTGTATCTGCCTGTACCTGGGATTGAACCCACATCCTCCATGTTCCTAGGCGAGTGTGTAACCCACTAGGCCACAGTGGCTTTATTATCATAGACAGGTGAAATGTGTATGTGTCGTATATTTTCAGGAGCACAGATGACAATAATGAGTCAGGCGTGTGCCTCACGATGTGGGATCGAGAGATTGGTAGACAAACGTTGGGCAGGAATAGCAAAGGGTGTTGGAACTCAGAAAATCATTGGCAGAGTGCATTTATGTAAGGATTTATAGCTAGATTGTAAATTTTTAGTTTTCTTTACCTCATTTTGACTCCTTTTTTCTGTCAGTATTGTATTCACTATTTACTAAACGCCAAGTAATTTGCTCAATTTTCAATTGTCAATTGAAAGTGTCTGCATAGTGGGATTCCGCGAATGCAAAACTTCCCTGATTTCGGGAAATAGAAAAAGTTTGAGCTTAAGCATTTCCCCAATGGAATAGACCTACAAACAGGAAGTGATTTTCCATAATGCAAAACATGGCAGTTTTTCTCATAGAAATCGCTGTAAATGCATTAATATCTATGGCAATGTGAGATAATAGTTTATAATTTCTTCAGATTCAGGTTTGGCATTTAATATTTCTCATTTCCCAATAAATAAATAAGCCGACATTAGAAATTCCGGTTTTAAAAAAGGTCATGGTATTTCAGTAAAATTGTCTTAATACCGGTATACTGCCACTACTGACTGACCCCTAGTGCATACTATATACAACCGGAGACCGTTTCTCCTTGGGCAAGTTACTTGTTTTCTAAAAGTAACATACATGCTAGCGTTATATTTTGGAAGGGGATTTTGTGACTGTATTTGGTATGTTTACAGGTGAAATACAAATAGAAAAAGACCATCTGCCCACATCCTTCTCAATACTGGAAGACCAACCCATGGACATGTTACTAGGACTCGATATGTTAAAACGCCATCAGGTAAGCTGTGATGTTAAAATGTCAGATTTGACCTGAAAGTCTTTGCAATAATGAGGTAAGAGTGGCTTTATCACACAAAGACCAATATAACTAGGGCTGTGAACGAGTACTCGAGCCTCGGTGTACGAGACGGTCTTGGCTTGTACTCGAGTCCATTTTAAAAACTCGGTTACTCACGAGGTATTGTATTATCGCCCACGTAATCAAACGCTTGTGTAAAATATGCTACATTTCAGCATTTCCGTCATATAATATCAATTAAAATTGTTATTTTCCCTTGAAAATATACAATTTACTTCATATTCTATAATATATGGTCAAATAGAAGACGTTTTTCTTCAAAAGTTTCGTTTCCGGAACCGACTATTTGTTTACAGAAGACTTATAATGGTGGGAACTAAATCTCGCGGTTACTCGAATTCGGGCCGGTTGTCAGAGGGCGAGTACTCGATGCCGTTTTTTTGTACCCGTCACAGCCCTAAATATAACACAATAAAGTTTGATTGAATTTCTTGGTTTAAAGTATGATATTATACTTGTATGGTATCTATGAAAATTGAAGTGAAAATTGCAGACTTTAAAAAAAAATGAGAGCTATATTCTGTTTATCTCAGTTTAACTTGGTTAGTGAAAAATAACAAGAAATTATGTCTAACTAGGCAAAAAGTGCAATGATGTATAAACTGGGTGGAAAGTTTAGCTAATCCACAAATCTCCTGTAGTGCATCTTAGACATGAAGAATAACAAGCTGGTGATTGGCACTACGGGCACAGAAACACGGTTCCTGGCAGAGGGAGATTTACCTGACCATGCCCGACTCAACCGTCCAGTGTCCCAAACTGACCTCATGGACGATGACAAACAGCTGGCAGAGGCTCTCCACCGATCTCAGGAGGATGCGGGTACGGGTGGAAAATTATAAATATGCAGTGTTCTAGAGTCCAGGATATGTGATATCTCACAAGTTTAAGTTCAAACCTGCAAATCGGTATTTCAGTAGAAGACGCAATCCTGCATGTTTAACAAAATGGACATCTACCAATAGTTTTGTGGGAAACCTTTCAACTTTCCAACGAAAAGGCATTTCTAAAAACTGGTTTTTTTTTTGCATCCAGAATTTGATCTTTATCTTTTCCAATATGTTATCACTTCCTCCTTTGGCCAGGTCCTACCCACATAAATATTGATCTTTCCCAAAATTTTGGTCGCTTCTTCTCTTGGTTGGGCCTATCCAAGTAAAAAAGTTCATTAAGATCTGTTCATTACATTTTGTGTAATCATGAATGCAGACAGAATCAAACTGATGCATCCAATAACACAAACTGATTGAGGTTACTACGTTATGTGTAGGATCGGGATGAGTCTGGAACAATACCTGTTGTTTATCCTGGGAGATCTTCTCTTTGATTTCTTTCGTAAGCTTTAAGATAGTCCACAGTTTCATGGTGTTCTTGTGAAACTTAAGAAAATGATTTATGTGAAGTAGATTTTATGTAAATACTTTCAAGTCCTGATATAAAACAAAAAGAGCACTTATTTTTGTGTTCCAGATAGTTCATTACTCTATTCTGTAGATATTATTTAAATATTTTCCCGAAATTTATTTTGAAGTTCATGTGACATTTTTGTAAAACTTTTTACTCTCAGTGTTGATAAATAGAATATAAATGAAAATGGTACAGTTTTTGTAGTGTGGAGTGTTTTATATCATCCTACTTCACATTGTTTCTTTTGCTATTACACAGGTCAATCTCAAGCATCAACTTCAAGAGGTGCAACAGCTACGTCCCCACCACCCAGTCCATTCCCTGAGGCCAGCATCACAAAGATTATAGCCCGTGGATTTAGCAGGGAACAAGCCATTCAGGAACTGCAGAAAACCAGCGGCAATGTAGACCAAGCTATCATGAGTCTGCTGGCAAAGTCCTTCGCAGTACCGTGACAACAGGAGTGTCGATGTTTAGGGGAATAGAGTGTATCTGTATTTGTTCTTCAAAAAGATTCTTGTTATTTTCACAAACTTGTATTAGCTAGGATAATACAGAGGAAAGGATAATTTTCATAAAGCTTTTATTTTTAAAAATAGACTCTATAGAGGTGTTACCTTGTTTAACTACAAAAAAGGAAGAAAATTCTGTTGTCAGGTGGAAACAAGCCGTAACCAATGTTATGCATCAACTAATTGGAATATATTACGTTTACTGTGAAAAGAATGCATTGATCTTTTTGAATATTTGAGCAAGTCTATATTAATGAAACTTTTTATTGCGTAAAATAGCCTTACCTTATCCTCACAAGTGCTTGGTTTGGTTTTGTGGAGCAAAACGTATCGACCGACAAGTATTTTTTTAAAAGAATTTTCTTGTCGGCAGGTGACCCCTTGTCTGCGCATGTCCGCGCATGCGCCGTACTCATTGTCGACAGGCAATTGTCGAGAGATCTTCATTATATTTTTGGTCGATATGGGAGCATCACGTACTTTTCCTTATTATCGTCCATTCACGGATGAAGATCTATGAAGTTTTGAAGCGTGCAAGCGTGCACCTACCTGTAGTTGTCCATTATTCGACTGGTACTACCACTAATTCTGCCTCCCTTGTCCTGAAAAGGGTCAGAATAAGATGTGCAAGAAGATGTTGCTGTAAAGTCTTCAGTGGAAGACGGTGTATATCTTCGGCTGTACTCGCCCATTATTCGACTGGAACTACCTCCTTGTCGATGAAAGGGATGCAGAGAAGATTTTGCTGTAAAGTTTTCAGTGGAAAACTGCTTTATGGTCCCTTATTTGATGGCACACCATGAATATTACCTTGTGCAAAGAAGAAAGAATGCAGTTGTCTTGGCAGCGGAGGTCGTAGATTCTTTACTGTGGGTGGAGCGCCACTCTGGTACAGTAACAGGTCTCCCTCCAAAAGAACGACTACAGAAGCATATCCACGGATCCTTGCAGTTATTATTTTGTTTCCCAGCAGGTACAGTGAACTTCCTGCTTATCAAGACATGAAAATATGGACAGAGAACCTTCCTATGGCCATGTCTCCATTGGAAAGAATACTGTGACTTTTGAGTTAATTCTTCTGCAAACTCAACGAAGATCAAACTGGCTAGATGAGATTTTATGTTATATTATATGTTGAAGTCCTTGCTTCCAACTTTTACAGTGTATTTTGCACAGTATATTCAGGACAGGAGCTATGTCCAGTAATTTTCCCCTACTAACCACAAAAGATCGTCGTACCACTCTGCCTAGTTTACCAGGTCAGAGGGATACAGAAGAACGTGGCTACATTAATGCAAGTCACCATGGAGGCTCTTCTTGCAGTGTTACTGGCAGTGATGAGATATGCTTTCATTGCCATCCCAGAGTTGTGCGAATCTTCAGTTGGGATTGTCGAATTACTCTCCAATCGAATTCCCCAATACCTGTACTACCCACAATGCAAAGCGATGACGTCAGACAGGAAAACATGGCTACAGTAAATATACCGCTGAAATATTGCTGGAAATCCTTCAAAAGAAAGCAATTCATCCACTCTACAATTGCAGAACTCCAGGTTTCTATGGCAGTTTATTCTTGTATACAACTCGGCTAATGACGACCTCTGATAGGTCTCAGTGTCCTGATTTGATTTCTAACTACGAATTCAACGATCACTGCCCACGAGTGAACTTCGTTTACTACGTCAATAATTCCTACTTGTCCCATCTTTTAAACTGGAGGCAGCAGAAATTATTAGAAATTCGGTTACAAAAGATGCGTTCTTCTATGTACCGATTCACAGTTTTCTCAACATCTACTTCAGTTTAATGTACACTGGCAAACCTATCACTTCAAAGCATTAGGAAATTCGGGTTAGCGACCCCTCTACAGTATCATGCGAGTAGTAAAGAGGCAAATCTCATTCTTCAGTCTCACAGAATAGGAGTTCACCATGTACCTAGACCACTGGTCGTCAAGTGTACTTAGAAGACACCAGTATTGGGTTCAAACCAAAGAACTCATCCAATTATTCATCAACTGGGCTTCGTGATATCGATTTCCTAGGTTACCATTGCTTTTTGGTACCAGGAAATTTCTTTCACCATATACCTAGATCACTGGTTGTTTAGCGTACGTAAAAGACACCAGTATTGGGTTCAAACCAAAGAACTCATCCAATTATGCATCAACTGGGCTTCGTGATATCGATTTCCTGGGTTACCACTACATTTTGGTACCAGGAAATTTCTTTCTACCTCGAAAAAATTAAATACCTGAGAATCTATTCAAGTCATGGCGATCTCATCACGGTTAACCCCAAGGTTGCTTATATCCCAGGTAGGGATACTAGCATCTTTGGAAAAGACTATACCAATGGGTCAGTTATGTATGTGTGCCTTTCAGTGGTATCTAGAAAAAACTGGCAATATCTCCAGTCACTAGTTGTGAGAATTCCTGTTTCAAATCCTTCTGAAAAAGCATATTCACTGGTGGAAATGCCAAAAAAATGGGAAATAGGATGCCTTTTCTATTCACGGGTGCACAATTCCCTTATTTTCGTAGATGCATAAAACCAGGGTTGATGATCCCATCTATAAGCATCACAGTTAGTGGCTTTGGACAGTTAAAAATGTATATATTACATTTCAATGTCATACAGCTGAAGGCAGTGTGTTCAGCCCTTAAAAGCCTTCAAGACAAATTCCACACAAAAGAATTCTGATAGCATCAGACAACACCACTGTGTTCGGTTATCTGAACAAACAGGGGGGGGAGCGTATACCTCCTAGTTTGGCGCAGCTTGGCCTACTGCAATCCTTGAAAATATACTCATAACAGACATATTCTTGGTTGCTTAAATGTCATACTCAGCATATCTCCAGAAGGGATAAAGGTTTGGCGCATCCTGGCCTACTACAATCCTTGAAATATACTCTTAAGAGACAGAAATATTCTGGGGTTACTTAAATGTCATACTCAATGATCTCTACAGAAGGGACAAAAGTAATATGTACCGAATGGTTCTTACTCCCTTTATGGTTCTAGACGACGTGCAAGTTTGGCACAAATCAACAATAGGTGTTTTATGCAGGTATGCTGCATCTTGGCCTACTGCAATCCTTGAAATATTCTCATATGAGCCAGATATCTTCAGGGTTGCCTAGATGTCATGACAGCCTCTCCACAAAGAACGAAATTATACAGACAGGAGAGGCTTCATCTTTAATATTCTATTTGATTTACATAGTTTGTCAAATACCAATGGTAGAGATGTTTGCCACCAATGAGTCACAAACTTCCATTCTATGTTGCTAGTCCCGGATGCAAATGCTCGGAACATAGATGCATTAAACATCTTGTTGGAGGTCCTGGACTGCTAGGCCTTTTGTCCTATACCACTTATTCCAAAAAGTCATTGAACAAGTGAACACCAGGTACAAAATGATTGTAGTGGCCCCTTGGTGGCCCATGATGCATTGGCTTTGGGGTCTGGTGAGTCATTCAACCAAACCTCCATTACAGCTACTTCACTGGTCTCAGAAACAGCCATTCAGTCAGTAATACCATCTGAATCAGTTGCATTGGCACCTTCATGCTTGGCACCTTAACACCACTCAGAATCTCTTATATCATTCTCTGGGCAAGGGATAGAGAGATTTAGGGCATCTCAAGGACCCTCATCTTGGAATGTATGAGTCATGATGGGTCATTTTGAGCTCTGGTACCCACAGAATAAGGTGGCCATCTCAGGGCCTACGGTCTCAAATATACCAGATTTTTTGATCCATTTACTTGCAAAAAATCTGAAACCTGTCACTATTGTTGGCTTTGCAGCAGCCATAGCTGATCAGTTACATTTTTTGTGCAGGAGTTGAACCAAAGCCTGCATCTTTATAGGCCTATTGCAAGTGTTATAGAGAGAAGCCCACTGCTAACAGAGGTACAGCATCAAGGGATTTGCCTTTGCTTCTGTTGGTTTTCACAAAAGGCTTCTTGTTAACCTTTAAAAGGAGGTCAGTCTAAAAAAGTTTGACTTGCAAGACTGTTGCAATGACATTGGAAGTGTATTCTGGGACTTTGGCTCCTTCAGACACAAGCCTCATAGGAAGGAGTTTACAGTTCTCCCTCCTACCTACCTTTTCAACAAGGACCTATTAGCCTCAGTTGGTCTAGATTGCCTCCAGTGGTCACTTCACCTCTAGATCATTCCTGAACTCAACTTGCCTGGACACATGCTTCGTTGTCCTTCTACAGCACTTACATCCTTCTTGGACAGGTCTACTGCTTGGACAAAAGGGAAAGTCTCCTTCTCCTGCCTTTTAGCAAGAATCAGTTGGCTTACAATGCCACAGATGGCTCAAACCAGTGGTCATTCCAGCTCACAAACCTTTCTTGAGCTGACGTTGGACTGATGTTGTGACACTCTGCCCTGTTACAGTACTTAGTTACTATCAAGACAGTACAAGTACTTCAAGGAGGGGAAGAATCTCTTGCTCATATCTTTTAAGGAAGGCTTGATGGAGATATCTTGAGTTCTGCTATCTCTTTCTGGACCAATCTGGATGCATGATTAGATAGCCAGTCCTTTTGATTCTGATTCTCAGAATCTATACATTGAGACACATTTTACATCCATGGCTGCCTCTTTAGTTTTCAAGAGTGGGGTCTTACCTGAACAGATATCAAACTCTTGTTATTGGAAGACCCACAATTCTTTACTACATTCTACTCGAAGATGTAGCTTGGCAATCCCATGACCAGTCCATGAACAAATTGGTTCTTGTGGATTCACCTCAGCATGTAGTCATTTTTCTGTGTATTTATACATGTTATTCATATGACTCGCATATTTATGTTCTCTCCAGTTATACAAGTGTGGTGTCACTGACATATGTCTTTCTTAACTTACATATGGCCCCATATCTGCAGTTTATGCAGTTCAGTTTGCCTGCTTGGAGATATTCTCATTGTCAGATGATGACATCTTGTTTGGGGAGTCATGCAGACATCTCCGGCCAATACTGGGTGATGGTTAATACTGCTAAAAGATTTGTTGTAAAATTATCTACAACAGCAGCAACAATGACGACCACATCATGGATCTCTTGTTGAGGTTAGCAAATTACTTATCTGTGATGAAGAAGTAATATATAACCTAAGATGTGGCATATGGAAGCTTATCTTATCCTCTTATCAAGTGCTTTATTTGGTGACCCCTTGTCTGACAATCATCTAACAGTGTGGCCAAAACAAATACCCTCCACCTGTTATGGTTGTATTCAAGCACTTGTGAGGATAAGGTAAGGCTATTTTACGCAATAAAATGTAACAAATTTTATTGTAATTTAACTTTTTACAAGTTAAATACTTACCTTATCCTCACAAGGATAAACCCACCCTACCTCCCCGCATAATTTGTTTTGCTGGGGACCAAAAATACAATGAAGATCTCTCGACAATTGCCTGTCGACAATGAGTACGGCGCATGCGCGGACATGCGCAGACAAGGGGTCACCTGCCGACAAGAAAATTCTTTTAAAAAAATACTTGTCGGTCGATACGTTTTGCTCCACAAAACCAAACCAAGCACTTGTGAGGATAAGGTAAGTATTTAACTTGTAAAAAGTTAAATTACAATAAAATTTGTTACAATTTACAAAACCTGTTTTGGAATTGTAATAAATGAAATATGACCACTATGGCGCAGTTGTAAAATGTTTTTAATCACAATTAAAATTGTTAAATTTGTCACATGTACTTATTATTGTCAGTATGTATTACCTTTCCATCTTTTTAAAATGAAGATCTCATCAGAGACTGTTTCTTAGTTGTTTTTATAATTTGATGAATACTTTAAATTAGAATTTGGATAGGTTTAATTCAGGAAATTTTTATGTTGTTTTGATAAAGGGTTTTCTTGTTAAAATACATATATTAGAATTTAGTGTGTCATCTTTAAATTGTAAGAAATGTTCATTTTAATAACTACTATATTTTCAATTATAAGTACAATTTAGGAGAATACTTTGTATATCAAAGCTGAGTTATTATTCTTTGTCACTATGTTATATTGTAAGAGTGTACTAAAGGTTTGCTAATGTTATTTGAGTTCAGAATGTGTAACGTCTCTTTCAAACACTTAGCTTTCTTTGATTTATTGAAAGTTTTCATTCAGGAATAAATATAGAGTAAGAAATCTAAAATTCGCCACATATCTGAAATTTGCCACTTGTTGAAATACTAATAAAATAAACTAATTGAGGTGAGATTTGTTAAATATACAGTAAATTTGGGCTTTTTGAACTGAAAAATACCAAATTTAAGACAAAACATCATTTTCTTCATATAATTAACTAAAGTTTTAGGGGTGACGAATATTAGATTCCTGGCAAATTTTAGATTTCTTACTCTATATCCATGTAGTTTATGCATATTTTGATTGACAGGATAAATTTAATGAATGGAAGGGTAGAATACTTTAATAAACCACCAAGATCTTTTAGATTTTTGTAAAGCGACATGACTAAATGACTCGAGTTATTTCATTTAAAAAGAAAAAAGACAAATGTTTATAACTACACAAAAACATGAGCATCATGGACCTATGTTTTGGATTTTCCATCATGTGAACCTTTTTTGTTACAAAGTATTTTTCACAGTAAACAATCTTTGATAAACAATATTTTATTAACACAGTTAGGCAAAATCAGTTAAACGGTCTGTTTATATAGCGTTTTAACTTTATTTAGTACATGTTTTTGAGTGGATTTTAAAGCATTAATTTTAGTGCTGTGAAAATATTATTTCAAAATTGTATAAAATGTGTGTGTATGACCCAAAGGTGTTCAAAGCAGTAGTGAGTTTTGAGATCAAAAACACTTCTACATCCAAATGCATCTTCTTAAAACAAGGCTAAGTTATGCCTGTTCAAAGAAAGTTCTTATTGAGATTGTAAATGACGTAAGCTAGAATTGCAATATGCCTGCAAACATCCTCAGGAATTCTAGTTTAATTCTGATCTGTGGCGGACATCAACCAAATGGAAAAGTAGCACTAAATGTTATGTGTTATAAACCCATTTTATTTTCAAACACTGTAAGGCTTAACTTCAAATGACTTCCCAGTCTTAGATTGACAAAAAAGGTCAGTATTGTATAAATAGTAGTTATGAAAGTTGTGTATTTATGGTATACTCATGGTCACATTAGATTGCATATGTGTGTATTGGGAAACGTGTACGGCTTACTCGGGTGAATGATTTTTTTTTTACGTTTCTGTATGGACTATTGATATCATTTGACGTTATTATTTCTCTGGTATCGTATGATCTGTACAGCTTCATATCATCAAAATGTCAAGTTCATGTTTTAATCTGTCAAAGTGTGTCAAGGGTTTCATTAACATCCTCAATAAACATAACCTCATTTTCTGATGTAATACTTAGTGTCTAGAGGGTTTCACAACAATTTTTCAGTGTAATATGGTTTTAAGTTGTTTTTGATGGAAAATCTGCTGAAGCATAAATTTGTATAATTATGTTGAGATGCACATTGTGACTTTTACATTGGCAAATCATAATAAAAGTATGGTTGTTTGGTGTCTGATAATTGAATAGTATTTATATCACAATGTGCTTGAAAAGTGGCTATCCAAGGAAGTAAGCTCATGCACCTTGAAGTAAAATAACACAGAAATGTATTTCCAAGCAATCTTTTAAATATCGTTCCAACAAACATTCAAAGTTGATTGTAATATGTATTGGTAGTCTACAAAGTTTGCTGGAAGATTTTCTGGGTAGACCAGACCTGTCACTCTAAAATATTATCAGTCCCAAGAAAAATTTACCACTCCATAGTTCAGTGTAGGTTAAATCAGTATTGTGTTTCGAAACTGACCAAGTGACTAGTGCTATGGAATAAATGGCAAAATGTTGTGGTGACTGGAGTCCTGAAATAATTTCTTTCTCCATTGAAGTAACAATTTCATAAATTTCTGAATATTGTGATAGTTAAACTCATGTCTACAAAAGCTATGTTCAAAAATAAAGTCAGGACTTAATACGTCACTCATGATACATTAGATGTTTTTAATCATGAAAAATTGAGGGGTGTATTTTAGAAATGTTTTTGAAGCTTGTCAGTGTAATAACTATAGATTTCTTGTCCGTATTAAAAGATATTCCTACATCTAAAGTGTTGTTGTGAATGGTAAACTAGTTAATCACATTTGATTTCGTTTAGGTAGAAATAGCGAAACCTGCAAAGAACCAGTTTATTGAAAACATTATTTTTTTTTTACTTCCTAGTAGATAATACTTCATCAAAACAATACAAAAATATAAATATGAGGAAATATTTCACATTTATACTTTTCATTCATTTTGAATGAAGTTTATAAACTTCACAATATCTTGCAAACACAAAAATTCCTGTTAAAAATTATGGCTCATGTATGTTTGCAGTTAATTTTCACCAGATTTTGTTTGGTTTCAAAGCCCAGGAACTGGATTTGATTTTCAAACCTAGTCTGACCAGTAATTTAAAGTGAAAGGAAAAAAATAAAAATATAAAATACTATTTTTAACAAGCTTCAACGTGGTAGAGTTTTGAGAAAATTAAGTGATGCCAACAATCCTTTGTGACTACAAGTTTGGTCATGTGAGGCTGTTATAATTTATGTTAAAACAACTAAATAGTTAACAGCATTTCATTTGCTATATCTCTTAATCATTATTATGGATAATTTTATTTTGGCTTTACATGCTGTTTTGTTCATGCTGATACAACTGTGTAGTGTCTTTTGAACTTTATTAGATTATAATTTTTCTAGTCACAATATTCAATGGTAGGAAATGATTTGATTAGAAATTTTAGCTGCAATTTATGTAATGTTGATGTCATCTTGTGAGACTAGACATTGACTTCTAACTTTGAAAAGTAAAACGTTTTCAAGGATTATCACATTTCAGAGCAAAGAAACTGATATATTTTACAGAGTAAATGTTATGTATTATCATCTTTCTGAAAGTCATAATTTGGCTTTCTTCATGAATTTGAAAATGAGAGTAAGTGTAATCAGTAAGCTCAATGAGGTGGTTGTATTAAGGAACACTGATGTTTATATTTTTATGTCAACTGCACCATTGTAGTAAATGTGAAAAAAAAAAATCATGTATGTCTGAATCATATGAGATCAAATGCCTAATATTAGTCCAGTTTATGTTTTGGTGAGTTTGGATTGTGGTCCAAGGTGTCCTAGGACAGTTATTTCACGCATGCACAGTATAACCACGATCCAAACGTCTAGAAGCACTTTCAGAGATATTTATATTCATTTGCATAAATTGTGATGTCATAAAATATCAAAATATGCAGTTATAGTGTTAAAAGAGTAACATAAATATGTGCAATACTTCGATTCTGACATAAAAATATATATTTGACATTAAATGCTTTAAATAGATACAATACAGTATATCGGATTGACTTTTAAAGATTTTCCATTGTTTTTCTTTCATGCCGCCATCTTAGATATCCTTGTGCTCCCACTAAAAGGGTGGACTATTTGGCGTGGGTAAATTGAATGTCCAAGAAGTACTTATCCTCAGCATTTGGATGAAAATTCATGGACCGAGGATACCTGCGAGTGCGATCCAAACTCGCCATTGGTCATTGTAGATGTGTGAAGTGTATGAAAGGATGATTCTTGTCTTTACTTGTGTAGGAAAGTGTGTAACCTGATTGTGTAATAAACTCAGTCATAATTGCAATGCTTTATCATTTTTTATAACTAACTGATTCACTGGGGCATCTGCAAATCAAATAATTTCCAGAATATGCATCTCCTTGAATAGCTTACTTGACTCAAATCAAAGTTAAACCTGATGTGGCTTGTAGGTCTCTCCTCAGCCTCCTCAGTACAAAATGTGACCTTGAGGTTCAATCTTGAACATGGGAGTGTAATAATGATTTCACAACCACAAACACTTTTACACATTACCCTGTATTCCTCTATCTGCCAACAATGTTTTACATTTGAATCAGTCATTTCATTTTTCATTGATATAGGATCTGTACCATTGAGTAACCTCCATGATACTGCAATTCTACACTTTTTGCCAGTTTTAACCGCATCCCACTAAGCCTGTGGTCATGGTTGTCTGCTGTGCCGTCCAGGTGGCGTAGATTGTGGCAACGGCAGGCATACAGCTTTTTGGTGTTCCACAGCCTAAATCCATGCATGGATTTTCACCAAATTTTCAGGATATGTTTACCCCAAGAGCTGGAGCAGATTAGGTTTTGGGCTATATCTAGCAACAATTGTTGCTAAGGCAACAGTTTTAATATTATTGAGTCTTAATGTTTGTGGGTGTTCCACAGCCTAAACCCCATGCATGGATTTTTTACCAAATTTTCATGATATTGTATTATTATGTTTACCCCAAGAGGATCTAGAGCTAATTTGCTTTTGGAGGATGACGCTTTAAATATTTTTCGGTCCTGAACTTCTTGATTAAAAATGGGGTACTATTAAACTAATGTTACTACAGTTGCATTTTTATCTCGTTTGACCTTTGCGTCGTGTCAATTTGGGTCCTCATATTAAAAAGTTCTATCTCCCTTTTTATTGGGTTGAAGACTTACAAATGTGAAACAACTTATGGGAAATCATGGTCTGCGAATCTTTTGCAAGTGTCACATTTGAGCTTTGGCCCCTGCTTCAAGGTCAAGTAGGGTCATCATACTAAAAAGGCCTTGTATCTCCATTATAATTGGTCCTTGGTCTTCAAAATATGAAAAGCTGTAAGAAATCATGGGCCGTGAATCTTTGCAAATATCAAATATGACTGACGTCTGCTTAAAGGGTCAATTAAGTGGGTCATCATACTAAAACGGTCATATATCTCTTTGGGCTTGGAACTTGCATCACGAACAAATAAAGTATGTAAGTTTCCCCCCTTCTCCAACTACATGAAAGTTCTGACAACATCTTGTGGGATCTGTATACTTCTTACAACTAACGTTCCTTAGATTTCACCAAATCTCAATATTGTTGCCCATTTAGTTTTACTCGAGGGCTGGGGTTTTTGCCTGCTGAGGCTGGCTATTTTTAGTATTTTTTTACCCATATTATATTTTGACCTATATTATTGTACCGTTGTAGATTTTTTGTTGACTTTTTGCCGACAGAGATCTTATGTTTTGATGCATTTCATTTCTATGGTGACTCAAGAAGTGTTCTATTTAATTTGGAAAGTAGATGTACTTTGACATTAGACTATTTGATATTCTAATATTAAGCAAATAAAAAGGATCACAGGCTTATAACATGTAGACACAGGTATTGGCATATAATTTGTCCATATTTGTATTTACTGGTCTTCAATTACAGAAGTTCTGAGCCCTCAATCTGAAAGCCTGGGAGAAGACACAACTTGTAAGTTACAGCCACACAGAATTCTGTAAACACTGTTAAAGTTTTCAGTTTTGGGAATATTTGACCTATAAAAGGCCAGAAAACTGAATAAATGAGATTGTCATAAAAATGTGTTGACTTTTGTGCTGCCTGAATTTCAGTTAAACTTTGGATGTGTATGATTTGGCCTTTCCTATGTGTAACTTTACAGTGATAACTGATTCCCTGCAGTAAAGGAATGAGTGACTTTAAGATTATGACAGGAGGGCACAGGTGATGCCAAATAATTTGACTCGATCTTTGTATGGAGATATGACCGACCTTTTAACAATTTTAAAATGACCTGTATTACAAAGACCAAAGGACACTTCAATCCAGAAATCAATATATGAAAAGACAGATATTTTGGAAGGAATGGGTAGGGTTGAAACAATCCTGTGTTTTTTAAGGTATTGCACTAGTGTATATTTATTATGAAAATATAAACTTACAAAACAGATTAACAGAGTAAGTACAGAGCAACAGTTGATCAAAAACAAATATTGACTATAATAGAAATTTTACAAAGGAGATGTAAACTGAATAAAGCTATAAAAATAATGTATCACTAAATGCAAGTTAGTTTTAATTCTCTAAACTCTGGAACACACACAACACATCTCTAAAAAGCAAATAAAATTAGAAAAGACCATCAGATTTACATGTGAAAATGCTTCCAAGCAACTATATAAAGTGAAAATCTAAGATACTTAAAGTATAGCTTCAAGTCACACAGGCATTTAGTTTCCCAAAACTTTTTCGGCCATCTTCAAACACATTCAGTCTATCATACACTGTTTTTTTTCTCAATTACCACGCAAAATATTAGATGCAGCAAATTTCTGATTAAATTTTAGATCAGAATGAAAATTGGTGAACAATAAAACTGATATGTATGGCTTGTTTTGTTAATCTGTATCTTTAAACTGCAAATATTCATTAGTTACTTTAGGTTATGATACCCTGCATCTAATGAATCTTGAAATGTTTATTCTGATCTAAACTTCAGCTCACATTTCCCATCTGTTTATTAAATCTATGACTTGTTCACAAAGTTCTTTTGGATCACACTTGGCATCAATTAGCTATATATTTTAATTTACCTGTGAAATTTCTAAGTCACACTTGACATTTATAAGCTTCTTGGAGTTTCTTTAAAAACTTCTTGGAATCATCATACCAGGGGCCTGTTAGTTTCCTGTTTTCACTCAGATGAAAATTTCTTGGTTACACTTGTTATCAGTAAGCTCCATCTTATTACTCAAAAGTAAAAATTTCCTGGGCTAAGACCCGATATCTAATACAGTATAACCTCTTTTTATCTGACCCTCTATCATCCAAATTTTCAGTTCTCCAACTTTAAACCCACTCTCCCAAATCCATTTAAGCTTATCATTTTAGTTGTTCTATTATCTGATCCCCTGTTACTCCCCCAAGTGGGCTGGATAAAAGAGGTTCTACCATATTTCCCTATTTTTCCTCATATGTAAAATTTCTTGGGATCACACTGGGCATCTGTATGTTCTCTCTTGTCGTGACAGGCTATGTGAACTAACTTGAGATTCATACGTGTGAATAACAAGTCAAAGAAGTACTTGTTGTTTAACTTTCGTTTCTTCTTTGAGAGACCTTGAACTGCAGCAACGAGCTGGGGTAGCACTTCTCTAGATTTTTCTATTCTGTTGTAAATGAAGAAAGAGTACTTTTTCATTAACTGTAATGGTTCCTTTTGTTGAACATCTTTGAAGATATTCAATCTATCATACAAATGTTTCCCTTGATCTATTGTGTTTCTATGCACAGAAAGTGTGCTCTATGACTTACAACATGATTTATTTATCTCCAGTGTGTCCATGTAAACAAATATAATTGGTCCATTTGGTCAGTATTTATTTATTTCAGAGGTAGATTTATCATTTATTACAATATAAATTGTGCTGACTATTTACATACACAATTTTGGCTACCAATAACGAGCATGAAACAGACACCAAATGGAAATTCTACCAATTTTCAAAATTTAATAAAGTTCACTAGAATTAATTCTCACGGATAGTCAGTTTCTCCCTAATTTTAACTTCCAAATTTCAATCGGCAATAATTTTTACTGTTGTTCTCCTACAACTTTTTGCAAAAACTTATATACTACACTACCTTATAACAAATTTTCTCGGGATGTCATTACGCAATTCTCAGACTTACTATTTTAAAGCCTCAGGCCTTTTACCTGTGATCTAGATTCCAAGTGGAGAACAGGAGTCGTGCTTCAAAACTTCCATACGGGTTGATGTAGTGGTCCGACTTACTGCACTTGTCTTCATTGTACAACCCCTCACACTGGAACCAACCCTTCAAAACAACAGGGATCTTAATCAACTAGAACAAAACTTGTAAATAAACTGTCGAAGCACTTACTCAGTTGAAAGTAGGGTTTTAAAGTTTACTCAGGAACTCATAAAAAAAAGTTATTAATTTTGAATGAAAGAAAACCACTTTGTTGCAATGATCAACTGTCATTGAATAGTTCATAACACAGGCAAAACTTTATATTTTCTAAAGAAGTACCTTATCAATAAAACTTTTTAGGTTATGTTTTGTTTTGCAAACTTACATTACAACTTTATTCCATGAAATGTGTATGTTTTAGTGACAACCTCAATACAAAATTCTCAGACTTGTTATATCCATACTACTTTATAATTATAAATATAACAACTACCTCGGTGTCACAAAATGTTTGAGGATTTCCTGAGGTCCTACAGAAGTAATCGCTGTAGTAGTCATTTGTCTTAAGCTGAGTCTCGTATTGTTTGAGCACCTTTTCCAGCATAACTGAGGCTTCTCCTTTACCATGTTCTTTGATATGGTCTCTGGCCTGGTGTCAAATTGTGTTTTTATTGTTACTGTTTATTATAATGAATACATTTAAATGTACAATTAAATTGATATACAGTTGTATCTTGCTAACTAAAGTTAAATTTCAAGGAGCCAAAGGTCAAAGTTGGGGTTTTACATCCCGTTCAACAGCCAGGGTCATATTAGGACAGGTCCTCAGCATTGTCACTTGCGGGAGTTGAACCCACACAGAGGTGACTGCCTGTGATGAGATGCCAAACCTGCTGACCCAAAGGCAACTGTGGACCTCTCAAGGAATCAGAGAAAGACTTTTACTTGTCCAAGAAGTTTAGACAAGAAGATAACTGTCAATGGCAAAAGCACCTGGAGGACCCGATATGCATTTCCATTTAACACAAAAAAAACCTTCCTTACACTCGTGTAATTGTACATGCTCTAATGGATTTTCCATTTATAAGAACAGAAAGTGAGAAGTACGTGTGGACAACTTGGCAATTTCCAAGGATGTTTTATGATTGAGTTGAAGTTCAACCCTCTTTTTGATAGGGGACAAACTGGTATACGGATAGTTAAGCAGGAATAAAAATACAATATTATGTAAATTGTAGTTGTAAATGGTTAGATAAATGAAATAAAAACTAAATTAAATATTTACTTGTTACATTTGAAAATAGCAAAATTACTAAATCCTGTCTGCAATATTTCAAAATTAAAATAAATATTCAAAATGAGGCTTAACATACCTAGCATACCAAATATAGTGATGGAATCTACAACAGTTGTCTTTTCCCAATTTGGATACAATCTACAACAGTTGTCTTTTCCCAATTTGGATACAATCTACAACAGTTGTCTTTTCCCAATTTGGATACAATCTACAACAGTTGTCTTTTCCCAATTTGGATACAATCTACAACAGTTGTCTTTTCCCAATTTGGATACAATCTACAATAGTTGTCTTTTCCCAATTTGGATACAATCTACAACAGTTGTCTTTTCCCAATTTGGATACAATCTACAACAGTTGTCTTTTCCCAATTTTCCCAATTTGGATACAATCTACAACAGTTGTCTTTTCCCAATTTGGATACAATCTACAACAGTTGTCTTTTCCCAATTTGGATACAATCTACAACAGTTGTCTTTTCCCAATTTGGATACAATCTACAACAGTTGCCTTTTCCCAATTTGGATACAATCTACAACAGTTGTCTTTTCCCAATTTGGATACAATCTACAACAGTTGCCTTTTCCCAATTTGGATAACTGAATGCCACAAATTTCTGAAACAACTCCTGGATTCTCAGTAAAGCCTGACTCAAACAGAACTTCTCATTACAAGTTATGCACTGTTTTTTTTGTTTTTTTTTCATTTGAAATATATTAAATTCACTATTGGTATGCTAGAGTTTGAAAATGATTAATGTCTAGTTAATATTTAGACTTGAGATGACTCACCTTGTTCAGATAACCTCGTAGTCTTCCCTTAGCTCTGTCTTTCATGACATCTTCTTTTGTTTTGAACCTTGATTCTACTCCTAAACATTTCAATATGTCAATATATAAATATAACTTTCTCACAAAATATTGTCACCAATACTCCGCAGACTTGAAAAGGAAACAGATATATTTAGATACAGGAATACATAAAAGATTGTGAAAACTTTTCATAAATATTTTCCAACTATTTGCTTCAATGTTCTGCAATTATCTTTCAAAAATATGCATGCAAAGAAACTACTAGTTACTGTGGATACCAGATTGAGAACATCTCTATTTAAATTCATTAAAATCTCAGGGACTGTTGAAAGTTTGAGACACATAAACACACATCCTGAAAAACATAATCACAACATGGGACTTTGGCCCTGATATAAATATCAGATGTAACATTTGTTACCTATCAATAAACTGTGAAGAAATAATGAGAATTAAAGTGTCATGTACCACTAATTTACCCAAATTAAATATTAAGCTTATTTCTAAATAAATGGAAATACCATCAAACCAATCTGGATCGTCTTTCCTCGTAGTGGCCTGAATATTCATCTCAGCAGTAGAGGTCAGCTTTCCCATGAGTTCCCGCAGTGCTGGACTCGTTTCTTCTGTCATTAGCTGATGCAAATCATCAACAATGTCCCTCTGATCTTTACTGTAACCAAGAAATGCCTGCAACACTGACCTCAACTTTTCAGGACTGTAATTATGGTCTGGAATGAAAAGATTTCATAATATTGGTATAAAATAAAATATTTTTATATAAATAAATCACACAATTTACACATACTTTGACTTATACATATTGCTCCATCAATGTAAAAATTCTCATTCTACTTAAAGTATCATAATTCAGACACACCAACACTTACTATCAGTGAGTCCTTCAACAATAGGGATTATCCAAATGTACTCAAGTATATATAATCAGTTAGTATTCCCAATGAAGTATCAGCATAAGGTTAGAAATCATTATATCAACAAAATACATTTTCAACAATTCAAGAGTGTTTGAGCTTCATTGAATATTCATCTACATGTACTGTCATACCCCATCACATATTTACGTTTGTATATAAGGTATACAAGAGTACTAACATTGAAATGATTATATAATTATCACTCCCAAAATCTGATTTCACTTTGTCTAGAAGATGATCCTACTTATTAAGAAATATTTGGAATTTGTTTTTTTTTTAAATCTTTTAATTTTGAGAGATTATACATCACATACTTTCTTGGGATAAACACACTTTATCTATATCTTTTTTTTTCATTTGGAATGTGTGTATTACATTTTGAAAAGACAAATGACTAAAACATGAATACCATTTGAAGATACATGTACTTAAAAATTAAAAAAATGGAATGTTTCACAAAAAATATATATATATATATATATACCCTGCTGCCATTCCTGCCCAGGTTTTAATACTACAAATAAAGTTTGGGCTGGCAGAAATGAGAAATAGTCTTCATCATCTATTTCTGTTCCATCTTCTCCTAACACAATTGTCATGCTTTTGACAGGTATCTGAAATATTAGGAAGTCATAGAACTCGCGACCACGGAAACTCGCGACCACCATCTCGCTACCACAACTCGCTAACGTAAACTCGCTAACACGTGATTTGTGACGTTTTTGTCATAGTTTCGCTGTGTAACTAAATTTACTTTATCATTATCGCTAAACATACACATGTAAGAGTGAATACGGGCATTTGAGACCTTTTTTTGTCATAGATTCGCTTTGTAACTAAATTTAATTCATCTGTCTCGCTAACATGTCATAGTTTCACTGTGTAACTAAATTTACTTTATCATTATCGCTGAACATACACATATGTATATAAATGATATATAAATTCGGGGCTCCCAAATTGGGAGTATGTAATGGATTGCTTTTTACTTTCACACCTCTTAATACCCATAGAAATGCTAACACTGAAATGCAATCAGTGTGTATCATGAGGGGTATTGTGATCCTAACAAACAAGTGTAATTAGGGTAGAGGGGGGTTCAGTCAAGTGATTGATATTACATCAAAGGGCATTTTGTTTATTCATGCTTGGTAATAAATTCTAAATTTTTGGTGCAAATACAAATCTTTATGACTAGTTTTTCTCTGAAGAGAGTGTAAAATGTCAAACAATATGATACCAAACACTACAGGTAAATATCTTGCCAAAGCCGTTTTATTGAGAATATATAAATTACAATTTTAGTTACACAGCGAAACTATGACAAAAAAATAACACAAATGCCTGTATTAACTCTTATATGTGTCTTGTTAGCGAGAATGATAAGTAAATTTAGTTACACAGCGAAACTATGACAAAAAACGTCAGAAATGCCCGTATGTTATGTGTTAGTGAGTTTACGTTAGCGAGTTCTGGTAGCGAAATGGTGGTCGCGAGTTTCCGTGGTCGCGAGTCAAACGTAAATCAAATATTAAGCCAAAAACAGGGTTGGTTTCTTTGTTAAGGGAGTCAGAAAAAATTAAAAGGTATCCTCTGTTATTAGTAACACAGAGCAAGTTATTTTATATAAATGAAGCTATTTATATTTCATGTGAATCTTTTTCAAGCTTAAATAGTAAACTGGGAACATTTTTTTCATGGGCAAGGAGCAGTATAATGTTTTGCACCAATGTATCTAAAGTATCATGGATTCAGACAACAACAGATACTAACACACATAGAAACATGAACAACAAGAGCACTCAAAGAGCGCAGACCTCCGCCAAGGGAGCTCAATCCGGATCACTCCCAATATATTTTTCATGGATCCAGACAGTGGTCCAGATCACTCCCAAAATCTAATCACTTGTTCGTTGTCCCATTTAGGACATTTCCTGAAAATTTCATCAAAATCCGTCCATAACTTTTTGCGTTATCTGTCTTTAAAAATTACATTTCATGGATCCAGAAGATCCAGATAGTGATCCGGATCACTCCCAAAATTGAATCATTTCTTCCTTTTACCTTTTCAGACATATCCTGAAAATTTCATCAAAATCCATCCATAAGTTTTTGAGTTCTCTTGTTCACAAACACACAAACCCACAAACAAATCCAGGCGAAAACATAACCTCCTTGGCACTGCCAAGTGCCAAGTTGGCAGTGGTAAAAATGGAATGCCCTCCAAGCACTGTGTGCTGACATTTGCAGGAAGTAGCTTAAAATGTTTGCGTGCATTGGTAGAATCCATGAAAAGTGCCCTCCTAGAAGACTGCCCTCCTTCAATTTTGATGGGTGGGAAACTGCCCTCCTTTTCTCAGATGATGTACTGTGAATTACTTTAAATTTGTTTTATTCACAAAGTAGCTGCTCAGGCTTTCATGATTAAAGATAAAGTTAAATCTGCTAGAGTTCCTGAGAGGTGTTGGACACTGTATTAGACTTTTCTAAGGATATTTTTGTTCACATAGATGTGCTTCTGTCAATCTTTATTGTAAAAAATATTGCTTATGTATGCTTATGTATGCCGTTATCACCATAACCATGTTGATAGTGAAATTAGTGCTTACTACCTACATATGCTTACTTGTGTACTATCATAAATATGTTGTCACAATCTTATCGTATGATTCTCTGAATTAAATGTCTATAAAATGCTTGTAAAATATTTTATGGTGCAACATTTGAGAAAAGGAGGGCACTTTTCCAGCCTATCAAAAGGAGGATTCTTTTCTAGGAGGGCATTTTTCCGTGCACCGCATTGATAGACTTCAAGTATGAGCCCAAATTAGAGACTTATATGGTTAAAAACAAGAGTAGAGTGCCCGTGAACGGGCACTGTGTCAGCTGACTGAGTGTTTTTGAGTTGTGAAGGTGATAATGAATGGAAAGCATAATTATCAGGGAAAGTGCTGTAAGACATTTTGTAAAGAAAATGTCCACAATCAGAGCTTTCCAAAACACGTCTTGACTACTAAGATGGCCAACAAAATATGGTAAACAAAGAGTGGTCAGGTGACCTAGTGGCGGGAGGACGGACTACTATGTAGCCCTTTGGCTGATTAAGGTTGTTATATAACCTTAAAAACGCTTTTTGGCGTTGGCCATTGGATTGGATGGCTCCAACATAATAGCTATTTTTAGGAAATGGTAGGAGTATTTCACTATAAAAATGTAAGATTTCAGATAAATCCCTATCATAGTGACTGAGAAAATGGCGACTAAGTGTGTAATTTCATGTTTTTCAACACAAAAAAAAAAAAAATTAAAATAAACTAGAAGAATGTTTTTGCTGACAAAAACGAAGCGGCCCTGATGAAAAAGAAGTCACCCATAAAAGATGTCAACATATGCATCATAAGCAATAGAAACTGCGAACTTTATTGCATTGTGTATGTTACTTGTCCCTATTTTCATCTTTAATGAGTGCGCACAATTAAAGTGAGGTCAGCTGAACAATACAATCGCTGGAGATTAAAAACTCCATAATTTTGCTGCAAGATGGCCATAACTTCATTCATATGGGGACTTTAAGGTGACCATAAAATAAGAATGTCCCTTTTCTCATCCTTTATAAGTGCATAAAGTTTAGCTCAGGTCAGTTGAACAATAAGATAGCTGGAGGCTAAAACTTCCTTTTTCACTGTAAGGTGACCATAACTTCATTCATATTGCGACTTTAAGGTGAGCATAATATGAGAATGTCCCTTCAATATCAATATATGTTAGATATGGAAAAAGAAAGGAGCCAGATGGCTTTATTCAAATGTTATGACTTTAGGGGGGCCAAAATTATATTAACAGTTTAAGGTCACCTTAAAGTCAAGATAACCCTTTGGTTTGCCATCCTTTATAAGTGTGCAAAGTTTAACTGAGGTCAGTCGAACAATAAGATACTTGGAGGCTAAAAACCCCCTTATTTCACTTTAAGGTGGCTACAACTCCTTTCATACTGAGAGTTTAAGGTGACCATAAGTATTATTTTTATCTAGTTTAATACCGGTGATAATTTTGATATAAAACTAGATTGGGCCAACTCGGCGCCAACATATCCCCAGACAGGTCATCACTCACGCCACAGGTTTTGATCGGGAATTTTTAAAAACATAATTACCCATTATTATATGAACTTCAGCACATCAATCTACTCTGTTTATATCTTCCAAGGAAGATGGTGTATCCCCAGACGCCGAATACATAACTCAAATTATATTTTCAATCTTCCTGCAATGATAACTCTAAACCTATTTTCAAAGTATTTAAATGATTGATGATTGAATATCCATTCTAAAATAATAATCCCAAAAGAGCATATCTGTTTCTATATTTGTTGACAAATAAAATATTATTTTTAACTCAACTCATCATACTTTTCAATCTTCCTTCAAAGTATTTAAATGATTGATGATTCAATGTCCATTCTAAAATTCATAATCCCAAAAGCGCATATCTGTTTCTATATTTGTTCACAAATAAAATATTATTTAAAAAAAAATTATTTATATTATTATTTTATTATATTATTTTTAGAATTTGCAAATTGTTTTCAGTTATTCATTTCCTCTATACCTATATATGTGGTCCATATATATGCAACCTAAATATGTGACACAATCTCAGTTCTGACTCCCCTTTGTGTTATATGTAATGAAGCCCACCACCTCCCACCCCCACCCCTCTCCCCTTCTCCACACCTCTCTCACTATTACACAAGATCTGCAACCCCATTGAGGTCTTTGTTTCTCATCTGATATCATTAAATACCTTTGTTTATTTAGTGTCACTCAATATAGCTGGAGGTCCCAGAGGTGGGTGGGGGGAATCCGGGTGGGGGATGTGGGTTGGGACTTAGTTTAGTTTATTAGTTTATTATAGTGACATGTATTATGTTGACAAGGATTATACAAAAACTATTGAAGTAATACCCAGCCCTATATGGGCTTATAAGTCACTTTAAATAGAGAGTTAATAACAAACAGAGCAAACATATTTTGAGGTAAGATACAGTAAATAAAGACAGCAATTCAATACATAAAAATTAACAATATAATTTACTTTTTCTTTCTTGCCACAAATCAAAAATAAAATTAATAACCATATTGACATTCACATGAGTTAATACCCTTGATAATTGATCTATTAATAATTCAGATTTATCTATATTTAAAATTTTGAAATATTTCATACGAATCAGCTCTAAAGCTGGACAAACACAAACAAAATGTATCTCATCTTCTACATCTTTTTTACACAGTTTACATGTTCTCTCAAAGAGATGGAGTGCTACAGCATAAATGGTAAACAAACAATCTATATAAAAGGGGTACTCAAATACAAAAAGAATTGAGAATTTTAAGTATGTGATTATCAACTGAAATGAGTTCATAACTGTAGGAGCTGTGTCAAAATTAACTGAGGCAAGTTGAATAAAACTGGGCTAGTTGAGGGTTAAAAATCCCCTAGTTTTACTACATACGGATATAATTTCATTAATATTGGGACTTAAAGCTCACTTAAAGTGTCCATTTTGTCTACTTGAATATGTTTAACCGGCGTTTAACCAGTTTCATTTTAAAAAGTTAAAAACTCAGCAAGCAGAGGTATAACACACAAAAATAAGTTCTTAAAAGACTAAGATAGCCATAACATTATTAATATTCAAAATTTAAATAGACAGGCATTTCCTTTTAAAAATTCAAAGATTTCAGCTCTATAACCCACATAGTTTGACAGTTACTAGGCTTTAAGGTGGCATAATGTCCATAAATTGGGTTTCTGTGGGCATTTTACAATTGTTAAAGAGACCTTAGCAATTAAACTACAGATCTGAAACTTTTTGGGGGACATACATAACAAACAAAAATTATATATAATACAGTTTAAGACTTGTCACACTAAGCATTTCCAAATAACAGGGCAAAATACGGAAAAAATGTCCAAAAAGGCACTTGGGCGAGTGTCTATGGCCCTCATACACAGGTTAAATGTCTACTAAAAACCTTGATTTTCGCCATATGTAAAAAGGACATAATAATGCATTCCCAGATGGGATTTCAGCTCCATCAATCACATAGTTTAACAGTCACAGGGCTTAAAGGTGGCAAAAAGTCCAAATATTGGGTCTCTGTGGGCCTTTTAGAGATCTCGATGTGGCTTTCAAATTAAAGCTTCAGACTTAAAATTTGTTACATACTAAGATTACACATAGAATATGTATCTAATAAAGTTTGAAACTTCTCAGACTTACCATTTCCAAGTTACAGAGCAAAATATGTGAAAAATGTCTTAAAAGGGTCACTCAGGTGGGTGTTTAAGGTCCTCATACACAGGTTAAATGTCTACTTGAAGCCTTGATTTTTGGCACATGTAAAAAGAACATAATAATGTATTCCCAGATGAGATTTCAGCTCTATCAGTCACATAGTTTAACAGTCACAGGCCTTAAAATTGGCAAAAAGTCCAAATACTGGGTCTTTATGGGGCCTTCTAGAGACCTAAATGTGGCCTTCAAATTAAAGCTTCAGACTTAAAATTTGTCACATACTAAGATTACACATAGAATATGCATCTAATACAGTTTGAAACTTCTTAGACTTACCATTTCCAAGTTACAGGGAAAAATATGTGAAAAATGTCTAAAAATGGTCACTCGGGTGGGGATTTATGGTCCTCATACACAGGTTAAATGTCTTCTTAAAGCCTTAATTTTTGGCACATATATAAATAACATACTAATATCTTCCCACATAGGATTTGAGCTCTATCAGTCACATAGTTTGACAGTCACAGGGCTTAAAAGTAGCAAAAAGTCCAAATATTGGGTCTTTGGGAGCCTTTTAGAGACCTCAATTTGACCTTCAAAATTAAAGCTTCAGACTTAAATCTGTTACATACTAAGATTACACACAGAATATATATCTAATACAGTTTGAAACTTCTCAGACTTACCATTTCCAAGTTACAGGGAAAAAGATGTGAAAAATGTCTTATAAGGGTCACTCGGGTGGGTGTTTATGGTCCTGATACACAGGTTAACTGTCTATTAAAGGCCTAAATGTTGGGGCACATATAAGAAAACACATAGATATATTCCCAGATGATATTTAACTTAGATGAGAGACATAGTTTTAAAGCTACAGTGCTTGAAAGTGGCAAAAAGTGCATAAATTGGGTCTCTGTGGGCACTTTTGAGACCTTAAGTCGACTCCTTTGGGTAAACCTACAGCCCTAAAATTTTCTACAGACAAGGATTACATATCAAAGTTATACCTAGCACAGTTTGAGACTCATCAAAATTACCACTTCCAAATTATAGGGCAAAATATGTGAAAAGTATAGCAAAAAATCCCTAAGTGGGGGTATTTATGGGCCTCAAAGACAATTTTCTCCTCAACTTAAAGTCGTGATTTTCGGCACATGTACTAAGAACATATTAATGTGTTGTCAGGTAAAATTTCAGCCAGCTGAGCATCATAGTTTGTGACCTAGAGGGCTCTAAGTGGCCAAAAGTCCAATTTCTGACCTTAAGGTGGCCATAAGTTCTTTTTTACTGGGAGTTTAAGGTCACCTTAAAATAGGGATCTTCCTTTGGGCACTCTTAACATGTGTACCAAGTTTGAAAAAAAAATATTAATTTGTTTTTGAGTTATCGCGTCCACAAGGAAATTTCTACGGCGGCGGCGGCGGCGGCGCGACGGACCTGAATCCAATATATCCCCGACTTTTGTCTGGGGATATAAAAATGTAAAAAGAAAGGAGCCAGAGCATTTTATTCCAATTTAATGACTTTAAGCAGACCAAATGTCTATTAACATTTTGAGTTTAAGGTCACCATAAAGTCAGGATATTCCTTTGGCAAATCTTAATATATGTGCCAAGTTTGGTTGAAAAAAGTGAAAAACTAAGTGAACTGGAGGGCTAAAACCCCGTTTTTTGACATTAAGATGACCTTAAAATTGCAGATACAGGGCTAAAACTTCGGCATGTGAAAGATTATCAAAAAGTAGCTGAATAAGTTATTCCAACAAAACGCCGAAATCCTGACCATTTTTGAGATACAGACCAAGTACCCATTTAAAAAAAATTTACGAAAATAAAACGCCTCCAATTCAGGCATCTATGGTCTGATTGATGAGAAAATCCTTTCCGACCTTGGAAATTTGGTCTAGAATGTACCTGATAAATTTTATAGCACAGGTGTGTGTGTTTTTTTCCGAAACGCGATGACGAGGTGTTTTGGAGGTATGCTTAAGGTTACCTTAAGTAAAGCTTAAGGTCTGCGCAAAGTATCTCAAAAATTTTTCCCGCCCCTATAGTTTTAAAGAAAGATAAGAAGGGAAGAAAAATTTGAAAGGCTAAGAAGTTATTCAAGGGAGACCATAATCCGGCGGCGGCGGCGGTGATCAGTCGAACTTCGGTGAAAACAAATAAGCGTCCCTGACGGGCCGCTTAATTAAGGTAGATGTGGGGCTGATACTCACACAAGAGAATCTACTAGTACTCCACTATATATAAATACTAGAAGTGACAGAAGAAAAGGACACAAAAGTTGTGTCCTGCAAATTGTATTATGAAGGAAAGTAACAAGGTAACTGTTGAAGTGTAAAAAGTAGGTTAAAGCATATTTAAAGAAATAGTGCAAATGCAATATCCTCGTTCAACCTTGAAGGAAGGGTCCAAGGTCAAATCCGACCACACTAAAACATTCCCAGCCCATGATTTCCTATAGGTTGGTTTACCATCCCAAACCACTAGGACCAATAATAAGCGAGTTATAAGCACTTGTAAGTTTGGCTGTCCTCATTTGACCTTGAAGGAGGGGTCCAAAGGTCAGATCTGACCACACTAAAAGATTCCCAGCCCATGATTTCCTACAGGTTGGTTTACCATCCCAAACCTGTAGGACCATTAATAAGCGAGTTATAAGCAATTTTAAGTTTGGCTATCCTCGTTTGACCTTGAAGGCAGGGTCCAAGGTCAAATCCGACCACACTAAAAGATTCCCAGTCCATGATTTTCTATAGGTTGGTTTTCCATTTAAAACCTCTAGGACCAATAATAAACGAGTTATAAGCACTTTTAAGTTTGGCTATCCTTGTTTGGCCTTGAAGGAGGGGTCAAAGGTCAAATCTGACCACACCAAAAGATTCCCAGCCCATGATTTCCTATAGGTTGGTTTACCATCCCAAACCTCTAGGACCAATAATAAGTGAGATATAAGCACTTTTCATGACTGACAAAGAAACACTCGTGGCAGCCATCTTGGTTAATATATCCTGCTAGCTATAAAATTTTTTTCGTTAGAGCGGTAATGGTGAAATCTCTCTACACACTGCGGCTATCCAGTGGATACAATGATTTACTCAACAGTGAGAACCTGAAAGTAGCTATTGCTCAGCTATGCCATGACATACAGGTCTGTAATTTCACTATGTTACAGCTGACCCAAAAGTAGGTGAACAACATATTTAAAGAAAATACTCTTAATGCAATAGTTTTCAAGTTACAACTGATTTACTCAACAGTGATAACATCAAAGTAGCTATTACTCAGCTATGCAATGAGCTACATGTCTGAATTTTTACTATGTTATAGCTGACCCAAAAGTAGGTGAACAACTATTTAAGCAAAATACTGTAAATGCAGTAGTTTTCAAGTTACAACTGATTTACTCAATAGTGAGAACCTGAAAATAGCTATTGCTCAGCTATGCCATGAGCTATAGGTCTGTAATTTCACTATGTTATAGCTGACCCAAAAGTAGGTGAACAACATATTTTAACAAAATACTCCAAATGCAATATTTTTCAAGTTAAAACTGATTTACTCAACAGTCAGTACCTGAAAATAGTTATTGCTCAGCTGTGCCATGGGCTACAGGTCAGTAATTTCACTTTGTTAGAGCTAACCCAAAAGTAGGTGAACAACATATTTAAACAAAATACCGTAAATGGAATAGTTTTCAAGTTATAACTGATTTACTCAACAGTAAGAACCTGAAAATAGCTATTGCTCAGCTATGTAATGAGTTACAGGTCTGCAATTTCACCATGTTATAGCTGACCAAAAATTAGGTGAATAACATATTTAAACAAATACTCTAAATGCAATAGTTTTCAAGTTAGAACTGATTTACTCAACAGTGATAACCTCAAAGTAGCTATTACTCAGCTATGCAGTGAGCTACAGGTCTGAAATTTTACTATGTTGTAGCTGAGCCAAAAGTAGCTGAATAACATATTTACACATAATTCTGTATATGCAATAGTTTTCAAGTTATAGGTGATTTTACTCATTACAGGAGGTACTGAAAAGTCAGAAAGTAGCTATTACTCACTTAGCTATTGGGATAGACACTCAATTTACTCACCATGTTGTAGCTATGGAAAAAGTAGCTGAATAACATATTTTGACAAAATGCTCTAAATGTAATACTTTTCAAGTTATAAGTGATTTAGTGCATGATTTCATGAATTTAATGCACTAAAAATAGCATCAGAGATGCCTGTACCCCACTCCCTAGGGAAATATTTTTAACACCATGAGATATAGAACTACTGTATCAGTACAAAGTTCAGGATACTTTCAGAGCACTGTCATGTATATAAAAGTCCAAAAAATGTTTAAATAGAGAAAATATTGTCTAAGAGAAAGATAATGCATGTACTCTTTATCTACATCTGGCATGGCCAAATTATGGTTTAGATGTTTTGAATATTACCATGCATACAGAAGTAGTAATACATTCAATGAATGCTTATGTGTGGTGTTGGAGCAAAATCTGTGGCTCACTTGATGAAATTCCATCTGTTACAATGGGAAGTTGTAAAAGTAAAATTCTTAATGAATTCTAATATGACTTTAACAGTGCTTAATCTGCATCAAAAGACAGACCCAAAGGTGCAACAAGATTTTAACAGTCAAGGTCACTACGGCAAGGTCAAATCAAGGTCACACTGATGCTGCACACCTACAACACCTACAACCCCTAACCAATGTCCCTACCAAGCATCAACTTCCTACACCTTACTGTTTCCGAGATATAGCCCGGACAAGATTGTATAGGTCAAGGTCACTACAGCAAGGTCAAAGGTCAAATCAAGGTCACATCATGATGTTGCACACCTACACACCCTAACCAATGTCCCTACCAAGTATCAACTTCCTACACCTTACAGTTTCTGAGATATAGCCCGGACAAGATTTTATAGGTCAAGGTGACTACGGCAAGGTCAAAGGTCAAATCAAGGTCAGACCATGACGTTGCACACCTACACCCCCTAACCAATGTCCTTACCAAGTATCAACTTCCTACACCTTACGGTTTCCGAGATATAGCCTGGACAAGATTTTCAAACTCAAGGTCACTGCAGCAAGGTCAAAGGTCAAATGAAGGTCACACCATGATGTTGCACACCTACACCCCCTAAGCAATGTCCATACCAAGTATCAACTTCCTACACCTTACAGTTTCTGAGATACAGGCCGGACAAACTTTTCCCGCCGGCCGCCTGCCCGCCCGCACAAATGCCCACCCATCTGGACAGCATGGGTGAAAACAATTAAAATTAAAAAAATTATTTAAAAATTAAAAATTATTTAAAAAATTCATAAAAAAATAACTAAGAAAGATCCAGGCCTGATACTCACACAAGGTTATCTACTGGTGGCCTCGTACATATATGCAATATAAGAGAAAAATCTCTGCAATAGTCAATAAGAAAATAAGCGTTTTAGTCCATGATTTCATGAATTTTGATGCATTAAAAATTATTTTAAAAATTAATAAAAAAAATTAAGACAGATCCAGGTCTAATACTCCCACAAGGTAATCTACTAGTGGCCTAGCACATATATGCAAGATATGAGAAAAATCCCTGCAATAGTGAATGAGAAAATTGTGATAAAGTGTTGAAATTTTCACACTTTGGATGGGGGTACGTGACTTGTAATGACTCTGGGGAACAGACGAACGAACAGATCTCCATGCCTTGAACAATTTTTCATCCTCGATAGTTAAGGTATCTTTTAAAAAAACAACATGTCTCTGGGTCTTGTAGTTTAGGAGGAGAAGTTGTTCACGCGGATGAGTACGTGGACGCCCAAGCCACAGAGTGACGACATAATGTCAGCTGACATAAAAAACCTGTAATGTCACAAAAATCAAAGATATGTAGCAGAAACAAAAGTTTTTAAAATTAAGATTATTGAGTCCAACAAATGTTGTGTATGCTTTGTGTTCAAAAATGAACTTGAAATTGCTCTTTCTCTCACTATTTCTGAGAAAATTATACAGTTAGGTTTAAATGCTAATTTCCATTACAATTTTAACAAGCATTCTGATGCATGCAATTATCTGCCGCCATATAAATTAGATGTACTGAAGATAGTGTAATATAGCTTTTCTTGTGAGATGGAGGCACATGTAGAAGTAACAATAAGTAACAATAAGCAAGTGGCACTTTAATATTTGACTGCAATACTTTCAAAGATAAAAGGCATTTACTCATTTTAGTAACTATTATTCTGCCATCCAACGACAAACAGTTCTGCAACTTCACTATGTGGTAGATCACCCAAAAGTAGGTGAAGGACTTATTTAGAAGAAATTGCCCATGTGCAAAAGGTATTTACTCATTTTAGTAGCTGTTACTCAGCTATGCAAACAGCTACAGTTGTGCAACTTCACTATGTGGTAGATCACCCAAAAGTAGGTGAATGACTTATTCAAAAGAAATTACCTATCTGCATTACTTTTAGAGATAAAAAACATTTACTCATTTTAGCAGATGGCCAAGATGGCCGCCAAAAGTGGCGGGAAAACAATTTTTGCGAAAACTTGCCTGTACACTCTGCAGATACCATGCGGGTCAAAAATTTCGTCAAAATCGCTCTAGCTCACTCCGTTTCCGAGATAACCGCATTTTGCACTTTATGCAGAATTTCAAGATGGTCGTCAAAAGTGGCAGGAAAACAATTTTTGGGAAAAGTCCCCAGTAAATTCTGCAGATACCCTGCAGGTCAAAAATTTCGTTGAAATCACTCTAACTTGCTCCGTTTCTGAGATAAAAGCGTTTTTGCGTTTTATGCAGAAATTCAAGATGGCCGCCAAAAGTGGCGGGAAAACGATTTTTGCACATGATTTTTGAAAAACATGTTTTTGGTTATGTGACTTCTCTGATTGGTTGAAATGTCATGACACCATATTCAGAAATTTTCCCCAGGGCTACTGCATACATGTGCTAAATTTGAAGAGAATCGGCCCAGTGGTTGCTGAGCTATAAGCAATAGAAAATGTGAGAGCCGGCGGACCCACTCTCTCTCCCCTCTCCCCTAAATACAAACAAGCATCCCTTGCAGGACGCTTTTTAATATATTTAAAAAGAATGCCTTAAGTGCAAAACTTTTAAAGATATTTGACATTTACTTCTTCTGTTATTAAGCTACAAAATTAATGAGAAAATAGCTATTACTCAATTATTATATGCAATGGAGTTCCAAACTATGTACCATCTTATAGCTAAGGACAAAATAGCTCAACAACATATTTTAAGAAAATACTCTAACTGCAATAGTTTTAGAGTTACAAGGCTTTACTCAATAGTAAAAATTTTATAGTAGCTATTACCCAGCTATTCAATCTGCAACAAATCTGAAACTTTACCAAGTGATAGCTTATCAAAAACTAGATGAATAACATATTTGAAAAGATTTGGCTAACTTTAATACTTCTTAAGATATTTGACATTTACCTCTGTTATTATTTTGCTACAAATAACAAAATAGCTATTACTCACTTATGGCATGCAATGGAACTCCAAACTATATGTCATCTTATAGTTAAGAACAAAGTAGCTGAACAACATATTTTAGGAAAATACTCTAACTGCAATAGTATTGGAGTTACAAACTTAAGGCTTAACTCAATAGTAAGAATTTTAAAGTAGCTATAACTCAGCTATACAATGAGTAACAGGTCTGAAACTTTACTATGTGATAGCTTATCAAAAACTAGATGAATAACATATTTGAAAAGATTTGACTAACTTTAATAGTTTTGAAGATATTTCACATTCACTTCTTTCATTATTTTGCTACAAATAAGAAAATAGCTATTACTCACTTATGGCATGCAATAGAACCCCAAACTATGTATCATCTTATAGCTAAGGACAAAGTAGCTGAACAACATATATCAAGAAAAAACTCTAACTGCAATACTTTTTGAGTTGCGAGTTCTTTACTCAAAGTAGCTAAAATTGCTAGTACTCACTTATCTTTAGGCCTAAGTCCACAAAACCAAAAAAATATTCAAGGGTGTGAAAATTCATTACGACAATTAATTGACAAAAAATCTGTAGCTGTAGTTGTTTTGGAGAAATCTGTGTGACACACTAACGCACACACCCCCACACCCACCCACGCACGCACACACAGGATGCATTTTATAATCTCCCTAAATATATAAAAATACATTGAAATTAAGTTTAAAAATTCACAAAACATTTAATTAATAGAGATCAAAGGCTGTAATTCACAGGGGTAAAAATTTTACCATGGTATTGCAAACATGTGTGTGTTATCAGAAAAATTTGTTCAATAATTTCAGAAAAAATAGCATCAGAGATACCCATATCCATAACAAAACATTGTGGCAGCGTCATGATCAAAGGTCACACAAAGGTTACAACATGACACTGCACACCTACACCCTCCAACCAATATAATACCTTGTAACAACTTCCTACACCTTACATTTTCCAAGATATAGCCTGGACAAGATTTTAAAGGTCAACGTCACAACAGCAAAGTCAAATCAAGGTCACAACATGACATAGCACACCTATAACCCCTATAAATATCCCCTGCCTATAACCCTGCCATGAAACAACTTGCTGCACCTCACAGTTTCCAAGTTATAGCCCAGACAAGTTTTAAATGTTTTAAATGACAAACATATTTTTAAGCCACATTAGTATGCCATGTTACAACTTATACTACAATTTGTATCAACCACTTGTTTTGTATTGCCCGTTTGTAGTAAATCGCCTTATTTTACATTACTTGGCCAAATTAATTTGTACTAGAAATTGACTTATTTTGGAAATAAACTATGTGCCTATCAGCATGTATATTGTGGAAAAATCTCCCAGTGCTTTATCAGGCAACAAATATGTAATAGTTTAATATCTATTAAAAACACTGGTTTAAAGATGTAAGATTATCTTTGACAATTTATTTTTTAAGTGAGAATCCAAAAAGTAAGGCCATATGGCTGTTCCTCCAAAGAAGGAGTGTGCTTTATACCTTATTATTACTTACTACATCTATCAAGGAGGTTTTGTGATTGTTGAGTTCTGTTTGTTTCTTTGTTAGCAAAATTACAAAACAAGAATTCGGTGAAACTAGAGTGTGTCACCAACTTTTGTTACTCATTAGAAACAAATGAAGTTTGAAACCACACATAACACCAGACTGTTTTAGAATACAGAAAACAACAGAACACGGGATGACTATAACACCAGCCTTTATGAGCTGGGGTTAAAAGTACATTTGATTATTTTCCAAGACCATGTGAGAAAACAATATCATCAGAAGTATCGCAACAGTGGTTATTCTAAACGCAGTACCGAGCTTGAAACTGAACACTTGAAGTATGAAAGAGTCAAGGCAATTACGGCTGTGAAAAAAGCTGTCAAAGCTAAAAGGTATTGTAGTATTGTAATGATAAAAGTATTCACAAGTAAGAAATGGTACTTTGTGTATACAAAAACAAGTCACCCAAAGGAAAGAAAGGGAAGGTGCAAGTAAAGAGTGCCATAGTTGAGGAAAATATAACAGAAGAGGATGAGAAAAAGAACAGAAAATGCTAGAACTGCAGCTGGTACTGTTTATTATGGGCTGTTTCAACACCATTAAAGTGCCCCATCTTGACACCACACATTAGAGTATACTTGGCTTGGTTTTTTTCAAACAGCACACCCTTATTATTGTGTGCCATTTCAACACCAGATTAACATAGTTACATTTCAAGGCATTAAATATTGTTTAATATTGTTTGGGGTTTTATAAAGCAAAACATTAAAGTATGGTAAAAAGTTAACATGGTGCCATAAAATTCCAATTTTATTTTGTTAAAAACATTAATTTTTGTAAGAACAATACAATACTGATATTGGTTAATGAGGTTATGTTGCAGCTTATGGGGTTGTTCCACTGGGGCCGTCTTGTCGGTAACTATGGATTTTTCAAGGGTTGGGAGCAATGTTTTTAGAGTCGGTTAGGGTCGGTTGTAGTTTCCTGGCTTGTCGTAGTGGGTCAGCAAAATATCAAACCTGTTTGATATTTCACCAACCCTCCCTGACTCTTCATCCCGACCGTGGCTCTGCCTACCTGGTAACCATCTTGTCTTGTGTGTCTACGTCAATTGTAGACCTGTCCTTTTCTGTCACTGGCTTGTCTGGAAACACTTGCTGGCCTGCCATACTCAAGTACCCCTCAGCCTCACTCCGAGTCAAGCTGTAGAACAACACCCTCTGTACTTGAAAAGAAACCAGCCTGTTGTAAGCAACCAAGACCTCACTTTGTTGCTACCTGTCAAGATGGGAAGTCTCCAAAGTCTTTGGTCACAGAGTCGGTTTTATCACAGCAGGACAAGCTGGGAACACAGCAGGACAAGACGTAAGAGGAAACCGACAAAGTGGTTACAGCAACAGACAAGCTGGGCAGTGCATAGTACAGATCTGTTTCATTTCACCAACTCATGGCTTGTCGGTTAAGGGATCTATGTCCAGTCGGTTGGTCCCGCATTCATAGGACTCCTTTTTTATCTGCAAATCAGAGTATAAAACTCTAAATATTTAACTCAATAAAATCAACAGGGCCCTAAGCTTCTGCAGAAAGTCTCTCTGATGTGTAGCTGGGTACCTGCAATAATAAATTATGGGTAACAGCAGCAAGTAGTGTTGCTTGGTTGCTGACTCGTGATCCCGACTTCAGAAATTAATCATTTTGGTCAGGGTGGATCGGAACACTGCTCCAGTCTTGTCGGTTTATCACTACAGCTTTTCATGACCTGATATGGCTTGTCAGTTAGGGGTTTATGGCTTGACGTGATAGTTTCCCATTTAGTCGTGGAGTAAAGCACCCCAATCCCAGGTCAGGTTGGTAGGTTGATCCTGACAAGCTAGGATGCATTACGTCCTTTTGGGGAGCTGAAACTGACTCATATTTTTCATGCGCTTTTTACGGGATTTTTTGACCCTGATCCCCGACTCTGCTAACCTACCCTAGAGTTGTAGAGCCGGTTGTTGGGTCGGCGGCCCCAGTGGAACACTCCCATTAGAGTATTGTAGAGATGTATAAAAATGGCCATGCAAGGTCAACATTGATATTTACTTTGTTGTTTTTGTTGAAATCGCATGGATTGCCATTTTGACTTAGTGCAGGTGTTGAATTTACTTCATACACTGTTAACTGCATTTAGAGAATATTTTTTTATATACTATATGCTGTGAAAAAAATCAGGCCTTCTTACTGAATCACAGTGTGATACAGTTTATTTGTACGTCCAAGCAGGCTCAGACTTAGGCGTCCAGAAAAATCACCCAGTCATTTGGGGCGATTTGACTGGACACCCTTAGAGCAAATGATGTAAATTCGCCAGTTTTTTGCACCTTTGGTTCTGCCACATCAAAGTCACAATTTTTTTCTTCAATTTTTTGTTTCAATAAATATGGTCCAACCACACATTACCCAATACTGGAAAAAAATCAACTCACCTGAACATAGGTTAACTCATGGAACTATTATATTTCATACAAAAACATCCATTATTTATGAAAATGGATGTAAATTCGCTGCTTTTTAAAATAACATTTTTTCAAGCATAATGCCTAACATACTGTGTAAAATTTAAGTTCCATTATTATTTTACATTTTCTCTGGCCAAAAATTTGTTATTAACATAGGTGTATACCTTATCAAAAGTTTGTCCTGGAGAAGTTTAAAATGTTTGTTGGTACTTGTTTACAATTGCATTATTTACACTCTCTGAAGTCACTTATAAGAGGGTATTATTTAAAAATGTACTTAAAAACAGTGAAAATATTAAAAGCTGGACGATAAAATCGTGTAATGCAATAGATGTTTTCCATATTTGTATTGTAAAATTGACAAAAAAAAAGTGGCGAATTTACACCCACTGGCAAATTGTCGTAGCTTCCCTCGATCGGTGAAGTGTGACCAAGTTCGGAGAAGTGTAGCTGCACCCTAAGTGGTCTGTGAGCAATTCGGAAGAAGTCTGGGGCCGTATTCACGAAAGGTCTTAGCCAAGTCTTAGGCTTAAGTTGGCTATATTTTTATACAAAAGTTAAGCCTAAGAATTGGCTAAGACCTTTTGTGAATACGGCCCCAGGCGTGTGCAGACTCTTGTGCTGACCAGCACTTGCTGTCTTGATCCCAAACAGTAAACATCAAAGTAAGTTTCTTATATCTTGTATTTGTATCGTGTATAATGTGTGTATAAAGTGTTAGAAAAATAAAAATACTGTAAAATGTACATCACTTGCTCTACTGTAGTGCTAGTGGGACATATGGGCGATATTACCATATTTTACGATATTACCTTAAATTTTTTCGAACATTTACTTTGCAGGTCTGCAAGTGATTTGGCTACGATTCCGAGTTTTGTGGAAGTATCCACAGTTTGAATTTTATAGGGTTTCATAGATCCCAAAGATGGATAAAATACAGAAATTAGTGCACTATAACGTCAGCATTCACTTTGTTTACAAACAAAGCTTGTTGCTAAAATCTCGTTGAAAAAAAATGAAACTATAATTATTGAATAAAATAGTAAATTATGTATAATATAATGGTTATTATTTGTCTAAAACGTTGACTGTAAAACTAATATTAAAATTTCCACAAATATTTTGATAAATATCATTGTATGTTTCAAAATTTTATGACTCAACGAGATTTCACAGCGAGATTTCCATGTACACAAATGGTCGTCAAGATTGAACTTGATTGAGAAGTTAAAATAAAATACGTTTTATATATACATTATATTAACAACAGTTATTGGTGCTTGACTGAGGCATCAGAAATTTTACATAGGTCCTGGGTATGGTCTTATTTTTGACACAAAAATGTTCAAGATAGCTTAATGCACGATATCAAGTCCATATTTTCGGATTCTGTCAACAGACTGTCTCATGAGGTATGAAATTCGGATGAAATTTGAAATGAACAGTCGCGGTAAACTTTCTTTATTTCTTTTAAGTTAAGAGTGACACAAAATCTTTATTAATGGATGGATTTTGATCAATGAAGTACCATTGTTTTCAGTTTTGGCTAATCGTGGGTCTACGTAATGGTATGTGATGTTAAATTATAAATATTGAGATAGGATCAATATTATATTTTGTACACAGGTGGTCGTAATTGTGTCCAGTTTATAATAATGTCCAATTTTTATTGGAGTTTCTTTTTAAAATGTTACTGAGTACATCCAGAACTTTGAATATTTTTTTCCAAATTATACTCATTGAGATTGATTTTATTTCATGAGAATTAAAATTAATTCCACATGGATATACTGATTACAATTCTTTTGACTAGCTATACATGATTACTGTAGGCTCTCTTGTGTTGTAGCAATTACTTGATGCATTATAAGGGATTAATCCACATAATTGACTTCAAAGAAGTTAGGGTTTTAATGTTTATCAATTATAGTTTGTGGATATTATATAGATAGGGATAAATAAATGAAATAATACATCTTAGGACCTGAGAAATTTACGTGAAACATCTCCCATTTTTACCGCGAATCATCCAAATTAACAGTGAATTCAATTGCAATTCAACTTTTATAGCGCTTAATCTCTGTCGAAGTGACAGACTCTAAGGCGCAACATCATAAGCATAGTTACAAAAATCATTGTCCTTGTCCATAGCTGTGGTCGACATCACGGAGTACGCCATATGAGGTGGAAAATACTAAGGAGGATAAGCTTGGCAGAATAGATATGCCTTAAGTTTTTTTCTGAAGGAAGCAATGGAAGTGGCAGATCTTACATTATCAGGGAGTTCATTCCATATTTTGGGAGCATCATATGCAAAGCTTGGACCAAACTACTTTGTGGATTTGTAAATAGATGGTTGGTATTGAGGAACATGTAGAATTATACCATCAGATTGACTCAACCGAGTATTATAGGCACATTGTCTAACTTTGAGAAATGGGCCGAAATATTTTGGACAGTTAGTATGTAGGTATTTATATACCAACAAGGCAGTCAATTCATGAAGATGCAACGGTGCCTTATAGGTAGCCAATGAAGGGCTTTTCTTAGTGGAGTGGTGTGAGAAAGACATGTGGTTCTGCAAACAATTCTGGCCAGACTGTTTTGAATGCATTGTAGCTTGCGTAGGTTAGCAACAGATAGACCCCTAAACAAGGAGTTACAGTAGTCAAGCCTACTGCCCACAAGTGCGTTTGCAGCCGTAAGAGCAGCATCACGAGTCAAGTACTGTCAAATTTGTCTAAGATCCCTCATATTACGAGACCAAGACAGTGAAACCTCTCAACCACGAAACCTCTCGACACCTTAAACAGAACTTAATTACTGCCTATAACTCAACTCTCCCTGTGATAATGATTTTGTTTAATTAGCGCACTGAGTTCCCCTTTGTGGGGAAGATATATCACTTGCAAACCAGTAGATTAGATTAGATAGATTAGATTATAGCCAGTATAACAATATTCCAATATTCGGTGTTCCTCTACAATTCAGGCTACCAATTACGGGGGGGGGGGGGGGGGGGGGGGGGGTCATGTTAGTGAATGGGACATCCTGTTGTCAATTGTTGTAATTATTATGGTAGATTGCCGTTTGCTATGTCCCGTTCACTAACGAGACCCCCTAGTATATGGTGTTCCTATGTAACTTCGGCGTACTAAGCAGATAATCATACATATATAAAAACTGGATGAATATTAAATAAAATGAAGCTACATATTGACACCTGATGTCTTCCCAAATGTTTTCTACCAAATATTTAAATTTAAGGATGCCATTTTTATCATGTTAGTGAATGGGACATCCTGTTGTCAATTGTTGTAATTATTATGGTAGATTGCCGTTTGCTATGTCCCGTTCACTAACGAGACCCCCTAGTATATGGTGTTCCTATGTAACTTCGGCGTACTAAGCAGATAATCATACATATATAAAAACTGGATGAATATTAAATAAAATGAAGCTACATATTGACACCTGATGTCTTCCCAAATGTTTTCTACCAAATATTTAAATTTAAGGATGCCATTTTTATCACAAACCATAAAAATAAAGTCAGTGGTGTCACATTTTATAATTATTTAAAGCACCGATATAACTTCAGCGCAAGTGATGGTTCTCAATAATAGACACAATTATGATAAAAATCAAGTACCAGTCTTCATACTAATAGCAGTAGAATACTCTTTGTCCATATATATTCCAATGAATTCATGGATTTCCTGTCATAATAACTGGAAATAACATTTAAAAAGGGTGTCAAAAAATAAAGAAAATATATCAACTTAATCAACATTATGTGAACACATTGGAATTACAGTAATATATCAAATATATTTAAAATATCCCATGTTTTTTAGCCATTATTAATGACTTAAAAATGTCTTTATGTCTGTGGATACTATAGAAGTACACAAACGTGCAATACGCAGAAGTTGTATATGTGCCGAAGTTACATAGATAAACGATATAGTCAGTTAATTAATTTAAAACAAGAGGATATCTTCTGTGTCCCTGGTATTTAACATTTTTGGTGTATGTGGGGTTCCTGCTAAATAACCATTCAGTTAATCAGGTTCCTCATATTTTCTACACATATATGAACATTAATCAGTTTTTACCCCACAGCCCTTAAGGGCTGTCGGGGTATTGTTTTCGGATGGGCGGGTGGGCGGGCTGCCGGCAGGAAAAGTTTGTCTGGGCTGTATCTCAGAAACCGTAAGGTGTAGGAAGTTGATAGTTGGTAGGGACATTGGTTAGGATGTGTAGGTGTGCAACGTCATGGTCTGACCTTGATTTGACCTTGCCGTGGTGAACTTGAGTTTGAAAATCTTGTCCTGGCTTTATCTCGGAAACCGTAAGGTGTAGGAAGTTGATACTTGGTAGGGACCTTGGTTAGGGGGTTTAGGTGTGCAACGTCTTGGTCTGACCTGGATTTGACCTTTGACCTTGCCGTAGTGACCTTGACCTATAAAATCTTGTCCGGGCTTTCTCGGAAACTGTAAGGTGTAGGAAGTTGGTACTTGGTAGGGACATTGGTTAGGGGGTGTAGGTGTGCAACATCATGGTCTGACCTTGATTTGACCTTGCCGTAGTGACCTTGACCTATAAAATCTTGTCCGAGCTATATCTTGGAAACTGTAAGGTGTAGGAAGTTGATACTTGGTAGGGACATTGGTTAGGGGGTTTAGGTGTGCAACGTCATGGTCTGACCTGGATTTGACCTTGCCATAGTGACCTTGACCTATAAAATCTTGTCCGGGCTATATCTCGGAAACCGTAAGGTGTAGGAAGTTGATACTTGGTAGGGACATTGGTTAGGGGTTGCAGGTGTGCAGCATCATGGTGTGACCTTGATTTGACCTTTAACCTTTTTGTAGTGACCTTTAACTTTAAAATCTTGTTGCACCTTTGGGTCTGTCTTTTGATGCAGATTAAGCACTGTTAAAGTCATATTAGAATTCATTAAGAATTTTACTGTTACAACTTCCCATTATAACTGATGGAATTTCATCAAGTGAGCCACAGATTTTGCTCCAACACCACACATAAGCATTCATTGAATGTATTACCACTTCTGTATGCATGGTAATATTCAAAACATCTAAACCATAATTCGGCCATGCCAGATGTAGATAAAGAGTACATGCATTATCTTTCTCTTAGACATTATTTTCTCTATTTAAACATTGTTTGGACCTTTATATAACTGACAGTGCTCTGAAAGTATCCTGAACTTTGTACTGATACAGTACTTCTATATCTCATGGTATTAAAAATATTTCCCTAGGCTGTGGGGTATGGGCATCTCTGATGCTATTTTACAATTATAAATTAAGTCCGCGAATTCTATAACCTTAATTATGTCCACCCCCCTGGGGGGTGGATATATTATTTTTGCTTTTTCCGCCGTCCGATGTCCGGCGTCCGATGTCCGGCGTCACGCATGGTTTCCACTCATTTAAAGGAAAAGTATTAGAGCTATTGTCACCAAATTTGGTATGCAGGCTTATTGGGTCAGTAGCTTGCTTGGGATTGCTTTTGGCTGTTGTATCTCTTTTGCTTACTGAGTAATACTTAAGTACAGCTATTTTCAGTACCCATTGGTTTCCGTGCATTTAAGCCAAAATAATTAAAGATATTTTACTACAATTTTGAATACAAGATTGTTATGTCCGTAGCTCGCTTGGTATTGCATTTGGGACTGATAGCTTTGTCAGTACATGAGTAATAGCCATTTAGGTACTTCATTGTGTATTTTCAGTACTACTTTTGAGTAATTTGCTAATATCTCGGCCATTTTGAATTTTTGAAATTTTGCCAAAAATGGCAAAACACTAATTTGCTTCTATCTCCTTAACCGTGCGAGATAGAGCGATTTCGGCAAAATTTTCCGTAGCTCGCTTGGTATTGCATTTGGGACTGATAGCTTTGTCAGTACATGAGTAATAGCCATTTAGGTACTTCATTGTGTATTTTCAGTACTACTTTTGAGTAATTTGCTAATATCTCAGCCATTTTGAATTTTTGCCAAAAATGGCAAAACACTAATTTGCTTCTATCTCCTTAACCGTGCGAGATAGAGCGATTTCGGCAAAATTTTCGACCCACAGGGTATCTGAGAATTCTACTCTTGCCAATTTTTAAAAAGTTTTCCCCTCCCCAAAAATGGCGGCCATTTTGAATTTTCGAATTTTTGCCAAAAATGGCGAAACACAAATTTGCTTCTGTCTCCTTAACCGTGCGAGATAGAGCGATTTCGTCAAAATTTTCGACCCACAGGGTATCTAAGGAATGCAATCTGCAATTTTCCAAAAATTTTCCCCTCCCCAAAAATGGCGGCCATTTTGAATTTTCGAATTTTTGCCAAAAATGGCGAAACACAAATTTGCTTCTGTCTCCTTAACCGTGCGAGATAGAGCGATTTCGTCGAAATTTTCGACCCACAGGGTATCTAAGGAATGCAATCTGCAATTTTCCAAAAATTTTCCCCTCCCCAAAAATGGCGGCCATTTTGAATTTTCGAATTTTTGCCAAAAATGGCGAAACACAAATTTGCTTCTATCTCCTTAACCGTGCGAGATAGAGCGATTTCGTCGAAATTTTTGACCCACAGGGTATCTGAGCATTGTACTCTTGGTAATTTTAAAAAAAATTTCCCCTACCCAAAAATGGCGGCCATTTTGAATTTTCGAATTTTTGCCAGAAATGGCAAAACACAAATTTGCTTCTATCTCCTTAACCGTGCGAGATAGAGTGATTTCGTCGAAATTTTCGACCCACAGGGTATCTAAGGAATGCAATCTTTGCAATTTTCCATAAATTTTTCCCTCCCCAAAAATGGCGGCCATTTTGAATTTTTGAATTTTTGCCAAAAATGGCAAAACACAAATTTGCTTCTATCTCCTTAACCGTGCGAGATAGAGTGATTTCGTCGAAATTTTCGACCCACAGGGTATCTAAGGAATGCAATCTTTGCAATTTTCCATAAATTTTCCCCTCCCCAAAAATGGCGGCCATTTTGAATTTTTGCCAAAAATGGCAAAACACAAATTTGCTTCTATCTCCTTAACTGTGCCAGATAGAGCGATTTCGTCAAAATTTTCGACCCACAGGGTATCTGAGGATTGTACTCTTGGTAATTTTTAAAAAATTTTCCCCTACCCAAAAATGGCGGCCATTTTGAATTTTCGAATTTTTGCCAGAAATGGCAAAACACAAATTTGCTTCTATCTCCTTAACCGTGCGAGATAGAGTGATTTCGTCGAAATTTTCGACCCACAGGGTATCTAAGGAATGCAATCTTTGCAATTTTCCATAAATTTTCCCCTCCCCAAAAATGGCGGCCATTTTGAATTTTCGAATTTTTGCCAAAAATGGCAAAACACAAATTTGCTTCTATCTCCTTAACCGTGCGAGATAGAGCGATTTCGTCGAAATTTTCGACCCACAGGGTATCTCACAATGCAATCTTTGCAATTTTCCAAAAATTTTCCCCTCCCCAAAAATGGCGGCCATTTTGAATTTTCGAATTTTTGCCAAAAATGGCAAAACACAAATTTGCTTCTATCTCCTTAACCGTGCGAGATAGAGCGATTTCGTCAAAATTTTCGACCCACAGGGTATTTAAGGAATGCAATCTTTGCAATTTTCCAAAAAATTTCCCCTCCCCAAAAATGGCGGCCATTTTGAATTTTCGAATTTTTGCCAAAAATGGCAAAACACAAATTTGCTTCTATCTCCTTAACCGTGCGAGATAGAGCGATTTTGTCGAAATTTTCGACCCACAGGGTATCTAAGGAATGTAATATTTGCAATTTTCAAAAAATTTTATCCTCCCCAAAAATGGCGGCCATTTTGAATTTTCGAATTTTTGCCAAAAATGGCAAAACACAAATTTGCTTCTATCTCCTTAACCATGCGAGATAGAGCGATTTCGTCGAAATTTTCGACCCACAGGGTATCTCAGAATGCAATCTTTGCAATTTTCCAAAAATTTTCCCCTCCCCAAGAATGGCGGCCATTTTGAATTTTTGCCAAAAATGGCAAAACACAAATTTGCTTCTATCTCCTTAACCGTGCCAGATAGAGCGATTTCGTCAAAATTTTCGACCCACAGGGTATCTGAGCATTGTACTCTTGGTAATTTTTAAAAATTTTCCCCTCCCCAAAAATGGCGGCCATTTTGAATTTTCGAATTTTTGCCAAAAATGGCAAAACACAAATTTGCTTCTGTCTCCTTAACCGTGCGAGATAGAGCGATTTTGTCGAAATTTTCGACCCACAGGGTATCTAAGGAATGTAATATTTGCAATTTTCAAAAAATTTTCCCCTCCCCAAAAATGGCGGCCATTTTGAATTTTCGAATTTTTGCCAAAAATGGCAAAACACAAATTTCCTTTTATCTCCTTAACCATGCGAGATAGAGCGATTTCGTCAAAATTTTTGACCCACAGGTATTTGAGCATTGTATTCTTGGCAATTTTTAAAAAAATTTCCCCTCCCCTAAAATGGCGGCCATTTTGAATTTTCAAATTTTTGCCAAAAATGGCAAAACACAAATTTGCTTCTATCTCCTTAACCATGCGAGATAGAGCGATTTCGTCGAAATTTTCAACCCACAGGGTATCCAGGGAATGTAATCTTTGCAATTTTCAAAAAATTTTCCCCTCCCCAAAAATGGCGGCCATTTTGAATTTTCGAATTTTTGCCAACAATGGCAAAACACAAATTTGCTTCTATCTCCTTAACCATGCGAGATAGAGTGATTTCGTCGAAATTTTTGACCCACAGGGTATCTAAGGAATGTAATCTTTGCAATTTTCAAAAAATTTTCCCCTCCCCAAAAATGGCAGCCATTTTGAATTTTCGAATTTTTGCCCAAAATGGAAAAACACAAACTGGCCTTAACCGTGCAAAATAGAGTTATTTCGTTGAAATTTTCGACCCATAGGGTATCTAAGAAATGTACTCTTGGCAATTTTCAAAAAAATTTCCTTTTCCCAAAAATGGCGGCCATTTTGAATTTTCAAATTTTTGCCAAAAATAGAAAAACAGGCATTTGCTTCTATCTTCTTAACCGTGCAAGATAGAGTGATTTCGTCAAAATTTTCAACCCAACCAATGCAAAAAGTCATGAAGCTGAAATAAGTTACATCTACACTAATAAATATTTAAGCATCATTGATATATTTTACAAATGAAACAGGGTCTTGTAAGACTACTGTACAATTTGGGCAAAAGGTTCATGGGTGGACATTACACATGATAATGTGTGTTCTTCTATGCTATCCTGTTTCTATTCGCATCTACTATCAACAGGGCGGCCTATTTCTAGTTTGGTTCTTCAAGGAGCCCTTCTATTTATAAAGTATTGTCAGAATTGTTATTTTTTTTTTGTCCTTGTAGCCTATTTGTAAAGGCATCTATATAGTTGAATATCAATTAAAAACTTCGTGTTTGAACTTCAAGCAGGCTTAAAGCTTTCTATTTATAAAATATCAGTAAGAAATGTACGTACCCCATGGAATTCCGTGACCTCACATTCCATGCATATATGAATGCTAATATTATTAAGTTGTTCTTGTAACCTGTTTGTAAAAAAATGTCTGTATAGGTTTATGATTAAATAGTTAGATCTTTGACCTTATATATTCTATGCATACATGAATATTAAAGAGTTCGACAAATTTGAATTATTTGATTTTTAGGATTCAACCTCTAACGTCACTAGTAAGGTTATTTATCAGGGGCGGATTTCATGAAAGGTCTCAGACTTAGCCCAGTCTCAGGCTGAGCCACTGGCTCAAATCCGAGCCTTTTGGCTCAGCTAAGTCTTTGTCTCAAATGGTTTTCACAGAAGGGGTCTCAGTTGAGACCAAGCTTATCAAATAACCACAGTGGTTTTCTGTGTCATGTGACCATTTTTGTAGTCAAAATATTCTACTGATGACATATATGTTCCTTGTTGGACACGTAATATCTCTGGTCAAATACCATTTTGCAATGGGAAACCTTGTAAACATGTAAAAACACCCAAAGACTACTTCAGGGGGTTGTTTTATATACTTGTACCCTATTTTCAGCCATTTCAAGTTTTGAAGTGAAGAAAGAATTATGGCGGCCATATTTGAGCCTTTCTACCCCACTTTTTTAAGCCCACTTTCTACCAGTCTCAACATTTGAGCCAGCGGCTCAGCCAAAGCTGAGACTGAGACCTTTTGTGAAATCCATTAAGGCTGAGCCCATGGGCTCAAGTAAAATGTTCCAATAATTTGAGACAAAAGTCTCAAGTTTGAGCCTGAGACCGGGCTAAGACCTTTCGTGAAATCCGCCCCAGGGCCTCAAAATATATATCCAAAAAGTTAAATATCAGGAACCCAATTCATATCCACTTTGTAACTTAAAGTGCTTATTTTTCCAACAACATCAGAATGCTGCAAATCTGTACATCACCAGTGGTCATTTCAATACTACAGATTACATGGTTCTCACGGTATTGTGTGTCTCAATCACAGTATCATGCCTTGAATATTCAACAAACTTATGAATTATCAATTCAGGTTACAAATAAAGCATAAATATGGTGAATTACGTACATACAAATTCAATAAAATATTTTATATTGATGGCAAATTGACGGATAGATTTCTAATAAGAAACACAAAATATTGTGCCACACACGGTATTGTGACAAACTGTGTAATATGTACAGGACAGTCATAACATACAAACAATAAAACTCATTATGTCTGCAGTGACTGACCCATCATACATTGGTGAACAGCTAGTCTTACAAGACAGCACAGTCGTAGCAGACATGATGAGTTTCCCGTTTGTCTGTTAAATATAACTCTCCTGTCAGTAAGATTGTCCGCCCCTGTATATAATTTCTAACAGCCAAATAATTAAGGCCATGTGCTGATAAAATTACTTTTCAGTATAAGATCATCTACATAAATACTAGCAATCTTGATTTCTAATGGAATAAAGTAATCAACATCAAAAAAGTTAATGCATCTTTCTTTGATATTTTAATAAAATCCTGCAAAATATATGAAAGTAGGAATCTTATAAAATTTGCGAAAAACCGTTCTACTAATTAACCGTAATAAAGTGTGCAGGTAAATAGTTGTCCAAATAAATAAACACTGACCATTAATAAAGTAGCTGTGCATTATTGTTCTATTGAAACATTGTCAGGACATTGTATATTTTGTATATTTGACTATCACTGTAGACTGTGGCTGTAGAGAACTGTGGGTTGAGGGTGTCAAAGCATTTATTTCTTTTAAAAATAATTTTGTCTATTAAATATAGCATTTCAGCTGCATTTTATAATGCCAAAAAGGTCACTTGGATGTTTTTTTGTCTCATTTTTGATGGTTTATTTAAACTTTATTTGAGAATGAAGTGTACTTGGACACAGTGCTACTGATAAATGTACATAATTTAAGTGACTTTTGTATCATTTTGGTTTTAGGTATGCCTTCCAAGGTGTCATTTCGTGTTACACATGTTTCGGGACAGGAAGAAAATTACAAGGCCTTAGAACTGAATCATCATAGTCCAACAACAAAAGGATGGCAGTCCAGCAGGTAATGTAATCCTAATTCATAATGAATAGATGAAGCTCCGTGTACAGTCTTTATTACACATATGTTTGTGTTAGATTTGACAAACAATATTTATACATGTTTGATCTTCCCAAAAAAAATAGCATGAGGAATAAAGTAGTCTGTCCATGTGTATAACTTGAAAACTATAAATCTGGGATCTGGGTCATATTTTAACACAAGGTGCGACCTATCCTTGGCTTGGTCCTCCTCAAATATGATTCAAACCTGGATTAAGACTGAGCCTCCAGAATTTTTTCCTTATTTTTCACATATATTTTGCACTTACTGCACAGAAAAAGTGACATCATAGAAGACTATATGCAAAAGACGAGGAAGGTGTGTGGCGGGGTCATTAAGTACAAACCAGTTTAAGTGGGAGAAATGATAGGATAAGATGATGGTCACAGTGAGAACCTCTTTTTCAATTGAATTTCAAACAACTTCACCAAGGATGCATCGGTGGCAAGATCCATTTTCTGTTTTTAAACGCGAGCCTTGATAGAGATCGAGCTTCAGGAGATCATTTTTTAGTCGAATCTTTGATTCGAGTTATGTACTGGGTTGTGGCTGTGATTTTAAATCGGCTGTTTAAGCCCTTAAATATCAAATTCTGCATAATATTTGTACACATATCTGTATATTAAGGTGTAAAGTATACACTGCCATTTTGAAAATTTTTAATGTTTTTATTAAGGTATATTTTATAAATTAAGAAGCTTGTCTAGCACTACGTCTGGCTTTCTGTAAGATCCCGTATGTCCTATAAACTATTGTGTTTCCCATTGTCATGGCCTACTCGAACAAGTCTTTTTTAATGATTTCGTCTGCTGGTTTCTAGCTGTAAAAGTCCAATTAAAGTACGTGTACATATATTTATTCATCTGCTGGTTTATCACACAGTCACTGTTAATGTAAAATCATTGTCTGTGCATCTACGTGACTTCATTCATTCATCGAAGCATGACAAATAATTTAAAAGTATTTGTTATGAACCAATCACATCGCTTGACAGATATTTGTGTTTAAAATAGGTAGCCACAGCCTTACTCATTTGTCAAACAATTAAACTTCAAAGAAATTAATGAATGAAGTGACGTCACGGTAGTACTAGACATTGGCCAATAAAAATATGGGATGATGCGCAGACAATGTTTTTACACTAACAGTGACTATGCGACACTTGGTGGTCATACGACAATGGAATTTGTGCATTGATTTGCTTTCTACATCTTTATCAATATTTATTTCCATTTCTCACAAAGATGACCTTAATACATGTAATTGCAAATATATTCCGTAAAGAGTGCCCCTCCAGTTTCAGAACCTGTTAGTTGTTAAGTCTTCTAATGTTGGCCTTCAAAATCGATAGACAGAAAAATGAATGGATGTTATTTTACTACAGATTTGTGGCAGAGACAATGAAAATATGCACAACTCCGTAGTTCTACTTTCAACCACTTGAAGGCGCTTGTGTATTTGGGTTTACATTTCCTAGAAGTTATCACATCATTTCATTTTTTCTGTCAATCTGTTTCAAAGTGTTGGAAGAAGTTGTAAAATATTTTATCTGAAAATGTATAATTTTTGGAATTAATATAACTGGAAAAGCTCTGTTTGAGAATGAAAATACTACAAATTCGCAGTTTACATGGACTCATTTATGACAAACGTCTACTCAGTAAAAGATCCACTAGATATTGGTCAATAAAATATAGGTTTGCACAGACAAGGATTTTACACTAACAATGACTGTGTGACACTTGAGGATAAAATAACAAGCATTTACAACAATGAAATTCGTGAGTTAATTTGCTTTTTTATTGAATGAAAGCTTGTACTACAATGACATCACTTCATTCATAATTTCTTAATATTTTTGTTTGACAAATGAGGACTAGAAGTGATCACATGATTTTGTTGAAACCTAGGCTACATACAGCCTAGAGGTTATCACGTGAGTTCATATAATTATCTGTTTAGCTTGACAAATGATGAAAAGAAACCTATTTGTTATAAAATAAGATGCATTTTTATATTATTTCGGTTTAAAATACTGATCATGGATAGCTTATATAAAAAGAAGATGAAACTACAGCGTAAAAGATCGATTCGTGGACTTGTACACCTCATTAATATTCATGAGCTCGTCTGTCAGATTTACGTACTTTCCAAAGCGTGACAACAAATGGCTTTTATCAGGGAATAAAACTACTACAAATATGAGCAAAGGTTCAAAGGCAATATATTTCTTCCGAAAATAAGGTAATTTTATTTCATTTAAAATATTTATAAATGTTAAATATGGACAATATATGGACGAAGACTGCACAGGATGCTACCCGGACATGAAAAGTACTGACTGCCACATGTACACAAATCACAAAAATATGAAGGCAAATATATTTTCTTATTTTAAATGAAATTGTTGAATATTTTATTAAATAACTTACAGTTCGCTTCTGTAAAATATCCATATAACACTTTATTTATGTCTTTCAAATTGTTTTATGTTTACAAAATAAACCAGTTCGCTAATCTTATTTTACTTTACCCATGCTTCAAAATTAAAATATGTCTTCTCACTTCAAAATGAAATTTCAAACTGCGCATCTACAGACCCTTTATATTTGTAAACCTTTTACATCACATCACAAATCTGAAACAACGTCTTTGGAAGCAGTTTGTAAATGCGGGCAATAATACACAGTTTACAGATTTCAACACCCTTTACTGTCCTAAGATTCGACTCTGTGGTTGGCAGAAAGCCAGCCACTGCACCCTTGTTTTTTTTTGTCTCCAGACTTTCATGAATTGTAGCGCAGCGTGATGAGTATTTGCTCACTGAAGTAAAGCTTCAATGGGTTACGCTAGTACTTCGATGGGTGACCATCTGAGATCTAGACCAGCTGTGGGATGTGTCTGAGTTGGAATTTCTTTGTCTCACCAGACTTTCGTAAATTCTAGTGCACTACTCGTGTCTCTGATGGCTTTGTGCTCATGCTAGGGGACTGAAATACCTTTTGGCCTTGTTTTCTCTGAGGCTCATTCTAGAGATCACTTTTTTGTCACCGGACTTTTGTCACATGGAATTTGCCCTTCCAATGAGTAATCTGATTTTCCAGTGTGCTCTACTCGCTTTCTGGTTGCTTCCAAGCTCTAACATTGCTGCCCTACTTCTGGCTTTGCAGGTCGTGCCTGTAGATGGAAAGACTTTTTGGCCTTGTTTAATACTTACCACGGGCGAGGGTTTGTGCACTCTCAGGAGCTGCTTGTTTGCTTTTATCTAAGTGCCAAACTAGAGTGGGATTTGGTAAACTTCACTTAAGTACCTTTTTCACTTAATATGTTTTGGGTAGCCTGTTACCACACTTTGGTTGGCTAAAGTTATAAATTTTTGTTAGCTTTTGTAAATTCACTTTTGTCCCACTTCAGTTTTTATAGCTTTTGAAACATTGTAGGTGTGAATGCAGTTTGTGAGGTAATTTTTGTATTGGTCTAACTCTGGGGCTTTTAGGGTTTTATGAGTCTTTAACATGCAGATAATTTTTCAGTTTAACTGTATACACATTTATACACTTGTATTTTTGAGAAACAGACCACAAGTCTGCATTTTAGTTGCTAAGAAAAAGTTCTGGGGTAGAAATCAATCTCATAATGTTTTGGACAAGTATGCCTGAAAGAATTTTAAAATATTGTAACAACCTTTGTTATTGTGAGTCACCATATATAATCCTTTTAAAAAAATCAAATTTTATTAACTCTTTGTATTATGAAAAATATGCTTTCTTTTTGTTTTGTTTTGCAGATTCTGTCTCTATCCTCAGGATATTGTTCTTCAGTTAGAAAAGCGATCGAGACTGAGGAAAATTCAAATGTTATCACATCAGTACCTTATTGGTAGGTATTCATAATAAATACCCATATACTGTACAATATATATGGTTTAATACAGGTATTCATTGTAAAATAAATATTCATATTTAATGGCAATATTGTAACATGGATAAACATTAGCACTGTACTAATTGTTTGTTTTGCGTGAGCTGAATTTTTGACGGTGATTAATCTTAATATTCCTGACCACCTAGCCTCTCTCTAGTTAAGGGCCTGGGTTTATTTTAAGGCTTTTTCAATTTTGGAACAACCAAGTTTATTTTCGGCTCCTCATAATCATGAATTCCCCAAAAGAACAATTTCAGTAAGAAATAAGTTGATGTCATTTGTCCACTTTTTAGCTTTAAAAGATATCATATCAGGAATTTAAGCATTTTGCACAAAGTGAAGTTTAGGTATTATGTATATCAGAAATTCTTTGGGACAAGTAACATTGTACAGTGAATATGTTTTGACAAATAAATTGATATCTACTGCATATATCATCATTGAAAGCTTGTGTCTCATGTGGCTCAGTTGGTAGGGTGTTGGATCCAAGGGTCGTGGGTTTGATCCCCAGTGATGCCAACTGTTTCATGTGGGATAGCATCCTTGGGCAAGATGTTAACCTGGTCTGTGCCTCTCTCCACCCAGGGGAAATATGGGTACCCAGCTTTAAGGGATACTGGCTTCTGCGCCTTGTATGGCAGCAGTAGGTAAGGTTACCAAGGCTAGCTATCCCTGCTGGGGTAATACTGTGTAAAGCGCTTTGAGCTGATGATAGAAAAAGCGCTATATAAGAGCCCAGTATTATTATTATTGTGTCATTACCACAATAGTCCGGCATCAGTATTATTTCCATACCTGTTTGTGTGTTTTTTTGTGCTTAGCTACAAAGATTGAGTTTTATGTGGGGGATGTTCCAGAAGGTACCACACCGTCACTACAGAATGCCCGCTATACAAGGCTTGGGTAAGAATTACATTAGTCGTCAGCTTATGCATAAAGCAGAGATCATGATGAAGGCTCCTAAGTATTTGTTTCCTTGAGTTATGGTTCACACTTCATGTTTTAAATTCAGAAACAGATTTTTGGCTATATTGGTTATGGTTTATTTCCAAATATTCTTGAAATGCCAAGGACTAAAGAATTTGCCTCTTGTACTAATGTTTGCATCATGACAAGGTTTTTGGGACTTGGTAAGTTGGGACATGACAGCCAGCACTGCTGGTCTGCACACTGTTCTTCATTGATTAATATGTTGCAGTAAAAACAATAAGTGCAATTTATAGAATCAAAAGAATCTGTTTAATTTGGATTGCTTGATTACAGAAGATTCTTATATGTAGCATCAGTTCCAGTCATGACAAAAATAAAGTAAATAGTCCACAGTATTTTCACACTTTCTCTAAGGTAAAAAATCAAATGCATTGGCTATCCATTTTCTTGTGATAAATGACACCCATAAGCAATTAATAACCATTAATAATAAATAAATATACCGTAAATGACCTATTTAGCGCACAGTGCGCTAAGCAAAGTCTATTTTTATTCAATATTTGTTGGGAAAAAATGTCCCTTTTAGCGCACCCACCATGACACACTTTCCGGGATGAAGTTTCGGTCAATCCGGTAGAAAAACGGTGTTTCGACATTTAGAAATACCCACTTCCTGTAAATATGGCGGTAGATGAAAACAAACTCGAAAGTCGTGATAAAAATGTCAATTTATTAAGTAAAAATACGTACAATATATGAAAAAATATGTGGATATTGTGGACTGTCATCGGGAAAAAGAGGTAGGGTGCGGTTACAAGGGAGGATGCGCTAAATAGGTCATTTACGGTATGTGTAAAATGTTAGTACCGAACACGTACATTGTGACTGTATGATATTAATTCTATTTTAAGGTATGTGGCACTCGCCGATAATGAGAAGACTGGGTTCAAGGCCAGGGAGCTGAAGTCAGTACATGTGGATGCTTTGGGGCAGTTTGTCAAGTTTGTCATCCATAAGAATCATGTCAACAAACACAATCTCTACAACCAGGTAATGCTATATTTAGGCCTCATAGCTGTAATGCGAGCCATGTATAATAGACACTGTCTGTGTGGCTGAAGCATATTTTAAGGATAGTGTTGCAGTTGAATTCGAATTTTAGAACTGGTTACCAAAAGCGGAAAGTCAATGGAAACCCAGGTGTGTTTGATTTAGAAAATGCCAAGACAAAAGTTTTCAAATGCATGCATCAGCTATAAGTCACATAAAAATAAAGAACTGCGATGTGCTGTATGAAGACTTTTGAGGACAAAATGTGTGATATATTGATAGAATTTATAAAATACTGTGAAATATTTGTTGTAGTTGTACATTTTGTTAAGCTTATGTTTAAATAATGAATATGTGACAAAACCGGTTTTGATTGAAAGAAAACGAAACGTAACCAGATCAGTGTCTTTCAGTCGGCAAATAGGTTTCTGGTTTACCATCATCTACACTGTTTATGATAGCAGAAATATTATGAAAGCCTGTGCTGAAAATAAATCTTGCAAAGTAATGTTTTATTTCTGTTGAATACTATATTCCTAATAGTATATATTACTTAGTTGGGTGACCTGTTGAATAATCTTAAGATAGTTATTCTTGCATGGGATACAGTAATACTATGTGAATTTCACCACTCAAAACCCCTTTATTTTACTTAGAATGATAGCATGTTCATTTGTGATTGTTTTGTAACTTTATGCAGTTTATTTATTACAGAAAATTTTGCAACTTGTTTGTGGTGGATTTCATATTTTAACAATGTACATTTATTATTTCCTTAAGGTTGGTCTAGTTGCTATTAATATAATTGGAGATGATGCCTACAACACAAAACCCGGGGTATGTATTGTTTAGTACATAAATTATGTAAATACAATTTCAGATAATAACAATTGAAAAATGAGCTTGATAAAGTGTACACCAAAAAGAAACTAGGGGTGAGACGGGCCTGGAATTATGGGACCGGGAGCTCGTTACGTAAAACCCGGCCCGATTTCGAGTACCTGCAATATTCATGCAAGTGGATAAAATATCAAGGAAAATTGCATTCAACCTCCAAATATAAGATATAAAGCAACTTACCCCCAATAATTATCCATAAATCTGTCAGTATCAACCATTTAATCTTTCACCAAGGTATGTTTACATGTGCACAGGAAATAAGTATCTGATTCCAAAGTGAGGCTCAGGTGATTTCACAGGAAGTGAAAGTCCGATGGTTGCTAGGTTAGCAAAAAGGTGATTAAAAGACAAAATAAAACACAACATTCAAGATGTACAAGATTACGGGTAATCCGTTTGTAGATTTGTTTCGTCGGATATGACGTCAGCACCACTCGATAGCGGGGACCCGGGGACCCTGTCTCACCCCTAAAAGAAACCGCATGATAAAATGCAGAGTAAATAGCAAGAATAATTCACTGAACAAGGATAAAAAGTGTTTTGGTCAACATGCATGGGCCGCAAAGCCATCAGAGACACAAGTAATGAAATAGAGTTTATGAAAGTCTGGCGACAAAAACACATTCCAAGTCAGATTCCATACCTGGCCTATAACTCTGACGGTCGTCCATCCAAGCAATAACATAGCCCATTGCTGCGTTATCATTGGTACTCATCATGCTCCACCATAATTCATAAAAGTCTGGTGACAAAAAAAAAATAAATAAAATAAAAAAAGATCTCTAGAAGTGCGGGCTTCACTAGAGCTAGCGCTTAACAACATTTGAAAATGTTGCCATATTGGACTTTGTAGTGTATCCTTCCATGTAAATAGTTCCACTAACAGGAATTGAAGCCACTGGAAACAAGACAACTGAATTAATAATTCAGATGTTGATTTAATATTTTTACATTGTTTTTAGTTTCTACACATCCTCTCTTTGTTTCAACAGCTTTATGTTGACGATGAGAAGACTCCTTCAGACCCTGCCATGGCTGGCCTCTTTAACAGGTAAATTCAGCATTATCTGTGTGTCACGTGCATACCCCATATTTTGCCTCAAATATAGCCGCTACATAGCACCTCCTACTTTAATATAGTCTTAAATACCTCCATATATGGTGCCTGAAAAACAGACTATGAACATGACTTAAGTTAGCTCAGGTCAACACAGCACCAACCTGGAATCTGGCAGCTACTACTGCTGACCAAAGCAACAGTTAGGAAAACAAGCTAAAGGCTTGGGGACCTCACTTTATCTGATTTGTCTTATGTAAAAATAAAAGTTTATAAACAAAGTTGTAGACTTCTTTAATATTGTTTTAAGCTGGCTCTGTTAGTTTCTACTACCATTCACCCTTGGCCACTAGTAGCCAGATACTCAACATGGTGGTAAGCAGGTTCCTCATGCCTTGTCATATGCAAATCATCCCTTTCAGACCAGATTACATCTCTCCCCTGGATGACCTTGCTTTTGACATGTACCAGGACCCAGAGGTGGGAGGCATCATACGCAAACTGGAGGCCAAAAAACAGGAGGCAGTGCTACGTAAGTGCTGCGGTACAGAAAGAAAATGTGAAAATACCACTTTATTGTGTAGTTAATGAATACCATGCCATTATATTTACAAGTGTTAGAAGCTTATTGAAATACTCCAGAAACATGGATGGTTTAATATCTTATAAAAGTGTATTGATGTTATATACAAACTTTATAAAGTGTAAGAATTTTTATTTTTGGTCAAAGCCTTTTTCTCTCAATGCTTGTAAAAGCTACAAAAATCATTATTTTAAGCAAAGAGATATTGTCAAACTCTGTAGTGTTTATAATATAAAATTATTTCTTCACTTATTTTTAAATCGGGAACCTGTATTAATAAATGTTAAGGAATAAAGTTTATTTGAGAATTTCTGCATATTCGGGGGAGTAAAAGAAAAAAGTTAAAAGTTCTTTGATGTTGTGTTAATTTCAGAGGAGAAATATGACTATGCCAAGAAACTCAAGGCAGCCATACAAGACTTGCAAAAGGTAGGGATTGTTTATCCACCATTTGAACACTGATTTATGTAGAATATGAAAATTGACCCTCTGGGATGATTATTGGCTGATTATATGACACTGTCGACCTGGTGGGTAACACACAGTAGTCTGCAAACAGAGAGGACTTGGGTTCGATGCCAAGTACAGGCAAACACATGGTGGTTAGGATGACAATTTAAAATGACGGCCCCTCACATTGGGTCCTATTTCCAGTTGACAGCCACAGCCCCTTGGGCCTTAATAAATGGTCATCTCTTAGCCTCTGTTTTTCTGTTGGACAAGTGTCAGTCATTCTAGCTTTGACTGCACTATTGAAGTTGTGGTAAGCATAGTATTTTGAGCGCTGTAGTTAGGAGATATTGCAGTGTATAAATTGCATATACATAAATTGATCAGATCTCATGTGTTTTGGCCATTTTTACTTGGACTTGTCATAAAAGGCCTTTATTTAGTACCCGTTGAATAACTCAGCTTTATAAATGGTATTTTTAAAAAAAATTTTTATCATTTTATGTAAATGAGTATAAATTTGCGTTTGTATTCCATTGTCTTTTTATTCATGTTAGAGAGAAGTTGGTTAGTTTGTGTTAATTGATAGAAATTTGTGTTAATTTCTGTAGGTTGGAGAGAAGTTGGTTAGTTTGTGTTAATTGATGTAAGATTTGCATTAATTTCTGTAGGTTGGAGAGAAGTTGGTTAGTTTGTGTTAATTGATGTAAGATTTGCATTAATTTCTGTAGGTTGGAGAGAAGCTGGGTAAGTTTGTGTTAATTGATGTAAGATTTGCATTAATTTCTGTAGGTTGGAGAGAAGCTGGTTAGTTTGTGTTAATTGATGTAAGATTTGTGTTAATTTCTGTAGGTTGGAGAGAAGTTAGTTTGTGTTAATTGATGTAAGATTTGCATTAATTTCTGTAGGTTGGAGAGAAGTTGGTTAGTTTGTGTTAATTGATGTAAGATTTGCGTTAATTTCTGTAGGTTGGAGAGAAGTTGGTTAGTTTGTGTTAATTGATGTAAGATTTGCATTAATTTCTGTAGGTTGGAGAGAAGCTGGGTAAGTTTGTGTTAATTGATGTAAGATTTGCATTAATTTCTGTAGGTTGGAGAGAAGCTGGTTAGTTTGTGTTAATTGATGTAAGATTTGTGTTAATTTCTGTAGGTTGGAGAGAAGTTAGTTTGTGTTAATTGATGTAAGATTTGCATTAATTTCTGTAGGTTGGAGAGAAGTTGGTTAGTTTGTGTTAATTGATGTAAGATTTGCGTTAATTTCTGTAGGTTGGAGAGAAGCTAGGTAAGTTTGAGGTGGAGAAGCGACAGGCTGTTGAGAATGAGGACTATGACAAGGCCAAACTGAAGAAGATTCAACTTGACGAGTACCGACTGCAGTCATATCAGAGGCTGGATCTGGATGATCTGTTGGATATAACAGGGGTAAGATTAGTTCAAACTGTGGCAAATTATTTCAGCACTCCACACAAGGCATGGGTTGGTATCAAAAATGTGTACATTGGGAGGCCACCAATAAAAACTGTACCGATTCAGGGACTTAGCATTTTAGTACACACCAATCAAACATGGACGTTTCCTGTAAACAAAATAACACTATAAGTCCCCAAATGCACAAAATATGAGATAACCTTTTGTAGTTTCTTCAAATTGTAGTTTGTTTTCAATATTTTAAGATGTCCTTCTATTATATGTGTTGACAAGCGAGCTTGAGGTTATGAAATTTTGTAACCATAACATGGCAGGTCTGCTCAACGATATCAGTAATCAGTATAAAAGTCTGCAAATGCACGAAAATATTTGATAAAGCTTATGATTTATCCAGATTTGGGTTATGCTTCTAACATTTAAAGTTTTCCTTCAGTTATATGTGTTGACAGACGAAGTGCCAGATTTCAAATTTTCTTACGGTATTTCATTAAAATGCTCTCGATACCGAGACACTGGACCTACTGACATCATCCCTATGTGATACCAACTCTTTACTTGTGCATGACCATGTGTTGATATAATATTGTCTGAGTAACTAATTTACAAGTGCACAGTGGACAGTGTCCGAAATGAGATAAATAAGTCACTGTGTTCCCCAAGAAAAAGTTTACAAAGACATATGGCCTGAATCAGGAATTGTTCAGTGTGGCCCATAATTCAAAGCAAAGAGATATTTTTGTCAGCTGTAAGATGGGTGTCATATGGCAATATTTCATTATTTTGTATGACATCCATGATGGTCAATGCTTCTAAATCATTTTGTATTTGAATTTACTTGTATTTACTTGACAACAAAGCCTAACCTTTGAAAATTGGAGGATTTTTTAAACTATCTGTTAGTTTAATTTGAGAAAAAAAAAAGATTTAATTTAAGTTACATAATGAGCTATTTTCTTTTTCTATTTTGTATTTTTAGCCGAGACCTTCACAGCCTCATGATTATGGTTATGGTAAGTTTTTCAACAGTTTAACTTTTCACATTATAGTTCTTTGAATTTCAATTATACACATGTAAAATGTATTTTCAAACGCTGGTTTTGTAAGGTGTATAAGAGATATTAAAAAGTGGTGTTAACTTAAATGAAATAATTATTGTAAAAAATCTGTTTCACAATGTTTTAACTTAATACTGGCAGACCTTATGTTATTCATGACATATAACCTATTAAGCATGATTTTGTCAAATATATTGGATTAATATAACATTATGGGAACAGTTTGGACATATTAAGTTTTACTGTTATGAATTCATGACTTTCTGTTAATTGGGAAATAGTTTATAGTGTTGGATTTATAGCTTTAACTCTTTCAACTAATGATTTTAGATAGTAGAGATTAATTCCCCTTGAAAGTTTCAGTCTATAAATTTCTTGAGTAGGTAATGAACTTTACTGAAAATTAGTTCCAGTGATTATGTCCACCCCCCTGGGGGGTGGATATATTATTTTTGCTTTTTCTGCCGTCCGATGTCCGTTGTCTGATGTCCGGCGTCCGATGTCCGGCATCACGCATGGTTTCCGCTCATTTAAAGGAAAAGTATTAGAGCTATTGTCACCAAATTTGGTATGCAGGCTTATTGGGTCAGTAGCTTGCTTGGGATTGCTTTTGGCTGTTGTACCTCTTTTGCTTACTGAGTAATACTTAAGTACAGCTATTTTCAGTACCCATTGGTTTCCGTGCATTTAAGCCAAAATAATTAAAGATATTTTACTACAATTTTGAATACAAGATTGTTATGTCCATAGCTCGCTTGGTATTGCATTTGGGACTGATAGCTTTGTCAGTACATGAGTAATAGCCATTTCGGTACTTCATTGTGTATTTTCAGTACTACTTTTGAGTAATTTGCTAATATCTCAGAAACCGTAAGAGATAGAGCGATTTCGACAGAATTTTTGACCCACAGGGTATCGAAGGAATGCAATCTATGCAATTTTCCAAAAATTTTCCCCTCCCCAAAAATGGCGGCCATTTTGAATTTTCGAATTTTTGCCAAAAATGGCAAAACACTAATTTGCTTCTATCTCCTTAACCATGCGAGATAGAGCGATTTCGGCAAAATTTTCGACCCACAGGGTATCTGACAATTCTACTCTTGCCAATTTTTAAAAAGTTTTCCCCTCCCCAAAAATGGCGGCCATTTTGAATTTTCGAATTTTTGCCAAAAATGGCAAAACACAAATTTCCTTCTATCTCCTTAACCGTGCGAGATAGAGCGATTTCGTCCAAAATTTTCGACCCACAGGATATCTAAGGAATGCAATCTTTGCAATTTTCCAAAAATTTTCCCCTCCCCAAAAATGGCGGCCATTTTGAATTTTCGAATTTTTGCCAAAAATGGCAAAACACAAATTTCCTTCTATCTCCTTAACCGTGCGAGATAGAGCGATTTCGTCGAAATTTTCGACCCACAGGATATCTAAGGAATGCAATCTTTGCAATTTTCCAAAAATTTTCCCCTCCCCAAAAATGGCGGCCATTTTGAATTTTAGAATTTTTGCCAAAAATGGCAAAACACAAATTTGCTTCTATCTCCTTAACCGTGCGAGATAGAGCGATTTCGTCAAAATTTTCGACCCACAGGGTATCTAAGGATTGCAATCTTTGCAATTTTCAAAAAATTTTCCCCTCCCCAAAAATGGCGGCCATTTTGAATTTTCGAATTTTTGCCAAAAATGGAAAAACACAAATTTACTTCTATCTCCTTAACCGTGCGACATAGAGCGATTTCGTCAAAATTTTCGACCCACAGGGTATCTCAGCATTGTACTCTTGGTAATTTAAAAAAAATTTTCCCCTCCCCAAAAATGGCGGCCATTTTGAATTTTAGAATTTTTGCCAAAAATGGCAAAACACTAATTTGCTTCTATCTCCTTAACCGTGCGAGATAGAGCGATTTCGGCAAAATTTTCGACCCACAGGGTATCTGACAATTCTACTCTTGCCAATTTTTAAAAAGTTTTCCCCTCCCCAAAAATGGCGGCCATTTTGAATTTTCGAATTTTTGCCAAAAATGGCAAAACACAAATTTGCTTCTATCTCCTTAACCATGCGAGATAGAGCGATTTCGTCGAAATTTTCGACCCACAGGGTATCTAAGGAATGCAATCTTTGCAATTTTCCAAAAATTTTCCCCTCCCCAAAAATGGCGGCCATTTTGAATTTTAGAATTTTTGCCAAAAATGCAAAACACAAATTTGTTTCTATCTCCTTAACCGTGCAAGATAGAGTGATTTCGTCAAAATTTTCGACCCACAGGGTATCTCAGCATTGTACTCTTGGTAATTTAAAAAAAATTTTCCCCTCCCCAAAAATGGCGGCCATTTTGAATTTTAGAATTTTTGCCAAAAATGGCAAAACACAAATTTGCTTCTATCTCCTTAACCGTGCGAGATAGAGCGATTTCGGCAAAATTTTCGACCCACAGGGTATCTGACAATTCTACTCTTGCCAATTTTGAAAAAGTTTTCCCCTCCCCAAAAATGGCGGCCATTTTGAATTTTCGAATTTTTGCCAAAAATGGCAAAACACAAATTTCCTTCTATCTCCTTAACCGTGCGAGATAGAGCGATTTCGTCGAAATTTTCGACCCACAGTATATCTAAGGAATGCAATCTTTGCAATTTTCCAAAAATTTTCCCCTCCCCAAAAATGGCGGCCATTTTGAATTTTAGAATTTTTGCCAAAAATGGCAAAACACAAATTTGCTTCTATCTCCTTAACCGTGCGAGATAGAGCGATTTCGTCGAAATTTTCGACCCACAGGGTATCTAAGATTGCAATCTTTGCAATTTTCAAAAAATTTTCCCCTCCCCAAAAATGGCGGCCATTTTGAATTTTCGAATTTTTGCCAAAAATGGCAAAACACAAATTTGCTTCTATCTCCTTAACCGTGCGAGATAGAGCGATTTCGTCGAAATTTTCGACCCACAGGGTTACTAAGATTGCAATCTTTGCAATTTTCCAAAAATTTTCCCCTCCCCAAAAATGGCGGCCATTTTGAATTTTAGAATTTTTGCCAAAAATGGCAAAACACAAATTTGCTTCTATCTCCTTAACCGTGCGACATAGAGCGATTTCGTCAAAATTTTCGACCCACAGGGTATCTAAGGAATGCAATCTTTGCAATTTTCCAAAAATTTTCCCCTCCCCAAAAATGGCGGCCATTTTGAATTTTAGAATTTTTGCCAAAAATGGCAAAACACAAATTTGCTTCTATCTCCTTAACCATGCGAGATAGAGCGATTTCGTCGAAATTTTCGACCCACAGGGTATCTAAGGAATGCAATCTTTGCAATTTTCCAAAAATTTTCCCCTCCCCAAAAATGGCGGCCATTTTGAATTTTAGAATTTTTGCCAAAATTGCAAAACACAAATTTGTTTCTATCTCCTTAACCGTGCAAGATAGAGTGATTTCGTCAAAATTTTCGACCCACAGGGTATCTCAGCATTGTACTCTTGGTAATTTAAAAAAAATTTTCCCCTCCCCAAAAATGGCGGCCATTTTGAATTTTAGAATTTTTGCCAAAAATGGCAAAACACAAATTTTCTTCTATCTCCTTAACCGTGCGAGATAGAGCGATTTCGGCAAAATTTTCGACCCACAGGGTATCTGACAATTCTACTCTTGCCAATTTTGAAAAAGTTTTCCCCTCCCCAAAAATGGCGGCCATTTTGAATTTTCGAATTTTTGCCAAAAATGGCAAAACACAAATTTCCTTCTATCTCCTTAACCGTGCGAGATAGAGCGATTTCGTCGAAATTTTCGACCCACAGTATATCTAAGGAATGCAATCTTTGCAATTTTCCAAAAATTTTCCCCTCCCCAAAAATGGCGGCCATTTTGAATTTTAGAATTTTTGCCAAAAATGGCAAAACACAAATTTGCTTCTATCTCCTTAACCGTGCGAGATAGAGCGATTTCGTCGAAATTTTCGACCCACAGGGTATCTAAGATTGCAATCTTTGCAATTTTCAAAAAATTTTCCCCTCCCCAAAAATGGCGGCCATTTTGAATTTTCGAATTTTTGCCAAAAATGGCAAAACACAAATTTGCTTCTATCTCCTTAACCGTGCGAGATAGAGCGATTTCGTCGAAATTTTCGACCCACAGGGTTACTAAGATTGCAATCTTTGCAATTTTCCAAAAATTTTCCCCTCCCCAAAAATGGCGGCCATTTTGAATTTTAGAATTTTTGCCAAAAATGGCAAAACACAAATTTGCTTCTATCTCCTTAACCGTGCGACATAGAGCGATTTCGTCAAAATTTTCGACCCACAGGGTATCTAAGGAATGCAATCTTTGCAATTTTCCAAAAATTTTCCCCTCCCCAAAAATGGCGGCCATTTTGAATTTTAGAATTTTTGCCAAAAATGGCAAAACACAAATTTGCTTCTATCTCCTTAACCATGCGAGATAGAGCGATTTCGTCGAAATTTTCGACCCACAGGGTATCTAAGGAATGCAATCTTTGCAATTTTCCAAAAATTTTCCCCTCCCCAAAAATGGCGGCCATTTTGAATTTTAGAATTTTTGCCAAAAATGCAAAACACAAATTTGTTTCTATCTCCTTAACCGTGCAAGATAGAGTGATTTCGTCAAAATTTTCGACCCACAGGGTATCTCAGCATTGTACTCTTGGTAATTTAAAAAAAATTTTCCCCTCCCCAAAAATGGCGGCCATTTTGAATTTTAGAATTTTTGCCAAAAATGGCAAAACACAAATTTTCTTCTATCTCCTTAACCGTGCGAGATAGAGCGATTTCGGCAAAATTTTCGACCCACAGGGTATCTGACAATTCTACTCTTGCCAATTTTGAAAAAGTTTTCCCCTCCCCAAAAATGGCGGCCATTTTGAATTTTCGAATTTTTGCCAAAAATGGCAAAACACAAATTTCCTTCTATCTCCTTAACCGTGCGAGATAGGGCAATTTCGTCGAAATTTTCGACCCACAGGGTATCTAAGATTGCAATCTTTGCAATTTTCAAAAAATTTTCCCCTCCCCAAAAATGGCGGCCATTTTGAATTTTCGAATTTTTGCCCAAAATGGCAAAATACAAATTTGCTTCTATCTCCTTAACCGTGCGACATAGAGCGATTTCGTCGAAATTTTCGACCCACAGGGTATCTAAGATTGCAATCTTTGCAATTTTCCAAAAATTTTCCCCTCCCCAAAAATGGCGGCCATTTTGAATTTTAGAATTTTTGCCAAAAATGCAAAACACAAATTTGTTTCTATCTCCTTAACCGTGCAAGATAGAGTGATTTCGTCAAAATTTTCGACCCACAGGGTATCTCAGCATTGTACTCTTGGTAATTTAAAAAAAATTTTCCCCTCCCCAAAAATGGCGGCCATTTTGAATTTTAGAATTTTTGCCAAAAATGGCAAAACACTAATTTGCTTCTATCTCCTTAACCGTGCGAGATAGAGCGATTTCGGCAAAATTTTCGACCCACAGGGTATCTGACAATTCTACTCTTGCCAATTTTTAAAAAGTTTTCCCCTCCCCAAAAATGGCGACCATTTTGAATTTTCGAATTTTTGCCAAAAATGGCAAAACACAAATTTGCTTCTATCTCCTTAACCATGCTAGATAGAGCGATTTCGTCGAAATTTTCGACTCTATGCAATTTTCAAAAAATTTTCCCCTCCCCAAAAATGGCGGCCATTTTGAATTTTAGAATTTTTGCCAAAAATGCAAAACACAAATTTGTTTCTATCTCCTTAACCGTGCAAGATAGAGTGATTTCGTCAAAATTTTCGACCCACAGGGTATCTCATCATTGTACTCTTGGTAATTTTTAAAAAAATTTTCCCCTCCCCAAAAATGGCGGCCATTTTGAATTTTAGAATTTTTGCCAAAAATGGCAAAACACTAATTTGCTTCTATCTCCTTAACCGTGCGAGATAGAGCGATTTCGGCAAAATTTTCGACCCACAGGGTATCTGAGAGTTGTACTCTTGCCAATTTTTAAAAAGTTTTCCCCTCCCCAAAAATGGCGGCCATTTTGAATTTTCGAATTTTTGCCAAAAATGGCAAAACACAAATTTCCTTCTATCTCCTTAACTGTGTGAGATAGAGCGATTTCGTCGAAATTTTCGACCCACAGGGTATCTAAGAAATGTAATCTTTAAAATTTTTAAAAAATTTTCCCCTCCCCAAAAATGGCAAAACACAAATTTCCTTCTATCTCCTTAACCATGCGAGATAGAGCGATTTCGTCAAAATTTTCGACCCACAGGTATTTGAGCATTGTATTCTTGGCAATTTAAAAAAAAATTTCCCCTCCCCTAAAATGGCGGCCATTTTGAATTTTCGAATTTTTGCCAAAAATGGCAAAACACAAATTTGCTTCTATCTCCTTAACCGTGCGAGATAGAGCGATTTCGTCGAAATTTTCGACCCACAGGGTATCTAAGGAATGCAATCTTTGCAATTTTCCAAAAATTTTCCCCTCCCCAAAAATGGCGGCCATTTTTGAATTTTAGAATTTTTGCCAAAAATGCAAAACACAAATTTGTTTCTATCTCCTTAACCGTGCGAGATAGAGTGATTTCGTCAAAATTTTCGACCCACAGGGTATCTCAGCATTGTACTCTTGGTAATTTTTAAAAAATTTTCCCCTCCCCAAAAATGGCGGCCATTTTGAATTTTAGAATTTTTGCCAAAAATGGCAAAACACTAATTTGCTTCTATCTCCTTAACCGTGCGAGATAGAGCGATTTCGGCAAAATTTTCGACCCACAGGGTATCTGAGAGTTGTACTCTTGCCAATTTTTAAAAAGTTTTCCCCTCCCCAAAAATGGTGGCCATTTTGAATTTTCGAATTTTTGCCAAAAATGGCAAAACACAAATTTCCTTCTATCTCCTTAACTGTGTGAGATAGAGCGATTTCGTCGAAATTTTCGACCCACAGGGTATCTAAGGAATGTAATCTTTAAAATTTTTAAAAAATTTTCCCCTCCCCAAAAATGGCAAAACACAAATTTCCTTCTATCTCCTTAACCGTGCGAGATAGAGCGATTTCGTCAAAATTTTCGACCCACAGGTATTTGAGCATTGTATTCTTGGCAATTTAAAAAAAAATTTCCCCTCCCCTAAAATGGCGGCCATTTTGAATTTTAGAATTTTTGCCAAAAATGCAAAACACAAATTTGTTTCTATCTCCTTAACCGTGCGAGATAGAGTGATTTCGTCAAAATTTTCGACCCACAGGGTATCTCAGCATTGTACTCTTGGTAATTTTTAAAAAATTTTCCCCTCCCCAAAAATGGCGGCCATTTTGAATTTTAGAATTTTTGCCAAAAATGGCAAAACACTAATTTGCTTCTATCTCCTTAACCGTGCGAGATAGAGCGATTTCGGCAAAATTTTCGACCCACAGGGTATCTGAGAGTTGTACTCTTGCCAATTTTTAAAAAGTTTTCCCCTCCCCAAAAATGGTGGCCATTTTGAATTTTCGAATTTTTGCCAAAAATGGCAAAACACAAATTTCCTTCTATCTCCTTAACTGTGTGAGATAGAGCGATTTCGTCGAAATTTTCGACCCACAGGGTATCTAAGGAATGTAATCTTTAAAATTTTTAAAAAATTTTCCCCTCCCCAAAAATGGCAAAACACAAATTTCCTTCTATCTCCTTAACCGTGCGAGATAGAGCGATTTCGTCAAAATTTTCGACCCACAGGTATTTGAGCATTGTATTCTTGGCAATTTAAAAAAAAATTTCCCCTCCCCTAAAATGGCGGCCATTTTGAATTTTTTAATTTTTGCCAAAAATGGCAAAACACAAATTTGCTTCTATCTCCTTAACCATGCGAGATAGAGCGATTTCGTCGAAATTTTCAACCCACAGGGTATCTAAGGAATGTAATCTTTGCAATTTTCAAAAAAATTTCCCCTCCCCTAAAATGGCGGCCATTTTGAATTTTTTAATTTTTGCCAAAAATGGCAAAACACAAATTTGCTTCTATCTCCTTAACCGTGCGAGATAGAGCGATTTCGGCAAAATTTTCGACCCACAGGGTATCTAAGGAATGCAATCTTTGCAATTTTCCAAAAATTTTCCCCTCCCCAAAAATGGCGGCCATTTTGAATTTTAGAATTTTTGCCAAAAATGCAAAACACAAATTTGTTTCTATCTCCTTAACCGTGCAAGATAGAGTGATTTCGTCAAAATTTTCGACCCACAGGGTATCTCACCATTGTACTCTTGGTAATTTAAAAAAAATTTTCCCCTCCCCAAAAATGGCGGCCATTTTGAATTTTAGAATTTTTGCCAAAAATGGCAAAACACTAATTTGCTTCTATCTCCTTAACCGTGCGAGATAGAGCGATTTCGGCAAAATTTTCGACCCACAGGGTATCTGACAATTCTACTCTTGCCAATTTTTAAAAAGTTTTCCCCTCCCCAAAAATGGCGGCCATTTTGAATTTTCGAATTTTTGCCAAAAATGGCAAAACACAAATTTGCTTCTATCTCCTTAACCATGCTAGATAGAGCGATTTCGTCGAAATTTTCGACTCTATGCAATTTTCAAAAAATTTTCCCCTCCCCAAAAATGGCGGCCATTTTGAATTTTAGAATTTTTGCCAAAAATGGCAAAACACTAATTTGCTTCTATCTCCTTAACCGTGCGAGATAGAGCGATTTCGGCAAAATTTTCGACCCACAGGGTATCTAAGGAATGCAATCTTTGCAATTTTCCAAAAATTTTCCCCTCCCCGAAAATGGCGGCCATTTTGAATTTTAGAATTTTTGCCAAAAATGCAAAACACAAATTTGTTTCTATCTCCTTAACCGTGCAAGATAGAGTGATTTCGTCAAAATTTTCGACCCACAGGGTATCTCAGCATTGTACTCTTGGTAATTTTTAAAAAATTTTCCCCTCCCCAAAAATGGCGGCCATTTTGAATTTTAGAATTTTTGCCAAAAATGGCAAAACACTAATTTGCTTCTATCTCCTTAACCGTGCGAGATAGAGCGATTTCGGCAAAATTTTCGACCCACAGGGTATCTGACAATTCTACTCTTGCCAATTTTTAAAAAGTTTTCCCCTCCCCAAAAATGGCGGCCATTTTGAATTTTCGAATTTTTGCCAAAAATGGCAAAACACAAATTTGCTTCTATCTCCTTAACCATGCGAGATAGAGCGATTTCGTCGAAATTTTCGACCCACAGGGTATCTAAGGAATGCAATCTTTGCAATTTTCCAAAAATTTTCCCCTCCCCAAAAATGGCGGCCATTTTGAATTTTAGAATTTTTGCCAAAAATGCAAAACACAAATTTGTTTCTATCTCCTTAACCGTGCAAGATAGAGTGATTTCGTCAAAATTTTCGACCCACAGGGTATCTCAGCATTGTACTCTTGGTAATTTAAAAAAAATTTTCCCCTCCCCAAAAATGGCGGCCATTTTGAATTTTAGAATTTTTGCCAAAAATGGCAAAACACTAATTTGCTTCTATCTCCTTAACCGTGCGAGATAGAGCGATTTCGGCAAAATTTTCGACCCACAGGGTATCTGACAATTCTACTCTTGCCAATTTTTAAAAAGTTTTCCCCTCCCCAAAAATGGCGGCCATTTTGAATTTTCGAATTTTTGCCAAAAATGGCAAAACACAAATTTGCTTCTATCTCCTTAACCATGCTAGATAGAGCGATTTCGTCGAAATTTTCGACTCTATGCAATTTTCAAAAAATTTTCCCCTCCCCAAAAATGGCGGCCATTTTGAATTTTAGAATTTTTGCCAAAAATGCAAAACACAAATTTGTTTCTATCTCCTTAACCGTGCAAGATAGAGTGATTTCGTCAAAATTTTCGACCCACAGGGTATCTCAGCATTGTACTCTTGGTAATTTTTAAAAAAATTTTCCCCTCCCCAAAAATGGCGGCCATTTTGAATTTTAGAATTTTTGCCAAAAATGGCAAAACACTAATTTGCTTCTATCTCCTTAACCGTGCGAGATAGAGCGATTTCGGCAAAATTTTCGACCCACAGGGTATCTGAGAGTTGTACTCTTGCCAATTTTTAAAAAGTTTTCCCCTCCCCAAAAATGGCGGCCATTTTGAATTTTCGAATTTTTGCCAAAAATGGCAAAACACAAATTTCCTTCTATCTCCTTAACTGTGTGAGATAGAGCGATTTCGTCGAAATTTTCGACCCACAGGGTATCTAAGGAATGTAATCTTTAAAATTTTTAAAAAATTTTCCCCTCCCCAAAAATGGCAAAACACAAATTTCCTTCTATCTCCTTAACCATGCGAGATAGAGCGATTTCGTCAAAATTTTCGACCCACAGGTATTTGAGCATTGTATTCTTGGCAATTTAAAAAAAAATTTCCCCTCCCCTAAAATGGCGGCCATTTTGAATTTTCGAATTTTTGCCAAAAATGGCAAAACACAAATTTGCTTCTATCTCCTTAACCGTGCGAGATAGAGCGATTTCGTCGAAATTTTCGACCCACAGGGTATCTAAGGAATGCAATCTTTGCAATTTTCCAAAAATTTTCCCCTCCCCAAAAATGGCGGCCATTTTTGAATTTTAGAATTTTTGCCAAAAATGCAAAACACAAATTTGTTTCTATCTCCTTAACCGTGCGAGATAGAGTGATTTCGTCAAAATTTTCGACCCACAGGGTATCTCAGCATTGTACTCTTGGTAATTTTTAAAAAATTTTCCCCTCCCCAAAAATGGCGGCCATTTTGAATTTTAGAATTTTTGCCAAAAATGGCAAAACACTAATTTGCTTCTATCTCCTTAACCGTGCGAGATAGAGCGATTTCGGCAAAATTTTCGACCCACAGGGTATCTGAGAGTTGTACTCTTGCCAATTTTTAAAAAGTTTTCCCCTCCCCAAAAATGGCGGCCATTTTGAATTTTCGAATTTTTGCCAAAAATGGCAAAACACAAATTTCCTTCTATCTCCTTAACTGTGTGAGATAGAGCGATTTCGTCGAAATTTTCGACCCACAGGGTATCTAAGGAATGTAATCTTTAAAATTTTTAAAAAATTTTCCCCTCCCCAAAAATGGCAAAACACAAATTTCCTTCTATCTCCTTAACCGTGCGAGATAGAGCGATTTCGTCAAAATTTTCGACCCACAGGTATTTGAGCATTGTATTCTTGGCAATTTAAAAAAAAATTTCCCCTCCCCTAAAATGGCGGCCATTTTGAATTTTTTAATTTTTGCCAAAAATGGCAAAACACAAATTTGCTTCTATCTCCTTAACCATGCGAGATAGAGCGATTTCGTCGAAATTTTCAACCCACAGGGTATCTAAGGAATGTAATCTTTGCAATTTTCAAAAAAATTTCCCCTCCCCTAAAATGGCGGCCATTTTGAATTTTTTAATTTTTGCCAAAAATGGCAAAACACAAATTTGCTTCTATCTCCTTAACCATGCGAGATAGAGCGATTTCGTCGAAATTTTCAACCCACAGGGTATCTAAGGAATGTAATCTTTGCAATTTTCCAAAAATTTTCCCCTCCCCACATATGGCGGCCATATTGAATTTTCGAATTTTTGCCCAAAATGGAAAAACACAAACTGGCCTTAACCGTGCAAAATAGAGTTATTTCGTTGAAATTTTCGACCCATGGGGTATCTAAGAAATGTACTCTTGGCAATTTTCAAAAAAATTTCCTTTTCCCAAAAATGGCGGCCATTTTGAATTTTCAAATTTTTGCCAAAAATAGAAAAACAGGAATTTGCTTCTATCTTCTTAACCGTGCAAGATAGAGTGATTTCGTCAAAATTTTCAACCCAACCAATGCAAAAAGGCATGAAGCTGAAATCATTTACATCTACACTAATAAATATTTAAGCATCATTCATATATTTTACAAATGAAACAGGGTCTTGTAAGACTACTGTACAATTTGGGCAAGGTTCATGGGGTGGACATTACACATGGTAATGTGTGTTCTATGCTATCCTGTTTCTATTCGCATCTACTATCAACAGGGCGTCCTATTTCTAGTTTTTTCAAAATTTGGAAATTTGTGAAATATTTTTTCCCCACTAAATTTTCTACCTATGTAGATCATAAGTAATCTCTCTTTATGGTCTGTTTATTGTGAATGGAAAATGAATTGATATGTGTATTTCAGACCCGCCCAGACAGCAGACCCCTCCTCGTCTACTGTCAGAGCTAGCAAACACCCCATTACCACCAGCCCGCACCTACTCACCTCAGCCTAATGATGAGAGACCACTGCCGGCAATCTCAAAGTGAGTACTGGCTTGAGTACAGAAGAAACAGTAACATCACAAAAATACCTACACCTACATAATCATAATTTCCCATTACCATGTAAATAAAGTCACATCCCCCTGATAAACCTTAAAGTATACAGTTACCTGTTATAAAAATGATATGCCAGTGTACCACATGATTTTGGCATCTGAAAAATACTTGTATTTAGTCAGGATATCTCAGCCATTGCCAAGAAAGTTAAGTTACATTCTCCCCATAGTCCCAAAATATTAAGTCCGTTCCTGACAGAATATACATCTGTGTATCGCACGATTTGTGTATCTGAAAAATACTTGTACTTAGACAAGGGTAGATCTACTAGTGCCAAGTATAGTGATATATATACCTGATATATATAGAGGACACTTTTTTATATCCTTTTCACTTAACTAGCATTTCCCAGCTATTACCATGTGAATATATCACTGATTTTCCCCAAAAATACTGTTGACTAAATCCTGAGAAAAACATTCCTCCACTCAACCATCATGTCTTGAGCTATCGCTGAGTGAGTACAATGATGTTCCCCAAATATACATTCATACCCTGAACATAATAGGAAAACTTCTCGAATGACATATACAGAAAAAATATATCACCTGTACAAATGAAGATAATATTATACGAGTGTGCAGCACAAGTATTATATTGTTAATCTTCATGAGGGATATATTTTTTCTGTATATGTCCAATGAGGGATGTTTTACTTTTATTAACCACCATTTTGTACGATTTATGGGTTAAATAACATGAATATTTAATGAGAGAATGTGAAAAGGCTGTCAAAAAGCACAGGCAACAATGAATATCAAAACTTCAATCTTTCACTTGCAATAGCTCCTTTATTTCTGCATGGATTTTTATGCAACACACATGGCAGAAGTGCTATAAAACCACCTTTCTAATGATATATAATACATAATTTTGTAGGTAACATAGTTTCTGAGATATTGGTGAAAAACTGGAAGTTGTTGACACAAGTTATCCATGGTACAGAGGCGCCGTTGTATACAAATAAAATATATCCTGCTCCATGTATCCCTTTATATGGGTCAAATACAACGCGCGGTGGATAATAAACATGAGATTTGAGTCATGCATGTTCTGGTCTTGTCTCATACTGTATGTCCTGTGTATGAGTTACAATTGAATTTGAGGGTTTTGCTGTGTGATGAGTCTTCACTCTTAATAATGCTCTTTCCACTGTATGGTGTCTGATACCAGTAGTGTGTAGTGTATAACAAATAACAACTAACACATTATATAAGTACAATTAAGCAACTTTTAATTTTGTACAATTTCACCCATTGGACCATCTGATAGACTAGCTTTTGATTTATGATTTCTTCTTCCTGTGTAAAACCAGACAGTCAATAGGACAATCAAAGATGTTACTAAAACAAAAATTTATATTAATTTAATTGGCATGCTACTTTTTACAATAATAACATTCAAAAATTAAAGTAGCTGAGTTAGATATTAGTCTGACCTTCTGTTGTACATTCATTGCTTTTCAATTCCTTTTGTTATAACATACGTATGTGTACATATTCTAACCCTCAAATAACCACACAGCAAAGTGAAACGTGAAGCAGACAGAAATGTGACTGATAAAAAGCCTGACAGATTAGACACCAGTCGAGCAAAGAAGTCTCAGGACAAGTGAGGACCAATCCCAATGCACCAGTTCTCTTTTTAAATGTGTTCCTCGTATAACTGTTGTTTATTGGCTGCACATATTCTATTGGTGTCTGAAAGGTGAACGCATTTACTCTTTGCTGTATATCTGAAAACTAGTAACAAATGAAAACATTTCAAATCTAAAACAAAGGACATTATTTAATCAGAATCTTCTACAAGCGGGTTTTTTATGATTTGTTTCCCTGTGAATTCCAAAATATAAATACATGTATGAACATTTTTTATAAATTAGATAATTGGAAAATATATAGCAAATTGTTAATTCCTTTACATTTCAATCTGAATCCTGAATGTGTTCTTTTTTCAAATGATCAGCTTGTGAAGGAATGATTGAACACTTCGGTTAACTTGTGCATTTCCTTTTGCTTATTAATGTAGAGAAGCTAAAACAAAAGTCACTAGAATAGTGTATCATTTAGCTCAGTGTGATTGTGCGGCCAACAGTTTATACCTTTCACACAGCGAAGTACTGACTTTGTCTAATTCTGAATGGAACTTCAAAGTGTCTCCAGTGACAAAAATATGGCATAGCATTTGACTGATTTGGTATCCCCATTTTGTTAATTGCTTTTTACGAGTTCAAGTAATCTGAGTCAGATCAATGTTTAAAGTGGAGTTTCAAATACCCACCTAAAGTCTATTCTGTGACTAAAACAATCGGAAAGAAATCTTGACTTTGGGGGACTCAAGGCATGCACTCTCATATGTAAGGTAAGTATATTTTTTTTCATGAAGCGATATATAACCTGAATTTTTGTTGTTATTTATTCATGTTTTGCCATTTGTGTTGTCCCTTTAATCACATTATATCACCCATTTCACAGGGTAGAGCATACTTTGAATGCCGACTCTCCTGCAACTAACAAGCCTGCACTTTCACCCCTGACTGATATGTCTGCTCCACCCTTCCCAGTAAAACCCAAGCTCTTCTCATCTGGGTACTATGTAGCTAAGAGCCTTAATTAATTATATCCCCAGACGAAAGTCGGGGATATATTGGATTCAGGTCCGTCGCGCCGCCGCCGTAGAAATTTCCTTGTGGACGCGATAACTCAAAAATGGATTAATATTTTTTTTTCAAACTTGGTACACATGTTAAGGATGTCCAAAGGAAGATCCCTATTTTAAGGTGACCTTAAACTCCCAATAATAAAGAACTTATGGCCACCTTAAGGTCAGAAATTGCACTTTTGGCCACTTAGAGCCCTCTAGGTCACAAACTATGAGGCTTATCTGCCTCAAATTTTACCTGAGAACACATTAATATATTCTTAGTACATGTGCCGAAAATCAAGACTAAGTTGAGGAGAAAATTGTCTTTGAGGCCCATAAAGACCCCACTTAGGACTTTTTTCCTATATTTTTAACTTATTTTGCCCTATAATTTGGAAGTGGTAATTCCGATGAGTCTCAAACTGCACTAGATGTAACTCTTATATGTAATCCTTGTCTGTGAAAAATTTAAAGGCTGTAGGTTTACCTGTTAGGCCGACTTAAGATCTCAAAATTGCCCACAGAGACCCAATTTATGGACTTTTTGCCATCTTCAAGCACTGTAGCTTTCAAACTATGTCTCTCATCTAAGTGAAATATCATCTGAGAATATATCAATATGTTTTTCTTGTATGTACTCCAAAATTTAGGCCTTTAATAGACATTTAACCCATGTATGAGGACCATAAACACCCACCCGAGTGACCCTTTTAAGACATTTTTCACATATTTTGCTCTGTAACTTGGAAATGGTAAGTCTGAGAAGTTTCAAACTGTATTAGATATATATTCTATGTGTAATGTTAGTATGTAACAGATTTTAAGTCTGAAGCTTTAATTTGAAGGTCAAATTGAGGTCTCTGACAGGCTCCCAAAGACCCAATATATGGACTTTTTGCCACCTTTAAGCCCTGTGACTGTTAAACTATGTTATTGATGGAGCTGAAATCCCATCTGGGAATGCATTATTATGTCCTTTTTACATGTGCCGAAAATCAAGGCTTTAAGTAGACATTTAACCTGTGTTTGAGGACCATAAATCCCCACCCGAGTGACCCTTTTTAGACATTTTTCACATATTTTGCCCTGTAACTTGGAAATGGTAAGTCTGAGAAGTTTCAAACTGTATTAGATACATATTCTATGTGTAATCTTAGTATGTGACAAATTTTAAGTCTGAAGCTTTAATTTGAAGGCCACATTGAGGTCTCTAAAAGGCCCCATAGAGACCCACTATTTTGGACTTTTTGCCAGTTTTAAGGCCCATGACTGTTAAACTATGCGACTGATAGAGCTGAAATCTCATCTGGGAATACATTATTATGTTCTTTTTACATGTGCCAAAAATCAAGGCTTCAAGTAGACATTTAAACTCTGTATGAGGACCATTAACACCCACCCGAGTGACCGTTTTAAGACATTTTTCACATATTTTGCTCTGTAACTTGGAAATGGTGAGTCTGAGAAGTTTCAAACTTTATTATTAGATACATATTCTATGTGTAGTCTTAGTATGTAGCAGATTTTAAGTCTGATGCTTTAATTTGAAGGCCACATCGAGATCTCTAAAAGGCCCACAGAGTCCCAATATTTGGACTTTTTGCCACCTTTAAGCCCTGTGACTGTTAAACTATGTGATTGATTGAGCTGAAATCCCATCTGGGAATGCATTATTATGTCCTTTTCACATGTGCCGAAAATCAAGGCTTTTAGTAGACATTTAACCTGTGTATGAGGGCCATAGACACTTGCCCAAGTGACCTTTTTTGACATTTTTTTCTGTATTTTGCCCTGTTATTTGGAAATGCTTAGTGTGACAAGTCTTAAACTGTATTATATATAATTTTTGTTTGTTGTGTATGCCCCCAAAAAGTTTCAGTTCTGTAGTTTAATTGCTAAGGTCTCTTTAACAATTGTAAAATGCCCACAGAGACCCAATTTATGGATATTATGCCACTTTAAAGCCCTGTAACTGTCAAACTATGTGGCTCATAGAGCTGAAATCTTTGAATTTTTCAAAGGAAGTGCCTGTCTATCTAAATTTTGAATATTAATAATGTTATGGCTATCTTAGGCTTTTAAGAACTTATTTTTGTGTGTTATCTCTCTACTTGCTGAGTTTTTAACTTTTTAATATGAAACTGGTTAAATATATTCAAGTAGGCAAAATGGACACTGTTATTTTCTGGTGAGCTTTAAGTCCCAAATATTAATGAAATTATAGCCTTATGTAGTAAAAATAGGGGATTTTTAACCCTCAACTAGCCCAGTTTTATTCAACTTGCCTTAATTTTGACACAGCTCCTACAGTTACGAACTCATTTCAATTGATAATCACATACTTAAAATTCTCAATTCTGAATTATTATTATAAATCTGTTCTTGTCGTTTGATAATTTATATTTAATTCTGGAGGTATATAATCTTCCTGTTGGACATTCCTTATATATATATTTGATTTTATTTTAGTGATAAGATTAACTGAGCTTTTTGTATTTGATTACCCCTTTTATATTATAAGTGTTTGTTTACCATTTGTGCTGCAGCACTCCATCTCTTTGTAGTCCCACCCCCCATCCCCCACCCACCTCTGGGACCTCCAGCTATTGAGTGACACTAAATAAACAAAGGTATACAGATCTTCTGTAATAGTGAGAGAGGTGTGGAGAAGGGGAGAGAGGTGGGGGTGGGAGGTGGTGTTTGCTTCATTATCTAATTATCTAAGACAAAGGGAGTCAGAACTGAGATTGTGTCACATATTTAGGTTGCATATATATGGACCACATATATAGGAATTGAGGAAATGAATAACTGAAAAACAATGCAAATTCTAAAAATAATATAATAAAATAATAATATAAATAATATATGATTTTTAAATAATATTTTATTTGTGAACAAATATAGAAACAGAGATACGCTTTTGGAATTATGAATTTAGAATGGACATTCAATCATCAATCATTTAAATACCCTTTGCAGGAAGATTGAAAATATGATCTGTTGAGTTATGTATTCGACGTCTGGGGATACACCATCTTCCTTGGGAAGATATAAACTTAGTAGATTGATGTGCTGAAGTTCATATAACTTTTCCCAATATTTATGGCATACAACAAATGGATTAAATAAAAAATTCCCGATCAAAACCTGTGGCGTGAGTGATGACCTGTCTGGGGATATGTTGGCGCCGAGTTGGCCCAATCTAGTTAATTAAGTATTAGTGCATTAATTTTATTATGAAGACACAAGTGAAAGGATTTTATGATGTACATTTTGGGTACAATGGTACATGTTGTTACGTAAGGCTTTGACAGGTCACCTGGTTCCCCCAAAATGGTCCAAATTCATTGAAAAACTAGATACAAAGTAGGAATGGGTGGGTGGACTGGTATCTATGCATCAAGAGCATTTTACTGAAATACCCGGACAACATTTTACAACCACCATGATCTCAATTGTCAACCAATATAATCAAAGGAAAACTGTAAATATGGGAACAAACCTCAAATCTGAAAAAATTGTGGCTGCACTTTTATCCCATATATATATATTTTTTTTTTGGGGCGACTTTTACAACAATTTTGTTCTAAAACTTTAAACTGCCATGTTTTGTTTTCATTAGTTTCACTTCCTGTCAGTGGCCCATCCATTTGGGGGTGTACTAGAATGCATCCTTTTTCAGAATCCTATTATCAAAACATTTTTTAACTGGTGAGATCCCGAAATGAAAAATATGCTAACAACCCATCCTTAGTACAAAGCAGCAATGTGGGATTCAAGGGAAGAATATGCACTGACTTCAGGTTGTCTTAATTCTTTTCTTCGGTGCTTGTTAAGGAGCGCGTTATAGAAAACTCTGCCTCATATAGCACATGACCTATCAGCAGGCAGCCTACAAAGTAATATTTTGGTACCAACAATCATGACTGGTTAGAGTATGAACATATTGTTTTCTCCATTGTTGTGCCAATTTAAGAAGTTGGCCAAATTAAGATGGGTGTGTGTGTGTGTGTGTGTGTGTGTCGGGGGGGGGGGGGGGGGGGGGGGGGGGGGCAGTATCTCATAAATTAAATGTCACAGCAGGTCAGTATTTCATATATGTGTGAATAAACCCTGTGAGCATTTCAGTTGAAATTATATGTATTTATGTTAGTAGTTATGTAATAATATTCTTTGAATTTATATTGATTCCTTTAATCTAGTCACTGCATTTTATATGAGCACTGGTGTAATGTTTTCATATATTCACAAACCCCTGTTTAAAGTCTGTTGCAATTTAAATTAACTAAAATGTATAATTATGCACTGTATATAGGAATGCAGTGATTTTTTTTTTCTGTACAGATAAATATAAATATATTATTATCATCATTAGATTTCAAGAACAAAGTCATACCATTATTTTGTTGTTTTAGTTTAGTTTTGATATTTACTTCACCCTAATTGGTAATTACTGCAGTTTTAAGTCACATAACACTGAGAGATTATACTTCTAGGAAGAAGTCTTAGGATATAATTGTACATGTAGTTAAATTTTTCAATTTCTCAATGTAAATAAATGTAAAACCCAGTTATTTTTACTTTGCATTATTGAATATTTCTATTACATGTACAATTTTATGACAAGTTCAGAAATTTAAAAGGATTTAAATATATTCATACAGTTAGCAATAAGACTTGGCACATTTTGTCAAAGTTTAAAGTATCTTTGTACTTGGGAGGTATAATATTTAGCCTAAAACATAAAATATTTTGAAAATTTCAAGCACTGTATTCTCTACTTCAAACGTCTTGTGATGATATCACGGTTGATGATAACTTCACCATTCAGTACCTACCAAAGCTTTATCCTTACCCTGATACATACACAAGATCATAAGGGTCAAGGTTAATTTTGAAAATCAACACTGGTCTTACTTTATATATCTGAGTTAAGCCTTTTAACTGCTTTACCTTGATACATGAGCAAGGTCATAAAGACCAGGTTATTTTTTAGGAATGACCTCCGTCCTCAATATGCCTTCATGTAGCTACATTGTGTATCCAGTCATGGAAAACCTGGAAAAGTCATGGAATTCCATTTTTTTTCCATACCTGGAAAAATCATGGAAATTGACTTCAGGTTTTGGAAAATTCATAAAAGTCATGGAAATTAAAAGGCATCCTCTCGAGAAACGTCATTGTTCCTTTCTTTCATCTGGTACTTCAATACGAGGATACGTTTATGTAATCAGATCAAATTTTGGTGTCTTTCACATCTTCCTGTACTGTGACTGGAACCTTGTGCATGGTTCCCAAAGGCAAAACCGGCCTGTCACATCTTCCCCTGTGGCCTTGGTACATGTCTCCATAATGCCATGAAACATGTAAAAGGTCCTTGATTTTAAAGCTTCAGTCATGAAGAAGACATGGAAAAGTCATGGAAAAAATATTGAAATTTAGTGTATACACCCTGTAGTTATTATCCTGAAAGATGATTATTATAAGGTCATTAGGGCTCAAGGTTGATTTTAATGAGTGATCCCAGTAGTGAATGTCACATTCCCCATTTTAACATTGTCCAATATCACTGTTGTAAAAATTACTAAAATGTGGGTAAACAGCTAGAGTGTTATATTTAATCATACCATTTCTCCAATCACAATTCCAGCTTCTGTGTATTCTGTATATTCTGTGTATAACCTATTGCATGTTGTATATAGTCGTAGTGATGTACGTCGATCACAAGAAACTCCATTTGACCACGAAACTGCCTATGATGAAAGACCTCTGCCCTCGACTAAGTAAGACATTCCGTTAAAAATAAACACAATGGTTTGTACATACAAAAGTGACTTTTTTTATAAAACAGTTATGTGGATTGTTGTACATGTATGCATTGCATTTAATCAGAATTCCTTAATGTAGATATTAACATGTATCTAATTCTACAGTAAAACCCTGTTAAGAGAAATATGAAAATAACAGAACAATATGTCTACTTAAACAGCAATTCCAGATAAAAGTGTAAACTTCTTGAAAATGACACCCTGGAGACCAGATGTGCTTTTCTTCTGAAGGGAATTCTACTGACAGTCTTCCTCTTACACCAATTTAACTGTAGTATATAGTTATAAAGTGATAATTCTTGTCACTACCAATGATTTATGTATTCTTGTATTCTTTATAAGCAATTCACTGTGCTTATGAATGGAATGTATTAAAAGATTACATTTCCCTGTTTTTTGTAAATATGGTTCATGTGGTAAGTGTTACCCCAATCCTTGTTTATATTTTGTGGTTATGTTTTACAGTGGTACATATCAAAATCAATTGTAAAGTAATAATAGAAACATATGTGTATATACTATTTTTTCAAGTGACACTGTGTTTAAGTTTTGTATATGTCCATATCGTCATTCCCTTGAATTTTTAAATAAATATATAAATGGATTTTCTTTTCATGAAATTTTAAATTTATAAACTAATTCCAGTCGCAACATAGATTGTCAGTGTTATGTCTTGACATTGTTTAAGAATTTTGCTTTGTTTATACAATTTGTTCCACATTTCCTGAATTCTTGTCACATGATCTTGAATTATATGGCATTTTATGCCAGCCACTGAGCTTGGTTTAGGCAGTATGTTTTTAGAAGTGAATGAAGATATTGCCTGAGTTAAAGTTTTGTGAGGGTCACATTCTGTACCTGTATCTTCAGAAATCCTTACCCAGACGATGACGACGTAACAGATGAGGCTGGAGGTATGTATATGTTTTACTTGTCAGAGATTTTCTCATTAGTGTGATAATGATTGTCATTATGTTTGTAAAAAACGTGTGATTATCTTTGTGAAAAACGTGAAACATGGCTAAGAACTTCAGAATTAATCTTTTGTCAATTAATATGACTATGTTTCAACAATCAATATTTAATTATGATTCTTTCTAACATTGATAAAATTGCTTAAAGCCAATGAATTTTTTTTTGGCACTGAAAAATTGTCAGTTATTAAGATGATGGTGAGGTCTCGGTATTGTGATGTCATCACAGTTATGATATCAGTGGTCAGTTCAATATACTGTGGTCATTGCCACACTTAAATTCCTGGAAAATGCAGTTGTATTTTTATTTAAAGTGTCACATGTTTTCACCGGTTTTGACAAGTTTGTATGGAAAAGTTTCTGTTACAAATCAATGACTGACCATGTTTGTTCACTATTCTCTCACATGTATTGCAGGAGGAAATGTGACGGGAGAGCCAGAACCAATGAATGAGAAGGACCAAAGAGAGGCTGCCATTGTCATAGAAACATTTGGGTTGCCATTGGTAATGATAGTGTATTAATTTTTAGTCGAATCGTAGATTCGAGTTATGTACTGAGTTGTGGCCACGATTTTAAATTGGCCGTTTAAACCCTTAAATATCAAATTCTGCATAATATTTGTTCACATATCGGTACATTAAGGTGCATATTATACACTCTGCCATTTTGAAGATTTTTAATGCTTTTATTCAGTTATATTTTATAAAGTAAAAAGCTTGTCTAGTACTACGTCTGGCTTTCTGTAAGGTCCCGGATGTCCTAGAAACTATTGTGTTTGCTATTGTAATGGCCTACTCGAACGAGTCTTTTTTAACGGTTTCGTCTGCTGGTTTCTAGACGTGGAAACCCCAATTAATTTATTGGTCTGCTGGTTTATCACGCAGTCACTGTTAATGTAAAATTGTTGTCTGCGCATCTACAGCCTATTACTAATTTGTGAAACAAATAAACCGCAAAGAAATTAATGAATGAAGTGACGTCACGGTAGTACTACACATTTATTGTTCAGCCAATCAGATTCGAGAACACCTCTGGCAGAGACAATGAAAATATTCAAACTCTGTAGTTCTACATTCAACCACTCGAAGGCACTTTTGCATGTACTAGAAGTGAGTGATGAAAACGTGAGGCTACAATGGGGTTTCTAATAATATTTTACAAATATATACCAGTAAGCCAGCAATCTTTTACTGTCACCGCAGCTCACTCCGTGTTCTCGCAATATTTAAAACAAATAAAATATCAAATGCTGGTACATAGTTGTACACCCACAGAGTGATGAAAACGTGAGGCCACAATGGTGTTTCTAACAATATTTTACAAATATATAATCCAGCAATATTTTACTGTCACTGCACCTCACTCCGTCTTCTCGTAATATTTAAAACAAATAAAATATCAAATGCTGGTAGTTGTACACCCACAGAGTGATGAAAACGTGAGGCTACAATGGGGTTTCTAACAACATTTTACAAATATATAATCCAGCAATATTTTACTGTCACTGCACCTCACTCCGTCTTCTCGCAATATTTAAAACAAATAAAATATCAAATGCTGGTAGTTGTACACCCACAGAGTGATGAAAACGTGAGGCTACAATGGGGTTTCTAACAACATTTTACAAATATATAATCCAGCAATATTTTACTGTCACTGCACCTCACTCCGTCTTCTCGCAATATTTAAAACAAATAAAATATCAAATGCTGGTAGTTGTACACCCACAGAGTGATGAAAACGTGAGGCTACAATGGGGTTTCTAACAACATTTTACAAATATATAATCCAGCAATATTTTACTGTCACTGCACCTCACTCCGTCTTCTCGCAATATTTAAAACAAATAAAATATCAAATGCTGGTAGTTGTACACCCACAGAGTGATGAAAACGTGAGGCTACAATGGGGTTTCTAACAACATTTTACAAATATATAATCCAGCAATATTTTACTGTCGCCGCACCTCACTCCGTCTTCTCGCAATATTTAAAACAAATAAAATATCAAATGCTGGTAGTTGTACACCCACAGAGTGATGAAAACGTGAGGCTACAATGGGGTTTCTAACAACATTTTACAAATATATAATCCAGCAATATTTTACTGTCACCGCACCTCACTCTGTCTTGCGGGCGATAATAGCAAGTTTATAGATTTCAACACCCACTGCTGTCCTAAGATTCGACTCTGTGGCTGGCAGAATGCCAACCACTTCACCCTAGTTCTTATCTAATCTATTCAATTCCTTGGTGGTGCTTAATCTCAATACTTGCTGATTCTGAAGCAAGACAGAACATTCAAAAATATCCTTTGAAAGTATGCAACAAAATAAGTAAGCGGTAAAGTAATTCTTCATATCTAATGAGTAATTATAATGAAGCGCTATAGAAATAATAATAATAATAATGGGCCGTGTGGTTGGTGCTTATCTCCAGTTTATGTGACAAGAAGCTATTCATCGTATTTCTACTACACTGAACAGGATCCCAGCCTGTTAAGGCTTACTTGCCAAACTAGTGTCGGTACCCCTTTATATTCCTGGATGAAGATGAACCAAGTACTTTGTCCAAGAGTAAAATATTCATAGCCTGGCCAAAGATCAAACCCCAGACCATCTGCACAAAAGTCCTATACCTCAGTCGCAAGACCACAGAGACCAATAGCAAGAACCATAATAATATAGAATAAAATTGGCCTTTATAATCACAAAAATTCTTATTATGAGGAGAATTACCAACACTACAGTAGTACAGCTCACCTGTTGTGGTGAATTTGACATTCTTTCATCTACAGCTTTAAATTATAAAACCGGGTGTTATTTTCTGCAGGTGTCTAAAGCTTACACTAACATGGATATTTTTGCAGTCTTACTCCTCCAGCAAGCAACATACCAGTACACATTCAATTGACCTTAATTGACCAATTAGTTATAACCCTTATATTTTTGGTCAAAGTTGAAAACAAAAACTTGCTTATTTGGCCAATAATTTAGTGAACTACCTTAACAATTAATGAATGAAACCTGTGTGTATAATTCTTCACAGGCATCTAAGGCTTACAGTAAGACATGGTCCTTTCGAGAGGATGCTTTGCTGGAGGTCTACAAACAGATGAACGAGTCTCGCTCCTCAAACAAAGATGATGCTAAGACCATGTTGAGGGCAGCTGTGTTCCTTGTCAACAGAGGCATCAAGGACAAAGTCGTGTCTGTGAGTGAGACAAAGCATAATGCATTCTGTGAACTCTGTATAACCGAAACCTATATTATCAAACTGATTTGGTTCTTGTTATGGCAATCTGTCACTTAAGAAGAATTTTTGGATTTTCAGACATTCAATCTGATTCAATATCTACTGGTTCTACTTACACAGCTAATATTTTTTAAAAATTGATTGTCCTCTTAATTGAATGGTTTAGCAAAAGTTTGTTGTTTTGTCATAGTTTTCCCACAAAACAATATTCTTTTCATGATTAATTTTGATAGCTCCTCTTGAGGAGTTACCATACAGCATATAAAATCTCTCATTCGGTGTTTTGTTTTTTTGTTTTTTTTCAAATTTTTAATGCATATTATACCTCACAGAGAGAGAGGGAGACAGAATTTCTGGCTATACCTTAAGGTCTTGGCTGTATCTCAAACTTGATTTGAAAATGATAATTGGAACACTTACCAAATACCAATAGTAACCTGTGCAGTAATCTTACTTAACTGTGTGTGTACAAGTGTCACATACCAGAAACTTGATATTATAATTTGATATACTAGTATATAAAACATATTAAAATCTGTGTTAAACCTGAAACACGCCTTAATTCAAAGTCACACTTTGTTGTTGTAGGTGTTCACAGCATCTCTGAACCTGCTGCGTATGGTGCTGGAGGAATACATACCAAACTACAAGTGAGTGGAGCTAAAATCCCATTTTACAGTCAACGTTCTGAGTTCTCCTTTGTTTCCTGCAAACATTGTCAGAAACCTTTTGAGTGCTTTCTGAGCCACTCAATAGTCGTTAACTTCTTTTCACAATATATTATATTGTTGCCAACTAGGTGATGTTTTGTAGTGCAACACAACATGACAACACAGCAAAACATCAGAATACTTTGTATTAAGGCTGCAACGATTCTTCGGTTACTCGGAAATGAAACGATTCAGTCTAATACTCGAGTCAAGAAAAGTGAATCGGGTCTTTGAAAACAACTAAAAATAGACATAAAATCTACTTCAAAATTAGATTTAACTTTTTCTTTAAAAATATGAACATATTTATATATTTTACTAGTATAAGGTGTTTCCGTTTTCAGTTTTTATATTTTAAGCATTTGCAAACTTTAAATTTTCGCGAGGAAACGAGGGGCATTTTCGGGCTCGCTTGCAGCCCTACTTTGTATATTGGGAGTTTCATATAATATTTCTCATTTTGTAACAGTAAGGTTTCAATGCCTTTCACAACTATTTTAATGCAAAGACATTGTTTCCAGAAACCACCATTGTTGAGAGAAAAAATGTGCACACTAAACCATGCAAATATTATATTGTGAGACAAATTTGGGTAGCTCAGGCTCCCGGGATGGATTTTTACTACTCGTCACAGCTTTAGTTTGTACATAGGTTTGTATTTTATGTATTACAGGTTGGGTAAGCCAGACACGGTATACACTGTAGAAAAGACACTACCAGGTCTGCTTCACAAAATCGGAGACACCGTAAGTCTTCGTTGTTATCAATGTATTCACACTTTGCAGTATATTGCCTGTTATAAGTGGACTTGCTGTGTGTATTGAAATCCAGTTCATACAGCACATGGATTACAGCCACAACTGTTAAACTGAACAACTGTCCTGACAGAACCTCAGATGTTGATAGGAATTCAAAGCTTCAACTTAGACCATTCAAGATTCATGGCAAAGTAGTCACCAAACAAAAAGTAATGGCTGTGTGTTTTCATAGAGATATAAATTATTAGTAGGGGGGTAAGAGGTACAGTGGCACCTACTATACAATAAGAGGAATACTATTACACAGTTGATTGATGCCAATAGGTTAATGGTTAGCACATCCCACATGGATACCAAATTAGACATTATGCCTATGTTAGGTATGTGGGTTTAGTAAAGTGTTTGGCCATTCAATCACACTAAAACTCATGTTAGTGAGTGTGGTGTTGTTAAGTGGAAATGTTAGGATTGGTTTAGCATATTATCAGTAATTTTAGCACTGGAAATGATGTTTATAATCCTCTCTCTAAATGGATTTCTTGCTCCACCAATATTTGGTTCCCCACATAGTATAAATTCATGTGAGTGTTGCCTTCTCCTTACATGTGGGTCAGCTGGCTAGGTGTCTCTTAAGTACACCTGATGCCGTGGCTGCTTATTAAAGCAGTTGTAGAGAGTGCTCACTTGGCATAGATTTGGGTATTATGATGTCCCCAGTAAGTGTGATAGAGGTGGTGGACTTTGCGCCCCAAGTGTATATGGCAGTGACAGTAGTCTGACCAGCATAAGTAGACAAAAATGGTGCCTTCAGGAAAAACTGAGAAAATATGTCTCATACTAGTCAGAGGTAAATTAGTAGTCAATTAAATTAAAAATAAATCAAGAGCATCATTGATGTGTAGAATTTCATGGTGTTTTTATGAACCATATCCTATGCCAACTACGGTAAGTGTGATTAGTAAAGTTATATATTTTCCAAGTAAATAGCCATCAAAGTTAGTAGGAGTGAGTGTTTTGGTTCATGACAAAATGTATTTTGGCTGTGGGTTCAAACTCAGCTCATGGCAACATGTTTGCTATCACAGAGTCAGTACTGCAAGAACCTCAGCTGTTCAAATGGATGTAATTCCCTAACTTTGACCAAATATGTATACTCTATAATTGAGACCATAATCTTTTCTATTATTTTTCTTATTACATATGAAATGTAATTGAGTTTCAAAAATTATAATTCCATTACATTTGTAGCACCACATATTTTTCAGGCTGTGAGAAATCGAGATACTGCCAAGAGTTTCATAATTGAAGAGTCCAAGTTCCGAGAAGTCATGGTAAGAGACTGAATAAAGCTACTCAAACCTTACAGTGTAACAGCCAAACTGTGATATGATGTAACAGTAAATTACTGGTGAACAAAAGTACAAGTGTAGCATAGTTTATTCTTATTTCTACTATTTAATATGTGGTAAACCCCCGGCTGATGTGAGAGCACCTGGGGCCTGCAGATGTGGGAATGCTTATTGAGACCCCTTATGTTTACCAAGACATTTTGATATCTTTTATAATAACAAAAAATGAAATTCATAAACTGCCTTAAAATGTCAAAAAATGTCAAGAATGCCCCATGAATTCAGTCTAATTATTTCTTTTTTTTATTTTTTTTTCTGGATAATAAATTTCACAAACTGAAAAATTTCATCTGTACTTGCAGCCAACCCATGTAGTTCCTGTTGAGTGTGTGAAACCGTTCAAACTGACTGCCGCCCCACGTCTAGCTCTCAGCAGGACTGAGATACTGGACCAGCTCTACAAACAGCATGGCATCAACAACAGGTGAGTGAGTATGGTGGTTTGTAAATTGTTTACAAACTGCAGAATGAGTTCCCCTAACATTTTGTGCAAGCCGTACATTTGATTTATGTGTGATTGACGGAGACAGGGATTGGCCTCAGATTCAGTGCCATAACATTCTCAATATACATTCAACACATTGCTGTTAGAGCTTATCAAATCTGGTTTTTTAAAATGGATACCTTGAAAGTACCAAGATAATGAAATAACTGTGGTGAACTAACTGGTTTCAACCACAGATGGTTGAAGTAAATGAATTTTGTAAAGAGAAGTTAACTATAGAATCATTGTCCAATGCCATTATGTTTGCAGTAAAGTAGCATGAAAGTTCAGTGGCTGGGATTATTGCAATGTGATATTATTTTATATGTATCATGCCTTTCACATGAACTGTTCTAGCCTTTGTACACCATAGAACTCAGTGAGTGTTGAGAATATGATAAGTATTAGTTGGATAATAGTATTGTTGTACTGCAAGAGTCTTGTATGTCTAGTTCTGCTTATGTTGCAATTAAGTAAAATAATTTGAAGTTCACAATTTGAATATGGTTTCAACTGCTGGTTGTGATATGACTTATTCCAATTATTGAAAGTTCAGTTAAAGCTAATTAACATTCTTCAGTTGCCGGACTGTTGAAAATGTTATCAGACACCGATTGGATGGTGATAAACTCTGTTTACTACAGTAGATTGCATATAAATAAGACCCATTTAAGTTGAATTACAATAGGAGTTCAGCCACCACAACCAAACATTGGACATTTGAACTTCTATATTTGCAGAGTTCCCAGCATTTCACTCAAGAAGCCTTTTGAACTAGGACACAACAAAGGATTTTATGCTGAGTTGCAGACAACCCAGTGATCAAAATAACTCAAATTTCCAATTATATTATCCTATCTGTGTACATATTGTCTTTCTTTCACTTCAGTGGTCTGAGTGTTGAGAATATGATGAAGTTCTGCACAGTGGCCATCCAGCACAATGCAGGCGAGGTGCGTGAGAAGGCTGAGAAGATCATCGTGTCTTTATACAGAGATGTAGGAGCACCTGTCAAAGACCACCTGCCTCCAGATGATGAAAAGACCCGCAAAAACATGGTGTACAAGCAGCTGTTTGAAGCCTTTGACAGAATTGATGGAAAGCCCTCCAAGGATGATGTGAAGGTAGAGTTGACTCGTTGTCTAACTTGAGCTAGTATATTATCTCCCGCCTGCGGCCGAAGGCCGTGGTCGGGAGATTATAAAATGCCTTCCATCCGTCCGTTCGTCATGTTTTTACATAAACCTTAATATCTCATTCACTTATAAAGATATTTTCACCAAATTTGAAGGGAATGTTTATGGCTATGAAAACCTGTCTCTGCAAAATTTTAGCCTCATGTGGAAAAACAAAATGGCCGCCATAGCTAATTGTTTGAAAATCGTAAAGGTGCTCTAAATCTTGAAATATTCCAGCTAGCTTCATCAAATTTGCACAGAAGCTATATGGCTAGAAAAGCTAGCCTGATAGTAATTTAGCCTAGTTTCAAAAACAAAATGGCCGTCATATCACATGTTAAATGGGATTATCCTATTAAAAAGGCCTTACGGTATATCCCTTATCATTGCTACTAGGGGTTTCAAAAGTGAAAACGACTTATATGAAGTCAAGGCCTGAGACTCTTTTCCAATTGCTGACTTTTACCTTTGACCCCTTCTCCAATGTCAAGTGGGGTTATCTTACTACAAAGGCCTTATGTCTCCTTTAGTTCTCCATTATTACTGATTCTGAGGCGGGAGATAACCACTGCAGCAGTGGCCTTGTTGTAAGTTTGTATAACTATAACCAACTCATTGTATAATTAGAACTGAATCTTCAACCAATTTGTTGTATAATTTATATTTTTTATTGCGTAAAATAGCCTTACCTTATCCTCACAAGTGCTTGTTTGGTTTTGTGGAGCAAAAACGTATCGACCAAGAAGAATTTTTTAAGGAATATTCTTGTCACAAGAGGTGACCCCTTGTCTGCACATGTCCGCGCTTGCGCAGTAGTCGTTGTCGACAGACGAATGTCGAGAGCTCTTCATTATATTTTTGGTCGATATGGGAGCAACACGTATTTTTCCTTATTATCGTCCATTCACGGATGAAAGTCTATGAAGTTTTGAAGCGTGCAAGTGTGCACCTACCTGTAGTTATCCATTATTGGACTGGTACTACCTCTAATTCTGCCTCCCTTGTCCTGAAAAGGGTCAGAATAAGATGTGCAAGAAGATGTTGCTGTAAAGTCTTCAGTGGAAGACAGTGTATATCTTCCGATGTACTCGCCCATTATTCGATTGGAACTACCTCCTTGTCAATGAAAGGGATGCCAAGAAGATTTTGCTGTAAAGTTTTCAGTGGAAAACAAAGAAGAAAGAATGCAGCTGGCTTTGCAACGGAGGTTGTAGATTCTTTACTGTGGGTGGAGCACCACTCTGGTACAGTAACAGGTCTCCCTCCAAAAGAACGACTACAGAAGCCTATCCACTGATCTTTGCAGTTAGTATATTGCTTCCCAGCAGGTACAGTCAACTTCCTGCTGCTCAGACATGAAAATATGGACAGATTACCTTCCTTTGCTGTAAATTTGGATGAAGATCCAACAGACATCTTTGGGGCAGTATGTGCACTGCTTGTCTGTTCAGCCCTGTTGAAGAATTGCAATAACTATCTACTAGATAATAAAACCTTCCTATGGCCATGTCTCCAATGGAAAGAATACTGTGACTTTTGAGTTAATTCTTCTGCAAACTCAACGAAGATCAAACTGGCTAGATGAAGTATGGTGTTGAAGTCCTTGCTTCCAACTTTTACGAGGGTGTTTTTGCACAGTATATACAGGACAGGGGCTATGTCCAGTAATTATTTGTCCTGTTACCCTCTGATATGTAGAAGGAAAACATCGAGCAGTAATTTTACAGATCTTCATATAATCACTCTTCCTAGTTTACCAGGAGAGATTGATACATAGGAACGTGGCTACATTTATGCAAGTCACCATGCAGGCTCTTCTTGCAGTATTACTGGCAGTGATGGGATATTTTCATTGCCATCACAGAGTTGTGCGAATTTTGAGTTGGAGTTGTCGAATTACTCCCCAATCGAATTCGCCAATGCCTGTACTACCCACAATGCAAGCGATGACGTCAGACAGGAAAACATGGCTACAATACTAGATATACCGCTTAAATGCTTCAAAAGAAAGCGATTTATCCACTCAACAATTGCAGAACTAAAGGTTTCTATGGCAGTTTATTTCTTGTATAGAAACTCGGCTAATGACGACCTGTGATAGATCTCAGTGTCCTGAATTGATTTCTAACTACGACTTCAACGGTCATTGCCCACGAGTGAAGTTCGTTTACTATGTCAATAAATACCTGCTTGTCGCATCATTTAAACTGGAGACAGCGGAAATTATTAGAAATTCGGTTACAAAAGATGCGTTCTTCTATGTACCGACTCACCCAGATTTTCAACATCTACTTCAGTTTAATGTACACGGTCAAACCTATCAGTTCAAAGCACTGAACTTCAGACTAGCGACCACCCCTCTTGTATTCACACCAGTAGTAAAATAGGCAAAACCCATTCTTCCGTCTCGCAGAATATGAGTTCACCAATACCTGGACCACTGTTGTTAAGTGTACACAGAAGACACCAGTTTTTGCTTCAAACCAAGAATTCATCTAAATTCTTCAGCATCTCAGCTTTGTGATTAGTTTCTGATAAAAATCCAAGCTCGAGCCCACACAAGGATCGATTTCCTAGGTTACCACTGCATATTGGTACAAGGAAATGTCTTTCTAACACAAATAAATTTTAAAAAATTGAGAAATCTTTTCAGGAAGTGGAGATCTCATCACAAATGACCCCAAGGTTGCTTATATCCCAGGTAGGGGTACGAGCATCTTTGGAAAAGACTATACCAATGGGTTACTTAAGTATGTGTGCCTTTCAGCCGTATCTACAACAAACTGGCAATATCTCCAGTTACGACTTGTGAGAATTCCTGTTTCAAATCCTTCTGAAAAGGTATATTCAGTGGTGGAAAATGCCAAAAAAATGGGAAATAGGATGCCTTTTCTATACACAGGTACACAATTCCCTTATTTTCATAGATGCATTAAACCAGGGTTGATGATCCCATCTTAAAGCATCACAGTCAGTGGCTTTGGACGGTTAAAAATGTATATATTACATTTCAATGTCATACAACTGAAGGCAGTGTGTTCAGCCCTTAAAAGCCTTCAAGACAAATTCTACACCAAAGAATTCTGATAGCATCAGACAACACCACTGTGTTCGGTTATCTGAACAAACAGAGGGGGGGGGGGGGGGGGGGGGGGGGGGGGGGGAGCATATACCTCCTAGTTTGGCGCAGCTTGGCCTACTGCAATCCTTGAAATATACTCATAACAGACAGACATATTCTTGGTTGCTTAAAGGTCATACCTAACATCATCTCCAGAAGGGATAAAGGTTTGGCGCATCCTGGCCTACTGCAATCCTTGGAATATACTCATAAGAGACAGAAATATTCTGGGGTTGCTTAAATGTCATACTCAATGATCTCTACAGAAGGGACAAAAGTAATCTGTACAGAATGGTTCTTACTCCCTTTATGGTTCTAGACAATGTGCAAGTTTGGCACAAGTCAACAATAGGTGTTTTATGCAGGTATGCTGCATCTTGGCCTACTGCAATCCTTGAAATATTCTCATATGAGCCAGATATATTCAGGGTTGCCTAGATATCATGACAGCCTCTCCACAAAGAACGAAATAATACAGACAGGATAGTCTCTTCATCTTTAAATATTCTATTTGATTTACATAGTTTGTCAAATACCAATGGTAGAGATTTTTGCCACCAATATGAGTCACAAACTTCCATTCTATGTTGACAGTCCCGGATGCAAATGCTCTGAACATAGATGCATTAAACATCTTGTTGGAGGTTCTGGACTGCTAGGCCTTTTGTCCTATACCACTTATTCCAAAAAGTCATTGAACAAGTGAACACCAGGTGCAAAATGATTGTAGTGGCCCCTTGGTGGCCCATGATGCATTGGCTTTGGGGTCTGGTGAGTCATTCAACCAAACCTCCATTACAGCTACTTCACTGGTCTCAGAAACAGCCATTCAGTCAGAAATACCATCTGAATCTGTTGCATTGGTACCTTCATGCTTGGCACCTTAACACCACTCAGAATCTCTTATATCATTCTCTGAGCAAGGGGTAGAGAGATTTAGGGCATCCCTAGGACCCTCATCTTGGAATGTATGAGTCATGATGGGCCATTTTGAGCTCTGGTACCCACAGAATAAGGTGGCCATCTCAGAGCCTACTGTCTCAAATATACCAGATTTTTTGATCCATTTACTTGCAAAAATCTGAAACCTGTCACTATTGTTGGCTTTGCAGCAGCCAAAACTGAGCATTTACATTTTTTGTGCAGGAGTTGAGCAAAAGCCTGGATCTTTAAAGGCCTATTGCAAGTGTTTATAGAGAGAAGCCCACTGCTAACAGAGGTGTAGCATCAAGGGATTTGCCTTTGCTTCTGTTGATTTTCACAAAAGGCTCCTTATTAACCTTTAAAGGAGGTCAGTCAAAAAAAAAAAAAAAAAAAAAAAAAAAAAAAGTTTGACTTGCAAGACTGTTGCAATGGCATTTGAAGTGTATTCTCGGACTTTGGCTCCTTCAGACACAAGCCTCATAGGAAGGAGGTTACAGTTTCTCCCTCCTACCTACCTTTTCAGCAAGGACCTATTAGCCTCAATTGGTCTAGATTGGCTCCAGTGGTCACTTCAGCTCTAGATCATTCCTGAACTCAAATTGCCTGGACACATGATTCGTTGTCCTCCTACAGCACTTACATCCTTCTTGGACAGGACTACTGCTTGGAGAAAAGGGAAAGTCTCCTTCTCCTGCCTTTTAGCAAGAATCAGTTGGCTTCTGATGCCCCAAATGGCTCAAACCAGTGGTCATTCCAGCTCACAAACCTTTCTTGAGCTGACGTTGGACTGATGTTGTGTCACTCTGCCCTCTTACAGTACTTAGTTACTATCAAGACAGTACAAGTACTTCAAGGAGGTGAAGAATCTCTTGCTCATATCTTTTACGGAAGGCTTGACGGAGATATCTTGAGTTCTGCTATCTCTTCCTGGATCAATCTGGATGCATGATTAGATTGCCAGTCCTTTAATTCTGATTCTCAGAATCCATACATTGAGACACATATTACATCCATGGCTGCCTCTTTAGTTTTCAAGAGTGGGGTCTTACCTGAGCAGATATCAAACTCTTGTTATTGGAAGACCCACAATTCTTTGCTACATTCCACTCGAAGATGTAGCTTGGCAATCCCATGACCAGTCCATGAACAATTTGGGCCTTGTGGATTCACCTCAGCATGTAGTCAGATTTTGTGTATTTATACATGTTATTGATATGACTTCCATATTTATGTTCTCTCCAGTTATACAAGTGTTGTGTCACTGACATATGTCTTTCTTGACTTACATATGGCCCCATATCTGCAGTTTATGCAGTTCAGTTTGCCTGCTTGGAGATATTCTCATTGTCAGATGATGACATCTTGTTTGGGGAGTCATGCAGACATCTCCGGCCAATACTGGGTGATGGTTAATACTGCTATTTGATTTGTTGTAAAATTATCTACAACATCAACAGCAGCAACAATGACGACCACATCATGGATCTCTTGTTGAGGTTAGCAAATTACTTATCTGTGTTGAAGAAGTAATATATAACCTAAGATGTGGAGACCTAAGATCCTCACAAGGATAAACACACCCTACCTCCCCGCATAATTTGTTTTCTGGGGACCAAAAATACAATGAAGAGCTCTCGACATTCGTCTGTCGACAACGACTACTGCGCAAGCGCGGACATGCGCAGACAAGGGGTCACCTCTTGTGACAAGAATATTCCTTAAAAAATTCTTGTCGGTCGATACGTTTTTGCTCCACAAAACCAAACAAGCACTTGTGAGGATAAGGTAAGTATTTAACTTGTAAAAAGTTAAATTACAATAAAATTTGTTACAATTTGTAATGGTTCATTGTATAACTAGCACTGTTCCTTTGCATTACTGGAACCTAATCCTGATATCTTTTGAAATGACATGATGTCTGTCTCAAACTTGGAACTTGGCAATATTCTATTTTACAATAATATGCAAATGTGAAACCTAAGATCATCATAGCTTGCTATAGCTTGGTCTGCTTATATTTTCTAGTAGTTTGAAGTAGGTGTAAGTGGGACTAAATGATTGAAGCCAGATATTACACCTAAAAATTTGTTTCACTAAGTCTTTTGTATATTTGTGTGGTGTATGAAGAGATATTAAATTCTAACATCTGCGTTTGTTTAAATTTTGTAAGATTAAAAAATTTTAAAACATTAAACTAACAAATGTTATTTTAAGATCTCTCATTAAAGTTGATAAGAAGTAGTTCTTACTCAATTCAGACAACCCTAAAATGTCCTAGTAGGGCCTGAACCTATCAAATAATTACTCGACTCTCCCCTCTGTGGTAGGTGGTTTGAATTAACTCCTTGGCAATAACAGAGAATGTGTCTTACTATTGCCTGAGAATCAGAGAGCACTTACATTTGGAAGGGTAGGTGGGGGAAGGGATGTAGTTTATTGCTTTCAGATATGGCAAATCTAGGTTTGAATCTGGCTGTAATATGTGGAAATAGCTGAACGCTTGTATCAGTATAACCTATATATCAAAGGAGTGTCATATCTCATCACTGACCCTGTAAATTTGTGTAGAAACAGAAGCAGGATCAAGAGCAGGCCAAACAGAAGGAGATAGAAGCTCTACAGCAGCAGTTACAGCAGTTAAAAGACATGACATCGGGCAAGGCTGTGAGTAGTCTGGTTATATAAGTCAGACACAATGTGAGCTAAAGATTTTGACAGTATACTAGATAGACAAAGTTCATGTAATGTTTACCTTTCTTTCTACTTTTTAGCTATGAAAACAGCAGAAAATAGCAAACCACACATCCTTTGGGATATTGGCAACCTTGTTTCAGTACCATAAATATTGCCGATATTGATAAACAATGTACCTACTAATATGCAGAGAATGATTTATAAAGCTGGAACAAAGTGTGATCTTGACCCCTGTACATTTCTAATATTTTTGGAACAAGAGATATCCTAAGTGATAAGACAAAATTATTGACATATTACTTCTCTATGAAATAACTCAATTTTATTCTAACCATTATATAGCTGTGTTGACTTCTTGTTGGATGAGGTATGAAATGCATATCAATTTGTAGCCTGTGAATGACGCAGTCTTGAAGGATGACAAGAAAAAGGAAAAAGACAAGAAGAACAAGAAGAAAGCAGAGCGACCTCCACCCCCTCCACCTGCAGACAAGGAGAAGGATGAAGATGTGGCCACCCTCTACCAGATAGACCAGTAAGTACACATACTCTGTACTGAAGATCCACACCTTCCAACTGTAGGGGCCATATTCACAGGAAGTCTTAGTCAAGTCTTAGGCTTAACTTTTTTATGCCAATATAGCCAACTTAATCCTGAAATTTGACTCAAACCTTTGTGGAAAAGAGTCCCAGACAAGGATAAGAATTAAGATGTACCAGATAGACCAGCAAGTACACTAGTAAGAACTGTGTTAGTACATTCGTACTAGGTTAAGTATGTATTGCGGCAGGTACAAATCTGTGTCTCGTTAAACCCCACACACTGGTGCAAGAATTTTTTAAATCAAATTGAAACAAAAAGTGGTCATGGCTTTCTAAACGAAGGCTCTTTAGCAATGTTAATTTATTTACTGTGAAAATAAAGAAATGTAAACACAAACCACATCCACAATCCATGTACAAGGATGCCTACCCTAACCCTCCACCCACATAGAAGAGTCACTTAGCGACTGTGACCAAATAATAATAAGTACAGTGGCATTGTTGGTAACACACTTGCCAACCACCTCTCAGTGCCTGGGTCCTGTTCCCTGTCCAAGCGTAAGTGGGAAGGTTGGTAGTTGATTGCTGGTGTCGGATGGTTTTCTGTGCAGAATGGCGACCAGTTTGTATGCACAGCTTTCCTCCATCCCCCCAACTACCTGTCATGACTTCAACAATGTATTAAAGGTAATACTAAACAAAAATCCGTCAATCAGTGGAACACTCAAAAAAAAAAAAATCTGTTCCATTAATCAAAATGTGGCATTGAAATCCATAAAATGTATATATTGATTAATACTGAAAGAAAAAGGATGACTGGAGAGATTAGTAAATTTGATTGGTCATTATATTTCCAGCACCTGCATTTTCTGTGGAGAGAAGAATGAGTCATTCACAGAGGAAGGCCTTGACCTTCACTACTGGAAGAGTTGTCCCATGTTGAAAAGATGTTCTAATTGTAAACAGGTATAGTCAGTGCTGGCATCAAGATTATGATTACATTACCTGGTTCCCCACAAATGTAATGCAGTGTTCATTCTAGAGTTGGAGCTACTTGAGTCAAATGACTCCTTTACTAAATTTTGGTGAGACATTTACTAAATGCGATGAGTCAAATGACCAAAATTAACCTTACAGTTGAGCAAATTGACTTAAATAGGAGAAAAAAACTACTAATAATAAAAAAATACTAAATCAAATTCAACTCTACTCACTGTGAAAAAAACGTTATTTCAATTCAAGACATATTTTTAGTCAGCATGATGTATTTCCTATGATGTACATGATTTGCAATAATTAAAGTATTTTTTACTGATTTTTTTTCATTTTTTTTTGTTTCACTAAATATGGTCCAACCCTGCACTATCTAAAACTAGAAAAAAAATTAACTCACCTTGACATAGGTTCACTCAGGGAGTTGTTTTTATTTCATACAAAAAAACTCCGGACATTTATTTATGTAAATGGATATAAATTTGCCACTTTTTAAAAAAAAAAACTGGTTTTAAAGCAATAACATACCATATAAAGTTTAAGTTAAATTATTATTTAACTTTTTTCCAGTCGAAAATTTGTTATTAACATAGATGCAATTTTTTTAAAGTTTGTCACACAGTAGTTTAAAATGTTTGTTGTTACTTGTTAACAATTGTCTTAGAAGTCACTTGCAAGAGTGCATTATGCAAAACTATACTTTAAGAAGTGAAAATATTAAAAACTGGATAATAAAATCTTATTGTGCAATAGATATTAATTTCTATATATATTTAATAAATCTATGAAAAAAGTTGAAATTTACAGCCACTGGTGAGTTTACATCACTTACTATAAACGTGTTTTCTATTGATAAATACTGAATTTTTGTTAAACGAAGTATGATTGGACAGTGCCGTTTCCGCTTGACCAATCAAATTAAGGCATTTAGAAGCAAGGAAACATGGAGGAATTGGGTTAAAAAGACAATATATGTGTCATTTTCTTTGATTTTGAAACAAAATTCGTCTAACTTTCCCAATATTTACAGCGAAAACGCGGGCGACAATGCAAGATATATGCGTCACCGCGACTCGGGACCATAACGTGTACGCGTCTTTTCGCCCCAGTATAGCGACAAAAGACGCGGAAACGCGTAGTAAAATGAACACTGTAATGGGACACCTTTAGACAAAGTTGGCTGCTCAGTGTCTGGCCAGTGGTCAGTCCCAAGCCATATTGAAATTTTTTCATTTTATGATTTTCCCACAATATATATTATTAACAATTATGACACATAACATCACCTACTCATAGTATTTCCAGTGTTAAACTCCTAAACTAGCAAGTTTCAGTGTTAGTACTCTATACTCAGAAGAAATAAGCACCAAGCAGATTTGTAGCAGATTTTAGAGTAAATATGGAGTAAGTGCAAAGTCTGTGAAGTGCGAGTAAATAATGAGGTTATGTCAAAGTGATATCAGTTAAGAATGGGTTGTTGTTGCCAGTATCTAGGTATTGAGAGCATTTTATGTCAGGGGCCTATCTGATTTGGGGTGTACTATAATGCATCTCTTCAAAAATCATGGTATCAGAATGATTTTGTATTGCAATCTACACGTTTTTGATACTGACTCATCCATATTATTAGTGCTAGTTCAGAAAAATCTTTTTCAGTGAGGTCAAACTAGCCCACTTCTCTTCAGAATGAATCCTAGCAGACTATTAAGAGTAAGATTTTCGGGGTAGTTATTGATACATTTGATGCCTTACTTTACCTGTAACCTGTGTGTTGCATTATTTTTTTATGTTATTTTTTCCTGCAGGTAGTGGAGATAGCTGGTCTGACCGATCACTTACTCACAGAATGTGAAGCAAAAGACAACTTCCAGAAATGTCCACGCTGCTCTGAGGCTATCCTAAAGACAGATTTCCAGCAACATATAGCCGACAAAACAGACAACCGTATGTATCTGTGCAGATGCTCTCTCACTTCTAATATTTAATTGTAGTTCTGACATTGTTTTCAACACATTATACGGGTGATATTTTGATTGGTAGCTGTAAGGGTGGAGGAAATGTTTTCAGGACAACTTTTCATACATTAATACCATCTGAGAAGGGTAACTATTCTGATGGACCTGTATCTTTCTACAGTTACAGGACCAGATGTCCTGTTCATGACTAGGTCCACCATTCTTAGCATTATATGAAGTAACAGTAAATCATTTATTTTTTTAGCACAAGACAATTTTGAAAGTTAGCATTGAGTTAACGTACATAGAAATATGGACGGGCAACCTTTGCTACGGACCTGTAACATTTGTGAGTAGCAGCTTCAGTGGACCTGGAAGTTTTCTGGTAAACATGGTACACTGGTACCGTGTGTATGTATAAAGATGAGAGGTGTCATGTCGACCAAAAAGATAAATAACACAGAGAGTAGGAACAAAAATGAAGAGATAAACATTCCTGTTATTTATTTAAGCACATGTGTTTCAGTTAGGTAATTGAGGTTTTTTTGTATGAAAGTTTAATATTTCTATATAATTGTGTTTTAGCCTCAGAGTCCGGCAAAAGCCACTGTCCATTATGTCACCAGAATATTTCATCGGGAGAAGACAGCTGGAAGACGCACTTAATGGGAAAAGATGGCTGCAAGCAGAACCCCCGCAGGCTGGCAGCACTAAATAGACAAGGTAATGATAGAATCTATTTACACAATAAAATTACTCACAGACAGCACAAAACACATGAGGCAGACTTATTCACTTAAAGTAACAGTAAAACACCTAAGAACATACAGTCATACATATTAACAATTTCTCCTGGAAATGGTTCAATACTCAAAACATTCTCCATGCATACCTTCTGTGTCTTCTAGTTTTCTCTTGGACTGTTACTTCACATGCTTACTTGTTAAAGTATCCCATAATTTTTGCCTGTGTCACCAGTCCCTGTTTCATAGAGGCTGCTCTTTATACTCTTTACCAACTTTCATCCAGCATATACTTCATTGGGATGTTGTAAGAAATTCAAGATTTCCAATGCTGTGTCCTGTTCAGATTATTTTCTGGTTACAAGTCAATACTAGCTGCAACATGTCCTGCTTACAGCATAACACTAAGCTTGTGTTTCAAAGTTACTTTTGTTTATGCCTATGAAATAATATCTTAATTCTGTATTTTTAAAAATATGTTTATTTTCCTCAAATAAAGCACAGTGCCGACTTGGTTTTAATTATTAAAATTTGGTCAACAGCTCAAGTCATTCCCAATTTATTTGTAGCCAATATTTGATAACATGTTAAAATACTAATGAACTAATTACATGTACTTGTCTCTGCTTAACATGTTGACTCTGCAAAACTTTTGTAAAACTATTCAGAGAAGTTTACCACGATTTGACATATTCACATTAACTGTTGTTGTGGCTAAGTGTTGTGTTGTAAACTGTGTTTTCTCCAGGTAAAGATGGCGGTAAAGGAGGCAAGGGAGCTGCAAAACCTGCAGGGAAAGCTGGAGCCAAGCGATGATGTCATCAAAATCCTGGCACACTGAGCAAGCCATCAGTGTGTCCTCATATCTACACATCCTATCTGTGGACCGATATATGTGTGCATTATGGAATAATAGAGATTGTGATAAATAACAGGCTTACTGATAATCTGTTGAACACTGAGATATAAACTCGTGAACATGTAGAATATATAATACTGACTGCACATATTATCTGGGGAAAAATAAAACAAATCAAATGCTACATGTGATCTAAATAGTAAGGTGAATGAAAATGCCTTGCAAATGGCTGTTTTAGAGGAAGAAAATGTGATTTAGTTTACAGATTCTTGTCGTAATCTTAGAATAAACGTGATGACCTGATAAAAAGACAGTTAAGGATGTCGTTAAGTGCTATCTGTTATGTAATGGTTTAATCAATTCACGGGAATTCACTAACGGCTGCTGCAAAATGTACTGTTGTTATCCTTCCATCGAGTTTAATGTGTTCTCTGAGTTAACAGCTTATGTGTCCCACAAACCCCATTTCATTAATCTGCTGACATTCCTGCCCCCTGTGATGCTTTTGTTGTCATATATACTTAATCGAAAATGAAATGCAAGTTTTATAAAGATTAAATAGACAATATATCTTGTGTTTTCTTGGCTAAGTATACATGCAAGAGTGATTACTTATTATATGTGAGAAAGCCAGACTAGAACAAATACACCCTCGGTCTCCTGTGATGAATGGGCAATAAATGTGGTATGAAAATGTGTTCCAGTAAAATGTTACAAGTCCCAGTGAGATGCTTGGAGTAAGAAGTGAGTAATTCACTACAGCAGGTACAAGTTGCCATTGGGAAAACACACATCACTGTGGCTTTCAATAATGGGATTATTTTTATTGTTGCACACTTATTGTAGTCGTCTAATCTGTCACAGAATTTCCATGTATTTTGCTTTATGTGGGCCAATTTGAGAGGTATCCCCAGTGAAAGATTTAAAAGACTGCAACATGTTCCACATTAATTGCTCTCTGTTCCTGTGAATTTGTGTTAATGGTAGCCATCGTCTGGACATACCCCACTGATTTCTAACCCTCTGTGATACGTTGGCACATTTATACTATAACTATGTCATTTCTTGTTTGTAAAATGTGCTTGATAACTATAAAAGTGTAGCTGAACGAGTTTCATGTTTTTAGTGAACTGTAGGCATTCTGTTGTAAGTTGAAGATTTAAATGCTAGGATATACCTTCCATTTTCCATGAACTATGATTTACTTTATTTTGTCATGTATAATTGATCAACATATTCTAAACTTGGGAATTTGATATTTTAAGTTTCCCTTTGAAGTATATCTGCAAAAGAAAAATGCACTTTATGTTTGCACATGTGCATCATGTTTTAATGACCGCCCACATGTAGAAAACTAGTGGGCTAGATATTTCTAAGTTAACTATATTGTTGCAAATGACGATGTTCTTGGTGATCAACGCTGGATTAGTTTAATGTAAATACAAAATAAATACTTCGTATTTAATATCATCACTCAGAACAATTTATACAGGCTGTGAAATTGCATTTTTCGTACATTAGACGTTAACAATTGTGCCATTTTTAGTATGTTTAAGTATTCCATTGTTTCTTGTCATGAGAGTATTGTGCAGTGAGAGATCTGTCGTTACTGTTGAAGTCTTACATTTGTTTTGTTTTATTGTTTTAAAGCTTCAGTCTTCAGGTAAGCTTACTTCAGCACCATGTCTACGTATTGATGGACAGTTTACTGGAGTTCCAGCTTGTCCCTGACTGTCCAGTAACCCTATAGTGAACAAAACAACTCATACTGATAAGAATGGGGCACCAACTATGATACTGCATAGATTGTTAACACTGGTGGGATTCCACAGTTATATATTCTTGATGCAGGATGTTTAAATGTAAAATCAAATAAATTCAAGCGTGCTTTTTATAATAAGCTGACAGGCCGTATTTGAGAAAAAATAAATAGAAAACGTGAGTGGATCCACTCACCGAGTCTAGTTTTCCAGTCAGCTGTATGGTGTAATACTGTGTATAGACTATAGATCACATATTTTTATTATCACACAATTTTAAGTTGTAGCTGGATAAGAACCGATCTTTCATAGATTATAGTCCTACATCATCTGTATCATAATCCTTATCATATATTAGTTAGATGGTGCTATGTGTTACTATCCGTTATTTATAATACACTTTTCAGTTAATTCATTTACAAATGCATGTACGTTATTTTAATTTTATCCACAATGACATTCTGTGATGAGTTTGTTTTTGTGATCAGAAGCCCGTCCACTGAATTCAGGTGATCTTGAGGTGTAACTTATTGATTTTATTTCATCTTTATTTCCTATTTACTGATTTTGTTATGTGTATTTTCTTCTTAAACATGTTTCCTGTCAGTATTGTAATGTGTCTCTTATATGTATTGTTACTCTGTTTATGTAATATGGTATTTTATTCACATTGTTAAACTTGAAACATGGTTGTAATGAACCCTTATATTGAATCATATCTGCATGGAAAAAAATCTTACTGTAAATTTGTAATTATAGTATTCTTTTCAACCAAGCCATGTAATAGTTTAACACAAAACTAATGTATGTCAATATAAAACTTACTTGGGAGCAGATTTTTAGAAATTCTTGATGTGAAACCAGGTTTTCAATGCTTAAAAAAAAAAGACATCCTGTGTTGACTAAATTGTGAATGTAAGTTTGTCTTCCAGAGTCTTACAACAAAAGACCATTTACGTTATTTAGTGGAAATGTTTAGCTGGAAAAAATTGTATTCGAAATGTTTTGAAATAGTCAGTTTCTGTTTAAAAAATTGTTAAAGGTTTAAAATTGAAAAAGGAATGTTTAAAATTATCAGTTAAAACCGCTAAATTAATGACTAATATTTCCTTCAATTTCAGTATTCCAAATTTTGATTACTTGTAATAAGTGACTGTGAAGTCCGATATTTCTCCAGTTTTCATGCAAACTTTTTAAGTGGAAGAACAACTTCATAAATAAATATTCTTATGCTAAATTTACTTGGTTTTATTGTTGCTTTTTCCTGTTTATCATATATGCTGTAAAAATCTTGCCTCTATGGTTGGTCTGTTGCTTGGAATTCAGCTCATTTGGGAAGGTTTGATACACCAAGAATCTGTCCTGATGATTCAGATACGAGATAAAAAAATAGGATAGATAAGAGGGACATAAAGCCGAATTTGACCTTGTATTCTGCTAATTCTTGTTTACCAGCTGACTATTATTTAAATAAACTGTTATTCAACCTTTAACTGTGCAGTGGAATGTGTTGTACCATAGCATACCTTGTCCTCCAATCTTAAGCCTGATTACATTTGTCAACTAGACCTACGCATCGGAGAACCAATGCAAATTTGTATGCACCGAAAAGACAACTGACCAAAGCCAGTGAACCATCATTTGACCTTGAAGGAGGGGCTCAAGATCAAATCTGAAAACATCAGAAGATTCCCAGCCCATGACCTCCTATAAGTTGGTTTCATATTGCAAACCTCTAGGACCAATAATAAGCAAGTTATCAGCACTTTTAAGTTTGGCTATTGTCGTTTGATCTTGAAGGAGGGGTCAAAGGTCAAATCTGGCCACATCAAAAGATTCCCAGCCCATGATTTCCTATAGGTTGGTTTACCATCCCAAACCTCTAGGACCAATAATAAGCGAGTTATAAGCACTTTTAAGTTTGGCTATTGTCGTTTGATCTTGAAGGAGGGGCACAAGGTCAAATCTGGCCACATCAAAAGATTCCTAGCCCATGATTTCCTATAGGTTGGTTTCACTTTGCAAACCTCTAGGACCAATAATAAGCCAGTTATAAGCATTTTTAAGTTTGGCTATCCTCGATTAACTTTGAAGGAAGTGTACAAGGTCAAATCTGACAACACCAAAAGATTCTCGGCCCATGATTTCCTATAGGTTGGTTTACCATCCCAATCCTCTAGGACCAATAATAAGAGAGTAATAAGCACTTTTAAGTTTGGCTATCCTCGATTAACTTTGAAGGAAGTATACAAGGTCAAATCTGACCACACCAAAAGATTCCCAGCCCATGATTTCCTCTAAGTTGGTTACCATCCCAAACCTCTAGGACCAATAATAAGTGAGTTATAAGCACTTTTAAGTTTGCCTATCCTCGTTTGACCTTCAAGGAGGAGGGGTACAGGGTCAAATATGACCACACCAAAAGATTCCCAGCCCATGATTTCCTATAGGTTGGTTTGCCATCCCAAACCTCTAGGACCAATAATAAGCGAGTTATAAGCACTTCCTTGTTCGACCTTGAAGGAGAGCTCGAAGGTCAAATCAGACTACACCAAAAGATTCCCAGCCCATGATTTCCTATAGGTTGGTTTACTATCCCAAAACTAGGACCAATAATAAGGGTGATATAAGCACTTTTCATGACTGACAAAGAAACGCCCATGGCGGCCATCTTGGTTTTTCAAAATGAGGCCAAAAATATTCCCAGTCATGATTTTGTAATGAGGAACATACCCTGCGAATTTGAAATCTCTACCTATAATACCCTTTGCTCTAGAGGGCCATCAAAAGTCCTTGCTGAAAGTCGAAAAAACACCTGTGGTGGCCATCTTGTTTTTCAAAAGGAGGCCAAAAATATTCCCAGGCAAGATTTTATGGTTATGAATATCTGCAAATTTGAGAAGGCTAGCTATAATATTTTTTTCGTTTGAGAGGTAATGGTGAAATCTCTCTACACACTGTGGCAGCGGCGGCGTCACGAAGCGAAATCCATAATATCCACCAGATGCTATCCGGTGGATACAATAATATGCACATTTTATGAACAGGACACTGCATATATCTTAAGTTTTTATGTGCAATAATATAGTAAAAAGTGTACCCTATGTACAAAAGTGGAAGTGTTTTGTTGGGGTCTATTGGTTTGTGCCCTGTTTATGCAAAGATGGAATTGTGATATTTTCCATGATTGGGTTTTAGTTTCCTTCTTCCTTCTCTTGATCTTCACATGCATTAAAAATAGTGGATTCTTTTGCATTGATCTATTGTATGTTTCATTGGTCAAATTTACAGTAAAACTCCTGCAAATATTATGTACAAAATGAGAAAGGTATATTTCTGTACTAATGAGACATGGTTTTAAGTGTTCATATTAATCAAAAAGTAAAAAGCCTCCAGCTTTCTAAGTTGATATTTCTATTAACACTGATGAAATGCTAAAAATTAGTTGATCTTCTTTCTAAATTACACCAAAATTTACCAATGACATTATCAGAGTTATTATATTTTATTTTATCAGATTATATATTCTGTTTTCAGAAACAAGTTTACAAGAAACACTTTCAAGCTTGTAATGGATCTGGACTATAGAATGGACCACTGATATCAAATCTATATCAAAATGATGGGTTGTAAAATACATGAATAGGGTTGTTGGTAGTAATACAGAACTACAAGGCATATTAAAAGGTACATAAAATATGAAGCCACTGTGTAAATTATTACCAGAAAATCAATATCTTGTTCATCTAAAAACAAATAGCAGTAAAATGCATTCATATTTTCCATGTATGACATATAACACACTTTCAATACAAATATACAAAGACATAAATATTTTTATTATCCAGCATGCGACGTATTTGCCCTGAATACGGGGAAATACAGACCGGGATGTATTTTTTTTGTATACACTGGCGCCCCGGTACTATGGATAATGAGTGTGAAGCACTTCCAGTTTTTCAACAATATCTCGGAAAGTATGCAACTTACAAATATGTATAATATATCATTAGAAAGGTGTTATTGTAGCGCTTCTGCTGATGTATGTTGCATAAAAATCCATGCAGAAATGACTGAGATATTGCAAGTTAAAGATTGAAGTTTTATATTCAGTGTTGCTCATGCTTTTTGACAGTCTGTTTCACATTTTCTCATAAACTATTCATATTATTTGACCCATAAATCGCACAAAATGGTGGATAATAAAAGTAAAACACCCCTCATCAGACATATACAGAAAAAATATATCACTCATGAAGATTAACAATATAATACTCGTGCTACACACTCGTATAATATTGCTATCTTCATTCTTGATATATTTTTCCTGTATATGTCATTCGGGACGTTTTCCTATTATACAAGCAGACCAGATCTATCCATCTATTATATAACTTGAGACAACACATTGTGGAAGGCACTCAATTAATTGGAATTTTGATGTGATTTTGGGAATCACAGGCCGTGGTTTCATATTACCCCTAAATACGTTCTAAAGCTCCAAATCCGAAATGAAGAGATATTTCAGATTTTACAAATCTCTTCTGTCTGTATACTGCTTACCAAAGACACCTGATTTGGCTGATTTTAAGGTAACCTCAATATGAAGGTCTAACTTTTGAAGCTATAAAGCTAATTTTCATGATTCAATAACATACTGACCCTGTGTAATCTCCTCAGTATAAGTAAATATACACAGTATGTGTCCAAAAATCCATAATCAATTGGCTCTCAGTAGATTAATTATGGCCCGATTGAAATTGGACTGACGCCAAGATGTTGATGTTAGGAAGTGCTGGTAAAATTTTGTGGATCCCCAAAAAGTAGTTGCTGAGAAAATGTGGTGAAAAGGAAGTACAGGAAAAAGAGTTGCTTTTGATCTTGTGACCTTGATAAAGCTCGACAATCAAATTCGTACCTGTCAAAAAAATTTCCGTGCCTACAGATTATAACTGCCAAAATGACTTTGATAGGCCTTATTGTAAAGGAGATATTCAAGTGTCTACATATGATTTCATCTATCTGTGCCTCCACAGACAAAGATAACATCTGAGAAAATAGCCAGCCTCGGCAGGCAAGAACCCCAGCCCGCAGGTACAACTAAATGGAGATTTGCGAAAATCTTAGGAACAACTTCAGTTGTAAGAAGTATACAGAATCCACCAAATGTTGTCAGATATAAGATTCACAGGTCATGATTTCTTACAAGTTGTTTTCATATTTTGAAGCCCTAGAACCAATTATAAGGCGTATAGAAGTCCCTTTTAGCATGATGACCCTACATGACCTTGAAGCAGGGGTCAAAGGTCAAATTTGACACTGCAGAAGATTTGCAGAACACGATTTCCAAGAAGTTGTTTTATCATTCCAAACCCCTACGACCAATGAGAAGGGAGATATTAGGGCTTTTTGATATGCCCCCCCCCCCCCCCATTTGACATAAAAGATTTCTCTGAATTGAGTTTAATGAAAGCTAAATGGTATCATTACTTTATTTTCCTTATAAAGATAAAAAAAAGATCATTAATTTTACACAAAAACAATTCACTAAACTGATAGAAGGGTTTTTATCGCCCCATGACTAAAGCCATATTTCTATTTATCTGGTGCCTCTTATATATTATCTGAGGCTTGTTATTTATCTCATGATTCTGGTTATTTATCTTGTGCTAAGTTTTTTTTGAGAGTTATGAGATGGTTCCATATTCAAGGACTGTTGCTATGGAATCCCCAATTTCAAACTTAGGTTTAATCGGGGAGGAAATGACCAAAAAATCCAAAAAGGGGCATAAAAATGTGTCCTGATTACGGAATGTATGATTTGTCGGAGGACTAATCTCGACTGATCCTGATCATCTTTGAATTCTCCCTAACTTCTCATCCCGACTTATCCAAATTTATTGCAATCTCAAAATGATGCGACTGTAATATCCTCCCACATGTCAGTTCTTTTAACACCTGGGCCTCCAGCGAATTCCCCTTAAGCTCAACTGGTTAATGTGCCAGATTTGTTTATTTCTTTATGTAAGCCAAAGGCAGTGAGATCGAGTCCCAGCAGAACCAATCAATAATTTCTCCTCTTTACAGTACTGATGTAACAGACATATGACCAAACTTTTGCAATCCAATTGGCTGTAATGAATATGGGATCTGATGGGTCCAGATCCCTGATGTATTAATGAATTGACAGTGAAAAGACAGTCTTACTAACTGGAGATGAGAGGAGTTCACAAACAAAACCCCAAAGAAAGGACTTCTGATGAAACCATTAAAACATATTGGTAGCAACTAGGACCAAAATTGCACATGAAGCACAATCTGAAATCTCACATGTCAACTGTTAGCAAAGTGACATTACCTAACTAATTCCATGCAACAAATGTGGTTAATATTATGTAGGGAAGAGAGAACCCTTGTTCAGATGAACAAATTTTAATCAGGCTGAATCGTAGATAGAGCTGGAAGATGGATCCTTATGGTAACCAGGATCTGGGCCACTGATTGAAGACAAGGGAGATGTTAACTACTTCCTGCTCGGAAATGGGGTCAGTGGGTAAATCTGACTAGCTTTCTTGACTCCGTGCATATGGTTTCCGATTATCTACCAATATATTTAAGAGCTCTAAAAGCAGTAATAGAGGAGATAAAAGCCAAAAACACATAATCAATATTTTATGACCCCAGTTTGACCCATACAGGGGAACCGGGGATAAATCTGACCAGCTTTCTAGACCCCCTGCATATGGTGTCCTATTACCTCCCAATACATTCAAAAGGTCTTAAAGCAGCCACAAAGGAGATTAAAGCCAAAATCTGTGATTCTAACATGACACGGCTGTGTCCGCGATTCTGATTGGCTAAGACACAAAAATTTGCTCTGTAAAACCCCGCATAACTTCCCTAGTTCTATTTTATCGCTCACAATGCTGCTTCGCAAAAAGAAAATATCAAGTAATAGCCTAGATTTTTTTATTAAATACAAAAAATAATGGTAAATACGATATTCAGGGATTCTTATATCTGAAAATATAATATACTGATATGAATATACAAAAGTTAAAGGACGTTTAACAAAGAAAGGGTTATTTTATTTGTGGCTCTTCCAATATTTCAACTACACCATTTGATAAATAATCTTTATAGAATATTCGTATATTTTTGTACAAAATAGCTTCAAAACTAATTTTTATAAGATAATTTTCAAATGTCATGTTAGAATAGAAATAGACAACTCCGAGCTCGGGGTTATATGCGATTTTACAACGATTAGCGCATTAGATCCTAATATCGCTAATCGTTGTAAAATCGCATATAACCCCTCGCTCGTCGTTGTCTATTTCTATATTTTATGACCCCAGTTTGACCCATGGGGGGGGGGGGGGAGGTAAATCTGATCAGCTTTCTCGACTCCCTGCATATCTGCATATAGTTTCCTATAACCTCCAAATATATTTTATGGCTGCAAATGCAATAGATAAGGTGATATGGGGGTCCTACTGAATTTAAATTTTCTAATTACTACCTGGTTTAAAAATGCTCATAAATTGCTCAATTGTGGTCCAATCATTCCCAAAATCTAATCTTCTTGAGATTTTGATAGTATTGACACATACGTGAAATAACCTCCGACAGAAAATAGTTTTGGATCAGTGGCAAAGTGGAGCAGATGTACCCTAAAAAATAAGTTTTGGTCATGTGACATTAGTAAAGGTAAAAATAGCATGCACAAAAATTTTATCACACTTAAGATATATAAATGCCAAAAATGGTTAGAATCCATCCTCTAATAAGGGAGATCTTCAAGGGAGACAATAATGCAGCAGTGGGGAAACTGGACATGAAAACAAAAAGTGCCCCTTTCAAGGGATGCTTTATTAATTGATCAATTTAATCCTTGTCTTCTTCAAAATCAGACAAATTAAAATCTTCCACCATGTCCCCTTCATCTGACTCCTCTGATTCCTCCTCCACTTTCTTTTTCCTACTTTTCAGCTTGGAATGTTCCTCGCTATCACCTTCACTTTCACTTTCTCCATCACCTTCACTGTCCATGTCACTTTCACTTTCTGGGTCACTATCATCTTCATCATCATCACTGGCAGATTTATCCAGAGCTGCCATCTCTTCCTCATCGAAATCACTAAAACAGTGGCATTAAATGTCTATAAAGGAGTAATATCTTGTAAATATTTACACAAATCTACACAAAATTAATATGTGCAGTCTGAAATGGCTATAAAACAGTACACGGTTCTGCACACAAAAATTCCAATTTCTATGAGTTCAAATTATTAATACCTGTGATTGCTCTAAAGTCTTAGTTAATGTAGTTAGTATCTGTAAAAACAGCTGAACACAGGTAAGATGATTAATAATATACCTGTACTCAGGTGACACGATCAATTGCACACCCGAGTACAGGTAAGGAAGGTGATTAACTAGATTGTGCCAGCTCGATATCAACATATTCCCAGACAGGCCATATCTCACACCACTTTTGTCTGATTCATGTTTATTATAAACCATTTTTCATTTTTTCACTTTTTCAGCTATACCATTTTTGCTTAGATTTGCACATAATTAACATTAAAAGTAGATAACTCAGTTCATGTTATTTTAAAAGTTATGAACAAGACAGGATAAAAATAGGAAAAAAATTATATAAACAGATAACCAATCACTTTCTAAACAATCATTTACCACCAGATTGATTTTATGCCCCTTTCACACTACAGGCGGTGTGTCCCGCAGTTACAGGAACCGTCTCCTAGATCGCCCAATTTCATCCGAGTTGTTCACACTACCAGCGGTGTAATTCGCAGTTATAGGCGTTTGGCGAAACACCCCTGTTCTTCAATTACCGTTTCGAGATTTGTATACAACCTTCTGTAACACTGGCAAAACGTCCCATGTTCCTCCATGCGCTTTATGTCGCTATATTACACCAAAAGACAACTGAATCACAAACCTATGTACCTCGTGGACCACACCTTCGGTTACTGTAGTAAGAAATTCGAAAGAATATATTAATATATTCCCAGAGGAGATTTCAGCTTTATCAACCACACAGTATGACAGCTATAGGGCTTAAAAATAGCAAAAAGTCAATAAATTGGGTCTCTACGGGAATTTTAAGAGACCTTAAGGTTACCATAAAATTAATGCTACAGACTCCAAATTTTCCACTGACAAAGATTACATATGGACTTGTTTGAGATTTGTCAGACTTACCAGTTCCAAGTTACTGGGCAAAATATGTGAAAAATGTAGAAAATAAATGTCTAAGTATGGCCTTTATGGGCCTCAAACATAATTTTATCATTAACATAAAGTCTTGATTTTTGGCTATAGAAGAAGAATGTAATAATGTGTTCCCTGATAAAACATGAGCTAGATGAGCCACTTAGTTTTTGACATAGAGGGCATTAATTGGCCAAAGGTCAAATTTCTGACATTAAGGTGCCCATAACTTCTTTATTATTGGGAGTTTAAGGTCACCTTACAATAGGGCTCCTCCCCTGACCCATATACATGTGTGTGCCAAGCATGAATGAAATCTGTGAAAGCGTTTTTGAGTTATCATGCACACAAGTGAAAATGTATGGCGGCGGCACGATAGATATGAAACCAGTATATCCCTGATATAATAACACACCTGAAGACAGGTAAGATGATTAATATGACAAACTGTGCACAGTAAAGATGATCCCTTCCACACCTGAGCACAGGTAAGAATATTAATAACACACCTGTATATGTCAGAATCTGATTCCTCATCTACCTCCATCTTCTTTAGTTTTTGCTTTTTCGTCCCTTTTCTTTCTTCTTTCAGCAGAAACCTGAAACAGAAGAGAGTGAAGCACAGTTCAACAGCAGTTTTCTCACAATACTCCATTACAGTATGTCTTCTTATTTCAAAAACTATTTATTTACAAATTACACCTAGGATATAATTTTGTCCATAACTATAGTCACCATCACTTGTCCTAAATTCCAAACCATGATCAAAGATGATCAACTGATCACAGGTCAAAATGTAATGTTGACGAGGTCAAGGTCCCCTGTATTAGATACTTGTAGCAAGTTTGAAGTTACTCAGACTTAACTATCACTACCAGACCCAAAGAACCACCTGAACTTCTTCATACAAGCTTTAAGTTACTCAGACTAAAATCTGTTCACAAGCTTCAAGCTACTAAGACTCATATACCTCTCTCTATTGAACTCACTGTCACTTCCTGGCCTAATTAAGCTAGCAAGATCCAAGTTTATCAGAAAGATTGAAAATAGCCAGCCTCGGAAGGCAAGAACCCCAGCCCGTAGGTACAGCTAAATGGCCAACAACATTGAGATTTGGGAAATTCTTAAGAACAACTTCTGTTGTCAGAAGTACAGAGAACCCACGAGATGTTCTACAAAAGATTCACAGGCCATGATTTCTTACAAGTAGTTTTCATATTTTGAAGCCCTAGAAGCAATTACAAGGGAGATAAGATATAAGGCCTTTTTGATATGATGACCCTCCTATTTGGCATTAAAGATGTGATATGGTCGTCATTTTGTTTCCAAAACAAGGACACAATTACTTTTAGGCAAGCTTTCTTATCCATTTACATTTTGTGCTAATCTGATGAAGCTAGCTGCAATATTTTAGGTTACAGAAAATATCAAAGATTTTAGAAGAAACTTTAAGACCCCCAATTTTAAAGTGCTGCCATGGCAACAGTTGCCGCCGGATACCCCCCAAACTTAATCAGTTCTAGATCCTCTTTGGACAAACATATCCTGAAAATTTGGTGAAAATCCGTGCAGGGGTTTAGGCTGTGAAACACCCAGAAACTTTAAGACCTGAAAATCTTAAAAGTGTTGCCATGGCAACAGTGGTAGCTGGATACCTCCCAAAACCTAATCAGCTGTAGATTCTCTTGGGATAAACATATCCTGAAAATTTGGTGAAAATTCGTGCAGGGCTTTAGTCTGTGGAACACCCACAAACTTTAAGACCCAAAAATCTTAAAAGTGTTGCCATGGCAACAGTTGTTACCGGATACTGCCCAAAACCTAATTAGCTCTTGATACTCTTGGGGTAAACATATTCTGCAAATTTGGTCACAATCCGTGCAGGGGTTTAGTCTGTGGAACACCCACAAGCTTTAAGATCCGAAAAATCTTAAAAGTGTTGCCATGGCAACAGTTGTTACCAGATACTACCCAAAACCTAATCAGCTCTAGAGTCTCTTGGGGTAAACATATTCTGTATATTTGGTGAAAATCCGTGCAGGGGTTTAGTCTGTGGAACACCCACAAGCTTCAAGACCCGAAAATTTTAAAAGTGTTGCCATGGCAACAATTGTTACCGGATACCTCCCAAAACCTAATCAGCTTTAGATACTCTTGGGGCAAACATCTCCTGAATATTTGGTGAAAATCTGTACAGGGGTTTAGTCTGTGGAACACCCAGAAACTTTAACACTCAAAAAATCTTAAAAGTGTTGCCATGGCAACAGTTGTTACCGGATACCCACCAAATCCTAATCAGCTCTAGATCCCCTTGGGGTAAACATCTCCTGAAAATTTGGTGACAATCCGTGCAGGGGTTTAGTCTGTGGAACACCCACAATCTTTAAGACCCGAAAATCTTTAAAGTGTTGCCATGACAACAATTGTTACCGGATACCCCCCAAAACAGCTCTAGATCCTCTTGGATATTATCATATTCTCAAAATTTGGTGAAAATCCGTACAAGGGTTTAGTCTGTGGAACACCCACAAGCTCTATGCCCACCGTCACCCAGACGGCGCTGGGGACAACTATAAACCCAGCCTTTATGGGCTGGGGTTAAAAATTCAGCAAGCTGTAATTTAGTCAGATGTAAATTGCTTCACAGTCAGATGTGGTTACTTAGATAACTCACCTCTCACTGTCTGAGTCACTCTCACTGTCTGACCCAAACAATCCTTTGAATTCTGCCTTCTCCTCCTTTGTAGCTTTTCCTAGAACAGGACGGTGAACTGTTGGCAGGTTTTCAGAGGAAATCTGTTAAATACACATTTTAATATTTTGAAAATGAAATCTGTGAAAAGACATGTCAAAATGTTACTATTTGAATGAATAAATCCCAAAACATACCTCAAACTTTCTCACACAAATATCTGTGAAATATTATCATCCAATGTTAACATTTAAACAAAGAATTATAAAATACACCTCAAAATGTAGAGAAATTTCAAAGACATCAAATAAGACGAGTAAACTACGCTTTGCAAGATTTCAGTTTAGAAAATTTTTAAAGAACAGACTTAAAGCAATACAAAAGCAAGCTCTACCCGTAATAAATACACAAAACTTACTGCAAACAGCTACAATACTATTTCTTCAAACAAGAGGAAGTTGTTTTTCAGTTCCAATTTCAGTTATATAATAAGTCAGAACAACCAATCCCATTGAGTTAATATTTATAGATTTCTGCTGCGCTTTATCTCTATATTGATAGATTTAAAGACTGATAGAATGAACACAAATTTATAGACACAGTAATATGCTCAGTTATTGTACATCACCTCTAAATATGCCAGTCTGACTGCTTTAAATGTGAGGTATCTGAAGCACTGTAAGATTGTGAATAGATTGGATTCACCATGTATACCTGATGTATCATGCTGTGTATCTATCTCCCTATAGCTCCTCATAGCTACATGGCCATACCACAATGGCTCTGTATTATGGTCACCAGAATATGCTTGTACAAAGATGCAGCTTCATAATAATAATAATAGAAACATTGGCATAGTGCAAAATTGATGAAAATCCCCTAGTGCACTGGAATTCTAAAAAATAGCATCAGAGATGCCCGTACCCCACAGCCTGGGGAAATATTTTTCAACACCATGAGATATAGAAGTAGTATAACAGTACAAAGTTCAAGATACTTTCAGAGCAGTGTCAGTTATATTAAGGTCCAAATAATGCTTAAGTAGAGAAAATAATATCTAAGGAAAAGAAAGGTATGTAAAGATGAAGTATTAAAACAAAACAATTCAATAATAAAATGACAGCACTTATCAGTAAACCAAAAATGGCCGAATTATGGTTTGGATGTTTTGAATATTACCCATGCATACAGAAGTGGCAATACATTCAATGAATGCTTATGTGTGGTGTTGATGAAATTCCATCTGTTACAATGGGAACTTGCAAAAGGAAATTCTTAATGAATTCTAATATGACTTTAACAGTGCTTAATCTGCATCAACAGACAGACCCAAAGGTGCAACAAGACTTTATAAAGGTCAATACAGCAAGGTCAAAGGTCAATCAGTGTCACACCATGACGTGGCACACCTAAAACCCTCAACCAATGTCCCTACCAAGTATAAACTTCCTACACCTTACAGTCTCTGAGATATAGCCTGGACAAGATTTTATAGGTCAAGGTCACTACAGCAAGGTCAAAGGTCAAATCAAGGTCACACTATGACGTAGCACACATACACCCCCTAACCAATGTCCCTACCAAGTATCAACTTCCTACACCTTACGGTTTCCAAGATATAGCCTGGACCAGGGGTGGTATTTACTAACATTCCTAATCTTAATCCTATCTTAGTCATAAAATTTAACCTAGCATTGACCTTCAAATAACCAAAACAGACCCAAATAAAGCGGAATTTACTAAATTTAAATTACAACTATGTCGAAATTGAAAGTCTTAACGAAGAGATTGCACAATAATGACATATTTTTATGACAAAAATATTAAAGTTAGGACTAAGACTAAGATAGGAATGTTAGTGAATACCGCCCCAGGTTTTATAGGTCAAGTTCACTACAGCAAGGTCAAAGGTCAAATCAAGGTCACACCATGATGTTGCACACCTACTACCCCCAATCAATGTCCTCACCAAGTACCAACTTCCTACACCTTACAGTTTCCGAAATATAGCCCGGATAAGATTTTATAGGTCAAGGTCACTACGGCAAAGGTCAAATCAAGGTCACACTATGACGTTGTACATCTACACCCCCTAACCAATGTCCCTACCAAGTATCAACTTCCTACACCCTACAGTTGCTGAGATATAGCCCGGACAAGGTTTTATAGGTCAAGGTCACTACGGCAAGGTCAAAGGTCAAATCAAGGTCAGACCATGACGTTGCACACCTACACCCCCTAACCAATGTCCCTACCAAGTATCAACTTCCTACACCTTACGATTTCCGAGATATAGCCCGGACAAGATTTTATAGGTCAAGGTCACTATGGCAAGGTCAAATGTCAAATCAAGGTCAGACCATGACGTTGCAAACCTACAACCCCTAACTAATGTCCCTGCCAAGTATCAACTTCCTACACCTTATGGTTGCTGAGATATAGCCCAGACAAGATTTTCAAACTCAAGGTCACTACGGAAAGGTCAAATCAAGGTCAGACCATGACGTTGCACACCTACACCCCCCAACCAATGTCCCTGCCAAGTATGAACTTCCTACACCTTACAGTTTCTGAGATACAGCCCGGACAAACTATTTCCCCCCGCCCGCCCGCCCGCCCATCCGGACACCATGGGTGAAAACAATACCCCGACAGCCCTTAAGGGCTGTGGGGTAAAAAGGGAAAGTCCTCAAACCTAGCTAAGTCATAAGCCAGTAAGCGCCCAACAGGAGGAGGCCGACTATGGTGGTGGGTTTGATTAGATAACAGTCTGATTCTACTGACCATTTCCCTGCCTGCAATCTCCTGCTGAAGTTCCACCTCTCTCTTCTTCTTGTATTGTTTCTGGTGATTTATCAGTGGTGTACCCTCCTCTTTACTGCGTCGTTCCCACGCATCCTGAAAGTCATTTCATTTGTAATTAGTTCAACTGTTTTCAGAAGTTTAATGTTTCAGCAACTGATCCCTAGTTTGTGAATAGCTATCTGACCCACTGGCTCACTTCAACCCTTTTTTCTCAAACTTCATCTGATCTTGATCTGATCTCAATCCATGTCAGTGAATCCTGCTCCAGGAATTACCAAACACAGGGTAAATGTCAATGGAAAAGCCCCCCTATGGATTACTCAAAGACAATTCTTCTGAGCAGAGTTCTATATTTTAAAATCAAATCTTACTGAAGAATTTTCCATGTATCTACATGGAGGGACAGTGAATGTACGATTCTCGGAGATTGGCTAAATGTAAACAAAAACTAATGATGAGGTTGTTGCAAGTGAATACAAAATAGACTGGTACCCACAAAAAATAAGGTAGCACAGGATAAATTTCAACTGCACCATGTTTATCAAGATAACCTGGTTCAGACTGCTTTGAAGTGGATAACAACTTCTAAATTATTTTTGTCTAAAATAAGCAATTAATTGGTAATGGTAGGCTGTGTTCATGCTTTTACCTTATTCATATTTAAATTGTCTTATTTTTTATTTTTTTTGGTTGTATGTTTAGTATTGATTGATTTTTTGTAAAAGTCTACAATAACTTCAAATCAAAGCCCCCTCTGTATATTAATAGTGGTTTGCATGTGACCATTGTGTCAGTGTAACAGCCTGACATGTGACAGGTTAATACTCACCACTGCCTGTGTATTGCTGAGGGTCAGTGAGGCAGTCTTTCGCCGCCGTGTAATTAAGTTACTGGTCTCCTGCACTTTGTCTATAAGCTGTTTTATCACCTTACTGTAGTTGGGAACTGTACACTTCTTCACAAAGCCCTTCATCTGCAGTGGGGGAAACAAATAGTGGAAACAAAAACTGTATTGTATTGTGTATTTATATTCAGCGCAATATCTCCAAACCACTATTTGACTCATCCCAACTGTACAAAGTACAGCCCAACTCTCAAGTCCCTAAAAACATTCAGAGAATTCACGAATTCCCTGATTACACAAATTCACTGTAACATATAAGAGTTTGATTAAACTTATTATAGGAATAAATGACATATTCGAGTGCTTTATGGCAGTTTTCAACTATCAATCGGCTGAATATTAAAGCCGTGAAACCTGAATTTGTCTTTTATTCCTATTCTAAAATGGTTACATTGATATCTTGTTCAAAATAAGGGGTAAATCTTACGCAAAAATCAAAACAAATCCAATGCCATGTTGGCTGTTCCATTAACTAAACATGCATAGTTATTGATGTGCACACAGCCTTTTGGTTAAAATATTGTTAGGAAAGCCCCCACAGAATTTTGTGATTTCATAAATATTAATGAGTAGTCGATCTTTAAATGAAATATTGATAAAAAATCCCCACTGAATTATTTGACTTCACATTTGCTGCATATAATTTACATTTTATTTTACTGCGAGTTATCTACATTTGTACGCAAAGTGACGATGGACGCAGAATTCAACAGCGCTGTTTTATTTACCGTACTATATTCACGATTCCAGCATTGCACAAAAGACGTGTCCAAGGTCACTGCGCAGTGTACCATTTTAGAATGAGCAGGAAGTTATAATTTGGGCAGAGTGGAACTAAGGTCAAACAATCACAGATATCTCTAGCACTTGGTTTCATTTATTTAGAGATTCCACTTACATTTACATATATCAAAGTCACGTTCACGTTACGTCCGTTCCACAGCCAAGGTCATATTGGGACAGGGCCTCAGCACTGCCACTTGTGGGACTCGAACACACAGAGGTGACAGCCTATGATTAGATGCCAAACTTACCAACAACTAGGCCGCCGAGGTTCTTTATATTTACATAAATACAACAATTTCTAACATTGAAACTTAAAGCTAAATGTATTCTTCTTAGATTGGTTCCACTCTGCAAAGTCTATTGTGTTTGGATAATGTAAGTATTTTTACAGTATTTAACCTGTATAACACACAGAGTATTTACCTGTACAGGTAACAGTATCTACCTATGTTATACACAGAATATACCTGTGCATCAGAGAGTATTTACCTGTATAACACATAAGGTTTACCAAAATAAGTGACAGTAACATAACATACACAACTGTTCATGTGACAATATTTACCTCTATAACATAGTGTTTACCTGTACAGGTAGTACTATTTACCTGTATAATACCTAGTTTTATCTTACACAAGAGTATTTACCCATTGGACACAAATTACTTATATGTACTGGTGTGTATGTACTGGTATTTACCTGTATAAAACATACTATTTACTTGTATGATACATAGTATTTGCCTGTACAGGTGACAGTAATTACCTGTATAATACATAGGATTTACCTGTACAGAGGACAGTATGTACTTCTAAGATGTTTGGTATTTACCTGAAGAGAATACAGTATTTACCTGTATAACAGAAGGAAGAGCCAGCTCTGGGAATCCCACACAGTGTGAATTGACTGTAAAACCCTCCAGTAACAGCTCATACACCTGGTCTATGACACCATCCTGAAAAGTCCATGTCAAAGTCAAATGTGGTTTTTACTTTCAGTTGAATAGTCAAGGGTCATATTGGGACAGGCCCTCACCATTTGCCACCTGTGTGAGTCTAACCCACACAGATATGACAGCCTGTGATTAGATACCAAACTCGCAAACCATTAGGCATCTCAGAACTTCCCAAAAAAGTGAAAGCAAATGTGAAAGTATACTATGAGTATTGTTGATTAAATAAACATCTGTTTCAAATTAAAGTCCTATGCAGAAGATGCATTGAAAATAATTTTACATGTCACAGTTTCAAAATGTATTGAGACTTCAAGACATTTAACCAGTGATTTCATCTTTAAAATACCCACTGTACACTTATTAGTGGTCAGACTGTTTATAGAAATTAAAATCGGTTACCAGGGGCTTTGAAACAAACGAAATCCGGTATTTCGTATGCGTGTTAGTGTGCAGTAAAATTATTCCCACGGCGTACATGAGGCAGAACTTGTAACTGGAAATGGCTTTCGCGAGAAATTATTTAGTATGTAAACATGATTTTTGCTCAATATTAAGTAAAAATGTGACATATTTCACAATATATGTATATTTTTTGTCGTTTTGATGAAGTATCAGCCATTAGGTGGCCTAAAATGATGACGTTTTCAATTACCGGTTCCCAAATATTCTTTGCAAATTTCGTTATTTTTGCCAGAAACGAACAAAAAACCGCATAACGGTTTATCGTTCACAACACTAATACTTATCTAGTTTTTTTGTACCTAATGACACAAATTTTATAGCTATTCCTTTTAATAGCTATAAAATTTTGATAAGATCAAATTGGGTAATATTTTAAACTCATTCAAAAAGCAATGTTTCACTTTGTGTGTAAAATCTACATAACCTGACATTAGACATATGTGGTTTCTCTTTTCTCTATTTCTAAATTCATCAGAAAGAATGTAAGCATATGACAACAGTTAAAAGCCAAGGCTATCTTGGAAAATATGACCAAAATGTGGTCTAGCAAGATTTAAATAGTGAAGCTCTCATTGAAGGACAACTTGTGACCAAAAACTCTATAACAAGAGGGTCAAAGATGCCCCAAAAGGCGGGTTGCGCAGGCAGCAATAAGGTTAGCAACTGCTGTAATTACATTTAGAAACAAGGAAAGAAATGTTAGGTCACCCCGTTAAGGTGAATGTGTTAGACGTGCTAAGAAATGTAAAACTTGTAATCTAGGTTACATAATTGTATCTATGCTATAAACGGACAAAGGAAAGGACAGAATTACACCAATTTCGAAAGGAACTTAGCTATGATGGTGATGTATCTCCCTGTCAAGTTTGAATTCGATTGGACAAAGCATTTTCGAGTTAGAGTCCGGAAACGGAAATGTTGACGGACAAACTGACAAATGAACGGATGGAATTACACCAATTTCGAAAGGAACCTAGCTATGATGGTGATCTATCTCCCTGTCAAGTTTGAATTCGATTGGACAAACCGTTTTTGAGTTAGAGTCCGGAAACTGAAATTTTTGACGAACAAACGGACAAACGAACAGACAGAACTACACCAATTTTGAAAGGAACCTAGCTGTGATGGTGACCTATCTCCCTGTCAAGTTTGAATTCGATTGGACACAACGTTTTCAAGTTAGAGTCTGGAAACAGAAATGTTAAAGGACAAATGGACAAAAAACGGACAAACGAACAGACATAATTACACCAATTTCGAAAGGAACCTAGCTATGATGGTTATCTATGTCCCTGTCAAGTTTGAATTCGATTGGATACAGCGTTTTTGAGTTAGAGTCCGGAAACAAAAATTTTGACGGACAGACAAATGGAAAAAAAATGGACAAACAAAATGACAGAATTACACCAATTTCGAAAGGAACCTAGCTGTGATGGTGATCTATCTCCCTGTCAAGTTTGAATTCGATTGGACAAACCGTTTTCGAGTTAGAGTCCGGAAACAGAAATTTTGATGGACAGACAAACGGACAAAAAACACATCAATATAATACACATCACCGACACATCAATCTAATAGGCCGGTTGGTTACACGCAACCCGCCTAAAAACCAGTTTATTTTACAGGAAGTGAGAACACACAGAAATAGTGCTTTACCCAATTACAACCAACTGGCACATAATGCAAAATGCAAATGCCCAAATATGGACAGGAGAGGGCAGAATATTGCTTTTAATTATAATTATAGTTAGATGTTCATGCTTTTATCCAAGTGTAAGAAACAATACGCTTGAGGCCCACTAATTGGATGCACGAAAGCGAGGCTGAATAAGGATCAATCTCATTTGACTCACAGTTCATCCCTCCCTCTGGTAATAGTTGCACTATTTTACACAAATTTTGTAAATATTTCTTTTATGCTTGTATTTTCAGTCTCACCTTGAAAGCCTTCTCAGCTAGCTGAGTCTTGGATAACTTCAGAATGCAGGCAAAGTTGAACGGCTTCAAACTGGTGCTCGTGTACTTTTTATTGAAATCCGTAGTACGTAAAATCTTAACATAGAAACGTGAATACATATGAGTCAATATATGCCAGTTATTCAGTGCACACCGTTCACGTTACTTAGTGCAACAAGTAAGTTACTACACTCAAATCAAAACAGCCAATAACACATTGTACAAGATATTTCAACCAATCATTATTGCCAATTCATTAATTTTGGCTGATTTTGGGAATACATTAAATCTTAATACAGTAAATTTAGCATAAATTTATTTTGAAATAAAAACAAATGAGGAAAGATACATTTGGGAGAGATAAAGTGAGATAATAAAATCAACTATTTGGATAACAACTGATCTATTGTTTTACTGAATTTTCTGTAATTTCTTATGGATATTTGACAAGATTACCTCAGTAAGAAATGGCAGGGTGGGGATGTAGGTGTTGGTAGAATCTGACAACATGTTGAGAGCTCGCACACAGTGAAAACGTAGCGGGTAGTAGCGGGGAGTGGACACCAGCCTACACCATAAAATATACACGTAGATTAAATACAGGGCTTGTTGAAACAGTAGCATTCAATAAGTTTGTCTCTTCTGCTCAAACACTGACAAGGACTAAACACAATGAAAACAACTGACTGTAGTTATATTGTATTTTTTCTGAAAATTTATAAAAAAAAAATTACATCTGTTTCATATAAACACATGGTGCAAAACACCTTAAATTTAATTTAATTAACATCTGGTTTTCTAGTGTTCAAAAGTATCTTGTGCTTAATATGTTGTGAAAACTATGGTCCACTTTATGTTCTTACTTGATGGTTCCAATGATGACCTGCGTCAGTGGGTATATCAGTGGCTCTAGAGTCTCATTGGGGTAGACCTGACTGAGTAACCTGACCCACAGGTGCAGTGAATGTACATACTGCCAGTTATATACTGCCTGTATAGTCTCCTACAAAAACATAGCATGCAGATATATATCAAATATATATACATACACGTATATAATAAAAGTATACCACACAACAATCAAATACAAACTTCCCCACAAAAATGCAATGGGGGATGTTATAAGAATGGACATTAGGGTTGTATATTACTTTAGTAATTTGCAAAAACATGAGAATATGTGAAATATTTCAGTTTTAACATAACTTTAAATATGTTCCTAATATTGGTCGGATCACAACAGGCAAATAATGGAAACCGACACTATAGAACACTGAAATACAGAAAATAAAAAAAAAATTAAACAAAAACAGACTGTATCCACTTTGCACTTTCTTCTGAACATCAATGAATCGGATTCGATAAAATAGCAGAAATTCACTGCTACATAAAAGACAAAGATGTCAAGTATAAAGGAACGCCAAATTCTACACTTGTAACTATTTCCAGTGAAGTAAAACCACTTTGTCCAAGCCATAAGGATAAGAAAGTAGGTCAGATGTATAGCTGTACCTTTTTCTTGACAGTGATGGCATTTCTCAGATGAATGGCAAGCTGACGTATGTAGATGAAGGCAAACTGGTACGCTAGAGTGACGTCTAGTACAAACACTTCCACCAGGGAGCGCTGCATGAAGTTAATCATCGGTAGAGTGGTGGGAGACGTAAACTTACAGTTCTGTACATATGCCATGTACATGTGCTGAAAATAGACATAACAGTGTGCGTCTAGTTCTTGCTTCTGCCAAGGGGGTTTTGTTTTTGGTAGTGTACGTTCGTTTGTTTATTTGCAAAATAACTCAAAAAGATACAGGTGGATGAATTTTGATGACATTTTCAGAAAATGTCGGCACTTGTACAAGGAACGGATGATCTGATTTTTTTGTGGTGATCTGGATCAATATTGGGATCTAGCAAGTACATGTACTAGAAACCTGTATACTAGCTGAAATAGGTAAAATTGACAATATTCTTAAGTTCCTGATATAGAAACATTGGCTGATAATTATTACAAAAACTTCACACTTAAAGCAAAAAGTGCGCACAATGAATGAAACATAAAATACACACTACGTTTGTTACTTACTTAGAGCCAAGCCTGCCACTATGAGCAGGAGACAACACTCAGGCTGATTTGTAGGGATGGGTTGGTATCAAAAATGTGTACATCGGGAGGTCGCCAATGCAAAACCGTACCGATTCTGGGACTCCGCGTTTTAGTCCACCCCAAACAAACATGGACATTTCCTCTTAACAACATCGCAATTAAAGTCCCCAAATGGACAAAATATGAGAGAAACCTGTATAATTTCTTCAGATTTCTTGTTTGTTCACAATATTTTAAGTTTTCCTTCCATTTTATGTGTTGTCAAGCGAAATTTAGGTTATAAATTCTCGTAACCAAAACATGGCAGTTCTGCTCAACGTGTATAAAAGTCTGCAAATGGACGAAAATATGGGGATAAAAGCTTATAATTTCTTCAGATTTTGGGTATGTTTCTAATATTTTAACTATTCCTTCCATTATATATGTTGGCAAGTGAAGTGGCGGTTGTAAAATCTCATCACGGTATTTCAGTAAAATGCTCTCGATACCGAGATACCGGACCCACCGACCCATCCCTACTGATTTGTAGTGTGCACATTTGGAGGACTTATACAGCTGAACCTGTTAACCAGAACTCTAATTAGCAAACTTGCTTTTTCTCCACTGAAAGTTAGCTTATTCAATGTAAAACTCGAGAATCCAAATAGATATATATATACCTTATCTTGACTACATATAGCTTACCTTGATAACAAAGATGTAAGTTTAGCTGATTTTTGTACAGGTGTAACTGCAGCTTACCTTGATGAAACAGTTGTGACTAGGGCTGTGAACGGTTACTCAAGCCTTGATAGACGAGTCGATCTTTGCTAGGACTCGAGTCCATTTTCACTACTCGGTTACTCGCAAGGTATTGTATTATTGCCTACATAATGTTTTTTTGTGTAAATTATGCTAAATTTCAGCACTTCCGTCACATGATATCAATTAAAGTTGAGGCGTTCACTTAAAAACTTATAAGTTACTCCATATTCCATAATATCTGGTTAAGTAGAAGACGTTTTTCTTCCAAAGTTTCATTACCGGAATCGACTTCTTGTTTACAGAAGACTTCTAATGGTAGGTACTAAATCTCGCGGTTACTCGAATTCGGGCCGGTTGTCAGAGGGCGAGTACTCGGGAGCTGTTTTTTAGCATTCGTCCCAGCCCTAGTTGACTGCAGTTTACCTTGATGTCATATGAAACCTTGGTAACACAGGTGTAACTGCATCATTGCCTGACAATATGCATTAACTGCAACTTACCTTGATGATACAGGTGCCAATTTTGCTTACCTAAATGAAACAGGTGTAATTATGGTGTAATTTGATTTTAAAGGTGTAATTGCAGCTTACCTTGATGACAAACTCTAGTTGTGAGTTCTGGCACAGTCGGGTGAGTCTACTAATTGAGAGGAAGGCAAGAACACGACTTGTTTCCTCGCCACTACTCCACACAGCGATCACACGCTAAAATAGAAAGCCAAGGTAAAGTCAGATTGACATAATCTTCACAAACACACAGTAGTTTCAATTGCCAAAGAATTTCTGAAACAGTCAGATAAACACACTGGGTTCAATTCTTAATAAATATGACAAGACAGATCTGCAGTGATTTATTTGGATGTTCACGTAGTGCTAAAGGTTATCACAGACTACAACAGGAAGCTCACTCGTACATTACTGTATATTTCTAAAATAATTTACGAGCAGCTGAAAATTTAGCTGGAAGGATATTTCAACAAAAAAAATTCTCCAAGTTAAAGAAATTCTCCAAATTAATTTAATTCTCATAACAAGCAATCAGTGCCCGTGAACGGGCTGAAAATTTAGCTGGAAGGATATTTCGACAAAAAAAAATTCTCCAAGTTAAAGAAATTCTCCAAATTAATTTAATTCTCATAACAAGCAATCAGTGCCCGTGAACGGGCTCTGTGTCAGCTGACTGTGTGTTTTGAGTTTCAGAGTAGAAGTGACAGAAGAAAAGGACACAAAGTTGTGCCCTGCAAATGGTATTCAGAAGGAAAGTAACAAAGTTACTGTTTAGGTGTAAAAAGTAGGTTAAAACATATTTAAAGAAAATACTGCAAATGCAACAGTTTTTGAGTTACAACTGATTTACTCAACATGGAGAATGTCAAAGTAGCTTTTGCTCAGCTATGGAATCAGTTAAAGGGCTGCAATTTTAAAATGGTATAGCTCAGGCAAAAGTAGGTAAATAACATATTTAAAGAAATGTTGTACATGAAATAGTTTTCAAGTTACAACTAATTTACTCAACAGTGAGAACTTGAAAGTAGCTATTACTCAACTATGCAAGAAGCTACAGGTCTGCAATTTTACTATTTTATAGCTGACCAAAAATACATTCACAACTTATTTAAACAAAATACTCTACATGCAATAGTTTTCAAGTTACAACCGAATAACTGAACAGTAAAAATCTAAAAGTAGCTATTGCTCAGCTATGCTATGAGCTACAGGTCTACAATTACACTATGTTATAGCTGACCCACAAGTATGTGAACAACATATTTAAACAAAATACTCTAAATGCAAAAGTTTCCCAGTTACATCTGATTTACTCAACAGAGAGAACCTGAGAATAGCTATTAAATAGCTGTACCATGAGCTACTCGTCTGCAATTTTACAATCTTATAGCTAATTCAAAAGTCGATGACTAAGATATTTAAACAAAATTCTCTAATTGCAATAGTTTTCAAGTTACAAATTATTTTACTCATTATGGAAGGTACGGAAAGTTAGAAAGTAGCCATTACTCACTTAGCTATTGGGATAGACCCCCAAGTTACTCACCATGTTGTAGCTATTAAAAAAGTAGCTGAATAACATATTTAACAAAATGCTCTAAATGCAATACTTTTCAAGTTATAAGTGATTTAGTCCATGATTTCATGAATTTTAATGCATTAAAAATTATTTTAAAAATTCATAAAAAAATAACTAAGAAAGATCCAGGCCTGAGACTCACGCAAGGGAATCTACTTGTGGTCTAGTACATATAGCAAGATAAGACAGAAATCCCTGTAATAGTCAATGAGAAAATTGGGATTAAGTGTTGAAATTTTCACACTTTGGGTGGGGGGTACCTCACTTGTAATGGCTCTGGGGAACAGACGAACGAACAGATTTGCATGCCTTGAACAAGGTAGATAAGGTATCTTTTAAAATTAACAGCATGTCTCTGGGTCTTGTAGTTTTGAAGGCGAAGTTGTTCACGCAGACACGTACACAGACGCCACAGAGTGATGCCATAATGTTAGCTGACTGATAAGTCAGCTGACATAAAAATACAAATTTAAGATTTTACCATAATTAAACTTTCACTGTCAAACTCATTGGCTAAAATTGCAATATTAATACCCAGAGTAAATTGTCACTTACACAAAAAGACCCAGTAATTAACTAGATTGGGCCAACTCGGCGCCAACATATCCCCAGACAGGTCATCACTCACGCCACAGGTTTTGATCGGGAATTTTTTAAAACATAATTACCCATTATTATATGAACTTCAGCACATCAATCTACTCTGTTTATATCTTCCAAGGAAGATGGTGTATCCCCAGACGCCGAATACATAACTCAAATTATATTTTCAATCTTCCTGCAATGATAACTCTAAACCTATTTTCAAAGTATTTAAATGATTGATGATTGAATGTCCATTCTAAAATAATAATCCCAAAAGAGCATATCTGTTTCTATATTTGTTGACAAATAAAATATTATTTTTAACTCAACTCATCATACTTTTCAATCTTCCTTCAAAGTATTTAAATGATTGATGATTCAATGTCCATTCTAAAATTCATAATCCCAAAAGCGCATATCTGTTTCTATATTTGTTCACAAATAAAATATTATTTAAAAAAAAATTATTTATATTATTATTTTATTATATTATTTTTAGAATTTGCAAATTGTTTTCAGTTATTCATTTCCTCTATACCTATATATTATGTGGTCCATATATATGCAACCTAAATATGTGACACAATCTCAGTTCTGACTCCCCTTTGTGTTATATGTAATGAAGCCCACCACCTCCCACCCCCACCCCTCTCCCCTTCTCCACACCTCTCTCACTATTACACAAGATCTGCAACCCCATTGAGTTCTTTGTTTCTCATCTGATATCATTAAATACCTTTGTTTATTTAGTGTCACTCAATATAGCTGGAGGTCCCAGAGGTGGGTGGGGGGAATCCGGGTGGGGGATGCATAAATGGTAAACAAACAATCTATATAAAAGGGGTACTCAAATACAAAAAGAATTGAGAATTTTAAGTATGTGATTATCAACTAAAATGAGTTCATAACTGTAGGAGCTGTGTCAAAATTAACTGAGGCAAGTTGAATAAAACTGGGCTAGTTGAGGGTTAAAAATCCCCTACTTTTACTACATAAGGATATAATTTCATTAATATTGGGACTTAAAGCTCACTTAAAGTGTCCATTTTGTCTACTTGAATATGTTTAACCAGTTTCATTTTAAAAAGTTAAAAACTCAACAAGCAGAGGTATAACACACAAAAATAAGTTCTTAAAAGACTAAGATAGACATAACATTATTAATATTCAAAATTTAAATAGACAGGCATTTCCTTTTAAAAATTCAAAGATTTCAGCTCTATAACCCACATAGTTTGACAGTTACTGGGCTTTAAAGTGGCATAATGTCCATAAATTGGGTTTCTGTGGGCATTTTACAATTGTTAAAGAGACCTTAGTAATTAAACAACAGATCTGAAACTTTTTGGGGGACATACATAACAAACAAAAATTATATATAATACAGTTTAAGACTTGTCACACTAAGCATTTCCAAATAACAGGGCAAAATACGGAAAAAATGTCCAAAAAGGCACTTGGGCGAGTGTCTATGGCCCTCATACACAGGTTAAATGTCTACTAAAAACCTTGATTTTCGGCATATGTAAAAAGGACATAATAATGCATTCCCAGATGGGATTTCAGCTCCATCAATCACATAGTTTAACAGTCACAGGGCTTAAAGGTGGTTAAAAAGTCCAAATATTGGGTCTCTGTGGGCCTTTTAGAGATCTCGATGTGGCTTTCAAATTAAAGCTTCAGACTTAAAATTTGTTACATACTAAGATTACACATAGAATATGTATCTAATAAAGTTTGAAACTTCTCAGACTTACCATTTCCAAGTTACAGAGCAAAATATGTGAAAAATGTCTTAAAAGGGTCACTCAGGTGGGTGTTTAAGGTCCTCATACACAGGTTAAATGTCTACTTGAAGCCTTGATTTTTGGCACATGTAAAAAGAACATAATAATGTATTCCCAGATGAGATTTCAGCTCTATCAGTCACATAGTTTAACAGTCACAGGCCTTAAAATTGGCAAAAAGTCCAAATACTGGGTCTTTATGGGGCCTTCTAGAGACCTAAATGTGGCCTTCAAATTAAAGCCTCAGACTTAAAATTTGTCACATACTAAGATTACACATAGAATATGCATCTAATACAGTTTGAAACTTCTTAGACTTACCATTTCCAAGTTACAGGGCAAAATATGTGAAAAATGTCTAAAAATGGTCACTCGGGTGGGGATTTATGGTCCTCATACACAGGTTAAATGTCTTCTTAAAGCCTTAATTTTTGGCACATATATAAATAACATACTAATATCTTCCCAGATAGGATTTGAGCTCTATCAGTCACATAGTTTGACAGTCACAGGGCTTAAAAGTAGCAAAAAGTCCAAATATTGGGTCTTTGGGAGCCTTTTAGAGACCTCAATTTGACCTTCAAAATTAAAGCTTCAGACTTAAAATCTGTTACATACTAAGATTACACACAGAATATATATCTAATACAGTTTGAAACTTCTCAGACTTACCATTTCCAAGTTACAGGGAAAAAGATGTGAAAAATGTCTTATAAGGGTCACTCGGGTGGGTGTTTATGGTCCTGATACACAGGTTAACTGTCTATTAAAGGCCTAAATGTTGGGGCACATATAAGAAAACACATAGATATATTCCCAGATGATATTTAACTTAGATGAGAGACATAGTTTGAAAGCTACAGTGCTTGAAAGTGGCAAAAAGTGCATAAATTGGGTCTCTGTGGGCACTTTTGAGACCTTAAGTCGACCCCTTTGGGTAAACCTACAGCCCTAAAATTTTCTACAGACAAGGATTACATATCAAAGTTATACCTAGCGCAGTTTGAGACTCATCAGAATTACCACTTCCAAATTATAGGGCAAAATATGTGAAAAGTATAGCAAAAAATCCCCAAGTGGGGGTATTTATGGGCCTCAAACACAATTTTCTCCTCAACTTAAAGTCGTGATTTTCAGCACATGTACTAAGAACATATTAATGTGTTGTCAGGTAAAATTTCAGCCAGCTGAGCATCATAGTTTGTGACCTACAGGGCTCTAAGTGGCCAAAAGTGCAATTTCTGACCTTAAGGTGGCCATAAGTTCTTTTTTACTGGGAGTTTAAGGTCACCTTAAAATAGGGATCTTCCTTTGGGCACCCTTAACATGTGTACCAAGTTTGAAAAAAAAATATTAATTTGTTTTTGAGTTATCGCGTCCACAAGGAAATTTCTACGGCGGCGGCGGCGGCGGCGGCGGCGCGACGGACCTGAATCCAATATATCCCCGACTTTCGTCTGGGGATATAATTATGTTCCCACCCTAAAAGATCACAGGGATCCATTAAAGTGACCAAAGTACTATAAATCCTAATCAAGAAGCTTTTGATGTTGAGTTTCTTGGTTTAGCACAGTTTCAACCTCAGCACTCCTCACTTCATCAGTATACTGCCAAATAAGACTGCCACTTGTAGAGTAGCTTATTTCATAAAAAAATCAGATAGCTTTGTTAGGTTTTAGTTGTACATCTATATTTTAACATTTGCAATTTAGCATGTGTCAACAAAATTCTAGCTGTTCTTTAATTAACCCAAAAAGAGAGGCAGAATGTCTAAGGTTTACAACAGTCCACTCACCTTCAGTGCCTGCTTGGTGAGTTTGGGAAAACAGGCAACGTACGGGGTCAGCTGGTGCACATGCTTCAGCATCACATTCAGGATGGCTGGCTCAGCAATATCAGAAACAAACTGCGATAAAAGGACAGACACATAGAAATATAAATCAAACCAACACAAACAATACACTTGAAAGGTATTCACTGCCTATATCATTGGATAAAATAACCGTTCCCAACAGAAATACTAATATTTTTATTTTAATTGGATTCTGACTACCGGAAGGAAATTATATGAGTAACTTTTAAACCAAAAGTTTGTATTAAAACTAAAACTTTCCCCAATAAACCAAAAAAAGATAGCTTAAGAATTAAAACATTCAATTTATGTGTCTGGTCAACGGTTTCACACATAATTTGAAATGTTTTATTGAAATATAAAAATTAACTTAATTTTTGTATTTTACAAGGGGGCCTATTGTCCTAGTGGGTAGTACATTCACCTCCCACTAACCAGTTTTCAGTACAGAGTGTGGAGTACCTAGTACGCATTGCCTTCATTCATTCCCTAAGATACATGCTGTGATATGTATACAATATGTTAAAGGCCATGTTAAACCCAAATTAATGTAATCAGTTGAATGATATCCTGGTTGATGTTCAAAATCCAATACTTTACCACCGTTTTATTTTGACTCAAGTCAGATTGTTGTTTGGAAGATATCCCAGTTTTAATATTTTCTGCCAAATAAACACTTTCTAAAATTTGCATTAATTTGCCAACTTTATTGATTATTTCATTTACCTCTTTAAAATTTCTGATATTTTATGTCGGGGTGTTGCGGTAGTACCGGTATCGTCTGTACGGTAAATAAATTATTGCAAACCGTCATAAAGTTCAGCTTCCGGTTTTCCGCTTATACTTCAATGTAAAGAAACTTTTCTAACCTTACATACAAAATAAGTGTCATAATCCACTTTTATTTGCTATTTACTGTAATATCACAGCCATAATGAGTGATAATTTGGAGTAACCATATATTTCGTCATTTAGCCAATCAGAATCGAGGAAACATCTGTGTCATGTTAGAATTCCTGTTTTACAGTATGGAAACTATTTGGTTCTCATGTTTTGTTAAATAAGAGACGGTTAACCGGTAACCGACCGGGAAGTGAAAGACGGGAAACCGGAAGGAAAAAATTGCTACCGCAACACCCCTAGTTTTATGAAGTCTTCGTTTCATGACATTAAGCCACTGTTTATACCTACTAAATACAACATAGTACCTGTTGGCAAGTTTGCTCTTTTTGACTTGGAATTAAATTTTTAACTTTTCAGTCGATTAACCTGAAAGACATCAGTGAGGTACGACTTCACATCCATCTTGACTTTTTTCCATTTTGAGCTGCTAGATGGCAGCACTGGTTTCTGTGAATCCTTTTTTTGAGGTAAGTTCAACACTCTGGTCAGCATTGGTAGCATATCGGTGATGCATAGTCTCACAATGGCATTGAAAACTGAAACCAGAAAACAGAGGTTTTACACAGTAATGTAAGATTTTACCTCAAATATTTTCTAGACATCTTATTAGCACAGCTTTAATATTTTCATCATAATTTGTGACTCTAAAGGTGACCTGAACTAGACCAAGGACGCATCTGTGGCCAGAAGCAAAATGTATCCACCGGCAAAGTAGCTATTACTCAGCTATGCCACGAGCTAGAGGTCTGAAACTTTACTATGTTATAGCTGACCCAAAACTAGGTGAATAACATATTTGCACAAAATTCTCCAAAAAAAAAATGCAATAGTTTTCAAGTTACAAGTGATTTTACTCATGATGGAAGTTAGTGAAAAGTCCAAAAGTAGCTATTACTCACTTAGCTATTGAGATAGACACCCAAGTTACTAACCATGTTGTAGCTATGGAAAAAGTAGCTGAATAACATATTTTAACAAAATGCTCAAAATGCAATACTTTTCAAGTTATAAATGATTTAGTGTTGGGTAAGAACTTCAAAGTAGCTATTACTCAGCTATGCAATGTCAAGTTCAAGGGGATATGTTTTGATTATTTGTTATTCTTTTCAGACTGATACCCACTGGGCAGTGATCTCTCTACTTCTGGCACTGTCAGACTCCCCTACAAGTGTGATCTACAAAGAAAGGCAGAAAAAGCCAAAGAAAGGTGTGAGCTTCAAAGACTCACAAAATTCTCTAAATGCAATAGTTTTCAAGTTACAAGTGATTTTACTCATGATGGAAGTTAGTGAAAAGTCCAAAAGTAGCTATTACTCACTTAGCTATTGAGATAGACACCCAAGTTACTCAGCATTTTGTAGCTATGGAAAAAGTAGCTGAATAACATATTTTAATTTAATGCATTAAAAATTATATAAAAAATTCATAAAAAAACTTTAGCATGTGAAAGCTCTCCAAAATGTAGGTGAATGAGTTATTTGAGAAATACTGGCTATCTGCAATACTTTTAGAGATAATAGGCATTTACTCATTTTGAGTAGGTGAGTAAGTAAAGGATCTGAAAATTCACTAATTGAAAACTCTCCAAAATGTATATGAATGAGTTATTTGAGAAAAATTGGCTATCAGCAATACTTTTAGAGATAATTCACATTTACTCATTTTGAGTAGGTGAGTAATTACCTACGGGTCCGGAACTTCACCATGTGAAAGCTCTCCCAAAAGTAGATGAATGAGTTGAGAAAAATTGGCTATCCGCAATACTTTTAGAGATAATTAGCATTTACTCATTTTGAGTAGGTAAATAATTAGCTATGGGTCTGAAACTTCACCAAGTAAAAGCTCTCCCAAAAGTAGGTGAATGAGTTATTTGAGAAAAATTGGCTATCTGCAATACTTTTAGAGATAATTCGCATTTACTCATTTTGAGTAGCTGAGTAATTAGCTACGGGTCTGAAACTTCACCATGTGAAAGCTCTCCCAAAAGTAGATGAATGAGTTATTAGAGAAAAATTGGCTATCCGCAATACTTTTAGAGATAATTCACATTTACTCATTTTGAGTAGGTGAGTAATTAACTATGGGTCTGAAACTTCACTAAGTAAAAGCTCTCCCAAAAGTAGGTGAATGAGTTATTTGAGAAAAATTGGCTATCTGCAATACTTTTAGAGATAATTCGCATTTACTCATTTTGAGTAGGTGAGTAATTATCTACGGGTCTGAAACTTCACCATGTGAAAGCTCTCCCAAAAGTAGATGAATGAGTTATTCTGACAGCGATAAGCCACCTGCCAAATATGAAAGAAATGTGGACTGTAGGTCGCTAACAAGCAATATTCCACATTTTAGACATTTTTGTCTACCACAGGCCTAATTTAGACATAAACCCTACAAAAAAGATAGGGTGGCGAGTCCTCTAGCATACCAAGCCACCTGCCAAATATGAAAGAAATGTGGAAAGAAATGTGGACTGTAGGTCGCTAACAAGCAGTATTCCACATTTTAGACATTTTTGTCTACCACAGGCCTAATTTAGACATAAAGCCTACCAAAGAGATAGGGTGGCGAGTCCTCTAGCATACCAAGCCACCTGCCAAATATGAAAGAAATGTGGACTGTAGGTCACTAACAAGCAGTATTCCACATTTTAGACATTTTTGTCTACCACAGGCCTAATTTAGACATAAAGCCTACCAAAAAGATAGGGTGGCGAGTTCTCTAGCATACCAAGCCACCTGCCAAATATGAAAGAAATCTGGAAAGAAATGTGGACTGTAGGTCGCTAACAAGAAATCTCCATGGACGTGGACGACGACGATGATTCCATAGTATCCCCGCTTTGCGCCAGGGATACAATAAGCAGTCAACTGCACTATGCTCAATTCTTTTGACTGAGAAAATAAAGCCCACCAACTTTGGAAACAGTTTTCAAGGCACAAAGAATTGCATATAACACTGACAAGATCTCCCCCTGTCTTTAAGCAGGACTGGCAGAACTCAGCTGTTAACAAATCTGGTATTTAATCACTTGCCTCTTACCTTTGAGACCATAGGTTCAAACTCAGTTGACGGCAACCAATTTGATATGCTAAGAACCTGCCCTGATACAACATTAGCCACAGAAAGGATGTGAAACCTCAACTTCAACATGACTTGGCATATAAGTTTGCAAAGGGATTACAAAATTGTGATAAAAGATAAAAGGTTATAAATTCTACAAGTTTATTGTCCATTCCTATGTTTAAGTAACATTTGGTATATTTTAGAAAGCCTGTAACAGGGTACGTGAGGCACTTGCATGAAGAACAGTTTTTATAACATGAAGCAGTCTTGTGTTAACTGACAAAGTAATAAAGTAAATATCTGAACAAATTAAAATGAGTTCACAACAAAAGAAGATCAGACAGGAGAAACAATGAAAAAACGACAGGCAAAAGTTGGGACTTGCTAGAGAATGATGCAACAGACTGAGCAAGTTGGAGACAGCTTGTCAATGGCCTATGATCCCACATGGAGCAAAATAAGTAAGATACCAGAATTACAACAGTACCAAAATCTCGACAACATAAGTTCAAATAACCGAGCTTTTGGTGTTGATTCAGATAAGAGAAGTTGTTCTGCAAGTTCAGATAATACAGGTTCTGTGATACATACCTGTAGTGCCCTCCACTCTGTACTTTGAGAGGGTCTCTGTATTTTCACTCCCCGCCTCCAGCACCGCCGCCTTAAACGCACTGACAACCTGATGAAAGGCTTGCAGAGAATCTCTCTCCTAAAAAGGGCAGAAAAATACAGAACATGACCACATGTAACATAAACATACAACTACACTAAAAACACCCACAGCCAGATAATGGACCTGTGGAGATTTTCTCTGCTGAAAAACAGCAGCATGATAAAGGATATGGTTACTTGTAACAGGTATAAATATAAAAAATAAATATATTGATGTTTTTATATGACAAGGTAAAATGTGTTTGGAATTTACTTGAAAGTGTTAAAAATATTGGGTTTGTTTTGTTTGTTTGTTTGTCTGTTTTTTTGGGGGTTTTTTTCCAAAATCTTAATGCCTTTCTCGTGCAATTTTAAAATGAATGTAGTGAGAGAGCATTTAAAATACATTTAAATACATTTACATTTAAACCCATATTTCACCCATTTTCAGCCATTTTATATCCCAATCACAAAACAGGTGGTATAACCCGCAGTTATAGGTGTTGGGGGAAAGGCCCCTCTCCTTCAACTACTATTCGAGGTTGGTATGCGAACTACTGACACAGTGGCAACATGTCCAATACCTTACGCATCCTGCGGACATTTTAAAATGTTTTAACTTTCCGCCTCCGATTGCCTCACAATAAGCACACGCAGATGTAATTTTTAATACGGTAACTGAAGGTGTGGTGAACAGTGTATGTAAGGTTGCAACTCGGTCATGTTTCAGTGAATACAGTGACATCAGGTGAGAGAAGGTATTGGACACTTTACCACTGTGCCACAAGTTCACATACGAACCTCAGACAGTAGCTGAAGGACAGGGGCATTTCACCCAATGCATAAAACCACAGGTTATACCACATGTAGTATGATAGATTACACCAAATCTCGAAATATATGAGGCATCCTTGGAGATGGTTCAGAGTAAAACCTATAACCGCAGGAAGTACCACCTGTAACGTGATTGGGGTTTTAGGCTTTCATTAAAATTTCTTGATTAGATAGATACTGATGTTAAATTTCAGTCAGTGTAGAGTTAGTGAATTTGATTGGAAAAACATGTCACCTTTCTTATTGATTTATAAAGACAGAAGACTGTGTGGAGTTTTTTTTCTATTTAACACCACAAGCCACTTACATTGAGGGCCTTGGACCACTGGTTGACCATCTTGATAGTGACGCTGGTTTTGGCTGCTTTATTCTTAGACTTTTTCACTGTTTCTTCTGCTTCTGATTCTTCATCTTCACTGTCAGTAGCCACCTGAAGAGTAACTTATTGATTAACAGATGTACTAATACTTCACAGTGACACCTCTTTATTGATCAATAATACCACAAGCAAACTTTTACACATTAATATTACCAATATTGCATACTAAGAAATTCTGCCACCAAAATTAAATGTTTTCAAGAAATCAGTTAAAACCACTGACACACAGAGATAAGAGGGTCAAAGATGCCCCAAAAGGCGGGTTGCGCAGGCAGCAATAAGGTTAGCGACTGCTGTAATTACATTTAGAAATAAGGAAAGAAATGTTAGGTCACCCAGTTAAGGTGAATGTGTTAGACATGCTAAGAAATGTAAAACTTGTAATCTAGGTTACATAATTGTATCTATGGCTATAAATGGACAAACGAAAGGATGGAATTACATCAATTTCGAAAGCAACTTAGCTATGATGGTGATCTATCTCCCTGTCAAGTTTGAATTCGATTGGACAAAACATTTTCGAGTTAGAGTCCAGAAACGGAATGTTGACGGACAAACGAACACACAGAATTACACCAATTTCGAAAGGAACCTAGCTATGATGGTGATCTATCTCCCTGTCAAGTTTGAATTTGATTGGAAACAGCGTTTTCGAGTAAAGAGTCCGGAAGCAGAAATGTTGACGGACAGACAAATGGACAAAAAAACAGACAAACGGATGGACAGAATTACACCAATTTCGACAGGAACCTAGCTATGATGGTGATCTATCTCCCTGTCAAGTTTGAATTCGATTGGAAACAGCGTTTTCGAGTTAAGAGTCCGGAAACAGAAATGTTGACGGACAGACAAATGGACAAAAAACAGACAAACGGATGGACAGAATTACACCAATTTCGACAGGAACCTAGCTATGATGGTGATCTATCTCCCTGTTAAGTTTGAATTTGATTGGACAAACCGTTTTCGAGTTGGAGTCCGGAAACAGAAATGTTGACGGACACACAAACGGACAAAAAACAGAAAAACGAACACACAGAATTACACCAATTTCAAAAGGAACCTAGCTGTGATTGTGATCTAGCTCTGTCAAGTTTGAATTCGATTGGACAAAACATTTTCGAGTAAGAGTCCAGAAACGGAAATGTTGACGGACAAACGAACAGACAGAATTACACCAATTTCGAAAGGAACCTAGCTATGATGGTGATCTATCTCCCTGTCAAGTTTGAATTCGATCTGACAAATCGTTTTCAAGGTAAAGTCCGGAAAGGAAAAGGTGGACAGACAGATGGACGTCGGACACATCAATCTAATAGGTGGGTTGGTTACACGCAACCCGCCTAAAAATAACTTTGAATGCGGAAATCAGACAAAGTATCCAACTTGAACACAATTCTAAAATGATCTAAAAAAACAACACCCACACCTGGGGACCCTGTCTCAAGTATTACAGATACATTTTAAATTCATAGACCAGACCTCCAGCTTGGGTAGTTTTTGACTTGGTCCACTTTCATCCTCAGAATCATCATCCTCTGAATCTGAAAAGATGATAACTTATAGCAAATTTTTCATCAAGAATGTTAAGATTGCTAACTCAGAAAACAGCTTCCAGTTTTTTAATAACCAATGACTATTATCTGTAATAACAGGTTTCAGAAAATTTTCTCATGTTATGACAAACCAAACACATAAAATATTATATACGAACATTTAAAACTATTTGTTTCTATTAAATACTGTCAATATATTAAACAATATGTTTGCCAGTCTATACAGTGAAAGTTTACAATGTGTTATAAATCACAAGATAGAAATTAAATGGATGCCTGAGGTATATAAAATGGTTTCCTTTAATACCCTTTGACCTGTAAACCTGAAGGTCTCATCAGAAGCTGATTTGAAAACACTTCTACCATTTAAAATGTACACCAAAAATGGTTGTATACTGTTTAGTACACCTTCCTATAACTTTTCTGGTCAAATCCAGACATCTGATTGGTCTAGAGATGTATACATGTATACAGGAGGTATACGGGCGGATACAGGTGTTGGGCCTGTAGTACAGGCCCTGTATATCTCTGTATGCCAATGTTTCAATATATGCTGTATACAATGGAACTGCCACCTGCTGTATGTCAGTTTAAAAGGTTGTAACACTTATATTGTATGTACAGATGATTTAAAATTTACTAGTCATCTTACAGATTTGGGAAGCTTTGATTCTGACCTTGAAAAGGTCAATTGAGTTTTCTGGTCTGAGGTATATTGCCTTATATATATTTACTTGATGGAAATATTCCAATCAGATATTTTATGGGAGTACTGTCTGAAAGTTTGAGGTTCAGGTAAGATTGTGTAGCATGATGATTCATACAGAGTAAGTGCATTTATTTTACATACAAGTATGAGTTAACAAAGTTTATTAACAAAAAATGGTGTATTATTTTATATGTGCGTTACTGTGTCTTTCTGTGTCAATAAAAACAAAAATAACTGTTACTGGAAAACATTTAAATAATCAATTGACCACGGTGTTCAGGAATGGGCCAGTGTTTGTGATAAATAAATCACTAATCAATGACTGAAGGAGTTCATCAGCATCGGATAATATTTAATCATTATCTTGGAAGAGGTTTAGATCATTCTCTACGGAACAAAACTCCACTTTATCACTGTTATCCAGGCCTTCCTTAACTACACTGAAAGTAGTGATGGGAATCGCCTCCAAGTTGCATGGTCGATTAATCGTCCATTTTTCCGAGCGATGCTGGAGCCATAATCAATTCCATTGTTAGTTATATCATGAAACAAATTCCGGGATGAAGCGTAATGTTGATGCGGTAGGAATAACGGTGTTTCAACATTTAGAATCTACCAATAACGCTTACTCCCTGCATATATGGCGGCAGATATAAACAAACCCAAAATTCATGACAAATCTGTCAGTTTATTAAGGAAACAGCCTAAATTGCAAATTTAATAAGTAAATTAAATTTTTATAAGTTAATACCCTATCCAATGGACAATTGCTTTACCGGTCGGCGCGACCGGTCCCGCCAAACGCCAGAAAAAGACGTCCTGTATATAATACTGGTAGGACCGGTCAGCAGAGTGCATTCGCCAGGTGGCACATCGTACTTCCTCTTCCTGTCTAGACGTGACGTCATAGCATCTTTTTCGTGTCTAATCCTGGTAAGACCCCTAGTAAGCTGATAGCGGGGCCGGTTGGGTGGGCCTTGCCTGTCCATTGGATAGGGTATTAACTTATAAAAATTTAATTTACTTATTAAATTTGCAATTTTATTGCGTTAATACATCCTATCCAATGGACAATTGCTGAATAACTACCGCTTGGTAGGCGGGTAAGCAGCTAGGGACTTATGTGAAGTCATAACAAACAAAATTGTACAGGCCCATTTGACCTAGGGTCAGAGAACCCTGGCAGGTCAAGGTCGGCCATCAACTCACCGGTTAACCAGGAGTCTACCGACGTTGCCCCCCCCCCCACCTTTTTTCCTTTCCTTCTAGAGTCGGTCTGAGAAGGGAAAGATAGAGAGAGAGAGGGGCTGAGTTCAGTCCCAGAAGAAATAAACTTCCCAAAGGAAGCAAGTCACAGTTGTTTTTTTTTGGAAAATATATGTACATCAAATATTTACATTATGTACATATTTAACATATTTACAATATGTACATATTTACATATATACAATATCTCCTCACTTCTGGGCCTGGTGGTGCACCTGTTGGGCAACCACTACAGGTCCCAGGTGGAAAAGCTCCAAGTCAGCCCAGGCAACATCCTTCAAATAGAATTGGGTGAAGGTATTGTGAGACTTCCAGTGACAGGCTGACAAGATCTGATCTAAGGAAATCCCTGATTGGAAAGCCTTAGAGGCAGCAAAGGCCCTAACATCATGGGCTTTAACCTGATGTAAGGTGAGGGCCTCCCGGTCAGAGAGCTCATAGCACAGAATCACAGTCTGTTTAATCCATGAGGAGATGGTGGCAGGTGAGATGTCTTTGTCAAAGCCCTTCTTGAAGGAGACAAAGACTAACTCCTTATTCTGCCTGAGATCTGCAGTCCTGTCCAAGTAGTAGCGCAGGGCTCTAACTGGACATAAGGACCTGTCACCCTTGAGTGACTTATCCAGAGATGGTGCCAAGGCTGGAATGACCACTGGAGCCACACTATCTGGACCTTCCTTAGCCAGCTGGTTCTTGGATAGGAAGCTGGGTGAGGGGTACAAAGACACCTGAGACCAGTCTGACTGGTGTCTGATGTTCTTATGTAACCAAGCATGGATCTCACTCCTGCGTTTACCAGAACCTAAGGCCAACAAGAAAACAGTCTTGAAGGTCAGATGTTTCAAGGAGGCCTCTTTTAGGGGTTCAAAGGGAGCCTTTGTCAGCTGGTGAAGCACCAGAGAAAGGCTCCAGGAGGGTATGCCCCTCCTGCCCTTGGGTCTGTCTCTATGGAAACTATCCAGGAGACGAGTGAGATTTTCATCCTTACTGACATTAATGGTGGAATTGCCCAGTTTGTCAGCAATGGCTGATCTGTAGCCATCAATAGTGCCTGGTTGCAACTTCTTGTCCTGAAACAAGTGCAGGAGGAAGTCAGCAATGGCTTTCAAAGGTGGTGGCCTCAAGTCCACCTGATTACCGAGGCACCACTTTGTAAAAATGGTCCACTTTGCCTCATAGACAGATCTGGTTGATCTTCTTTGAGGAGCCTCAATTCGTGCTGCCACAGGTTCCTGTGAAGGACCTGGTTGAAGGGCTGAGACACAAGGTTTGGTATGCAGGGCAGACACAGTGGGATCTGGCTTGACATTGCCACCAGGTCCCAAAACCAGGGCATGTTGGGCCACCCTGGAGCAATCAGAATTATTTTGTTGCAGGGGTAGTCCTGGAGCTTCTCCACCACTTTGCCCAAGATGGCTGCCGGTGGGAAGGCGTATGGGTCCAGGTCCTCCCAGGAGAGGCTGAGTGCATCCACTGCCCAAGCCTGGGGGTCTGGAACCGGTGACACAAACTGTGGCAGTTTGTTGTTGAACCTGGTGGCAAACAGGTCCACTTTTGGCTGGTGCCACCTTGAGCATACAGCTTGGAACACTGCTGGGTAAAGTGACCACTCTGTTTGAATGGTCTGGCCAAGTCTGGATAGCTTGTCTGCTATCACGTTCAGCCGGCCGGGGATGTGACGTGCCCTGAGGGTTACCTGTTGTCTGGTGCACCAGGACAGGATTCTCCACAGTAGGGCACACAGCGACCCCGACTTCACCCCCCCCCCCTCTTTGTTGATATAGGCAACCACTGTTGTGTTGTCTGTAGCTATCAACACTGTCTTGTTGCAGACCAGGGTTCGAAACTCTTTTAGAGCTAGAAATACAGCCTTTAGCTCTAAGTGGTTTATGTGTAACTTGCTCTCTGGAAGGGACCAAGTTCCTCTTGCAGTATGGTCGTCCAAGTGAGCGCCCCACCCTTCGTTTGATGCGTCTGTAAAGATCTGCAGAGCATGTTGTAGAGGGTGTAATGGTTGACCTAGTAGCACATTGCTTTCCTCCAGCCACCACCTTAGATGGGGGTGGAGGGACTTGGGAACCGGTATCACCTTTTCCAGTGATTCTGGGACCCTCCAGTTGTTTTTCAAGTGCCACTGTATGGGTCTCATGTGTAGTCGCCCTAAGTGGACTTGTTTTTCTGTTGCTGTGAGTAGCCCTATGAGGGACATAAATTTCCGGACCGGGCATACCGGATCCGAGAGTATTGATCTGATCTTGTCTGTCAAGGTCTGCCAACGTTCCTCTGTTGGTCTTGAACGACTCTGTGTTCAAAAAGGTGTTCAAGGTGCTCAAGTCCAGAATCGGTCTCCACCGGTTGTTGGGTTTGGGTACCAAAAATAGCCGGTTGTAAAACCCCAGTGAGTTTGGGTTTTCCACCGGTTCGACTGCATTTTTGTTTATCAGCTGATGCAGTGCCTCCACAAGGAAGGCCTGTTTGGTTGGATTGTGGTAGTTGCTTATTACAGTCGGTGACCTTGTTAAGTGAGGTCTGAACCGGAACGGAAGAGTATAACCCTCCCTCAGTGTGGTGACTACTTTTGGACTCGAACCCAAGGCTTCCCATTTCTCCCAACACTGATTTAACCTCGCCCCTACAGGAGGATCTATAACAGCATGTTGGGCATTGGTGACAAGATTTACAGAACACAAGTGACCTACACAAGAAACATTTTTCACATATTTTATTTCTGTGTACATTTGACAAAAGGTGGGATTTACGCCTTTCCTTTGTGCAAACCGGTGACAATATGAGCATTTGCAACATGAGAGCCTACATTGAAATTTAAAGTCACTTTGCTGTTCTCTGAAACCACTGGTGTTGTGTTCAAGTCTCCCTGACCGGTAATAAGTACAGAGTTCTTCTGACCGGTCACTGGAAAAATACAGTGATTGTCATTTATGAGACTTGAACCCCTTGGCAGGTTTCTGTGTAAAAGTTGAGGCCTTGCCACGACCTTTCCTAGCCTGCTGCTTGTCTTTGATCTGTTTCCAAGCAGGGACGTTCTTCTTGTCGGTGTGATGGCTAGTAACCTTGTCACTGGCAGCATATGGGTGGAAGCGACTTTGCTGTCGGTGTGAAGTACCGGAAGAATGCCTCTCTTCGCTCTTACAGATTTCCTCCTCAGCTTTAGATATAAGCTGGTCCGGGAATAAAGCATTCAAATGAACTGGTGATGTTCTCAAGGCATGCCACGTACCCTGCTTAACTCCAGCATGTAGATAGTCCAAGTAACTATCCCGGGGAGCAAGGGTGAAGTTGGCCATGTTAATAAAAACTGCCTCTGAAAGATCTTGCATAGTCCTGGCCATTGCTTGAGATACTGACCGGTTGAAAGTGGTCAAATATTCCAGTTCACTAACAGCTTGCTTCACCTTCTCAGATGACTTCCCCTTACTGTCCAGACGCAGGGTTTTTAACTGAGAGTTCATAGAGTCTTGGACCCTGGTCAAACACCTTGACAAACCAGCAGCCTGGTTACACATTATTGTCTGTTCACGAGCTGCCCTCTCCCAGCGTCTGAGGAGATCCTGACTGAAGGCTCGAGAGGGTGGAGCAGAGGGCAAATTTTTTCTGGCAATCCTGCTGAAAGAGTGGTTGAGTTTAGCCGGATCCGGTGACCAGATACGAACTGTAGAACTCTCACTCTCTTTTTCAGCATGCATCCTGTACCATCTAGAAGGTCTAGGGGTTTTGATGAACTGATCCCTGAGGAGGCCAGTGTTATCAGAATTCCTGGTAGGGTAGCCTTCTTTGACTGTGAGGTTAAGACTGGACATCTTCCTGCACAACCAGTCATCCACAGGAAGTTTCACACTAACTTTACCGGTTGGCTGGACACGGGTACCGGCAAAGGGTTGTCATCTGCAGCAGAGGACACAGTTTCGAACTCAGGAACCTTGTGCCAGTTCATGAAGCTCCTCACACCCCTCATGGTTTCCCTGTAGTTTGCCTCCTCAGTGGGCTCAGTCTCAGGGTCATCTCTAGAAGCATCTTTGTCTGCTGACCGGTCCCGGTGGATGTCACCATCCAGGAAACCGGTTTCGCTGAACTGCTCAGCTTCATTGTCAGAAGCTGCACTCAGATCCACATCACCGGTGGGTTGAACCTCTGGGAACGAACCGGGGGCCTGAACAGGCTGGGTTGCTATCCCTGCACCGGGAGCCCCAAGGGCTGGGTGGCAGTCTGCATCTCCTCTACAGCACTACCGGTAGCCTGGTCAAGGCAGGGACCGGATTTCTCAGCTGGTAGACTCTTCTCCACAGGAAGACTGCTGGTGGTGGCACCAGGGTCAAAAAAGGACTTCTGAGAGGGAGTCACATCTGAAGCCGGCTTCACAACCGGTTCAACCGGCACTGTGAAAGCCTTGGCTAGCAGCATAGCCTCAAGTCTGGAAAATCTTTCTCCCCACTTGTCATCCAGATGCTGGAGATCTTCAGTTGTAGGTCTACTGCTTGAAGATCTTTTCTTACTAGCAGACGGCTTGGGAGACTCACTACGTTTCGTCTTCTTGGAAGGGGTCGTCTGCACAGCCTTGACCTTTTCCACTTTACCCAGTATGCTAACGTGTGCTGGGTCCACAAGAGTGGAGGTGGATGAGGTCGTAGCATTGGAGGTCATCTTCTTGTCTTTCCTGTCCCTATAGGTAGGCGTAGCCAGCTGAAGGGACTGCTCAGGGGTAAACCCTTTACAAATCACGCATTCCTTCTTCAGGACGCAGGGGTTGTCGCCTAGCCCTTTGTCCCTACACCGTGCACACTTGCAGTGGGTGTCGAACCCAGCCATAGCGTGTCCGCATGAACCTCGTCTTTGTCCTGGTGATGACATAGTTGTAGATAAAAATTCTGAATTACTTCAAATATGAAATAAAACGGATGAGTTCGGTATAAAACCAAAATTTCCTTGTCGTTGAAAACACGTCTTCACTCTCCACGCGCCAAACGAAAAAGATGCTATGACGTCACGTCTAGAAAGGAAGAATGATGCCCCACCTGGCGAATGCACTCTCCTGACCGGTCCTGCCGGTATTATATACAGGACGTCTTTTTCTGGCGTTTGACGGGACCGGTCGCGCCGACCGGTAAAGCAATTGTCCATTGGATAGGATGTATTAACGCAATAAAAATATTTTTTAAAAACATGTGGATATTTAGATACATAAAGAAAGGTAACGAAAGATTATAAAATTTTCGATGATAATGATGAATGCACTCTCCTGACCGATCCTGCCGGTATTATATACAGGACGTCTTTTTCTGGCGTTTGACGGGACCGGTCGTGCCGACCGGTAAAGCAATTGTCCATTAGATAGGATGTATTAACGAAATAAAAATATTTTTTAAAAACATGTGGATATTTAGATACATAAAGAAAGGTAACGAAAGATTATAAAATTTTCGATGATAATGATGAATCGATAGGAACTACTTCCGGATCGATCATCGCTACGACTGTGAATTTGGACCAACCATTCAATGTCTGTAGACAAGCGTTCTACCACTAACTGAAAGCACAGGAATAAGTGTTGTTTGGGTTGAGGAGCATTTGTGAGGTCGGTACTTTGTTCAAGTAATCATCATACCTTCTTTGCTTTGAGGGGGTGTGTTAAGCAGGCCTCTGTGCTGTGAAATAAGACTTCACAGAGGGTTGGGCTGGCTGGGTGTGTGTATGTGTGTGTGTGGCAGGGTGGGGTGAACAATGAAGGGAAAGGAAGAACATGGACACATTTATGAAATACATGAACAATATACATGATACAGTTAAATTCACATGTGAACAAAGCACAAGTGAAATCCCATTCCTGAACACCATGGTCAAAATAGACCCATATACCAGAAACCACGCAAAACTCTATACACTAAACCTACTGATAAACAGTTATCTGATGTACATTTTTTGCACCCGGATTCCAGAATATAATTTGAATCTTTCCCAAAATTTAATTACTTCTTCCTCTGGTTAGGCCCTACCCATATAAAACTTCCAAAAAGAATTATTTATTACTTTTGGAGTTACAAACACAGATAGACAATCAATTAGACAATGAACACAGAAAAACATAACCCCTGGTGGAGGTAATTAAACTAGTCCATAAAATAACCTTCAAACAGAGTCTGTGTTCAAAGAAATACTTCAGAGCATAAATATTTAAAGGTTCCTAAAGTACATTCACACAATAGGTATGGTTACTTTATGTATTTACCTTTCCTGTGTATTTACCTGAGATTTCATCAGGGTTGAAATTGAGTAGTTCACGGCCCTCTTTCTCTAGGAACTGGTAAAACTCAGGGTCTTTATCCTTCAGGCTCTGTAAGGAAGCCTTGTGCTCAACTGCCCTTTTCTTGGTACTAGTCATATTGAGAGCAAATTGAGTGAACTTTGACAACCAAGAAGTGTTAGAATCAGAAATCCAAAATCTGATTAATTTAGCAGCCACAGATTAGATACATTGCAAAAGAAAATATATCACATTGAAAGCAAAAATTATGTCCAAGAAAAAATAGTTATTAAAAATTACTTCAATAACTTGAGCATCCTTTCCTTGTTAGTTGATACAGAATTTCTGCATTAAACATGTAAGTAAAACAAACCTTGACTTTCCCTTTTGTTCTGGTTTCCTAGATTCAGAGAGTTTTGGTTTGTGCTTATCTTTTTGAGGTTTTTCTTGGGTGCTTTCTACTTCATCCCCACTGCTAGCAAGGCCTTCTTCCAGAAATGCATCCACAGAAAGCAATTTCCTGGAAATAAAAAAAAATATATTATTGAGAAAAATCAATGACAGTAGTATCAGAGATGCCTGTACTCTAAATTCTTGGGAACAGTGTTTGACACCAACATACACTAAGGTAACTACTTTCTTCACCTTACATTAGTGCTGGTATTGTTTAGCGATATTGAAATATTTATAGATTCAAGCTAAGTTTGCCAATATCAATAATATAGAGTACAAAATCAATATAGAAACATGCTAGTTAGCAAGTACAACTATCATGTTTTTCATTCAAATAAAGTAACTTTTACTTACCACTAAAGCAGAAATGCCATATTTGTTTACATTTCGGGAACCTACTAAAACTTAAGAAAGAGTCTGTAGGAAAACATCTCATGCCCCGATATTTCAATATCAATCGATACGGAAGGCAAAATATGGTTTGATATCAGTATAAATATTTTTATTCAATACCAACACTATCTTACAATTTTGACGATATAGCCCAGGCAAGATTTTCATGGTCAAGATTACTAGAACAGGCTCAAATACTCAAAGGTTAAATCATTTTTTTAAAGTTTTTTTTCCATGTCACATTTAGAAGATATTGATTTTGTTTAACTTTTTGAAAAAAAAATTCACAAAATTTTAGATGATGATGCAAGAAAATCTACTAATTTAAAAAGATACTGTATACAATTCATCTTTCATTTAAAGCTACATTTTGGTATCATTTCTTCAACCCTTCCAATAGGGTTTCCCTATTTACAAAGATTTCTGACAATATCTATTCACAGATAATATACTTGCCGATACCTAACAAGACATTTATATTTTGTCATGCACAACTGTCTTGGAGTGTGGCTAATAGCCAACAATGTTTTTCTTTCCGGGAATAGCAAAATTCACAGTGACTCATATTTCTACAATTATATGAAAAGTAATCCAAAATATACCACAAACAGCAGGTTTCATCAACTTTATAACACATTCCTAATCAATTTTAGTGTTCTGAGTAGAAAGTCCTTTATAGTAAATTTAATAATTAGCAACATAAAGTGAAAGACCCCTACCAGTGAACCTCCACCTTATATTTCTCTGTTACATTTCAAAATCAAATATTTCTCTTTGTATGCAAAACTGGCAGTCATGAGCATTTCCACTTTGCATGTAAATATGTCTGCTACATGATATGATTAATCAAAATATATCAGTCCAAATATATCACTTTAAAAGAAATATTATGAAATTAAGACAAATTTCTCTAAAAACAAGAATAAATAGAAATAAATATCATTTGCCAACATGGTTTAATAGAAACATAACCCAAACCTGTTTATTGAATTAAACATAAAAAATAACCAGCTAACATATAAACTATATATTAACATAGAACCTATTATATATAAATTGTAAATATTGATTGTTCACTTCAAGACTGAAGATATTGTTGACATAGACAATGTTTAGCAAACAATTATCAATTTTTCATGATGGTTTAGGAACCAAGTGTCTCTGAAGTAGTTTTTGAGCCAGATTCCGCTCTTTATCTCAACTTGGCAAACTTGGAAGCACAATCCTTATTTACGATTGTTTTAATTGTAGATACAGAGATTTCTTCTGGTTAAAATGACACAAGCGCAAAGAATGAATGTACAAATATCAGCACAAAATCAAGTAACCTTTTAGAATCATTTATAGCAATTAATATTTTCAAAGGTTCAATAACTTTTACTTGAACTTAATGCCCAAAATTGGCACAATTTACAGATTGAATTCCAGAAAAGTGTTTATGCCCTGTGTCACTTCAGCTACCTTATATGGCATTGGTGCAGTAAACTGCGGAGATTTCCAAATTTATGGACAACCATATGGACCTCACGATGGAATTTAGAACTGCTTGTTTACATTTATATCTTATGATTGCCTCTGAATAAAAGCCTTCATATTTCCTGCTGTACAACGGCTCTGCATGCCTGGCTATCGACTGTGAGCAAGTGACCAGTGAATGCTCCAGGACCCTAAACACAGCCTGCTATAAGGTATTTAAATAAAGTTGGTACAGACATCCCCAGAAATGTACGACTGTTATATATGACAACCTATTTTTGTTAGCATTCTTTTTCCGTTTTGGAGCAATTTGAGGCGTATGCCAAATTCTGAAGTCAAGTACGTACTGCCTTGCTACCTATTATCGCCGGGTACCAATTATCACCAGACAGAATTCAAATAGATAAAACTTCACCAAAAGTAGCATCCCAAGTCTCGCAAATAAGGTACAACTATTTCCGAAGTGAATGGAACAAATACACAACAAAAAGCTTTCAAAATATGTGACCATTACTGAAATATGAATGTTTTATTTTCTGGTGGCGATAATTGGTAGTAAGGCAGTAGCACAAGGAAACATCACTGCATTATCGCTCAATTTAATCAAATGTCACTATAAAAATGTTGGAGTGCATTAAAATTAAATGTTATTATATGTAATTATGTATAATACATCATAATAATCCAATGAAACTGACAATAAACCATCCTTTGGCTCCAAAATATAAGTAAACAACATACCTTTTCTTTCCAGGCATGTTGACAGGAAATATTTCCGAATTTTTAAATTCCTTCAGCCGCGGAAACTTAGATAGAATAAGTTACACGTTCTATAACTAAATAACCTAGTGTGCAGAGGCTTCGTTAATGATAATAATTCTAAAAGCATACATCAATACCATATTAAAGAAAATATAATTGTAGAACAATAAGGAAAGATAAAGAACAAACAAACTGTAACAGTGCTGTAAACATATCCATTGTTTCCAAACGTTTGAAGGGAAACATTTTGTAAAAGTTAAAAAACTGTTGATACAAAACCCATTTCTAATAGATTACAAAAATGTTTATGAATACCATTATATTGTTTCCTGACAAATGTTAGAAAAATATTACAAATAAATATCTCAATGTCTCAGAAATATTACTTAACTATTGCTTACCAATGTTGACCAAATTAAACTTGTTTTAGGTTAATCACCAATGAAAATATTAATTTTATGTCTAAATTTGAAATATAGTAGCTTAAAAATTGTGCCCACATTGAATTCTTACTGTAAGGAATTGCATGTGGGGTAATTTTTGACAAGGGTCCCCAAAATCCCATATTATTGCTCACCGCAATCTTTGCAAATGTTTGAAGGTAAACATTCAATCAGCTTTCTAAAATATGGGCACAAAAACCATCAGTGATAAATGGTTGACAAACCATTTGATCGAAAACATTTTTTAAATGTTTTAAAATGATGGGTTTAAAAACCAATTGCTATGAAATGCCAGAGTAAACCTCCACAAAACATTGTCAACAATGTTGTTTAAAAGGTTTTATGTGTACAGTTTTTCACCGATTTAATGATCAATATTTGAAAAACATTTCCAGCATAACCTTCATTTCTTGAGTTATTTTTATAAATGTTTTAAAAATGTTTCCAGTCAAGTCTCAGCTTCTTTAGTTATTTATTAAATATTTACTTAATGTTTTCAGCCAAAACATTAGTATAGAGATTACATATGAAACATTGTTAAACATTACAATGTAAACAAATCCCTTTGAAATGTTTAATAGCATTTAATATAGGTTTTAAAAATGTTTTGCTAATATTTTTGATCCTTTTAAAAAATATCTAATGTTTATTGGAAGTTTCCCCTTGATGAAGTAGGGAAAAAAATTTAAATTAAACATTTGAAGTATTGAATGTGACAGATATCAAAATATCAATCAATCAATCAGTTGTCCAAGTGCTTAATCTCCGTATCTACGGATTCTAAGGCACACCATCCAGTTCGTAAGGCATAAATCATCAAGACATTAGACATGTTCCAAGTCATACCCAGGGAGGCGATCTGGTGTTTGGTAGTTAGAAGCTAAGGTGGAAATGATTTCTGAAATAGGTAGGTTTTTAGTCGACTTTTGAAACAGGAGAGATTTGGAGCACTGCGGATATCATGTGGAAGATCATTCCATAACTTCGGGGCATCATATGAAAAACTGTTGTTGAAGTGGACCTTTGATTTATGGATGGAAGCACAATAATGAGGAACCTGGAGAAACAAATTTTTGGGGCTGGAACGTCTTGTATTCACAGCAGATTTGTACAAGGAAAGATATGGTGCAAAATACTTAGGTTGGCCAGTGGTGAGGTGCTTATATACCAGAACTAGAGTTAATTAAGGTAATTCGTTGTCTGATGAGTAGCCAATGAAGTGTCCTAAGGCTGGATGTGATGTAGTGTACTTAGAAGCACCAGTGACAAACCGTGCAAGAGCATTTTGAACATATTGGAGCCCGGTAGCATTACGGGATGACGAACTGCGAAATAGAGAATCGCAATAATCCAAACGACTGGTGACCAGAGCATTTGCAATCACCACTGATATATCAATGGAGAGAAACCTCCTGATATGATGAAGGCTAATAAAACAAGATTTGATGACAGAATTTATGTGATTGGTGAAACAGAACTTTGCATCAAACAGAACACCCACATTGCATACAACATCTGTGGGAGAGAGATAATTACCCAGGATATTTACAGGAAATAAGTCACTGAGCCATTTGTATCTGTCTTTGGCACCAAAGACTATGAATTCTGTTTTATCAGGGTTTAGCTTGAGTTTGTTTTCAGACATCCAGACCTGAATATCATTCAAACAGGATTTAAGACGGTCAAAGACTTGAGACTATCATCAGGGGATAAGTGAATGAACAGCTGGGTATCGTCAGCATAAAAGTGGTATTTAACTCCAGTATATTTTCTGATGACTTGACCAAGAGGTGTTGTATAGAGTGAAAACAGAAGAGGACCTAAGACAGAACCTTGGGGGACTCCAAACATCAATTTGAACAAATTCGAAAGACTAGAACCAATCTTGACTGACTGAAAATGATCCTGGAGGTAGGATCTAAACCATTTTTGTGCAGATCCAGGAAAGCCAAACTTAGCTGACAAGCAGGAAAGGAGTGTGTCATGATCGATAGTATCGAAAGCTGTAGACAGGTCAAGCAGCACCAGTGCTGTAGGCATGCCCTTGGACAGAGATAAGTGAATCTCATTTTTGATGCACAACAAGGCAGTTTCTGTTGAGTGCCCCACCTTATAGGCTGACTGGAAAGTGTTTCCAAGATCATGAGAATCCATGTGAGATCTAATTTGGGCAGCTACTATTCACTCCACCAACTTTGACAAGAAGCTAAGACCAAACACCGGTCGATAGCTCTTCAAGTTCTCTTTTGAAAGGGTGGACTTTTTGAGGAGAGGTGTGACAATAGCCTGTTTAAAAGGATTTGGGAAAATGCCATTTTTGAGAGACAAGTTAACCAGTTTTGTCAATGAAGGAAGAAGAATGTCTATACATTGTTTCACAATATGTGTGGGACACGGATCTAGAGAGCAAGTTTTTGAAGGGGTTTCCTTGATAAACTTGAGGACTTCGCTCTCAGTGACAACTTGAAAGGAACTGAAATTTGGCAGCTCCTTGTCTGGGTGAAGAGACTTAGATCGGGTGTGTTTGAAGGTGTCTCGGATCTTTTTAATTTTATCAATAAAAAATGAACCAAATCTATTTGCTAATGATTTTTCATCAACAAAGGATGGAGAACAGTGGTATTTGACCGACTGAATATTCTATTCAGTGCCTGCCATAGCTTTTTGCCATCACCGTAATTTTCACTAACTAGATCATGGTAGAAACGCCCCTTATTTCTATTTAGAATGTGGTTACATCTGTTTATTTGCCGTCGAAGACAGGAACGATTTACAGAGGATTTGTCTCTTCTCCAAACATGTTCATACTGCCTTCTCATGCACTCGGCAGTTCTATACTCGTTGGTTATCCAGCTTGGCGCTGGTTTGATGAGCTGTTTAGTCTTCACTGGTGCATGAATATCTAGAAGGCCAGACAAACCAGACATATACTGTTCATGCAATAAATCAATGTCATTAGATGGTGAACTTACAAACGGATCAATAGCCTGCTAGTTGATATTGCGGGTATTATCGCCCACTACCGGCAGTTACTCGGTGATTTTTTGGTTGTGGTCTGTATTTTAATTATTTTGCTAGTTGATATTGTGGGTATTACTGTCCTTTACCGGGAGTTACTCAGTGATTTTTGGTTGTGGTCTGTACTTTAAATATTTCATAACTGTGGTTTGGTTTTACTTTTATGAATTTCTGCATGTTCCGTTTTATTCTGTGGTCTCTGATTTCCTTATGATGGGGATTGTTAGGCTCCTCTTTTGTATTGTTGGTCTCTTTGTGCATTGCCATAAGACTCAAAACAGAATTCAGAGCAGGTGTAATGTTGGTCTGCATGTATGTAAATATAATGGACCTACTGCCAAATCCATTCTGTTCATTTATATCAAGTCACATAGAGTTACATTTTGTGAAAAGGCGTCCTTCAGGCAGCTCGCTCTGGTTCTGTTGTTGAGCGATGTCGCTCTCAACCCTGGGCAAATGAAGTTTGGATTTGCTAACTGCCGGTCCATTAGGAATAAAGCAAGAAGTGAACAAGTTAAAACTGGAAATTTGATGTTTTTGGTCTCACTGAGACCCATATTAAAGCTCTAGACACACCCTCATTTTTAAATGAGTTAACACCTGAAGATTTTTCCCTTGTTCACACCAACAGAGAAAACAAACGTGGTGGCGGTGTTGGCTTTTTTATTAAATCAGCTCTGGATTTCAAAACCATCCATTCCCCTGAATTCTCCTCCCTTGAAAATCACACTATCTCTCTCACTCTCGACGGGCGTTGCATGTTTCTTGGGGTCATTTACCGACCCCCTGCCTCATCTGTTGTAAAATTTTTTGAAGATTTTCTGTCATACATGGGTTTGTTGTCTTCCTTATCCTCCTCCTTTCTGATTTGTGGTGCATATAGAGCTTTTCACTCAACTGAAACGGCGTTGCTCAAAATACAAAATGACATTGCCACATCAATGGACAAGGGTGCAGCTGTTGGATTAGTCCTTTTGGACTTATCTGCAGCTTTCGATACAATAGACCACTCAATCCTATTCAACTGCCTTCAGCACTGGTATGGCATTGATGGGGTAGTGCTTAAGTGGGTCCAGTCATACCTCCACTCACGCAAGCAGCGCATCAAAATAGATGGACATCTTTCAGATGCTTTTCAACTCCCTTACGGGGTTCCCCAGGGCTCAGTTCTAGGGCCACTCCTTTTTACCCTATACACAACCCCTCTCAGTTCAGTCATATCTAAATTCAATGTCACCCACCACTTATATGCAGATGACACACAAATTTACTTGGAACTCGACTCTAGGAACTTCGATTCCAGTATCACTGAATTAACAAATTGCCTTGAGGCGGTCCAGGCTTGGATGGGAAATAATAAGCTTAAATTAAATCCTGACAAGACAGAATTCATAGTGATTGGTGATGATCAAATTAGAAGTTCCCTGAAGTCATCTTTCCCAGTGAGTTTGCTTGGCAACACCATGGAACCAGCTGAATCAGTAAAAAACCTTGGTGTCATCCTGGATGCTGAAAATTCAGTGCAAAGACACATGGCTAATCTATGTCGCATAAGTTACTACCATCTCCGGGAACTACGAAGGGTCCGCAGGTACTTAAATCATGAAACAGCTGTAAAGGTGGCAAATGCCTTGGTAAGCAGTCGTCTGGATTACTGTAACTCACTGCTTTACAACACAAAAAAGGCATATACTAGCAGACTACAGAGAGTTCAAAATGCCTTATGTCGGACGGTGTGCAAGCTAAATAAATACTGTCATGTTACACCCTTCCTGCACAAACTACACTGGCTCCCCATTCATTACCGTATACTGTTCAAATATAATCTCCTCATTTATAAAGCAATACATTTGAGCCAACCTCCATATCTCTCCACTCTAATTAGGCGGAGTGATATCACACGGGGCAATCGCCTATCAATTTCCTCATCTAAACCAAATAAACGCTCAGGGCTATGCAGTTTCATAGCAGGGGCTCCCACAGAGTGGAACAAGCTTCCTCAAGCCATCAGAACCATAGAAAGCATTTCTGGTTTCAGGAAACAGTTGAAAACATACCTTTTTAGATTGGCTTATCCTCCACCATAGCCTATCTCCCCGACCGGACGCTAATATGGAAACTGACATCTTTCTGGAACTGGACTATCCCTTTTTGCACATCAGCGCCTTAGAGGATGTTTACATCAAATTCGGCGCTATATAAGTGTTTCTTACTTACTTACTTACTTTAATTTTCATCTCGACCCTATGTCTCCAACAGTCTCTGAAGTTAAATCAGTCATTGATTCTTGCTATCTGTTCCAATACATTGATTTTCCAACTCACCTTCACGGTCATACCTTAGATTTGCTGATGGCCCCTTCCAAGTTTTCTGCAATTTCTGATGTAAAAGGTTCAGGCTTCATAGGTGATCATAAAATTATCTCTTGTGTGATTGACTTTTCATCTTCGGATACTCCAATGCAGAAAGTTGTTACCTTCCGTTAGCATCATAAATTGAATATTGATAAATTCAGAAGTGACCCGTTTGTATATATTTAATATTCTTTTTGACTCAATTATATTTAAAGGAAATGTAATTGTAAGTAAATGTGTCTGTCACATTAAATTATAAATTATGTTGTCCAAAAAGTTTTCACTCCTAATTTTTATTGAATCTTGTAGATGATACATGCACCATTATAATTTATGTTAAAACAATTATGTGAAAAAAGTTTGTCAATTTTACCATTCACAATTGTAAGTTTGCACCCTTACTTAAACTTTCCTTCTCCCACCTCTCAGGTCCTGGGTTAGATTTCCCAGCCCAATCTAAAGTGGGAAAGTTGGTAAGTATCTGCTGGTGCAACAATAAATCCAAATCCATAAATCAAATCTTTATCCTTATTGTGGTCTAACTTTTAAATGTTGCATCTTTATTTGTTGTTTCACTTTGATATTGACATTTTTGTCACACCAGTACTTTCTTTCTTGTTCCACAAGGCTGCCTTCTCTAGTTACTATTTGGTGTTTCTTCTCTGATCTTTCATCTCTTTTTCTGATACTCCTAGTTCTACTTAATCTAGTGCTACTGTTACTGAATTTTGATTGCACGTGCTGCAACTTTTATAGTAAGCATTGGAATGCGAAAGACAACTTACAGTCATTACAACCTCTGGAATGTGAGAAGTAGTGGTCACATGACCTAGGTTTTAGACAAATTTAGCGATTTTATTTGTCCTTCTTCACTTGATTTCCTATTAAGTTATGTCATGTAACCTAAGGTCTATGAAACCTGTTTCCTGAACTATGGTTTGCATGGTATTAAAATAAAATAAACACCACAAATTTTAATGATCATGTATCTTCACTGAAATGCTATATTGAAACTCACAATGAAAACTTTAGATATGTTTAAAGGACAGCAAGGCACAAAAATCTCATAAAAACACACATATAGTGAACAGAATAAGGAGACTTGTATGTTGCAACACTAGTTCTTACATATAAACACATACTGATATTTATCACCTTTTTGCTGTGCATCTTGATTTATATAATTCACACATGTTCTTTTGAGCATTTTAAATATCAACATAACTGAAACAATATGCTTAATCATACAATTAACAGTAATTTTCAAATTCTTTTTTCCTCCCCAATAATTATAATAAACTAAATTAAAACAAAGAATATTTTCCTCCTTGCAACTCTTTCAATTTGTAAATGTACAGTTCTGAATTCCATTTATAATTACATTATGATTCAAAACTTTGGTTATTTATTTTGCTGTTGCTAGGTTTGACAACCTTTCTCACTTATAAACACTGACTTTTAATGGGGAGGAATAAAAAGTGTTATTAAATGGCTTTATCATACACTTAAACTTTTTTAGTGAAGGCAGTTACATCTAATTTTAAGTGATAAAAATAAGAAAGTTAATATTTGGAATTCCATATAAAGCTTCTAATTTGTCTTTTCTTACAGAGTAATTTTCTATACTATTACAATCTTACAAATATTTGGCATTTATGTAACTTTGTGGTGAATGCATTCTGCTTATTTTTCTTGTCTTTCCTTCCCAGCGGAAGTCATACAATAGTTTTTTCATATTTATAATAAAGTATTTACTTGGTTTAGGTACCACCATGAAGACATGATTTAATTTTTCATTACTCTTATTTTTTTAGAATTTTGGGTATGGGTGTGACATTTTCCTCCAAATAGTTATACTACCTTTGATTTTGCCCTTCGCATTGTGATGATTACTTGCAGGCATTTGTTTAAGGGACAAATTAACACCCAAATCTAACAGATTCTCCACTCCAGTCAAGATATTCCATATATTTATTTTTTTGTTCTGCGGTGTTTCTTTCTTCCAATTGGCATCAAGTCATATATCAATTGGGTGAACCAAAACTACACAAAAAGATTTCTTTAAACTCCCTCACAGCCTCAAACTAACTTTGAGTTTACGTTTGGGACAATGTTTTGGTGTATGAAAGATATTTGATGTGCTAATTAAGACTTTATTCTTTGATATTCATCATGTACATCTGTCTACACCAAAAAGTCTCTTTTGTAAGATTATAGTAAATTCCTGATATTTGATAAACTTGTGAGTTTAAGGTTGCATTACTTTTGTGTCACTAGCAGCTATGTTGGAGAGACAAATATGGTCAGTGTCGATGTCACACTTCCTTTCCGGAGAGTATCTCAAAAATGGCAGTATGGATTAAATTCAAATTTGGTATGTGCATGTAACTGGTCCTTAAGGTGTGCCCTATTTTAAGGTTACCTTAAACTTCCAATAGTAACATATTTATATTGAGGTTAAGATTTTTTGTTTCCAGACAGTATCTCAAAAATGGGTTGATTGATTCAATTCAAATTTGCCAAGTCGTTGTAACTGGTTTTCAAGGTGTTCCCTGTTTTAAGGTGACCTCAAACCTTAAAAAGTTATTTCTTGAGTTTACATTTTTTATTTTTCCATAAAGTACACTGAAAATAACTTGTCATTCAAATTTTGCATATATACAAAGTGTCATTCAAATTTTGCATATATACACATAAGTGTCATACAATAAGGTGACCTTAAGCTGCCAGTAATACAATTATATTCACTTTAGGTTTGGCACTTATTGAACAGTGTTTCAAATACTGTACAATTCTAGGCCTGTTTTAGTTGTGGATGTAACAAACCTTGATCAGAACCTTCAGGAAAAGATTACAATAAACTCCTTACCTTAAACTAACATTGACTTTAAGGTTGGGACAATTGTTTTGGTGTTTGGAAGATATTTAATGTGCTGATATTTTTTTCATTGAGATTCATCATGTATATATATTTAGGCGAAAGGAAAAAGGTCTCTTTTGTAATGTTACAATAAATTACTGATATTTTATAAACCTATGAGTTTAAGGTTCCAACAGTTTGGTGTCACTCAGCTGTGATGGATCACCTATAGGAATAGCATCGTCATCACACTTTGTTTCTGGAAAATATGTCAAAAATTGATTGTAGGATGAAATTCAAATTTGGCATGTAGGTGTTGCCGGTCTTTGATATGTGCCCTATTTTAAGATGATCTTAAACTCCCACTTACAACACATTTATATTAAAATTTTACTTTTGTGATTTGTGGGCAATAGCTTAAAGATGGCTTCACAGATTCAAATCAAATTTGGTACATAGGTGTAACTGGTCTTCAAGGTGTAGTCCATTTTAAGGTGAAATTAAACTTCTAGTGATAACATAACTATATTAAATTTAAATTTTTCAATTTCTGGAAAGTATTTCAAATCTACATGACAGATTTAATTTAAATTTGGAATGTTGATGTATCTAGTCCTGAAGGTGTGCCCTATTTTAACGTGACCTTAAACTCCCATGTGTAAAAGAATGTTACTGAGCTCAACTTTTTCTATGATTCCACATAGTATACCAAAATGGCATGACATATTTGATCTATATTTTGCAGGTACATGTAACTGATGTTACAGAAATGCCCCAAGACTACATTGAGGTGACCTTTAACTCTTAATGGCATAATTATAACTACTTTTCTTTTAAAATTTTGGATAATATCTTAAATTATGTGTAATAGATTTTAAGCACACTTAAATTTTGGATATAAGTAACCTTGAACAGAGTCTACATGGTTAACATGACCTTAAACTCTTAATATTTGCATTGACTTACATTTAGTTTAAGGTTAGGACAAATTTTTATGATAGATTGGCAAGATTAAAGTGGCAGTTGAGACTTTTTATTTAAATTAAACATGTACACTTATCTAGACCAAAATAGGATCTTTATTGTAATGTTACCATAAAAACCTGTTCATTAAAAAAATGAGTTTAATGTTACAACTTATTTTAATTATTATATCCATCCTGCTGGACATGGAAATTATTTTGCCTTTCCCTTTGAATCACCCTTTATTGCTGCTTATTTACAGGTAGTTGTTTACGTGTCTCAGCTAAAATTGGTGTGAAGGTTTCATGGCATGAGAATTTATGTGTAATTGCTTTCTTGGCAATATCTGGCAACAAGTATTGCTGTGGCAACACTTTTTCATATTTCTTGGGGTTAAAAATCTTTCTCGGAGTTCTTCAAACTCCAAACCTTGGATGGATTGGAGCTGATTAGCTTTTCAATGATACCTGGCAACAAGTGTTGCCATGGCAACACCTTTTTCTGTTTCTTGGACTCAAGAATATTTTTATGGGTTGCTTTCCATAACCCTGCACAGACTGTAGCTGATTAGCTTTTCAGCAACACCTGGCAACAAGTATTGCCATGGAAACACTTTTTTGTTTCTTGGACTTACAAATATTTTTATGAGTTCTTTGCTTTCCATACTCCTGCACAGATTGGAGCTGATTAGTTTTTTGGCAACACCTGGCAATACGTGTTGCCATGACAACACTTTTTCTATTTCTTGGACTTATATTTTTGTGGGTTCTTTGCATTCCAAACCCCTGCATGAATAGGAGCACCAATATCTGGCAGCAAGTGTTGCCATGGAAACATTATTTTCTGTTTCTAGGTTGTACATATAAAAAGTCCTGAAGAAGACCTGTATGATAAAGGAACCAACACTCCACAATATTAGAAAATGATCTTGCTTGTTTGCTGTCCCACAAAATGGTGGACAAAAATAAGTCCTTCTTTCCTCCTTGAAAAGAGGAGGCACACCAGACAGGTCCCATCTTGCACAATCCATTAACTTGTATGGTCATATGACTAACAGTTTAACAGTATGTTACCAAAATGATATTTTATTGAATTTTCTGCTGTCTGTTCACATCTTTTGAAATCTTGATAAGTGATAACTTTGTGTGTTTGCCTTGCTGTCTGCCTGTGTGCGTTTGTCATAACCTGTACATTGGATCTAGGTTATATTTTTCAAAAAGGTGGGGCTTCACCATGGCTCAATCCTTCTGAAAGATGGTCTGGATCTGCAAAAATACTGTCTGTTAGCCAAATATTTTTGTCTATCCAGCATAATTTTTGTCCTTTCGAATTTCATCTGCTTCAGTCTTTAACCGAAGCTGGTGACACAGTACAATTCTACTGAATTTTTGGGTAAATAAATCTTTGATTTATTTCCTTCGGATATACAATTGGATTATCTTGAAAACATAAACTGTAGTAGGTACACACACTTAGTTATTGATGATGACATTTTCTTGGAACTCATATCTAAAAATAAGAGAAGAAACAATAAATTTTTATGTACATTTAAGAATAAGGTTCAGGCAAAGGAAATTGATTGAAAGCAAGACTTGGCTTTTTAGAAGCAACTGAAACTCTTTCACCATGTAATCAACAGATATTAGATGGTTTGATTTGGCATAGGGGTGATATCAGGATCCTTATTGGCTTCCATTCTTGACACCCAGGCCTATAAAGTGCTTTTAATATTCTTGCATCATGGAGCTTTTGATGAGATCTGGGCCTGAATTGGGGGCCGTTCTGAGATTCTTGTAGTGATATGTTTCCAAACTACTCTGGGTCTTTTTGAGGTATGTGTCCTGTCACATTAGAAACATTAGAATCACACTGATCAGCAGGTATAGAAACTTCGCAAGAAAGCACTGGTAAGCTACAGCTACACTTCTTTTGATGACCAGCATGAATTGCATCTGAAGTGTATCCTCCAAAGGTGCTATTTAGAAGTCTGTGCAGGTACTGGTCTCTAGCCCTGTGACCTGGATCTATGGTTAAGAATCCGAAGGTCTTTTCTTTCTCCCTGGGAGCCCTGAGATTTTTGAGATTGCATTCACTCACAGTAGAAAGGGTAGAGGAAAGTTGAGCAGACAATGTATAACCATGAGCTCCAATATGACCAGTTCTCTTTGGTTTGACAAATCAGAGAGAAGGTCTTTGTAACCAGTTTTGGCTATGTTGGAGAAGGCCTGAGACACAATCTCAGGTCTCTGTTCAAATTTGTGACCTGCCACCAGGTACCAGTTGCCTCTATAGGGTGGATTTGGCACAAATTGACCAATATCCAGGGACGAAGATGATGGTCCTGGTCTAACCACAGTATTCTGTGATTGTGATGAAGGGGACATGACCACCCTGATAATGGAGGCTGGCTGAGCCTTTGATCCTTTTAACCCCCCCTTTTAATTCTGGGAACCATTTGCTAGTATCCATGGGTTCTAGAGACATGGGTTTAATTGGCTGTGGAGGTTGATGGGTTATATCAAGAACCTGAGTGGGTTGTGCTTGAGTAGCACACTGAAAACCTCTGACAAACATTAATTCGTCAAGACTTTGTCAAAATGGTGCCTAAAACGACAAACTTCCCAATTTACAAATTTTAACTTTTCACTTTCTTGTTGGACAAATTAACAGACAAACTTATGACAAGAAAATGAACTTGATAGTCCAATTAATTTGTCATTTTGGCCACCTGTTATTGGCCAAGTTCTTATGAAGTTAAGTTTAATTGCATTATTTTTCTTATCATCAGTTTTCAGCTAATCTGAGTAATAAGTTATCAATATTTGGCTATCATCCAACAAGAAAATGGCATTTAAATTAGCCAATTTGGAAACTTGTTGTTTTAGGCACCATTTCGAAAAATTAATAATTTTCAGTGCAGATGCTGAGGAACTATAGTAGTAGCAGCTGGAGTATGCTGACCAGGGGTGAAAAATCTTTAGAACAATTATTTATGGAACAAGACAGGAACTGTTGGAGTCCACACTGTAGCTGAAAAAAACAGATACTGAATCTGCTTTTGGTTTTGTTGCAACATATTTTCCATCATTTGCATATTATGCTGTTCCAAATGGGCTTTTGAAATTTCAGTGTGGGGAGTTGGAGGATCTGCAAGTTTCCATGGATCAGAGCCAGATGAAAAAGTACTTCCTGCAGAAAGAGAGCCCGGATGTTGCTGTAATAGAAGCTGGAGTTTTGAAAAAGATTGGTGTAGTAGAAATCGCTGATGTTAAAACCAGGCCAGGTTGAAAAACAAGAGACTTTGACAGGGCTGAGGACAGGAAGACTCAAGGTTTGATTTCTGCTTGAGACTGTAGCCAGTTGTAGAGGGGACAATCTGGCGAATTCCATGACACCAGGTAGAGATACATATCCAGTAGGACCAGGTAAGCTTGGTGATGATTGTCTAAATTAATATCTAAGATGGAGTCATCTATTTCACTGACCTTTGGATCCTCCTCACTATCTGGGGCCAGGTCCTCAATCATTAGAGACTTGGCAGCATGTTTAGCACTTCTTTTTTGGAAGAGAGTTTTGAGGTGATTCTGCTCAATTTCCGAGCATTCAGCACAGGCCTCCAGGAGGGCACCAGAGTGCCAGTGCTTACCATGGTGAATCACCAGTGTCGCAAAGTACTGCAAAGGGCAGAAATTTTACAAAATATGTTTTATTTAAACTGTTTATGTATAAAAAGCAATTTAATAAAGTAAAAATTAGAAAAAAATTAAAAATTATCTAAAACCACTGATTAGGTTAGAGCAAAATTAAGCTGCCTAAACAAGATGAGTCATTGTATATCTGGTCATACAAAACACAGGTAACCCCTGCAGAAGACGCACGCTATGGGGAGCCCAATCTCCTTGCTTTCTGCTGAGAAATTTTCCAACTTCACTCCCATTGGTAACTTTCCTGGTGAACAATAGAATAGCACCCTGTTTCAATAATTAAGTGTAATAAATTTTCTATCCTGAAATTTCTATCCTGTTCCTCTTTTTGTAGCCTTCATAAGTAAGTGCAATAAATTTTCTATCCTGAATTTTCTATCCTGTTCCTGTTTTGGTAGCCTTTCATGAAAGTCCTTTTGTCTAATTTTTATGTATAATATATATGGAAACTGACTTTTTAATATTAATGACCATTTCTTCTATTTTTTTTCACAATACCTCCCTTTCTCGTGAATTAATAAAAAAATGAACTCCTGTTTCAGATCCAATAATACAAAGACTTAGAGTAGGTCTGCACTTTGGGGAATCAGGCAAAATAATTCCTCTTTGTCACTCTTCTGTACTTTGTGTAGGGTCTCCGTGTTGTAATAACTTAATTCTTCAGCATTTTTAACGCCCGACAAGAAGGTATATGTAATTGGCTTTATGGGTTTGTTTGCAAAATAACTCAAGAAGTTGTGGATGGAGTTTGACAAACGTTTCATGAAATGTCTACAAGAGTACAAGGAACAAATAATAAAATGTTGGTAGAGATCCAGATTACCGCCTGGCTCGCAGAACTTTTAAAGGAGTTTTAATCATTGCACTCACAATCCACATTGGAGGTAGTTTGCCCTGGAGCAAGTCTTGTGCTCTCCGAGTGCCTTTTTCGAATTTTCACTTTCTTTAATCAATGCTCAAATATATATTAAAATGATCAATCATAATTTGAATAGGAATGTAACTGAAAGAATTGAATTTTCATAAATCTAAATGTAAGAAACAAGTACAATAGAAATATTACACCACATGTTAAACATACTGGGTACATATATAATTCTCCCAACACAGAGACATTAAAATTGGTCCATAGATATGTAATATAATACGGAGCCCAGGAAGGGACATAGAACTGTTTTCTTGGCATTTTTTTATCTCGTTCCCACGAGATAAGAAGTTGTGACCATGAATTAGCAACTCATTACCACAAGTTAACAACTCATTACCACAAGATAGCAAGTCGTTCCCACAAGTTAGAAAGTCGTTCCCACAAGATAGCAAGATAGCAAAATGCCTGTTTTATGGCACTTTCCTTGGTCCTTCTAAGATATTTCAGTATGTTACATTGGACTGGGTGCTTTTTGGCACAGCATACCTTGCAGTTTCTCCACTGGATTCTCATACAAGCTATGTATCTGGATGCAGCAAAACTCGTGTTTGCTGTGCTGCAAATTGCATAGACTTTTCATACAGTAAATTGCATAGTCTTATCATTCTCAATCCCTTCTTTATCACCATTACCTTGGTTCCCCCTTAGGTGCCACATATAGACACTGTAACACAATTAGTATTAAACCTCTAAAAGACAGTATTGCAGTATACCTGTAACAATAAGTAGATGACTTCTGAAGGTCACTAATTAGGTAACTTAGAAGAATAACTATTCAAATTGATAAAATGAAAGTTTGACATGTAAAATAACAGGAAACATGGAACTCTGGAGGCCTACAGGGATATGTAAACTTGAATGGTATGCTAGTAGATGAGTGACCTCTATATAAGTTAGGTATCATAGGCAAAGAAATTGCCTGTACATTGGCATCAAAGCATGACTTAGTAAAACTTGTGGGAATGACTCCATATCTTGTGGTAATGACTTGCTATATTGTGGGAACGACTTGTTATCTTGTGGGAACGATTTGTTAACTTGTAGGAACGACTTCCTATCTTGTGGTAACGACTTTGCTAACTTATGGGAACAAGTTAGTATCTTGTGGTAATGACTTTGCTAACTTGTGGGAACGAGTTAGTATCTTGTGGTAATGACTTTGCTAACTTAATTGTGGGAACGAGTTAGTATCTTGTGGTAACGACTTTCTAACTTGTGGGAATGAGTTAGTATCTTGTGGTAACCACTTTCTAACTTGTGGGAATGAGTTAGTATCTTGTGGTAACCACTTTCTAACTTGCGGGAACGACTTCCTATCTGGTGGGAATGACTTCCTATTTTGTGGGAATGACTTTCTATCTTGTGGTAACGACTTTGCTAACTTGTGGGAATGAGTTAGTATCTTGTAAGAATGACTTTGCTAACTTGTGGTAACGACTTGCTAACTTGTGGGAACAACTTGCTTACTTGTGGGAACGACTTTCTATCTTGTGGTAACGACTTACTAACTTGTGGGAACGACTTAGTATCTTGTGGTAATGACTTACTAACTTGTGGGAATGACTTCCTATCTTGTGGGAATGACTTACTATCTTGTGGTAACGAGATAAAAAAATGCAAGGAAAACAGTTCTATGTCCCTTTCAGGGCTCCGTAAATATACCGTGGTACTTTTGTTGGGCGCGAACTACCGATCCGCGCGATCTCGAGATGGTACTTGCGCGATCTCGGCATCAAAAGATCGCGCGCCCATCTCGAGATTGCTTGAGCTGCTCCAACTCAAAATGATTTTTATCACACAATCTTGAGATATGATTGGCTGTATTCATTTTTGGGGTGGTCAATGATTGGCTGATTTTCACAACATCAGGACATTTGAGTTAGTATAAAACAGGTTTGTACATACATACATATTGAAACATTAAAACAGTAAACATATTACATACTAAAAACATATTTTAACATACATCAGATCCATACAACAAGTACATCATTGTTGAATATTGTCAAGTCCTTTTAGTATTACTTGTCACTTAAAATGATTACAGCATTGGCAGGCACAGTTTCTAGGAATCCTCCCAACAGGAATCCTAACAACAGGTAAATCCTTTATTATTCCTCTACAAAAACACCCAAGACCCCCAGTTGTAATGTAATGGTGTAATGTAAGGTAAAATCTTAAGATTTGCTTGCTCAAACTTAGGATCCTAACTTAAGGGAACCCAAACTTAAGATGTTGCCTTGGACTGTGATTGGCATCTTATTGGTGGTCTATTGTTGGCTGATTGCATGATTGATCAATGGTTGTGTCAAGAGGGCCTATGGTTCTTATTATTGTAACCAGATAATTAGATTACATTTGGCTTCAGTATTTGCTTCACTTAAATACCCATGAAAGCCACCCCAAATTGTTATAACCTAATTGAATTACATGTAGCTTCACTCTATTTGCTCTTATAACATATAACCCCTTCATTGTAACAATATAATTGGATTAGATGTGGCCTCCTGTTTTCCAATTAAAAACAATTTTAATTCTAATTCTTTAATTCAGATATTAACATGTACATAGGTATTGTGATTTATTAAAACACAAGTTGTTGCATGAAGGTCTCAGTGAAGTGTGTGCGAGTCTTTTCATATTTTAATCTGTCAGGTATATTATAACAACATACAGGATATCTGGTCACTGACACTTTAAGATAATTTGCTATACCAAATGAAAGACCTTTTCAAAATCAATTAAAAAATCATTGTGAGTTGGAGCAGCTCCATCTCGAGATTGCTTGAGCAATCTCGAGATGGGCGCGCGATCTTTTGATGCCGAGATCGCGCAAGTACCATCTCGAGATTGCGCAGATCGGTACTTCTCGCCCAACACTTTTATTTCTTCAAAACTGCACCCTTTTGAAAGATAACAGACGTAGATTAAGATCAATTGGCAGACAGAACCATTTCAGTGTTCTGATCTGTCCATTTAAAACATGAAAAGCAAAGTGTCTTGGTCAAGGATAACAGAATATAATTTAATTGTCCTTCTGACAAAAGGTCGCTCAAGTATAGTTTTGAAAACAACAATAAAAGTCCTGGTGTAATCCTTGGTGAACAGCAATGTACTGTATAGTAAATTTGGATAATTTTGTTTTACCTTCCAAAAAAGGGAACATTATTGTCCTAGAGAAAAGTTGAAAGTTACAGTGTCGTAAAAGTTAGAAATAATTAAGAGCACAAACTCAACTACTTAATGGAAAATGTGTTAAAATATGTTCAATGCACAAAACATTTATGCATAACAATAATTTAATGCCGCCCATAGTATTTTTTTAAATTCCTATTATCTTAAAACTACATAAAACTAAATGCATCTTTATCAAATTTAGTCATAATTGTTGTTGTATTTCACACTTCACAGTATGATACACCATATGAAAATATATAACGGTTTTCCAACTTGTATTTCTAGATTTTTCTCTGGATACCCATCCTGTTACTTCTCAATGTATTATTCATTGAAAGGCCTGACTTTCTGAGAACGTACTATACGTGCTGTTATATATGTTTACACAAAGTTCATTGACAACAACTTTACTACAGGGAGGTGTGTCTCTGTTAGGCCCCAACTCGCGATTGGGAACATCTCGAGATTGTCCTTGCACAAACTCAGGATCTTGAGTTGAGGCAAACATCTCGAGATTGGGCAGTACATCTCGAGATTGGGCTGCACAAACTTAAGATAACTTTGCTAAATACTTTAGGCAATTGCCCTTAGCTATGATCACTTTCCCTAGATTATATAAACATGGTTGTGGCTTCCTAATAAAATTTGGCAAAGGATAACAATGGCATTGAATATAAAACTCTTTGATTATCTGTTCAAAGAAATTTGTTTGTGTACACTGTTGCCTGAACTTTTTCTCAGATTCTTAATTGCAATTCTACAATTGTTGGTGTGTTGCCAGATGCATCCCTTTACTAGATTACTAATTGCACTTTTATAACACTGACTCCTTCTATTAACAGGCTCATAAAATATGAATGATGTTTACCCTTGACATTGTAAGATAGTCATTCCAACACAACAGTTATTGGAATAAAATCATAACTATAAATGGTTAATGGTTAAGATTGATGACTTTTTAGTTCTTCACTACATTTTCTGAGCTATGACTGAAACCCAGATTCACAGATTTAAGTCACATTTCATGTAAAAATGGATACTTATATCTGTCTGATTCTTTGTAGTTATACAGAAAAAAGAAACAAAGCAGTCATCATAATGACACAATAATTGCAATTATAAATAGAAATGACTACCTGACTGAGTGAGCACACACAATATTGCCCATGCAGTCACTAAAATTAGCCAATCAGTTATTAATAGACCTCAATTAATTAGCAAATCACAGCGCTAGGTAAACATCTTAAGTTTGGGCAGCCCAATCTCGAGATGGGAGTCCCATCTCGAGATGTTTGCCTCAACTCAAGATCTTGAGTTTGTGCAAGGACAATCTCGAGATGTTCCCGATCGCGAGTTGGCGCTCAACATCTCCAAATGAGGACTGTCATTGGTAGCTTTGTATGGCCTCAAGCCAATAAATACTAGAGACCCCTATGATAAGAAAACAGTAAGTAAAATAACAGTGTCAGATAAACACCCTGGGACTATTTTAATAACAGTCACGTTTGAATCTTTACACTTCTGTCCTGTAAGCGCAATAAAGGAAATCTGTGGAGCAGAATTTTTGTGACAAACTTAAAATTCTTAATTATAAAACAAGTTTTTAAAACAGGATAAAATGTCAACCAATATTGATGGTGAGTTTATTTCTTAACAGAAAATGCTTAGCTTGATTTTAACAAAAACAAGTACTGCGTGTGAAAACAATCGTCAACATTTATACTGATTAAAATATTTTGAATCAATTAGTAATAATATCCGTTCACACTCTATTTAACCCTTCTATCAGAGTTTTAAAAACCTTTTGTTCAGCTCGATTGTTACATAATTCTAGGTAAACAGATTCAGAGGTTGATCCAGAAGTGTATTGAGGGGAAAGAGCAAGCTTATTGTCCATACAGTAAGTTTCCAGTAGGTGCTGCAGTGCTGACGTATGAAAATGACATTTACACAGGTATTTACATAGTTCTGTTCTCACTGTTAAGTAACTACGTAACATTTATCATGGTTGGTTATTTGATCAATATTGTATTTAAAAAGATGCCACTAAAACTTAACTAAGTTAATCCCCTCTCCCCCATTTTAACAAAATTACTTTTTGTTAAATGTCATATATGTATTTACTTTATGTCACGATAATATTCACTACTAAGCGATTTTTTTTATTTGGTGTGAACTGTCAAATCAGTCTTGTACTGTTGTATATTGTGTATTTTTGCTAGGTCATACTTAATGTCAAATCTGATTTGTGTCTTGTACCGTTGTATATCCTTTTTTTTTGGGTGGTGGTGGGGGTTAATGTCATACTTAAAGATGATTAAAAAAGATAAATGTAAAAAGTTAACTTTTATAACATAAAACAAATTTATAAGTGGGTAGATATTGTTTTACAAATTCCAGTGTGATTCATTAGTTTGATTCTATTGTCTGTGTTTGCCTTGTGATATTTTAAATTGTAAGAAGCATTTGATCATATTAAATGATTACAGAAAATAGATTTAATTTTTTGAACACCAGGATTAGTCCAAATATTCTTGTCTTATTATTAGGATGTAATGTTGAAAATGCAGCTTATCCACTGGGTGTGTGCGCTGAAAAGACAGCTATTGTGAAAGCAGTATCTAATGGGAGTAGGAAGTTCAAAGCAATTGCCATCTCCAGGTAGTGTGTAATACACCTAGATGCACTACATTAAAAATAATCTTTTGGAAAAAAATATATATAAAGGGTCTAAGGTACTTGTTTTGAAAAGGAGCCAGTTATGTAACGGGTCATTTTAAATGTCACCGAAAAGCTGCTATTTTTTATTGTTGTTTTCAAATGTGGCAGCTGTCAACTGAATGAGAAAACAAACTGCTCAAAACTCCATTCCAAGTGTCTATTCACAATCTCACGGGATGATTATTAATACTTGAATCTGATTTATTATTATTTCTGACTAACTAAAGATCCAGGTCTCTGTAGGTTTTACTTCAACAACATGAATATCACCAGTTTAATAGATTACTCAATCTTGCTCCATTTCTTTGATTTTGCAGTTGGTTCACTTTTTAAAATAAGTGAAGCATTGTGATCACAAAGGCACCATGTTATCAGTTGCTGCTTATTTGAATGGTTTATAAATAATAATGGATCTCATTTGAAACAACCGAGTATTATAACTTCAGTTTCTCTTTATTTAAAGTAATCTGGATGACTTCATAGTGCCGTGTGGAGCATGCAGACAGTTCCTGGCAGAGGTATGACATAAAGACATTGTTTGTGAAAATTATTCAGTATGTAATTGAACCAAAAGTACAATAATGCGGGGTGGGGGGTGGGGGGGTGTTCACAAAAAATGCTGAACATTACATTCTAGTAAGAAAGGTTTCATTGAAAAATGTTTATAATAACTTTTTCTATTAGGATATACCATACTGTGAGACTCCTTGCTTGACTCTTGAGACAGTCTCATGGGACACTTGTCTGACCCTAATCCAAGATTTTACTGTAAACACAGTGTGGGGAACATGTTATATATAAACCATCATACACAATTTTATTGTAACTATTAAAGTCTGTGTTCATTCTTGGTCCACATACATGTAATGTCTGTTAAATGTGAAATAAGGACCCCAAAAGTTTTTGTAAAAACAAGCTTGTCCCACTTGTGATTTTAAAAATGCTATTTGAACTAAAAAAAAATTTAAAGTACCAGTGAATACCAAATAATAAATGACTTCACCTTCTAAAATCAAACTACTATCATACTGAAAAGTTAGGAAAAACACCCTTAACTGTAAATATTCATAAGTTCCGTGTATTGAGCATGTGTCATTCATATTTTCATTTACTATTCATATATGTACTTCAGCTACTTTGTATTTTTCTGTATATTAGGCAGAGTCCTTATATGTTAAGGTTACAATGTAAATTTTAGCACATTAAGTTCTAAGTGGGCATTTTCTAATGTTGCCATAAAACACACCAAGTCAGTTTCATAAATGAAGAATGTATATCTGTAAGAACAATGCCCCTTTTCATCTTAATTTCACAAAACACATATTACTCTTGACTTTTGAAAACAACCATATCTATATTTCCACTCCAATAAATGTGTCTTCTCTGTAAGTAGAATCTATGTCCATGTTTAATCAAATCTTTGATATAAAGATATAAAGACTAGTGCATAAAATGTATTTATTGTCCCTAGAAGTAAATCACAAGAAATAAGCCAGTACTGTCATTAAAATGTATTTAGGGAGAAACACCTGGAATCAAAGCTATGTACTGTAAAACTTTTATTGGTGGCATCACTATTAATTTGTGTATGATGTACAAATAGCACACTGCTATTACAAGAACAAAGGTGATTGCTCCTCAGAAGTAAATTTAGAACAAATACCCCATTTTCAATTGTAGAAACACCTGGCAGTACCTTATATAAATTGTCTTATTGCTTAATTAGAGGCTTAATGTCTGGGATCAGTCAGAGCTCTTGTAAAATAACCACAGTAAGCAGTGAACCTGCACTGTCCCCTGAGTGGTCAGTGACCCAGCCAATGACCTTACAGGTCACAACATGTGACCTGCTTTCTAGCCAATAGTAATGGCACCAAATCATATTTTAGACAACTTAACTAATTTTAATGTCCAGGGTTGAATATAAAATATAGGAACAGAATAAGAAAAGGGTTAGAAAGAGATAGAGAGATAGTTAGTCAGAAAAGTGCAGGATTGATAAGCGAGATAGTTAATTAGATAGAGAAGAGCATGATCAGTCAATTAGTGAGATAAAAAGACATAGAGAGTTAGAGAATAAAACCAGACTATCTGTGAATCAACAGGATTATGTATATGTGATTGTGTTAAAGTTATGTGAAAAGTGAAAAGAAGTGAAGTGAAAGTTTTATATATTGTTATGGCAAACTTATGACATTTGGTGTATAAAACTGAAGGACTATTTGTGAAAATAAATAACTGTTTAAACTTTATCATCAACATTGAATGTGTTTATCGTCTATGAGCTACACCCCTTCCATCAAACTTAAACTATTTATGAACAGTTAAAAACATTAACAACCAAAAACTCAACTGTGATACTACAATGTTTAGCTTTTACATCTCGTAAGCAACCATATACAATCTCACAACAAAGGTTAAAACCCTAAAGGGATCAAATCTGATATTTTACATGGCCAGTCAAACCCCTTCAAATACAACTATTTATTATAAGAAGTGGAATCTCCTTTCAGGCAGACGTTAATAATATGTCCCTAGTGCACTTTTTTCTATTTGAATACACGATTATTTAGAAATCCAGGAACATTACTAATTTAATGTGATTCTTTGAGATTCTGTCAGTGTTTGTGTTAGTAATCAAACCCAGTGATTAAATTACTGCTTCTACTAGTATGAATATCCCATGCAGTTGGCTTGGTAAAGTGTGGGCCACCAGAGAGGTGGTGGGTTGGAGTCCATTTCAAATCTTGTCCTGTGACATATATATCATGAATGTTTTATATTTAATTTGTTGCAGTTTGGAATGGATTGGGATGTCTTCATGTTAAAACCTGACCAAACTTATCGGAAGATGAAAGTGGGGGAGCTTCTACCTCTTGGTTTCTCCCCTGAGCAACTCTTTAGTGTGACCAGTACCCCTAGTCAAAATGGTGAAAATGCTGTCAATTACTCCCAAAATGGACACTCTGTAACCCTTTGAACAGTGATCCAAGGGAACAATTAGGTTTCTGAAGTTTTTGGGAACTTTTTTGACTGTGTTGGAGACCACTTTTTATGTCATGGAAAAGCAATCTGGGTTTCCTGTGACAAGTATTGGGGCAAGATCTGTAAGATTGAGATTTGTTTTTATACATTGCCCACCGAGTACAATTAGATGAGAATAACTGAAAACATTCAGGGTGTACATTAGACCTTATTATATCCAAACAAGTAGCAAGAGTGAAATTATTATCAGATACTAGATGGGTGAGAAAACAAAAGAATTTTTTTATCAAACACCAGTAACATGAGAGTGAAAGTGTTCATGGAAAACTGGATCCCAAATCTCTGTTCACTAAATATTCAATTTTATGAACACATTTCCAGTCTCCAGGCCCCTATTGTTTCATACTTAAAAACCTCTTCTATATTATCAACCTTCTAATATCTCAACAGATTTTCACTTTCCCAATCCGATTAGATATTAGAACACAAAGGTTGTACTGTATTTAAATGATAAAAGTACATATAATTGAGGTTACAATGTATGTATTTGTGTATGTTGAAGAGATGCACAGAAGAGCTCAATTTGCTGAAACTTTAGCTTATGCAGGACAATATACTGGACAGTTGCCTCACATACAGCTGCCTAGCATATATTTAGCTTTTTACATTTTGTTTGTATTTATAAGGCTAATACAATGAAGAAAGGCATTGTTAGTCACTGTATTTTAGGGCTAAAATCAGGGTATTTATATTTTATTTAAATGGTTTTTAGCAACTCTGGATACTGCAGAGATAAGTAACCAGTTTTTATGATCGATGAGATCTGTATTCTGTGAGCTATCTCATTCACCACTTATGTTAAAAGATTATTCTATAATATTATAAGTATAATCTACATTATCCCTTTAAAACTTTACATTATACTCTTGTTTATTTTTTTCTTTATTTACATTGTATATAGATTAACAAATTGTTTGAGATGTACTATTATATCTCACAAGAGTACCATTGTTTAAGAAATTAATAAAATTTTAATTGCTTTAATATTCGTTTTATTCCAGAATTATGCCAAAACAACATAAAGCTAATTCAAGACAATTTAAAGACATCATTAGTTCCCTCTTGCACCAGCTCTTTAAGCTTGACTAAAATATATAATGCTTTTCATGATTTAATGCATTCTGAATAGACTAATAATATTGGCTATAAACCAAAACCACCTTCACACAAATTAAATAAAATATTAATGAAGAAAAATATGACATTTTCTATAACAAGGTCAAATAGATCCTTCTGGTACAACTTAGAATGGATACATTATCTGTACATGTTGAAACTGGTTATTATAACTGAAAACCATTGAATGAAAAAATTTATAACCATTTTGACATTTGATATAAAACATCTTGCTAAATATGTTGAACAATATGGATCAAATAAAAATGTTTGTTTCCACATAAAAATGTTTTTTTTTTTTTCCTTGATCATTAAAGATCAATTTATGTTTGTGATTATAATTGTTTGATCCTTGAATTTGACTGAGTTATTAGAGCCAATTATTACACCAATTATGTTTCATATCTATTTTTTTTTCATGAAAGTGACTTGTACATCCAAAAGGCCTTTACCATTGTATGTTATATATTTGCTTTTGTAATGGTATAAGTCACTCTAATAAAATACAATGCATGGATAAATAAATGAACACAAAAAAACAAAAATCTTGCAATAAGTCTCTTTATTAACGCAGGTCATATTATAACAAGCCACAAAAAAGTACAAGAGGCAAAATGTGAAAATATATTAGATGTCTGTATAAGGCTTGGTCCATACTTCTCACAACAATTGAAATGTATCATGTTTACAATAAATTACAACATGCACTAGTATTAACATCTGAACTGATGGAATCTACAGTAATAAATAGTAATTCATCCTATATATGTACAATTTACAGATACAAATAACAAACATTTAACAAATGACATGATGTGCGTGTGATGCATACCTGTTACCTTTCTGGTTGAAACTTAGTGTTTGAAAAAGCATTTTTTTTTTTAATTTGGATGATAGGAAAATTCTAATTAAATTTGTGATTCTATGACAGTTTCAAGCCATTTATTTAAGCCAATACAAAATGTTAGCAACATTTTACTTCTTATGACTCAATTAAAATGAAGTAGCCACACTCGTAAATGTCCGGATGTGGTGGAGTGCACACTTTTTAATCCAGTTAGTGCTGTACCTCAGACCTCTGTTAGCATAACTGTACTACCTTCCAAGTACTCTTTCTTTTAATAAACGAGACAGAAACTGCCCAGTTTTCTGTGAAATGTAAAAAATAGTCACTCATCTTACTTTCATTTCGGGTGATAAAATAAAAATCTGAATTTAAAAGTACCTTTTTTCTCAATTCTCTCTTCAATAAGTTACAGAGCCATTAATATTATTCAAGTGAACAGTGTACTCATCTGTCCTACACTCCCCAAACATTTTGAAAAAAAAAAAAAAAAAAATCAAAAAAAAATCAATGCAATGGGACAAACATTTATATTTTGACTGCAGTCAAATTTTTATTGCCAAATATCTGTTTTCATCTATTTTCAAGACAGGTTTGTATTTCACTGAAAAGCATCAGTCCGTATAAGGGGCCACAATGGAGAATAGACATCGATGGAATTACCAAGTTACATTTAAAGCAGACACAGTGTATCCACTTGAAGAAAGTACAGTAAATGCAGAGAACATTAGTTTGAATGGAATCTTTTTTGACACAATTATGTGACTTATAACTCAATTGACCAGTGCCATGCATTACAATTTTATCAATATTAATATTTTATCCATATTAACTGTGTGACATCACTGTACAGAACTACACAGGCACACTGTTTTCAGCCAGAGTGTGTTCAGTAGAATTCTCTGTTAACTCCTGAGTCTGAATTGTGTTATGTTTTGTGGAATTCCTGGTGAATGGAAAGCATTTTCTGATTCCAACAGTTTCCACTGTACAATACACACCTCAAACTAAGACGTCTGACATAATGACACTGTCATCCCACATTATCACCCACCCTGTTAATGCTCCTTCAGTCAACAATTATTGCCATATTAATTTTTAATAAAAATAGTGCTAGATCTTATTCCCTAAGCATATATAACTGGTATAACTAACACTGAGTTAATAAATTACATATATCTGTAATACTATTAAAATAGGTTCAACACAGTAGCTCGAGTAAAATTTAAGCCAGATCAAAAGACAAGTGTAGATGTGTTGGAAAAAAAGTTTGAAAAGACATAACAAACTGGGTCAGAGAAAAACAACTGACATGAAGGGAAGAATCTTGGTTCATTGACTGCAGTGGTCGAGTTTTTTTATTAGTCAACAGTTGTCAACAAGATATACCAAGGTATTGTAAACAACAGGGCCCCCCTTATGCAAGGGTCACAACTGTTTATACATACACATACATTGTTGCAAACTGTGTATTACAATGTAGAGAAATAATCTGGGACCGATAGGTTCAACACTAATGTAAAAAACAACAATGTGTCGCGCCAGTTAAAAAACACAGGAGACAAAAATAAGACAAGCTCAGCTGGGTTTAACCCTATTCTTTGTGGCATCATACCAATGGTGACCTAATCACAGCCTCTCTGTGAACAGAAGGACAGAAACGTAAATACAAATTACACATAAACTGGATCAATCATACCTTCCTGTAAACAAATTTTACATGGAATGTCAACAATTGAAATAAACTGATGGAATTTAAGTAATTAAAATTACTCAATTCTATAGAGTATTTGCAGAATTTTAAGTCATCTATTTACCATGGAAGTCATTGTAACTTTAAAAGTGAGTAGAGAAAAAATTAAATCAATTTGTTTCAAAACAAGGTATCTTTCCTCTTCCCTTAATCTCATAAAGTGGGAATTTGTAGACCCACAAAATTATGTAAGTTTTCAGTGAGTAGCCACCCTTATGATTTCATAGGACATACAGTTCAACTAGAAAATCTCAATCCTTTAGCAAACACCATTAAACAGTGAACATGAACAATTACACACTCCAATAACTGCCATAAACCTCTTGTATCACAGATAAGCTTTTACACAAACATCACATGCAACAAGGTATTAAATGTCATTAGAAGGACTGCAAGAAACATTCATACGTGGAATGGCATCTGGCAAGTGCTCAAAAAAATAAAATAAAGTAATGAACTAACTTTAGAAACATTCCTTAGAATTTCTTGGCTTATATCCAGGGATAAAGTTATACAAACCTGCAATATTTGGTCCACTTATAAAGCTGCCAAAATTAAGTAGCAAGTCCTGTCACTGGGTGGAATGTTATTGTTAGTTACCAATTTGAAAATGTCACCAGTTGAAAGTCAATCTGAAGACACACACCAGTGACCACCATCCAAACAACACAGAGGAAAATCTATAACCCAAATATTCCATCTGACAAACTTCTAACAAATTTTACTCCACTATGAATAACATGGATTTTAACCTGGTTATGATTTTGATATGAATGGCTCTTTAGATTTGTTGGAAACTTTGCACAGTTTTAATTACAAGTAGAAATAAATAGCATCTGCCAAGTTAAATTCCTCATAATTTCTTACACTTACTTCAAATCCATACTCTCAGAGCTGACAGGCAAATATGATATGCGATTAATTATTGTAAAATGGAAATGAACAGATAATAAGCATGATATGTGACATTTTGAAAACTTAATATAGAGATTACTGCGACCAAATGAGTCTCTAAGTAAGCAATGTTTCTCGGCAGTGAACCACTGGTCAATGGAATTTTTACCCTTTCACTGGTTTTCAGAGACTTTTCTTTTTTTTTTCAGTTGTTTGCTTTTGTCACCAAGGACACTTATCCCAAGGTTGCAGATAGAACTAGACCAAGGACACGTCTGTGGCCAGATGCATAATGTATCCACCGGAAAAGGACAACTAACATAGATTCGAAGATAAACAGCATTTTTCAATATTAAGCAAGTTGTTAGCACTTTTAAGTTTGGCTACCCTCATCTGACCTTGAAGCAGGGGCCCAAGGTCAAATCTGACCACATCAGAAGATTCCTAGCTCATGGTTTCCTATAGGCTGGTTTCATATTGTAAACGTCTATTACCAATAATAAGTGAGATATAAGTAGTTTTAAATCTGGCTATCCTTGTTTGATCTTGAAGAATGGGCCCAAGGTCAAATTTGACCACATCAGGAGATTCCTAGCCCATGATTTCCAAAAGGTTGGACCAATAATAAGTGAGTTATAAGCACTTTTAAATTTGGCCATCCCCGTTTGACCTTGAAGGAGGGGTCCAAGGTCAAATCTGACCACACCAAAAGATTCCCAGCCCATGATTTCCTATAGGTTGGTTTACCATCCCAAACCTCTAGGACCAATAATAAGTGACTTATAAGCATTTTAAGTTTGGCTATCCTCGTTTGACCTTGAAGGAGGGGTCCAAGGTCATATTTGACCACATCAGAAGATTCCCTGCCCATGATTTCCTATAGGTTGATTTCACATTGCAAACCTCTATGAGCAATAATAAGCAAGATATAAGGGCTTTAAGTGTGGGTATCCTCATTTGACCTTGAAGGAGGGGCACAAGGTCAAACTTTACCACATCAGCAGATTCGCAACCCATGATTTCCTACAGGTTAGTTTCACATTGCAAACCTCTAGGACCAATAATAAGCGAGTTATAAGCACTTTTTAAGTTTGCCAATCCTAGTTTACCTCGAAGGAAGGGCCCAAGGTCAAATCTAACCACAAGATTTGGTGGAAGTTTTGCAGCCCATGATTTCCTGTATGTTGGTTTCACATTGCAAACCTCTAGGACCAATAATAAGCGAGACATAAGTACTTTTCATGACTGAAAAGGAAAGCCTGTGGGGACCATCTGGTTTTTCAAAATGAGGCCAAAAATATTTCCAGTCAAGATTTTGTAATGATAAATATATCCTGTGAATTTGAGATCTCTACCTATAATACCATTTGTTCTAGAGGGCCAACAAAATTTGCTGAAAGTCAAAAAACGCCCGTGGCGGCCATCTTGTTTTTCAAAATGAGGCCAAAAATATTCCCAGGCAAGATTTTATGGTTATGAATATATCCACCAAATTTGACAAGTGTACCTATAATACCCTGGCCTCTAGGGGGGTAAGGAGAAAATCTCTACACACTGCGGCAGGGGCGGCGTACCCATAGTGCCATCCGGTGGATAGAATAATTCTCTGGTCCTTTTGGATGCCATGGAATTACTACTCAATGTTTTTTTGTTGTTGTTGTAATTGTTCTTGCCTTCCTATTGTCACCATGGAAACGTTTTCCCAAGTTGGCGGAAAAAAGTAATTCTTGGTGCCTTCAGTCTCCACAGAAATTCTATTCAATTATTTATTTTTTACTTTTGCCTGCCTTGGTTGTCATATAAAATCAACCACCAAGGCAGGTGGTTGATGGTTGGACTAATTATTTGTTCCGTTGTGATGTAACATGACAGATTTGGGCTTGTATTAAAGGCTCTGTGGGTTGGTCACAGTATCTGTTGTTTTACAGGCTACTTGGCCTTGCCTCGACTGGAGGGTTTGGTTCTCTGGATAGGAGAAACTGGCGTCTTCCCCCCATTACCTGAAAAATAAACACAAAAATATATAGAATTCACATAGAATCACAGCATCTGTTATACTGCAGAATATTATATAATGAAAATAATGTTCATTTACTGCAGAAAAAAAGTAAGCACACTGAAGTCAAGGTTGGGTTTTTATGTCCCTTTCTGTAACTTGGGTTATATTTCAATGTCTTAAAGTCTCAACTCTACATTGAATTACTCAAAAATACTTGTCAACATCAAAATATAGAGAATAAGAGAATAACCGTAAACTTAGAGCTACTTTTGTTATAAACCCACTGTGTTATACAAATTGCAATACAACATGAATCCAAGTGTGTCAGAAATATGATGAAACACCCTATTGGTTATATTCTTCTTCTGGATCAATGGGATGGTGAACTCAAATTTTGAGTTTTGGATAGTTCACATATTGTAAAATGTGTATACATTCTTTTATTTATTTATCTTCTATGTTTGTACATTACATGTAAAAATTATGCAACAGGTGTTAACTGATGGACCTTGAATTACAGTTCGAGGAAGCCTATGTCATAGCACACTGCCGGCACATTTTTTTTTAATGTAACAGCTGCATATATAGATATCTAAACACTGACAATATAATATTTCACATGGTCAAATTTTGGTCCCCAAAATAGCAGAAGACTGAAAGAGCAACAAATCTATAGTTATTTGGTTATTTTCACTCCATTATGTTGAGCCTGAACATTATATAGGGGATCTGATCAGTCTTGTTTAATTTCCAACACAAAATATTAAGGCGACATGAGGCCTCCAATGTTACATATATACTGTTATTGATCCCTGTCAGTGATGGCTTATATTACAAATTATGGCACCCAGAGACATACAAGGCCTGAAGGAGCTTGAACACTTCAGCGATGGGGTGTGGCACAGAATTACCGCAAACTGACTCCGCAAAGTACTGAGCAAGGAAATTACACTACCTTCCACATTTACACAATTTTTAAAGGAAATTTTCAGTATAATTGCATTTAAAAACAGGTTAAATTTGTCAGAACAGTACTGTAAAATGTATTAATTGAAGTATAGCTACCAGTAGAAATATCACAATTAAGTAAAAGTACATATAATAATAAGTTACAACAATCCATATATCTTTGTCATGAGAGAAATGTGTCTCAATTATGGCAGGTGAACACACTTTGGCATAGCTAAGGTTAAAGATCACACCATGACTTAGCATACCTGCACTCCTCAACCAATGAACCATCCAAGAATAAACTTTCTGCACCCTACAGTTTCTGAGATATGGCTCAGACAATATTTTAAAGGTCAAGGTCACTACAACAACGTCGTTGCTCACCTACACCGTCTAACCAATTTTCGAACAAATATCAAATTCACACCATGACATTGCACACCTACACTCCCTAACCAATGTCCCTACACATAATTATCTTCTACACATGACAGTTTTCGAGATGTAGCCTGGAGAAGATTTTAAAGGTCAAGGTCACTTCAGTGGTGTAAAAGGTCAAATCAAGGTCACACCACCTTGTTGTTCATCTACACCCCCAACAAATGTCCCTACCAAATATCAACTTTCTACACCTTATGGTTTCTGAGGTATAGCCCAGACAAGTTTTGAAAGGTAAAGGTCACTACAGCAATGTCAAAGGTCAAATCAAGGCCACACCATGACATTGCACACCTACACCCCCTAACTACTTTGCTTAACCAGTATCAACTTCCTACAACTTATAATTTCTAAGATATAGCCCGGAAAAGATTTTAAAGTTCAAGGTCACAAAGTTTAAAGTCAAAGGTCAAACCAAGGTCACACCATGAAATTGCACACTTACACCCCCTAACTAATGTCACTACCAAGTATCAACATCCTACACCTTATGGTTTCTGATATATAGCCTGGACAAGATTTTAAATGTTAGGATCACTACGGAAAGGTCGAAGGTCATATAAAGGTCACACCATGACGTTACATACCTACACCCTAACCAATGTTCATACCACGTTTCAACTTCCTACACCTTATGGTTTCTGAGATACAGCCCGGACAAACCTTTTCCCGCCGCCCTCCCACCCATCTTTGAGTCACCACATATGAAATCCTGGACTTTAGAGAAGATTTTTTGGATTTCTGTTTTTTTTTTGTCTCTGTATAAATATATCTTACACATAAGGCCTTATTCTAGATTTATAACAAATATGAGTACAGGTGTTAATTTATTGTCAACACAAGATGACCAGACATTTATTGGGAACAAAAATAGTGACAAACAATGCAATCAGTTGTTTTGCACCTGCTTTTACTTGAACCCAGGTATAAATTTGAATTGGGGTGATATTTCAGAAATTTACACCTTTAGCCATCCTCTGTTGTATATGAGTTCACTCTTCTGAAGGTGTACTGTCTGTACAAAGGTTATTTCAAAACACACCCAGAAACATCAACAGGAATGAACTGAAACCAAATTTTTGTTTGCGTTTTCATGGACCAGTTCACACTTGACAGGTACTTATTACATTGATATTCGACAGAGTAAAATGCAATAGGAGAGTGTACATAGATAGAGTGTACATGGACCACTGCATAAATCCTGATAAAATAAAACACTCACCTTTTATTGAATAAATAGCAACATAAATAGGGTTACTTGTATATCGAAGTTGATTCTAGAATTCTACTGATGCCATAACAGTCCTTTGTCTTGTGTGTTACTTGTTAATATAATAAATAAATTATAAACAAATCTCTGTATTTTTGTGAGATTTACTCATGGTAAAGCAATGGATGGTTCACAACAGGCACTTGTACACCAAAACTAGGACTACAATGCATACAGTAAATGAAATCTAAAGAGCTCAATTACAAAATCCAACAAGCAGTGGCTGGGAATGCACAAAATTCTATGTATTCGCAATCTAGATCCAGACCATGTTTGAGGATGAGTGAGTCACAGATGGATTGCAACTTGTATAAATATGATCCAGATTCGATGTATACTTTTTGAGTTTATGGACTCGTGATTCATATCCAGACCATTTTTGAGATGGACAAAACCAAATGGGTAGATCACAGTTTGTGTAAAAATATGACCCACATAGCTGACGTATAGTTTTTCCAGTAAGCGCACGGGGACACAGATAAAAAGATCTGATTTCAATAGCCTTGCCCCTCACCTTAGAAGCCAAGGGTAATCATATACATATGTTTCACTGTTACACTCCTATCTCAGCTACATCATGCAGGCCTACACTGGTTTAAATCAGAAATATTTATGCTTTGATCCTGTTTAGTTTCCTGTGTGTGTGAACTGGCTGTAACACAGGATTGATTGTCCCAAATACAAGATGGGAACAATTGTGTAATTGGTTAACTCATATTTCATGGTAAATTAGTTTGGCAAAAGTTCAAATTTGAACAGACACAGAATTATAGTTTTACTTGTGTTCACAATGACATCAGGCTAGATACACATGGGTCATTGTAATGAGTTTGTTTATTTTAAACCTGATATGACCAAACAGGCTTTTAGGGAGCTTTAGAAAGTTACCACAACATATTTATTTTTATTAAACTACACTGTACCATATAATTAAATTATACATGTGACAGTGACTTGGCTATTTCTGGAAAAGGGTTTATAGATAGAGTTTTCGCTTAATTTATCAAAAAGCAATTATAGTTAATCAGATGCATGTACTCTGTTCTGATGTAAAGCATTCAGAACAGCATGTTTGTTATTATTATTATTGTAGTTTCCAAGATTGGACAATTAGGTGGAGATTTTCACATGCTTCATAACTTGACTCCCGAACTGAACTCTGTGACCTTGAATGTCAAGGGACAATGAAAATACTTCCACTCAAATAAAGTATTCCTGAAAATGGGGTAAATTTCCAGTGGAAGGACTTTAACAAGCTAATATTTATTTCTGTTTATTTATTTCTGTTTTTACTTGACAGAGTTCTACCACTTAAACTGGTTTGACTCTACACAAATAGAACAGATAAAACAGTAACTAAAACTGAATACAACACAGAAGTATGTACACAGAAACCAGGCTGTATATTGTTTACCAACAGTCTTTAACTTGGCCTTAAATAGAAAAAGTTACACGATGCCTGAAGTTCCAGCTTTGTAGTCTTCGACGTACAGCAAATACCTTTCCTGAAACAACGCTTCAGAAAACTTACATCTGAAAGGTACCATCATACTGAATGGTGTTACAGCACTCAAATACAGGGTATACTTTCCCACACCATAGCATGTAGTCAAATCTTATATAATATGAACTTCTCTGGTGCTCAATTTCTATCAGTAGACTGATTCTACGGTGCAAGTTGAGCAACAATCCCAAAACCCTGTTATACATTTAATTACTATATTTGGTTATTTTTTTACACCACATCTAGTACCTTATCGATAACCTGTTAGCTCGGTAACATAGCTGGGTAATACCACGAAGACATGGGAGATGGGGTGGCTAAAGTACGATGGCTTTTGTAGACAGGTAAGCATTAAGGGGACTAAAATAACTTTGGTATTACAACTGTAGTAATGAGTATTCTGGAGTACAAAACTGACAAACACATGCTCCATTAAAGTGAAATTTTCATACAGAACCCCTATTATCCAAACTTTTATTATCTGAATATTAAATTTATTAACACAATTTAATCTACCTTATGTATTCTCTCTTAATGTTTACTTTGTAAACATGAGCACTTGGGGAGCGCCTAACTCCCCAAAGCCCAACACATTTGTAATGTTAAAAAATAGCATCAGAGATGCTCATACCCTACAGCCTGTGGAAATAGTTTTCATCACCATGAGATATAGAAGTCGTGAAACATTACAAAGATCGGCCTATTTTCAGAGCAGTGTCAGTAATATAAAGGTCCAAAAAATGTTTAAGTATAGAAAATGTATGTAAAGATAAAGTATTAAATCAAGACAATTCAATAGCAAGATGACGGGATAAATTTGCAAATTTAATAGGTAAATTAAATTTTTATAAGTTAATACCCTATCCAATGGACAATAGCTTATCCGGTCGGCGCAGACCGGCCCGCCAAACGTCAGAAAAAGACGTCCTGTGTTTCCACCGGCCAGGCCGGTCCAGTGCTGTGCACTCGCCAGATGGCGTGTGGTACTTCCTTCCTGTCTAGACAGCGTGACGTCATAGCATCTTTTTCGTTGTCTAAACCTATTAGACCCCTAATAAGCTGATAGCGGGGTCGGTGGGAGGGTCTTGTGTGTCCATTGGATAGGGTATTAACTTATAAAAATTTAATTTACCTATTAAATTTGCAATTTTATTGCGTTAATACATCCTATCCAATGGACAATAGCTGAATAACTACCGCTTGGTCGGCGGGTAAGCTATTAGGGACTAAAAACTCTAGTGAACCCATGCAAAATTCCTTTCTTAGCCTGGGTAGACCCTGAAGTCGCTAACCCTTAAGGCTATGGTCGAATATCATCATCCGGCTATCCGGAGACAAGCCGTCAGAGTCGACCTTGCCCCCCCCCCCCCCCCCCCCCCCCCCCCGCCCCTTTTTGAAACAGACCTGCTCTGAGGTAGGGGAAGAGAGGGATGAATTCAGTCCCATTGAAGTAAACCCCCCGGAGGAAGTACGTCCAGATTTTTTTTTTTTTTTTTTTTTTTAAAACTATGTGCATGTATATAAAAATGTACAACTAACAAGCTATGTACAAATCTCCTCTAGGTATTTGCCTGTTGGTGGATCTGCTGAGCAGCCACAACAGGACCCAGATGGTAGAGCTCAGAATCAGCCCAAGCCACATCCTTCAGGTAAAATTGCGTGAAGGTATTATGAGATTTCCAGTGGCAGGCTGATAGAATCTGTTCTAAGGAGACTCCCGACTGGAATGCCTTAGAAGCAGCAAAAGCCCTGACATCATGAGCCTTAACTTGATGTAAGGTGTGGGCTTGGTGATCAGAGAGCTCATAGCATAGGATCACAGTTTGCTTGATCCATGAGGAGATAGTGGCAGGGGAGATGTCCTTGTCGAAACTCTTTTTGAAGGAGACAAAAACTAATTCCTTGCCCTGCCTGATGTCTGAAGTCCTGTCCAAATAGTAGCGTAGGGCTCTAACCGGACAAAGGGATCTGTCAGACTTGAGGGATCTATCCAGAGTAGGAGCTAGGGCTGGTATGACCACTGGGGCTACACTCTCTGGGCCCTCCTTTGCCAGCTGGTTCTTGGACAGAAAGCTGGGGGATGGAAACAGAGACACCTTAGACCAGTCTGACTGGTGCCTGATGTTCTTGTTTTGCCATGCATGAATCTCACTCCTTCTTTTGCCGGAACCCAGGGCCAAGAGGAAGACAGTCTTGAAGGTAAGATGCTTCAGAGATGCTTCTCTAAGCGGTTCGAAAGGAGCCTTCGTTAGCTGGTGTAGTACCAGAGAGAGGTTCCAGGAGGGTATACCCCTCCGCCCTTTGGGCCTGTCTCTGTGGAAGCTGTCCAAGAGACGGGTGAGATTGTCATCCTTGCTGATATTGAGGGTGACATTACCCAGTTTATCAGCTATGGCAGATCTGTAACCATCTATGGTGCTTGGCTGTAAGTTTTTGACCTCGAAGAGGTAAAGTAAGAAGTCAGCCACTGATTTTAAAGGTGGAGAGTCGAAGTCCACCTTATTAGAGACGCACCATTTTGTAAAAATGGTCCACTTTGCCTCATAGACTGATCTGGTTGATTTTCTTTGAGGTGCCTCAATTCGTGCTGCCACTGCTTCAGAGAAGCCCTGCTCCTTGATTGCTGTGGCTCTAGGAGCCATGCGTGGAGATTTAGATTTGTCAGATTTCTGTGAGGGATCTGATTGAAGGGCTGTGTCAGAAGGTGTGGCACGTTGGGAAGACTCAATGGGATTTGGCTGGACATGTCCACCAGGTCCCAAAACCAAGGCATGTTGGGCCACCCCGGAGCAATCAGAATTATCCTGTTGCCTGGGGAGTTCAGTAATTTTTCCACTACTTTGCCCAAGATGGCCACTGGTGGGAAAGCGTAAGCATCCAGGTTCTCCCAGGGTATGCTGAGTGCATCGACTGCAATCGCTAAGGGATCCGGCACCGGTGACACAAACTGAGGCAGTTTGTTGTTGAACCTCGTGGCGAAGAGGTCCACCAGAGGTCGGTGCCACCTGAAGCATATCGCCTGAAAGGTTTCTGTGTGGAGAGACCATTCCGTCTGAATAATCTGGCCTAGTCTGGATAGCTTGTCCGCTACCACATTTAGCCGGCCCGGGATGTGACGGGCTTTGAGGGTTACTTGGTTGGTCGTACACCAAGTCAAAATTCTCCACAGAAGGGCACACAGAGGGCCCGACCTCATGCCACCTTCTTTGTTGATGTAAGACACTACTGTAGTGTTGTCTGTGGCCACCAGTACTATCTTGCCGGAACAGAGGTTTTGAAACTCTCTTAGTGCCAGAAAGACTGCTTTCAACTCGAGGTAATTGATGTGCAGTTTGCTTTCCGGTAGAGACCACACGCCTCTGGCTGTGTGTTCTTCTAAGTGAGCGCCCCACCCTTCTTTTGATGCGTCTGTAAAGATCTGCAGAGCATGGCGTAGTGGGTGTAGAGGTTGTCCTTGCAACACATTGTTTTCCTCCAACCACCATTTTAGATGTGGATGTAGAGAAGCGGGTATGGGAATGAACTTTTCTAATGATTCCGGTACCCTCCAGTTGTTCTTGAGGTGCCATTGCACGGGCCTCATGTGTAGGCGGCCTAGATAGACCTGCTTTTCTGTGGCCGTTAGGAGACCTATCAAGGACATGAACTGCCGGACCGGACAGGTCGGCCGAGCTAAGATAGCTTGAATCTTTGCTGTGAGAGTCTGCCAACGGTCCGGTGTGGGTCTGACCCGGCCGGACTCGAGGTCGAACTGGTAACCTACAAAGTCGAAGACTTGTTTTGGTTCCAGCTCTGATTTCTCCCTGTTGACTAACCAACCCAGGTCCTGGCATATTTTCAGTAGATCTCTGGTATGCTGGAGACAGGCTGGGTGGGAATTGGCCCTCACCAACCAGTCGTCTAGGTACTGGTGGATTCTTATACCCCTGTGCATGGCCATTAACTTCACTTCCTTGGCTATGACTGTGAATTCCAGAGGGGCTGTGGACAGACCAAAAGGCAGGGCCTTGAATTGGTATGTCTGCCCCTGGACGTGAAATCTCAGGTATTTCCTGGATTGTTCCTGTATCGGTACGTGGAAGTAGGCGTCCGTGAAGTCTATTGAGGTGACCCATTCCCCTCGTTGAAGGGAAGTTCTGATGGTTTCTGGTGTTTCCATCTTGAACTTCTCCACTTTTAGAAAGGGATTCAGATTGCTCAAATCTAGGATGGGCCTCCACTTGTTGTTGGGTTTGGGTACCAAGAAAAGCCGGTTGAAAAAACCTAAAGATTTTGGGTTTTGTACCGGTTCCACCGCATTTTTGGAAATAAGCTGATGCAAAGCCTCCGACAGGTAGCTGTTCCTGTGGTGGTTCACATAGCGGCTTATGACCGTTGGGTGCCTTGATAGAAAGGGCCTGTTCTGGAAGGGGAGGATGTAACCCGACCTTAACATCCGGACAACTTTGTGGCTGGACCCTAGGTCCAACCAAACCTGCCAGAAACTCTGTAGTCTGGCCCCTACAGGTGGGTTTGTTACAGCATTTTTGACATTTACCACAGTTTTGACATAAGACGATGGAGTGACACAAGAAGCAAGTTTCACAGATTTTATTTTGTAACTTTTCTGAGAAAGACAAACTGCTGCCCCGGGACTTATTTCTTTCTTTTGCGAATGCCCGGGCGCAGAAGGAACACAAGGTACAACATTTAAGTTTGCAAAAGTGTCTTTTTGTCTCTGTAAGGTGCTCCCGGCCAGCAGTCCTGTTGTCAAACTGTTTACATAATAACTGTCATTTGTAAGACTGCTGGCCCTTGGCCGGTCTCGAGGAGTAGAAGGAGGCCTTGCCCTTATGCTTCTTGCCTTGTCCACGCTGACCAATGTTCTTCCATGCCGGTCGTTCCTGTTTTCTATTATCTCCACGCTTTTCAGGGCGTTCATAAGGGTGGAAACGACCCTTCTTTCCCGACTGAAGCTGACCTTTGCTTTCAAAGGCGGCGATATCTTGTTCAGCTTGTCTGAGGGCTTCATCAGGGAAGAGCATTGGAGTGTGGAGAGGTGCAGTCCTCAGGGAAGCCAATGTGTCTGGCTTGATGCCCGCTTTAAGATGTGACAGATACGAATCTCTACGAGTCAAGGTCGTATTGGCCACCGACACAAAAACAAAGTCACTCAAATGTTCTAGGGTCTTTGCCATGGCCTGAGTGATGCTGGTGTTAAAGTTCAATAGAAATTGAAGTTCGTCGGCTGCATCAGCTGTTTTGGAAGCAGACTTCCCTTTGGCCATTTCTGCTTTGATAGTTTTCAACTGTCCCTTCATATTCTCCTGGACTCTGTACAAACACCTATTGAACCCAGCCGCCTGATTACATATAGTAGAGGCTTCCCTGGCCGATTTCTCCCAACGTCTGAGGTTGTCCTGAGAGATCTGTCGGGAGGCTGGAGGTGTTGAAGAGATACCTGCTGCCTTAGCAATACGGCTGTATGTGCTGTTGATCTTTGAGGCGTCGGTATACCATGAAGTAACAGTCTTCTCAGTCCCAGTGTCACTCTTCTGCTGGCCGGGTACAAAACCGTACCATTTCGCTTGGGAAAGGGCTGGCTTAATAAACTGATCTTTTAGCAGTCCCCCTGCCTCAGAACTGCGTGAGGGGTAGCCCTCCACCAGTGTCAGATTAAGTTTGCCCATCTTCTTGCACAACCATTCATCGGTTGGCATTTTAACTGAGACCTTTCCTGCGGGCTGAGACTGAGGTCCGGCGAAGGGGTTGTCGTCAGATGCAGTAGCCGTTGTGTCCATATCAGGAATATGGGACCAGCCCATATAAGACCTGATCCCTCTCATAGTCTCTCTATAATTCTGATCTTCCGAGAGGGTTTGGTCAGGATCAGTAGTGGTAGCATCTGGGTCCTGGTCGGACAACTCACCTTCTTCGACAAAAATGTCTACTGGAGGTTGGTCGGAGAAATCTGAGTCAGAATCAGTATCCATAGCCGGTTGGTTCTGTAGGCCGGCCGGTGTAGGGGACGACCTGCTGGTGACCTGTTGAGAAGAGGGTGGGTCGGTACCAGGCAGATCTGAACGTCGGTCGGTAGTCGATTTCTCCCTGTGCGACTTGCTGGTCGACTGAGCTTTAGGAGCAGTCTGAGATACACCATGCAAATCTGAAGATGGGTGCTTACTATCAGAAGATGAAGAACTCGACTTGTCGGTAGCCTGACTATGTGGGGAATCACGGCCACCAGCCAAATCTGAAGTCTGAGCAGCTGTCGGTCTGATGAACGGTTCAGCGGACTTGGCAATGCCAGCCGGAGCTGTAGCAGTAGGAGTGACTTTAACTGTGGAGAAAGTCGGTTCCTTATCCATAGTCTTTGCAAGCAAGATAGCCTCTAGTCTGTTAAACCTAACCGACCATTTCTGGTCGAGCTCGTCAATCCTTGCGTCAGCTGAGGATCTGTGAGTGGTAGGCGACTTAACCGGCTTCTCTGAAGACGTAGAGGATTTAGAAGTAGATTTCTTGTCAGAAGATGATGATTTCTTCTTCTTGGCAGAGGAACTCGAACCAGGGGACTGTACCATACCCTGGCCGTCCACAGCCCCCACTACCGTCACAGAGGACGGGTGAATGAGGGTGGAACTGTCTGAGTCCTTGGTGGGAGTATCTGAAGCTTTCTTTAAATCACGTTTCTCTTTCTTTAAACGATAACTGGGGGTAGACAACTGAACACGTTGTTCCTCAGTCAAGGAATTACAAGCCTGGCAATCATTATTGGTAATGCAAGGGTCCGTGCCTTTACCCTTCTCTCTGCAGCGTGCGCAGAAACAATGGCTGTCAAAACTTGCCATGATGTGGCCACAGCTACCATGTTTCTGGCCCGGAGAAGACATAATGATCTGATGGCAGCAAAATAATAAGTTCAAAACGTTCTATATACTCCCTGAACAATGTTGATACAAGTTTATAAAACAATTCTCACCAAAATAATAAAAATCTGAAGTTAAAGTTCTGTTGAAAAAATTCCGTGTACACAAGCATGCGCCAAACGAAAAAGATGCTATGACGTCACGCTGTCTAGACAGGAAGGAAGTACCACACGCCATCTGGCGAGTGCACAGCACTGGACCGGCCTGGCCGGTGGAAACACAGGACGTCTTTTTCTGACGTTTGGCGGGCCGGTCTGCGCCGACCGGATAAGCTATTGTCCATTGGATAGGATGTATTAACGCAATAAAATGGAAAATTTAATAGTGAATTAAATTTTTATAAGTTAATACCTTACCTAGTGGACAGATGCATTTGTCTGGCATCCTGCTGGTCTCGCCAAACGTTAGAAAAAAACGTCCTGAGCTGGGCTCTGGCCGGGACCGGTAGTGTCCTGTTCATTTGCCAGATGGCTGTGTAGTCTCCCTGCCGGTGTACTGTGCATGTGCGTGCATGTGCACTTCCTCTTTTTGTTGTTAATTTAGAAAGTCACCTTTTTTATCTTAGAATAGCGGGGAAGGAAAGGTGGGAGTCCCCCTGTCCACTAGGTAAGGTATTAACTTACAAAAATTTAATTTACTATTAAATTTTCCATTTTATTGCGTTAATATATCTTACCTAGTGGACAGATGCAGAATAACTACCCAGTGGATGGAGGGTAGCTGAATAAGGGGAAATTTCCCAGAACTCTGACTAGTAATAAGGGTGACTGAGGCAATGGTTAAGTCGACCAGCCCTAAGCAAAACACCCTCCCCCCCCCCCCCCCCCCCCCCCTTTTTCTTTGTACAAACTCGACCTGAGTGTACAGGGAGAACTGAGAGGGAGACTAGAGTTCCGACCCACCTAGTAGAGGAGGAAGAACAGGAACTGAAGTTACTATCACTATACTCCTGGGCCCACTTTGGTTTCATGGCAGCCCAGAACCAAGTGTAGACGACTTTCTTTCTTTTTTTTTTCAAAATATGTACACTATATACATTCCTGTGCTTTGCTACAATAGTAATAATACTATACCATTTGTGGACCTGTTGGTCAGCTATCACAGGGCCTAAGTGGTAGAGTTCTGTATCTGCCCAAGCCACGTCTTTCAGATAAAACTGTGTAAAGGTATTATGGGCATTCCAATAGCAGGCTGAGAGGATCTGGTCCAATGAGGCCCCGCCCCTTGGAAGGCCTTAGAAGCCGCAAAAGCCCAAACATCATGGGCTCCAACTTGATGCAGGTTCTGGGCTTCCTCATCAGAGAGTTGGTAGCACAGAAGAACAGTTTGCTTGATCCAGGAGGAGATGGTAGCAGGAACAATATCACAAATACTAGGTCTTTACCCTTGTGCAAATCCTTGGTTCTGTCCAGGTAGTAACACAAGGCTCTCACCAGACAAAGACTCTTATCCTCCAGGAAGGATTTGTCCAAAGTTGGAGCTAAAGCTGGTATAACCACTGGGGCCACACAAGAGGGACCCTCCCTAGCCAGCTGATTCTTGGACAGGAAAACGGGAGGATAAAGAGAGACGTTGCTCTAATTCTCCTGATGACGGATGTTTTTGTATAACCAGGCATGAATCTCACTATGTCTCTTGCCGGAACTTAAAGCCAACAGAAGGACTGTCTCAAAAGAGTTTAAGAGGAGCCTTCCGCAAAGGTTCAAAGGGAGCCTTGGTAAGCTGGTGGAGCACAAGAGAGAGGCTCCATGTGGGAATTCCTCGTCTGCCCTTAGGCTTATCTCTATGAAAGCTGTCCAACAAGCGGGTTAAATTTTCATCTTTGCTGATATTTAACTTGTCATTGCCTACCATATCAGCAATAGCAGTCCTATAGCCTTCTACAGTGCTGGGTTGCAATTTTCTATCCTGAAAAAGGTGCAACAGAAAATCCGCAATTTGGGTTACAGAGGGCGACCTGAAGTCCACCTCTTTTGCCCTGCACCATTTGACAAAAATGGCCGACTTCGATTTGTTGACTGCTCTGGTTGAAGATCTTTGAGGAGCCTCAATCCTTGCTGCCACTTCAGAGAAACCTTGTTTCTGAATAGTGGAGGTTCTAGGAGCCACGCATGCAAGTTCAGATTCTTGGGATTCTGGTGCGGATGTCCATTGAACAGTGTCACCAGATCTGGTTGTAGAGGAAGAACAAAGGGAATTTGCACTGACAGTCCAGAACCCAGCTGTTGGGCCATCCCAGTGCAATCAAGATCATTCTGCTGCAACCCTGATCCATGACCTTGGATACCACCTCGTTGAGCAATGAGACTGGTGGGATGGCGTAAACATCCAGATTCTCCCATTGGAGACTCAAGGCGTCCACTGTCCAGGCTGTTTGATCTGGTACCGGTGAAACAAACTTAGGCAGTTTGTGATTGTACCGGGTTGCAAACAAGTTGATTTGTGGCCGGGCCCACCTGGAGCACAAGAGATTGAACACCTGCTTAGATAGGGACCACTCCGTGTATCACTTGTTTGTATCTGGACAATTTGTCCGTGATTACATTCAAGCGGCCTGGAATGCGTCTTGCCCTCAGGACTATTCCCCTGGGATGGCACCAAGACAGAAGTCTCCAGAGGAGGGCAGTTTATCCGGCACATAGAGAGCCGGATCTCATACCGCCCTCCTTGTTGATGTACAAAACCACAGTGGTGTTGTCCGTGGCTATCAACACAATCTGACCCTTGCAAAGATGCTCGAAGTCCTTGAGGGCCAGGAACACTGCTTTCAACTCTAGAAAGTTTATATGGAGGCGACTTTCTGGTTCTGACCAGACGCCTCTTGCAGTAAAGTCCTCTAAGTGTGTGACCCAACCTTCGTTTGAGGCTTCTGTAAACATCTGTAGAGCATGGCCTACGAGATGCAGCGGTTGCCCCCGGATGACATTTTTCTCTTCTAACCACCGATCCAGGTGCAGGTGTAGAGATTTTGGCAATGGGATAATCTTTTCCAACACCTCCGGAACGTGCCAGTGTCACTTCAGGTGCCATTGAATGGGCCTCATATGAAGGTGACCTGACCAGACCTGCTTTTCTGTGGCTGTGAGTAGACCTATCAAAGACATGAACTGTCTGACTGTGCAGCTGTCCTTGGTCTTGAGCAATTGTAACTTCTGCCGGAGGGTCAACCATCTTTCTTGAGTGGGCAAGGCCCGACCGGTCAATAGGTCGAACCGGTAGCCGACAAAATTGAAATCCTGCTGAGGGGTCAGCTCTTATTTCTGCATGTTGACCACCCAATCCAGATCGCAGCACAGGCCAAGAGGGTCTGGTATGTCGTAGGCAAGTTTCCTGGCATGGGGCTCTCAGTAACCAGTCGTCTAGGTACTGGTGGATCCTGATACCTCTGGCTTGAGCCATAAGCTTCACCTCTTTGACCACTTTGGTGAATTCCAATGGGGCTGTTGCCAATCCAAAGGGAAGAGCAGTGAACTGGAAAGTTTGTTTAGGTAAAACCTTAGATATTTCCTGGACCTGTGATTTATTGGAATGTGGAAATACGCATCGCTGAAGTCCAGCGAGGTCACCCATTGGTCTTTGTGGAGGGACAGTCTTATGGTCTCTGGAGTCTCCATTTTGAATGTCTTTGTTTCTATAAACAGATTTAAGTGGCTGAGATCCAAGATTGGTCACCATTTTCTGTTGGGTTTTGGGACCAGAAAGAGCCGGTTGTAAAAGGCTAGTGAGCACCTGACAACCACTCTCTCGACAGCCTGTTTTTGAACGAAGGAGGCCAAAGCTTCTGTGAGAGACTTGTTTTTGAGCGGGTTTGCGTACTTGCTTATAATCAAGGGAAACATGCTGAGTGGTGGCCTTCCCGGAAGGGCAGAGAATAGCCTTCTTTCAAAATGGACACCACTCTGGGATTCGCACCCAATTTCTGCCAAACTTGCCAGAATCTGTGAAGCCTTCCCCCGACACTGATCTCTATGGCAACATTGGGAATATTTGGAGCAATAGGAGCAGAAAGACATTGATTTACACAAGAGACACCTTTGACAAGGTTTATTTTGTTCAAATACTGACCGGGGCTTAAGCCTTTCCTTTGCGGCTGCCCGTGTAAAGTTACAATAGGAACATGACTGACAACACCTATACAAGATACAGCCTGTTTGGGATCTTGCCCTATCAAAGTCTGCTTTGGTTTGAGAAATCTTACACTGTCTAACACTGAATGGTTTACAGTTTGTTTTACTTGACACATTGAACCCAACCTGCTTATTTCTACACTCAACTTGGTTGGAAAAACACAGTGATTGTCACTTGTAAGTTTTGAGACCTCTCAACTTAGAAAAACGAGGGTTTGAACTTTGAACCTCTACCACGTCCACGGCCCCTGTTTCGATTTCTAGAAAATTGGCGCCATGGCTGTTGGGCTTGATCAGTTCGACCTGAACCTCTGTTGGTGTCTCTCCTTTCATACGGGCGGTACCTAAAATTCCCTCTCCGGTTGGAGTATGCGAGGCGCCCGGACCGGGCACTGGAGCAACTCCTGCAGACTCAAATTTAGTAATATCTTGCTCCGCTGTACACAAAACAGAGTCAGGGAATAGGCCATACACAAAAACTGGGGCATTTCTCAGCAAATTCCAAGTATCCGGCTTCATGCCCTGTTTAACATGCTCTAAATAAGAATCACGACGGATGAGCACTAAATTTGTCAAGTTCACAAAAAGACTGTCCGCCAGGTGCTGTAAAGCTGTTCCCATGACAACTGACACGTTCTGATGAAACGCCATGTAATCTTTAATGTCCTTCAGGGCCTCTGTGACTTCTTTAGGAGCTTTGCCTTTGTTAATTTTTGCAGAGAGAAAAGCCACATTGTTAGAAATCCCTTCCTGCAGTTCGGATGAGCACTGATTGAACCCAGCAGCACTGTTCACTATGTAACTCCCCTCTCTAGCACACCTTTCCCAGTGACACAAATAATCCTGAGAGATGGGTCTGGAAGGTGGTCCTGCTGGAGAATAAGAGGAAGTCTTAATGATCCTAGGAAATTGAGAATTAACTTTGACCTCTGTGTTGCTCCAACTAAATAAGTTCTTTCCGGGACGATGAGGACCCTCCAGTTTAATAGTGTGCATTTGATACCATCTACTCTGACTTTTCGGGATCTTAACAAACTGCTCACGTTTGAGGCCAGCCGAATCTTGTGCTCTTGAAGGGTAGCCTTCAGCTACAGTAGTATTCAATCTTTCTAGCTTTTGGCAGAGCCAATCGTCCGGCGGCATGGCCACAGAGATCCTAGCTTGTTTCTTAGGATGCTTGCCTTTCCAGGGATTATTGGGCGTATCTGGTGCTGCTACATTACTCTCAAAAACTGGGATGTGATCGCACTGAATGGACCTGCCTTTTTGTCCTTTCAAATCTTTTAAGATAGGGTGGCCAATGTATTGCGTTGTGCATCAGTAAAACCTTCACAAATGTTACAAGCTTTTCCTTTCACACAAGGATCATCTCCCACTTTCTTTTTATGACAACGCGCGCATTTTTCATGTAAATCAAATGCAGCCATAATATGGCCACACAAACCTCTCCTCTGCCCCTTAAACTCTCCTGGAGATGCCATGATAATTCAACTGTATCCTGAACACAAAATTCTTGAGAATAACAAACGTTTTCCACACAAACAAGATAATTTACTTCAGCTTATAAAAAAACTGACTAACTCTCTTCGCGCCAAACAAAAAGAGGAAGTGCGCATGCACGCACAAGCGCAGTACACTGGCAGGGAGGCTACACAGCTACCTGGCGATGAACAGGACACTACCGGTCCCGGCCAGAGCCCAGCTCAGGACGTTTTTTTTAACGTATGGCGAGACCATCAGGGCGCCAGACAAATGCATCTGTCCACTAGTAAGATGTATTAACGCAATAAAACAGTAAACTAAAAATTATGAAGCTGTAATTTTACTTACTGGAAAATCTATACATATTTGTCATAAGAGAAACAGTTCTCAAATATGGCAGGTGAACATATTTTACCAAAACCAAAGTTAAAGGTCACACTATGATGCACACCTATACCCCCTAACCAATGTTACTACCAAGTCTCAACCTTCTACATCTTACGGAATCCAAGAAATAGCCCAGACAAGAATTTAAACTCATGGTCACTACGACAAGGTCAAAGGTCAAATCAAGATAACAACATGATACTGCACACCTACAACCTTCAACCAATTTCCCTACCAGGTATCAACTTCCTACACCTTACAGTTGCTGAGATATAGCCCAGAAAAGATATTATAGGTCAAGGTCACCACGGCAAGGTCAAAGGTCAAAACAAGGTCACACCAAGACATTACACACCTACACCCCCTAACCAATGTCCCTACCAAGTATGAACTTCCTCCACCTTCCAGTTTCTGCAATACAGCCCAGACAAACATTTTCCCGCTGCCCGCCCACTCTGACACCATGGATGAGAATACCCCGACAGCCCATTAGGGCTGTGAGGTAAAAATAGTATCAGATATGCTTGCATCTTACAGCCTGGGGAAAACAGCACATTGAACACTATGAGATTGTTTTCCGAATGGCACCAATTAAAAAATAACCTAGCCTATATGGTGCCCTACCACCCTGTTGAGTTTTAAATCGATCAGCTGAAGCATCTTCAAGTTAGTGTCAGGAAACAGAATTTGGTGGTCACCTTGCTTTCCAAATGGTACCAATTTCAAAAGCACCCTAGCCTAGGTGGTGCCCTACCACCCTGTTAAGTTTCAAATTGATCTAGGGATTTGTGTTTGAGTTAGAGTCTGGAAACCAAAATGCTGACAGACGGGACAGACGTACAGACTTCGGACACATCTAATCTAATAGGAGGGTTGGTTACCTGCAACCTGACCAAAAACTATCTCTTGACATTAATTTTCACTACAATTTCACAAAATTTATAGGAATCTCTGTGTATCCCATGAAGAATCTGCCCACCAAATTTGAAATCGATGTTTATAATAGCAAAACGGTGTACAGACAGGACAGAAATACAGAACAAAACTGACTGCAATAACCCTCTCCTCTTGTTGAGCGTTAACAACCACACTTCTTACATCAGATGCACGATACATGTTTACAATATGAAAATCTTCAAGAGGACATTACTCTATTTCCTTTGTACAACTAAGACCTGTTTTGAGATATTAGTTTCAGACTGGGGTAAATATCCTGCAATAAGTTTGCTTCTCCTTCTTCCCTATTTACCAGACTGTCATAAACCTATAAAAGTGGCAAAGGATCAAATAAACAAAACTTTTTTTGAGGTAATTACTTACTCGCGCTAGTATTGTTGGCCTTAAACTCCATTATCGTACCCCTCACATTTCTTAGAGGATTTCACAGTCACTGCTATGCTTTTCAAAATTATTCATAAACCAAACCTTTATTGCAGAAATATCACTGACTAAGGAGCAGCACCCAAACAATATGTCAGATGAGTTCAACAGATTTGTGTAAAACAATTTACTTGTACTTACTGGATGGGCGGCCACCAGATCCTGGTCTAGATGTGGGCAATGACTCGGAGTACTCAGGGCGTGGAGGGGGACCACTCCCAACAGACCCTCGACTAGTGGGGCGAGATCCCTCAGCAGGAGTTCTACAAAGGAGTGCACCCCAAAAACATTAACTATTTCAAATTACATTAAAGTTGGGTTTTTTTTTACATTACTTTGCAGCATTATATATTTATGTTCAATTTATTTGAAATGTATTTTATGTGCCACACTTATATAAAAAAAAAGAAAAAAAAAGAAGAGTGCACATCAGTGTTGATTCTAGAAATTTTGAAATGTGGGGGCAGTTCCCCCCTATGTCCGAAAAATGTGGGGGCTTGGTCAATAAAAATGGGAACTTGTACCTCCGCCAAAGAGGGATTAATTTTGGAAGCATTTGTCTGTCCGTACGTTTACTAGCAGGATTACACAAATGCTACTGTATGGATCTTCACGAAAAAAAATAGAAGATGGAAACTGGCCCAACTTAGATCACATTAATTTTTATTACTGCCTTGCTACCTATTATTGCCGGCTACCAATTATCGCCACCAGAAAATAAAATGTTCATATTTCAGAAATGGTTAAATATTTTGAAGGCTTTTTGTTGTGTATTTGTTCCATTCACTTTGGAAATAGTTTTACCTTATTTGCTAGACTTGGGATGCTATTTTGGCGAAGTTATATCTATTTGAATTCTGTCTGGCGATAATCGGTAGCCGGCGATAATTGGTAGCAAGGCAGTACTTATCTGGATCAGTGCTTGGATAAGAAAAATATCAAAGACCTGGGGCCTCAAGTGCCTCAATGAAAGACCAAATGCTTTAAACTGGGGAACTCATGGCCATAGCACTCAAGTCATTAATATTCATGAGATGATATGAGATCATAGATTTCCATTGGGGTTTTCTAGCAATATTTTATAAAATGGACCCTCAACAAAGATCTAACACTTTAAACTTGAGAACTCACAGCCATAGCTCCCAACTCTTTAATATTCATGAGAAGATGAGGTCATAGATTTCTATTGGGGTTTTCTAGCAATATTTTATAAAATGGAAGCCTCAACAGAGATCTAACACTTTAAGAAAACTTGAGAACTCACGGCCATAGCACCCAACTCATTAATATTCAGATATGAGGTAACAGACATGCTGTATGAACTGGTTCAACAGTATTGTTGTTAGTATCTGATGTTTGCATCATCCACTTTCAAACTGTAGTATCCGTTTTGTTTTCATATGAAATAACATTTTTCACTGAAAAAACGACCAAATATAGCCTTCATGATGATAAAATTAAAGGATTCTCGCGAAACGATCGGTGCCCCCCCATTTTGTAAACATGCGGGATCGCGTCTTCTACCGAACGCGCCGAATATACCGAATTGCGGGCTAGTACTAAAACTTGCGAGATATTGCGTATCCCGCGCTCTAGAAGCATCACTGCACATGCAGTGACAGAATACATTCGTTGTGGTGAGAATGGTAAAACAACAGTTTCCCGTTTTGTTATAGTAGTAACAACAAAATCCACAAAAAATATTTAGGAACCAGTTATTAAAAACATCATCATTTTGGGCTTTTTAAGTTCATATGCTTAATTAAAACAATAAAAACCTGTATTTTTGATGCAATATTTCTCAATTTTACTTTATACTGGGTAAAAATGATGTTTATCCACTTCATTATATATCATGAAAGCCATTTCCAGTTGTAAGTTGTTGCTCATGTACACTTGCATTAACTTTCCATAGGTCAGTGACAAGCATAGAAAACACATAATTTTATTCGTTTAAAATCATTGGTAATCAACTTTGATTTTCATAACAGTCTCACCAATAAAAGTAGCTTGTACCATATAAATCATAGATCTGGATATCTCTGGTCAGGTGTGTCTTCTTATCTACTTACAAGAAGATTAAACGATGAGATTTCATCAGATTTCAATGTAACAGATGGCTCCCCGTCCCACTCATACCTGGGTATCTTTGGTCTGGTGCTGAAGGCTGCCGAGTATTCATTCAAGTCTGCATTGCCCACTTTTTCCAGCGCTTTCTGAGACGGCATCACAGACCGGTTGTCCTTGCCAACGGCCAGTTTCTTACCCTGTCCCGTGGCTTTGTTCAACAATGCAGAACCATCTATGTCTTTTTCTGAAAGTAAAAAAACATAGCACGAATTTTTATTTAACAGAAGTAGTATAACGGTTCTAACGTAATGGCATACCTGTGAATTTGCTCAACAAACTGGCAGACGGGGCATTAAATCTGAACTCTCAATACTCCATATAATTATAAGGATATTTTTAATTTAATTTAAACTTAATTTTTAAATTTAATTCAATACTTCCTGAGGTAATAATTAAAATCAGAATATAACATAGTTAGAGGTAATAATTCAGCAAAGCAACAACTGCTTAACCCTTTCGCTACTGAAGGAACATTATTCCACTGGACTGTAGCCATATGATGTCATATCACGTCAGAAACGCCAATGAAGTAAAATAATAACTCACTACCTTATGCACTTTATTTGCGGTATTTTTCGGCATATTTCATTAGGAATTGATGAAAGTCGAATGGGACAATTCGTGGGAATTCCCCAAATAAAAATAACCAAGAGTAAACAATATGCAGGTATACGCGGTAAATACGGCAATATATACAGAAACCAGTAAAAATAGGTGAAATGGCGAATTTTTTTTAAAATATAGCATAACTTTCATATAAAATACTTAAAAAATCGGTTTAATACTGATACACCAAAGAAAACGTATAACAGTACACTGAAGGGAGAGAAGAAATATATATTATTGCCGTCTACCCTTGGTCGACAGACATGGTCCCCTGTAATACACATTGATGTTGACTAGCGGTCGACATACATGGTAGCGAAAGGGTTAATACAGCATTTAAGGTAGATCCAGTATCAATTTGAAGTCTCATAACATGAGCTACTTATTGCATATGGGTTCCAAGCTACTAATTATAAAGTATTACATGTACCCCTTTTTACAATGAAAATTGATATTTTACCTTTACAACAACACTTTCACCTCCATCTTTACATAGGTCTGTGAGTGTTGTTTAAGGGTCTGGTCCACTAATTTTAAACCATTAACATATTTTGAAATAATAAAATATGACAATCTTTTGTCTTTACAATGATTGCAATGAGCGTTTTAACTCACCCATGGACATGGGTCTGAGTGTGTTATCTGAGGTTCCAGGGCGACTTCTAGGTGTGTTTCTACTCCCGCTCCGTGTGGGCGGTCTGTTCACATTGTCACGTGATTTGGGTCTGTTGTAGGCTTCCGCCTGACCAGTGGGAGGCCTGATACAAAAAAACAATCATGTAACAAACTCAATATCATGTTCAAAACTGACAGGTTTATGTACATCAGTGGGGCTGCTTACAGTGGGTGTACTATGTGTGGAAGCTTACTACTTCTTTCATTATGATTTAACTATGTCTCAACTTACACTTCCAGTATAAATATACAATCACGGAAAAAAAAATGACGGCTCTCAAAAAGATAACAGTTTAACTGTGAAAAACGTGTCATCATATATCATAATTTGGGTGATGTCATGATGCCAATTAGTTTTGGTTTTCAATTTTTGATGTATATACCAGTGACCCTAACTACAATCATTACCCACCACAAAAAAAAAATTTATGAACCCAGTGAGAGATATTAGGACTACTATATACAAGACACAGGTACATCCTGTAAAGCCAATCATTAACAGCAAATCAAAGCACCTCTACTTGACCCCTAGGTTGAGATAGTGATAAGTCTCAATACAAAAATACATGTACATGTTAGGTACAACACATATAGTTAAAGATAAAACTAAAACATTTGAAACATACCCCAAATCTGAACAAATTTTATACTTATGCATTTGCAAACTTTTATAGTGATTTCATTCAGCAGAGCTGCCATGTTTTGGTAAATACGTTGCAATACTTTATAACCTCCATCTCGCATGTCAACACAATTAACACAAGGAAAACTTTAAATAGTGGAAAGAAACTACCAATATGAAGAAAGTGTTCATGTTTACCACATATTTTTTTTTTTTTTTTGGCTCTTTGGGACTTCTATTGCACTTTCTGTGACATGGAACATCCATATTTGGTTGTGGTGTACTAAAACGCCGAGTCCCAGCATCTGAACGGTTCTGCATTGGCAACAAGCTGATGTACACATTTTCTATACCGACCCATCCCTACCCGTTACACTGATCACCTGATGTTCAAGTTGTACATAACATAAGGATGTGAGAGGGTCCCACTTTAAATAGTGTAACTGGACTGTGTAAACGTGCTAAGTGTAGAGGAGCACACACCTTGAGGACTTGGGCTGTACATGTAAGACAGGGTTCTCCCCCTGGCCTTTCATCTGAGCCGGAGTCACGGGTCTGCGCAACATCTCTTCCTGTGTGCTTGGTACCTCTGACTGGAAAGTGGGAAAAATACACTACTCATTAACAATCTACAGTGGCAATCTACATTTTGTATGGCAAATATATCACCTAGGATTATGTGAGCTTTTGTTTGTGATATTATGTTTCATGTACATGCATATCAATGCCATATTATTGAACTAATTAAAAAAAATCCAAATGCCTATCAAATTCTTTCCATAAACTGGTTCCGGAAAGATAAAATTATCACTCTCTTCGCTAAAGTATATATTCTTTAACTTTTACAAGGATTGAACAAGATTTTTAATAAATTAAACACACATCACTTTTACTTATGGACATACTTTATCACACAGCTATTTCTTAACAAATCAACACCCACGGGATGACTTTTTTTCATTCTCTTCACTTGACTTACCTTTTTGCGTCGACTAGATGCGGAGCCAGTGTTGACATAGTAGGTGTTGAGCAACCTCTCTCCCGACAACTCTCCTTGTTGAGGACGGAGCACTTCCTGTTTATCTAAATCTGCCTCCATAGCATCTGCATCCTCCTATATCAGAAATACTAAACATCTCAAATGGAGTAGACTTAAGCTCATCCATTTTTCACACTGTCAAAATTTAACGGACTAGAATTTTAATCATATATTGTAATTCTAGTTAAGATTATTTCATCTAAAGGGTTTCAGTAAAAACTTTCTTTCTAGGAGAATTAAAAAGTACTGTTAAACCTCTGTCATGGAGTTCACTACCACTAGAAATGGGCATGTTATGAGTCGTCTAATAATATAGAAACAGGAGATGTCAGAGTGAGAAATCTGAAACAGCCAATAAATCTAAGCAAGAACAGGCACACTTCACTGACAATAGACGAGATAATGATCATAAATATCACAAATTTGGTAAGAATGTCCCATAATGCAACAAACAGGAAGTGGGTGTTCTCGTATTGCACTTTATCTTGTATGACTGCAATGTACTTACTTCATCCTCCTCTTCATCTTCATCATCTGACTCAGACTCTTCCGGCTCCTCATCTACAAATATCCCAGCCAACATACAACATCATTCTATCACATACTTTTACAAAAAAAAAAAAACAAACTTGCATTTAGTAATATAGAAATCAACAAGTTCACCAGCCAACAGTCCAACGCTGAAAAACCTTCGTCCAATTTAATTTATAAAAACTTGCATTTAGTAATACAACACTGAATAGCACTGTGTCCGATACCCTTATAAAATATTGTACTTAGCAAAATACAGATTAGGACAATTAGGACTTGTCTCCTTAAGTTACTGGAATTTTCAAGATGCAGTGTTGGCAATCAGACTAGTATGATTATCTAGTATCCTTGGGACTTTATCATTCTGAAAAGTTTCATCATGAATGGTTCATTTCTGTGTTTCTGAAGCCATTGAATTAAACTTGCATCCAGGATGAGCAATGGACAAAGGCACATTATTTTTGCTTCCAAAAACAAAACATGGAGTTATTCGGGTCTAATTACTGAGATCTATGAACAGAGTATCCACTCACTTGAGTTGAGTTGCTTTATGATGAATTCTATCTGTCTATTCATGTCTGGCTGATCCTCTTTGATAAAACAACGCAGGATTTCTTCCATTCCCTGATTTGTGAACAACATTTTCATAAAACATTTGCGATTACATTCCTATTTCTTTATTCTCTGCCTCAAAGGCTTAATCACCTCTCATACAATAATACATTCAATAAGATGTTGTGACTGCATACAGAGGCTGATAGGAAAATATCAAATATCCATTGCTTACATACTTGCAACAGTAAAACAATTATCAATTTATTTATTTGTACATTCAAAACAACTTATGATTTGTTAAAACTATAAATAGCATATATATGACTGTTGATGTGAATAAATTTATCTAAAACAACATGCTAAATATCTGTGAACTTCTCAAGAAAATGCAATGAAAGCAGACTATTAGGAAGAAAAATATAACTTAATAATCGTTTCAGCTCTAGTAGTTACCCTGTCAGAGCCCTAAATGTACAATATGAAGGCTAACCCTATTTTTGATTGTTTCTTTTTGTCATTAACCTCTTTATTTACATAGTATGTGTGAGGTTTAGTACTACATATTACTGTACTACTCACCATTGCTTTGGCCTCTTCTCTGATAGAGGGTATTGCCAGAATACTGTACAGTGTGCCATTCACATATGGGATGATCTGAAACACACATAAAACACTGCATCCTTAAGCATGTACATACATATACCCAGATTTAATAAATAACTTTACAGTCAGCAAGAATCTTACTGCAAGATACACTTGGTCACTAAGTAAGGTCACTTATCAAACAGAGTTCTGTATCATCACAATGACCTGCGATAGCTGGATTTCTTCAAAAAAAAAACAAAAAACAAAGAGCACTCTCAATAATATTGGTTTTGAATATTGTCCCAAGTTTTTCACACAATTTTACTTCGTTATCTGTTGCACCTCATACTACATATTGACAGAAAATCAACAGTAAGAGAAGCATCTTATAGGGCATGTATTCCCACTGATAGGTCAACAACACTAATTGATTCATAATCTCTCCTGAGATGAAAATATTCAAAACACACATACAAACGGCTTTTAAATCATTGACTCCAGCTATAACTTTCAATATTGTACATGAAATATCAAAATACTATTCAGAACCTTTTTTTTGTCTTAAAAATGTATTGACTTACAGAGCAGTGAAACAAATGGTGTTATTCATGAAATCCCTTCATAATACTAGTTAATACCACACGACCAGTTTTTCATTGAATAATTGTGTGTCCTTCACTTCTTTTTGTTACTTTGAAATCATGTTTTATTTCAAGAGAAGATCGACATAATGAAGTTTATACATGTGAGTAGATTTAATTCAAAGAGAAAGAGAAATCTCAAACTAAAAGTATATACAGATGTTGTCTACTGGCCATAAGATTTTTATTAAGCTGAATTTCACTGAGAGAAGTAGCCAATTCTAATACTAAATTGTAGTAAAATTATATATTTGAAATTAAATGGCTAGGCAGAAGGGATAATTACAAAATAAAACAGTTTTTAGCACAGAAAATACAAGACTGATGATCTGAAATGAAGTAATGTAGTTCACAAGATACAAGTTTTTCAGTGGTAAATGTCATAAAATTATAATTCTCTATTGTTGGTTTTTATTCTCAGTGCAATATTTTTCTCTTTACTACGAGACTGAAAGTGGTAGCTAATCATATGTCACATATGTTGATAAGAACATATATAAAGTGTTGTTGTTACTATAATTATGCCAAATTCTGTACCATATGTTTTAAAAAAAAGAAAAAAAGGCAGTTTTCTGGCAACTACATTGTACAAGTGTGTGTATTTGTGAATTCTTTGCTTCTTAATATCAATCATTGGTTAACACTTGATAAATCATATTTTTGTGCATTCACAGCAAACAATGCTTTTTACAATCACAGCTCATGACTATGTACAACCAAGTGTAGCACAATTGTTAAACACTGATGAAAACAACATATCTTAAAAACTGTGCAAGAACATAGCAGTGAAATTCACTTAAATGGAATCCCTATTTATAAAGGGTTCTTTTTTTTCAATTTTAAATAAATGGCAAATGTATGATTGGTAGAAACTAATTCAAACTATACAGGTATTTTCTAACAAACACCACCTATTTCATAAAAACTAGAACACAGCTTTTGTCGACACAAAAACAAAGCACCCCACCAATAAAGGAAGATGTCTATAAAATAATTAAAACATACAAAATATAAAAAAAAGAAAAAAACAGCATCAGAGATGCCAGTACCCCACAGCCTGGCAAAATAGTTTTCAACACCATGAGACAAAGAAGTAGTGAAACAGTACAAAGATCAGGATACTTTCAGGGCAGTGTCAGTTATATAAAGGTCCAAATAGTAGAGTAGAGACAATAACATCTAAGAGAAAGAAAATATATGTGAAGATAAAGTATTAAAACAAGACAATTCGATAACAAGATGACAGCATTAATCACTAAACTAAAAATAGCATCAGAGATGCCCGTACCCCACAGCCTAAGGAAATATTTTCAACACCATGAGATACAGAAGCACTGTACCAGTACAAAGTTCAGGATACTTTCAGAGCACTGTTAGTTATATAAAGTTCCAAAAAATGTTTAAATGCAGAAAATATTGTTTAAAAGAAAGATAATGCATGTAAAGATGAAGTATTAAAACAAGTCAATTCAATAACAAGATGACAGCATTAATCAGTAAACTAAAATTCAACATTCTTTATCTACATCTGCATGGCCGAATTATGGTTTAGATGTTTTGAATATTACCATGCATTCAGAAGTGGTAATACATTTAATGAACGCTTATGTGTGGTGTTGGAGCAAAATCTGTGGCTCACTTGATGAAATTCTATCTCTTACAATGGGAAGTTATGAAAGTAAAATTCTTAATAAATTCTAATATGAATTAACAGTGCTTAATCTGCATCAAAAGACAGACCCAAAGGTGCAACAAGATTTTAAAGGTCAAGGTCACTACGACAAGGTCAAAGGTCAAATTAAGGTCACACCATGATAATACACACCTATGGCCCCTGACCAATGTCCCTACCTAGTATCAACTTCCTACACCTTACGGTTTCCGAGATATAGCCCGGACAAGATTTTATAGGTCAAGGTCACTACGGCAAGGTCAAATCAAAGTTAGATCATGACGTTGCACAACTACACCCCCTAACCAATGTCTCTACTATGTATCAACTTCCTACACCTTACGGTTTCTGAGATATGGCCTGGACAAGATTTTATAGGTCAAGGTCACTACAGCAAGGTCAAATCCTGATCAGACCATTACGTTGCACACCTACGACCCCTAACCAATGTCCCTGCCAAATATCAACTTCCTACACCTTACAGTTTCTGAGATATAGCCCGGACAAGATTTTATAGGTCAAGGTCACTACGGCAAGGTCAAATCAAGGTCACTCCATGACGTTGCACACCTACACCCCCTAACCAATGTCCCTACCAAGTACCAACTTCCTACACGTTACGGTTTCTGAGATATAGCCCGGACAAGATTTTATAGGTCAAGGTCACTACGGCAAGGTCAAAGGTCAAATCAAGGTCACACCATGACGTTGCACAACTACACCCCCTAACCAATATCCCTACCAAGTATCAACTTCCTACACCTTACGGTTTCCAAGATATACCCCGGACAAGATTTTATAGGTCAAGGTCACTACAGCAAGGTCAAAGGTCAAATCAAGGTCACGCCATGACGTTGCACACCTACAATCCCTAACCAATATCCCTACCACGTACCAACTTCCTACACCGTACGGTTTCGGAGATACAGCCTGGACAAGTTTTTATAGGTCAAGGTCACTACAGCAAAGTCAAAGGTTAAATGAAGGTCACACCATGACATTGCACACCTACACCCCCTAACCAATGTCCCTACCAAGTATCAACTTCCTACACCTTACGGTTTCCGAGATATTGCCCGGACAAGATTTAATAGGTCAAGGTCACTACGGAAAGGTCAAATGAAGGTCATACCACGACGATGCACACTTACACCCCCTAACCACTGTCCCTACCAAGTATCAACTTCCTATACCTTACGGTTTCTGAGATATAGCCCGGACAAGATTTTCAAACTCAAGGTCACTGCGGCAAGGTCAAAGGTCAATTCAAGGTCACACTATGATGTGGCACACCTACACGCCCTAACCAATGTCCCTACCAAGTATCAACTTCCTACACCTTACGGTTTCGGAGATACAGGCTGGACAAACTTCTTCCCGCCACCCACCCACCCACCCATCCGGACACCTTGGGTGAAAACAATACCCCGACAGCCCTTAAGGGCTGTGGGGTAATAAAATGATGATGGTGGGACAAAAATCATAAAAAAAAAAAAAAAAAAAAAAAAAAATTCTTACAAATTTATCTATGGATATTAAAAGGTAATATATTGCAAACAAGTAGCCATAATTAAGTTTATAATGTGGGTGCATTCTTCTGAAATCTGTTATTTTTGCTCACAGTGGAAAGATTCACATGTTGAGATCTCGTCATTGCAATACTTTGTATTTCTTTCTCAAATGAATCTAAACTTCCCTGGATTGCTGAAAGCCTAATTAAAGCCAGTCATTTGTCAATACAATGTAACCTCTGTTACACAACCTTGAGTTCACACAGTACCACTGTCACCAACTCATTATTTCCTACTGTATACAAAATACCTCTGTCTTTATTTTACAAGCTTTTAGCCTCTCTTATATCCCATCGTATGTGGACGTACGTCCAGGTTACAGTAAACAAGAGGAGAGTGCCCGTGAACAGGCACTGTGTCAGCTGACTGAATGTTTTTGATTTGTGATGGTGATAATGAGAGGAAAGTATAATTATCAGGGAAAGGGCTGTACAGAAATACAGTAAATGGTAACTGAACAGCATGTTCGAAAGATATTCCGAAGCTGACAGTAAAAAAGGACAAAAAAGTTGTGCCCTGCAAATGGTATTATGAAATAAAGTAACAAGGTAATTGTTTAAGTGTAAAAAGTAGGTTAAAAATATTTAAAGAAATACTATAAATGCAATATCCTCGTTCGACCATGAAGAAGGGGTCCAAAGGTCAAATCTGACCATACCAAAAGATTCCCAGCCAAAGAATTTAGGATGGTTTACCATCCCAAACCTCTCGGACCAATAATAAGTGAGTCATAGGCACTTTTTAAGTTTGGCTATCCTTGTTTGACCTTGACGGAGGGGTCCAAGGTCAAATCCGACCACACAAAAAAATTCCCAGCCCATGATTTCCTGTAGCTTGTTTACCATCCCAAACCTGTAGGACCAATAATAAGCGAGTTCTAAGCAATTGTAAGTTTGGCTATCCTCAATTGACCTTGAAGGAGGGGTCCCAGGTCAAATCTGACCACACCAAAAGAATCCCAGCCCATGATTTCCTATATGTTGGTTTACCATCCCAAACCTCCAAGACCACTAATACGCGAGTTATAAGCACTTTAAGTTTGGCTATCTTCGTTTGACCTGGAAGGAGGGGTCTAAGGTGAAATCTGACCACACCAAAAGATTCCCAGCCCATGATTTTCTATAGGTTGGTTTTCCATTCCAAACCTCTAGGACCAATAATAAGCGAGTTATAAGCTCCCACTTTTAAGTTTGGCTATCCTCATTTGACCTTGAAGGAGGGGTCCAAGGTCAAATCCGACCACACAAAAAAATTCCCAGCCCATGATTTCCTGTAGCTTGTTTACCATCCCAAACCTGTAGGACCAATAATAAGCGAGTTCTAAGCAATTGTAAGTTTGGCTATCCTCAATTGACCTTGAAGGAGGGGTCCCAGGTCAAATCTGACCACACCAAAAGAATCCCAGCCCATGATTTCCTATATGTTGGTTTACCATCCCAAACCTCCAAGACCAATAATACGCGAGTTATAAGCACTTTAAGTTTGGCTATCTTCGTTTGACCTGGAAGGAGGGGTCTAAGGTGAAATCTGACCACACCAAAAGATTCCCAGCCCATGATTTTCTATAGGTTGGTTTTCCATTCCAAACCTCTAGGACCAATAATAAGCGAGTTATAAGCACTTTTAAGTTTGGCTATCCTCATTTGACCTTGAAGGAGGGGTCCAAGGTGAAATCCGACCACACCAAAAAATTCACAGCTCATGATTTTCTATAGGTTGGTTTTCATTCCAAACCTCTAGGACCAATAATAAGCGAGTTATAAGCACTTTTATGTTTGGCTATCCTCATTTGACCTTGAAGGAGGGTTCCAAGGTCAAATCGGACCATATTAACAGATTCCCAGCCCATGATTTCCTACAGGTTGGATACAATGATTTACTCAACAGTGAGAACCTGAAAGAAGCTATTGCTCAGCTATGCCATGACATAGAGGTCTGCAATTTCACTATGTTATAGCTGACCAAAACGTCTGTGAATAACATATTTAACAAAATACTCTAAATGTAATAGTTTTCAAGTTACTACTGATTTACTCAAGAGTGAGAACCTCAAAGTAACTATTACTCAGCTATGCATGTCTGAATTTTTGCTCTGTTATAGCTGACCTAAAAGTAGGTGAACAACATATTTAAGCAAACTACTGTAAATGCAATAGTTTTCAAGTTACAACTGATTTACTGAATAGTGAGAACCTGAAAATAGCTATTGCTCCGCTATGCCATGAGCTATAGGTCTGTAATTTCACTATGTTATAGCTAACCCAAAAGTAGGTGAACAATATATTTTAACAAAATACTCCAAATGCAATATTTTTCAAGTTATAGCCGATTTACTCAACAGTCAGTGCCTGAGAATAGCTATTGCTCAGTTGTGCCATGAGCTACAGGTCTGTAATTTCACTATGTTATAGCTGACCCAAAAGTAGCTGAATAACATATTTGCACAAATTTCTGTAAAGGCAATAGTTTTCCAATTACAACTGATTTACTCAACAGTGAGAACTTCAAAGTAGCTATTACTCAGCTATGCAATGAGCCACAGGTCTGGAACTTCACTATGTTATAGCTGACCCCAAAATAGGTGAATAACATATTGCAACAAAATACTCTAAATGCAATAGTTTCCAAGTTATAAGTGATTTACTCAACAGTGATAACCTAAAAGTAGCTATTACTCAGCTATGCCATGAGCTACAGGTCTGAAATTTTACTATGTTATAGCTGACCCAAAAGTAGCTGAATAACATATTTATACTAAATTCTCTAAATGCAATAGCTTTCAAATTATAAGTGATTTGCTCAACATTGAGAACTTCAAAGTAGCTATTACTCAGCTATGCAATGAGTCACGGGTCTGGAACTTCACTATGTTATAGCTGACCCCAAAATAGGTGAATAACATATTGAAACAAAATACTCTAAATGCAATAATTTCCAAGTTATAAGCGATTTACTCAACAGTGATAACCTAAAAGTAGCTATTACTCAGCTATGCCATGAGCTACAGGTTTGAAATTTTACTATGTTATAGCTGACCCAAAAGTAGCTGAATAACATATTAATACTAAATTCTCTAAATGCAATAGTTTTGCAATTACAACTGATTTACTCAATAGTGAGAACCTCAAAGTAGTTATTACTCAGCTATGCAATGAGCTACAGGTCTGAAATTTTACTATGTTATAGCTGACCCAAAAGTAGGTGAACAACATATTTAAGCAAAATACTGTAAATGCAATAGTTTTGAAGTTACAACTGATTTACTCAATAGTGATGACCTAAAAGTAGCTATTACTCAGCTATGCCATGAGCTACAGGTCTGAAATTTTACTATGTTATAGCTGACCCAAAAGTAGCTGAATAACATATTTATACGAAATTCTGTAAATGCAATAGTTTTCCAATTACAACTGATTTACTCAATAGTGAGAACTTCAAAGTAGCTATTACTCAGCTGTGCCATGACCTACAGATCTGAAATTTCACTATGTTATAGCTGGCCCAAAAGTAGCTGAATAACATATTTATACTAAATTCTCTAAATGCAATAGTTTTGCAATTACAACTGATTTACTCAATAGTGAGAACCTCAAAGTAGTTATTACTCAGCTATGCAATGAGCTACAGGTCTGAAATTTTACTATGTTATAGCTGACCCAAAAGTAGGTGAACAACATATTTAAGCAAAATACTGTAAATGCAATAGTTTTGAAGTTACACCTGATTTACTCAATAGTGATGACCTAAAAGTAGCTATTACTCAGCTATGCCATGAGCTACAGGTCTGAAATTTTACTATGTTATAGCTGACCCAAAAGTAGCTGAATAACATATTTATACGAAATTCTGTAAATGCAATAGTTTTCCAATTACAACTGATTTACTCAATAGTGAGAACTTCAAAGTAGCTATTACTCGGCTGTGCCATGACCTACAGATCTGAAATTTCACTATGTTATAGCTGGCCCAAAAGTAGCTGAATAACATATTTATACTAAATTCTCTAAATGCAATAGTTTTGCAATTACAACTGATTTACTCAATAGTGAGAACCTCAAAGTAGTTATTACTCAGCTATGCAATGAGCTACAGGTCTGAAATTTTACTATGTTATAGCTGACCCAAAAGTAGGTGAACAACATATTTAAGCAAAATACTGTAAATGCAATAGTTTTGAAGTTACAACTGATTTACTCAATAGTGATGACCTAAAAGTAGCTATTACTCAGCTATGCCATGAGCTACAGGTCTGAAATTTTACTATGTTATAGCTGACCCAAAAGTAGCTGAATAACATATTTATACAAAATACTCTAAATGCAATAGTTTTCCAATTACAACTGATTTACTCAATAGTGAGAACTTTAAAGTAGCTATTACTCAGCTATGCCATGACCTACAGATCTGAAATTTCACTATGTTATAGCTGGCCCAAAAGTAGCTGAATAACATATTTATATGAAATTCTCTAAATGCAATAGGTTTTAAGTTACAAGTGATTTACTCAATAGTGAGAACTTCAAAGTAGCTATTACTCAGCTATGCAATGAGCCACAGATCTGAAACTTCACTATGTTATAGCTGATCCCAAAATAGGTGAATAACATATTGAAACAAAATACTCTAAATGCAATAGTTTCCAAGTTATAAGCGATTTACTCAACAGTGATAACCTAAAAGTAGCTATTACTCAGCTATGCCATGAGCTACAGGTCTGAAATTTTACTATGTTATAGCTGACCCAAAAGTAGCTGAATAACATATTTATACGAAATTCTCTAAATGCAATAGTTTTGAAGTTATAAGCGATTTACTCAACAGTGATAACCTAAAAGTAGCTATTACTCAGCTATGCCATGAGCTACAGGTCTAAAATTTTACTATGTTATAGCTGACCCAAAAGTAGCTGAATAACATATTTATACGAAATTCTCTAAATGCAATAGTTTTTAAGTTACAAGTGATTTTACTCATGATGGAAGTTACTGAAAAGCCCAAAAGTAGCTATTACTCACTTAGCTATTGAGACAGGCACCCAACTTACTCACCATATTGTAGCTATGAAAAAAGTAGCTGAATAACATATTTTAACAAAATGCTCTAAATGCAACACTTTTCAAGTTATAAATGATTTTGTGCATGATTTCATGAATTTTAATGCATTAAAAATTATTAAAAAAATTTATTTAAAAAAAAGTAAGACAGATCCAGGTCTCATACTCACACAAGAGAATCTACCTGTGGCCTAGTACATATATGCAAGATATGAGAGAAATCCCTGCAATAGTCACTGAGAAATTGTGATTAAGTGTTGAAATTTTCACACTTTTGGTGGGGGTACCCCCCTTGTAATGTCTCTAGCAAACAGACGAACATACAGATTTGCATGCCTTGAACAATTTTTCATCCTCGATAGATAAGGTATCTTTTAAAAAAAACAGCACGTCTCTAGGCCTTGTAGTTTTGGAGGAGAAGTTGTTCACACGGACGCGTACGCCCACGCCGCAGAGTGACGACATAAAAATGGGTTCATTTGCAAGGGACATTAAACCTACACGTTATTTTATAACATAATTTCAAGGTCGCAGAGACCCCGTCATAAAAATTGACATGCACATTATTCTCTGCATGCATGCAGTGTGGCTACAAACACATCCATGTATCAAGGGGAATTTACGAGAGGCTTGGGCACCTGCATTTTCCTTGCTAGTGTTGTAGGTCCTAACCCTTTACTTATACAAATTGCACATGTTGTATCATACATGCACGTGTGCCTTGCATGTACATAAACCCTCTGTGTAGCTTGTAGCTAGTCACAGTCTGTTCTCGGATATTCAAGTAGTAACACTCTTGTTGGATGAATGCAGCTTGTTTACATGTGCAAATCTCTGCAATCCCACTAGCAGGCTATGCTTGTATTTTTCAACAGTATTCGCAGTACACTTATGTGTATATATGTTACAGTGAATATGTGTAATCAGGGAATACGCGTATACATGTATTCCCTGGTTTTGATGATCAGGGAATACGCGTATTCCCTAACTAGAAATTGTTGAGAATGCAGCTTTGTATTCTTATAATATATAAAAAATAACTTTTGCTATGGACTCGTGTGTGTTTATGTACTATAACCATTAAAATCTCCCAACAGTGATTTTACATAACTTTTACTGTACCATAACAACAACGAAAAAAAAAACAGAAAAAAAAACAAAACAAAAACACAAAAATATCACTTTGCCAAAAGGCAGTATTCATGTCTGTTAACATTGAGCTCTGCAACTAACTTTTATGTAGTTGTGAAGACAAGACAAACTGCAACTGATTTTAAAAAAACTAAAGATTTTCAAGAACAGTGTATTATTTTGTAAATATTAAATGATGTTTTAATGGGTTAGAAAATGACACATCTCAATCTGTTTGGTTTCCTAGTCCTTTGATTTAACTGTATAAATGTCCACTTTGTCCAGTATACAATTCAGTAATAGCCAATAATGATGATTGTGTTGAGAGTCAGGGGAAGCAATGTAGCTTGGTACTGAATTTAAAATATAAATATATTTTGACAAAATATAATACAAGAGGCTGACTATTCACAATATTACATATTTATTTATTAAACAATATGAATGCTTATAATTTATTAGACACCAACTTGTCATAGCAGTTTTCTCTCAAGGCTTAAAGTATTAACTAAAAATAGGACGCCCTGTTGATAGTAGATGCGAATAGAAACAGGATAGCATAGAAGAACACACATTATCATGTGTAATGTCCACCCCATGAACCTTTTGCCAAAATTGTACAGTAGTCTTACAAGACCCTGTTTCATTTGTAAAATATATCAATGATGCTTAAATATTTATTAGTGTAGATGTAAATTATTTCACCTTCATGCCTTTTTGCATTGGTTGGCTCGAAAATTTTGATGAAATCACTCTATCTTCCACGGTTAAGAAGATAGAAGCAAATTCCTGTTTTTCTATTTTTGGCAAAAATTTGAAAATTCAAAATGGCTGCCATTTTTGGGAAAAGGAAAATTTTTTGAAAATTGGCAAGAGTACATTTGTTAGATACCCTATGGGTCGAAAATTTCGACGAAATCGCTCTATCTCGCACGGTTAAGGAGATAGAAGCAAATTTGTGTTTTGCCATTTTTGGCAAAAATTCGAAAATTCAAAATGGCCACCATTTTTGGGGAGGGGAAAATTTTTGGAAAATTGTAAAAGAGTACATTCCTTAGATACCCTGTGGGTCGAAAATTTCGACGAAATCGCTCTATCTCGCACGGTTAAGGCGATAGAAGCAAATTTGTGTTTTGCCATTTTGGGCAAAAATTCGAAATTTCAAAATGGCTGCAATTTTTGGGGAGGGGAAAATTTTTTGAAAATTGCAAAGATTACATTGCTTAGATACCCTGTGGGTCGAAAATTTTGATGAAATCGCTCTATCTCGCACGGTTAAGGAGATAGAAGGAAATTTGTGTTTTGCCATTTTTGGCAAAAATTCGAAAATTCAAAATGGCCGCCATTTTTGGGGAGGGGAAAATTTTTTGAAAATTGAAAGAGTACATTCCTTAGATACCCTGTGGGTCGAAAATTTCGACGAAATCGCTCTATCTCGCACGGTTAAGGAGATAGAACCAAATTTGTGTTTTGCCATTTTTGGCCAAAATTCGAAAATTCAAAATGGCCGCCATTTTTGGGGAGGGGCAAATTTTTTGAAAATTGCAAAGAGTACATTCCTTAGATACCCTGCGGGTCGAAAATTTCGACGAAATCGCTCTATCTCGCACGGTTAAGGAGATAGAAGCAAATTTGTGTTTTGCCATTTTTGGCCAAAATTCGAAAATTCAAAATGGCCGCCATTTTTGGGGAGGGGAAAATTTTTTTGAAAATTGCGAAGAGTACATTCCTTAGATACCCTGTGGGTCGAAAATTTCGACGAAATCGCTCTATCTCGCACGGTTTAGGAGATATGAGCACATTTGCCTTTTTCAGTATTCAAAATAGCTAATTACTCATTTATTTAATTAATTACTCACTCATCTATGAAGCAATTCCCCCCAAAAGCAATCCCATACAAGCTATTAACCCAATGAACCTCCATACCAAATTTCAGAAAGCTAGGCTTAATAGCATTCCTTAAAATGTCTGGAAACCAAAGAGCTACTCAAAAGTAGCAAAGTAGCTATTACTCAGTTAACTATAGAGCTATCATCACCAAAAGCAATCCCATACAAGCTATTAACCCAATAAACCTGCCTGCCAAATTTGGTAAAGATAGGATAAGAACTGTTGCCTAAAATGTCTGGAAACCAAGTGGGACGCCGGACGCCGGAAAAAGCAAAAATAATATGTCCACCCCCCAGTGGGGTGGACATAATTAAACAATCTCAGTTAATCCAATTGGCTTCCCAGTCCTGTGATTTGTCTTTATTTTGCTATATGATCTTTAATACTTTCAATTACAGAGAAGTCATCCATTCTACAGTGGTCAAACAGGTGGGTAAGGTTAAAGAAATAATCCCTTTGTTATTATAAATTCAAGGGAAGCCATTCAGTCTCCAACTAAATATGTGTTTTGTGTCAAAAATATTTGTCAGGGATCCATAACTAAAAATTCTATTAATTCAAAGCAACCGTCTATTTTAAATATTCTAAAATAGACAACTGTGTCAAACTAAAAGTTAAAGTTAAGACTTTTTGAGCAGGATATATAAACATGAAATTTAAATCACAACATTCATATAATCTCTACCCAAAGGTTAATTATTTAAAAAAGCAACTTGCATATAATCTCTACACAAAAGTTCAATATTTAAAAGCACTAAAAACAGATGAACCATTACACATATTCACTGATTTCAGTTCAGTGAATATGTGAAGCTATTACTTGACAAAACCAGTGAATACGCGTATTCCCTAAAATTTTCAGGGAATACGCGTATTCCCTGACCACTTTAGAGAATACGCGTATTCACTGAAAATTTTAGGGAATACGCGTATTCACTGGTTTTGTCAAGTAATAGCTTCACATATTCACTGTAACATATACATATATGATGGGATGTAAGAGAGGCTTTAGTTTGAGCAAAATGTTACTCTCCCAGCACGTTTGGATAATGGAGTTTCTATCTGTATTATCATACGAAGCCATTTTTTGTTAATGTGCTGTATTCACACAACATCTCATCAATGGAAATTCACCAAAGAATGCAAGATTCTTATGACTTAAATATGAAACAATCCTTAACATGGTGCCCTCTTTGAAACACCATGGGGTACACAGTACCACTCATTTCATCACCCTAATGCAAACAACATGAACACTCTTCAACACAATACCTCCACCTGTAACACATACTGTCACATACCATGCACTGCCAACTACCATATCACCCTAAACTCAGAACCACACAAAATCATTAACATCTTCCTCACACCAAGTACGATTTTCCTTTTCAAGTCCAGTTTTTGTGTAACTTCTACAATCTTAATAATTTGGGAAATGAAAGTAAAGTATATGGCCTAACACCTCTTCACATAATTTGGAGAAAAGCTTGGAAAGCAGTAAGATTAGAAACCATTTCAAAAGCTTCTGCTTAGTGAAAGCTGATTACACTTTTCATTTCTACGTTATCTTCTATGTTTTTCTCTTATTGTAAAAGCATTCAAATTATTGGGCATTTATGAAAAACTGAATTATATACAGAAACTTTAATGAAAATAATTTTATAACAGATGAAAAGATTAACAAAGTCCTATGTTATTAATTAATAAAACAAAGAGAGGTCAAAAGTAAGCATATGTAGACGAGTCATTTACATTTGGTGCCAGCTGAAACAAAATACAAGAAATTCTGTTAATAATTTAATAATGGAGAAATCACTCTCACAGTTTTATACAGTCAAACCCTTTAAGTGCAGCCCTACTGAGTGCAATTAACCTTAAATAGTAGTAAATACCTGAGCCCGATGTCACAAAGCCTCTTTCAAGTAATGGCCATTCTTTTTCTTCTTTTGGAAGGCCACCTTAAAATTCAGGTTCACAAAACTTCCTTTAACTCTCAAAGATTTTCATTCAAACTTTAGGAGGGAGCAAATTTTCTTTAAAAGTATTAAACATTCCTCAGAGGACATTTGATCAAATTTAAGGTAGGTCCTTTGCTTCTTTAAAATTTAAGGGAATTTCCTTCAAATTTCAAGGTTTCTTTGAAGTAAGAAAGCTTTGTGAAACTGACAAGGAGGGATAAATTGAAGGAAATCCTCAAATTTAAGGTGACCTTTATCTCCAGGAGGCTTTGTGACACTGGGTCCCGGTCCTGGATAAGTACAAGTAGTTTTCTCATAATTTCAATTTTCATAGGATTTAACTGTAATATAATATATGTGCATTATTTATGATGTTACATAAATCTGAATTCAACTGTCTTTATTATAAAAGAAATCTATTTATAAACATAGTTTACACAGAAAATTGCATAAATGACAGGTCTTCTTGTGTTATTAAAAGTGTGAAAGACTATTTTCTCAAAACATGCACAACAGCAAGTACAGGGTGTGCAACAGTGACGGCAATTCATTTCTACAATACTAGAACCACTTTGAATTACTGGCAGTGACAACATGTATATATTTTGAAACTAACTAGTACTTCACTTTTTACTGTAACACAGTTTCATTGTAAATCATACTGTTGGATATATTCATACTGGTGTTGAAAAGGCAAGCATTATTTAATGTCAACATCTACCAGTGTCAGTTTTGAAGTAATTTGAGTACCACACTGGACTTAAACATGGGAAACCAGACACTGCACTTGACAGGAAACACCCCCCCCCCCCCCCCCCCCCCCCCCCCCCCCAAGTGAGGGACAGGGTATGTTGATACCATTTAACCTTGAAGGAGATGTTGCAGGACAAATTTGACATAGCCAAAAGATTCACAACCCATCATTTCCTTTAAGGTTGAACCTCTGGATCAATAAGAGGCAAGCTGTAAGGTCTTTATGTTCAGTCTACTCCATTTGACCTTGAAATAGGGGTCAAATGTTAAATACAACACTACCAAGATTTGCAGCCTTTGATTTCTTGTAAGTTGTTTTACATCTAAACACTTGAGGCCAAAAATAAGGAGATATAAAGCATTTATGGAACAAAGATGAAATCTGACCCTGCAATAGATTCACAAGATATTTCCTGAATAGGTTGTTTTTTTACATTCCCAGCCCTAAGATTAACTAGAGGATCACTTGCAAAAAAAAGATAACCTTAAAAGGATATAAAGGTGATTAATATTAAGAAAATGCTCTGCTTATTGCTTTATACTGTGGTGGAAACCAAAGTCTGCGTAGTTAATTACAAAATTTTTTTGAAAATCGGGATGGCTACTCTGCAGAGATACCCCGCAGATAAAAAAATTGTCGAAATTGCTCTATCTGGCACGGTTTTCAAGATATAAACATCTTTGTGTTGTGCAATTTTTGCCAAAAATTTGAAAATTCAAAATGGCCACAATTTTTGGCGAGACAAAATTTCTTTGAAAATTGGGATAGCTACTCCACAGAGATACCCTGTGGGTCAAAAATTTCATCGAAATCGCCCTATCTCGCATGCTTTTCGAGATATAAGCATTTTTGTGTTCTGTAAATTTTGCCAAAAATTCAAATTTTTTTTTGAAAAATGGGTTACATAATCTTCAGAGATACCCTTTGGATAAAACATTTCGTCAAAATTGCTCTATCGCGCACAGTTTTTGAGATACTGGCAGTTTTGTGTTTTCCTTATTTGGAAAATTCGTAATGATTAATTAATCATTAACTAGAAAAATGTTTTTGCTGAAAAAAACGAAGCGGCCCTGATGAAAAAGTGTGAAGTAAGCCGTAAAAGATGTGAAGATATGCATCACAAGGAATAGAAAATGTAAAGTTTATTGCATTGTGTATGTTACCATATTTAACAAATGAAAGAACGACCACAGCTTGGCAGAAGAGAAATTGTAGGTGTGAAATTTACTTCTCAAAAGAATGTATGTCCGATGCACGGAAAAAGTGCCTCCTGGAAAAAATGCCTCCTAGAAAATATGCCTCCTAGGAAATATACCTCCTAGAATGAATGCCTCCTGAATATTTTATGACCAGGAAAAATACCTCCTAAGAAAAAAAAGTTCTTTCAAGTATTATAACACTACAGGTTCACATTACAACTTCAGAGGCATCTCCATTTTTTCCACTTGAGTCTTATAGTCACCAATGCCTGTCAAAAATTCACAGTCTTTTACCCATTTTGCTTAGCTGTACAAAGGTATGTAAGTTTCTCTAGTAAGGTTTTGCTGGTGCTTCTCACTCTTTTGGCTGGCTGCTCATCCCCGGTTTCCATTATGACAGGTGTCGTGTTTTTCTTGTAATTACATTTCTGCCCCTCCTAGTGCATCTAACTGCGATCAACTCCTTACAGAGGGGATAACCTATGTTGTAATTTGATAAGAATGCATATTGAAAGCCATAAAGGCCACAACTATTTCATCAAGAAACCTCACAGCCATAAATCCTGCTTTTAAACTGCTCCAGAGTACAGCTGAAGGGATACCCTTTCAAGAAGATATTTGTAATTTGTACTTCACGATATTGTACGTTCTGGTTTTGACTGTACATATCTGAAATTAACATGTTTTTGATATTATACGTTATAGGTTTCATATGTAACATGTTTACAAGTTGAAATAACTTTTTTTTCTCAGGAGCCATTTTTTCCTAGTCACAAAATATCCAGGAGGCATTCTTTCTAGGAGGCATTTTTTTCTGTGAGGCATTTTGTCCAGGAGGCATTTTTTTCCTGGATTCTGTATGTCCTACATTCTTTGGTAATGTTCTCAGAGAAGAGGTCTCAAGTGAAAGGGTACACTGACCAGAGACATCTCTGTTCAAAATGTCATTAGTATCAGACTTAAGTATAAAACACTAATTGAATGCAGTGGACTAAGATGCTTAAGAACTATTGTTTAAAATTACTGGTTGTGCTTCAACTAAAAACTTAACAAAACCACTAATAAAATCCAGTGAACCAAAGTGTGTTAGACTTTTTGTTCAAAAGTTACTGATTTTGCTTCAGAGTTATTGCTTACAAGAAAAATCAAGTTACAAACAAGTCAAGCTATAGTGCTAGAAAAATGTTACTGGTTTTATTGGGAAAGAAAAGTATGAGTTTATATATTGCAATATTTATGAATGATTTAGCAATTGAAATTAAAAATCTAGGCTTAGGAATAAGAGTAGGAGATCATGATCCATTCCACACTTCAATAATGCACAAAATTAAGACCAAACAAGTTACTGGACTTGGTGTAGCTGTGGAAAAAGTAGCCTAATAACATATTTTAACAAAATGCTGTGAACGCAATACTTTTCAAGTTATAAGTGATTTAGTGCATCACTTCAGGAATTTGAATGCATTAAAGTTTCACAAATTCATTTCCCACTTGAGCTAAAATTAATTAAATGTAGAAGTCTAAGTGAAATGGAAGAAAGTAAAAGAAAAGAAAACAATATACATTCGAAAGAACAGCATATATATTCCACTTTTTTTTGTTCCACTTTTGCTTCACACACACATATATATGTTACAGTCAATCTGTGAAACCAGTCATTACGCGTAATGACTGAAAGTTTCAGTCATTTCGCGTAATGACTGAAATGACCAGTCATTACGTGTAATGACTAAAATTTTCAGTCATTTCATGTAATGACTGAAATATATGGTTCATTTTTACACAGATTGACTGAACTAATTTCAGTCAATATGTGTAATTGATTTAGAGTTGTTTTTCTTCACACCCTTTGCATTATTCAGAACCTTTGTACATTGTTCCCCTGCATTTTGAAAATTTTTGTGCTAGAAAACATTAAACTATTTTAATCAAATAAATAACTTTGGAATTCTCACATGCTTCCTGAATTTATAGCCAGAATTTTCAAATCTAAACGCAGACTTGTGTAATAGAGTCTATTGTTATTTTCAAAAATATTTTTAAAATATTGAATGGTTACATGTATCTAATTATATTTTAAATGTTATTTACATTCTAAATTCATATTTGCAGTTTTAAAACTAAACTCATTGTCATAGAATGAAAATATTTCTTTGTTGTCAATGAAATTTATATCTTTTTTGAAGACTAATTCTCATTTATAAATCATAATTTATAATACATTTTGCCTTTTATGTTATCAATTAAAGAATCTGTTCTATTGTGGCAGGTTGTTAGGAAGCACAAAACCATGAAGCTTTTGAAGTAAATCTTGTCCACTCTTGTCCTAATTGCAATGCAGCTCTTTTGTCCTGTTTTGTTCTTTCAGGCCTTGTTAACGCTCGACGATAGGAGAGGGTTATTGTGATCAGTTTGTTTCTGTCTGTCTGTCTGTCTGTCCGTCTGTCTGTGCACCGTTTCGCCCCTATAACTCAAAAACTATAACACCAATCGAGCTCAAATTTGGTGGGCAGGTATTTTATGGGGTACAGACGGATTCTTTCAAATTTGGTGTAATTTGTGTGAAAACTAAAGCCAGGAGAGAGCTTTTCTTATTTTTAATTGGGCTTTTACAGTGAAATCTGCTTCTCTGTCTGTGCACCATTTTTCCCTTATAACTCAAAAACTATAACTTCAATCAATCTCAAATTTGGTGGGAAGGTATTTCATGGGGTACAGACGGATTCTTCCAAATTTGGTCTAATTTGTTTAAAAATTAAAGCCAGGAGAGAGTTTTTCTTATTTTAATTGGGAGCACACAGTGAAACTGCTTCTCTTCATCACATACGTAAAAATCAATATTTTGCTTTCTGATGATGTCATTAATAAGTGATGTCACAATGTAACTGCCATTGTGAGGTCACAAACCTAGCTTGTGATACTTGATGTCTTTAAGTAAAAATATTTCTTCTCATTGTATGTCTTGAAATTGACATAAACATAATAAAGAGGGAGGTGGCATATTCATCATTTTTATTAATTATTATTTCTGTTTTATTTTCTCTTTTTTCTTTCAATTCCTTGACAGTCCATCACAAAAAATTACCATGCATGATTTTCACCTTTAAACAGAATTTTGACCTCCACCAGCAGTTTATGTTTTTGTGTGTTAATTGTTTATGTTTGTTTTATTTTTTGTGTGTGCATGGGGGGGTGGGGGGTGGGGGGGGTGTTTAGATTACTCCAAAACTAATGAACAGATCTTTACTTAAAAATTTGTGAGTAGGACCTGACTGAAGGAAGAAGTTACTAAAACAATGATCAGGATCTTATTTTAGGGACAAAAAGTTCATGTCCCAATTCAGGTCCCATTTCAATGTATTTTTAATGACTTTAGCTTTCTTCTTGATATTTCTATGAAAATAAATTTACATGTTTGGTTTTATTTTATTGTCTTCCTTACAATATTTTATATCACTTGAGAGACTGGTCACATGGAGTCGAGCGTTTTGCTCTCTCTGAGTGCATCTTGTTACTGTTGTTTGACCTCTCCACAGAAACAGTCTGTTTATCAAAGATGGAATTGACCTTTAATGTTCTAACATAACTGGGACAACTTAATCCATTCTTGTAATAGTTATTAAAGCCCGAGTAGGATAACTTAAAGCATGTTACACAGAACTTTAGATGTTAGTAAGAGTCTATAGATCGGGTCCCCGTTTGTTAGGAATGCTACCTATCTATTGGGTCCCCTGTCATATTTTACAAGGGAGTACATATATATGAAGGTCATTTTTATGACATGAATTAAAAGAAGTGGGGCTTAGTTAAAATTACTGTAGAAGAGTTTGATAATTTGGTCATTTACCCATGTTATCAATCAGTAATCATGTCAGAATATGTTCAAATCTGAAGTGATAATTTCATTACCCCTCTTTAGTAATCACATGAGAATGCAATTTAAATTACTAAGTGAGGCCAGACAATTTCATTTTTAGTAAAACAAGTATTTAAAACTATTTATCACAATTCAGCCATTACGCGTAATGACTGGACCTTATTTTCAGTCATTACATGAAATGACTGAAAATTTTAGTCATTACGCGTAATGACTGGTCATTTCAGTCACTACGCGAAATGACTGAAACTTTCAGTCATTACGCGTAATGACTGGTTTCACAGATTGACTGTAACATATATATCTCTATCTATCATCTCCCTCCATGAACCCCGCCACTGAGGCCATTCTTTTTTTCCACTTGCTTTTTGTGTGCACTAAAGGGGAGTTGGGGGGGGGGGGGGTTGGGGGGGGGGGGGTTCTTTCTGCATAGAAAGACTTTCCATGAATGTGCCTTTTGATAGATATCACACAACAGAGTTGGGGAGGAAGAAGAAAAGGACAAGTCATTCATTTCCACTCAGCTGGAGATACATAAAATGCTGTACAAGAAAAACTGTTTATGAGAAAGTGTTTTTTTTTTCAAGCATCTTATATTGTGAAAGAAGTCAGGTGTATACATTTGACCAATTTATATAGTCTATGTGAACAAGTAGCTAGATCATCAACTCCTTCTACAAAACAAAAGTTGAATCAATTGAAGCTTTTTTTCCAAAAAGGAAAAGTTATATCCCCACATTTCCAAATGAATGGAATCAGAAGAATGTGGTTTTTTAATCTGCCTAAAATTGGGAATTTATATTATGTGAACACTGATCAGTTGCAATATAACCACATCAGTGCATCATAAATAGCTCATTTTTTTCTTTGAAGATGTCATAACTTCATAAACACTAAGAGATTAGGTTTGCCAGACAGCATAAATATTTTTAAGCATACATATGCCAGGTGTGGTTTTAAAAAGTGTTAAAATAAATGAGGAGGGAGCAAGAAGTATACATTTATCATGTTAAGATGGCCAAAGCCTCTTAAGTACAGGAATTTTAAGTGAAATGTTATACAAAATCTTACTTTAGTATAATCAATGTCAAGTTAAACTGATATTACTGAACAGTAAATCAGTTAGGGGCTGAAAATCCTCATTTTCACGTCAAGATGGCCATGACTGTACTTGTATTGGAACTCCAAGGCGGAAAGAAAATAAGAATGTCCCTCATGTCATCTTTAAAAGTGTACAAATTTAACCGAGCTCTGCTGAACAATACGATAGCTGGAGATTAAAAACTCCATAATTTCACTGCAAGGTGACCATAACTTCATCCATATTGCGACTTTAAGGTGACCATAAAATGAGAATGTCCCTTTTGTCATCCTTTATAAGTGTACAAAGTTTAGCTGATGGCTTTATTCAAATGTTATGACTTTAGGGGGACCAAAATTATATTAACAGTTTAAGGTCACCTTAAAGTTAGGATAACCCTTTGGTTTGCCATCCTTTATAAGTGTGCAAAGTTTAACTGAGGTCAGTCGAACAAAAAGATACTTGGAGGCTGAAAACCCCCTTATTTCACTTTAAGGTGGCTACAACTCCATTCACACTGAGAGTTTAAGGTGACCATAAGTATTATTTTTATCTAGTTTAATACCAGTGATAATTTCGATATAAAAAAATGGAAAAAGAAAGGAGCCAGAGGATTTTATTCCAATTTGATGACTTTAAGCAGGCCAAATGTCCATTAACATTTTGAGTTTAAGGTCACCATAAAGTCAGGATATTCCTTTGGCAAATCTTAATATATGTGCCAAGTTTGGTTGAAAAAAGTGAAAAACTAAGTGAACTGGAGGGCTAAAACCCCGTTTTTTGACATTAAGGTGACCTTAAAATTGCAGATACAGGGCTAAAACTTCGGCATGTGAAAGATTATCAAAAAGTAGCTGATTAAGTTATTCCAACAAAACGAAGAAAAAAAAAACGTTTTTGAGATACAGACCAAGTACCCATTTTTAAAAAATTTACAAAAATAAAACGCCTCCCATTCAGGCATCTATGGTCCGATTGATGAGAAAATCCTTTCCGACCTTGGAAATTTGGTCTAGAATGTACCTGATAAATTTTATAGAACAGATGTGTGTGGTTTTTTTCCAAAACGCGATGACGAGGTGTTTTGGAGGTATGCTTAAGGTTACCTTAAGTAAAGCTTAAGGTCTGCGCAAAGTATCTCAAAAATTTTTCCCGCCCCTATAGTTTTAAAGAAAGATAAGAAGGGAAGAAAAATTTGAAAGGCTAAGAAGTTATTCAAGGGAGACCATAATCCGGCGGCGGCGGTGATCAGTCGAACTTTGGTGAAAACAAATAAGCGTCCCTGACGGGCCGCTTAATTAGCCGGCCATTACTTTACCAATCAATGCCAAAATCTAATGATTTCCAGATTTTAATAGAATGAATGTGTTTGCTAAGTTTCAGGTGCATAGATAAAATCCCTTTCAAGTTGTTATCATCCAGACAAGCTTACCCATCGAAAAAAAAGACATTTTTGGTCATGTGACCTCTCTGATTGGTCAAAATGTCACTGCAGCATATTAAAAAAATTTGCCAGGGCTACTGCATACCCCCTCCAAATTTGAAAAGAATCCGCCCAATGGTCACAGAGTTATAAGGAAAACAATACGTGGAGTCGGCAGAGCCTGATTTCCTCCCATATACAAACAAGCGGGACCCTTAATAATAAGGGAAATACAAGGTTTTTGACAGCTGATTTCCATCGAAGTTGTTTTGACATTCCAAACCCCAAGAAATAAACAAGGCAGTTTTGAAAAGCAGATCCTGTTTGATCTTGACGCAGGGATTAAAGGTGCGAGATGAACAAGCACACTCAAGGTCAAGGTACTGGATGTCTATACTTTTTTTACCATCTTCACAAGTACAACTTCCCAAAATATCAAGCTACAATATATGAAAATAGGGTCAGAAGGTGAAAAAAGACCCAAAACTTCACATTCTCAGGGCCACCATTGACCTTGAAATTGAATGTCAAGGTCACAATCAAATAGACTTCTTGCACTTGCCTCTTCAAACCCACACACACAATATGAAGCTTGAGGTCAACTAATTATTGTATCTGAAAGGAATCAATGCGACAGAGGATGACAAGCTCAAAACTAAAATATCTCCAACATGCCCATCACCTGAATTCATGCAAACCCAACATGCGAATACTTTTCCACAACATACTGACTCTCAAATTGGGTTATGGCACCTTATTTAAACCAATCTTTGACTTAAGATGTCATACTCCTAAAACCAAGACTGTGTACTTAAGTTCTGCTCAAAGATAAATCAGTTATTCATGGTTACCAATTAGCTCCCAGTTGTGAAAAGGGCACTGTCTATGTCAGGACTTTCTGCCAATATCCTTATAAAATTGGCTTCAAGAAAGTTTTTTTTTTATTATGACTTAAAAATGAAAGTCATACAAAGTTTAGAACTATTTTTTACCAAAGAAGGATACTCCATAAGAAGTAGAGTAATATTAAATAAAAAGAGCACAAAAAGTACCATTCATTTCAACCTTGATACCTCTTATTTTAGATGATTTTAATCAAGTACATTTTAGATATGTACAACATTAAGTCTCATTAAAGAGAAAAGTAAAAACAGTATGTGAATGCCCAGATGATGGTACTGAACACAACACCCAATTCATGCAAATTAACCATGTGCACAAGATTCCACAGATTTCCACAAATTAACCATGTCCACAGGTTTCCACAGTACACTGATTTTCAACATATATCTTCATTATATTATTGAAGAGCCTTATTTAAATGTAAATTCAGGCCTGATATACTTCAATCACAAAACAAAGACTGTGAAGGTGCATTCGTGTTCTTAATAAAAGATAAAGTGATCAACTAATCTTTAATACACCACTATGGAGCAACGCTAAAAAAGAAACTCAGGCCTGAAATTTTATAGTTACAATATTACCATCAAAATGTTTTCATTAATAATTAAGTATGCAAAGTACCAAATTTGGTGTTAAAACCATACCTCCTGGTTCTCGTGTCCCAGTAAGTCACTGAGTACCTTCAGGATCTTTGCAGGACTCTCAGCACACCTCTTCTTACCTGTAATCAGTTCACACCTGTCATTTTGTATATCTTATACACAATACACTATGTACTGCTACAGCCTCCTGTTTGTACAGGATTTAATTGATTTTGGTAATGCCAAGTTTAACCTTCCACATAGAATTAAATCATTGAAACAATAGTCTATTATCTTTTTCCTAAAAACTGACTAGAACTACAGTGCTAACTTCATTCCATCAAATGAACCACAACATACATCTGGTAACTGTGGATGAATGAAAAGATCTGAGACACGAACTGTTAGAAGTTTGTATAATAGGGTTTGTAGTGTGGTACCAGCATTCCTGAGACAGAGGTTCATGAGGAGAGCCACAGCATACTCTAGTGTGTAGTCAGACAAGGCATCATTGTCCTCCAACACACTCACCAGCCACACAATGATATTGTGCTCAATCATGATGCTCTGCAGCTGTCGTCTGGAACAGAGAAATATATTGCCATGGATTCAACAGAAAGTGTAACTTCCAAACATTTGATGATATGCAACAGACGCCTATAAGCAAATAATTACATTGTAATACAGTGACAACAGGTCTCAGCATTATAAAGCATAAGGAAATAGGAAATTCCTCATACTATGTGAAATTCACAACTGATAACAGCCATATCAACTAATAATACATTCGTCACCTGAGACTGTTTATGCACTTGTAATTAATTCTAACCATAAAAAACACTCCGTTTATGTACATTACTGCCCCTCCCAGAATTTCTATCATATATTTTTAAATCTATCAGCACAGATATGTACTAAGGCTGTGATAGGTTACCCGGTTACCCGAAAACGGTCCGAATTTCTTGTGAAACCGGTTACAAACTGACGAAGCGGTTAACCGAAAAAAACATTAAATATACCGAAAATCAATGAAATACTTGGCTAAACCTTAGTATTCTGTCAGATTTCTTTAATTGCTGTTTGTTTTTCACGTAATTTTCCTTATGCCCTTGTTCCACCAAAGGATTAAGCCCCGATCCTGTCGGCGACCCTTAATCGTGGGTAGTCTTGGAAAAAATGGAAAAAAAATTGACCAATGGGGTGGAAGACAGAATCGGTATGAAGGTCTGGGATTAACTACAGATCGGCCTCAGGACGCCCCAGGAGGCCCCAGACAGTCCCTAACTGGTCTGGGACTAAGAACAGACTAAGCCATTTTTCTGGTCGGTTTGAACCACGATCCTGTCGTAGACAAACCGACTGGGTCCCAGGACGCCTCAGGCCTCCTGGGACTAAGCCCCGACTAACCCAGGATTAAGTCCCGACCCCACAAGGTGTCCTGAGGCGTCCCCAGGCGTCCCCAGACCGAGATAGCCGATTTTTGCTTTGCAATGGGACTAAGGGTCGCAGGAAGCCTGGGACTAAGGTATAGAGGGTCTGGGACTAAGGGTAGGCGACTAAGGGTCGCAGGCGGCCTGGGACAACATAGGACTGTGTAAATTTGATCTGAGGAGGCCTGAGGAAGCCTGGGACTGGACATTTTGTTTATGGCGGGAAAAAATAATCGGTTGGGGTCGGGAGAAATATCAAACATGTTTGATTTCTCACACGGCCTCAACCGACCACAACCGACCCTTACAGGAAGCCTGGGACTAAGCATATTTTTGAAACCGACCCTCAAAACCCTTAATTGGGAGCCTTAGTCGTGTGGTGGAACACCCACATTAGTTATACAGATATTTAACATTATTTTTCGTAACGTTTTGTTTACATCATCCGCCATGTTTGCTTCTCTGCTACTTCCACTGGGTGAAAACTAAAAGACGGTTACCCGAATTCGGATCGGTTCTTGCGAGACGAATACCCGGTGTCGTTTTTCTAACGAAGTCACAATCTTAATATGTACTACTGTAAGGTATAAGACTAGAAATAGGACGCCCTGTTGATAGTCAGGGTTCGCGATTACGCCGTCCGAGTATATTAAACACGCGGTATTTCAGATTTGGACGCAAATTTCGGTTGTCAGTGCGTCCATCGGGACGCGATTTTTATGAAGGAAATATTTCTGCTTTAGAAGCGAATTTCGGTGGCACGAAGCGTAGATATGCAAGCAATATATATAACACTGAAAATAAGCTTTATATTTTAAAATTAAATGGTTTCGAGCGATTTCATGGCAAGTTGTTTACGTCCACCATTGTAAAGCGAGATATTTCGTACACTAGCATATCTACTCAAAACGTTATATATCGAAAGAAAGGCTGATCTCTGCACGGAAACAGTCGAAACGACAAGCCAGAACGGTGAATTTCGTGGGAGACAAACTATTTTACCAAATCTCGGAAACTCCTGATATTTAACCCCGGAAAGTTGCCCGGAAAATAAAAGCTGTAAAATTCGAAAATATTTACAGGGGATGTAACAAAAAAACTATATCTCTGGGACTACCCAATGAATTTTTGTCAAACAAAAAGCAATGAAACCTACAAATTTTTATATTTCAAACAGTATCAATGACATATTTGTAGCTTAAATACAAAATAAATTTCAATCTAATTGCACTAAAATGAAGTTTGTTGACTGGGGTTTAGCTTTTAAAAATATTTTTAGCATTTATTTATGTACAGATGCATATTATTTATCAGTATAAAGGAAATTGGATAGTGCTTATATATATTTAAATGTACCTGAATTACGGGAGAAAAATTATTACTTGCACCCAATTTTCATACAGTGGTACCCCTTTTTGATGAGCTATAAAGTACAAGGTACCCGACGTTTCATAACACTAACGCAAACACTGGACTCAGGAAAAAATGATTGGGACTCCATTTTTCGGAGGACATGTAGTCCGCTGGACTCCATATTTTAGAGGTACTTCGCTAACCCTGATAGTAGATGCGAATAGAAACAGGATAGCATAGAAGAACACACATTATCATGTGTAATGTCCACCCCATGAACCTTTTGGCAAAATTGTACAGTAGTCTTACAAGACCCTGTTTCATTTGTAAAATATATCAATGATGCTTAAATATTTATTAGTGTAGATGTAAATTATTTCAGCTTCATGCCTTTTTGCATTGGTTGGGTTGAAAATTTTGACGAAATCACTCTATCTTGCACGGTTAAGAAGATAGAAGCAAATTCCTGTTTTTCTATTTTTGGAAAAAATTTGAAAGTTCAAAATGGCCGCCATTTTTGGGAAAAGGTAAATTTTTTGAAAATTGCCAAGAGTACATTTCTTAGATACCCTATGGGTCGAAAATTTCAACGAAATAACTCTATTTTGCACGGTTAAGGCCAGTTTGTGTTTTTCCATTTTGGGCAAAAATCCGAAAATTCAAAATGACCGCCATATGTGGGGAGGGGAAAATTTTTTGAAAATTGCAAGAGTACATTCCTTAGATACCCCTTGGGTCGAAAATTTTGACGAAATCGCTCTATCTCGCACGGTTAAGGAGATAGAAGCAAATTTGTGTTTTGCCATTGTTGGTAAAAATTCGAAAATTCAAAATGGCCGCCATTTTTGGGGAGGGGAAAATTTTTTGAAAATTGCAAAGATTACATTCCTTAGATACCCTGTGGGTCGAAAATTTCGACGAAATCGCTCTATCTCGCATGGTTAAGGAGATAGAAGCTAATTTGTGTTTTGCCATTTTTGGCAAAAATTTGAAAATTCAAAATGGCCGCCATTTTAGGGGAGGGGAAATTTTTTTAAAAATTGCCAAGAATACAATGCTCAAATACCTGCGGGTCGAAAATTTTGACGAAATCGCTCTATCTCGCATGGTTAAGGAGATAGAAGGAAATTTGTGTTTTGCCATTTTGGGCAAAAATTCGAAAATTCAAAATGGCCGCCATTTTTGGGGAGGGGAAAATTTTTTGAAAATTGTAAAGATTACATTCCTTAGATACCCTGTGGGTCGAAAATTTCGACGAAATCGCTCTATCTCGCACGGTTAAGGAGATAGAAGCAAATTTGTGTTTTGCCAATTTTTGGCAAAAATTCGAAAATTCAAAATGGCCGCCATTTTTGGGGAGGGGAAAATTTTTTGAAAATTGCAAAGAGTACATTCCTTAGATACCCTGTGGGTCCAAAATTTCGACGAAATCGCTCTATCTCGCATGGTTAAGGAGATAGAAGCTAATTTGTGTTTTGCCATTTTTGGCAAAAATTTGAAAATTCAAAATGGCCGCCATTTTAGGGGAGGGGAAATTTTTTTAAAAATTGCCAAGAATACAATGCTCAAATACCTGCGGGTCGAAAATTTTGACGAAATCGCTCTATCTCGCACGGTTAAGGAGATAGAAGGAAATTTGTGTTTTGCCATTTTGGGCAAAAATTCGAAAATTCAAAATGGCCGCCATTTTTGGGGAGGGGAAAATTTTTTGAAAATTGTAAAGATTACATTCCTTAGATACCCTGTGGGTCGAAAATTTCGACGAAATCGCTCTATCTCGCACGGTTAAGGAGATAGAAGCAAATTTGTGTTTTGCCAATTTTTGGCAAAAATTCGAAAATTCAAAATGGCCGCCATTTTTGGGGAGGGGAAAATTTTTTGAAAATTGCAAAGAGTACATTCCTTAGATACCCTGTGGGTCCAAAATTTCGACGAAATCGCTCTATCTCACACGGTTTAGGAGATATGAGCACATTTGCCTTTTTCAGTATTCAAAATAGCCAATTACTCATTTATTTAATTAATTACTCACTCATCTATGAAGCAATCCCCCCCAAAAGCAATCCCATACAAGCTGTTAACCCAATGAATCTCCATACCAAATTTCAGAAAGCTAGGCTTAATAGCATTCCTTAAAATGTCTGGAAACCAAAGAGCTACTCAAAAGTAGCAAAGTAGCTATTACTCAGTTAGCTATAGAGCTATTATCACCAAAAGCAATCCCATACAAGCTATTAACCCAATAAACCTGAATGCCAAATTTGGTAAAGATAGGATAAGAACTGTTGCCTAAAATGTCTGGAAACCAAGTGGGACGCCGGACGGCGGAAAAAGCAAAAATAATACTTTCCTACTACCCTACGGGTCAAAAATTCTGTCCAAATCGCTCTATCTCTTACGGTTTCTGAGATATTAAGATTTTTTCGCTTTTCGCAAAAATTCAAGATGGCCGCCAAAAGTGGCGAAAATTGAAACTTTTAAATTTTATATAGAATATTTTCCTACTACCCTATGGGTCAAAAATTCTGTCCAAATCGCTCTATCTCTTACGGTTTCTGAGATATTAAGATTTTTTCGTTTTTCGCAAAAATTCAAGATGGCCGCCAAAAGTGGCGAAAATTGAAATTTTTTAATTTTGTACAGAATACTTTTCTACTACCCTGCGAGTCAAAAATTCTGTCGAAATCGCTCTATCTCTTACGGTTTCTGAGATATTAGCAAATTACTCAAAAGTAGTACTGAAAATACACAATGAAGTACCTAAATGGCTATTACTCATGTACTGACAAAGCTATCAGTCCCAAATGCAATACCAAGCGAGCTATGGACATAACAATCTTGTATTCAAAATTGTAGGAAAATATCTTTAATTATTTTGGCTTCAATGCACGGAAACCAATGGGTACTGAAAATAGCTGTACTTAAGTATTACTCAGTAAGCAAAAGAGGTACAACAGCCAAAAGCAATCCCAAGCAAGCTACTGACCCAATAAGCCTGCATACCAAATTTGGTGACAATAGCTCTAATACTTTTCCTTTAAATGAGCGGAAACCATGCGTGACGCCGGACATCGGACGCCGGACGGCGGAAAAAGCAAAAATAATATATCCACCCCCAGGGGGGTGGACATAATAAAGACTACTTCCAGTATATAATTGTCATTAATTGACCCTCCTGACCTGAGGCTGAGTTTCTGCAGACAGCCCAGCACATTCTCTCTGTTCAGAGAGTCACTGTCTTCTGAACGCAGATTCTCCATTAATGCTTGCATCAGGTCTGCACTCTGGGCTAGATATGAACGGCCTGCAAACAATATGTTCAAGGTAGAGCGAAAAAGTTTTTGGCAAGACTTTCAGGCACACAGCACTGTCACAACAAAAACAGGATGGAGAGAAGGTATACTGGTATATTAGGTTAATTATCATGTAAGTTAACATTAGGTAGCCACAGTCAATGAAGGTCATAGATAATCATAGGTGCAGAACAATCTAGGTTTGATATAAAGGACATCACACACCAGTTTCATATTTACAAGCATATACAGTATAACCTCTACTATCCAACCCCCTTGGGTGAGTAACACTTTAGTCCGATAATTGAAGGGCTAAAATAACAGGCTCAAATGGAGTTGGTAGATTGGATTTGATAGATACACTGGATAATACAGTGTTGGATAATAGAGGTTCCTCTGTATTGGCACAACATTCAGTTTTATAGTATATGCCAGAGTCAAATATACTATAGTCCTAGAAGATGTACCTGAAATATACGCAAAGTTTTACCTTCACAGAGAGATGCAAATGCATTGAGAAGTCTGGACATATACTGCCTCACCACATCATTCTCTGACTGTAAGAGTTGTAACACCTTCACCTGGGTGGAACATACAGATAAACACACAGGTAACCATATTTACAGCCTGTAATAACTCTAACACCTTTACTAGAGTGGAATGTACATGTACTGGACACATACAGGTGACATATTACTGTTACATGAGGCAACCCCTTATATAGAAAATTGAAATATAGAAAACACATGGATGATAAAACATTGTCAGAAACTACAGTTTAAACTCTTACAATGTATGCAGAAACATAATAGATAACAATATCTATCTACAATCCACATACTACTTTTTAATTACCATCAGTGATGTTTTACTGACAAGTGGGTTTTCACTAGAAGAATTCTCATTAAACCGTTTACACATAAAATCTACACCCTGTAAGTCAGTCACATAACTAAACTGAACACATCCCAGTAGGTCATTCTGTGTAATATATTTATACAAATTTAAAGACAAAGACTAGAAATAGGACGCCCTGTTGATAGTAGATGCGACATATGAATCGAAACAGGATAGCATAGAAGAACACACATTATCATGTGTAATGTCCACCCCATGAACCTTTTGGCAAAATTGTACAGTAGTCTTACAAGACCCTGTTTCATTTGTGAAATATATGAATGATGGTTAAATATTTATTAGTGTAGATGTAAATCATTTCAGCTTCATGCCTTTTTGCATTGGTTGGGTCGAAAATTTTGACGAAATCACTCTATCTTACACGGATAAGAAGATAGAAGCAAATTTCTATTATTCTATTTTTGGCAAAAATTTGAAAATTCAAAATGGCCACCATTTTTGGGAAGAGGAAAATTTTTTGAAAATTGCCAAGAGTACATATCTTAGATACCCTATGGGTCGAAAATTTCACCGAAATAACTCTATTTTGCACGGTTAAGGCAAATTTGTGTTTTTCCATTTTGGGCAAAAATTCAAAATGGCCGCCATATGTGGGGAGGGGAAAATTTTTTGAAAATTGGCAAGAGTACATTTCTTAGATACCCCATGGATCAAAAATTTCGACGAAATCGCTCTATCTCGCACGGTTAAGGAGATAGAAGCAATCTTGTGGTTTGCCATTTTGGGCAAAAATTCGAAAATTCAAAATGGCCGCCATTTTTGAGAAGGGGAAAATTTTTTGAAAATTGCAAAGAGTACATTGCTCAGATACCCTGTGGGTCGAAAATTTTGACGAAATCCCTCTATCTCACACGGTTAAGGAGATGGAAGCAATTTTGTGTTTTGCCATTTTTGGGAAAAATTCGAAAATTCAAAAAGGCCGCCATTTTTGGGGAGGGGAAAATTTTTTGAAAATTGCCAAGAGTACATTGGTCAGATAACCTGTTGCTTGATAATTTCGACGAAATCGCTCTATCTCACACGGTTAAGGAGATAGAAGCAAATTCATGTTTTGCCATTTTTGGCCAAAATTCGAAAATTCAAAATGGGTTGAAAATTTTGATGAAATCGCTCTATCGCGCACGGTTAAGGAGATAGAAGCAAATTTGTGTTTTGCCATTTTTGGCAAAAATTCGAAAACTCAAAATGGCCGCCATTTTTGAGAAGGGGAAATTTTTTTGAAAATTGCAAAGATTACATTCCTTAGATACCCTGTGGGTCAAAAATTTCGACGAAATCGCTCTATCTCGCACGGTTAAGGAGATAGAAGCAAATTTGTGTTTTGCCATGTTTGGCAAAAATTCGAAAATTCAAAATGGCCGCCATTTTTGGGGAGGGGAAGATTTTTTGAAAATTGCAAAGAGTACATTCCTTAGATACCCTGTGGGTCGAAAATTTTGACGAAATCGCTCTATTTCGCACGGTTTAGGAGATATGAGCACATTTGCGTTTTTCAGTATTCAAAATAGCCAATTACTCATTTATTTAATAATTACTCACTCATCTATGAAGAAATTACCCCCAAAAGCAATCCCATACAAGCTATTAACCCAATGAACCTCCATAACAAATTTCAGAAAGCTAGGCTTAATAGTAGTGAGTGGAATCGCCTCAATTTTCATGGTTGATTATTCGTCCAATTTTCCGACCGATGATCGACCCATAATCGACTTTTTTACTCCACTGTAAGAAAATATATCATGAAACACTTTCCGGGATGAAGTATTTGTCAATCCGGTAAGAATAACGGTGTTTCCGACATTTAGAACCTACCACAAGCACTCACTTCCGGTAAATATGGCGGTAGGCTATAAACAAACCCAAATTCGTGACAAATCTCATTATTTATCAAAGGAAAGTTAAGGAAATTGCTTAAAATATAAAAAACACGTGGATATTGAGACACATAAGGAAGAGTAAGGTTTAATCGATTTCTAGAAGTTGTCAGTGACCGAACGCGATTGCACCATAACGCCGATGATTAATCAAACGTTGGTCTAATCGTCCCTTCACTACTTAATAGCATTCCTTAAAATGTCTGGAAACCAAAGAGATACTCAAAAGTAGCAAAGTAGCTATTACTCAGTTAGCTATAGAGCTATCATCACCAAAAGCAATCCCAAACAAGCTATTAACCCAATAAACCTGCATGCCAAATTTGGTAAAGATAGGATAAGAACTGTTGCCTAAAATGTCTGGAAACCAAGTGGGACGCCGGATGCCGGAAAAAGCAAAAATAATATGTCCACCCCCCAGTGGGTGGACATAATAACCAGACTTAGAATAGAATAGAATAGAAACATTTATATAGCGCAAAATTGATGCAACATCCTCTAATGCGCTTGAAATCAAAAAGGGAAAGTCGAGGGACGTTCGAGGTCATGATCCAAGGTTAGCGCCCGCCAGGGAGATGTACTATGGTGGAGGATATGCTAATCTAAACAAGTAGGTCTTTAGCTGGCTACGGAAACCTGTTATTGTTTGTTGTGATCGTACTGATTGTGGGAGTCTGTTCCATTCTATGGGGGAAGCCACTACAAAACCTCTCCTACCGATGGCCTTTTTGTGAGAGGCTGAGGAAAGAGAAAGACGATTTCCACGTGTTAGACAACTGGTTTTGATCAAGGATGATAGGTATATGGGTTGAGAGAAATTTATAGCCTTGAAAGTAATTAGATTGTACTTAAACAATATACGGTAAGTGATAGGAAGCCAGTGTAGTTTTTGAAGAAAAGGAGTGACATGGCTAGTTCTATCAAGTCTAAAAACAATTCTACAAAGGGCATTTTGTATCTTTTGGAGTTTAGCAACATTGTACTTACTGATGCCATAAAGTAGGGAATTGCAGTAGTCAAGTCGACTACTGATCATTGAGTTTGCAAGCAAGGCTGCAGTTTCCACACTGAGGAATTTACGAATACGTCTTAGGTCCTTAAGGTGGTAGTAGCAGGCTCGACACATATTAGTTATGTGGTTGGAAAAGGTGTTTCCAGAGTCAAAAATTACACCCAGGTTCTTGACTGTATCAGTAGGGGAAATAGAATTTCCGAGAAGTTGAGTAGGGAATTTATTTATGAGGGACTCTCTGGCTTGTCTATCACCTATTATAATAAATTCAGTTTTCTCGGGATTGAGTTTCAATTTCACGCCAGCCATCCAGTTTTGGATACATGTGAGACACTCTGTAAGCTCAGCGAAACTGGAATCAAAATTCCTATTGTCCAATGCTAGATATATTTGGGTGTCATCAGCATATAGATGGTGGGTGACATTGAAATTGGAAATGATATTACTGAGAGGGGTTGTGTAAAGGGTAAAAAGGAGGGGGCCCAGGACAGAACCCTGAGGCACACCATACGGAAGTGAGAACACATCTGAAAAGCTATTTCCTAATTTAACCTTCTGTTTCCGGTTTGAGAGATAGGATCTGATCCACCTCAACACAGTGCCATCAACCCCAAACCAATCTCTTAGGGAATTAAAAAGAATGTCATGGTCGATAGTGTCGAATGCTGCTGAGAGGTCTAGCAGTGTGAGTGCAACAGCCTTACCAGAGTCCAACGAAGCAGCAATGTCATTCTGGATTTTCAACAGCGCTGTTTCTGTGGAATGGAGTCTCCTGTAAGCGGATTGGTTGACATTGGAGAGCCCCTCGCTATCGATATAATTATTTAACTGACTTAATTATAACTGTGCAGGTATGTGAAGATTTTCACTGTGGACCTACACTCACCCTGTAAGAACCACCCTGAACACATCCAAGTAGGTCATTCTGTATAAAGGCATGAAGCATCGTGTCTCTCTCTGCAGGTGCTGACTTGGTCAGTTTCTGAATAACATAAAACAGAGCATGTATGTACATCTGGTCACAAAATAGGTTCAATATAAGGAATTCCATTATAGAACTTCAACAACTTTTAACAAATGACAATCTACAGTAAAATCCATATCTGACTGATATTCCAGGGATTTGGCCCTATTTGAGAATAGCGATCTATATCATGCTAAGAGTCTGTATGAATACCAATTCAACTGACAGTTCACAGTGATAAAACATCAACAAGCAGTGGCACTGATCATGCATTACTTATCTCCAATACACTGACGCTACTATAAACCAGATAAACACATTAGTTACAAACAATGTACCTACCGATCAATGAGACTACAGTGGCAGAACCTTTGAACTATCTTAAACATTAGGGAAGGCTATTGACTACTAAACATGTCCCATACAATGTACCTATGCATCTAAGAGTCTGTAATTTCTAAGTATTGGTCATAACTGAAGCACTGATGAGGACAGACTGTAGACTTACCACTCACCTTACACATAAGCAATGTACTTACCCATCTCAGAGCCTGCAGTAGCAGAGCCTTTGTCCTATCTGAGGCACTGATGAGGTCAGACTTGATCTTGCTGTAGTCCAGACTGGGTCCTTGTTGAGCCTCTTTGTGCTGCAGACCCTGGGGCGGCATCACTGACTGACGCAGTAATTCCCCTGCAGTGCCAGGCCGTGAAATGTCCACTGACTGACGCACCTAAATTAACAGGGCTCAAGTAATGGCACTAGAGTTTAAATAAACATGCTCCAGAGCTGGCGGTAACAAGATATTGTCTGACACACCAAAAACACCCTTGACACCAAACTGAACACCAGCTGAGATCATAGGATACCACTAGTCTTGGTAAACTTCTAAAAGCCTGTAGTAAGAAAGCATTCATTAAACCCCCCACAGCGACCAAACTGCTTTAATACAAAAACATATTGCAGACTGGATATATCCTGTAGTAACACCTTTGTCCTATTTGAAACACTTATCTACGTACATCAACAGCCAACAGACACCACCTTAACACCTGAAGTCATTTGACAGCAGGCTGAATGGAGCTCCACCCTTCTAAGAGCCTTAAGTAACAAAGCTGTCGAAAACATGTTTTCTAGTTTGAATTTCAAAGAATTGCTCATATGTAAATTGTAATGTAATACCAAAGAATCTGTCATCTGACCTGTTTTAGCGAAATGTTTTATTTGATTAAATCATGTCCATTCATTCAAATTTATACTTACCCATTGTTAAAATACATCTTCTATTTCACAATCAAGCTTATCTTTGACAACAAACCAATCATGGTTGGATAACAGAAGTTACACTATAATACAAATCCAAAGAACAATCCTCATGTATATTAGTGCTCTAACAACCTATTCATCCCCCAGCACAACTGGTTAAACCATTTGCCTTGCAATCAAGTCACGTCATAGGAAATAGACTCTCTAAGCACAGTTCACATTATACATCTAGGCCACTCACCTGGTTGCTGAAGAGCCGCCCGCAGATGACCTGCAGATACTCTGGAGTGACTGGGTTGCCTGACACTGTCTGTTCTAATGAGTCAACCAAGTCTGCAGTGATCCCTATTAGGTTGTGGTAATCATTCTGAAAGTACAACAGAATTGGATATTTCTTTAGAGTTGGCAGTTGGTTTTCTCCGTCATTAAATTTAATATCAAATTTTGAAAAGAATATAGTATGAATAAATAATTTTCTTCAAACAGTATGAATGATTAAAATGAAAAGATCGTGAAAAATAAAATTAAAACTTCACAAATTATAAAATATGTACAGGCAAAACTTTGCAATAGAACTCAAACATAGACTTTTGGAAACCTCTAAAGTTTTTTTATTACACATATTCATTTTGAGCTAACCATCTTTTGAAGGTAAAAGTTTTGGTTTATCATTTATAAAGTGTTTTATAGTGAGCGACATTTTCTCTATTAATTATTACATCACTGAAAAGTTAGAAAAATATTTCTATTCCAGAAGTTCAAATAAACTGTCACAGTAACAATATTTTTTTTTTATTTACAGACCTTATTCAGCTTGGAACCTAGAATGCAGATATGCAATATTTTGAAGGTATGATGATATTACACCTAATTACATTACCTGTACACGGTTGTGTCTCTTTGTGTATGCAGCAGCTTTCTTCTCAGCCTCAGCCAGTCGCTGTTCATACACTAGTATCTGACGAGAGTTGCCCCCGCCCTTCTGTGAGTTACAGGTCAGGAGAAAATAACTCAGAAATTTGAAATTATATTGACAGAATGACCGTCAATACAAAGATTTATCCACTTTAAGTGAAAACATGAATTAGTACAAGGTAGGTCATTGTAGCCAAAAGATTGGTCAAAAGAATCAACACACCCTACAGATTACCCTAATGTGACTTGAAAATGAAACAATTGGTTGCGGGTACTTGGGACAGATATACCCACTCTCCATGTTTTTAGCAGATATTAAATATAATTTGGACTGGAGTCTATGATTGTCACAATTATACGCCTAACATTCACGGGTGATAAGTCACAAGACCAATTAGCTTATACTACAGACTATATTATCTGGGCAAAGAGGAGGTAAAACGACAGCGAAGATACAATAGAAGCCATCAACATTATAAATGAATTTTAAAGTGTCCTTTATAGAGTGTGGTATTAATATTTTTGCTGGTTTATGAAGTTTCCAGTTTTGAAACAATAATCATTAATCAACCAGATTTGTCGACCCAATAATTCCTGTAACTTTTGTAATTTTGATAGCTATTTCGCTTTTTATTTTCAAGAAGTTTGTTTAAATTATGTGCCACATTTGCTTTACTGATTCATCAAGCTTCTTTACAACTACAACTTCATTAACTAAAGTTAATGCACAATGTATAATCAGCATTGCTTTTTGCCCCATGTCACATCCTCAGATATTATTGAACCAGAGTAAAACTAGAGGATCGCTCGCAAAAAAAAAAAGATAATGTTTTTGCATAGCAAAAACAAAGCGTCCCGAAAAGGATATAAAGGTGAGTGCTAAAGTATTAAGAAAATGCTTCGTTTCTAGCCTTATACTGTTGTGGCACCAAAGTCAGCGCAGTCTGCTCTATCTAGCACGGTTTTCAAGATATAAGCATTTTTGTGTTTTGCAAAAAATAAAAAAATTAAAAATGCCCGCTATATTTGGCGAGACCAAATTATTTTGAAAATTGGCATGGCTACTCTGCAGAGATACCCAGCAGGTCCAAAATTTTGTTGAGTTCGCTCCATATAGCACGGTTTTCGAGATATAAGCATTTTTGTGTTTTGCAAAAACTTTGAAAATTCAAAATGGCCACCATTTTTGGGGAGACAAAAATTTTTGTCAAGACCACTGCCGCGGTGTGTATCTCCCGCCGAGCATTAAAGCAGAAGAAATAGCTTTTCCGAGATATTCACAATTTTTCATTTTCGTGTGTGAAAGCTCTTCCAAAAGTAGGTGAATGAGTTATTTGAGAAAAATTGGCTATCTGCAACACTATTAAGAGATAATTCATATTTACTCATTTTGAGTAGGTGAATAATTAGCTATGGGTCTGAAACTTCACCAAGTGAAAGCTCTCCCTAAAGTAGGTGAATGAGTTATTTGAGAAAAATTGGCTATCTGCAATACTTTTAGAGATAATTCGCATTTACTCATTTTGAGTAGGTGAGTAATTAGCTATGGGTCTGAAACTTCACCATGTGAAAGCTCTCCCACAAGTAGATGAATGAGTATTTGATAAAAATTGGGTATCTGCAATACTTTTACAGATAATTAGCATTTAGTCATTTTGAGTAGGTGAATAAATAGCTATGGGTCTGAAACTTCAGCGTGAAAGCTGTCCCAAAAGTAGGTGAATGAGTTATTTGAGAAAAATTGGCTATCTGCAATACTTTTAGAGATAATTCACATATACTCATTTTGAGTAGGTGAATAATTAGCTATGGGTCTGAAACTTCACCAAGTGAAAGCTCTGCCAAAAGTAGGTGAATGAGTTATTTGAGAAAAATTGGCTATCTGCAATACTTTTAGAGATAATTCGCATTTACTCATTTTTGAGTAGGTGAGTAATTAGCTATGGGTCTGAAACTTCACCAAGTGAAAGCTCTCCCAAAAGTAGGTGAATGAGTTATTTGAGAAAAATTGGCTATCTGCAATACTTTTAGAGATAATTCGCATTTACTCATTTTGAGTAGGTGAGTAATTAGCTATGGGTCTGAAACTTCACAGAGTGAAAGCTCTCCCAAAAGTAGGTGAACGAGTTATTTGAGAAAAATTGGCTATCTGCAATACTTTTAGAGATAATTCGCATTTACTCATTTTGAGTAGGTGAGTAATTAGCTATGGGTCTGAAACTTCACCAAGTGAAAGCTCTCCCAAAAGTAGGTGAATGAGTGATTTGAGAAAAATTGGCTATCTGCAATACTTTTGCAGATAATTCGCATTTACTCATTTTGAGTGGGTGAGTAATTAGCTATGGGTCTGAAACTTCACCAAGTGAAAGCTCTCCCAAAAGTAGGTGAATGATTTATTTGAGAAAAATTGGCTATCTGCAATACTTTTAGAGATAATTCGCATTTACTCATTTTGAGTAGGTGAGTAATTAGCTATGGGTCTGAAACTTCACCATGTGAAAGCTCTCCCACAAGTAGATGAATGAGTTATTTGATAAAAATTGGGTATCCGCAATACTTTTACAGATAATTAGCATTTACTCATTTTGAGTAGGTAAATAATTAGCTATGGGTCTGAAACTTTACCATGTGAAAGCTCTCCCAAAAGTACGTGAATGAGTTATTTGAGAAAAATTGGCTATCTGCAATACTTTTAGAGATAATTCGCATTTACTCATTTTGAGTAGGTGAGTAATTAGCTATGGGTCTGAAACTTCACCATGTGAAAGCTCTTCCAAAAGTAGGTGAATGAGTTATTTGAGAAAAATTGGCTATCTGCAATACTTTTAAGAGATAATTCGCATTTACTCATTTTGAGTAGGTGAGTAATCATCTACGGGTCTGAAACTTCGCCATGTGAAATCTCTCCCAAAAGTACATGAATGAGTTATTTGATAAAAATTGGGTATCCGCAATAGTTTTTGAGATAATTAGCATTTACTCATTTTGAGTAGGTGAGTAATTAGCTACGGGTCTGAAACTTCACCAAGTGAAAGCTCTTCCAAAAGTAGGTGAATGAGTTATTTGAGAAAAATTGGCCATCTGCAATACTTTTAGAGATAATTCGCATTTACTCATTTTGAGTAGGTGAGTAATTAGCTATGGGTCTGAAACTTCACAGAGTGAAAGCTCTCCCAAAAGTAGGTGAATGAGTTATTTGAGAAAAATTGGCTATTGGTAAAAATTGGTAATTCGCATTTACTCTTTTTGAGTAGGTGAGCAATTAGCTATGGGTCTGAAACTTCACCAAGTGAAAGCTCTTTGGGATAGCTGCTCTGCAGAGATACCCTGAAGATCAAAAATTTCGTCGAAATCGCTCTATGTAGCACGGTTTTCGAAATATTAGCATTTGTGTTTTGCAATTTTTGCGCAAAAATTCGAAAATTCAAAATGGCCACCATTTTTTGCAAGAAATTTTTTGTTTGAAAATTGGCATGGCTACTCTGCAGAGATACCCTGCGGGTCAAAAATTTCATCGAAATCGCTCTATCTAGCAGGGTTTTCGAGATATAAGCATTTTTATGTTTTGCAATTTTTGCGAAAAATTCGAAAATTCAAAATGGCCGCCATTTTTGGCGAGACAAAATTTTTTTGAAAATTGGCATGGCTACTCTGCAGATATACCCTGTGGGTCAAAAATTTCGTCGAAATCGCTCTATCTTGCAGGGTTTTCGAGATATAAGCATTTTTATGTTTTGCAATTTTTGCGAAAAATTCGAAAATTCAAAATGGCCGCCATTTTTGGCGAGACAAAAATTTTTTGAAAATTGGGAAAAGTACTCCGCAGAGATATCCTGCAGGTCAAAAATTTTGTCGAAATTGTTCTATCTAGCATGGTTTTTGAGATATAAGCATTTTTGTGTTTTGCAATTTTTGCGAAAATTTCGAAAATTCAAAATGGCCGCCATTTTGGGAGAGACAAAAATTTTTTGAAAATTGGGAAAAGTACTCCGCAGAGATACCCTGTGGGTCAAAAATTTCGTCGAAATCGCTCTATCTAGCACAGTTTTCGAGATATAAGCATTTTTGTGTTTTCCTTATTTGGAAAATTCGTAATGATTAATTAATCATTAATTACTCGGCCATTTCTTGACCAATCAATGCCAAAATCTAATGATTTCCAGATTTTAATAGAATGAATGTATTTGCCAAGTTTCAGGTGAATTGATAAAATTCCTTTCAAGTTATCATCCGGACAAGCTTCCCCATCGAAAAAAGACATTTTTGGTCATGTGACCTCTCTGATTGGTTTAAATGTCACTGCAGCATATTAAAAAAATTCCCCAAGGCTACTGCCTAAACCTGCCAAATTTGAAAAGAATCCGCCTAACAGTTACAGAGTTATAAGGAAAACAAAATGCGGAGCCGGCAGAGCCTGAAGCTCTCCCATACACAAACAAGCGTCCCGCAAGGGACGCTTAATTATATACTTATTAAATATTCAGTGTTAAACTCTTGGGAATCACGTTTGACCCTGGGTGTATCCAATACACTGTGTCAATACGAGTGGCACAATAGATTTACAAGGTTGATTCTGGGGCAAATAAGGACTAACTACAAAACTGATTCAGCTGAGACTTGTTACCTGGAAATCTTGCTCACTAACACTTCTTTCTTGCCACTTGTTATTTACAAATGTATCAAAGCTCTCTATACAAAAACAATTGCCAAAAGGATACATAAAGGTCGAAGAGACGAGGCTGGGGCTGTGCTTGTAAAACTAGGGCTAGGAACTTCTCCAGTCTTACTCGCAAGTCAGGGATCCACTTGTCCTAAAAAAACATAGAGAATGCTCATATAGTGGATGCATTCTACCGCCATTTTTGTTTTAACTTTTGAAAGTTCAACACTTATCTTCACAAGTGCTTTTCGTTGGTTTGATTTAATGGTAAAGTACATCTATTCAACAAAATAGCATCAGAGATGCCCGTACCCCACAGCCTGGGGAAATAGTTTTCAACACCATGACATATAGAAATAGTGAAACAGTACACAGATTGGGATACTTTCAGAGCAGTGTCAGTGTCCAAATAATACTTAAGTAGAGAAAAATAACATCTAAGAGAAAGAAACTGCATGTAAAGACTAAAGATTAAGTATTAAAACAGCACAATTCAGTTAAATAAAAATTATGAAGCTTTAAGACTTCTCCCATTTTGATATTCATTTGTATGGTCGAATTATAGTTTGCAAGTTTTGAATATTACCCATACATACAGATATAGCAACACATGCTTTTATATGGAGTTGGGGCAAAACCTGTGGCTCACTTGATGCAATACCATTGTACTTCGTTACAATGGGAAGTTGCAAAAGTAAAACAGTTAATGAATTCTAATATGACTTTAACAGTGCTTAATCTTAATCAAAAGACACCCAAAGGTGCAACAACCACGATTCAAGTAAAAGATATAAGGAGATGTAAGAGAGATAAAATAGTATTAGATATTCCTGTAGAGAGATAAAATAGCATCAGATATGCAAGATCAAAGGTCAAATCCAGGTCACACCATGACGTTGCACATATATAACTCCCGACCAATGTCCCTACCAAATATCAACTTCTAACTACCTTATGGTTTCCGAAATATAGCACAGACAAGGCATTATAGGTCAAGGTCACTACGGCAAGGTCAAAGGTCAAATCAAGGTCACACCATGACGTTTTACATCTACACACCCTAGCCAATGTCCCTACCAAGTATCAGCTTCCTACACCTTATGGTTTCCGAGATATACCCTGGACAAGATTTTATAGGTCAAGGTCACTACAGCAAGGTCAAAGGTCAAATCAAGGTCACGTCATGACGTTGCACACCTACAACCCCTAACCAATGTCCCTACCAAGTACCAACTTCCTACACCGTACAGTTTTCGAGATATAGCCTGGACAAGTTTTTATAGGTCAAGGTCACCATGGAAAGGTCAAACGTCAAATCAAGGTCAGACCATGACGTTGCACACCTACACCCCCTAACCAATGTGCCTACCAAGTATCAACTTCCTACACCTTACGGTTTCCAAGATATAGCCCGGACAAGATTTTCAAACTCAAGGTCACTACGGCAAGATCAAAGGTCAATTCAAGGTCACACCATGACGTTGCACACCTACACCCCTAACCATTGTCCCTACCGAGTATCAACTTCCTACACCTTACGGTTTCTGAGATACAGGCCGGACAAACTTCTTCCCACCGCCCGCCCATCCGGATACCATGGGTGAAAACAATACCCCGACAGCCCTTAAGGGCTATGGGGTAAAAAACAAATATATCCAATTATCATTATCATCACTGGCATTACATTCCTAAGTTTTACAAGAATATTCACTGAAGAAGTTATGTTACTTAAATATTGGGGATATAACACATTGTACACTTAATATAACAATGGCTTATCTTCATACACACACGGAGTCAACGATGTCCCAACAATAGTGCCAATTTCAGTGCAATTATACTTTTAAATGAAAAAAAGATGGCTTATTGTTGTAGAATAAATAATTATTAAGTTTTAATATACAATTTCTCAGTTGGAACAATAAATTAAAGGCATTATCTATGTAAACCCTTGTCATAACACACACTAGATACTCCAGTATTTACTGATAAATAGGCTCATGTTATAAATAGAACAAAATAAGGATGGCTGTAACTTTTTTTCTTGTGGATGATGACAGCAATTTTGCAAATATTCCCATAAATTTTTTATCAAATTAATCATTTCTTGAAATCTTTTTAAAACTATAAATATTTTGAACAACAGCAGTTATCAGAAAAGAGTTACAATTGAAGAGTGCTAGAGTTCCAAATAACCAATCCCCCTTCCACCATGACAGAACACGGCATACTCACAGAGAAGAGTTCTTTGTAGGAGGGGTGCATTTTGGGGTTGGGTACAAATGGTAGTGCGTAGAATGGCAGGAATTCTGTGGTCTGACTTAAAACTGCTCCCCGTGTCTCTATGTATGATTTGAAACTGTTCATCCCCTCTTCCCCATCCTACAAGTAGTAAATTTAATTAAATTACACATACATTTTTTTTTTTTACCAAATATGAAAACATAACACCAGTGTTTGTGGAAGCAGCTCCAATATCCTAAGATACTTTTTTAAAATTTTTTTTTTTTTTTTTGCAAAGTATAGGCACATTAGGAAAACATTTTAAATAAACAGATAATCACTAACTATTTACTTCCAGTTGGCTCACACTAAAACATATTTAGGTCAGTTCTTACAATATGGATACCACTCAGTGTTTTTCATCCCAAGTCATACCCCTACTCTACACATACCCCGGTGCCGTGCTTTATTGGGTAGATGGCAAAGTAGATGTTGAGGTAGAATTCGAGTTTCTGAGCCACTGCATCCTCATTGCGGATGTTTTCTGGCAGAAACTCTGACCACAGCTGAAAGAAGTCCTCCCTCTCCCCACTCTCAAACATTGTCATAATCTCATTCTGTGCAAGAAAATTGCAAAACTAGAGTAAACATGTTTTCTAGAACACTGATTACATTTGATCAAATCTGTGAATGTTTTAGACATTATACACACTTCGAATGCTGTAATCTTCAGTTTAAAGAAAAGATATTAGAAGATATACAATAGAGAATGTATTAGGCTGTGACTTTGTTGGAGAAATCTGACAGAATACTACGATTTACCCAAGGTTTTTGTTGTTTTACAGTATATTTAATATTTTCCGGTTACCCGCTTTGCCACTTTGTACTCAGTTTCTCAAAAAATTTGAACCGCTTTTGGGTAACCGGGTAGCCTATTGCAGCCTTATAAAAAATACAAATGAAAGTTTTATTTCTGCCAAAATAGTTGTATTAGTATATCATATAACTTAAACTTTCTTAAAATATCTACCTATACAGTAAAAGAGACATGGTTTGAAAACAAAATGGAGTGAGAGCTTTGGAGCTAAGAAATGTCTCAAGGAATCATATTTTTATGCATATCAATAATCTTAAACATTAATTTTTCCTGTGAATTGAGCTATAGAGTAACCTGTGCTGACAGCAGTTTCTGATTGCCTTTGGGTCTACCATCACCAGGAGCAACAGGCTTGCCTTTATCTGTACACTCCCTCTCAAATATTGGCAGAGTCTTATCAAACTCACTGAAGTCAAGGTACTAAAAATATAGTGTAAGTTAATGTCTCAAGTAGTGAAGATTACAGTGGCAAGACATTTTTAATTAATGTACTTGTTTTTAAAGCTGAAATGAAAATAAAAATAAAAAGTAAGCACTCGTTCAAGCTGATATAAAGACAAAGAGTAATAAGATACAAGTATAAAACTCAAAATAAATTGGCTACTTTAATTTTTAAAATTTATAAACTAATTAATAATATTACAGCATATTTTTTGCAGAACAATTGAAACAACAAAATTTTATTTTCACATTTGAATTGAAACACATAAAATGCTGAAAATGTGAACTCCAGCAGAAAAAGATATGAATATCTTTTGGTACCTCTTTAACAATGGAGTTCAATTCTCCCTCAAATGCGACAACACCAGACATATTTTTCTTTTAGTACATCCTGAAAGATAAAGAGAAAATAAATGTCAACTGGGTTTCGACCCTGCCTCTTTTTAAAAAAAAAAAAATAAAACTCTCATTTCCCTTTGTTCTGTTACAGAAATCTCTCTTCAAATCTGAGAGGAGGAATTATAACAGTAAATCTGATCAATAAAATAAGAAATTTTTCCAGAACAAACACAACTCGATCACTTGTGAAATTTTGAATTTTTTACAGTCATTATTTTGTCCTAAATCGCATTACTTGGAAATCACAGGTATACAACAAGAGGAGAGTGCCCGTGAACGGGCACTGTGTCAGCTGACTGAATGTTTTTGATTTGTGATGGTGATAATGAGAGGAAAGCATAATTATCAGGGAAAGGGCTGTACAGAAATACAGTAAATGGTAACTGAACAGCATGTTCGAAAGATATTCCGAAGCTGACAGAAGAAAAGGACAAAAAAGTTGTGCCCTGCAAATGCCAAATGGTATTATGAAATAAAGTAACAAGGTAATTGTTTAAGTGTAAAAAGTAGGTTAAAAATATTTAGAGAAATACTATAAATGCAATATCCTCGTTCGACCATGAAGAAGGGGTCCAAAGGTCAAATCTGACCATACCAAAAGATTCCCAGCCAAAGAATTTAGGATGGTTTACCATCCCAAACCTCTCGGACCAATAATAAGTGAGTCATAGGCACTTTTTAAGTTTGGCTATCCTTGTTTGACCTTGACGGAGGGGTCCAAGGTCAAATCCGACCACACAAAAAAATTCCCAGCCCATGATTTCCTGTAGCTTGTTTACCATCCCAAACCTGTAGGACCAATAATAAGCGAGTTCTAAGCAATTGTAAGTTTGGCTATCCTCAATTGACCTTGAAGGAGGGGTCCCAGGTCAAATCTGACCACACCAAAAGAATCCCAGCCCATGATTTCCTATATGTTGGTTTACCATCCCAAACCTCCAAGACCAATAATACGCGAGTTATAAGCACTTTAAGTTTGGCTATCTTCGTTTGACTTGGAAGGAGGGGTCTAAGGTGAAATCCGACCACACCAAAAGAGTCCCAGCCCATGATTTTCTATAGGTTGGTTTTCCATTCCAAACCTCTAGGACCAATAATAAGCGAGTTATAAGCACTTTTAAGTTTGGCTATCCTCATTTGACCTTGAAGGAGGGGTCCAAGGTGAAATCCGACCACACCAAAAAATTCACAGCTCATGATTTTCTATAGGTTGGTTTTCATTCCAAACCTCTAGGACCAATAATAAGCGAGTTATAAGCACTTTTATGTTTGGCTATCCTCATTTGACCTTGAAGGAGGGTTCCAAGGTCAAATCGGACCATATTAACAGATTCCCAGCCCATGATTTCCTACAGGTTGGATACAATGATTTACTCAACAGTGAGAACCTGAAAGAAGCTATTGCTCAGCTATGCCATGACATAGAGGTCTGCAATTTCACTATGTTATAGCTGACCAAAACGTGTGTGAATAACATATTTAACAAAATACTCTAAATGTAATAGTTTTCAAGTTACAACTGATTTACTCAAGAGTGAGAACCTCAAAGTAACTATTACTCAGCTATGCAATGAGCTACAAGTCTGAATTTTTGCTCTGTTATAGCTGACCTAAAAGTAGGTGAACAACATATTTAAGCAAAATACTGTAAATGCAATAGTTTTCAAGTTACAACTGATTTACTCAATAGTGAGAACCTGAGAATAGCTATTGCTCAGTTGTGCCATGAGCTACAGGTCTGTAATTTCACTATGTTATAGCTGACCCAAAAGTAGCTGAATAACATATTTGCACAAATTTCTGTAAAGGCAATAGTTTTCCAATTACAACTGATTTACTCAACAGTGAGAACTTCAAAGTAGCTATTACTCAGCTATGCAATGAGCCACAGGTCTGGAACTTCACTATGTTATAGCTGACCCCAAAATAGGTGAATAACATATTGAAACAAAATACTCTAAATGCAATAGTTTCCAAGTTATAAGTGATTTACTCAACAGTGATAACCTAAAAGTAGCTATTACTCAGCTATGCCATGAGCTACAGGTCTGAAATTTTACTATGTTATAGCTGACCCAAAAGTAGCTGAATAACATATTTATACTAAATTCTCTAAATGCAATAGTTTTGCAATTACAACTGATTTACTCAATAGTGAGAACCTCAAAGTAGTTATTACTCAGCTATGCAATGAGCTACAGGTCTGAAATTTTACTATGTTATAGCTGACCTAAAAGTAGGTGAACAACATATTTAAGCAAAATACTGTAAATGCAATAGTTTTCAAGTTACAACTGATTTACTCAATAGTGAGAACCTGAAAATAGCTATTGCTCCGCTATGCCATGAGCTATAGGTCTGTAATTTCACTATGTTATAGCTAACCCAAAAGTAGGTGAACAATATATTTTAACAAAATACTCCAAATGCAATATTTTTCAAGTTATAGCCGATTTACTCAACAGTCAGTGCCTGAGAATAGCTATTGCTCAGTTGTGCCATGAGCTACAGGTCTGTAATTTCACTATGTTATAGCTGACCCAAAAGTAGCTGAATAACATATTTGCACAAATTTCTGTAAAGGCAATAGTTTTCCAATTACAACTGATTTACTCAACAGTGAGAACTTCAAAGTAGCTATTACTCAGCTATGCAATGAGCCACAGGTCTGGAACTTCACTATGTTATAGCTGACCCCAAAATAGGTGAATAACATATTGAAACAAAATATTCTAAATGCAATAGTTTCCAAGTTATAAGTGATTTACTCAACAGTGATAACCTAAAAGTAGCTATTACTCAGCTATGCCATGAGCTACAGGTCTGAAATTTTACTATGTTATAGCTGACCCAAAAGTAGCTGAATAACATATTTATACTAAATTCTTTAAATGCAATAGTTTTGCAATTACAACTGATTTACTCAATAGTGAGAACCTCAAAGTAGTTATTACTCAGCTATGCAATGAGCTACAGGTCTGAAATTTTACTATGTTATAGCTGACCTAAAAGTAGGTGAACAACATATTTAAGCAAAATACTGTAAATGCAATAGTTTTCAAGTTACAACTGATTTACTCAATAGTGAGAACCTGAAAATAGCTATTGCTCCGCTATGCCATGAGCTATAGGTCTGTAATTTCACTATGTTATAGCTAACCCAAAAGTAGGTGAACAATATATTTTAACAAAATACTCCAAATGCAATATTTTTCAAGTTATAGCCGATTTACTCAACAGTCAGTGCCTGAGAATAGCTATTGCTCAGTTGTGCCATGAGCTACAGGTCTGTAATTTCACTATGTTATAGCTGACCCAAAAGTAGCTGAATAACATATTTGCACAAATTTCTGTAAAGGCAATAGTTTTCCAATTACAACTGATTTACTCAACAGTGAGAACTTCAAAGTAGCTATTACTCAGCTATGCAATGAGCCACAGGTCTGGAACTTCACTATGTTATAGCTGACCCCAAAATAGGTGAATAACATATTGAAACAAAATACTCTAAATGCAATAGTTTCCAAGTTACAAGTGATTTACTCAACAGTGATAACCTAAAAGTAGCTATTACTCAGCTATGCCATGAGCTACAGGTCTGAAATTTTACTATGTTATAGCTGACCCAAAAGTAGCTGAATAACATATTTATACTAAATTCTCTAAATGCAATAGTTTTGCAATTACAACTGATTTACTCAATAGTGAGAACCTCAAAGTAGTTATTACTCAGCTATGCAATGAGCTACAGGTCTGAAATTTTACTATGTTATAGCTGACCCAAAAGTAGGTGAACAACATATTTAAGCAAAATACTGTAAATGCAATAGTTTTGAAGTTACAACTGATTTACTCAATAGTGATGACCTAAAAGTAGCTATTACTCAGCTATGCCATGAGCTACAGGTCTGAAATTTTACTATGTTATAGCTGACCCAAAAGTAGCTGAATAACATATTTATACGAAATTCTCTAAATGCAATAGTTTTCCAATTACAACTGATTTACTCAATAGTGAGAAATTCAAAGTAGCTATTACTCAGCTATGCCATGACCTACAGATCTGAAATTTCACTATGTTATAGCTGGCCCAAAAGTAGCTGAATAACATATTTATACGAAATTCTCTAAATGCAATAGTTTTGCAATTACAACTGATTTACTCAATAGTGAGAACCTCAAAGTAGTTATTACTCAGCTATGCAATGAGCTACAGGTCTGAAATTTTACTATGTTATAGCTGACCCCAAAGTAGGTGAACAACATATTTAAGCAAAATACTGTAAATGCAATAGTTTTCAAGTTACAACTGATTTACTCAATAGTGATGACCTAAAAGTAGCTATTACTCAGCTATGCCATGAGCTACAGGTCTGAAATTTTACTATGTTATAGCTAACCCAAAAGTAGCTGAATAACATATTTATACGAAATTCTCTAAATGCAATAGTTTTCCAATTACAACTGATTTACTCAATAGTGAGAACCTAAAAGTAGCTATTACTCAGCTATGCCATGACCTACAGATCTGAAATTTCACTATGTTATAGCTGGCCCAAAAGTAGCTGAATAACATATTTATACGAAATTCTCTAAATGCAATAGGTTTTAAGTTACAAGTGATTTACTCAATAGTGAGAACTTCAAAGTAGCTATTACTCAGCTATGCAATGAGCCACAGATCTGAAACTTCACTATGTTATAGCTGATCCCAAAATAGGTGAATAACACATCGAAACAAAATACTGTAAATGCAATAGTTTCCAAGTTATAAGCGATTTACTCAACAGTGATAACCTAAAAGTAGCTATTACTCAGCTATGCCATGAGCTACAGGTCTGAAATTTTACTATGTTATAGCTGACCCAAAAGTAGCTGAATAACATATTTATACGAAATTCTCTAAATGCAATAGTTTTGAAGTTATAAGCGATTTACTCAACAGTGATAACCTAAAAGTAGCTATTACTCAGCTATGCCATGAGCTACAGGTCTAAAATTTTACTATGTTATAGCTGACCCAGAAGTAGCTGAATAACATATTTATACGAAATTCTCTAAATGCAATAGTTTTTAAGTTACAAGTGATTTTACTCATGATGGAAGTTACTGAAAAGCCCAAAAGTAGCTATTACTCACTTAGCTATTGAGACAGGCACCCAACTTACTCACCATATTGTAGCTATGAAAAAAGTAGCTGAATAACATATTTTAACAAAATGCTCTAAATGCAACACTTTTCAAGTTATAAATGATTTTGTGCATGATTTCATGAATTTTAATGCATTAAAAATTATTTAAAAAATTTATTAAAAAAAAAGTAAGACAGATCCAGGTCTCATACTCACACAAGAGAATCTACCTGTGGCCTAGTACATATATGCAAGATATGAGAGAAATCCCTGCAATAGTCACTGAGAAAATTGTGATTAAGTGTTGAAATTTTCACACTTTTGGTGGGGGTACCCCCCTTGTAATGTCTCTAGCAAACAGACGAACAGACAGATTTGCATGCCTTGAACAATTTTTCATCCTCGATAGATAAGGTATCTTTTAAAAAAAACAGCACGTCTCTAGGCCTTGTAGTTTTGGAGGAGAAGTTGTTCACGCGGACGCGGACGCCCACGCCGCAGAGTGACGACATAATGTCAGCTGACTGACAAGTCAGCTGACATAAAAATAGCATCAGAGATGCCCGTACCCCACAGCCTAGGGAAATATTTTCAACACCATGAGATACAGAAGTACTGTACCAGTACAAACTTCAGGATACTTTCAGAGCACTGTCAGTTATATAAAGGTCCAAACAATGTTTAAATGGAGAAATAATGTTTAAAAGAAAGATAATGCATATAAAGATGAAGTACTAAAACAAGATAATTCAATAACAAGATAACAGCATTAATCAGCAAACTAAAATTCAACACTCTTTATCTACACCTGCATGGCCCAATTATGGTTTAGATGGTTTGAATATTATCATGCATACAGAAGTGGTAATACATTTAATGAATGCTTATGTGTGGTGTTGGGAGCAAAATCTGTGGCTCACTTGATGAAATTCTATCTCTTACAATGGGAAGTTATGAAAGTAAAATTCTTAATAAATTCTAATATGACTTTAACAGTGCTAAATCTGCATCAAAAAAACAGACTCAAAGGTGCAACAAGATTTTATAGGTCAAGGTCACTACAGCAAGGTCAAAGGTCAAATCAAGGTCAGATCATGACGTTGCACAACTACACCCCCTAACCAATGTCCCTACCAAGTATCAACTTCCTACACCTTGTGGTTTCCGAGATATACCCCGGACAAGATTTTCGAACTCAAGGTCACTACGGCAAGGTCAAAGGTCAAATCCTTGTCAGACCATGACATTGCACACCTACACCCCCTAACCAATATCCCTACCAAGTATCAACTTCCTACACCTTACGGTTTCTGAGATATAGCCCGGACAAGATTTTATAGGTCAAGGTCACTACGGCAAGGTCAAAGGACAAATCAAGGTCAGACCATGACGTTGCACACCTATACCCCCTAACCAATATCCCTACCAAGTATCAACTTCCTACACCTTACAGTTTCTGAGATATAGCCCGGACAAGATTTTATAGGTCAAGGTCACTATGGCAAGGTCAAAGGTCAAATCAAGGTCAGACCATGACGCTGCACACCTACACCCCCTAACCAATATTCCTACCAAGTATCAACTTTCTAGACCTTACGGTTTCCGAGATATAGCCCGGACAAGATTTTATAGGTCAAGGTCACTATAGCAAGGTCAAAGGTCAAATCAAGGTCAGACCGTGATGTTGCACACCTACACCCCCTAACCAATGTCCCTACCAAATATTAACTTCCTACACCTTACGGTTTCTGAGATATAGCCCGGACAAAATTTTATAGGTCAAGGTCACTACGGCAAGGTCAAAGGTCAAATCAAGGTCACACCATGACGTTGCACACCTACACCCCCTAACCAATATCCCTACCAAGTATCAACTTCCTACACCTTATGGTTTCCGAGACATAGCCCGGACAAGATTTTCAAACTCAAGGTCACTACGGCAAGGTCAAAGGTCAAATCAAGGTCACACCATGACGTTGCACACCTACACCCCCTAACCAATGTCCCTACCAAGTATCAACTTCCTACACCTTACGGTTTCTGAGATACAGCCCGGACAAACTCTTTTCCCGCCGCCCGCCCACCCGCCCGCCCGCCCATCCGGACACCATGGGTGAAAACAATACCCCAACAGCCCTTAAGGGCTGTGGGGTAATAAATTGATTACCATGCAGTCTTCTGAAACTTAACAATTATGATACACAGATTTTTTCTTGTAATGTGTTTCAAAGTAAGTTGTAGTGGTCAGACCAGTTCTGACAATCAAACTGGTTTCCGGGGATTTACAGCCAAATGAAATCTTTTTTGATTTTCATACAAGGGAAAACTGTTCCAATTCCAGGATACCAAAATAAATTGCATTTAGTATTTCCCAATTGAACTGACTTTTCAGTAGGAAACCAATTTCATGTTTTTCATCAATTTTATGCACTGACAATCGACATGTTGGAATGAATATTCCTTTTGGTATTTCAGTAGAATGGTCTCAATACCATGCTACTGGTAATACCGTCTCATCCCTATTTCCCAGTAATATTAAGAAAAATTAACTGTCAGTGTACATGAGCCATAATTTAAATGAAGAATTGCCTTCGCGACATATTTTGAAGTTTATAAATGTCATTCAAAAGGAATATAAAGTAAAAATGTAAGATATTTCCTTAAATATATGTTTTTTTATTGTTTCGATGTCTTCCAGTACAAATCCTAATATAATGATGTTATCAATATCCGGTACCAGTTGAGGTGCATGTTGTAAATACATTTCTGAAATGGTTCTGAGCTTGCTTGCTTTTTTTTTGTTCAAAAGAGGGGTTTTCAAGTTTTGTCCAACTGTGTATAAAACCTATTTTTCTGGGATGAAATGAAAAAAAGCTTTAACACAGCTAAAAAAACTTTAACACAACAAAATCCTAAATTCTCAACAGACATTTAGAAAGTAATTTACTTGCTCACAATATTTTATGTATCAGTCTGTACTAAAACTATTTTAAATAGTTATCTTGGACAGAGTTAAATATTTGTTTGAAAATAATCAAGGTTAAATGACCAATATTTACTGCAACATCACGGTTCTATTTTAATCAACATGTGCATTCAACATTTTATCAAAAGCATTTTATTCATGAATCTTTTTACACATGAATGAATTTGCAAGTACTTCAGAAAGCTATTAATATGAAAATCATAGTTTTGATTTCACCCATTTTGCTGGCATTTAAAAGTCTAAAATCATAATGTCCCCCATTAAGCAATCCCCTGTTTCCACCAGGATTTTAATATGGGTTACTGTTTCAACATTTACTGTTTAAATGGGGCTATTTTCATCAGTGACTTTCAAAGCTCAAGGATCACCTGTTAGAAGCAAGTTGAACTTGAGTAAATGAAGAAAAATATAAACAAGATAATCTGCAAAGACTATCACCATTGTAAAAAAAACCCTCTGCCTCATGAGTCAGTGCACACAAACATCGCTCACTGTAAATGTTGCCCTTATTTAGGTTGACACATGTCACACCTGAGTTATTAACAGATAATAGAAACAAAAAAAAAATAAAAAATAAGAATCCTTTTCAACCTACTGGAAAATTTGTTCGATAACTACTGCTTAAGACATGCCCCAATGGGTTTCTAAATTATTTACAGTAACCTGTATGCTATGTCACTTCTTATCCTATTAAATCTCATGTAAGCTAGTTTTGTCCGATTTAATGCAAAAAAATATGGGTTGTTATCCATTTTTATCCGCTATCCCGGAAAAAATAGGTTTTGTCCAAAAAAAACACCAAAACTTGACTATCACTAGTTGTGTTTAGTTTCATTTTATTGTGAGGTAATAAAAATCTCTTGCCGGTTAAATTGTATACTAGGCATGCATGTGCACTTCATGGAAGAGCCATGTAAGTAAGGTAAATCAAAAACTATCATTAATTATTGGTTTTTAAGTAATGGTGGATTGATCAGTTGCAAAAGTGTCAACCTGTAACAAGGTTAGTTTGAAATTATTTATTTTATAAAAACTCAAGTTTAAAATGCATAAATCAATGTTATCTCCAAATTTGCCCACTGAGTTACCACTGAAGTTACAGTCAACCCATTTCAGCACTACTGTTTAACCATAGAGTTATGCTAATGTCTGAACCAGTTTTCAGTTGACAGGACTTATAGACACAGAATTCCATATACAACTCCAGAATAAACAAGACATTGCGTCTTGACACAGTGTATCCCCGGACAGGACATGGTTGAGGCGTGAATGTGTCGGGCTTGAGTCTTTTTCCTGGAGCATCAGGTCAGGATTCTCCATAGTAGGGCACAAAGAGGGCCCGACTTACTCCTCCCCTCCTTAAATAGGCAAACCACCATGGTGTTGTCTGTAGCTATGGTAGCAATAAGGTTCAAGCAGAGGTCTTGGATCTCCTTTAGGGCCAAAAGACCGCCTTGGTTCCAGATACTTTATGTGTAACTTATCCTGGAAGGGACAGGGTTCCCCTTGCAGTGTGTTCCCTAAGTGAGCACTCCTCCTTTTTGATGCATCTGTAAGGATTTGCAGAGCATATTTAAGTAGGTGTAATGGTTGACCTTGAAGCACATTGTCATCCTACAACCACCATTTTAAATGGGGTGAAGTGAATTGGGATCACCTTTTCTAGTGAGTCTGGTACCCTTCAGCTGTTCTTCAAGTGCCGCTGTATCAGCCTCATGTGGAGGCGACCTAGGTGGACTTGCTTCTGTATGGGTGTCAGTAACCCACACAACCCCACTGTGGAAAACACTAATAGCCATTTATGAGAACTGTGACCCATGGTCTGATTAACAGATAAATTTACCATTGCTTGAATTGTGAAAACCGGTAAATGGGTTATAATCTTGAGGGGAAGGATGAGTTTGGAAACTCAGGCCCCTGGTGTCAGCTGACAATGCTCACAGGCTGGGTAAACGGCAAGCTGGGTGGTCAGTCTAGGAGGGTGGATCACTGTATCTCACTTGAACCCGTAAATAAAAACTTGATGAACCTCCACAGTAACTGATACAGCAGCCATCTTGCTGGCGGTAGGCTGACCAGTCCGGTTGAGTTCGGCATCTCACCGGGACCACCAGTAACTGGCTGGTGTGGGGTCTGATAAGATAAGGCTGACGTGTAGTTGGAAAAATCTTGTTTGGAAAGTCTTCTTATCTATAGTCACATTCGACCAGCCAGGAGGTCCTGACAGTAGGCTGGCTGACTGGTCTGGTAGATTGAGACAGTCATGTCACCGAGATCAATGACTGGTAAAACAATTTCTCTGTAACTAATTTTCCTCGGGCAGTAACTGGTTGATCTGAGATGGCCAATTGGACCCTTAAAAGGCTACTGCTGGTCTGTTAGCCAGTCCCGTGGACCTGCCCAGTACCAGGGCCTAACCGGCTATAGGTGAAGCAATGCTCTGTAACCAGTTCCTGTTGGCTCCACAGTTCTGCGAAAAATCATAGGAGCTGGCAGAACTGGGCGAATTAGACCACATCTCAGCAGGGGTAGGCTTATATGAAACAACTGCCTTCTTCCTGTCCTTAACTGTGGAATCAGCTGATTTTCTCTCTAATCAACAATCCTCTGTAACCAGTAAGTCTGGATACTGGTACTCCATCATGTACTCAACCTCCAAAGCCATTTTCAATAGTTTCCATGCAATATATGCAATAAAGTCAGCAAAAAGTGTGAAAATATCTAAAAAGGCCAAAAATGGCCTCTGTCAGGTACTTTGGATGACCTGTGGATGACCTTCAATGAAGAGCTTCAAGGTCAAATTTCTGCATGCTTATAGAGGAAATATATATGTATTATATATACCAGCCAGAGGATGATCTAACTTTCTGTATATGAGAACTGGGCCAAAATATGAAAAAATGGCCAAAACCTGAAATATTTTTTAAGTTATCGTGTCCAAAAGGAATCTCTGTGGCGGCATGACCATACTGAATCCTAAGTATCCCCAACTTTCATCCAGGGATACAATTATTAACCACATCAGAGTTTAGTGGTTTCCCATAAATTAAGCTCAGTTTGTTTTAACCATATCACACATCAGTAGAAATAGTCATATTACTCTATATGATGCCAAATGATTACAGTTTACAAAATATTTGACACATTTTTGTTGGACATTGATGCAGTGCTGGATATTAGGGATGGGTCGGTATGAAAAATATGTACATTGGGAGGTCCCCAATGCAAAACCGTACCGAATATGGGACTCTGTGTTTTAGTGCACCCCAAACAAACATGGACGTTTCCTCATAACAACATTGCAATAAAGCTCCTAAATGCACAAAATATGCCATAAAAACATATATCTTCATATTTCTGGGTTCTGTCCAATAATTTATGTTTTCCTTCATTTATATGAGTTGACAAGCAAAATTGAGGTTATAAAGTGTCGTAACCAAAACATGGCAGTTCTGCTCACTGTATCGCTATAAAATTCTGCAAATGGATGAAAAAATGGGATAAAAGCTTATAATTTCTTCAGATTTGGGGTATGTTTCTAATATTTTAACTCTTTCTTCCATTATATGTGTTGGCAAGCAAAGTTGCAGTTTTAAAATCTCATCACAGTATTTCACTAAAATACTCTCGATTCTGAGATACCGGGCCTACCAACCCATCCCTACTGGATATTAATCCAAATTAAACCACTCCGAATGCCACCAAATCATAAGGCCACCATTGACCAACATTAATATACATGTGTGGAATATACAGGTACATAATTTTTGTTTATTATATTATTGTTTGTAAACAGTTTTTGATGCCTGTTAAAGAATGAAAAGAAAATTAGTAAAATTCCCATTGTCCAAGTTGAAAGGATTACTATATGTGACCTTGTTCCCAAATGTTTTAATAGAGATAATAGAGATAAATGATGAAAATATATAGTTTTGAAACAAATGTAAAAACATGCACCTCGATTATTAACTGTAGTGTATGGTTATCAGTGGTATTTTTGTGTCAATGGTGTTTTCGTGCATCCCATTTTCCAAGGCCAGGGTTCCCACAGACTTTTGATAACTGGATTCAAGGTCTTTTCAAGGTCAAGAACAACAATTTTCAAGGATATATTTTAAGGCACGGCCTCCTTTACCTCCCCTTCTAGCCATCTGTTCATCCTAAAGTAAAACTGCCACTTACCCTGCTTTATAACAGGACCTGAACTCTGTGCACACAGTTGTACACCTACTTCACTTTATTAGACAGTTTATATAAGCCTGGACTGTGGGGCACACAGCCCAGACTGCTCTTTGATAGATTTCCTAGAAAAACTTGTTGTGTGGTCGAATTCAAACCAAAGAGTGCATACTTCCTGTACTCACGTTTTTAAGCTGGTCCCCGATCTTCGGTGACTGCTAAACTGCGGATTGCTACCCTGCAATCCCGGATCACCACATTCCTCTTCGTGGTGTTTTTGGTTATCATTTAGGTTCTAAGGTTAAGCAATTATGAACTATTGTAGCCACCATGATGACTGCTTAATAAAACATTTAAAGTTACTTCAACTACTTTAAGGAATTACTTTGGTTGAATATATCTACGACTTTTTGGTTAAAACTATTTTCTATTGCCGTTACCTTTAGCCAGCTAAAGACCTACTTGTTTAGGCTGGCATACCCCCCACCTTAGTTATACTCTGGCGGGCGCTTTTTAGATATCGACCCATGCCTGTCCCTGGACTCTCCCTTCTTGGACTCAAGCGCATTAGAGGATTTGTATCAATTTTGCACTATATAAATCCTACTATTATTATTATTATTATATTAACATGTTCAAAGTTACAGTCCATAGTCCATTAGTTTACTTTTGTTAAAATTACTTTTATACCCCACTTCTGGTACCAGTGAAGTAAAACTGCCACTTACCGTGCTTTATAACAGGACCTGAACTCTGTGCACACAGTTGTACACCTACTTCACTTTATTAGACGTTTTATATAAACCTGGACTGTGGGGAACACAGCCCAGACCGTTCTTTGATGGATTTCGTAGAAACACTTGTTGTGTGGACAAATTCAAACCAAACAGTGCATACTTCCTGTACTCATGGTTTTAAGCTGGTCCCCGATCTTCGGTGACTGCTAAACCGCGGATCGTTACCCCGCAATCCCGGATCACCACAATCCCACAAAATTCTTTATTCTCACATGATTTTAACATTTTATAAACTCATTACAACAATGGTAGTTAACACATCTAATAATATTTTAACATACACTTTGTTCAGACTAGACTGAGTCTGCCATAGCTGTAAAACTAGATGATGTAGATGCAGAAGTTAATTGGTCAATAATATATTCAAGGACTTTTCAAGGATTTTATTCAATTTTGGCCAAATTCAAGTCCTTGAAAATAAACCATTTTTTTTCAAGGATTTTCAAGGATGTGGGAGCCCTGTTCAAGGGTTTGAATATAAATTATGTACTGTAATATTCTGGAATTTTGGTTGCATTAATATTTTTATTATTGGAAATGGGTGTTTTACTAAAAATAACATGGAAAAACGATTTTACAGAGAAATGCTGCTTGACACATTGATTTTTGTGTAATTAATGGATGCTTTAACTTAAATAAGAAAATTGTATTTTTGCTGTTGTCATATGATTCCATCCCATTGGGATAATATATTAATCTATATAAATTACATTTTGATGAACAGTATTTTTGAAAGATGCAATCCAGAGCACCTTCAAATTGACTAATAAGCATGTAACATAAAATTCCGCCATATATATTTTTATCTGTCAATTATTGTCATAATATTTTTGGCTTCAACTTCAAATATGTTTGAAATCTAAAAATATTTCTGCTCTGTAGCTTAGAAATATATGCAAATTTCTATTCATTAAATATGTTACAGTATACATGTTACGGGCTGTTTCAGCTCAATGCGCTGTTTCGACCTAGCGCACTCAATATGTGCGCCGTTTCAACACCTTTTCATATATCCTCATGAATATCAATGAGTTCAGTATCTTGTATGCAATAGATAAGTATTTTTCTATGTATACACAACAAAATTATGACATGTTTTCCATATTTGCGCTGTTAAATTGACAAAAACCCAAAAGTGGCGAATTTACATCACTTGCTGTACCTAAGTACCCTACTTGCAAGTCCGAGAATATAAATTATTTGATATGCACGCACCTTATATATCCTTATGTACTAGCTTGCAAGTCCGAGAATTGTATTCTACTTATAAATATGATATACGTATAAAATATTGTTAGGATAAAAAATGAAGTTTTGAATTTGGTTCTGAGTTACACCAACATCTTACGTAAATTAACCATGGTGTTGAAACGGCGCAATGAGCCGTTTCAACCCGGCGCTGGTGTCTAAACAGCCCGATACATACATTTGAAATTAATTTGTGAGAGATTTTTAATACATAGCATGAAAACCCCATTGATATCCATATATAATTTGACAAGCTGTTGGTAGAAGAATAGTGGTGGTGGACCAGTTCATGCCCGGGTACCAATTCACGCCCACCCATGAATTTATCCAAAACAATCAGAGTTAAACAATAAATTACAAATGTATATGATCAATTTGATGATTATCTATAATGTGGTAAACATCTTCTTTATGAAAAAAATCATAAATCTTCAAGAAAATTGAGGGTGGGCTTGAATTGGTACCCGGGCGTGAACTGGTCCACCACCACTAAAATATAAAGATGCTAATATAATTGAAATTCAATACATTAATTTTTATAATTTCAGCATGGGCGTTTACTAGTAAGAATGCCAATAGATATTTAGGTTAAAGTGAAGGGTTCGGTGTCCGATCGCCCGGTTTCAAACACCCATGCCTCAGATGAATACAAAAGAGGCATCAAATCATCTTATCGTGAACTGTTTTTAAAATTTTACCCTTTCAAAATGAGGGTTTCACTTGTAAAAATCCTTCAAATTATCTATCATTCACCAATATTTAAGTAAAACATAACTCCACCTGTTTTCAACTTGTTTGTTATTCGCCAACTAGACCGCACAAAATGTTATCTAAGCTGGTAACAAAATTTTTTAAGATCAATCAAGAATCTTTTATTTTTTCACAAAAATAATCCGTTTTACAAAATTTATATAGACTTAAGTGTGGCACATTTTGCTGTTTTATGGCTGTTTTATTTATTTCTGTCTTGAAGCTGGACATTTGCAAATATGCAATTTACATTTGGAAAAATAAGTTCCAAAATATTATTCATACATAAGTGACTAAAATATTTTACGGACAGAACACATAAAAATGCACAATATAAAAAAATTTGCGACGTTATCAATACCACATAATCTCATATCAAAAATGTCTTTAAGATACTTGAAATCAAATATTAATTATCATTTTAAGTATCATTGGTAGTTGCCTGACAGTAAATTTTGTATTACAATTTATAATTGATTTCAATCTCTTGAATGTCCATTTGCTTTGTGGATTATATTTTATTAGCTTACTTTATTCATACACTGAGCATTTAATCGAAGAGGAAAGTAATGTTTTCTAGTTGCTCAAGAGTTTATATTTAATGTGGTTATCAGCAGTGGTTGCAGTTTTCCCACTGAAAATCAGGGGAGAGAAATAAATTCATGTTATGTGACAATGTATGAATCACTTGAAACATTAATAAGACCGTTGATTATTTAAAATTACCATTTTAGAAAAAAATTTCTTTAAACAAAGTTATATTTCTAATTTTATATGCAGAGTAACCTACACTTTTATTGGGCAATATCTACTAAGGAGATAACCAAGGTTCTTTATCACATTGTATCACTAAATCGATGACCTCCACCTTCTGAAGTTATTGTTGAAGTAATTTAATGCATTGTTCATTCCAGCAAGTATTTGATTTTCTTTAAATAGGGGCACAAAGTAAAAGTTTGAAGCATATTGGGAAAGCAAGCTGATTGAACACATGATGCTACTGACTAGAACAAAGTGTTGATTATCCATTGCAAATGAGGGAGCCAGACTTTGGAACAGCCTCTCACTTGTTGTATGACCTGCCCCCACCCTGTCATCTTTCAGGCACAAGCTCAAACCTCACCTGTTTCATGAAGCCTATAATTATAGCAATAATTGCATGTCAGATACTCTTAACTGTTTGTGTCAAAAGATTTACTGGAATATTCAATTTTATTTTAGAACATCTTAAAAACAGCATTTTAACCATTATCTTATCAAATTTAGCATTAATTTTATATCCTGCATCTCCATTATATCTTGTTAAATTGAATGAAATACACAAATTTTCTTGACTTGAGCATGTGTTTAAGCATAAAAAAATCATTGCAGTCTACTAAAAACCACCAAAGAAACCACTAAATAAATCATTAATTGATTTCTGTTAATTAACTAATTAATGTTTAATTAAATTTACAACATTTTTCCAATTTATTTCCATATCAAGAAATAAAATGCTCATCATATCATAAGCATTTGTAAAATGACCTAAATGCAACTGGTTTATATCAATTAACTTTTTCAAAAATCATTTAGATCTTTAGCGAGTTTCCTTCATTATTATTTTGAAAAGTTTGTAAAATAGTTTCCATAAACTTCATTGCACTTAAGTCAGACTGACCAGTAATTTCAATACATATATGTTTTAAGGTCAACTGTATGACGACAGCTTGTTTGACAACAATTTTTACGTATGTGTTAATAGAGTTTACATACAGTAATTCATGATTATTCTTTCTCCTGTCACCCCATTTTAGAAAAAGAAATCAATTAAGAGTCGTGAGAAATATAAAAGAAAATTTTTAAGAATATTTGGTGATTAAGATATAAGAAAAATATGGAATCAATGCAAAGTTTAAGTAATTTTATCAATTTGCCCTTTGCACATATTTATGCAGCGTTCTTACTGGCCATAAACACGACCTCACAGCCTGTAAATTTGTCAAGAACGGTGTCACAGGTGGTATTTACGACTGGTGAGTTGGGTACCTCCAGAAACGTTCCAATTTGTGACCTTCACCTCAAATGACAACAAAGATGGAGGATACATGTGCTTTCATTATAAAAAACATGTTAAATAAAGTGTTTCGGTACTCTGGATTTTGATAAATAACATTGGAAAAGGTTTCACAAATGAAATATGCATCATTTGCATGGCGAATAACGAAATATTGTGATTTGTTTTATTTCTTTCTCTTTGTCATTTGTGTTTGTTTACATACACACATAAACACACAGGCAGTGAATTGTTAAGAATGGTCAAAACTTTCCACTGGTAGGTACCAACTCACTAGGCTCACAACCTACTTCTGAACACACCAATAGTTAACATATAAAAGATATTTTCAAAGTTTTTATAACCTGCGATTTATATTCGTATGTCCCTTATCAATGTATCACCTTGCATTAGTTTCAACGAGGGTTTTGGAGAAGTAAGGCATTAATAAAGCTTTAAACCCTAAAGATTTTTCATATACAATCAGTTGAGGGGGTGATGAAAAGTTAGCTCTACGAAAGTTAGCTCTACGAAATCAGGACACCAGCTCACAATTGGAAGAAAATGTCAAATCTTAAAACAATAAGTTATGTATTAAAAATTCATCAGAATTTGAGAATAAATATTAAAATTAATATAATTACATTTAAGCTTCAATTTATGAAACATGAAAGTTAAAAAAAATAATAATAGTTGCTGCGACCCTGTTTGCCTAGCAACAGACGTCAACATAAATATAACTCCCGATGTAAAGTGATGTTCCAATAAATATTAGCCTCAGTAAAAATGACTCTCAATCCTTTGGCAAACCCAAAAGGGGTCAAATTACTTTGTGAATTATGCCAAAAACCAGCTTTTATTCAGTGCACAAAATGCAGAGTTACATATTACTGGTAAGCTATCATTCTTTAATTATCGCTCATTATTGTTACAGCCACACTTTAAACCCTTATTCTAACATCATACGGTTGTGTCCTCGACTCTGATTAAAGAAGCCTTCTCTTTCATAATTTTCTGCTGTTACGGGTTTTCTAGACGTAGTTACCTCGGCTCTACTTTACCCCACATAAAACTGGAGATTTGCACAAAAGACTTTCCTGTTGAATTAAACTAAATAAATAGCTAGAATTAATTGGTGTTGATGTAAGGGACCCAGAGATTTAAGCTATTTGGAACGACTTTTACAGTAAAAGAAGCTTTTTTATTAATTTTTTTTTAAATCTTCAAAAAATGTTGAAAGTGGATAAAGTCCATTTATTTTCACCCAATTATATTTATTTTGAAGAGGAAGGCATCAAAATAATTGTGGAAATAGTTTGGTGAACACATTTGTAGGTACATATATTTGAAGCAAATCTCTAGTTTTGTGTGGGTCATGCCATGGCTCTACACACAAGTAAAGTAAAGCCGAGGTAACTAAGTCTTCAGATTATCTGTTTACAAACAGATTTCCCATATTAAATTGTCAAAAAGTATGTTACTTAAAAAATGAAATTGTTGTAGATGTCATGTCAAAAGCATGCATCTATGCAGAATTTTAGATGGATTAAAGGACCAAAAACATGAAGGTTCCAGTCTTTTATTCCATCCAAAATTCTGCAATAATGCACGATTTTTCATGCTATAGCCCTATATTATTTTCTCACGCAACCTTTCTTACGTAGGAACTTCCACTGTCCTTTTTCATTAGCCTCATCCATGACCATTTTTGCCTGTTTCTGTGATACTTTAGATCTTTTTGTATAAAACAGTGAAATCATCCATGTTTCTGAAGAGGAAGGAAAAAAATTCATGTTTCATCACAGACACAGACAGCAACCCTGTTTTTAACCAAAATATCTTCGGTATCACAAGTAGAGACAATAGTGGAAATGGATAGGGGTGATGAAAAAAGGACAGGTGAAGTTCCTACATTAAATCTGATTGTCTTGTTATGGCTTTCTCTATGATCCATCCTGAGTGCATCACAGCAGAAAACTTAGAAAGGTGCTCATGAATAGATTGTAGGGCTACTGCTCCTTGTAGTAACGTGGCACAACTTGGCCACAAAACCTTATTTTTACTCGTTTTAAGTGCTTTTATGAGGATTTCTTTTGGTTAAAATATAAATTGACACAGCTCAAGTTATAAGTATACTTTACTGACATAAAATAAATATAATTTCTACCAGAAATCAGCACAGCAACTTGACACAGTTTGTATACTGAAAGTCACAAAAATACTTAGTTTTTTTCTGTTGTCACATCCACTTCCTTATTTGGTATGCAGAAGCACACAAATTTTATCAATCACAACAAACGTTAATAAATATTCTGTCTTCTAATTTGTGGCAGGTTGAGATTTGTACCATGATATGACACCAAGCAGTAATGACTGCAATTTAAACTTTGATGTGACAAAACAGAGGCAGATACAGGATTTACTTAAAGATAGAGTCTGTATTGTCTGGAAGGGAGTATGTACATTTTGTACTTTGACATTTTGTAGTGGCAAAAAACCTCCATGAAAAGATTTAAAAATCCATGCTAGAAAACCCCTGTACAAAAAAAAAAAGATAAAAAAAGACTCTGACAAAATGACACATGACAGGTTTAATTCACTGGATCAAAGTTCATGGTTTGAGGAGTTTTATTAACTTGTAAACACTTTATAGAACTGAAGCACATGTTTTACACAAGCACTGCAAGTAGTGTACACCCCCTAACATCAATATAGTATTATATAAAAATAAAAAAAGGATCTGGTGAAAATCCAAGTTCATAACATGGATACTACCTGGTTTTTTTTATTTTTCACAGTGCCCCATGTCACAGAACCAGTAACTGAACATAACAAGCTCCAGATACCGAATAGTGGAACACTAAATTGTAAATATTTATGGGAAACAACAACTAAAAACTATTACAACCAGTGTAAAATATTGGTTTCTTTACATCAGATCCATTATTTAGGGCAGATAGTTTGAGGTCATAGAATTCCTCGGGGATTTCCTACACCATTTTCTTGATAGAAATACTGTGAATCTCGATTTAACCGGACATGGAATGAAATATTTGCAATTATAAAATAAATTTTATCTTTTAAAGCAATTATGAATAAATATTGTAAATAAATAATGACTTTTGAGAGAAAAAAAAATAGTAACAAAATGCAAGGAAGTAAAAAATAATCTCCCAAATAACCATAATACACATATACATGTATTTCCGGGTGGCCAGTGACTAGTACATCAGGATTTCCCTGATATGTGCTTGTTATGTTCAGTCACTGGATCTGTGACACAAGCCAAGATTTTTTTTTTAATTTTTTTTTTTGCTACCAGGGTTTTTCCTTCCATGGCTTTTTCTATGGGATATCTTCTGCTGGAGTTTTTTTTTTGTCAGACACATATAGCTGTTTATTGTCATTAACAAAATAACATGAAATAAACTGTAAAGGGGCTTACTTATTGTAACCAATGCTTGTGCATCTGGAAAAAAAATCCTAAAAAAAAACCTTGAACTACATTTGTATGCCATAATGAGTCTGTTTTCAACTATTTCCTTTGAAATAACAAATTCTTTTATTATTTTCCTTTGAAAAAATAAAATTTTAATTGCCTGATTAAATTTACTGAAACTTTGTTAGAATTGAAATTATTTTGCGATGTCATTTTATTATATGTACTGTAACAAATGCAAATTACAAAACCCACATATGATGTAGATAAATGGTTGATCAGTTGTTCATTTGCCAACAGTATATGTAAATGAAAGATGGAGGCAGGCAGTAATATTAGAAAAATTAATTATCAGTTAAAATTCTAATTAGAACACAGATAATGTAGTAATTTATAATAGGAATATTAACGTAAAGCAATTCTATTTTTGTGTATATATCTCTTGTTTAAAATGATCAGGTTTACAAACCAAGGTACCAACAAAAGATGTAATCCTCATCATGAGACCTAACTGGGTACATACACACAAGAGTCTAGTCCCACTATGAGATTGTGTCAGTTTGACATAACACATGTTTAATAGCTCTCACCTTAAACAGGTAATTACTCTAGCAGGTGAGAGCCGAGGCAGATACAGGGGGTTTGAAGTGGAAGGGTGGAGGGTAATAAAGAGCTAATGTTTCTAAAATGTCAGGCAAAAATGATCAATTAACACACCTGGCAAGCCTGAGTCATATCCCTGTCTAAATTTTAAACAAAAAGAACAATATCAGTGGTCATTGAAATTTTTACCTCTGCCAAGGAGGTATTATTTTTATGACCATTTGTCTGTTTGTTTGTCAGTGGGATTACACAAGTACTACTGATTGGACTTTCCTGAAGAAGACCAGGGGCCGGTTTCATGAACAGACTTAAGCCTTGAGTCAGACTCAAAAGTTGAGACTTTGTCTCAAATTTTGGAAATATTTTGCTGAGTCTGTGAACTCAGACTCAATGCATTTCACAAACAAGCTCATCTTGAGACCTGGCTCAGTCACAGGCTCAAATTTGAGCCCATGAAGGAGGTGTCTCAAATTTGAGTCCAAGCTTTGATGCCAAAAAACACATACATAAAGCAATACAATTTGTTCCAAAATGAAATTGATAAATCTTGAAATCTTCTATTTTCATTTTATTTTGTAATTACAGCCACATATTCAATATTTACTAATAACAAAAGTCAATAGAATTGACATGCTTTATAGGCTATTATCAAGTGACAGGCCTCAAGGGTGGACTCAAAGCCAGACTCAACCTCAGTTGAGTCTCAATCTTATGGATCACTTAGAATAATATATTATCATATAATTTCTTTGTATTATGAGCATTAAAGAGATTTAAAATGATAATAATAATGAAATATAACTTTTTAAACTAAAAATAAGCCCACTAAATATATGAAATGAGATTAAAAAGTTGAGACCATAACTTGAGACTGGTCTCAGCTGATCCACCCTTTGTGAAATCCATTTGAGCCAAAAACTCAGCCGAGACAAAAGTCTCAGATTTGAGACCCTGACTCAGCCTTGAGTCTGGCTCAGTTTGAGACTTTTCTTGAAACCGGCCTCTGAACATGGGTCAAGGTCCAACTTAGATCCCATTAAATTTTGAGTGATTTTGGATGTTGGATGAAAGACTTTTGACTGAATAAGACAGTTGACTGAAATGTAAAGTATTCATATTCTTGTTTTAGTGGAGTGGAGCATCAAAAAGCAGACTGGATTGGCATACATGAGAAAATCTGTCAGTTGTTGATACCACTCAGAACACAAGTACCATTTTTAAGTTCAGAAGAAGAGCGAGTGCACCGAGAACAGCAACTTTTACACAGACAGGTGAAAAAGTTATTAACACAAGTGACCAGGTTCTTAAACAGTAATTATGTTTGGTACTTATTATTGTCAATCCATGGCTGTCAGCAATTACTGGATTAGATTTAATCACTGTTCTGAGTTGATAATTTTTAATATATTATAGTTCAAAGTTTTCTGAAGCATAAACAAAGCAGAAAGCCGATGTCCGTCTGATACTATACAACTGTGTGCTCATTACATTCTGGAAATTATAGAACACTGTGTTATAGAATAAAAGAAAACCCCCATTTAACATTGTGGTGAAATTGTTTTTTCATTGCGTTAATACATCTTACCTAACAGACGATAGCTATTGTCCGGCGCCAGCCGGTCCTGCCAAACGCCAGAAAAAGACGTCCTGAGTTTCACCTCCGGCCGGACCGGTACACTCCCATCCACTCGCCAGGTGGCCTAGTTCCTGCTTTATTCGCCAGAGGGACGTGACGTCATAGCATCTTTTTCGTTTGGCGCGATTTGAAAAGTTGTGTTTTTCTGATAACTTTTTGCATTTGTGGATATTTCTTCTCATTTTATTTGTGTGTACCTGAAGTTTTGTCATCGGATATTTACATCGTCATGGCATCTCCAGGACAAAGGAAAGGAGCCTGCGGGCATATTATGGCGTCTTTTGACCGCCATTCACGTTGTGCTAGATGCAGGGACAAAAGTTTAGGGGAGGACCCTTGTGTGTTGAAACTACCCTGTGAGTATTGCGAAGTACTAACCCCAGAACAGGTTATTCAGTTGGCTACACCAACTTATAAACTGCGTAAGGAAAAATCAAAGGGAAAAGACACTCTCATTGATCCTTCTACTGTTACTGTGGTGGCTCAAGTCGAATCTCAGGATTCTGAACCCGTTATTCCTCCCCTCAATACTTCTGGAGACCTTACTCTTCCTCAACCTAACTTCCGTAAGGAACTTCAGGAAATGGATGAGAAATAGGCTGTACGCATGGCTCGTTTAGAAGCACTATTAACCATTGGACCACGTCCTTCTTCTCAGCCATCTTTCTCACCGGTGAAGGCACCGGTCGCTCACAAACCTCCATCCGGAGTATTGTCTTCTAACCCTTTCCTACCACCATCTGTTCCTTCCGGCCAGGCCGGTCCGGCCCTTGGGTCCGGATAGAACTCATACTGTAACGGCTACTACTTCTTCACCTGTGGACATGGTGTCTCCACTGGAGAATTTGTACCAGGACCCGGAACCGGTTTTTGCTGAACCTGCTTCTTCCGGCCCGGTGTCATCATTTGAACAGTGCACTGAAACTCTTCCGTTATCTACCCGGGAATTTACTCAACCGGAACCAACAGAAGAGGGGGAATTGTCAGAACTGGAAGATCATCCGGACGTTGTTGACACTGAGACTGACCGGGCGATAAGTGAAGATCAAAACTATCGTGAAACTGTAAGAGGAGTCAGAGCCTTCATGGGTTGGTCTCACATCCCAGATCTGGAATACTCGCCTGCTACTCGTGCTGATAATCCCTGGGTTGGACACAGATCTCAGCCGGTAGGAAAAGTCTCTGTCCTTCTTCCACCAGAAGACTGGTTGTGCAAGAAATTAGAGAACCTTAATCTTGTGCTAATAGAGGGATACCCATCCAAATCTTCAGAGCCTGGAGGGTTGCATATGGACCAATATCTCCGCCCCCCCAAATCTCAAAGTAGATGGTACGGGATTCACCCGGCCGAACCTAAAGACTTTACCAGACCGGGAAAGTATGTTACTACATGGCCCAATGATGCCGCAAAGCTGAACAATGCCTTTACAAGAATTGCCAAGTCTTCTTCTGTTTCAGCTCAACCGCCTTCACGCCCCATTGCCCAGGATACCCTCAGGAAGTGGGAGAAGGCGGCTAAGGAAACGAGTTATATATGCAACCAGTCCGCTGGATTCAACCGTTGCATTACCAAAATACAAGACAGTGTCCAAGAGCAACTTAAGATTTTACAAACAGAATTAGGAAAGGGTAAATCTTCTAGCAAGGCTCAGTCAGCATTGGACGAGTTGCATTACCTGACCTCATTCAATCAAAATGTGAGTTTTGCGGTGGGAAAATCTCTTCAACATCTCTCGGACTTCACCTTTGTCCAGATGGCCAATTTGACCTTAGTCCGCAGAGACTCATATTTGGAGCATTTAAAAACAGGTGTGAAACCAGACACGTTTTCCGCCTTGAGAAATTGCCCTCTGAACACTCATGCTTTGTTTCCAGATGCGGTCATCCGCAAAGCGGAAGATGAGATTCAACAATTTGAAACCATAAAGCGTACCAACCAGCCCGGTCCGGGCCGCGGTGGGTTCGCCGGTAATCATAAAAAGCAAAACAGATTCCAACCCTACCCCACTAACTGGAAGCAAGGACAGGAATCTACTCAGACCGGTGCTTCCGCAGGAAAAGACATGCCCGCATGGAAGTCCTTTGGGGGACGTGGCAGGTCTAGAGGCAGAGGAAGGGGAGGTCAGCCCGGTCGCGGCACCCGCCCTCCTATGGATCAAGGGCAGTATAAATGACAATTATTGTGTTCCAAACCCGGTGCTGGTGGCCCGGTCAAAGATATATATCATAAATGTAATAGAACAAAACTTTTCTGTGTCTGTTCAACAACCTGTGTTTTGTCCTGTTGCCAGTCCTGTACCTTTTGTCGTAAATGTAAGAGGGCAGTCACAAAAGAAAGACACAAGTCCCTCGTCAAGAGTGAGGCAAGAAATAAAATTTGTCAAAGATGCTTTTTCTGTAGATCATTGCGTTTTTGCCCCCATTGCTCAAAATGTCCTCAATGTTGTCAATGCTCATCTGATAGGGGGACGTCTCCAAAAATTTTGGCAGAAGTGGTCCCTCCTAGGTTCAAACCCGAGAGTAGTGTCCATTTTGAAGGACGGCTACATTCTCCCGTTCAAAGTCAGACCCCCACTAGTAAGGGACCCCCTAATAGTCAGTGGTTATGCAAATCCCCTCAGGAACCTCTACCTGAAGGAGGCTTTGCAAGCCTTACTACAAAAGGAGGCAGTAGAGATGGTAAGGGTTCGGACATCTCTAGCCTTCTTCAACCGACTGTTCATAGTCCCAAAACCAAACCAAAGGTGGCGACCAGTCTTGGACCTCAGTGCTCTAAACAAATTTTTGAGCGTAAAAACATTCAAGATGGAAACCCCGGAAACAATTCGGATCTCACTGCAACAGGGAGAATGGGTGACATCGCTGGATTTCAGCGATGCCTATTTCCACATTCCAGTCCATGTGAAGTCCAGAAAATATCTCAGGTTCCATTTCCAAGGTCAGTCCTATCAGTTCCGGGCTCTTCCCTTTGGCCTCTCCACAGCTCCCATGGAGTTCACTTGTGTGGTCAAAGAGGTGAAGCTAATGGCTCAATCCCGGGGTATAAGGATCCACCAGTACCTAGACGACTGGTTGATTCGAGCCCCTACCAAAGAGTCCTGCCACCAGGGCACTCAATCCCTCCTCGCCCTTTGCCAGGAATTGGGTTGGATAATCAACGTACAAAAGTCGGAACTAGAACCCAAACAGATTTTCGAGTTCGTGGGTTACAAGTACGACCTCTCCCAGGGGCTGGTCCTACCGACCCAGAGCCGGTGGGAATCGATCCTTCAGAAGTTGGGAGCCATCCTGTCCAAACCAAGTTGCCGAGTCAGGAACTTCATGTCCCTGATAGGCCTACTTACAGCGACGGAAAAAAAAAGGTTCCCCTAGGGAGACTCCACATGAGACCCATTCAGTGGCACCTAAAACGGCATTGGAGAGTTCCGGAATCCCTAGAAAAGGAGATTCCTGTACCAAGGTCACTCCACCCGCACCTTCTATGGTGGACCAAGGAGACAAATGTCTTAACAGGACAACCTTTACATCCCTTGAGTCATGCCGTTCAGATCTTTACCGACGCCTCAAAAGAAGGCTGGGGTGCTCATTTAGGAGACGTCACAGCAAGAGGCGATTGGTCAGTTCCAGAAAGTCATCTTCACATAAATTTCCTGGAACTAAAAGCGGTCCTACTGGCCTTGAGAAGGTTCCAGTCACTGGTACAAGGCAAAGTAGTTCTAGTGGCCACAGACAACACCACGGTTGTGGCATACATCAACAAGGAAGGAGGTATGAGGTCAGGCTCACTTTGTGCCCTTCTATGGCGACTCCTATGTTGGTGCAATCTGAGACAGGTAGTCCTACGGGCCAGGCACATACCTGGGCGTCTGAATGTAATTGCAGACAAATTGTCTCATCAAGGCCAAATCATTCAGACAGAATGGTCCCTTCACCGGGAGGTCTTCGACCTCCTGACTCAGACCTGGCACCTTCCCCAGGTAGACATGTTTGCAACGAAGTACAATTGCAAACTGGACCAGTATGTGTCTCCAGTACCGGACCCCAGGGCTTGGGCAGTGGACGCCCTGACAGTCTCTTGGGAAAACCTGGACATGTATATCTTTCCCCCAGTATCTTTACTGGGCAAGGTGGTCAGCAAACTGTCGGACCATCTTTACAAGAGAGTGATCCTAATAGCTCCGGGTTGGCCCAACATGCCATGGTTCTGGGACCTGGTGGAACTGTCGTCTCAGATCCCTCTTTGCCTACCCAACCATCCCGACCTAGTGACACAGCCATTCAACAGGGCACGTCACAGGAATCTGACCAACCTAAACCTACACGCCTGGCTCCTAGAGCCGAGGCTATCAAGGAGCAAGGCTTCTCTAGCCCAGTGGCGTCACGAATTGAGGCTCCTCAAAGAAGTTCAACCAGAACAGTCTATGAGGCAAAGTGGGCCGTTTTTGTCAGATGGTGTGAATCAAGTCAGGTGGACTTCAGGTCTCCATCTGTCAAACAGATAGCAGATTTTCTCCTGCATCTTTTCCAGGAGAAGAATCTCCAACCCAGTACCATTGATGGTTACAGATCAGCCATTGCAGACAAATTGGGCAATTCTTCTTTGAATGTGAGTAAAGATGAAAACCTAACTCGCCTTTTGGACAGTTTTCATAGAGATAGACCAAAGGGTAGAAGAGGAATTCCTTCATGGAATCTTTCTCTGGTCTTACATCAGCTCACAAAAGCCCCATTTGAGCCTCTCAGAAAGGCCTCATTAAAACATCTGACCTTTAAGACGGTGTTCCTCCTCACTGTGGGTTCTGGAAAGCGTAGGAGTGAGATACACGCTTGGCTGAACAAAAATATTAGACACCAAGCTGACTGGGCCAAGGTGTCCCTTTACCCTTCACCAAGTTTTTTGGCTAAAAATCACTTAGCAAAAGAGGGGCCAGAGTGCGTGGCTCCAGTGGCTATACCAGCCCTGGCTCCTACTCTGGACAAATCCTTGAAGGAAGACAGGTCACTCTGCCCAGTGAGAGCTTTACGCTACTATCTGGACAAGACTCAAGATCTCAGACAAGGAAAGGAGCTGGTTTTTGTCTCCTTCAAAAAGGGTTTCACGAAGGATATTTCTCCTGCTACGATCTCATCTTGGATCAAGCAGACGGTTATCCTGTGCTACGATCTATCAGATCAGGAATCTCTAACCCTTCATCAGGTGAAGGCGCATGACGTTAGAGCCTTCGCGGCTTCAAAAGCCTTTCAGGGTGGCATTTCACTAGACCAGATCTTAACTGCATGCCACTGGAAATCCCACAACACCTTTACTCAATTCTATCTTAAAGATGTGGCGTGGGCAGATTCGGAGCTTTTTCACCTAGGTCCAGTGGTGGCTGCACAGCAGATCCACCGATGAACCTTACAAGCTCCTATTTTGTAAATAATGTACATAATAGTTAAGGTTTTTTGCTAGTTTGCCTGAGGCAATTAGTATGAGACCTTTATTCCACTCTTACGGTCTCGATGGAATCCCTAGGACTGAACTCTTCTCTCTTCCTCCTCTCAGAGCAGAAAAAAGGGGGGGGGGGGGAGAAGTGGCACTGCTCGGTAACTTAAGGAGCAGTTTTTGAGCTTCTTTATCAACCAGGCCAGAGGTTACGTGCCTAATTATAGAGTTCCTTCTAGTCCTCAGGAAGCTGCCCTCCTTCCACTGGGTAGTTATTCTAGCTATCGTCTGTTAGGTAAGATGTATTAACGCAATGAAATTGCAAATTTTAATTAGTAAATTAAATTTTTATTAGTTAATACCTTACCTAACAGACGGGAGATTCCCACCCGGCCTTCCCCGCTTTCAGCTTCAGTTAACCTAAGTTGGGACGAAAAAGATGCTATGACGTCACGTCCCTCTGGCGAATAAAGCAGGAACTAGGCCACCTGGCGAGTGGATGTGAGTGTACCGGTCCGGCCGGAGGTGAAACTCAGGACGTCTTTTTCTGGCGTTTGGCGGGACCGGCTGGCGCCGGACAATAGCTATCGTCTGTTAGGTAAGGTATTAACTAATAAAAATTTAATTTACTAATTAAAATTTGCAAACTTACAGTTCTTCTTAATGAAAATGTTATTTTGTGGGAAATTATATGCACTTAGTCATAGGACTTTGCTTCAAACCTCACAATTTCTATCTATTAGATAAACAAAGGATAGCAGTCTGTTTGTATTGTTTATAAAAATGAAACAAAAAATTTAATTTTTATTTACCGTATTTATTGTTATAAACGCCCAGGGATGATGTATTTTTCAAGGGGGGGGGGGGGGGGGGGGGGGGGGGGGGACTGTAACCTATAAAGATGATCAACTCTTGAGTCCAGTGCCAATGGGCAATAATGGACACTTTCAGCCTTGATCTCGCCTGCCAGTAGGTATAATGGCAAGAGAGCTTAAAATATTGGAAACAAACCTTAAATTTGAAGAAATTATAAAGTTTATCTTGTATTTTTGCAGATTTCATTGCATCTGTGAAGAATATTGCCATTTTTTGTTTTGATTTTCTTTGTTTCTTGTAAGTGGTATTCGATTGGGAAGTACTTGAACACATCTTTTTTGGAATCACAAAGGTGCTGGTTATTGAGAGGGATGTAAAACCCTGAAATATGAACTTTGCAAAGGTTGACAGGAGGGGCGGTGGCGGTGATTAATAGGGAGGGGGCATTTGAACGGATAAATATGATATGTCCAAATGACTGGTGAAGTCCAACTTCCTGTTTTGTAGAAACAAATGATAGAATTGACAAGAACTACTGGACAGAAGTTACTGTTTGAAGGAAAACATGATCAGGCAGTTCCTGCAGCAATGCAGTCGTTGCGATTTGCTATCGATGTCTATGGTCTGGCCAGCATTGAACTTGTTCCATCATATCTGATCCTTGGAGAAGCAAGTATAGGTAAATCTTTACTGGTAATGCACCTTTACAGTCAAACACCAAACCAGATTTAAATGCAGATGCAAAAACTTCATTGAAACATTCTTTTTTTATTTTTGATTATGAAAAGTTAACAAATATGACTTATCTTTTGTACCTTCATCATAGGCATAAGATTGAGTTTGAAATAAACAGTAATTTTTAGTTTTAATACCCAAAATTGAGTGTTGTTATCGATAAAATAAATCAGACATATTAGTAATTTTATAAATATTGCAGATTTTAGTTGGATTTGGATTTTTTGTGAGAAAAAAACCCCCTGGTGCACAACAACCTGATTTCAACTTTTCAGATGGTAGCATACTTTTTATGTTAAACTTACGCTTGCGTAAAATTAATGGTTGGTTTACTGGTGATAAATAATACACAATTATGTAACTGGTAAAACTGTAATATTATTATTATTGTTAGATGTGTGCTTATTATACTTGTAGGTCTGGGACGATTATCACAAGCAGAAGAATACCTCTCACAAGCACAGTGGACTGTTTTGAAAACTCCGGAATGTTCCAATGCCATCAAATCCAAACTGTACAGAAACCTGGGACTTCTGTATGCTGCAAAAGGAGATTACACTGAAGCACTACAACAGTTGGCAGATGATGTAAGCAAATGATGATATATGTGTACTTGTCTGTGTATTAAAAGCAGTACCTCACAACGCCATCACAAGTATGTTTAATACCTCTTTTCTCTGATTACAACATTTAAAGCTTTCAGTGCATTTCCTTGGTTAAAACACTTCCAAAATGACCCATAAGCTAACAGATTGTACGTATCTCTTTATTTAACTGATGTCTTTTTATTTATTAATACTATTTCTAATATAATGCATTGCGTTTACTTTATCATGTACAGTATAGAATTTTCTATTTATTTTCTTAATTGAATCTTATTGTTACAGTATTTCAAACTTTATATGTTTGTGTGTGGATGTTATAAATGTCGGAAAGTTGCTCCCCTCCCCTTCCCCAACACAACCATTTTTCTTCTGTGACAAGTGTGGATGTCTATACTTCCACCACTCATTTGCAAATTGGCTTAGTCTCATACCTTTCCTGTTATTTCTAAGAGGAAACAAGGGGATAATAGGTTGTGTTATTTGTTTCATAAAACCCTTTTATATTTTCTTTTGTAAATTGTCTTTGAGGCAGTTTAAATTGTTACGTCATAAACATACAAAGTTACAACTTACAATGTTTCAAGGTTACTTCATTACCTCCACCAGAAAGCTATGTTTTCGGGTGCGGTTTGTCTGTCTGTCCGTCTGAGTTCACAATCACTCTAAAAGTAATGAACATTTGTGAGTTTTTTATGTGAGTAGAGCCTGACCAAAGAAAGAAGTGATGAAGTTTTAGGAAAAAATTCAAGTCATATTCTGGATATAAAAAAAAATCTTCAATTTTCAAAGGTCACATTTTCATGGTATTTTAAATAACTTTGACTTTCTGGTTGACATTACTCCCATAGTAATAAGTGGATCTCCATAAATGTTGATGTGGGCAGGGCTTGGCCAAATCAAGAAGTGAATGCATTTTGAGAAAGATCTGTATCATTATATGGATACAAAAAATCCTGAATTTTCGGAAACACACTCTGGTGGAGGCCCCTGACTTTACGAATGTTTTCTACTATTTTTGTACTGCAACGAACTGCAACATTAAGTATATATATTTTTTTCTCTTTGAGACATTGCTATGTCCCTAATGGACAAATACCACTTGTAACATTAAAATTAAACCTTTTTAGTTTTTTGTACTTGAGGTGAAAACTATAGGATTTACTCACGTGTAGTCATATGTTGTAGATTTACCATGCTTCTGAAGAGTTTGGAACGGATGATATCAGGACTTCTGGAGGTTATTTCCACATGGCAAATGTATTCTTCAGACAAAACAAGATGGACATTGCAGATTCCTTATATGGACAGGTATAGAATTATATTAGTATTTATGAACAATATACCAGATCCTGGAATTTTGTTTGAATGCGCTTCCATGGTGATATATTGAAAGTAAACCTTACAATATTTTTTAAACTGGTATCTCATCATCAGTTACAACATTGACATATTTACATGAAATTGTATTTGGACACAACATGTTGACATTTATTTCATATAATCTTTTTTAAATATTTTATTGAAGCAGTTAGGTAAAGTCAACAAGGCTTCACATAATTTTGCATGAGTAATCCAGTCAACCAATTTCAGTAACCAGGAACTCATTTCCTGTTGATTGTGAAATATTTAAACTTGCAGAGAAAATTACAGTAGAAATCTAACTGGACTTATATAGTGCTTAATCTCCCCTTTCCCAAGGGAACTAGAAGGAACCCAAGGTGCAACAGAACCTAATCAGTCAACCAATTTCTGTAACCAGGACAGAAAACAGGTCAAGCACCACAGAGAATGCCAGGGGATGATGATATTTTAGTAGAAGCTTATTCATCTGAACTTCATCAGGAACACACTTATAATTTGGATAAGTGAGGGGTTTGAATACCCCAAATCACCAAAAATACAAAAATACACCGTCTGTGGGGTTACCAAGTGTGTGATAATTGAAGATTGATCATTCTTAGGCACTATATAGGTATAAACGTGGGTGGCCATTGATGAAGCAGTCGAATAAATAGGTGTAATATAATGTACCTGCCTGTCTAATTGCGACTTATTCTTTTCATTTTTAAAGATCACTTTTTTTTTCCTTTTTTTTCCTTGTCTCTTGATTTTCATGAATTGTGGGATAGCATGGTGAGTACCTGTCTCATCACTGAAGTGAAGCAGCAATTGGCTGTGTTAGTACTGGGATGGGTGATTGCTTCAGTGCACTACTCGTGTCTCTGATGACTTTGTGGCTTGTGCTAGTAGACCGAAACCCCTTTTGGCCTTGTTATTGATATTTTTTTTATTTAATATATAACATGGTATATTTTACAAAGCACTGTAATTAATAGTTTCTGAAAAATGTGTACAATCCTGTATTATGGCTTGTGCTAGATGGTGCATTATTCATGTACATAGGGAGACAAGCTGATTGGTTAATCCAGAGATCCACCCCCTGGGATTTTGATTATTGTACATTATCAAATACTGGTTACATATCTCATCCAGTACCAACATTGTTTTCATTCTTCCTCATGTTTAAAAGAATAAACAAAAGAAAAAAAGAAAACATGTTGAGTATAATGGTATATGGAAGGTTGAAATGAGTGTTAAATATGATAAGATGAATCTTGGGTCTCATTTAAACCTTTTATTCTCCGAGACACTTTCTGCCAAATCGTCTTCCAGTCCAAATGTATTTTACACTGTAAGAGTGCATTATACATCCAAGTGTATTCCAGTCCTGGCAAAGTATTCATTATGCCCTTGTAAAGGTTTTTCTGATGGCCATACAAGAATGAAAACCATAGAACCACTTTTATCTGACCCTCTATTGTCCGAATTTTCAATTATCTGACTTAAAATCCACTTTCCCAATGCCATTTAAACTCAGTATTTTAGGTTCTCTGTTATCTAACCTTTCAATTATCCAGCATAATTGTTACTCCTCAAAGAGGGTAGAATAATACAGGTTCTGCTGTACTATAAACTATTTTATTGAGATGATTGCCTCCTTCAATGAGGTTATATTTTCGGCAGCGTACACTTGTCCCTCTTTTTATTTTCAAAGTGACTTGTAAATTTATGGACAAATTAATCCGGGTCACTGTCTGGATCCAGGAATATGTTAAAATTTTTTTAAGCATGAGCTCTAGCGAGGCTTGTGCTTCTAAGATGACTTTTTACTCCACAGCCCTTAAGGGCTGTCGGGGTATTGTTTTCACCCATGGTGTCCAGATGGGCGGGCGGGCGGCGGGAAAAGGTTTGTCCGGGCTGTATCTCAGAAACTGTCAGGTGTAGGAGGTTGATACTTGGTAGGGACATTGGTTAGGGAGTGTAGGTGTGCAACGACATGGTGTCACCTTGATTTGACTTTTGACCTTGCCGTAGTGACCTTGAGTTTGAAAATCTTGTCCGGGCTATATCTCAGAAACCGTAAGGTGTAGGGAGTTGATACTTGGTAGGGACATTGGTTAGGGGGTGTAGGTGTGCAACGTTTATGTCTGACCTTGATTTGACCTTTGACCTTGCTGTAGTGACCTTGACCTATAAAATTTTGTCCGGGCTATATCTTGGAAACCGTAAGAGGTGTAGGAAGTTGATGCTTGGTAGGGACATTGATTAGGGGTTGTATGTGTACAGCATCATGGTGTGACCTTGATTTGACCTTTGACCTTGTTGTAGTGACTTTGACCTTTAAAAATCTTGTTGCACCTTTGGGTCTGTCTTTTGATGCAGATTAAGCACTGTCAAAGTCATATTAGAATTCATTAAGAATTTTACTTTTACAACTTCCCATTGTAACAGATGGAATTTCATCAAGTGAGCCACAGATTTTGCTCCACACATAAGCATTCATTAAATGTATTACCACTTCTGTATGCATGGTAATATTCAAAATATCCAAACCATAATTCGGCCGTGCCAAATGTAGATAAAGAGTGTCGTAATGTTTAGTTTACTGATTAATGCTGTCATCTTTTTATTGAATTGTCTTGTTTTAATACTTCATCTTTACATGCATTATCTTTCTCTTAGACATTATTTTCTCTATTTAAACATTGTTTGAGCATTTATATAACTGACAGTGGTCCGAAAATATCCTGAACTTTGTACTGATAAAAGGGATGTAATATTTCTTTTCTGATTTAGTAATGTATATATATATTTTTTTTTATTTATTTATTTATTTTTATTTGTTTCTAGGTAACCCATATCTGGTACAACCACTTGAACAGACTAGTTGACATGCGTAATCAGAGCCCCAGTCAAAAGGGTCCATTGTCCGCAGACTTCCCCATGTATGAGGAGAGTCTGGATGAGGCACAGGAGGCAGAGGCCATACAGGTGCTCAATGCCATCTACGACATGCGTGAGCACCAGTCTGGTAACAAGTCTTCGAGTATTGCCAAAGTGGCACATGCACTAGCCATGTTATACTTCATCTTACACGACATTGAGAAGGTAAGAGCTGGTAGTATACAAGTACTCTAGTTATGTGCTTATGTTCAAACCAATTCAGTATTTAGGTAAGAGATGGGAAATATATGTGGTGCCAGACAGATCAGTCACATAAAAAGTGAGAGAGTCATACTGTACGTCATACTGAACCATATTGAGAAGATGTTTGAGATGAGTTGTAATATGTGAGAAAGAATTCAATGATAATAAACACTAATTTGAAAGGTAGATTACTCAAGACTCACTGAACTTATTTTAATTTTTAGTAATCTTAAGTTTGTATAGTCCAAAAGCTAATTACATTAGTTTGACAATTTCAATAAAATGATAAAAGTAAGGATTTTTAGTGACTTTATTACTGCATACAACATCCTTTGGTAATATAGCAAATCCTCTACAGTCTAAACATTCTGGCAGTGTTAGAATTTTTTACAATAAAATCTACCCCAAAACGGAAGAGACTTTTTTGTATAAAATAAAAGGTAAATTCAAATTTGGAAAAATGGAAATAAATTTACAAAATTGGATAATAAAAAGTTCTTATAAAAAGAGGTTTACTGCAGTTATATTTTGTGTCCTTGCAGTGTGTGTGACATTTTGAGCATTCTCTCACAACACTGTAACACTCCCTATCATTGGCCCTTTGTGAGGCTTTCTTTTCTCTCTGTACTGTTATATTTATTCATGTTACCTTATTTTTAGGCGAAGGAGTTTGGAAGGAAAGCCGTGGTTTCCAGTGAAGATGTCAAAGATGAAGAATTTTCCAAAAGTATTGTGGAACTGATGAAACTCTGTGAAAGGGCATAGTGATACAGTTTGATAAAGACACCGAAGTGGATGAAAGATCAGCTACTCATTCATATTTTACCTGTCACATAAAAAACAACAGTTAAACCATGGGTAGTATTCAGAAGAGCCTGTTAAATATTTTATAAAACTTTTTAGAAGTTCTTTACAAGTGCACAGTAAATTGCAATAACTGAATGTGGCATTCTCAAAAGTCAGTTATAGATTGTGTAGAATGTTCAAGAAATGCATGTGAATGCAGTTTACTCCATTAAATAAGCTGCAGAGTGGACCATAAACACTTGGGATGATACTCGTTAGAAGTCTTGGTCACTTTATGAATATAATTACAAATACTATTGCAAAATGTATTGAAACTGAGGCTTGAATCTTGAATGCCAGCTTGATCTAGCAGTACTCCATGTGCAGAGGGTGTATTTTATTGCAGGTTCATAATATTGGGAGTTTTGAGGTTAAAGGAAAAGCGAAAAACATCAGTGATCTGTTTAGAAAGGTGTTTTTTTAGTATGCAAAAGTTCAAAATTGCTAGTTTTTATGTGCTAAAAATAGTGCAGAAAATATACTTCAAGTATATTTTAAAAGACTCTAAAATTTCTGTTCTTTTAAATATTATTAAGAATTACAGTTTCAAGATTGAAAATGAATGTATTTTATATCATTCTCTTGTGATGACCAAATGATGTTCTACAAATTCAATTAAACATTGCTGATATATTTTATGTATTGTGATACCATGAAGTAAAGTGTGAGAGTTTTTGAATATAAATGAATATTTTTAGTTATACTGTGTGGGCTTTTCCAACTGGAAGACTTTTTTATTGAAGAGAAGAAAATAACATTTTAACTACTTCTGGGGTTTGACACATGATTAAATGGAGTGGACATTCTTTACATTGATATTTATGGATATTTGATTGTTCTGGAGATAAATTATTCTTTGTTTGTTAATTATGAATACACATGTTAAACTTGTAAATAAAAATAATAAAAATCACAAAACATAAATAATGTATATTACTAAACCCCTTGAATGTTAAAGCGCAGCTCAAAGCCCAAACCAATGGAAATTTTCTGTGTAATATCTAGTTGTTTTCTTTTAATAGATAACTTTCTTGAGTGTTTTCAATTCTAGGTTTGAATCATGTCCTGGGAATCGTTTACTTTTTTAGTTTCAATTTGTCGCCCATTGAGGCAGTTAAAAAGAAAAATTAAAACATTTTGAACGCTGATATGCTACAAATAACAGCACCTGAAAACTGCATCTCACAAAAATATTACACAGGAATATGGAATACCAACCCCGACTCATTTGGCTCAGAGGGATATTTGAGTATTGATCTATCATCAGAATGGCTCTCAGGGCAGCTGATTACTGCTTCATATCAGACTGGTTCCCATTATGGAGAAATCCTCCACACATTCAAGTACCATTTCCATGCACAGACTAAGAGCCACTGGAATCATGAACAGAAGCTCTCTAGATTTCCCCAGTAATTGCCACATGATTGATTGGGCTAGTTAATGTTCTTTTGGATGAAACAAGAAGTCTTTCTAAAACCCCACCATCAAAATTTGCACTTTTGTTCTGTATATTTTGGGGACTGCAATTTTCAATACAGTAAACAGTTTTTGTGAAGACTTTCTGATGAAGATAACTAAGTTATTGAGTTTCATAGCACATGTAAGCCATGTTCACATGTATGTTCTTTATAAAGACAAGTGAGATGTGATATTTTTCTATGAATCAAAGAGAGTGTGCGAAAAAAAAAAATTTCGAATCCGTGACATTTTCAAGTTTCATTATCTATTCCAGTTCCCCAAACTGTTGTAAACAAAAGGCTCACTGTTTTACTCTGGTAATTTTACATTATGTATATGCAACTGGCCATAGATAAGTGTCGTACAATAAGCTCCCAGTTATAACAGAATTATATTCACTTTAAGTTCGACAATTTTTGAAAACCCACATCATGTACATATATTTAGACAAAAAGAAAAAGGTTTCTTTTGTAAGGTTACAATAATTGCACATTTAAATTTTGGATATACAGGGAAGTAACCTTGAAGAGTCTACATGGTTAACATGACCTTAAATTCTTAACATTTGCATTCACATTCTGTTTAAGGTTAGGACAAATTTTTATGATATTTTGGCAACAGTAAAGTGGTAGTTAAGACTTTTTATTTAAATTAAACATGTACACGTATCTAGACCAAAACAGGATCTTTATTCTAATGTTACCATAAAAACCTGTTCATTAAAGAAATGAGTTTGAGGTTATAACTTTTAATTGTTATGTTCATCCTGCTGGACATGGATATTATTTTGCCTTTTCCTTTTGAATCCCCCTTCATTGTTGCTAATTTACAGGTAGGTGTTTATGTGTCTCAGCTAAAATTGGTGTGAAGGTTTCATGGCACGAGAATTTATGTGTAATTTCTTTCTTGGCAATATCGGGGTCACGGTGGCAGTGTGAACACTCTCGCCTCCCACCTCTGAGGCCGGGGTTCGATCCCCGTCATGGCCCCAAGTGGGAAAGCTGGTAGTTGCTTGCCGTTGGTCGGCAGTTTACAGTACAGAACCCTAGCGAACTTAATGTACTAGTTTCCTCTGCCCTTCCAACTACCTGTCGTGATATGACCTGTACAGTGTTGAAAGCGACGTAAAACCCTAAATAAATAAATAAATCTTGGCAATATCTGGCAACAAGTATTGCTGTAGCAACACTTTTTCATGTTGGCTTAAAAATCTTTTTTGGGGTTCTTTGCATTTCAAACCCCGGCATGGATTGGGGCTGATTGGCTTAACAATAATAACTGGCAACACTTTTTTCTGTTTCTTGGACTTATAAATATTTTTATGGGTTCTTTGCTTTCCATACCTCTGTGCAGATTGGAGCTGATTAGTTTTTCAGCAACACCTGGTAACAAGTGTTGCTATGGCAACTTTTTCATGTTTCTTGGGCTTAGAAGGCCTGCATGGATTGGAGCTGATTGGCTTTTCAATGATACCATGGCAACACTTTTTTCTGTTTCTTGGACTTATATTTTTGTGGGTTCTTTGACATTTTATTGAATTTTCAGCCGAATGCCGACATCTATTGAAATCTTGTTAAGTGATAACTTTTGTGTGTTTGCCTCACTGTCTGCCTGTGTACATTTGTCATAACCTGTACATTGGATCTAGGTTATATTTTTAAAACAAGGTGGGGCCTCACCATGGCTCAATCCTTCTAAAAGATAGTCTGGAACTGCTACAATATATGCCAGTCAGCCAAATATTTTATCTATTCAGCATAATTTTTGTCCCTTCAAATTTTATCCGCTTCAGTCTTTGACCAAAGCTGGTGACGCAGTACAATTCTACTGAAATCTTGTTTAATAACTCAACTGGCTCTCACAAGTATAACCACTCGACTTTCTCTTCAATTCATGGCGGATCATGAGACCTGCGCCTTGGAACAAGACTTTTCAGAGTATAACACTCCGTGTACCAGCCCTGCTCCACTATGACCTCAGATATACGATCTTGTTATAATTTTTTAACAGGTATTTGCCTTTGAGAGTGTACTATAAACCACTATTTGCCACATTACCTGTTTAGTTCACTAACTATGTAGTAGTAAACTTCCTGGATGTACCTGTTATGTGGTCAGTGTAACAAAAACTTTTATCAATTTCACTAGTTTGAACAAGTACTCAAATATTCTCAAAAATAACATCAAAGATGCCCGTACCCCACAGCCTATGGAAATAGTTTTCAACACCATGAGATATAGAAGTAGTGAAACAGTACAAAGATCGCCATACTTTCAGAGCAATGTCAGTCATATAAAGGTCCAAACAGTGTTAAGCAGAGAAAATAGCGTCCAAGAGAAAGAAAATGTATGTAAAGATAAAGTATCAAAACAAGACCATTCAATAGCAAGATGACAGCATTATTCAACATGCTAAAAATTATGAAGCTGTAAAATTTATTAATATAACTGGAGAATGGCTGCCATTGGAAATGGCACAATTATGTTAAGTACAAATAATAATCAGTTGTAGCCTTTCATATATCTTTGTCATTGTCAAAAGAGAAACAGGTCTTGAAGATGGCAGATGAAAACACTTTGGCAAAGCCAAAGTTAAAGGTCACACCATGACGGTGCACACCTACACCCCCGAACAAATGTCCCCAACAAGGATCAACCTTCTACACCTTACGGGTCCAAGAAATCGCCAAGACAAGAAAACTCATGGTCACTATGACAAGATAAAAGGTCAAATTAAGGTCACACCATTATACTGCACACCTACAACCCCAAACCAGTGTATCTACCTAGTATCAACTTCCCACACCTTACGGTTTCCAAAATATAGCCCAGATAAGATTTTATGGGTCAAGGTCACTACGACAAGGTCAGCGGGTCAAATCAAGGTCACCTCATGATGTTGCACACTTACAGCCCCTAACCAATGTCCCTACCACGTATCAACTTCCTACACCTTATGCTTTCTGCGATACAACCCGGACAAACGTTTTCCCACCACCTGCCCCCACGCCCTTGTTGAAAGCAATATCCCGACAGCCCTTACGGGCTGTGGGGTAATAAAACTAATACCAAGGAATTCTCCCCCCAGCATTTATATCTATGTCTGTGTGTAAATCAGGATTTGTACAAAATCTTCCCCACTATGAATCATTCAGTAGGTTTAGACTTCTGGTCTTTACTACTGAAGCTCTTTTGATTGTATCACTGTAACATAAAAGTCCCAACAGTTATCCCAAACTATTGGACAGTTTGGGTGAGCCATGTATGTGATGGACATTTCTCGGAATAGAACTAAATAAAAGACGTGCAGTTTTTTTATAACAAAATATATCTTTTTCTTTCACTTTTGAATTGACAATATACAGGTTTACAAGGAATTCTACCTTCCACTAGTAAAAGTATCACACTTTTTGTTCTCTTATAGTAGATATATGGATACAGAGAGAGAAGAGAGCAGAACCTGTACAGACTAACACTATGTAACAAGAGTAATACAAACCTGTACACGCAACGAATGGATGCAAGAACTGGGGCACACACAACAATGTACAACAAGCACATACTGTAAACCGACTCAACCCTACTGCATCTTTAATTTGGCTAAAACTGCACCAAAATAAGTACATTACAGTCAAATCTGCAGCAAAATGTCCACAGTTTTTCCCAAGTTCAAATACAAAGTTAAAAGTCACTACAATACATTCCAAATTAAAAATGGCAGCAAAGAATGAAGTGGTTTACAGTAGTCAGAAAAAAAAACCGACTGAACTTACGCTTATATCTCAAATTCTTATCATTTTTAACTAAATATGTTTTACTTACTTATATTTGGGCCACATATTTTGTATTAAAATCATGTTATTTTGTCAATGATACATAAACACTGGGTTTACGACCTCGCATATAAGCTAGAGTTCAGTAGTTTTCTAAAGAGAAGGGCTTGGCTCTTGTAGCAGTTTTCATATAAGTCTGGCCAGCCAACTAACTACTGCTACAGGAATCAGATTTAAAAACATTCCTTACACTAGTCACACTTCAAAACATTCCGAATTTTCACTGAATGATGGTAAATCTTTGTATAAAGGACAAAATATTCTAAAATGCACTGGTATATGATGTCCATTGACCAATCGTTTCAAACTAGGTCAGAGACCTTAATATGGTTTGAAGCTAACAAAAATTTGCTCAAACCAAGGGCATTTTAGTTGAAAGTTGTGGCCAGCGTAAGTTTTGGTTTATATAAAATTCTACCAATCAGAATACTTAAGATAACAAAGCCAAATTTATACTCAAATTTATTGCAATTCATAGTATTTCACTTGTGTCATTCTCATTGTTCAAAAGAAATAAAAAAAAATCACTGCAGAAAAAGTCCCTATTAACCCAAATTCTGCAAAGAATATATCTGAACTTTATTTCACAAGACAAAACCAATGGTTCACCATAATTCTACTAAGATGACATACACACACAACTTGGTGTTTCTTTCTCGAGTATTACATTAACAATTGTACTTGTCACAACAACTGTTGATATTATCATTGGAATAATTGGCACGTGTATCCAGAGAATGTAACAACACTATCTATACTCTGACCAGTTAAATAAATCCTGAGATAAAAGATAATTCATTGTTTCATGACAAAGCAAACAAATGTAGAAATTTTGGAAACAAAATCAAACCAAAATACATAACTATTTAAACCGTTCACACCAAAAAAATATACAATTTCTTGTAATACTGTGATGAGCCTTTAACCAGAATTGTGATAGAGCCAATCAATTGTAAATCACCAATTAAATTGCATTTAAAACCTTTAAACTCCAATTAAATTCCAGGACGTTTTACAGGATACAGTTTTAACCACATTATTAAATTTAAGCAACAGAAGTCAAAACTCACATTCATATACATATTCTTGATCATTTGTTAAAACAATCAAAATCTGCTGAAAAATTCCATTTTCTTCAATGTTTATATCCAGCAATTCTATTGGCTGAATCTACAGAACAGTCTGCCTAAATTTGTAACATAAGAAACCAACGCGAGTGATCTAGTGATCTAGTAAAAATAGCAATAAACATGAAACTGGTCAACAACTGTACAGACATAAAAAAACAACAAAAACAACAACACAAACTAAGCAAAATGAACACGAGAAGAATTCTTATGTGTGTGTGTGTGTACACTATATACACATCTGTTGCTGCCTAGGGTTGTAACACTAACGAACACACAGCTCAACTTATTCAATCCTTAAATGTAGTAATGAAAACTACTGCTCTAATGTACTTAAAAAAAGTGGGTAACATCTAGAATTCATAATTTAACTTACAAAAAAATTATATTACACTATATTTACATTATAAAAACAAGTATGTCCAAACATCTGTACTGATTTTATACATGTATTTACAACAATAAGCACAAAATAAATTATCACGACATTAACACTTGTGTGTGTATCAATTTATGTTTAAAGTTTTAAAAAATTTAAGTTTTAACTGTGGCTTAATCAAATTTTATTATCTTTTTTAAAGTCTGAAATCTCTTAGACTGAGAAGAACGATATAAAAATACGCAAATTCACAGATCTGAAGAGACACAATTCACTTGTAAACACATAAACACACCTCAATAATGCATGTGTATATGGGAATCTCTCAACCACAGCCATAAGAGATTTAAAATGGAGGTCAAAAGTGGGTTTATGCTCAAATTCAATGGAAAATAGGAATGACTAACATTAGTCAAGTCCATAACAACACATATTAATGTATACGGAGTACTCATATTGAGGTAGAGAACTTTGCGAGATCAGCTTGAACTTTTGTTTTCTTTCTTGGATTGCGAAGATATAAGAAGATGAACTTCCTCTACATTATAATCAAGTAAATAATGTGGTGTACCTTGTAGGTTGGTACATAAGTTCATATATTCCAGTACTTGTGTGAATGTGAACTGATCATTACCTCCATTTAATTATCACTCCACACATTTGTACCTTGACCTTGATTTTTTTCCCTAAAATATAAATCCAAGACGATTACATAAAATTACAAATTCTCATTTCTACTGTTAATAATTTTTTTTTTCTAAATATCTTTAACAACAGCGTAATTACTTTTCAATTCCCCCACCCACCCACCCCTTCACAAAAAAACAAAAAAAAAAAGAAAGAAAAGAAAAAGTATAAAGAAAATATTTTTACCACAAAACCAGTGATCTCAAATCGAGGTTTCCAAGACAAGTCTCGTGTTTTACAAAAAAGCAAAGCATGAAGGTGCAAACACATGTCCAACATAAAACTCAAAGCACTGTTAATCACAATGTCAAACTCCCCACACTCCATTCCCCAAGTATAGCATCTTGTCCATCTATTCTACAAAAATAAAAACAAAATCAACAAAACAAAGTTGGTCTTTATGAATGCAGACTGCTGGTGAATTTACACGGCTATGAGAAATGACCTTGACATTAATGAAAACCTTCTGCACATAAAATTAACCGTATCCAATCGTACAGGGAGCCAACAACAGGACACAATAATACAGAGACTTATCCACACGAAAACATATCCAACAATTAAAACATGCACACACAATATAACTGTAAATGACAAAGAAAAACTGTTTTATGGACAGTAAGAAAATATCCCTTTCACTGAGAAATCATTCTAGTGCCCATTCGTTTGTAGTAGTTCATGAGAACAGTTTGCAGTTTAACAAATTTTATTTTCCTCATCGGCTAAAATTTTTCTCTTATCCAGTCCACTTGAAATTTGTTAATTGTATTTAAATGACTTAATACACACTATCTATATTGACAAAAACACAATATAAATAATCTCAGCAGACTATTTGTAATAAATATACATGAACACAACAGAGTAGTAGCCCTTTCAGTATGTGTGAGGGTTCATCAAGTAGTCACATTATCCAGTGACATAATTTATCCATGTTAACTATTCATCTCTTCGTTCCATATATCTGTATCCTTGGGGTCTATCCAGAAGACATCTTTGTTAATTTTTTAACATATCCATTTTATTATCTTCTTTCTGCCTCTACCCATTTGAGATTTATTTGTCTATCCAGTGATTTTTTTTTTACTGTCATACTCCTTATATTTTTGCTGTATATCCACTCAATATATCCTGCTAATTGAAACACAAGTCATATATCCATTTGAATGACAACCTGCTTGTAACAATAATTTGGGTTTATCCATTGTCTTCATTCACAAGTTGCATTGGGCTTCTTTCTTTCAAGTAATGCATTCAGTAGTAACGTATCAATGATTTGTCACCTTAACATGATTATTCATTTGTTTATTCCATTGTCTAATCACTTGAGATGTGTCTGTTTTGAGTAGTCTATTTCACCGAGTTTGTTAAGTCTTTAATGGTCCTACCTCTAGTAGTGTATTGATCTGATCTAGTTTGTAATAGTAAGAGTGTATAATAAATATCAGAGAAATCGCTCAGTGTGCATATCCTCACTACGTTTGAATCTATCCACCCGATTCTATACACAGGACTTCTCTATCCTTCCTGTCTGTCCAGTACAGACGCTGACTAAATGACCTTTGCATTCCATTCAATCCACCATATATTCTCTTCTTCACATTCACTGGATGGTAGTATTTCCTTTCTATCTTTACAGCTTCATGACTCCATGAGCCCATTCACAGTTTTCTCTTTTTGTCAGTCTATTCCATGAAATGACTTCAGCGTATGCATTGTACACAACCTTGTGTTCTTTCTTGCAACAGCACCATTTTCTTGAACCCATAATTCCAGGTTTCCATGACATCATTACGTGGAGGTGATGACCACTACGAGGTAGGAGTTATCATTGAGATTACGTACGAGTTCGGGTGCTTTATGTGAGATGTTGATACTGGAGAATTCACACGGCGGGAAGATGTGAACCACGTAACCAGGCTGCAAACACAAGTTTGTACATGTCAATACAATAAGTCAGCTTCAACTAAAATAGTCAAACTGCTTTCCAGTAGAACTGTGGAGAACAGGATCATTTTCTTTAGAAAAGACCCTTGAAGGACTAAGAGTAATTATTCACTTCTGAAAGGAAATTAGACTAATATTCTAAGGACCGACTATTTTCTTGTTTCTCAAAGAAAACTTGTCATTCACAGAACACCACTTAAAGTGATTTGATTACATCACCTGGTATTACTATCGTTATCATAGTAATTTAAAGTGAGCCTGTTTACCTCACCACAGGTAAGTTTGAAGTACTTCTAATAATTATATTTTGTTTTTATTACCAGTGTTTACAGTGAGGTTTTTTTACCTGTCTGGATATGTTGATAATATGCTTTGAACTATCATTCTTCTACTGTTACAATTAATCCCCAGCATTACCATCATGCAACACATATTTGTATGTACAGTACAGGTATTACATATATTTACTTTGGCTTGTTTATCTGTATGACTGATTAGTATTATTACTGTCACTGTTTACAGGACATTTACTGATTTATTATTCTTCTACTGTTACCGTTATCCTCAGTTTTACCACTGCATAAAACCACTTATATGTACACTACAGGTATGTTGATAAATGCTCTTATTATTATCATTATTAATTTTGTTTACCTTGGCTTATTCATCTGTATGAATGATCAATATTATTATGGTCACTGATTACAGGACACTTACCTGTACGGGTATATTGACGATGCCAGCAGCCTGTTTCTGCTGTAGGTACTGTATGAAGCCAGTCTGTAGCTTGTTACTCTGGTGAATGATGTCCACATGGTCTTTTCCGCAGGGAATGGCCACCAACATACTGTACTCCTCTTCCTTCTAGACAGAATACATGTGTCAAGCGTGAGGAAACTCACACATCCTACTTAAAATTGCATCAAATTCTCAAAATTCTTCTATTTATATGATAATTTTAGGACATTTACTAGAGAGGAATCAAAATTTTTGTAAATCTGTGGTGGCAATTGTGATGACTTCTCAGGTTTGATCATACAATCATTACAGGGTTACAATATGTGATCACTGCAAGTAATTTCAAATAAATTTGAAAATTTGGCAACTATGCCTGCCTAACCCACCCCCATCCCCACTACTCCGTGTTACTTCCTACTTCCTGTTTCTTTCATATTTGATTCTCGACTCAACTTACCTGCATGCGCTTGGCAACTCCCTCCAGTTGAGATGCTTCTAGCCTCATCCGTTGAGCAATCCTCACGATCCCTCCCTCAACCACACTCTCAAGTGCACCGGTCACCAGCTGTTTGCTGCCCGTAATGAAGTGCATCTGTACATTGGCTGCGTCATTCTTCAGGTACAAGTAGCCGTTCCACATCACTGGGAACCTCTGCAAGAAAAACCCAGAAAATATATAAAACATATACCTATGTGTTCTCCCAAATAAAACCAAGTCAATTTCTGCACCAACTAGTCTTACAGAAATATCAGATATTGTCTAATTTTATTATTTTAAAGTTTAACAAGGAAGTACTGTTTTCTTGTGCAATATTCTTTGCAATTAACCTAATTCTAATAGTTCCTGAAGTGGTAACCATAGACCTTTTTAAAGATATATGTTACATCCTATCACTAATATAGGACTATAATGACATGGGCAGACTATTTGAGTGATAGTTTTGATGAAATGGGTAGAAAATATGAATATGTCTATTTTATGTGTTGTGCAAGTAACTTATTGAGTGTCAGAACTAAATTATCTACATTCTCATGTATTCATATGCATCAATATATTGTAATACACAGCAAATTCTCCCACTTACTCGTAGAGCGATAGCCATGCCATCTGAAGGCAGTCCGTTCGACAGGTGTGCAATGGGTGGCCTGCTTGGCAGGGCAGCTATAGGTGGCTGGGGTAATTGTGGGGTGAGTGGGGTGCTTACTTGTGGATGGTGGGGAGTTCCCCTGGGGGATGGTTGGCCAGTAGGTGGTGTTGGATGTCTAGATGGTGGTCTGCCACTGCCACTGGACTGATCATGCGGATGTCTATCAGCCACTGGTGGCTGGTGTTGCCCTAGTAACGCGTGGGGAGGGGCATGTGGTGGCAACATTCCCAGCATCTGCTGCTGTGCTATGAGTTCATGGTGCTGCTGGAGCATCCTGGGATCCATACCCGGCATGCCTGGAATGAACATGGGTGGTATTCCTGGGATAATCATTGCTTGAGGCAAGCCATTCCTCATGTCTCGGAGACTCAGTTCTGGAGGACGGAAGGAGGTCAGATCTGCTGGCCGCACTCCCTCATGAGTGGCTGCAATGTGGGGCGACACCACACTATGAGAGGCATTAGAAGACACCCCTTTTGCCGAGGCTGCCACTGCCTGATGCTGCTCACTGAATGGTATGCCTTGTGGGCCTCCCAGGCCAGGAAGTGAGGGGGAACCCTTGCTGGCTTCAGTGGGCAGATGAGGAGAGTGCTGTGGTGGAGGCTGCTGACGTTCCTGCAGTCTTTGTTGATGCAACAACTGCTCTTGTTGGACGAGTTTGGAGGGCTGGGCCAGGGCCGCCCGCAGCTCACTGGCCTGACTAGTTGGGGAGGTCTGGGGAGGTAAACCAGACGGAGGGAATGGATGAGAGAAACCTGGTAGCTGTGGCACAGACATCCTTGGACTCGGGCCCCGTACTGAAAAAGAGAGGATATCAGAGATATTATATGTAAATACATATTAGAAACTAAAAGTACTGGCAGCATAAATCAGAAAAAAATCATTAATTTATTTAGCAAGATAATGCAAGATATAAAAGATACAAGAATGACACTGGAACAGTTACAGAAGCATAGCTCAAAACTACTGGAAAGTGGACTCACAAGCTTAAATTCTATCCTATTTCCCTCTAATTTTTTTTTTAGTTTTAAAGTTATGCTGAATGAATCTTTTCATTTTAGGTTTAATGTAATTTTCAACACATTGCAACGATCACGTTTGGTAGCTGCTACGGACAAGGATAGCAGTATAAATTAAGTTGGCGGAGAAGTTTTACTATAAGCCAAGAGGCATCTGTAAGCAAAGGCCAACCTGGGAATAAATCACAATCTCCGAATTAAGGTTCAAAGCCACTACCTCGGATATGAATGAATGTAATTAAACCTAAATACAGAAACTGTAACTTCTTCAATCATTCACATGGGCATTTTCTACCTACCTGAGTGCGGGGAGAGTTGCTGTGGACCAGAGGAATGCAATGACTGACTCAAGATGTGCGGGGGATGGACACCAACTGAAGGAGGAACATGAGAAGATTGCAGACTGTCTGCCTTGGCCCCCTGGCCCACAGATGCCTTTGGTTTGGGCGACATCTTAGCCCCACTGGGCTGACTGCTTGGCCGACTGCGGGCCACTTCTTGTTGGGATTTCGGTGGAAGTCCAAACTGCTCAGATGCAGGTGTGTTTGGCACTCGCATGATGGCCTACAAAGGCAAAGACATGCAACATTTACCGTATTCTGACTGTATTCAGCAAATATTTTCTTCAAGTCTAGTAGCAGGTGACAAGTTCAAAGCAGAAACCAAGGGAAAAAATTTGTACATTAACAATGGTTTCAACTAGTGCTGTTATCATTGGGCTATTTCTGAAGATCAAGGATCACCTGTTAGAAGTCAGGTGAACCCAAGCTGAAATTTATGTAAATGAAGCAATAGATATATAAAATAATGTCCAAATATTATCACTAGTTGTGTTTACTACATTTCATGGAACAGCCACTCAAGTAAGATTAGTAAGAAACCGTACTTAATTATGGGTTTTAAACTTTTTATGTTCTGATAAGGTGCAGAGGCAAAAATTTGTAACAAGGTTAGTATATCATTACTTTAAGAAAAAATCGAGTTTAAATTGGTAAATCTATGTTATCTCCAAATATCACAGTTAAGATTCCAGTTATGATCAACTTGTTACAGCACTAGTTTCAATTACCATCTGAACCACTGTGATCGGTTGTTCCCTAGAGTCAAACTAACAGCAATATGCAAAAATCTATCTGAAAACCTTCTACATTGCAGTGTACAGAATATATTAACAACTTTATAACAGGTACCACTGTGACACTATTTAAAAGTAACATTTTCAATATGATTTTACACATAGAGTGGCACAGACTTATATTTTGTTATATTTAAGAAGTTATTATTCTGAATTACCTTTTATTTGTTCCATCATTGAAAGAAACCCTTACAATAATAATTACAATCATTATTATTTAATGCATTACCTGGTCTTGCGAGGGTTCAACGAAACTCCTTGCTGAAGTAACAGTAGCTGATGGTGCTGAAGGAGGTCGACAGGAAGTCAAGCCTTGCTGAGAGGCAATGGCTGAAATCAGATATATGTCTGTGAATTACAATAAAACAATGAATTACTATTCAAGATCTTACCGAACACGTTTTAAATCTGGGGTTAATAATTTTTACACTAAAATACACATTAATTTGATATGTAAAAAATAAATGAAATTTATCAAATGTTTTCCACATCATATATAGATTTAAGTCAGACATTAAAATAATTTGAACTACAATGATATTTCAGACCAACACTGAGACATCAAGATGTCAAATACTGGTAGGAAAACAAGGACTAATCCAACACACCCATTAGCATAGAACATAACACTTTCATAGTTTCACTGAAGCTTCACTTATTCATAAAATCAAAGAATGGTGACCTTAACAGGAGTGGTTATCAATTCAATTAATACAACTTACCTGGAGACACAACCTTAGGAGAGGGCATTTCTGCTGCGGTGGTGCTCACAGAGGGAGGTCTGTTGCTGAAAGAGGCTGATGATGCAGAAGTAGTGGCACTAGCAGCCCCTGATCGTGACAAATCCTTGACACCTGGAGAAAATTGTTCATCTCTTGGGATGAATCGTCCCCTTTTCTTGTCGATGATTCTGGCCTCTTCACTCTTTTCAAAGCTGTCTTTAGCCTGATTGTTATCACCACATTGCAGTTTGTTTGCACCAATTGCATTTTGTTGCTCTGTCTGTTCTCTTGCTGCTTTCTCTGCTGCCTCTTTGGCCTCATTTTCCTTTCTTGCAGCTTCCTGACTCTTCAACTTCATGGCAAGTTTCAGCGGCAGGTGCCCTCTCTTGTCTTGCAAGATATCAGTCATATCAGGCTTTCTTGGCTCTGGAAGAGGAGGTGGCTCCTTTTTGTCTGGCTGAGTTTCCGGCACTCCTGTTTTAGGTGCTGGGGCCAACTCTAGACTGACTTCCTTGTTTTCTAGAGCCTCTTTGGCTTCTTTCTTGGCCTCTGCTCTGGCTTTCTTGGATCGCTTTGGGTGGTCTGGTTTTTGGGAGGACTCTGTGCCTTTATCATTGCCCTTCCTCTTCCGAGTGTTTCTTGCCACTTTGTAACCAGGTAGCGGCTTTTCTTCTTCATCCTCCCATTCATAGAGATCTTTCTGGTCTTCATCATCCTTTTTAGAATCCATGTTCAACTTCTCCAGTTTCACGTAGGATTTGGACATGTTTTTAGGAGATGAGCCCTCACTGCTTTTACTTCTGGGCGAATTGCTGCCATCGTTTCTCCTTGTCCTTGTTGCTGGTCCAGCAGAATCTGCTCCTTTCCTTCCCTTTGCCTTTCTGTGGCGTTTAGGTCGCTGGTTTACATCAACATTTTCAGGTTGTTCATTCACTTCCTCAGTTGCTGCAGGAGTCTCTTCTAGTTTCACCTTTGTATCTTCACTTACTTTGGTATATTCTGCAACCTCAGGGGCTACTGATCCATCCTGGACTGTAGTTTTCTGAATCATAGTCTTCCGTCTGCCTGTTCTTCTCAGTGTAATTTTAATAGGTGGTTCTTTTTGCTCCTCTTTGACTTCTTTTGGTGGTAGTACATCAGTGGGATCTGGAGCTACTTCTTTGGGCTCTGGATCTTGAGCTTCGGATTCTTTTTTGCTTCTCAATGACCATGTTTTCTTCTTTCCAAGGACCCCTCCAGCTGTCGACTCTTCACCACTATTTTCAGGGGCAACAGGTGTAGAGCAACCAGCCCTCGTTTTAACTTTCACTTTTGTTTCGTCTGATGCAGCAGAGCCGGTTGAAGCACTTCTTCGACTCTTCCGGGTTAACTCTGTAATTTCATCTCCCCTTTCTTTTGGAATGATTTTTCGACCCCTCGAGGAAAACTTTCCTGGTGACTCGGCAGAATCTTGCTTCTTCTTGCTGCTCGGTGGTGTAGTTGGCTCAGTTACAGGAATGTCTTCTTGCTTAGCTTTACCTCTAGTTATAGGGCTTTTCAGCAAAGCTTGCTGCCCAGGATTGGTCTGGAGTGCCTTTTCACTGGGAACAAGTTGTACAGGGGTAGGTATGGAAGCATTAGTCTCAATAACCAAAGGCGTTGTGTTGCTCATCTCAATATTTTGACCCCTTCTTCCTTTCACCTTGACCTTCCTCGGTGGTTTGGATTGGTAAGGAAGTTGCGTGTTTTCCACGAGACTGACTGCACTAAAACTCAGCTTTGGCTGTGCCAAATTGTCACTTTGAGTCTCTACAATATGCAGAACTCCACCCTGTAATTTTTCACCAACATTCAGTGACACTTCATTACTGTCTAATGTACCCTTTGGCTTTAATGGAGATGTCTTTGTGAGGTCATTATTTGTCTGGGGTTCCTCTAACTTAGCTGTGTAGGTTACATTAAATTTACCTTTTTTCTCGGGTGATTCTACATGAGGTTTGCTTTCACCTTGAAAATCTTGTGATGTTGGTATGGAGCCTTCATTATCTATGGCAGGTTTCAGTAAGCTTTCTTTGAAGGTCATATTATCATGCTGTGCTAATTTTTCAGAGGGTTTCTGGTTTCGTTTTGCTTGTAGATCCTTCATATCCGAGTTTTCTTGAGATATCATTTTAGCTTCCACCTCTTTTATTTTCTTGACATCAGTTTCATCCTCGGTACTTTTCCTTGTTGGTAATGGTGACTCATCTATGATCAAATCGGGCAGATCTTCCTCATCCTCGAAATCATTGAGTCCTTCAATTGAAATGCATTCTTTCTCTGGCTCTTTCTCATACACAATGTTATCCTTAGCTTCTTCATCATCATCTTTCTCTCTATCTGTATCAGACTCAGGAACACTTGTAGAAGGAATCATGTAGTCTGTCTTTTCTGAATCATTAGGCTCGGGATTTTTTGGTTTTTGTTGCATTTCCTCTGAAGGAATTTGTTTTATTGGTGATGTCTCCACTGAACCTTCCAAACCAAATTTAGATTTTGCTTCATATCTTATAATGTCTTTCCTTGATTTGTTTACAAGAGTGTTGTCATCTGAAATTAGGTCCTTAGCCTCTGACAGCCCCTTCAGAATGGTTGAACCAACAGCACTTTCTTTTTCTGTAACTTTGTGAAAATTTGATGCATTATTAACAACCTCCTCCTGCTCTGCCTGAGTAACAGGTTGCTTGTTCTCTTTCTTGCTATCAGACTGGTTGTTAATGCTAGAAATCTGATTTATCACTGATGCCGTAGAACTGTCCTTGCTCTTGATACTTTGTAGCAAGCTGTCCACTGCTGACTTGCTGTGTGGAGCACTTTCATTTGTGATGGAAGCAGAGCTAACATTTGGAATCTTCTCCTGTAACCGAGACTTGGCATTGTCAAGCCCATCTGGTTTCCTTTCTTGTGACACATCTGACTTTGCCGGGCTCTGTGACTGTACCTGTGGGCACTTTGGTTTCTCAATTGGAAATCTTTCCTTCTGCAGTTCATACAATGAATTCTGAAGAACTGGCTTTTCATACACACCCTTTGAAGTAAAGTTCTGTCTCTTTTTCTCAATGGTCTGTTGTGAATAAAGCTGTCTAGCTGGTTCAGGTTGCCGGCTACTAGAGTGTTGCATCAACTGGTCAATTGGGGGTTTCACCACCAAGTGCCGATACGGTTCACTGGCAGGGGGAAATCCAGGTTTCTGACCATATAAGTGAGTCTTTAATGCTTCCTCAGCAGGTTTCTTATTGTAAAACAGAGGGCTGGCCAAGACTTTCTCTTTGGGACTGGTACTCTGGCTGAAAAAGGACTGCTGATTGACAATATTGTCTTCTTGATGGCTCACTTTGGGGTTATAGAATGACAGATTACTCGGTTTATTTTCAGACGGAACACCTTTCTGTGGATGATAAAGACTGTTGCTCATGTTATTGTCTTTAGGATGCTGAGGCTCCAAACCCATGAAGTTATTACTTGTTTGCTGTTGTGGTTTCATTCCTGGAAACATGCTGGAGTCCATATTTTTAGGCTGTGCTTGAAAAGGGTTCCTGGGTCGGTTTGGAAAGGACACATCCCTCTGTTGAAAAAGTGGACTACTTAAAAGGTGCTGCCCTCTTTGGTTAGGATACGTTGGATTTGCAGAGAAATCTGTGGGTTTCTGGATGTGCTGTGGCTCACTTCTTTGTATATGTGGCCCATTCATGTTCAGGACATTCTCTTCATTCTGCCGGTACAAATCAGAGGGCATTTTTCTTCCATGCTGGCCATGGTTGAACATGGGTGGCATACCACGACTTCCTGCCACATCTGCATTGTACATACTTTTTGGTTGCTGGTTTGTTGGGATACCTTTCCCAGTACAGTCATTAGGTAGAGACACACTTGGAGGATGATGTGCTGCATGAGACGTGACTGCAGTGAATGAGTCTTTGGCTTCTGGTTCCTTAGCTTTTGTTCTAGTTTCATTCCTAATGTTTGGAAACAATTGTTCAAATGAGCTGACTGCAGGCACATATGCCTCGTGGTGTTTCCTCCCTGGTTTCGGTGGTGGTAGCTTTTTGCAGGGCTTTTCAGAAACAGGTTTCTCCTCCTTAACAGGTTTTGTTGCAGGCTCATTTGAGACTATAGTTGGACTTTTCTGAGTAGGACTCTTTAATGCCAGATTTGGTGAGACCACCTTAGGATGGTTTTCTAATATGGCTTCAAATGACCTGGTCTCTTTGGTGTTGACCCCTGGTGAAGTTAATTTTAGATCAGTATCTGGTTTAATTATTTTTATTTCCTGTTCTTTTGTATTAGGGACTGGCATTGAAAATGTATTTTCTTGTTTGACTGTTTCCTGTGCTGCCTCTCTTTCAGGTGGTACAATGTTTATTTCATTTATGATGGATTGCAATATTTCCTTTCCTTCTGTGGGTTCCTCTGTCACAATTGCAGTTTGCCCAGTAGGTCCCATTGGTGTTTGCTCCTGACCAAAAACTGCTGCTTCTTGTGTTGGCCCAGTCTGTGCTTGTTCACTCACAGCAGGGATCATCTGTTCCTGGGAACCCACAGCCACTGCATAACTGTCCTCAACAGGTTTCTCCCCAAATCCACAGTCAAGCACAAGGGCAGCCACAGCTTGTTCTGCTTCCGAGTTCCCTTCCTGGCCAATCTGGTACATGATCTGGCTTGCCTCTTCTTCAGTGTTATTTATATGCACACCTCCAATGTCCTGTGGTTGCTGTATGATGGGGTCATTCTCCACCATAGGCATGACGTTTGAGATTGAGAGGATGGCATTAGTCACCTCATCCTGGGCCACCTGGTCCACACATTCTTCCTTGGTCTCATCATCATCCTCATCATCCACTGGCTCAGTAATGATCTCCACATTCTCCACTATTCCTGTCTCATTGATAGTCGGGGCTGGGACTTCCTCCAACAGAGTAACCAAAGAATTCACGGCTCTTTCAGTCTCAACCACAGTGTTCTTCACCAACTCTGAAGTCTGCACTTCTTTCTTCTTGGAACTTTCTTCCTTGACTTGCAGTTTCTTAGTTTCATCAAGATTCTCAGATCCTAGCAATGGCACCTGATCCAAGATTTCAGAATCTTGACTCTCATCACCTCCAACGAGTATTTTCTCTGCTATTTGCTTTACTTCTACTTCACTTTCTGAATCAGAACTATCAAAGAGTTTTGCTGAGGTATGGTTGGTAAACTGAGAGTCATTGCTAGTGTCCTTCTTTTCTGGCTGACTGTCTAAGGGACTATTATCAGCTGAGTCTTCACTGAATGAAGGTTTCTCACTGCCTACATGGTCCAGCTCTCCGTCTGAAGACACCTTAGCACTGTCATTGTCAAAGTCAAGCTTTTCAAATATGTTATCTGATTTTGAAAAGATTGAAAGCATCTTGCTTACTTTTTCTTCACGACCCTTTTCTTCTTCAGTAAGATCAGACACATTGCTACTATTCAGATCTTCTGAAGTGTCATTTAGCTTCATTTTAGAGTCTTCTTTAATGCTCTTACTGTCCATTTCTGACCCAGAATTTTTTCTAGAAACTTTATCATTGTTCTGATGTTCAGAATTTGTTAATACTTCAACAGTTTCTTTATTCTTTCTCACCTTATCCTGCACAGTTTTCTTTGTCTCTGTGAGTTTTGGTGAGACCACGTCTTTGTGGGACTTTGACTTATTCACCTTCTTTGTATCCGTCTCTATTCTCAGACCTTTAGGTGACTGCTTTCCAGCTGGGCTTTTCTTTTTCACTTGCTCAGATTTCTCTGTCTTGGAATGCATTTCTTGTGAAATGGATGGGGACTGCTGTTTCTGAGACTTTTGAGGAGGCGTTTCTTTCTTTAGAGGTTTTGGAGGTGATGGTTCTAGTGGAACCTTGGTTCTGTTGGCTTTAGGACTTTGTTTCAATTTGTTCTTCCACTTGGCTGTCTCCCTGTCACTTGCTGAAGACTGGTCCGATTCACTCTCACTGTTGCTGGTAGTGATGACATTTCTGCCTTTCTGGGACTTCACGCCAGATTTCTTCTTCAAGGTGAGTACATCTTCACTGTCTGATGAAGGCCTGGCACTTTGCACCTGTTGCTTCTTCTTCTGGGCCTGTTTACTGCGGGCATTTGTGGGAGCTGGCTTGGGAGGTAGTTCACCTACAGAACTGTCGCTACTGTCAGAACTGGGACTCTCCTCATTGGAAGATAAGCCAATAGACTCCTCCAGTTTCTCCAGAACAGTCTGGCCCTTGCGCTTATCACTGGTATCCTGATCTGAATCGGAATCCGATTCTGAGGAGCTTTCTGAAGAGCTACTCTGGATCTTATTCTTACCACCGGCTCGCTTGTTTCTCTTCACTTCCCTCACATTAACTTTAGGGCTGTTCTCAGGTTTCTTCACAGGTTGTGACAAGGTAGCTGCTTCATGGTCTGAATCTACTGAGTCGCTGTCCGTTGGTAGGACCTGCGGTCGCCTCTTAGCCGAAGCATGAGTTGGTGTCTTGGTGACGGCAATGTCTGAATCTGAGCTTTCAGCTGAACTGTTACTGCTCTGTGAAGAGCTGTTTGTCACCACAGACTTCCTTCTACGTTGGTTGGTCTTTTTGGAGGCCACTGGGCTTGATTTGTTGGTGGCATTGGGCTTATTGCTATCATCGGATGAGAATTCGTCCGAACTGCTACTCATGATGCTAGTCTTGGTCTTCATCTGAGATTTACCCTGATTCTTCTTGTTCTCTTTGTTCTCACTGGAAAATGCACTGTCACTGTCTTCATCACTACCGGAGTCACTTGTATCACAACTGCCTCGCCTCTTCTTCATATTTATCTCCTGAAACAAAGCAAAATAAACCATCAGTGGTAAAATGGCGATACATGTAGAGGGCTCTTGTAATTTTCTGCAGTTTTTTTGTAATTAAAATATGGGGCATGTGCTCATTTAACTTACAAATAACCACATGGAAACGGAGGTACACTTATTCCTAATATCAAATAAATGGAATAAATAGCAAAATATAGCAAACATTATTCTAAATGGTTAAAACTGGTTTACTGTAATAATATCAAATAAGATCAAAATATATATCTATATACTTTTATTGACATCTAGTTCATTGTGTAGCACTACCATGCGGTAACTTTGGCCTTTTTTGCTTAAAACTAAGTACTGTTTTTCATTTAACTGTATAATATACAAATAAATCTACTGACTTTCAAAGCAATGATATTAAAATATGACTGTACCTGTTTCTCTGGGGAGAAGATCTCGTCTTTATGAGCCTCTCTGTTAGTCCTTCTCTTCACCATATCATACATAGAGGTAAACTGTAGTGGCTGGTCAGGTGCAATACCAAGACTTTCCCTTAATTGTTTCAACTCTCTTGTTTCCCCAGCTATAGAGGAGCTCCGCCTCCTTTCCCCTGGTGATGTCTTCTTTTCCTCCACCTTGTCATGACTCTTGTGCTTCCTGTCTTCTTTCATTTCCTGTTTGAGCCGCTTTTTGTCTTCCCTATGCTTGTCTCGACTGTCCTTCATGATCTTATTCTCCATGCTGACTCTCCACACTTCACTTCGACTTCTCTCTTCCCCCTTAAAATACTGCTTGTTCTTGTCTTTTGAAAACAATTTGTCACGGTTCTTATTGATGTCTTTATGCTTGTCAGACCTGTCACTTGTTGACTCAAACCGGTCCATCTTTGATTCATACCTGTCAATGACTCTGTCAGATGGCCTTTTATCGTATTTGGATTCATATTTGTCCATTCTGGAAGTGTCATGGCAGTCCGACTTGGGCTCGCTTGTTTTGTCAGTTTTGTTGATTTTATCAAGCTTTTCTTTTTTCTGATCCACCTTTGTTTCTGGCTTTGCCATCTTTTCAGTTTTAGTTGCTTTCACATGCTTATCATTTGTCTCATCAACCAACTTGTTGAGCTTTTCAGTACTTTTACTTGTTGGTGACTTATTGTCAGACTTTACTTTGGGCTTGTTTGCAGAGGATCCTTTCTGAAAATTTCCCTTGTCTGTCTTGGCATCCTTGGTATTGCCACTGGTCTGCAACATAGCGTTTTCAGACTTATGCTTGTTTTTCATATCCATCTGATGACTAGACTTAGTTTTTACATCAGCCTTATTCTTCCCCTCATGGCTATTGTTGCCAATTTTGGTCTTTGTATCTGCACCCTGTTGATAGTTGACTTTATTCTTACCGTCACTCACCCCTTTACTTCCTTTCATCTCACTTACGCCAGAGACTTTGTTCTTTGAGTCACTTTGCACACCTGGTGTTTTCTCAGGTTTTTTCTCAGACTTTAAGCTGTCTGGTTTATGAACTTTGTTATCCTTTGAAGTTCCCTTTACTTGCTCTTTCAATGGTTTCTGATCTTTTTGTTGCTGACTTGGCTTTGAGTCAGAGGTTAAAGAGGAGCTGTTACTGTTATCAGAACCATGTCTTGGCTTTTCACTATTTTTAGCAGAAGAGGAATTGTCCTTTGCTTTTGAATCATGCTTTTTACTCTTATCACCAGTAGATTTTTCACTGCATTTCTTCTCAACTGCAGTACAGGAGGAGATGGGCGGTGTTTTAGATTTCTTGTCACTGTCAGGTTTGACCTTCTTTTCATCTGCCTGGGATTTACGTTCATTGCTGATGTTCTTGTCAAGAGGTCCAGCCTTTTCAGACTTTTTCTCATTAGGTGAAGACTTTTTCTCGGAGGAATGCTTGTCTGAGGAATTTTTCTTTACAGTCCTGTCCACTTCTGTATTTTTTCGCTGTGTTTCTGATGACTTGCGGTCAGTCTTGCCGTTCTTATCACTGTTGTTCTCGGAAGCTTTGTGATTATTACTGCTGGACCTGTCTTGACCTTTCTCACCTGATTTCTTTTCATTACTAACTGATGAGCCAGAATGAGGTTTTTCGGTTGTTCTTTTGTCAGGATTGTTACCAGTTACTTTCTCTCCAGATTTCTTGTCATCCGATAACACTTTATCGCCAGATTTTTTGTCGTTTGGAACACCTCCTTTTCGTCCTTCAGTTGGGGAGAGAATCTTTTTATTCTCACCTGTTCTCTTATTCTCACTTTCCAAGGTCTTCTTTTCATTAGCATTATTTCTTTCTACTGACCCAGCCTTCTCTTTCTTTTCCAACATTACAGAGTCTGCTTTCTTGGAAGGATAACCTGCACTATCTTTCTTCACCTCAGACGTTGTCTTCTTTTCACATAACCTTTTATTGTCTGTTTCTTTTCCTCTGGGATCCACCTTTTTCTCGCCATCCACTGATGTTGACTTCTTTACCTGTGATTTTTTATCACTACTGTCAGTGATTGGTTTCTTCTTGGCCTCAGCTGCTGGTTTTGTGTTCCCTTTCTTGTTTTCTGGGGCTTTCTTGTCAGTCTTGTCTGAAGCGCTTCCACTACCTTTCTTCAATGTTATTCCTTTCTTTTCTTGGACTTTTACAGTCGACTTGCCAATGGATGCAGACACTGATGATGAGGAAGATGTGTTTTTTGTTTCTCCTTCTTTTGGCTTACCAATTTCCACAGATGTCTGGTCTTTCACTTCTTCAGTACTGACCTTCTGTTTCTTGGTTTCTGGCTCTGAGGAGACTGGACTACTGTTGGCCACCAAGTTCTCCTCACTGTCTATGTTGTTCACTTTGCATTCCTCCTCCAGCTGTAGAGGCTGGGTGAGTGTTGGTGGACTCTGGTCCATACATTCTCGGTCGGCCTTGTCTAAAAAAGCTTGACTAGCTGTTCTCTTAAGTGGAGTATTCGTACCAATACCCTGTGAAGTTGCCTCTTTTACTTCTTTGGTCAACACAGGGGGTGATGGGGTGCTCTGGTACTGGACCCCATCACCCGAGCAAAACTCGTTTTTTGAAACCATAGATTTCTCAGGCTCGATGTGTGAAACGGCAGTATTTCCAGTACCAGAAGGGGTGTTTGCATTATCAGTTGCATGATCGTTGGATGTTCTGTGTTGAGCATCTGTTCTCTCACTATTATTTAAAGGGCATCGGTCATCCAGCCTCTTTATGGGAGGGGATGCAAATCCATCTGACTTCGGCTGTTCAGTGCTCTCGATCCTCTTGAGGATAGATGTAGGTGTTGTTGGTTCACTCTTTTTCAATATTGAAGGCCCTGGCTCACTTTTCCTCAGTATCCCAGTTGGTGATGACAATGGTGATGGACCTCCAGATTGTGGCGCTGATTGTGACGATGGTGATGTCTTTCTTATCAGTGAAAGTGGCACCATTACTGGAGGTGAGGTGGGGTCTCTCCGAGGATCTCTGGGTAATATTGGAGGGGACCTTAAGGGATCAGGAGTTGTTGGCATACCAAGCGGGGGTGGAGATGTCTTTGACAGATCCAATGAGGTTTTCTTACTCAGGAAGGGATAGCGACTCAAGGTCTGTGGGCCAAATTTATTGGCAAGGTCTTGATTTGCCGAACTTCCAGGTGGGGTTAAGGTCAAAGAAGGGCCAAGTCCAAAGCCATCAGTTGCAGTATCATCTTCAAATGAAGACAGTGAGGGTTTTGTGGTAGAATAGCCACCCAGGCCATCACTGACTGAACTCTTCAGAATTGCACTGGGAAACTGTGGCATTTTGGGCTGAGTTAATCCATAGATGTCTTTCACCCTAGGATCAAAACTAGAGCCACTTAGGTCATCCTCATGCTCAGAATTAACGCCCACAGGAACTGTGGGCCTATCCAAGTTTAAATTGTATTCCTTTGGTTGGTACTTTTCATCAATTTGTTCCAGTCTCTTGGTGTCCTGGTCAAAGATACTACTTCTGGACAGCAGAGATCGCACAATATCCGAGGGCTGGCCTTTTGTGTCAGTACCGCCTGATATGCTGGCAACTGTACTTGACGACACTGACCCAATGGAAGCATTTGAATCTATTCTTTTGCGCACTTTGAATCTGTCCCTATATGGTGCCGAGAGGGTGGGTGTGGACTGGCCCGATGGAGAATCCGAAGGCGTCCGTCTTACATCTAGGGAAGAGGCTTGTTCAAGTTTCTCATCCAGTGCTCGGATACAGTCATCAAAAGACTGCAACATGGCAGAGTCTTGGTCAGACATGTCCGAATCAGACACCCTCTTTTCAGCAGATGGGGAAATAGGAACACTCTTGGTGGTGGGACTTTCTTGCAGCTCATTCTTACAGTCTTTGACTGGAGTTTCTGCAGACTGAATGCTGGTTCCCACTGAACTGGTCTCTTTCACTAAAACCTCAGTATTATCCTCGACACCCTTAGAGTTTGTATCCAAGCTAACCTCACTGCACACCTTTTCCTCTTTAACTTCCTGGTTAAGGTTTGATTTGGTCTCACTCTTATTTTCAATCACATCAGGTGGCTTACACACCTCTTCCTCTGTCACAGTCTCGGCAGACAATTCTTTTGATGAAGAATTGCTACCTTTTAACTCAGAATCATTTGGCACAGTTTCTTTTTCAATATGTTCTAGTTCTTTCTTAATTTCTTTCTCTATATCCATTTTTGTGAGTTCAAAGGTAGTGTCACTGGGCTTAGTCCATTGCTCATCTGAAGGGTCTTTATTATTATCACTTTTAACACAAACTGACTCACACTCTGATTTCACAGTAGTATCCGATTTCTGGCTTTCAATAGTTGTATCCATACTCGATATTTTATTTGTGTCTAATGTATCCAAATTTGACACAGTTTTCCTGTCTACAATGTCAACTTGTGATTGCTGGGCCTGCAATTCCTCCTCTTTATCCATTGAAGCTATTTTCACACTGGCTTCAATCCGCCTTTCAGTTCTGGCTTGAGAGGGTGGAGTTTTAGCACTTCTTTCATAACTATCCCTCCTGCTCTGTCTCCGTGGTGACATGTCCGGACTGAACAGTGGCGAGGCCATTTTGTTACTCGCTGGTGTGCTCTGACCTTGACCTTTTGGTGAAGAATGAGATCGAGAGTGTCTTTTGGGAGAAACTCCCTTCTTAATGTACTTTGAGAACTTTGGCAAAGGTAATGACATGGGTGATGATGGTCTCCTTCGGTCCAACTCTTTTCTTGGGTCTTGAGGTATCCTTTTGTCACCATCCTTGCCACCCTTCACTGGATGCTCTGGGATAATACAGGGTTCAGACCTAAGACTTTTCTTGGATTCCCCTGATCTATCTCGGTGCCGCAAAGTCGAGGGGCCATCTTTCCTTCCAGACTCACTGCTTTCACGACTGGTTCGTCTGGAATGTTGTTCTTTATCCAATTCATGTGCACTTTGCTTTGACTCGCTACTGTCACATCTGTTAACGGAGGGACTTTTGCCCACCTTGTCCACGTCACTGTATCGCCGTGATTTCTGTTCCTCTGATTTATCCCGTTTTCTACCCCGATGATGTTCATCAGTGACTCCAAATGCCATTTCATCTGTGCATGTTGTCCTGTACGACCTCTGGCCTTTGACTTTGGGAAAGTCACTGCCAATACTACTACTACTCCCTGCAGCACTGCCAGTCTTTTTCCTGAACTCTGCATTGGAGTCGTGCCTTGGGGTTTTGCCAGCGCTGCTATCCATGCTGGTATTATCTGCCATTTCTATGTCGGGGCCCTGCGTAGGGGTATGGTGGTGGCTTATGTCGCCGCTGGGCCCCTCGCCATTTTTTGAGTCTTGCGAATGTCTACTTGCAGTGTCTTGTTCATGTTCTTTTCTCATTGCCTCCATCTGCTTACGATACGACTTTTTGGAGTCAATGGGTTTGAACTTGCCACTACCAGTACTGGCTGTGGTGGCGGAATGATCTCCGGGTGGTTCTGGTGGTTTGGGGGGAGGCTCCGTATGGGAGTTTTTTGGATGGGGTTCTTTGTTTTCCTGGCCATCACAGACCTGTTTCTCCCTTCTAATTGCCTCTTCTCGCCATTTCTTGACTTCAGACGGTGACCAATCCAGGTCAAACACTTCCTCTAGACGAGGCTTCTTCTTTCTGCTTTTCATCTCGTCATCTTCCTCCCGAATTTCCCCATCGCTAGCGCTCCCCTCTTCAATATCATGAAGCTCACTCAGAAGCCGTTGTTTCTCTTTTTCCAGAAGTGCCATTTCGCCGCTCGAGTGGCTACTGACAGCAGAATGTCGTTCTGAAGAGTCTGGCGTTTTATCCGACTCACTCTTAGTACTCTTTGTACTAGGTGAGGGGGTGCTGAACTTACTCTCGACTTCTGGTGGTTCAACATAAGCTGTTGCTGCTCGACTACCACTCTCATAATGAACACTGTACGGGGTGTTTTTGGTCCTATCATCACGATAACTACTATCCACACTAGCACCTGAGTAATCCATGGAATGAGATCCTGACATGTTTTTCCTGCCACCACTGTGTTCACGTTCTGCCTTTTTATTGTAATCCGTACTTGCTAGTTTGTTATCACTACGGGATCTATCCATGTACTCCTCGCGTGCTTGACGTTTCTTGGGTGGACTTTGGAAAAGGTCCCCTCTTTGTAATGCTTTGTCTAATTCAGACAAATCCGACTCAGATTCCCGCTTAAGAGAGTGTTTCCTGGGTCTAGTTCTCTGAATTTCACTGATGAGGGTGGTACTCGGAGTGTAATCCTGTTTTTGTTCTATTTTGTCCTTGTATATATCCTTTGGTAGTTTTTTGGGAGACATGAGCTCCGGACTGGAGTGTCTAGAAGGACTGGAAGGGCTGTAGGCTGTGGCTGTGTGAGCCATATCCCTGGATGCCCGGCAGGATCTGCCCGCGGGGCTAGAGCTGGGACTGCGGTGTGGTAAGGAGTCCCTTTGACTGTATTCACTATTGGGACTGCTGCAGCCTCTCAATTTCTCACGCTTCCTTTCTTCCAGTGAAGCATCCCTAGAGTACTTTATGTCCTCGTACTTCTTGTCACCACTGCGATAGCTAGTAATACTCTCCTTATCCATGACATCCTGGTCTTTACTGGGTCTTTCCTGGCTTGTGCCTTCGTCTGATTTGTTATATTCCTCGTATCTACGCACACGGCTATAACTAGGAGGACTCTCACCTTCGACGTCACTTCGCTCTTTCTGCTTGTATCCATACTCCCGCAACTCACGGTCAAAGTCCTCATACTTAGTCGGGGCAGAACCCTCCTCATAACCTTCTTCATACCTACAAATATATGTACAGGGAGTGTTTTAGGCTAATATAATTATATTGTGTTACCCAATCCATGATTGTAGAATACATATATTCATGAACAATTATGAAAGTGTAAGCATTTTCTGTTAGTAAGTACAAACGTCTTTCAAAAATAACATCTTTTAAGACACTAGAAAAAATATGGCACCTCTGCAATTTGGACCACAAAAACGGACCTCACTCACATAACTAATCCACATTTTATTATCCATCAACTAAAAATGATTAGCAGAAAAATTTGAAGCTTTTTCAATATAATATTTTTGTCACAAATTGCATACCTTTTACCCTTGTAGTTTTCATCGTACCCCTGGTAGTGAGTACGACCCCCTCTGGTGGAGTACTGGCCGCGAAATTTACCCCCTGTACCTCGGTAGTTTGTGCCCTCGTAATAAAAACCTTTGCTTCTGTCATAGCCTGGCCTGAAATATAGAATGGGTTACTTTTTATTGCAAACGAAATATTATAAACTAAATAATTACTGTTAAATTATTTCAACCATGTTCTGTAATCACAAAATGATACCAGACCACTTTGTTTTTACCATTACACACTAGGTTAAAACATGCATACAACATACATTTGCAAAAAACTCCTAAAATAGGAACATGTAGTCCAGTTGTAGTTGAGGAGACAGTAATAGATCTATTAATCTCCAATTTAGTACAATTTTTTTGGAGAGTGAGACTATTTGGACAATGGGAAGGCATTTCACGGTAAGACAATAAGAAGACACAGATTTCAGGGATTACAGCTGATGATTTGGATAACTGAAATTTGGATAACATGGTTTCCACTCTATCATTTGCTTCCCCTATCCTGAATTTTTGAGATTTAAAAAAAATTGTTTAAAGGTCCCTTTTACTTCTATTCTGTATTCTTAACACACAATATCACATTACCTATCTTCGTATGTGGCTGGCTCTCCAGTCGTGGTGGGGGGAGGGTACTGTCTGAAGCCCTTCTGGTCAGGTCTGTCTTCTGGCCTCAACTGACCGCTGGACTCCATGTTATCCATCAAAGTATTCATACACTGGGTGCTGGCAAAGTCAATCTGTAAACAAGCACACAAACTGTTGTATGTAGTAAACAGACATAACTGTATACAATAATACAGTAATTACTTAATTGCCAACATAAATACTTAATTGTAATTCTTTTAATGAAATACAAAACAGTTTTCTTGTATAAATGGAGGTAAAAAGGGCTTCATTGTCAAATAAATTTGATTTTCCTCATTTAGCCTATTACAACATTAACTCTATGTAATGTAAAGATATTGTTTTGGACAAGCAAAAATTTTTTTCAAGTTATTTTCTTTTCGCTTTTCTTTCATTAGCGTTTACATAACTACACAATTAATGGATATTCAAATTGATACGTTTTACTATCTCACTTGTTGAGCACAAATCTTTTACAGTGTACTTCTTCATTGACGTATCTATGTTAATAACCATGTCAATGTCCAATGACTAATTCTTAATGTTTTATGCACCTTAAGAACAGAGATCAAACACAGATAAAAGCGGAAAATAAAAATCTTACCTGTATTTTTTTGCTGGCTAACGCCCGTCCTCTCATTGCTGAAAGCGATGCCATCGCTAGCTCGTTACTGTCATAGAATACCAAGGCTCGACAGGTCTCCCTATCAATGAGCACATAATTCACAGGTCCCACACGGCAGAACTGTCTCTTGAGGTAGCTCTCTTGTACCTGCTCTGTCACATTGTCTACCCACAGTACATTGGTCGGCATACTGCGTCCAAAGCCAAGCTGCAACAAAAACAAATGTGTATTGATAGTTGGTGTGTCCTGAACAAAGATCAATCAGTTATTATCAGCAACAGCATTTTCAGGTAATAGCACATATACTGACTAGAAATTCTGCAGGTGAGAAAACCAGTGAAAGGAGACAAGAGTAAAGCATCTGTTGTGTTTACAAGCTGTGACTGATCTGCCAAAACTAGGAAAGGGATCACATCTCAATATCAATCATTATAGTTTCACAAGTTCCAACACCTATGCCTAATTTGGTAAATTCTCGTATTTCTAATACCTTAAGAAGTATTTTTCCAAATATTGATGTATTTTATATAATGCACCTTGTGTATGTGTGGTAAATGAGGCAGCTGTAGCATTTTACAGCATAAAACAATATTTCAATATCGGCTGATATGCAAGTCAAACTAAAGGTTTATATTGAAATTTTACTTTAAAACATACTATAATCTAATACAATAACACCCTAAACATTTTCCTATATCTCAATTTTTAATATCTCCAAAATTTGCAGCCAGAGAACCACTCCCAAGATGCACTTTTGCTGACTTTTTGATAACTCTGGCAAATGTCTACTCACCTTGACCTTTGAGTTGCCAATGGTTTCACCATCCATCTCATGTAGGGCATGCACCACACTCTTGATATTGTCAAACTGTACAAAGGCAAACACTTGGTTTGGCTGCTGGTTCTTGATATCAATGTCCTAAAAGTCATACAACACAAGTCAAGTAACAAGTATCATTCATCAAATACTTACAGTTGTCAAAGACAAATCAAGTACTGACATCATCAGCATCACGATGCTGCATCATAAAAAGCCACTTAACATTCCGATTTTGTGATTATAAGTTTCAAAGTAGTAATGTCATAAGTACACAAAACTTTCCATATTCAAACCAAGTACAGAATAGAATTTGCATGAAGACACATAAAACTTTGGCAACATGCTCCAAATTTTAACATTTCTGTGTATTTTGTGTAAAAAAAAACTTCTTTACTACTGTTTTCTTCTATTGACAAAATGGTAGTAAAAAAATGAATGTAGTCATAAATACTTCAAAACACTCCAATAACATGAGTGTTTTAACTAGGGAGTGGTGGGTGGCATTATTACTTCAGTGTTGAGAGCATTTTACTGAAATACCATGACAACACTTTACAACCACCATCTTGATTGTCAACACATACATTTGAAGGCAGGGATGAGGTCAAATATGTGACATAGTTGTATTTGGGGTATTTAAACACTTATTTGAAAGTATTTCAAATACACTGAGGAATTGAACTGAAGGAAATCATACAACATTAGAAAAAAACCCTATATCTGATGAAATTATAAACTTTTATTACATTTTTTGTGCATTTCTAGACTTTTATAGTAATTTTGTTGAGCAGAACTCTATACTTTGGTTTCGTAAAGTTCAATTTCTGTTAGCAGACACATTCGATTGTAGAAATGCCAGCACACAATAACTTTTTCCGTATACTGGAATTGGAACGGTTTTGCACTGGTGAGATACCAAAACAGAAAATATGCTACTGAGCCATCGCTACTTCTAACTCTTGTGGTATATTGTGATATCAGTTACAATTTGGTGGTATTTTGAGGTCACTTTTATAGGATCATGATGTCCCTAGAGTGATTGTCACTGTACAAAAGACAAAGTCAAAGCTGAGGTTTTACATCCCATGCAAGAGCCCAGGTCATATTTGGAAAGGCTCTCAGCACTGCCACTTGTGGGACTCAAAAAACACAGAGGTGACAGCCTGTGAATAGATGCCAAACTTGCTAACCATTGGCCACTGTGGACCTCCACTACTACAAAAGAGTCATGAATGACAGACCGAGTGTTAAGTTGAAAATACTGTTGTTTTCTTGGTTAATATTAGCAGTTTTCTCCACATTCACACTGATTTGACACAAAGACAACTAGACCTACGCATCGGAGAACTGATGCAAATCTGTATCCACCAGTAAGACAACTCACAAAAGCCAGTGAACCATCGTTTGACCTTGAAGGAGGGGCCAAAGGTCAAATCTGACATCAGAAGATTCCCAGCCCACAATATCCTGCAAGTTGGTTTCACATTGCAAAACTCTAGGATCAATAATAAATGAGTTATAAACCCTTTTAAGTTTGGCTGTCCTCGTTTGACCTTGAAGGAGGGGCTCAAGATCAAATCTGACCACATCATAGGATTCCCAGCCCATGATTTCCTATTAGGTGGTTTCACATTGCAAACCTCTAGGACCAATAACAAGCAAGTTATAGGCACTTTTAAGTTTGGCTATCCTCGTATGACCTTGAAGGAGGGGTCCACAGTCAAATCTGACCACATCAAAAGATTCCCAGCCCATGATTTCCTATAAGTTGGTTTACCATCCCAAACCTCTAGGACCAATAATAAGTGAGTTATAAGCACTTTAAAGTTTGGCTATCCTCGTTTGACCTTGAGGAGGGGACCAAGGTCAAATCTGACCACATCAAAAGATTCCCAGCCCATGATTTCCTATAAGTTGCTTTACCATCCCAAACCTCTAGGACCAATAATGAAAGAGTTATAAGCACTTTTAAGTTTGGCTATCCTCATTTGACCTTGAAGAAGGGGCCCAAGGTCATATCCGACCACACCACAAGATTCCCAGCCCATGATTTCCTATAGGTTAGTTTACCATCCAAAATCTCCAGGACCAATAATAAGCAAGTTATAAGCACTTTTAAGTTTGGCTATCCTCGTTTGACCTTTAAGGAGTGGCCCAAGGTAAAATCTGACCACATCAAAAGATTCGCAGCACACGATTTCCTATAGGTTGGGTTCACATTGCAAACCTCTAGGACCAATAATAAGGGAGATATAGGCACTTTTAAAGGCCGCTATGTGGTTTACTTTGGCACTCCGTGGATGACCTTGAATTAAGAGCTTGAAGGCCAAATGTGTGCAAGGTTGTAGAGGACATATATATCTGTTATACAGATCACCTATGAAGACATTCAACCTTCCACCTATGAGAAACAGCCAGTAGAAAAATGTAGATAATTTTCAAAGAAATGCCCGCGGTGGCCATCTTGTTTTTCAGAATGAGGCTAATTTCCTTCCCAGAGAAGCTAACCCCCACCCCCCACCCCTCCACCCCACCCCACTGGATGCCTCCAGTGGATACAATTAACTTGTGCAACTGCATAAAAATGGGGTGTGGTTTGTCACATCAGTTAACAATAAAAATTGAGGGATTCACTAAATTACTCCTCAAAGAGTACTACAGCAAAAGTAAAAAAGGATTGTCTGAATAAAAATAGAGTGCCACCCACTTTAGTTCTATTAATCATAAAGATATAAAAAAAATAACTAAACATCAACTCACCAGTATGATTCCATATCTATGAAAGATATCTTTGAGAGTCTCCTTGGATATATCAAGCTGTAGGTTCCCCACAAATAAGGTACGTGTTGCCTTGTGATGGTACTCGTCCAGTTCTGCCTCTGGAGGACGGTAGTCTGCTTCTGAGTCATCCACTCCATCATGTGCCTCTGCCGTCACTTTACGCCCAAAAAACACCTTGGCACGTGCCTGCTCCAACGCTTTGGCTGCATCTTCCGCTCTATTGAAAGATATAAGATATGCATTAAATTTTTTCTCATCTCCTTTATGTGTGCACTGCACTAAAACCGGGATAACAATAAAATGGAAACCTGTTGGTTGCACCTGTCAAGAAACTGCATAATTCTTGAGATGTTACTACATGCATCAGGTCCTTTATGGTCTTTTCACAGAAATTTACACATTTGAAAATCCTGGTTAATAAAGAAGTATTTTCTGCACCCCTGGGATTCAACTGAACCAGGTTCAACTGTACAATGTAAAATACACTTCTTACTGGGTCTTTGATTCTTTTATGTATCTTTAATAAGTTGAGTGATAATTGGGTCTGCACAAGGAAGTACAACAAGCAGTGAAAAACAAGAAGATTAGAAATCCAGTAAGTGTCATCCTAAATATCAATGTTCTGCCTTAACTGTCTAATAAATAAGTTAATAACTTAATATATTTTTGAATTGTTTAGTGGTCATATATTGATCACTTATTTGAACAGCTAATACTGATTTAGAATTTTAAAGCAAAATTTGAGTATTACTGTTTGCTTACAGCAATCTGAGAATTGAATTTAACTTCTCAATGTTACAGAACTGTGACTGTCATTGGTAATCCTGAAACACAAATATCAATAGTTCCAGTTTGATAAAGCTAAGTCTTGTTTTTACTACAGTGAAAAACAGAGAATTGTTTGACTAACGCTGATTCATTAACAGGCTTAACCTTTTCATGTATGTGAAGAAAACACTATTGATGGTCACAATTTTTATATTGAAAGGACTCTGCAGAATCAATACCCATAAGAATTGTCATTTTGACAAACATCATTCCTGGTAGTATCCATCAGATTAAATTCACTTGAGCCTGCCAGACAAGGAGAAGAAGTGTATGATTAGTGCTGTCGTGACACTCCCTACTTTTCATACTATCGTTTGCTATGTCTATTATGAGCGATAATCAGATGCATTTTTTCAAAGCCCATTACATAGATATTAGCATATTTATTTAATAATGATAAAATATCTTTTAAAAGTGAGGGATTATTCAGCATTTTAAAATATATTTTTGGCCTTTTGACAACATAGCCCATGCAAATCTAGTCACATGATTTATGAGGAAAGCATTGAACCATTGCTCGTATGTAGTTTCGGAATTGCATCTTCATTTTTTTTTTTATAGTTGCTAAGTCAATTTAACTGATGTAAAGCTTTCAAATATTGTGCAAAAACATGAGATGTATATGTTATAATATAGCCATTAATTATACAGCACTTTATGTAGTCAGAATTAGATAATTATTTTACTAAACTGATGTTTTTCAAAGGGTTCCTGCATTTAATAATGCATAAACTACCAAAACTAGACCTATGCATCGGAAAACCGATGCAAATTTGTATCCACAGGAAAGACAACTCACCACAGCCAGTGAACCATCGTTTGACCTTGAAGGAGGAACCAAAGGTCAAATCTAACAACATCAACAGATTCCCAGCCCACGATATCCTACAAGTTGGTTTCACATTGCAAACCTCTAGGATCAATAATAAGCCAGTTTTAAGCACTTTTAAGTTTGGCTGTCCTAGTTTGACCTTGGAGGAGTGGCTGTCCTAGTTTGACCTTGGAGGAGTGGCTCACGGTTAAATCTGACCACATCAAAAGATTCCCAGACCATGATTTCCCATAAGTTACAGGGTTGGCAAAGTACCTCTAAAATATGGAGTCCCAATCATTTTTTTCTGAGTCTAGTGTTTGTGTTAGGGTTATGAAATGTGGGTACCTTGTACCTTATAGCACATCAAATATGGGGTACCATTGTGTGAAAATGGGGTGCAAATAATATTTTTTCTCCCTTATTTCTGGATATATTTAAAAATATAGAAGCACTGTTTAATTTCCTTTCTACTGATAAATAATATGTATCTATCGATAAATCAATTTTAAAAATATTTTTAAAAGCTGAACTCCAGTCAACAAACTTCATTTTAGTGAAATTTGAGTGACATTTTTTTTGTATGATTATTTTATTTAAGCTACAAATATCGTATTTATAATGTTTGAAAGAAAAATATTTATAGTTTCTGTTGTTTTTTGTTTGATAAAAATTCACTGGGTAGTTCCAGAGATATAGTTCTTTTGTTACATTCCCTGTTGAATATTTGTTACAGCTTTTATTTTCCGAGGGACTTTCCGGGGTTAAATATCAAGAGTTTCCGAGATTTCGTATAGTTCATCTAGCACGAAAGTTCACCGTCCTGGCTTGTTGTTTTGAGTGTTTCCATGCAGAGATCTGGCTTTCTTTCGATATATAACGTTTTGAGTAGATTTGCTAGTGTACAACACCAGCACTGACTGGCTGTTTCGGAAGAATCTCGTCATACATGAAATGTTGCTTAACAATGGTGGACGTGAACAACTTGCCAGGAAATCGCTCGAAACCATTTAATTTTAAAATATAAAGCTTATTTTCAGTGTTATATATATTGTGTGCATATCTATGCTTCCTCCCAACCGAAATTCGCTTCTAAAGCAGAAATATTTTCTTCATAAAAATCACGTCCCGATGGACGCACGGACAACCGAAATTCACTTCCAAATCTGAAATACCGCGTGTTTAACATACTCGGACGGCGTAATCCTGAACCCTGAGTTAGTTTCACATTGCAAACCTCTAAGATCAATAATAAGCGACTTATAAGCACTTTTTAGTTTAGCTATCCTCGTTTGGCAATGAATGAGGGGTCAACGGTCAAATCTGACCACATCAGAAGATTCCCAGCCCATGATTTCCCATAGGTTGGTTTTACATTGTAAACCTCTAGGACCAATAATAAGGGAAATATAGGCACTTTTAAAGTCCGCTACATGGGGTGCTTTGGCACTCCGTGGATGACCTTGAATTAAGAGCTTCAAGGTCAAATGTCTGCAAGGTTGTAGAGGACATGTATATCTGTTATACATATCACCTGTGATTCAACCTTTTACATATGAAAAACAGCCAGTAGTAAAAGGTAGATAATTTTCAAAGAAATGTCCACGGAGGCCATCTTCTTTTTCAGAACGAGGCTAATTTCAGTCCCAGAGAAGCTTACCTCCAAATGAATATATCCTGCAAGTTTGATGAACCCAGGTAGTGTAGTTTTTCTCTGAGAGCGAAGCGAATGCTAAACGAAAGTATCCACCAGATGCCTCCGGTGGATACAATAAAAAGCCAAATTTGACATTAAAATGGTGTATTCAGGTAAGAAAAAAATATTATTGTACATTTTAATTGAATGGTTTCATTTTGAGGTGAGAGTTTATGAAGTCATTGGGCGGATATTCAGTGTTAATTTGCAGTGGCGAGTGACAGCACTATTTAAAGGGTTATTACACCCCCAAAACAAAAGGCCTTTAAAATATTTATTATAATATGGTAAATCATTTCCCCAAAGAGAATTTTGAAACACAGCTTAATTACTGAGTAATCAGCAATTAAAGAAAATACACCTTTGCCATATATGGCAAAACTGAGCACAAGCCACGGAAATTGCCGAGTGCACTGCTGTAGTAGTGGGTGTGTGCACTGACATCATGATGGCCCATTGTATTTTCTCTGTTTTATGCACCGGTAAGTCATTCAGATATAGAAGCTTAGATATACTTGAAATGGCCTCATTTTAAAACTGAGAAAGAGAACCAAGATACTATACATACTGTGCTTCATCGTGGCCTTATGTTTAAGCCTGTAAAAAGATTAAATAACCTGACAAAATGATGATAAAAGTAATAAAACTGACCCATTAATTGTGGTGGTTTTACCACCACAGTTAACACAGAGAGAATTGTAAAACAAGGACATTAGATGCATGATTTAATCAGGTTTCCATTACTATACATTACTGCATAACAAAGTACATTAAGGGTGACCTAACAAGAAAGTTTATTTTGTAAGTTATAAACATTCTGTTATCAGATTTGTGTGTGCTTCAAGGTATCAAAGACTCCAAGTATAGTTCAGTGCAGTACTGGCAAGTGTTTTTTTTTTCATGTTCATCACACACACTGTGTGATCAGCTGAAGAAAATATGATTTTGTTCCTGTATCTCATGGTTTGATGTGGAATATTGAAAATATACTGGTCATTTTGGTCAGGTTATAAGTATTAATTATAATGATATTGAGGAGTCTTCTAATTTTTACTGTTTTGTATATTTCATAATTCTAAATTGAAATGAGATATTGTATATAGAATTTATAAAGTTATATAAAAGTTATTACCACTACATATAAATTTAAGTAAGTACATCACAGTAATGCCACAAATAATAATTTTCATCCAAATGAAATTTCCAGTTTTGTTCATAGGGTCACATCAGTATCTATCCAAAACATTTCCACCTAAGTGAATTTTTACTGCAATATGAAAATTACACATTTTACCCTGAAGAAATTTTTGTTTAAAATTAGAGTTTAAAAAATGAATGCCCAGTATGTATCCTTATCCAGTTTAGTTATACACTTCACACATACAGGTGATGATACAAATATGAGACAATATTTAGTAATACATGTAATTTATTTAGTAATAAATACTAGGCTCCAACACATAGGATATGGTTTGAACACAGGTAAGAAAAAAACATAGTATTGAACTGCTCATTTCTCAAAAACTAGCAATGTTATATGACCATCAATAATTCAGTCCATATGAATTCCATTATCTCATAAACTTATTTTTGTCAGAAGAAATACTGAGGAAAATTCAGATGTCTTAATCTTCTTTGTAAATTTTTTAAAAGGGGCCAAAACTGGACAAAATAACTACTTGTCATATACAAATCCTTTTCACATATTTATTTCAATGGCTATTGAGTTATTACATTTTATTATTTCAATGGAAATAACAAAAATATAATCAAAGTCACTGCAAAAATCTCTTTTACAAGGTTTTTCCCATTGCACAACACTTGTAAAACATTACAAATGTATATATTTGCTAAATTCTTCTAAATTCTACACATTCACAGCTAAATTCTTCTCTTTTTTGTATCTGGTAGTTAGTAAAGTTAGTAAATCATCTTATTTTCATCTTCACTAAACATTTGTTCAATTATGTTAAGAACATAACTTTGTTATATCACCTTTTATTAAGGATATGTCCTGCTGTATCTTTCTACTTGCAATTTTTCAGTACTGTATGTAAACTTATCCTGTTTTTAAATACTTAAAAAGGGCCAGTTTTTATTTTTTTTGCCTTCTGACATTTATCTTATACATTTATTCTGATAAAAAATACTTTTAAATTAAATGATCCTGAAAATAAGACATGTATACTGTATTAAATACAGACATGCATTGAGATAGGCTATAGCCAGATTCTCTAGTGGGGCACTGCTGACGTAAGAGCACCTGTTTACTGGTGAATTTGCCGAAGTGAGAAGTGTGTGCTGTTTCCTTGACAGGCCTGTAATAAAAGTCATTTTAGATATAGTAATTTTTGGAGGATAGTAACCCTTTAAGACACCACTTTATCCCTAGTTTTGAACATTAGCACTTTGTTTACAAAGCAGTGAATCTTTCTGAAGCTCATTTACTGCCAGGCCTCAACAGATCCTTAAAACTGTAAAACACTGAAACAGCATTTCCCAGGTTTAAACTGGTTCCCCATGTACCAATCCATTTTACAACCAAGGATAAAAATATGTTTCACGAATGAGAACTGATTAAGCAGAAAGGTCAGTGTTTGTGTCGATTGTTTACTAACATGTTAAGTGTAGATTGTTTACTGACATGTTAAGAAGAGAAAAAACTACCACTGAAAAAAATATATTAGTTGCAATTAGTGCTGTAACGAGTTGACCGAAACTCGAGTCGTAACTCGGTGGGCGATATTTGGGACCACATCGATTTACGTAATTTAAACTCGAGTTTTTAAGAAATAAATTATGATATACCAGTCTTGTTATAAAACCAGCACTTTTACAATTTATCTAACCATAAAGACAATAAATTCAATGAGCAATGGCCGTTTTTTTATTTCCTTATTTACGTGGATGTTCCATAATGTGCTCATACATACCTGTACAATTTAACCGGCAACAGAATATATTTCCTTGCAATAGAATGGTACTAAATACGTCAATGGCGGATCCCTTGATGACAATATTTGGACATTATTATTTTATTTATATTTGTGTCATTTACTCGAGTTCAACTCGAGTTCAACTCGCATCTAACAAGCGAGCGTCGATCTACAGAAATCACTGTTGATTACAGCTCTAGTTGCAATAAATATATTTTACAACCAACAGAATGTCTCATTTTTTTTTTGACAAAAAAAAAATGGTTTCACATTTTTACCAAGATAGAGATGGAAAAGAAATCCAAATGGCTGTATCTGCTTCCTGTTTTCATTAACATTTCATAAGCCCAGATTAACAGTTACCCAATGATTTGTGAAGGCTGTTTGCTGGAAAAGAAATGAATCTGCAAGCTATGGACTAGACATTGACATTTCCCAGAAGGCAGGGAAATACAAGGAGCTCTTAAAATGGAGCCATGGATCAATAAAGTCTCCTTTACTGTGAATGTAGATAGCTTAGGAATGAGCTAGAGCTCTCAAAAATCTCCAGGTGATCAATACCACATGACTGCCACGTACACACAGACTACTACTTAAGATATTAATCCATTAAATATTTCAACAGCCCTAACAGGCAAGAGGAAAAAAATACTCAAATGCACACCCTATATAACCCTTGTGTACAGTACTTAATATAACACTACAATTTTCTTCTTATTCACATTATAAGAGAAGTAATTTGAATGGAAAATATCTTTCACACTGATAATAAGACAGACTTATATGAAATGTAATGGTTGTGAATAATATTTCATAGACAAATAAAAATGGTTTTACAACACATAAAATTAGAAGTCTGTTTCACAATTGTTTCTTCACATATTACTACGCACATAGAAACTATTTTAGGTTGCGGGAATTTACATGAATATTAAAAACCACCAAAAAAAATACAAGACAAAGAAAAGACATTCAGTCTTTCATCTCAACTCTGAGTTTCCTTTGTTGAACACAAGAAGACCCAATACAAAAATGCAGCATGATACATTTCTGAAACAGCCAGTCATTTAAAATAGCCCCAAGTGTTAATTTCCTCGACTAAGCATTCTTATCATTTTAACATAGAGGACAAAAGATGTTTTGCACATTATACATGTGTAATCAACTCTACACTTGAGGCCTGTGGACTTTATTACCTGACACATACACACACTTAAGTGTATTTCCTTATCAGGCCAGAAAATCAATAATAATGTGAGTCATCCTCTTATGATATTCACTGTGTGACTGTGTGTGTGTGTCTGACTGTGAGAGATGCATTACAACAGATCACTCTGATTTGGCCTGTAGGGGGTAGCAGATGCAAGGCAAATCATTTCTTCTTGCAATGCTGAAAAGGTCTGGTGGTTTTTATTGTCTGCAGAGTGTATCAAAGCTTGCATATTGCCTTCATAACACACAGGTTACCACTCCTTTGTGAACAGACTGTTATTTCCCCCTTTGTGTGTGTGTGTGTGTGTTTCTATTTTTAGAAATTTCATGCTGCAAAAATTGTGAGGATATTTGCAACATTTACAAGTTTTAGACACATATCATGTAGACATATACAAATAACTTTGGGTATTTACTATTTACAGTTTATTACCAATGGATAAGCAGGGAAAGGGCATATTTATAGACTTGTAGACCAGGAACTCACTTTTTAAATGTCACAATAGCGAATCTATTTTCTTTCTCTCCTGTTATACTGACTGACATCACTTTTCCACACTTCTTGTATTCATGAAAAAGCCCATCTCGAATACTGGTGTCTGTGGGAAAACAGGAAAAACAAACAATGGAATCCCAAATATTCATGCTTATATACAAAACAAAGCATTAAAACACAGAAAAAAAAAAGATTCTGTCAAAATAGTTTTTAAAACAAAGGCATACCATCTTTCAGTTGGTGGTATTTTAGTGGGTTTGTTTTTGAGAGTCAACAAAATTCCGGTTTGCGGTTCCAAACATATGCAACACTCGGCACAATCATTAACTGAAGAGAGAAACCAGCTCAGCATTCACTGGGTTAACCCATTATTGCGCCATTTTCACTATTGATCAAAAACCGCCTTTGGGATCACATCAAATCCACTAGTGTGGCAAAAAAAGAGAGCCTTCAGAAGCAGGCGAATCAATAACTGGCTGGAAGCTTCTGCATTATACAAATTGTTAATGGAACACTGATTGTACAAAGAGCATTTCTCTTGCTATAGAAAGGCTGGTAGTTTGGGAAATGTTTTATGTGGCCAAATAAAACCCAAATCTACACTTTTGGCAATGATAAATAGCCAGTATAAGAAGACCAACAGAATAATCAGAAAAAGAAAGACGCCGCCATTTTTGTTCTCCTTTCACTGTTAAAAAGCCTTGTGTGGCTGTGCTCAATATGCATTATTCAAAACTAAAAAATCTGACACTGTGGGACTTGTATAATACACATCAACAGGAAACAGTTACTAGTTACATTGACACATATAGTCTGATTAAATGCTTAAGTTTCCATAACTTAAATCTATTCTAAACACTGCCAAAAGACTCTATATTCACATTCACCAAATTTTAAGTGAACACTTGAATAATTTTTTTATTTCTTTTTTTTTTTCAAATTAATTCCAACATAAATATTGCAGTGAGATACAATACACAATGGCCACAGTCACAAATGAGATCAGTTAAAGAAAAGCCACTATCAGCTCTAATTTAATACAACAGGATATGATCCAATTGTGGCTGATCATTGGCTAATCTCTATGACCCCAAGTTTGTAAGGTATCATTGCAGGAAAATCAAATACTCCAAAATACATAATACCAAAAATACATTACTTCAAAATACATTGTCATATTTTGTGCTGCTATTTACCATTGGTTGAATCAGCAGAATTGTCCAATTTAATTATAGGGTAAAGACCTATACATTTCAACGTCCATTTGATAAGGATACCAAGCCTGGCAAGACATATCTCTTATATTTAGCAGCAAACAACTTTTCTAATTTTTATGGAATCATGATAATAGGGTGCAGAGGCATCAAACAAGGCAGATGAAATTACCACCAAGTTCTATTTCTTCAAATTGTGAAAACTTATACAATTTGTCATTTTGGGTGAATAGGAAGTTTCTGACGCAGAACTGTCAAGTGTCAACTGTGGTCAATTTGTTTTTATTTTGGAATTTTAAGGGTGGTCCCTGGACTTGGAAATATCTTTCACTTTTCTATATCCTTTTTAAGTGTCACAATGCTTTACTGGATATACAAACCTGAAGATCTGGGTGGAAAGCCACGAAGCAGGAGACCCAATTTGTCTGCTTCCTGATTTTTCCTGACTGGAATCACCACACTGCTCCTTTTCCTCTCCTTGGAGGCTTTACTACTACTCCTACAGGGAGAGACAAACACGATAAAGTCAAAGTTAAGGTTTTATGGCCTTATGGCCTCCGGTGGATACAATAAAGTATGTCTTCTGAACCTTTTCTTTATGAACCTTAAACTTCACACTTCAAAATTAATTTCAACATCACACAAACAACTTTTCATGGGAATTAAAACTTCCATTTCTCATTATGTTTTAATAGAAGAAATTTCAGGGAATAAACAGTGCAAGAAACGGGGTCAAGATTATGAGTGAAATACAAACACTCAGCCTTCAGTTTCTGAAAGCCCCCATTTGATTTATTGGTGTTTTTGTGATACCTAAATGCCTATAAAGTAGCTAGTATTGCAACATTTGTGTTTATGAGAGTTCTGTTTTTTAAAATTCCAAGTAAACATTATTAATTATGTATTCATTTTATTTTGTGGAATAGAACAAGCACACATTTCTATCAAACACTATTAACTTTTAAATAAACCAGAGGCTCTTCCATGGAGTGGTGACAAGTTGTGAATATTTAATTTCATTATTTTTTTCATAAAGACACAAATTCTTGTTCAGACAAAACATCTGGGATAATTTTGACAGACTCAAGACAAAAATACACAAAAGTTAATAAGCGTGAAGAATGTACAGGATAAATAGATTAAAACCGATATTTTGTTGTGGATTGGGAGGACTGCAGGCTTAAGATTAACTGACAGGATTCTGTGCAAAGAGCCAGAAATGAATACAATGATTTCTTTGCATGAGCTTTCAGATCAGTATTTACCCACGCTATCATGACAAGGCAAATCTGCTTTGACATGGTCACAAAGAAAACTACTTAAAATAACACTCATGGCTTAACACAAGGGGTTAACTTCCCTCCACCCGCTATTTGTATTATTTCTCTCTTGAGGCCTTGTAATCTTACTATTTCATCGGGCAGACAGCCAACTCACTTGAAAATTGCAAATACTCACTAGTCTGAATATCAAACTCATACACAGGTTCATTAAAGTCTATTTTAGTGCCCTTATCATTTTTATTGCTTTGTCAAGAGGTAAAAACGACCAAATATAGTTTTGCCAAAGTCTTTTGTTATAATATTTATAAATTTTACTTCAACAGCATACACAACTAGACCAACACATCAGAGAACCAATGTACATTTGTATCCACCGGAAAGACAACACACCAAAGCCAGTGAACCATCGTTGACCTTGAAGGAGGGAACCAAGGTCAAATCTGACCACATGAGAAGATTCCCAGCCCATGATTTCCTATAGGTTGGTATCACATTGCAAATCTCTAAGACCAATAATAAGCAAGTTATTAGCACTTTAAGCTTGACTGTCCTTGTTTGACCTTGAAGGAGGGGTCCAAGGTCAAATCTGACCATATCAGAAGATTCCCAGCCCATGATTTCCTATAGGTTGGTTTCACATTGCAAACCTCTAGGACCAATAAGCGAGTTAAAAGCATTTTTAAGTTTGGCTATCCTTGTTTGACCTTGAAGGTGGAGTTCAAGGTCCAATCTGACCACATCAGAAGATTCCCAGCCCATGAATTCCTATAGGTTGGTTTCACATTGCAAACATCTAGGACCAATAATAAGCAAGTTATAAGCACTTTTAAGTTTTGCTATACTTGTCTGACCTTAAATGAGGGACCCAAGGTCAAATCTGACCACATCAGCAGCATTTGACACCATTGATCATGGTACGCTTATTGAGTGTTTGAGTTCCTGGTTTGGTGTTGGAGGTGTGGTTCTGAACTGGTTCAAGTCGTACCTCTGTGACCGCTATCAGTGCATCAAGATTGGTTCTGTTTTATCCGATGCTAAAAGGCTATTGTACGGTGTGCCCCAGGGCTCTGTCCTGGGGCCGATCTTGTTCTCATTATACACTACCCCCCTCAGTAAAGTTATTCAAAATCATCCTGGCATATGTTTCCACTTTTATGCAGACGACACACAGTTATATGTTCATCTCACACATAACCATGCCACTCAGGCCTTTGATAGACTGAAAAACTGCTTGGATGATGTCAGAAAGTGGCTTTCTGCAAATAAGCTTAAACTAAATCCAGACAAGACAGAATTTATTCTGTTTGGCTCAAGAAATGTCCGCACAAAACTCAGGAAATTTTTCCCAGTTAATATACTTGGCAACCTCCTTTCACCTGTTGATGCAATTAAGAACTTAGGTGTCTGGTTTGACTCTGATTTTTCCTTCTCTTGCCATGTCAGGAATACCTGTAAGGCTAGTTTTGTTCATATCAGGGATTTAAAGCGACTCAGAGGATATCTTACACGTGAAGCTGCTCTTTTAGCTGCAAATGCCTTGGTGGGAAGTCGTCTTGACTACTGTAATTCCTTGTTCAGAGGTCTCTCTGCTCTAGACATTCGGAGGCTCCAATGTGTTCAGAACAGTCTTGCAAGAATTGTGGCTAATACCACCAAATACTCACATATCACTCCTGTAAGAAAGAGTCTTCATTGGCTGCCTGTCTTGCATCGCTCTGTCTTCAAGACAGCCCTGTTGGTGTACAAGTTTCTACATAGTGGCCATCCAAAATACTTTGAACCTTTCCTTAAACCCAGGCATAGTGTGTATAGAACACGCAGAAGTCAATCTGATGGTGTGCTGCTTGAGGTCCCACATTGTGCTTCAATATATAAGTCTAAAAAGCATTTTGGCCTTAGCTTTGCATACGATGCCCCAAGAATTTGGAATGATCTTCCTGATGATGTACGCTCAGCTAAATCTCTCTCCTCATTCAGAAAAAAGTTGAAAACTTACCTCTTTGAAAAAGCTTACCCACCCTAGATTATCCCTAGTTTTCATTTTGTCTCTCCGTGGTGTCGACCCCTGCAATGTCCCTGATTTAACGATTACGATCTCTGATTTTGGCTTTCTGCGTCTTAGAGTCTATCATTAGATAGAGATTAAGCGCTATAAAAGTACTATTAGAATTAGAATTCCCAGCCCATGATTTCCTATACGTTGGTTTCACATTGCAAACCTCTAGGATCAATAATAAGGGACTTATAAGCACTTTTAAGTTTGGCTGTCCTCGTTTGACCTTGAACACTACATGGGGTACTTTGGCACTCTGTGGATAACCTTGAATTAAGAGCTTCAAGGTCAAATGTCTGCAAGGTTGTAGAGGGCATGTATATCTGTTATACATAACACCTATGGAGAGATTGAACCTTCTACCTATGAGAACCAGCCAGTAGAAAAAGGTGGATAATTTTCAAAGAAATGCTCGTGGTGGCCATCTTGTTTTTGAGAATGAGGCTAATTTCAGTCCCAGAAAAGTTTACCTCCCAATGAAGTTATTCTGCAAATTTGGTGAACCTAGCTGGTGTAGTTTTCCTCTGAGAGCATTAATGTTGAAAATCTCTCGGGCAGCAAACGCTAAACCAGTGGATACAATTATCTATAACCCAGACTTATTGGGATAATAAGAAACTAAAACCAAAGTTACTCTCAACAGCAATTTAAATTTCATAGCACTGCAGTATTCTTTCCAGTACCAATTTGCCACCACCACGTCACTGTTATAATCCCTTATCAATGGACAACTTAGATTTTCAAAATACAAAGTTTTAAACATACATTAGACTATTAGAAAAGTAATATATTTCAATAACATGAGAGCATATTACATATGCATTATAACTCAACTGACAATATTCAATGTTATATTGAAAATATTTATTTGGAAGCAAAATATCACTTGCCCATTGTTTATGTTAAAATTAAGTTGGGGTTTTACGTCGCTTTCAACACTGTACAGGTCATATCATGACGGGTAGTTGGAAGGGCAGAGGAAACCAATACATACAGTTCATTAGGGCTCCGTACTGTAAACTGCTGACCAACGGAAAGCAACTACCAGCGACTTGAGGCCGGTCCCGGAATCGAACCCCGGCCTCAGAGGTGGGAGGCCAGTGTTACAACTCTGCCACCGTGGCCCCCTAAGTTCATTTTAAATACCTAGGAGACTTCAAATGACAGGAAATCTAGAGGGGTTTCTGTCTTTTGTGTGTGTATGTTCACCTTTTGCAGACTTCTATATCGTGGCGACTTGGGTCTCAGTGTTTGGTTATGTTCAAATGGAAGTAGTCCCGACAACTCCATTGATGCATCCACAAAGTGAAGCATGAAAGGCATATTCCTATGTCCCTACTATTTAAAATTTGTAATAATATTTGACTACATACAGAACATGAGAGTATTTAAGCTACAGAGAAGACTTCATTGCTATGCTTGGGTATGATTACCACCCCTCCAATAACCCTTTGTGAATATCTGGCATACCTTCTGGAGCGCGAAGTACTGGTGCTGTGACTGCCACACGAACTGGAGGAACTGGAACGAGACCTGCTTGGACTATCTCCATAACCCTTGGGCAGCTTCCCACTGGACCTAGGAGCCATTCCCTCTGGTTTTCCAGGTGACTGACCTGCCTTTGCCCTCAGTCCACTGCCATATTTGTCATAGGCTGCATAATGCCTAAAATAGTTATAGAGAGGAAATTTAATGTACTGTATTTATTTTATTTATCCATGTATTTATTTGGGTTATAACGTCACTTTCAACACTGTATAGGTCATATCACGATGGGTAGTTTTATGGGCAGAGGAAACCAGTACATACAGTTGGTCAAGATTCTGTATTGTAAACTGCCGACCATCGGTAAGCAACTACCAACTTTCCCAAGTAGGGCCCGGTGTTTGGAACTGCTGACTTCAGATGTGGGAAGCAAGTGTGTTAATGCACTGTAAAACCTGTTCTAAAATTGAGTCTTCTTTTATCCCTCAGCTCAAATAGTTTAGGCTATATATGACAGACTCCCCTGTGAAACACACATGTTGCACTGACCTGGACTCAAACCCATGACAATAACGGTGAACGCCAAGTGACAGAATGTCAAATCTGTTTAACACAAGGACAGCAACCACCTCTTTAATCCAAATTCACTCCTACTCTTAGAGCTGAAACGATTAGCAATATTTGCTAGCGGGTAGTCACTTGCATTAACCAACGATCGCGTAAAATCCGCTATGTGGTGATATACACAAGAAAACAATTAACCGATTTTTCATAATATTGGCGTCGACTAGTGCTTTGATAACCTAATAACGATTAGTACAAATAATTGTTTCAGCTCTACCTACTCTTCCAAACTTACAGCCTCCTATTGTTCATACACTGAATTTCTTAAGTAAACCATATACTATCTAATCTTTGTACATGTTGTGACAATGTAAAATTCTACTACCAATTGTAAGTTCCATCAACAGAATATCCAGTTTTTGTGTTCATTGGTTTTGAGTGATTTATGTTCTGTGGATTCTAAGTGCTAGTACCCCTTTCCCACTACATGTGTTATAACCTGCAGTTATGGGAATAAGAGATAATACACGCCTGCCCTTCAACTTCCGTCGACGCCCGTATGCAAACTTGTGATACAATGGCCCACCGTTCCATTCCTTAAGCATCCAACGAAAGTTTTAAAATGTTAAAATTTCCGCCTCTGAATGTTTAACCATGACCTTCCAATGATAAATTTTTCGCATGGTAACTGAAGGTGTGGTCTGTGGTTTGTATAAGGTTGTGACTCGGTCATGTTTTGGTTCAACAGGTTAGTGCGATAGCAATATAAGGTGAGTGGAGATAAATGGAGGTGGTCTCTTGGTGACAAACGTTTATACTACTCTTGTCCTACTGCAATCCTACTGTTACTTGTGGTTACACACCAGGTCAAATTAGTGGCCATGTGTGACATACCTTTTGGATACATCAAATCTTAGAAGATATGAGGCATCCTGGAGATAGTTCCACCACCGAGGAAAACTTGTAACACAAGGTATAGCGCCTGCTGTGTGAAGGGGTATTATGTACATGAGAACAATATCACAACATATGAAAAATTCCCACATTACATTAAAGCTTAAAAGAAATCATGCGAATTCCACAGTACTAAAGGGGGTGCTTTTATGGTGAAAATATAATTTATTTCATGATGGTTTTGTCTAACTTGATAAGGACAATGATTTTTTGTGACTATGCTTATGATGTTGCGCCTTAGAGTCTGTCACTTTGGCAGAGATTAAGCGCTATAAAAGTTGAATTGGAATTGGAATAACTTGGTATAAGAATTTCACAAGTAATTAAAATTCACCATATATTGAATGTCAAGAGACAATCAAATAGCTGCTGTTGAATGAATAACAAATACTATAAATGACCTATTTAGCGCACAGTGCGCCAAGCAAAGTCTATTTTTATTCAATATTTGTTGGGAAAAAATGTCCCTTTTAGCGCACCCATCATGAAACACTTTCCGGGATGAAGTTAAGGTCAATCCGGTAGAAAAACGGTGTTTCGACATTTAGAAATACCCACTTCCTGTAAATATGGCTGTAGATGAAAACAAACTCGAAAGTCGTGATAAAAATGTCAATTTATTAAGTAAAAATACGTAAATTATATAGAAAAATATGTGGATATTGAGAAAAATTAAGAAAGGTAAGATTTAAGCTGAATAATCGATCATTAGTAACCTTTTATAACCAACCGCGATTGTGCACTGTCACTGTCTGATCGTTCACCCACTAGAAGTTATCAAGTATATTGCTTTGAAAAGAGATAGGGTGCGGTTACAAGGGCGGATGCGCTAAATAGGTCATTTACGGTATTCACAATGGTCACATATCAAAGGACAGGTTGGAGGAACATAGTGCATGTAAGTTGGCCAAGATTCTCCATATGATAAAACTTTAGCTTCCTGACTTAGTACTCTTCCATTCAGTCAGGGATTGGTCGCTACCAAAAATGTGTAGATTGGGAGATTGCCAATGCAAAACTGTAGTGAATTTGGGACTCTAATTTAGGTACACCCACATCTAGCATGATCCCTTGATTACTGTCCTAGATCATCCCTTTTCACAATACTTTTGTTAACCTAGTGCACAGACTTCCCCATTGGAAGAAAAATATTGCGCCTGCAAAGCAGCAGATAAGATTAGATTAGATAAACCAGTGGACATTGCAAAATGACTACCAAAGGTTTTTGTTATTTCCCCTTGTAAAAGTGCATAAATACTTAAAACTTAAATTGTGAACACTTGAATGTATTTGATAACACAAACAAAAGCTTAATGGGAATAATGTCCTTGTCTTTGGAATGTGTGTGTACTCACCCTTCAAACTGTTTGTGCTGGCTGTATGGTGCTTTGTATGGAGGTGGCTGGGGAGCTGGGTACCTCTGTCTGGCCCTGCCCCTGTCCTGTTGCTGGTAGTAGTCTACCTCTCCTCCACCCCCACCACTGCCTGACCACCTCTCCCCCATGTCTGCTTCACGCCCAGTCCCACCACTACTGTAATAGGACCCATACCCATATCCCTCATACCTAAAAGCAAGGAAAACAGTGCAAATAGTCTATGTATAAGAGATTTGCAAAGGTTGTTGTCTTATTGGACATTTCATGCTATAAAGCAAGCAACCCACCTTGTCTGGATAAACAATAGGTTTCCCTTCTCTAAAAACTTATATTTTCTGACTTTTTCTTTCTCAGTTGATATGGGACCAAATAATTTATACCCAAGTATACCATGTAAAATTTCATAACAGTTTGATTGATTTTTAAAATTTTAGCTATGTTTTATTGTCTCAGCTGAGACTTATTTTGGAAATCTAAACTACATTAAAACACAACTTTGGTGAAGGTTCAACTCTTCATTTGTGAGCCTGAATGCCGAAAATGCAATGTCAGTGCGAGTGTCATAAGCTGAAACATCCAATTTGACATCGAACTGTCAAATCTGCCAAACAACCAACTTTTATGCGTGAAGGCTTGGTGTGTTAAATCTTATCTCAGGAAAGAACAGGTCTTAACAGTATGCTCAATTCTCATGGTAAAATATACTGACTGGATTGTTTAAATTTGTGAAAAGAGTCATTGGAATTATTCCAGATAAGATTTTGGCATCCAAAATTGTGTTACTGTTTTCAGTAACAATTTTTGAACTTATAAAAGTTCATAATACAGCTACCACTTCTGAATAAAAAAATGAACTACACATTTTATGAATGTTACATGACTCAACCAAACAAACACAAACCAGTTAAATGTCAGATCTGTGATCTAGATATTTGCTCTCCTGTGATGACTAAAAAAATCTATACCACCCAAAACATTCAGTCATTATTAGCATTTATTTCTGGTAAATGTCTTGGCAAAAATACAATACTTCATATTACAAGGAAAAAAGTCACAAGTTAAGATTGGACTTAATCACGCTAACAAGTCCCCCCCCTCCCCCCTGCAAATATCACAAAAACAGCACGGCAGTTAAACTTTCAAGTTGAAGTGACCCCCCTGGTTTTACACGCCTGTGCAGATATATGTTAATTAGCTTGTGCAGCACACCCAAGGCAGCCATATTGAAAAGAAGTAGTCTCATTCAATGAACACAGACACTGAAATGGAAATGATTTCCCACATATTTAACCTTCTTTTGTTTGAGTAAAATGGATTAAACTATAAGCAAGGATATATAAAACCTTGTGTGAGCAATCTTTTTTGGAATAACCACTGAAAAACAAACCCCAGGCTTGTTTTTGTCTCTCCTTCACTTGGTTGAGAAATCCACAAAATCTAATGAATCAGCATACCAGCTTCAAGATGGATTTTATTTTGTACAATCATCCCCTTCCTTTTTATTAACTTGATTTTCAGGTGAATGAAAGTGTTAAGAAATATTCCAACCTAGATATTTTGTTTTAGGTTGGTGAGGACACAATTCCTTTAGTTTACTGAATACAATTAATGCATATTGCTTCTGGGTGAAACATGGCTGACTAAAACATCAAATGGCTCATTGAAGAGGACACGGCCATCTTGAATATGAATGTGCAGTATGGATTTTCAATTTCACAACAGTTGGAGTACATTTGCATCCAAAACCATATTACTTTGCTTCAAAGAGAGGAATAACTGTTGATTTATTTCACAATCTTTAATAAATGAGAATCTGGAAAAACAATGGCAAATACAGATTTACTTGAACTTCTGCAACAAGACAGTCTGATATTTCTTCTCCTTCAGTGTGATGCAACATGAAACATCAAATTTATTAACTAAAACTGCTGTCAATAACAGATGTGCAAATAAATTTATCAACAAAGTTTTCCACCAATCTAAATTTACTGTCAGTGAAACTAAACTCATGATCAGAAAAAAATAGAAAATAACAAATACCAGTCGTTTCTCAATTATTGAATAAATTTTTGCTTCACCATTGTAATATTGAAAGCTTTCACCATACTCCTCAAATAATTTCAAACCCAATTAAACAACAGACAAGTATATAATATCTTTGAATGCATGGTTTGAAGTAATTTTGGCAAAATGTTTTTGAATATAACTAGATTGAAAGTTGTGATGAATAAAAGTGAACAGGAATCTGCTGTCACATTAACATCTAAACCTTTGGGTGTATGATTTGTTTATTGGGATTTTAACGTTTTTCAACATTCTACAGGTCATATCACGACGGGTAGTTTTATGGGCAGAGGAAATCAGTACATACAGATCAAGGTTCTGTACTGTAAATTGCTGACCAACGGCAAGCAACTACCAGCGTTCCCACTTGATGTCTGGCCAGGAACCAAACTCCGATCACAGAGGTGGGAGGCAAAAGTGTTGCCACTCTGCCACCGTGGCCATGAAAAATCAAGTCTTGTAAAATGTACTTTATACCCTGAAACCATGGTGTCTGTGGTATCTGATGTTAACACAGATGGCTAGACCCACAGTAGAGGTTAATGAAATTTGACTGTACCTACCATAACAAGAATTTCTCTTTTTTTTTTAACTTTTTTTTTGTTAATGAAAAAAAAATGAAAAATTTCATTGTGTTTAAGTGTTTGACCACAAGGAGGTAAAATGAAAATAATTCTCTTCCAAGCAAGTCTAATTTATGGATATACTGGAAGGCTGACGAGTGCAACATTGACACCAACACCACAGCACAATTTTTTTTTAGTAAATACCTGAATACTTTCTTCAAAGGAGACTGCACCAGTGACAAAATAAGGACACACAGCGGATTGTAAGAATGTGTGTCTTAAAGGGTAGCATAATATTGTGGTGATGGGAAGATAAAACACAGCTGTATGTATCATTGGTTTGGTATGATGTCAAATGCTCCCTACAGTATCTAAGGTCACATAAGCCAGGCAGTTGGCCAGAATTTCCCTTGTTGTATATAACAAATTTTTACTAAAACCACGATCCCAGAGGGAACACGATTATGATGAACTTTTACTGAAACCATGAACCTGGGGGTGGAGAGATGTCATTGGTAGCCAAAAATTAAACGGGCATCTAATCACAGGCTGTCACCTAAGTTCAGTTCACCTGCAAGTGGCAATGCTTCGGACCTGTCCCCAATATGACCCTGGCTGTTGAAAGAAATGCAAAATCTATACTTCGACCCAATTGAGGCGGCCACGAAATAATTCAGAAAGTTACATCCACTGAGGCACTGACATTGTGTTGGATGTGCTTCAAATAACATAGTCATTAATAAATTTACAACACAGGACCCCCCCAAAAACATTTCAAAGACCTACAACTGACAACAAGAAGCAATCTTTGACCAACCAAAGGACAAAGAGGTTTGGTTTGTCAAACAGAAAAAATCTAGTTTTTGCAGATATATGGTTAAGACCTGACCCAATGCTCACAACCAGTGATAAGACTTAAATACTATGCTTTGTTCAATATTAGTGGAAATCTCTTCAGAATGTTTTTTAAAATTTATTTATTATTATTTAGTTTAGCATCGCTTTCAACACATTGTGTAGGTTATATTACAATGGGAAGTTTTAAGAGCAGAGGAAACCAGTACATAATGAATGGTCAAGAGTCTGTCATGTAAACTGCCAGGCATCAGTAAGCAACCACCAACTTTCCCACACACGGTCCAGGGTCTGAACCGCAGACTGAGGTGAGAGGCAAGTGTTAACCACTACACCAGGGAGCCCGCCATCTTCTTCAGAATGGGATGCAAGGTTTTGATGAAACTTAAATCAGCAAAGATCTTTCAAGAGTATCTAGGACAATGGTCATACCACCCATATTTCAGTGACATGTTCTGTTGCTTACTATTGTCATTTCCATCAATAAGTCATGACAAGATAAATCATATAAAGATTTCTTTTCACTGTTTCAAAGTCCAAAATTCAAGAAGACTTCAAGTAATAACTATCAACTCAAGTAGATTTTAAATCACTCTTGGTGAAAATTTTCAGTCTTGATACAGTAGAAACATGAAAAAACACTGCAGCAGTGTTAGATAAGAAATAATGCCTTCTGAAATTCTTCTCTGAAATCACTGGACTACTTGTCAATGTTAAAACTTAAAAAGTGTAAAATAGAAGACTTTTCCAATCTTCCTTATAGTACTTAAAGATTGTTGCCATGAGAGTGAAACACTCTGTAAAGCTATATTTTCAACATTCTTCCAGTAGTTATAACATAAACTGGCCTTTTATAAAATAAGGTCAAGATTTACATCCAATAAAAAAGGCTAACGAGTCATAAAACTGCAATTCCTCCAAGTTTAATCTTAATTTATTGTATGGATGATTACCAAGACAAGCACCACTACCTATATCTCTACCTTGACCTTTCTGTAAAAAAATAGAACAGGGTTACAATTATCCACTTTTTATCTCCCACCTGCAGCCGAAGGCCGTGGTCTGGAGATTATAAAACGCCTTTCCGTATGTGTATCAGTTTGTCACATTTTTACATAAAACTTAATATCTCATTCATTTTTATAAAGATATCTTCACCAAATTTGCAGGAAATGTTTATGGCTATGAAAACCTGTCTGTGCAAAATTTTGGCTTCATTTTGAAAAACAAAATGGCCGCCATACCCAATCGTTTGAACATCAAAGGTGCTCTAAATCTTGAAATATTCTAGTTAGTTTAATCAAATTTGCACAAAAACTATATGGCTAGAAAAGCTAGCCTGATAGTAATTTTGGCCTAGTTCAAAAAACAAAATGGCCACCATATCACATGTTTAATGTCAAACGGGGTTATCCTATTAAAAAGTCCTTATATCTCCCCTAATATTGCTCCTACAGGTTTGGAATGTGAAAAAAAACTTGCAGAAAGTCATGGCCTGGGAATCTTTTCCAGGTGTTGAATTTGACATTTGACCCCTGCTTCGAGGTTAAACTCTCATCACACTAAAAAGTCCTTATTTCTCCCTTATTATTGGTGCTATGGCTTCAGAATGTAAAGACAAACCATGAAACGTCCTGGCCTGCAAATGTTTTGCCTGAGAAAAATTTTGGCCTTATTTTGAAAAATAAAATAGCCGCCATTGCCAATTATTTCAAAATAATTAAGATGCTCTAAAACTTGAAATCTTGCAGGTGGGTTCAAAATTTGCACAAAAGATATAGGGCTAGGAAAGTTAGAAGACAAAATGGCCGTCATATCACGTTTGATGTTAAATGGGACTATCCTATTAAAAAGGTCTTATATCTCCCTTATCATTGCTACTAGGGCTTCCAAATGTGAAAACAACTTAAAGGAAGTCATGGCCTGAGACTCTTTTCCAATTGCTGACTTTTACCCCTTCTTCAATGTCAAGTAGGGTTATCTTACTACAAAGCCCTTATATCTCCTTTAGTTCTCCATTACTACTGATTTTAAGGTGGGAGATAACCCACTGCAGCAGTGGCCTTGTTTTTTCATGTGTTGGTGGCCGTTTTTAAATATTTGATTTTGGTGGTGTGTAACAAAGTTTGTCAGTGAAAACCTGGAATCTTTCGTCTGGTGATGCAGGTTAGGTATATTTACTAGAACTTCGTTCAGTGCCCTGCATGCATATACATAAACTTCATCAAGTATATTCTTTGTTAAATGTAATACACTTTTAAAAGCTTCCATTGAACTGTGCATGCAGTTTGAAAAGCAAACTAATGGATATTAACTGGTCAAAATTTCTGCACTTTATATTGTCTCAAACATAACTTTATACCAAGAATTCTCTGGGGAGAATATTTACACCAACGACTAAATGTTATTGATTAATTATGTTGGTGATTAATAAAGATATGAATTGCTTGGTCACACTTCTATGTAGCTTCACTCGAGTGGAGTTCTATCCAAAAGGAATGGCACACAGGTCATTTTATAATGCTAAGTAACAGGATCACAGAGTTAGGTTCACGTAAAAATGAAAAAGGCAATTTTAACCCTTGCATAAATAAGTTTCCTTCTTTCTTGAAAAAATAGTTGCAAAAAGTTGCAAATGCAAGTAAAGACTAAATACCTCGGTCAGGTTTGTGCATAAAGCACAAAGGTTACACACACCAAGAAACAAGATGGCCTAATCATGAGTTTAGTGGTTAAGGTTTCATTGGAAACTGACAAACTTTTAAAAAATCAAAGATCTCCCTATCAATGATCAAGAATAGATATCATTCAGGGGACAAAAGAGCCCAAAGATTAACTTAAACCGGAAAGTTTTTGTCTCAGACGAAAATCTCAGTAAATTTCACCCTTGGCATATTTATTGGTGTTCTCCTGATGAATAAAAAAACCCAACTGGCTGCTGAGGTATTGCATATCATCTGCCTGACACTGAAAATCCTCTCTAAACCTTTATACTTTATAGCTTTGATAAGTTTTTTTATGTGGAACTTGCCATGTATATATACAGTAAGGTGTGACTTTAGCATCACATTAGACTGAGGAATGACTGATTTTATATGCACTTGACCTCTCAACTTTGGGATCTCAAGAAAGTTGGTCAATGAAACTTACTTTTTAGTGTATTTAAAATTGAAGTAGTCATTGAGGCATTAGAATATCAACAACCTCTATGACTGAAGTAACACTGAAATAATCATTCCATAAAACCGACCAAGCCAGCTTTAGACCACATGACAAATGGGTGCACCAATTTTGGCTTCAAAGAGTAATTGCATCTCTTGTGAGACAATACCAACTGTACAATGTTTCTAGACACTAGCAAGCCAGCCATTCACCAGTCTCCATGACAACCTAATTACACCAGGTGAGAGTCATTTTACTACAAAATTACAAAGAAAAGCAAGAGACAATCCTAAGAATTTATGTTAATCTCATGATCAATATCTCAGAAAACAATCACTTCACAAGAACGATACAATTTTAAAAGTGATTATAAATGGCTAGGTTTTAGTTCTTTTATTGATGTAATACGGAGTTCATTTATGATACACTGGGCAGCAACAGAACTTTTAAAGCATTCCTCTAGTTCTGAACATATGTTTGTGGTGCTAAATAACAAAACTGTGAAAAACAAAGGCTCTTACAGTAACAAATGCCAGTAGCTGGAAAGACCATTTGTTATTCCCCACTCCTACATTTTTTTTCTGGCAAACTGCCAATGTTTTTGCTTTGTAGGCAGGCCACAAAATCAATAAAGCTGTTAAAAATTTTTCATTTATACATGAAATATGCTCAATAAATTGATTACTGACAAGATGACTGCATAAAATTGCACCACTGCCTGGCTCTCGCAAAAAAAAAACTCAATACGCAATTGTAATGTGTTCCAAACAAACATAAATAAACATAGCAGTCATTTGTGAATAACCTACTCAATGGCACATTTAAAATAGTCCATAAAAAAAATGAATAATACATAATTTGCTTACAAGATTCTTAGATTCTCACAGAAATTATTCCATGTTTTTCTGCAACATAAATGTACATTATATTTAAAATGTAAGCTGTGTATTCATTAATTTGAGATTCTTGCTTTTCACAGATCATTTGTTCTTTTCTGAAAGGATAAATAACATATAGTTGTATTTTTAATTTTATGTGTGTTTGGAATATGTATTTTAGACTTTAGTGGCACGAATTTGTCTACTTCCTATCAGCTACTTACCCTGGAGTTTGGACATCATAGCGACTTGATGGTGGTGCATTTGCAGCAGGAACTGTTTCACTGTCAAATGCGGTTCTTGTAACCTTTGTGCCTTTGCCCGAGGCTTCTGTATATTGTGTCTCTACAATCTTTCCTTCTATCTTATTCTCTAATCCATGTGCTTTAGAGGCAGATTTAATATCCATAAACGCCACCACCGCTGCTTTTCCTCCATCGTCAGAGATAAACTTGACGCTCTGAATTTTTCCATACCTGTAAATATGGATACACACGGATGCACTTACAAGTTAAAATTGTGTGTATAAGGATTTACAATTTCTTAAAAGCTTGTAAAGTTCTTGCAAAACACAAAGCATGAACTTTTCCCCACAGATCATTAAGTAATTGATGCCACCTTCTTTCTAATACTGAACGGATAAAAAAAAGGGTTCACTTCACAATTGTTCGTTTAATTCCAATACAGATTTCAGATTTGTTATTAACTAACGATAAAACGTACATATTTATTTCTTCAATTCGCCGAAAAGCAAAATTTGCTGTAAAACATACAGTACATGGGTGGTCACAAAGATAAACGGTCATAGAGATAAATGGTCTTCAGATTTCTTCAAATCTAAGTGGTGTAAACAACATAATCACACAAACTAAATATTAAGAAAATACAATCAAAGAAAGCTTGTCAAGACATCTGGTATTTGGTTTGTGGTATGTTGCTTTTTCGACTACTTATATTTGAAGAATTCTGAAGACCGTTTATCTCTATGACCGTTTATCTTCGTGACCACCCATGTACATTAACTTTCAAATGCCTTTTTTTTCTTTTCTTTTTTTTTTTTTTTTTTGAAAGAAACATTATTGTTGGGAAATGGGCTCAGTTTGATAGTTTCCTAAATGTGAACTTAGCTATGCCTGTTGTATTTAACATTACATGTACATATTCCTGAGGGTATAGTAGTTCAAATTGTATGTATCAGATCATACTCAAAAGATTCCTAAAAGGAGGAAAGATGTGTCACAATTTTGTGAAGCACACAGAAGTCCGTTGTTTATGTAAATTGTCGAGGTAGTGCAACTAATTCTGAAATTAAATGAACTCTGCTAGTGGGAAGTTGCGATACTGAATCTTTTGTCGATTGCAAAGAAACATTTCATGCATTTCTTGGACATGTTGCGGGCAAAACAGCCACGTATATCAAACTGAACAGACACCAAAATGGTCAGTCCAAACTATGCAAAAACTGGTACGAAATTTAGAATTTTGCACCATATTTCGATTGACACAGAACAATGGACGGGCACTGGATTGCACAAAATAAAGCAACATTTGCGCCACAATTTACTGCAAGGTATGCTTTACAAACTACACAACTGGGGAAATAGAGGTAAGCGACCCTTGGTCAAGAATGGGGTAAAAATAGACTGAGCACAGTACCTTTGAAAATGCTGAGCTAAATCCTCTTCTGATGCTTTATCCGGAAGATTTCCAACCCATAGATATCTAGTCTCTCGAACCATGATGCATTAAAAAACATATCATTCTGCATATCGGTGAAATTATTTCATTTTACAGCATGGTTCTCAGTAATATTTTCCTGAATCCACGCTTTGCTATCCTCTGCCACTGAGAACTTACAAGTGACGTCATACGATGCGCAGAAGTGAAAAATATGAAGAGCGACTTGCGCAAGTTAACCCATGAACAGCAGGACTGGGGGTTAACCCTCTCAGAAAGCAGTAAGGGGGGTCACTCTGAAATACCGAAATATCACGTTATCTAATCAATCCTGTTGTTTTACCCTGTGGAGACTGCAATTTTAGCGGAAACTTAAAGTATATAGTTTACATAATCAGTGTTCTATATACGAGAACTTTTTCCAGTAGGGCTTTATTTTGCAAATTGAATTAACGACTTGCACGATATTACGAACAGTGTACCCTTCACATCATCTAAAGGGGCCTCACTTCGGTAAAACATGCCCTCGATAGCTGAATGGCAAGCTATACGTTGGGTGGAAAATGCCTCCTCTGAAAAATTGCCCCCTAGAAATAATGCCACCTGAAAGATGTCTCTTCGAAAGAATACCTCCTGTATCTATTTTCTATCCCAGATAAAATAATACTAATAATAATTGAAAGGGCTGAGAATGTTTTAAAATATGTTCTAATATATACAAAGTAAAACTAAGTTACTTTCATCATGAGTGTCATTTGCAAATAACATGAATTTGCATTATCCATCAAAGGTGATCAGTATTCAATAGCAAGAACTCGAGCTAGCCTTTTAATATATTCAAGACAAGTTGTAGATTTGAATTGTGGACTGTGGTGGGTAGTGATGAAAAAGCAGTGGTCAACTGGTTTAAGTGGCTAAGAGTGTTTATCATTAATAAGTTACACAGTGGACAAAAATAAACTGGACACAAATATAAATGGCCTTCAGAGATTTGCATATCTTAGTGGTAAAATTGTATAAACCTTGTAACAGATGTCATACTAAACTTTGTTCAAATGCTTTTTGTGCAGTTTTGTTGTTGATACCAGTTATATTTGAAAACTTCTGAAGACCGTTTAACTTCGTGTCCATTTATCTTTTTGTCCACCCGTGTACAATCTAGATTTTGCCACAAAAAAGACGTTTATTATAGATATATGCAAATAGTGATATACTTCAAGAGCCGCTACCATTTCAAATACTAGTACTAGTATTCCAATACATCCAGGACCACATCTCAACAAGAATCATGTTGATGTTAGCAGACGTTTTTTTTTTTTTTCATTTTTTTTCACCGTTTTTTAAAATATTATTTTTACTTATTTTTTTTTAAACGATAACATATATACAACTTTTCACATATTAGATAAATTTATTACATAAATTTTTAGTGATTTCCTATAATAACATTCTGATACCACTATACTAAAAACGAAAGTTTGACATCTTTACACACTAGAAACATGTATAATGTACATAAATAAGGTAATTATACTGAAAGAAAAAAATAGAAATAACAGATATAACAGATAAACCTTCAATTTATAGGTAAGCTGTAGACTAATGTAACAGGAGTAATTAAATAAAATCTGAAGAGGACGGACAGGAAGCAATCTCATAACTACAATTTCTTGAAATGAGAAGAATAAAATTTATGGGCCAAAAGAACTGATCATTTATCCAGTGAACACAATAGGTATCCCTGTTTTATTTTTAACCAAGTTTTACGTTGTTCAACAATGCTTGAGCTGAATTACTAATACTAAACAGTTGGAGACATGTTTCTGTGTATTCATTGCACATGTTACACGCTTTATTTTCTTTAATATTCATCCGTATGGAGGTATTCATTTGTATTTTTGTTTAACATATTATAAAGAAGCTTGTACTGGAAGCACACAAGGGAATTATAAGAAACACTTTTGAAGCAGATTTTATAGACAGTGGACCAAATGTCCTCATTGTGAATGCTTAAAGATTGTGACCATTTTAACCATTTGAATTTTTAGCAGACGTTATCAGTAGTACACATTTAGTATGGCTCTTTTGTGTGTGTTTTTTTTGGATGGATCTTTATGTGCCTCATTGCATTGGTATATACGTCTTACATGGTACACTAATTTTCGAGAACATAACTTTTTTGTTTTTAAAAATACTGGTTTATTTTTTTCTTATGAAACATTTTTCAGGAATACAAAATTTTGTAGGAGTCATTTTTTCATGAGGCTTTTTATCCAGATGGCATTTTTCCTGGTTTCAAGTTTCACAGCCCAAAGGAAAATATGACTTTACCCTCATCGGTTACGTCTAATCTCCGAACAGTAAAATTTAAACAAAAAGAAAAAAAGAAATATTAAAGCACTGACCCATGTTGTCTTCATAGGTTGGTCGCTTCACTGTCATGTCCAGGGAAACACACATATTTATAAAAGTGTTGCATGAATGAGGACAAATAAATGAATGACAAATGTTATTGTTGTGAAAGCCCAAGGTTATTCTGAAAGTCAACGTTACAACAGCAAAGAGCGTACACGTAGGTCCCTGGGCGTCTTGTTTCGCGATTTTCCCCCACTGATATATACATGTGAAAACCTTGCTGTTGTGTAAACAAAAGCCACAAACTTCCATCTTTATGAAAAAGGGTGAACATTGAAACATTAACATGTGTCAAGTCTTTTTTAAACAGCGCACGCCATTAAGAAGAACGAAACTACAATTCGTTTTAGGTCGTATTGAGCAAGTATTCACTTTTAATTTTATATTTGGGGTGGTGATTCAACTCATATATATATAGATGAACAAATTACAATGCCAAATATATCGATCAGATGTTGTAGGAATGTAAACCCAAGCTGTTTTTTACATTTAAAAGTTGATAATGGCATGTGACAGAACTAGTACAAAGAGAGGCTTCAGTGAAAAGTGGTTACAACGAATTTACACCTGTGTTGCAAACTCGGGACGCTTTTAAACCAAATATAGTGTAAGCAACAAAGAATAAAAGAATATCTGCTTATCCTCGGCACATGAGAAGAACAGTGTCTGCCAAGCAATCATTGAAAATTATCCTGTATATAAAATGCCCCCTTGTCAAATAGATAACAATAAATATGTATTTATGGTATTTTCTATTATTCTATTATCGCCCTGTATCAGGTCTCAGTTTTATATCTAAATTGGTAGAACGTGTGGTTGCTAAGCAGCTGTTAGAACATATTAATGCCAATAACTTAGACAACCCGTACCAGTCGGCATATAAGGCGGGCCATTCAACCGAGACTGCTCTTCTCTACATAAAAAATGAGGTCCACTTATCATTGTCAAGAGGTGAATCCACGGCCTTGGTATTGCTTGACTTGTCTGCTGCCTTCGACACCATTGATCACTCTACTCTTCTAGGTTGCCTCCAAAACTGGTTTGGGGTCAGTGGCTCCGTTCTGAAATGGTTCACATCCTACCTAATGGACCGTTACCAATCAGTAAAAATTGGTTCTACTTTGTCAGGGGTTTGCAAACTCCTATTTAGTGTTCCCCAAGGTTCTGTCCTGGGTCCTTTGTTGTTCTCATTGTACACTACCCCCCTCAGTTCCATTATCAGTAAACATAATGGAATAAAGTTTCATTTCTATGCAGATGATAGCCAACTTTATATACATTTATCCCAGAAGAATGCATCTGCTGCCTTTGAAAAGCTAAATAAGTGCCTAAATGATGTTAAAGAGTGGATGACAACTAGTAAGCTCAAACTGAATCCTGATAAGACTGAGTTTATCATCTTTGGTTCGAAGAGGCAAAGGGATAAGTTGAAAGCATGTTTTCCAATTGATATCCTGGGCAACTCACTCTGCCCTGCAGATTCAGTAAAAAATCTGGGTGTGTGGCTTGATTCAGATTTCTCTTTGTCCAAGCATGTTCAGAATGTCTGCAAAAGTTGTTTTGTTAAACTCCGTGACTTCAGACATGTCAGGCGGTTTCTTACTCATGATGTTTCTGTGCTTGTAGCCAACGCTCTTGTTAGTAGTCGGTTGGATTACTGCAACTCACTTTTCAGGAGCCTGTCCAAGTTCAATCTACGCAAATTACAGTGCATCCAAAATAGTGCAGCTAGAATTGTATCAAACACCAGTCGATACACCAGCATAACTCCTGTGCTAAAGAAACTGCATTGGCTTCCTGTTGAACAGCGCATTGTGTTCAAGACAGTCACACTTGTTTATAAGTATCTTCACAGAGGTTTTCCCAGGTATTTTTCACCACATCTTTCTTCCTACAGCAGTTCTTATAGTACCAGGCGCAGTGAAAGTGGTGGTAATTTCCTAGTTATTCCAAAGTTCTGCCCCTCTGTTCATAAATCTGTCAAACAGTTTGGTAATAGTTTTGCGTTTGATGCTCCTACTGTGTGGAATACTCTCCCTGATGTGATTCGTGCCTCTCCATCCCTGGCCTCCTTCAGAAAACAGCTTAAAACCTACCTGTACACCAAAGCATATCCACCCTAGCCTGAATCATCCTCCTGGCGTTCTCCGTGGTGTTCGACCCCTGTTATGTCCCTGGACACAGAATTTTGTTGACTGCTTTTTGTTTTGTTGCGCCTTAGAGTCCTCTTGTTTGGGGAGATTAAGCGCTATAAAAGTCCAATTAGAATTAGAATTAGAATTAGAATTTTCATTTCTCTCTTTTTTTAAACTCAGGACACTTGTAAAAGATATTGTATTCCTACAAATCAAAGATAAAAGTGATTTTTATTATTTCCTGTACTCACTGATGTTTTATAATATATATTATATTATATAAAACAAAACGTAACATAAAAGAGTGAGGATAAAGCTTAATTTGTACAAGAGACATTTATTTCAGCAATGTCCTTGTGTATCTACGCTTTCTGACATCATAAAAGTTGGGCCCTATAATCTTGGGAATAATATGGTAAAATTCTCCATAGACGGGCTTATTTTGGCATGTAAAAACAAAAACACTTGTACATAAGTGATACCTGGGTGGAACAATTATTTATATTAAGTTTTATAACTTTTGTATGCACAGGTGTCATGAGTTAAAATCGTCCTGAGGTTGCGACAAAGGTGTAGCATTTATAATCACTTTCCCGATAGCAGAATCCGATAGGACTCGTAGAACTTCAAACTCAGTTAACAAGTAAGGCTTGTTTAATTTACAATTCTGAAAGGGTTTTTCACAACGTCCTCGTACAATTTCCAAAAAGCTATGTCAATATGTATACTTCTAGTTTTCCTGCCAACTTTATGACTGGCCGTTGCGTATGTACACTCTGTGAGAATTGTGTTCATTCAGCTTCAGAATTCGTTTCAGAGTAATTATTTCAGAGCAAATTGATCGTTTGTGGTGAAGTCTGTTAATTTTGTATAACTGTGTATTCCCATTGTGTGTATAACTAGTATTACTGTACATTCCATAGTCTACACTTAGTACAAGTTTTAATTTCTCATCTAGTCAACCATAAATTTGGAAATTTTATTTTAAATGTAGCTTTTATAAGCTACAATACCTACCTATTGTAACAATATGCTTTACCGGTGGTTTACCACGGGAAGCTTCCAACCGGAGTAAGAGTTGAAAACTTTACCCGTGACTATAAAAGTTCACTGGTCACATGTATGCCGGTATATTGCCGGTATATTACCGGTATATTGCCGGTATAGTACCGGTGCGGGTAAGGAACACCTGTGGTCATGTGACCTAGGGAACCTATCAGATGCTAGCTATAGCTCTTCCTCATTTTTGTTGGAACCAAAGCCCCACCTTCCAGTGGAAAGTCTGGAAAGCAGGAGGAACCAGGGAGGGCCTGTACTATTGTTACAATAGGTAGGTATTGTAGCTTATAAAAGCTACATTTAAAATAAAATTTCCAATTTTATTACGCTTTAATGTACCTACCTATTGTAACAATATGCTGAATCCCAGCATGTTGGAAGGCTGGGAAGATTGGACACTGGCTAAGGAACCTGGCGGAATAACAACGCTCTAGGAAGGACATCTGGAGTCCAGGGCGGAGGAAGGAGCCTGAATGCGGTAGAGGAACGGCACATCAAGGCTGAGGGGAATACTCCAGTTCTCCTGAGGTTGAGGTGTCACGCCAAGGGAAGGGAGACCGTCTTGGCATGCACGGCCAGCGCAGGCACTCCAATGTAGAGTACTAAAACATAAAGTACACAAAATACAATGAAAAGATGTAAAAAAGGGAACAAGATACGACACAAGAAAAATCGAAAGAAAGCAACACTAAGATTACAGAAAAAGTAAAACTTAACATTACATTCTCAGGATAATTGGAAAAGAATAAACTCCTGGTAACAAAGAACGCAGGAAAGGAACAGCAGGTAAAGAACTAGAAAGAATTAATAATAGTTACCTTAAAGGGTTGAAGAACCCGCTCTATGGTGTCAGAGGATTCTGACATGCCCCGTCTAGGTGGTTCCCAAGGTAGTGCCCCCCCCCCCCCCCCCCCCCCGTTTTCTTCCCTGGAGTTAGCTGGAAGGAGGCATGACCTGCTGAGCTGCAATGAAGGATCCCAGATGATAGGAGCCTTCTTTTTGGTCTTGACCGGAAAGGTCCTTGAGATAGAATTTGGTGAAAGTATTGTGAGATTTCCAATGGCAGGCTTGCATGATCTGATCCACTGACGTTCCCCCATAAAAGGCTTTTGAGGCTGCGAAAGCTCTGACATCATGGGCCTTTACCCCTGTGAGGACCATGTCTGCTGATTCCACCTTGGAATAACAGAATTGAATAGTGTTTTTGAGCCAAGACAAGATAGTGGAGCATTGGATATCCTTTGAGTGGCCCAGTTTATAGGCTATAAAAAGTAAATGTCTACCTGTTCTGGTCTCTTGTGTTCTATCCAGATAGCATTTGAGGGCCCTGACAGGGCAAAGGAGAATATCCATGTTCTGAGGTTCTTGGTCGCATTTCAAGGCTGGAATAATGACTGGGGAAACACTGTTGGGTCCCTCCTTGGCTAATTGGTTTTTGGCGATGAAGGAGGGTGAAGAAGTGAGCTGAACCTGCTCCCAGTTGCCCAGGCTTAGAGTTCCGTCGTAGGTCCAGGCGTGGATTTCACTGCGCCTCTTTCCTGAAGCTAGGGCTAAGAGGAAAACTGTCTTCCATGTGAGCAGTTTTAGGGTACATTCCTCCTGTGGTTCAAAAGGAGGCTGTGTAAGTTTGTGAAGTACTAGTGAAAGATTCCACTTTGGGAGTAACCTGGACTTTTTTGGTTTGTCTCTATAGAAACTGGCGATCAGTCTGGCTATATCGGTATTGGAACTTATGTGAAGGTTAGAGTCCCCCAGGGTGTCTGCAATAGCGGTCCTGTATCCTTCAATGGTAGAAGGACACCTGTTTAGGTCATGGAAGAGATACCAGAAAAAGTTGCAGATGTCTCCTATAGAGGGATTCCCGTAGTCCACCTGTTGTTCCATGCACCATCGTTGGAAAACCGACCATTTTGAGGAGTAGATGGCTCTTGTTGAGAGCCTTTGAGGAGCAGCAATTCTCTCTGCCACCTCTGCAGTGAACCCTCGTTGTTGCAACGATGTGCTCCTAGATACCAAACGTGGAGATTGAGGGAGGCCGGGTTGGCATGGAAAAGGTTGTTCATTGGTTGTTTGAGTAGGGTTCGAATTTGAGGAAGCCGTCGCGGCACGTCCAGAGAGATTTCCACTAGGTCCCAAAACCACGATTTTGATGGCCAGCCTGGGGCGATCAGAAGTAGCCTGCACATTTGTGACTGGAGTTTTTGTACAACCTTGGGCAGCAGGGCGGTTGGGGGATAAGCGTAAGCAACCAGGTTCTCCCATGGAACGTTCAGGGCGTCTACAGCCCAGGCCTGAGGATCCGGGATTGGAGAGACATATAAGGGGAGTTTTGTGTTCAGTCTGGTTGCAAAAAGGTCCACTTGGGGACTCTCCCATATCTTGGAAATTTGTTTGAAAACTTGTGGAGACAGGGACCATTCTGTGCTTTGGATTTGGTTCCTCCTTGAGAGGCCATCCGCTATCACATTGAGGGATCCAGGTACATGTCTTGCTCTGAGTGTGACATTGTTGAGGTTGCACCATGTCAGGATTCTCCACATAAGAGCGCAGAGTTCTGGGGATCTTGTACCGCCCTGTTTGTTTATGTAAGACACCACGGAGGTGTTGTCTGAGGCAATGAGTACGCGATTGTTCTTGCAAGTGAGTTTGAAGAACTGCAGAGCCAGGAAAACTGCCTTCATTTCTAACCGGTTGATATGTAGATGTTTTTCTGCGCGAGACCAGACCCCTTCGGTTGACTCGTGATCTAAGTGTGTGCCCCAACCTGCGTTTGAGGCGTCTGTAAAGATCAGTTTTTCGTGTTCCCTTGGGTGGAAAAACTCTCCTTGTAGCACGTTTTTGGGGTCTAACCACCATTCCCCGTGTCGTATCATCTTCTGATTCCAGGGGATTGGAGTATCCAGAGGCATCGGAAATTTCCAGTGAGTCTTGAGATGCCATTGAAAAGGTCTCATATGCATTCTGCCCAATTTGACTGTCTTCTCCGTTGATGCAAGTAATCCAATGGTGGACATAAAAGTCCTTGCACTGATAACAGACTTCGACGAGAGGCGACAGAACATATCCTGAACCTTCGTCCATCTGTCCTGAGTGGGCTTGACAAGCCCCAAATCTAGTAAAAAATGGTATCCCAGGAAATCGACTCTCTGAGAAGGTACCAGTTCTGACTTTTTGTGGTTCACCAGGAAACCCAACTCCTGAATTAGGTTTAACAACTTTTGGGTCTGTTTGTGACACTCCTCCTGGGAGGGGGCATGGATCAGCCAGTCGTCTAGGTATTGATGAATATGTATTCCCTGTTGTAAGGCTAAGAGTCTGACTTCCTCGACTATACTGGTGAAGATCAAGGGAGCTGTGGCTAGACCGAAAGGGAGGCTGGTGAACTGGTAAGAGACGCCCTTGTGGTAGAACCGGAGGTACTTGTGTGATTGAGGGTGAATGGGTATGTGGAGGTAGGCGTCTGTGAGGTCGATAGAGGTGACCCATTCGTTCTTTCTGAGGGAAGCTCGTATGGATTCTGGAGTCTCCATCTTGAACTTTGATATGGCCAGGAATTGGTTGAGACAACTTAGGTCTATTACTGGCCTCCAGCGGTTGCCTGGTTTTGGAACCAGGAACAAGCGACTGTAGAAACCCAGACTGTCTGGTTTTTGAACGATGTCGATTGCGCCTTTGTGAAGTAAGTCTTGAATAGCAGTCGACAAGGCACTTTCTTTGTTGAAGTCTGCGAAGCCGTTGGTTATGCAAGGTATCCTGGACAGTTTTGGGCGCTCTCTGAAGAGTAGTTTGTATCCTTCCGCGATAAGGTTTAGGATTAAATGGTGTGCGCCTAAAGTCTTCCATGTTGGCAGGAAAGATTTTAGCCTGTTTCCCACTGTTAGGTTCGTTCTCTCTTGGACTTGGTCTTGGATAAATATAATATGAGACTGTACACAAGGAGTCTTTACCCCCTCCTGTGGGGTTTGAATACACGGAGTCCTTACCCCCTCCAGTGGGGTGTGAAAACAAGGAGTCCTTTTCCTCTCCCGTAGGGTTATTGCACTCAGAGTCTTTATCCCCTCTGGAGGGACATACTGGGGAGGATAATCCGAGAGAACGTCTGAAGTTATTGTGGGTTTTTGTCCAGGAGCCTTTGGGGGTAACAGTGTTTGAGAAATGTTATTGAGGAGGCTGTTGCTGTTGTTTGCCAGGGTGAAAGTTACCCCCACGGCCGCGTCCCCTGCAGCCACCTCGGCCTCCTCTTCGCCCACCTTGGTGGGGATGAGAAAAGAAAGGTTGTTGAACCATATACTGGGGTGCCGGCATTGGTTGATAGAACAGGCCTTGCTGTTGTTGACGCTGTCCACCTCTGCCCCTCTTGGGTTTCTTGTAAGGGTGGAAGCGGTCTTTCTTGGAGACTGGTTTTACCCCCAGCCCTATGAGGTGCTGTTCGTATTCTTGCATTAGGGTTCGATCGAACAAGTCACCTCCTGAGACGGTTGCTGAGCGTAGATTGCGCAGTCTGAATGCATCTAAGTTTGGGTGGGCGTGGCGGAGGTAGGCATCCCTTCTTAGCAAGACGAGGTTTGTGAGAGAAGAGATGAAGTTTGCAACCAAATCCGTGTAGGCTTTTGACATGCTCCTGCTGATGTCAAGCATGAATTGCATCTGGGCGGCTTCTTGCTGTGTGATTTGGTAGAGTTGGAGCAAGATTTGGTCCCGAATAGGTGCATCTTGGGTGGTCCTAAGTTGGTCAAACAACTTTTCTTGTTGATCTCTGGATACTCTGAGATTGTTCAGACATGACTCACTGGCCATGCCGAAGGTAGAAAGAAAATTGGCAATACTAATGTTTTCACGTGTCATGTATTCCAATTTTACGAGTTCTTTCTGTTGCACTGTGGCTGGAGGACCACTCCTATATCCAGGCTTGGCAATATTTGAAAAGGCCTGGGGCACAACCTGTGGAGTCTGCGAATATTTCTCATCCACGACATTATACCAACTACCCTTATGGGGGGGATAGTAGGAAATTTGCCCATATCCAGGGTGGAGGAAGTACTGGGTTTCACTGCTTCATCCTGAGCTGTTTGGAGGCGAGAGAGGTCAGAAACCATGGGGAGTTTGATCGATGGTGGTCTGCCTGCCTTTTCTTGGAGAAGAAGAAGGGGGTCGCGTCCCAGCGCCGAACCCGGTTTGTAATGTTCCTCTGCAGCCGGGTCCGGGATGGAGAGAAACTCCCTAACTTTTTGTACAAGCTCTCGGAAGGGAAGGTTAATCCCTTCTTAATAGCTGGTGGAGGTTGAGATGGAGTTGCGTCCATGGGTTCCTCTGCCTTAGAAGCAGCCGGTACCGCAGACAAGGGAGTAATGGAGACAATGTGCGGTTGTGCAGCAGAAGCTTGAGGAGCAGGAGTAGGAGCCAGACGGTTAAACATATTCTCCATTGATTGCTGCAGAAAAGCTTGGAGACCTGTCTGAAGCTGAGTTGACATATCCCTCATTTGTTCTTCATTTTTTCTTTGCAGTTTGTGCATTAATTCAAAGTTTTGTTGTTCCAGGTGGCTTTTAAGCAACTGTGTCCTGGGAGTTTGAGGGATATCGATATTAGTAGTCCTCTGAGGTTGTGGCATTGTAAAACTCGTTCTAGATATGTATCTGCTTGGAGTTTGTCCGGTAGATATAGTGTCCTGGGTTAACACCGGATCCGGCGCCCTGAAAAGGGCTGGAGAATCAGAAGATTGTTGTACCGGTCCGGTAGCCGGGAAACTCATCACCGGTAGAGAAGCAGATGAAGGCTGGTTATTGAGAGGACTAATGCCGGTGACTGGTGCAATATTGCCGGTCTGTTCAGGTTCTAAGTCCAGTAGTGTGTCATCCACTTGGCCGAGATCTTCACCGGTAAATACCGGTTCTTCATCTGTTTCCGGTTCTAAATTTTCATCTTGGGAGCCGGAACGTTGATGATATGAGGATCTCTTTGAAAAGCATTCACGTAAATGAATCCATTGCTCTTCAGTAAGTGTGGAACAAGCTGCACACTGATCTATTTTTCCTCCCTTAGCACAGGGATCTTGTCCCTTACGTTTGGTTCTACAACCAAAGCAAGTAAGATGGGAGTCAAATTGGGGCATAAAATGGCCACATTTGCCCCGTTTTTGATAGGGTGGTGTCTTCACCATGATAACAAAAGAATCTGTGAACTATAAGCAGGAATATATCCAAAAGTAAACTGTATACCCACAGTCAAATTATGGTAACTGAACTAAAAAGTAGAGTTACAGGAAAGCCAACTGTACAAGATGGCTTCCAACAAAAAATGAGGAAGAGCTATAACTAGCATCTGATAGGTTCCCTAGGTCACAAGACCACAGGTGCTCCTTACCCGCACCGGTACTATACCGGCAATATACCGGTAATATACCGGCAATATACTGGCATACATGTGACCAGTGAACTTTTATAGTCACGGGTAAAGTTTTCAACTCTTACTCCGGTTGGAAGCTTCCCGTGGTAAACCACCGGTAAAGCATATTGTTACAATAGGTAGGTACATTGTAGCGTAATAAAATTCAAAATTAACCATTCCTCAACTTGATGTTATTCAGCTAAATTAGTACTGACCTTGACATGTTATTCAATTGTGCGTTTGGTTTGGTTAGAGAAGCAATCTGAACTCATGTATGTTTGACATGACAGTGCAATACATTTAATTCAACATATATAAATCTTCATAATCATAATTGAATTTTTGGAGAGATCTTTAATATTAGAGCTTTAATCACCTATGTATGTGAGGGACTACACATGTTTGATCAGTTGAAAGTCTCTTTCAACAGCTTTAAGGTCATCAAAAAGAACAAGCTTTCAATAATCCCAGCATGCGTAGAATTCTACACTGAATTCAAACTCAAGACTCGACTCACAAAGATGGGAATCTGTGGAGCAAATTAAGTTGATTTGTCACACATGGGGAAAAACACAACATCTACTCGGATGATTTCAAAAGTGTAACAAAATATGACTGAAATAGCTGGTTACTGTAGAGATTCTGTATGAAATACCCTTTCTGGGGAATGGGCTAAAATATAGTAATATCAGTTGATATCAAAAACTAAATTACTTTAGCTGATAGACAATAAAATAAAAAATGTTTGTACATGGAGACTTACACTATCAAATCACTTATTAAGATATGGATTGTTACATTTCGATAATTTATATTCAGTCAAATTAATTTAAGATTTGTTTTAAATTGGAAAACGTGAGTATTGTCACAGACCAAATGAAATTATTCGGGAGAAGAAGAATCATTTTAATTACTATTAATTGTTTAATTAATCTTAGTAAAATTAATCAGTAAAACATAGATCTGAAATTAAAAAATCATAAGTATACTTATGATATACACAGTAGATGTCAAAATATTTTATTTGTTTATGTAAGATCCATACATTACCATTTACACAAACATCTCTCTTCTGTTTGTGCTTAGTGTGTGTTAGTGTTAGCATAAAGTTCATTTGCTTGCTGTCATTCACAGCACACACTGTGTTGTTAAATATCATGCCACCCTAAATATGTTGTGTTTATAAGACTTGTCATAGATTGACGTTAATTAAATCACTGCCATTAACATAAGCAATCAGAATAATTAATTTGTAAATTAAATTAAAGAAATAACTCAGTACATCTAAAATCCATGGTCAATATTTAGTACAGAAATATTATGACAAGTTGTTTTATGTAAACAGTTGAATACAAATGTAGTTATTAATCATACTTATTCTTAGTTCCAGTAATTAAAGTTTACATTTTGTTACAATATTAAATAGAACTCTGGTCATTTTTATACAAGTTAGAAGGTTATACAAGTACAAGGAATGGAAAGCATTGCATCATAGCTTAGGAATCCAGACACAGGAACATCTTTCCATATTTAGAGATGAGTTTGGCAATATATGTGGTCACATGGCATTTTCAAGCTTAAGAACCAGTCTTTCCCATAATTCCCTGCTAGTCACATGACCCTCCATATTAGGTACTGTTATCTGCAAACTCTCAGATAATAGGTCACATGACCACCACCAGTTCTTATTTCTTGGTCACATGGTTACCTGCATTTCTTATGAAGACAGGTCACATGACCCCTTACGGATCCTTTTTAGGCAATGTTTTGGTCACATGACCAAAATGTATATAAGAATTTACTAAATTACTAAAATCCTTGATCATGTGACTTTCGTATTTGGACATTTTACTGAATTCTGTGTTCCTGTAGCATTCCATAGAGAGAAATGCTTCTGACTCAGGGCTTGCATTCCACAGTTTGTTATAAAAAGAGCCAGCTTAGCTAGAGAAGGCAGATTTTTCACCAAAGAGATTTTTGACCAGAGTAGTGAGCAGAGCAGGATTACAACTGAGGCACCATCAAAAGACTTTGTAACTTTTTATGTGAAAAATAACTTTGTTAAAATAAAGAATTATTTGTTGAAAATTACATCTTATATATTTTATTTGAATTCAACCAATTGTCAAGTAGACAACCCAGGAAAAACAAGAAGAAAACAAACAGTACAAAAATACAAACCATCCTCTACTTGACAAAATACTGGCGGATTTTAAATATACCTACACAAAACCTAAATTGTGATCTCTTCAAGACCAAAATAAAATTTTTATTTAAACTAGCTGAGATTAAGTTCATTTATTAATTTTTAGGCATCCCTGAAAGGGCGCTTATTTATTTTCACTTCAGTTTCCTCGCCCCCACCGCATTATAGTCTCCCTTAAATATCTCCCTTATTATTGGAAGCTTTCTAACCATATTTAGCAGTTATATAAATATCTCCCTTATTATTGGAAGCTTTCTAACCATATTTAGCAGTTATATAACGTAGCTTTCTAACCATATTTAGCAGTTATGTACCTCACCTTAGGTGTGGGAAAATTTTTCCATATGCTTAAATTTGACATTTGATCTTTTCAAGATCACATGATCAAAAAAATAGTTTTTTTTTTTGTTTTTTTTTGGGGTGGGGGTGGGGGTGGGGGTGGGGGGGTGCACCTACCCGCTCAGCAAATCAACTAATATTGCAGAGGCTTATATTTTCATACACATGTTCATATTGTCAAAAACGGGAGCCGATTAGATATTCGGAGTGATCAGATGAAAATTGACCAATTTATGAGTGATTTTCTCACAGGTACCAACCAGAAAACTTAAAATTCCTGTTAACCCCCTATTATCTTCTTAAGTATTGCATTTGGAGTCATAAAATGTATTGGGAGGTAGAAAGAAATAATGTGGAGAGTATAAAAAGCAAGCCAAATTTCCCCCGACCTCCTGTAGGGGTCAAACTGGGGTCATAAAATAGCGGATTTTGTCTTTTGCCTTATATCTCCTTTATTATTACTTTTACAGCTTTAGAACGTGTTAAGAGGTATTGGGAAACCACATTTCGAGAGTCTATATAGCCAGTTACATTTCCCCCGACCTTTTTATCATTACTTATCCTGATTTTACCTGGAACTGAGTAAGGATGGGTAATTAGTTTTTACATGTAACATTCATGAGGTAAAAGCGGAACATCCTTTGAATTTAATGCATGAAACTTTGTTTTTTTACATTACATTGCTGATTTAATGAGATGGCCAACTCAGTTTCTGCCCAATATACAAAGCAATTGATGGAAACATTGCCCACTTCATGAATTGCCAGGGGCCACAGTGGCAGTGCCTACCACCTCTGAAAAAAGAGTTTGAATCCCGGCCTGACCTAATGTGGGAAAACCACAGAACCTTAACCAAACCATATGTGCTGGTATCCTCTGCCTTCAAATCAGCTATCACAATATAACCAATAAGGTACTAGGCATGTCATAAACACCAAATATAAATAGACAATTGCCCATGGATAAGTCAGTTGCATATTTCACGAAGTGGGCAATTTATGGATTTCGGGCAACATATATAAATTAATATAAGTACATAAACAGTACTCTGTGTGACCTAAGAATTTATGTTTAATGTTTAAAATTATGAAGTGAAAATGTGTCAGAAATAATAAAGTTATTACAATAGTAATATTTTACTGTGTGTATTGATAAAATATATAATTCATCAAAATATCCAAGGTAAAAGAAATTTTAATTTTGTCTGGGTGGATTTTAAGTCTATCTTGACAGATTTTAAGTCCACCTAGGTGAAATGAATATTTTAGTTTAGCTAGATCATAATTTGGATTTTGCCCAGGCGGATTTGAAATCCACCTGGAGTCTAATGTGAACTGTGACACATACATACATAAGAAAATATCTCTTCTAAATACAAAATAAAACAACATACAGTCACCATTGTCAAAAGGTATGCCTTTTGCTATTATTTTGCTTTCTTGGGCTGCTTGAAATACCCGTATTGTTACTAGGTCTTTCCCTTAAATAGCTTGGGTCATATATGCTACACAGGTGTCAGCCCATGGAAATTCGTAGCACACTATCTGATCATAGTACTTTGATATACCAGTATCAGAGGGATCAGCCCTGGGTCCTGTACTCTCTCTGCATTGGTATGTTAGCAAAAGTTATCTCAGCCTTTAAAATATTGAAACATGAAGTAGTATCAATATGCAGCTGATACTTAGATTGTCTGCCACATTACCAGTGATAATGCAGAAAATACTTTCAGCCATCTTGAAAAGTGCCTAAAGATGTGAAATTGATGAATTCAAACAAGCTTGGACAGAATCCAGTTAAGATACAGTTAATTGTGTTTGGAGTGAATGCTATATGAGAGACATAGGAACCCCTACTGTCTATTCAGTGAGAGGTTTGAGACTGCTGAATCACTGCAAAATAAGGGTGTCATATTTGACTGAGATCTCTCTTTCAAAAAGCAAAAGTAAGTCATGCCTTATGGGCCTTTGTTATCTGTATAGGATTAGGAAGTATTTACATACTGAAGGTGGTGGCAATCCACTGGGACCCTGTTAAACAGAGAACTACTTTATAAACTGCAACCCTCATCTATAAATCTCTACATATGAGCCTGGTATGGTACTTTCATGCACCTGTAACTAGAGTTCTTTAGTTAACATAGAACGGGCTGTAGCTACTAAGAAATACCTGGATATTCTAACCTTTAATCCTCTGATTCATAAGTCTAAAACTCGCTTTGATATGGACTTTTGCCAATGATGAACCTTAACTTTGGAATGGCTTCTCACTGGACATAAAATCTGCTTTCAACTGTCATGACTAAGGACCAAGCTTAAGGGTCATCTATTCCATGAAGCTTTGTCTTCTGTAGTGTCTTTTGCTTTCTGACCTGTTATCGCTTTACACTTCTGTTCTTATGCACCTTAGAATTTGATGTATTTCATATTCTAAAATAAAGCACTTTAAAAGGTGGTAAATAACAAATAGTCAATGCTAATAGGAAAACATTGGAAAATGAAGCCCATCCCAATGTTTTGGTACCATTTAGGACATTTGAGACATTTATATATATACACTTAATACTTGTATGAGGATTTGAAGTAAAAACTTTTTTTCTATGTATGTTATGTATAAGTTGAGAATTTTTACAAGTTGCAACTTGTACAAGCAGTTTGGACTCCAGTTTTGTTCTCCCTAGAGTGGTGGACCTATGGACTGGTTTTTTTTTAATAATAACAATTGGACTCCAAAGAGGAAAGTTAAAAAGTAATAAGTAAGAAATAAAAATTTTCTAAATGCAATTAGCTGTCTTGATGTGGCGTCCTATAGTCTCAGGGTTATTTTGTGATTACACAACTAGGATCACAAGTGGGTAAGGGAAAGCCTCAAACCAGAGATGATAGGATATGCATAGTTGTAATTGACATACGCTTTTTATTAAAAAATCCTTACATTGTCTTAAAATTCAGATGTGGTTTTATTATCATAAAAATTTATTTTATTTATCCTTTGTGATGGAATAAATAAATTTAAGATAATTGTTGACAGAAAACATGAATATAAATAATAAGGTTACCAGCAACAACAAACCCAAAAGTCAGACACAAGTTTAGTTGGGCTGGTGTGACTTAAATTTTTAATATAATATAAAGACAAAGTGGGCATTTTATGTCCCATTCAACAGCCAGGGTCCTCAACATTGCCACTTGTGGAACTCGAACCCACAAAGGTGAAAGTCTATGATTAGATGCCAAACCTGCTAACCACTAGGACCTCATAAAGATATGCATTAAAGGTGTAGTAATTTTCAACAAAATTCTGAAAACATACAAGTCAACAGTTTACTTACTCATCTAAGAGGTATATTTACAATTATTTTTTCATTCATAAAGACCTACCAGCTTTTTACCAAATATTGTAAAGATGTGTCCAAACATTGTGTTCCTAATAAGATTTATATGCTTAAGTTCCCAACAGCTTTTCATTCAAGCAAGTGAAAACTGCTTATAAGCTTCACATACATAAGATGTATTTCACCGATATAATCCATCGAATCTGGATTCTTCAGATTAACGGATTCTCTTGTTATGTCACCAGAATCCTAATCCGGATTATGAATCTGTTGATCTACCTCAGGAGGTTGATTCATGGATTCAGATTCACTGGATTACTCAAAGTACTTTGCAAAACAATGGTTGCAAAAAATGACAGCAAATTTTAAGCATTGTGTAATAATGTGTATGATATTTGTAATTCTTTCATTTTGGATTCTGATCTAGAGAAAATTGCAGTTCATGAATCTAGCTAATCCAAAGAATCCAAATCTGAATCTAGATTACACATATTATGCCTGTGAAATACGCCTACTATCTTTTAAAGAACTTGGATATTTATTTTCTCATTAAGTTTGGGCTTATAACATCAAACAAAAAAGACATAAACATGTTACCAGATTTTATTGTCATAATTTTTCGCCAAATAAGTACAAGTTCACACATAATTGGGATGGCATAATATAACTTTCAGTATACCATCTGTAAAACTTGAAATGGTTCCAATATTTTGTAATCTTTCAATCACCATTTGGGTCTTCTGATTGATTGGATTTTAATGTCTACAGTGCATTCCGAGATATGGAATGGTGAAGTATAAGATATTAAGAAATGAATAAAAAACTAAATCTACTGCAATTTTAGCAATCTGTCTATTTGAGTATTTGAATGAAACATCCCTGTTTGACATTGAACCAATGATCTTAGGTTAACTTTGACCACTTTAAAGGATCAATAAACCATTTTTTTTCTGTAAAATTAATTCACATTTAGAATCTCTTGTACCACAAATAATAAGGAAGATACTATCGAACCTTTCCAGCATACTGACCCTGTTTGACCTCGGAGCCTGATATGGTCAGTAAATATGCGTATTTCCTAAAATTTTCAGTCAATACACATATTTACTGATTGATGACCTGTGTTATTTCACAAGTTTACTGGTTTGATTTTCAGTAAATATGTGAAATGGAACTTAGATCTTCACTAGTTGTAAATATATAATATTGAAATGTAAACCAAAATGTACATTGCATTGTAACATTTTACTCTATTATGATGAGTATTAGAACGTGTACTAAGCATACTTCATTTTATAGTACATTACATGCAAATATTATGTTAAAAATAGCACTAGACTTTTAAATATTTATTTTTGCACACTTTAGGTATGTGCTTTCAGTAAATATTTCATTTAAGCTTATATTATTTTCAATCCCACAGCTACCAAGGACCTATGACATCCCTAGAAATGATTAACAATCATTTAACTTTTCACCATTTTTATGTGACTGATACATTAAAAGTGTTTTATTGGCATTAATAAAAGTTTTAAAAATTAATTTAAATTTGAGTTTCAAAATTTTAACATATTTTAACTATGCTTTAACTTTTGGTAGATATATGACTTAATGTAGGTACTGGCTACTTAATCAAAGAATTGCTGTTACAAACAATGAGATTTTATGTAACCCAAATTATAGATCTTAATTTTATTGATGATTTTTGGAAAAGAAATACATTGTTAAAATACATTGTCAAAACTATACAGTGATATTCACCATTCTACTGAAAATGCCCTCCTTAATATTTATAATGATATTCTTCTTAATATGGCCTAAGGGTCTGTCACTGTCCTTACCCTTCTGGATCTATCCGCAGCTTTCAATACCATTGACCACATCATTCTCCTGGACAGACTCAATGTTTATTATGGAATCAGTGAGCTAGCACTTGGCTGGTTCAAATCATACCTGTTGGGAAGGACACACTCGGTTAAGGTAGGTAGTACACTCTCACATCCTGCTGTGCTCCAGTATGGAGTTCCCCAGGGCTCCGTCCTTCTGTTCTCTCTCTACACTAACCCAATCAGCTCAATCATTCATTCCCACAGTAGCATCAACTACCACTTTTACGCCGATGACACCCAGTTATACATAACAGTTTCACCAGCACATTTCTCTCACTCTATTCAAAAACTAAAGAACTGCCTAAACGACATTCAAAATTTCAAGTTTACAAATAAATTAAAACTTAACCCAGACAAAACCGAGTTTATTCTCATAGGCTCCCTCAAAAATCGTAAACAACTCCTCCCTCACTTCCCTATCAATATTCTGGGAAATCAGGTCTCCCCAGCACAGAGTGTCAGGAACCTTGGAGTGGTGTTCGACTCCAATTTCAATTTCTCAAACCATGTGTCACGGGTCATAAAGTCCACTAGAGTACATGCGAGAGACCTCTACAAAATTCGTCCCCTTCTAGACCTTAATACATCAGTGCTCTTAGCGAATGGTTTGGTGAGCAGCAGGTTGGATTATTGCAATTCACTCTTCTTATCGCTCACTGATTTAAGTTAAGGAGATTGCAGCTAATCCAAAAGTCACTCTGCAGGGTTGTCACCCGTTCCACTAAATTCTCTCACATTACCCCTCAACTAAAAAAACTCCATTGGCTACCAATCAGGTACAGGGTACAATTTAAAATTGGCCTTATTACATACAAAATTTACCAAGGTCAACCAGTTTACCTAAGAGAATTAATCCACCCCTATACCTCTTCCAGAAATACAAGGCGAAATACCCCAAACTCAAGTTCCTTCAAACCCCCACTTTCGATCGTAGAGTTCACAAATCAATCAAACACTTTTCTAATTCCTTCAGTCATTATGCCCCAGTCCTTTTCATGTAAGAAACAATCCCTCTGTTTGCATCTTTTAGGAAGCACCTCAAAACCCACCTCTTCAGCTCTAGTTTCCCAAGTTTTTTCCCTCTTGGTCACACCCACAATCCTGGATTACTGACCTTGAACGCCCCTCGACTCTCCCTATGATAATGATTTTCTTTAATTAGCACACTGAGTTCTTCTTTGTGGGGAAGATATTGCGCTTGCAAAGCAGTAGATTAGATTAGATATTCAAGTATCATAATTTGACACATATTTGGATATTTAAATTTATAAACTTGTCACTTTACATTACAATTTATTTTAAATGAAAAAAGATGTTACAAGTTTCTTTCACTTATCATATATGCAACTGCTTTGGAGATTATAAAATGATGTAAAATACTAGTCTGTGTGCTGGATTGTGAACAAGTATCAAACTTTGAATATGACAAAGCCATTTAAAGTTTTAAGTATTAACTGGTAAAATGAAAACAGAACAGATACCACTCAACTATTAAAGATATAAAGTCTTCATGGTGATTTTAGTAAATATGTGTATTTACTGGACCAGAAACCAGTAAATATGTGTATTTGCAGAAATTTTCAGTGAATATGTGTATTTACTAACCAAATTAGTAAATACGTGTATTTACTAAAAATTTCAGTAAATACACATATTTACTGATTTCACATATTTACTGTAACAATCTACTCCAAAAAATTCACCATTAAAATACCACCATAAAAAGACCTACTGTTTTTGGACAACCCTTAAAAACCCCACCCGTAAAATTGACAGGGGCATAAAAAATCCACTTGTTATAATTTAATGTCTTCTTCTAAAGAATAACTTTGTATTCCCTACAAACAGTATGTCGCATTTCATACTGTTTCACATGAATTAAGAAAAATTATCTTTTGAAAATTTATTATGTAATAATTGTGAAGTTTTACAGATTTAACTAAGGCTTGGAAAATCATTAAAACTATGATGATATCATGAAAGGAGGTAAATATTTTATGTTTGTTGCAATAATTGAAGTTAAAAATTAGATTTGAATGGAAGATTTTACTGAGAAGCCTCACACACTGCCCATATGCCAAGACTCAGTTGTTATCTAGGTAATCCACTATTTCCAGTTATTCTTTTAAAGAATTATACATAGCATTATGAATTTTTTTTTCACCAGAAGCCACACACACTACCCCTGTATCCAGAGTCAGTTGTTTGTCTTTGTAATCTACTATTTCCAGTTATTCTATTGAAGAGTTAAACATAGCATTATGGATGTTTTTTCACATACACTGGTCATATAGCAAGACTCAATTGTTTATCTTAGTAATCCACTCTTTTCAGTTATTCTATTGAAGGATTAAACATGGTATTATAAATGGTGGCATCTTTTATTCTTTCATTTCTCCCCTCTTTTAAACCTTAATTAAGAAATGAACATGGTGTTTTTTTTATGCTCCTGTCAATTTTAAGGGTGGGGGTTTTTAAGTGTTGTCCTGAAACACTGGGGTTTTAAGGTGGGGATTTTTAGGTTCCCCACTGTAACATAGGGTCTATACAACCGAGGTGTAAATACAGAAACTATACTTCGTTCATTTTGGAGTGGTGGTCGCCCATTCTTGTGGCACATCGAATTTTAGTATAGCCCATTATTTGTGCTTTGTTTTATAAGCCGGTTCGTAGTCTCGCGAGGAAAATTCATCTGCCAGAAATTCGGGATAAAAGTATTCGCAGAAAATGCACAAACCCTGTACAGACGTCTAAAACAGCCACCAACCATCCATACATCATTGAAGTCAAAATGTGATTTTTTTGTATTATTTTACAATAATTTTGTTGTAGTTTAATTTTTTTTTCTAGTTTTAGTTAACTAGCTGTGTATTAATTGCATACACCAGAGGAAATTATACATTTTGTAAAACCAACAATTATTGAAATAATTGTTGAAATAAAAACATACATGTATAATAATTTTGTAAAATCATAATATTTGTAACTTTAATCTTATTTACATGTTCTTAGATAAAGTTATCAACTTTTGTAATGTGATGTAATTGGCTTTGAAATAAACTATTATTTATTTATTTATAACCAAACTATTGTTTATTTATGAATGGATTGTAATGAAACAAAATTAACAGAGACGCTGTTAAAATCTGCAGTGCCCATGAAGGGACATGGAACTGTTTTCGTATATTTTTTTTATCTTGTTACCACAAGTTACCACAAGATACTTCATTCCCACGAGTTAGCAAGGCATTTCCACAAGTTAATAATTAAGTTGTGGTATGAGATACCAAGATGTGGTAATGAGATGCTAAGTTATGGTAATGAGATACTACTAAGCCATGGGAATAAGATACTAACTTTTGGGCACAAGATACTAAGTGGTTATCACAAGATAGTTAATTCTTGTTTTCATTCATACCCATCCCTGATTTAGTCATCCCACCACTTACTAACTCATACTCATGACTTACTAATTCGTTCTCACCACTTTTAAGTCCTTCCCACCACTAACTATTCCTCATTAATTCCCACCACTTACTAACTTGTTCTTAGTATCTTGTGGGAATGACTTGTTAACTTGTGGGAATGACTTGCTATCTTGTGGTTACTACTTAGTAACTTGTGCGAACAACTTGTTAAATGTGGGAACAACTAAGTAAGTTGTGGAAACAACTTAGTATCTTGTGGAAACAACTTGTAAACTTGTGGGAATGACTTGCTATCTTGTGGTTACTACTTAGTAACTTGTGAGAACAACTTGTTACATGTGGGAACCACTTAGTAACTTGTTAGAACAACTTGCTATCTTGTGGGAATGGCTTGTAACTTGTGGGAACAACTTAGTTTCTTGTGGGAACAACTTAGTATCTTGTGGGAATGACTTGTTAAGTTGTGGGAATGACTTGCTATTTTGTGGTTACTACTTAGTAACTTGTGGAAACAACTTAGTATCTTATGGGAATAATTTGCTAACTTGTGGGAACGACTTGCTATCTTGTATTAATGACTTGCTAACTTGTGTTAACCATTTACTAACTTGTGGTTATGACTTACTTTCTTGTGGGAACCACTTAGTAACTTGTGGGAACAACTTCCTAACTTGTGGGAACAACTTGCTATCTTGTGGGAATGACTTGTTACTTGTGGGAACAACTGGCTAACTTGTTGGAACGACTTAATTGCTATCTTGTGGGAACAACTTAGTATCTTGTGCGAACAGCTTAGTACCTTGTGGGAATAACTTAGTATCTTGTGGGAATGACTTGTTAACTTGTGGTAATGACTTGCTAAATTGTGGTAATAACTTGCTATCTTGTGGTAGCCATGTAATAACTTGTGGGAACAACTTGCTACCTTTTGAGAACAATTTGTTATGTTGTGGGAACGACTTGCTAACTTGTGGGAACGACTTAGTATCTTGTGGGAACCTATTGCTAACTTGTGGGAATAAGTTGCTAACTCATGGGTATGACTTCTTATGGAAGTGACCTTGCTGTAGTGACCTTGTCCTATATGCAATCTTGCCCAGGCAATATCTTGGAAACTGTAACGTGTAGGAAGGGACATTGCTTAGGGGTTGTAGGTGTGCATCATTATATTGTGACCTTCATTTGACCTTTTCGCAGTGACCATGAGTTTGAAAATCTTGTCCAGGCCACTTCTGCTGCCACCAGGCACTAAATTTTGTTGAAGTGTATATTGGTTTTTGTGAGAAAATCTGGTGAAAAGGAAGTACAAGAAAATAGCATCAGAGATGCCAGTACCCCACAGCCTGGGAAAATATTATTCAACACCATGAGATATAGAAGTAGTGAAACCTAGGTCGTGTAGTATTCCTCAATTAAAAGCCTCCGGTGAATACAATTAGTGAAGGAGAAATTACAGGAAACTGTGTGTAATGACAAATCAAATATCAAGATTTTAAAGGTCAAGGTCACTGTAGTAAGGCCAAAGGTCAAATCTAGGTCATTCCATGACACTACACACCTACATCCCCTAGCCAATGCCCCTACCAAGTGTCAGCCTCCTACACCTCACAGTTTGTGAGATACAGCCCATACAAGCCTTTTCTTGCTGAATGAGACTTGAGACTGGTCTCAGACCAAATCTCAAATCTGAGACTATTTTCTGTCTCAGACTTAAGATCTCTTTGTGAATATGGCCCCAGGAGACTTTCAGAGCAAATAATTAGTCATATTATGTTGCACACCTACACCTCCAACCAACGTCCTTACCACATAATTCAGCAGCAGCGATCAATCAAACCAACATGAAAACAAATAAGTGCTCCCAACAGCCTGCTTAATAAGTATATAGTACATAAGCATGATGACAAAAAAATAATAACTAGACCGGAGAATCGATGCAAAACTATATTCACCGGAGAGACAGCTCACCAAAGTCAGTGAACCATTGTTTGACCTTGAAGGAGAGGCCAAAGGTCAAATCTGACCACAACAGAAGATTTGAAGCCCTTGACTTCCTATAAGTTGGTTTCACATTGCAAACCTCTAGGATCAATCATAAGCTAGTTATAAGCACTTTAACATATAGCTGTCCTCGTTTGACCTTGAAGGAAGGGCCCAAGGTCAAATTGGCCGACACCAGAAGATTCCCACCCCATGATTTCCTATAGGTTGGTTTATCATCCCAAATCTCTATGACCAATAATAAGTGAGTTATAAGCACTTTAAGTTTGGCTATCCTCATTTGACCTTGAAGGAGGGGCCCAAGGTGAAATCTGACCACACCAAAAGATTCCCGGCCCATGATTTCCTATATGATGCTTTACCATCCCAAACCTCTAGGACCAACAATAAGCGAGTTATAAGGACGTTTAAGTTTGCCTATCATCATTTGACCTTGAAGGAGGGGTCCAAGGTCAAATCTGACCACATCAGAAAATTTGCCACACATGATTTCCTACAGGTTGGTTTGACATTGCAAACCTCTACGACCAACAATAAGGGGGATATAGGCATTTTTAAAGTCCGCTATGTGGGGTACTTGGGCACTCCATGGATGACCTTGAATAAAGAGCTTCAAGGTCAAATGTCTGCAAGGTTGTAGAGGATATATATCTGTTAAACATATCACCTATGAAGAGATTCAACCATATACCAAAACAGCCAGTAGAAAAATGTAGATAATTTTCAAAGAAATGCCCGCGGCAGCCATCCTGTTTTTCAGAATGAGGCTAATTTCCTTCCTAGAGAAGCTTACCCCCTAATAAAGATATCCTGCAAATTTGGTGAACCTAGCTGGTGTAGTTTTACTCCAAGAGCATTAACGCCGAAAATCTCTCTATGCGCGGCAGCGTAGTGAACTCTAAACCAAAGTATCCACCGGATACTTCCGGTGGATACAATAATAAAAAAACATGACTTGCTTCCTTTGGGAAGGTTATTTCTTATGGGACTGAACTCAACCCTCTTTTCCTATTCTCAGAGCCGGTCTGGGAAAAAAGGGGGATAACGTCAGTATACTTCCGGGTAACAAGTTAGTGGTAACCGATCATGGCCTTACAGGGTTCTCTGACCTTGGGTCAAACCGGGCCTTCTCAGTTTTGTTTGTTTATGAATTCACTGGAGTTCCTAGTATCTTACCCGCCTACCAAGCGATAGTTATTCAGCAATTGTCCATTGATAGGATGTATTAACACAATAAAATTGCAAATTTAATAATCAATTTTTATAAGTTGATACCCTATCCAATGGACCACCAAGGCCCACCCATCCAGCCCCGCTATCTGCCTACTAGGGCTCTTCATAGGATCAGACAACAAAAAAGATGCTATCATGCCACACTGTCAGGACAGGAAGGAAGTACAAGGTGACACCTAGTGAATGCACACTCTGTGACCGGTCCTGCCGGTAGTATATACAGGATGTCTTTCTTTGGCATTCATACAACATTCCTACCCCATAATCCAGCGGCAGCGATCAATCGGTCACACCCGCAACCAACATCCCTACCGCATAATCCAGCGGCAGCGATCAATCAAACCAACATGAAAACAAATAAGCGCTCCCAATAGCCTGCTCAATAACTCTTGGAAATCCTTATTATAGTCCAGGCAACAAGCTAAATACACGCAAAATAGAATATGGCTGGCTGGGGTCAAAAAGGGGTATTTTAGACACATGTTAGGTACTCAGTAAGAGATATGTACCAATACAAAAAAGCAAATTTTCTTTAAAAATATATACATTTTTTTATGTTATAGTATTTTGCAGCAACAAAATAACAGACTGAGTGCTCTGTCACTGAGCTATGATGTCTCATTCCACATCACTGGGAATCAAACCCAGGTCTCCCAGTCTGAGGGGACACTTAATATTTTGTTACAAGAATGAAAAAAAAAAAAAAATCCTGATATGACTTTAAAAAATATTTTGCCTTTGAGCAATATGTCTCAAATAATGGATAATTTTTTTACTGATTGTACTGGTATTTAAAGCATTTTATTTTATTTATTTATTTGTAGTTTTACTTCGTTTTCAACACTGTACAGGTCATATGACGACAGGTAGTTGGAAGGGCAGAGGAAACCAGTACATACAGTTCGTTAGGATTCTGTACTGTAAACTGCCGACCAACAGCAAGCAACTACCAGCTTTCCCACTTGAGGCCTTGACGGGGATCGAACCCCGGCCTCAGAGGTGGGAGGCGAGAGTGTTACCACTCTGCCACCGTGGCCCCTATTTAAAGCATTTGAGGACATTTTTATAATTTAAATACTCACTGACTGTATAACAAAATTATAACATAATAAATATTTAAATATTAAGGTAGCCAGGGTCTTTTTTTATTACTTTATTCAAATTTTATTATTTTAAGGACGTCATATAGAGCTACATTAATATTTACAATTTAAGGTAACCATAAAATCGAAGTATTCCCCCAAAATTCTCATCCCTATAGTTTAAAACAAAGCATAATGAAGTAAAAACAATTCCAAAGCCAAATTAGTTATTCAGGGGTGACCATAATCCGGCAATGGCGATCAGGTGTACCAACGTAAAACATGTAAGCACTCACTTGACTTTCAAATTGCCCTATTATCGCCCATTCCACACGATAAATACACTAAAAATAAAACATGGCAGCCGTCAGAAACTGCATCAAAATAAGTATTATGCATTAATTCATAATTGTTTTATATATTTTTTCGAATAACTTTGTTGTATGTAACAGGACAAGAATTTATCCATCGAAAACCACTTATCCCGTTTTTCTCCTCAAAAGCGACCACTTCCTGTTTATGTAGACATGCGCAGTCGAGACCACGAATCGGCTTATTACTTTTATATGTTCATTTGGTGGTCTTAATAGTAACATAATGAGCTTGCAAAGTGAGGAGAAACCCAATCCAAACAACGCTGTTGTATTTTTGGATATTCAAGTTGGAAGCACGGTATGTTAAAGGTCTAAATGGTGTAAGTTGTATTATCGCCCAACTTGGTTTACGTCGTATATACTGTAGTAGCGAGGAAAAGAGGAGACCCAGTGAGCCTTTATGGCTCATAGACCGTTCCATACGCCACGCCCACTTCCTGGTTTTCTGTATTTTAGTTGTCTCCATGTCAGACCTTGCTGACAAACAAATGACGAAAATGGCGGGAAATCAAACGTAAACATTGAGTATTTTAAGATATACGAGAAAAAACATGTATTATAAATGATTGGATGGACCATAGAATAAGAAATTATATAATAAAATATATTTGTTTTATTGTGACAAAAATTAGAAAATAAATAGTGGTGGTGGACCAATTCACGCCCGGGTACCAATTCAGGCCCACCCTCAATTTTCTTGAAGATTCATAATTTTTCATCGCAGTGGTTAAATCACGGGACATCCCGATATGTAAATTACTGGCTAAATGTCGGGAAATAATTTCATTGGTTGATTTTTTATTGTTAGTTTTCCGGGAAATCTGTGACCTCATATCTTCTCATGAATATTAATGAATTGATGCTACTGCCGTGAATTCTCGAGTTTAAGGTATTTGATCTTCATTGAAGCTGCCATTGTATAAAATATTGTTAGAAAAACCTGGGAAATCTGCGACCTCATATCTTCTCATGAATATTAATGTATTGATGCTACTACCGTGAATTCCCAAGTTTAAGCTATTTGATCTTCATTGAAGCTTCCATTTTATAACATATTGTTAGAAAAACCCAGGAAATTCATGACCTCATATCTTGTCATGAATATAAATGAGTTGGTGCTACTGCCGTAAGTTCAGAGTTTAAAGTATTTGATCTTTTTTAAGCTTTCATTTTGTAAAATATTGCTACAATCCTAAAACAAGGCATCCCGTGATATAAAGCACTTCAATAGATGAAGCACTTCCCAGTTCTCACACTTTGGCACTTCCCGACATATAGCCAATATGTTACATATCGGGACGTCCCGGGACATAACCTTGCCGATTTTTCATAGAGAAGATGTTTACCACATCATAGATAATCATCAAATGGATCATTTACATTTGTAATTTATTGTTTAACTGTGATTGTTTTGGATAAATTTAGGGGTGGGCGTGAATTGGTACCCGGGCGTGAATTGGTCCACCACCACTAAACAATTTACTGCTTCCCTGCATAAGTTGGCCGCAGTCATAAGTTGGCTGCGGCTTATCTACAGGCTCCTGGGGCGGATTTCATGAAAGGTCTCAGACTTAGCCCAGTCTCAGGCTGAGCCACTGGCTTAAATCTGAGCCTTCTGGCTCAGCTAAGTCTTTGTCTCAAATGGTTTTCACAGAAGGGGTCTCAGTTGAGACCAAGCTTATCAAATAACCATAGTGGTTTTCTGTGTCATGTGACCATTTTTTGTAGTCAAAATATTCTACTGATGGCATATATGTTCCTTGTTTGACACATAATATCTCTGGTCAAATACCATTTTGCAATGGGAAACCTTGTAAACATGTAAAAACACCCAAAGACTACTTCTGGGGGTTGTTTTATATACTTGTACCCTACTTTCAGCCATTTCAAATTTTGAAGTGAAGATAGAATTATGGCGGCAATATTTGAGCCTTGGTTTACAAAACTTAAGCCCACATTCAACCAGTCTCAACATTTGAGCCAGTGGCTCAGCCAAAGCTGAGACTGAGACCTTTTGTTAAATCCATTAAGGCTGAGCCCATGGGCTCAACTAAAATGTTCCAATAATTTGAGACAAAAGTCTCAAGTTTGAGCCTGAGACTGGGCTAAGACCTTTCGTGAAATCCGCCCAAAGACAAATAGGTTATTGTACACCAATGAAAACTGTTGCATATAATAAGTTTAACAATAATACATAGTTTCAGGGTGTAGTAGGCCACTCATGTTAAAGCCCTGTGAAGCTGTGGTGAGGGCGGCCAACTTATGACTGCGGCCAACTTATGCAGGGAAGCAGTAGTGGTGGTGGACCAATTCACGCCCGGGTACCAATTCACGCCCACCCCTAAATTTATCCAAAATAATCACAGTTAAACAATGAATTACAAATGTAAATGATCCATTTGATGATTATCTATGATGTGGTAAACATCTTCTGTATGAAAAATTATAAATCTTCAAGAAAATTGAGGGTGGGCCTGAATTGGTACCCAGGCGTGAATTGGTCCACCACCACTATTGATCAAAACAAATCCTCGTGCATTGCAGTAAAATGTAAAAAATGGCAGCTTGGGAACATATGTATGCATTGTGGACATTTTAAAGTAGGCAGGATTGATGATATAATTATGTCCACCCCCCTGGGGGGTGGATATATTATTTTTGCTTTTTCCGCCGTCCGATGTCCGGCGTCCGATGTCCGGCGTCACGCATGGTTTCCCCTCATTTAAAGGAAAAGTATTAGAGCTATTGTCACCAAATTTGGTATGCAGGCTTATTGGGTCAGTAGCTTGCTTGGGATTGCTTTTGGCTGTTGTACCTCTTTTGCTTACTGAGTAATACTTAAGTATAGCTATTTTCAGTACCCATTGGTTTCCGTGCATTTAAGCCAAAATAATTAAAGATATTTTACTACAATTTTGAATACAAGATTGTTATGTCCATAGCTCGCTTGGTATTGCATTTGGGACTGATAGCTTTGTCAGTACATGAGTAATAGCCATTTAGGTACTTCATTGTGTATTTTCAGTAGTACTTTTGAGTAATTTGCTAATATCTCAGAAACCGTAAGAGATAGAGCGATTTCGACAGAATTTTTGACCCACAGGGTATCTAAGGAATGCAATCTATGCAATTTTCCAAATGTTTTTCCCTCTCCAAAAATGGCGGCCATTTTGAATTTTAGAATTTTTGCCAAAAATGGCAAAACACAAATTTCCTTCTATCTCCTTAACTGTGTGAGATAGAGCGATTTCGTCGAAATTTTCAACCCACAGGGTATCTAAGCATTGTACTCTTTGCAATTTTTAAAAAGTTTTCCCCTCCCCAAAAATGGCGGCCATTTTGAATTTTCGAATTTTTGCCAAAAATGGCAAAACACAAATTTCCTTCTATCTCCTTAACCATGCCAGATAGAGCGATTTCGTCAAAATTTTCGACCCACAGGTATTTGAGCATTGTATTCTTGGCAATTTAAACAAAAAATTCCCCTCCCCTAAAATGGCGGCCATTTTGAATTTTCAAATTTTTGCCAAAAATGGCAAAACACAAATTTGCTTCTATCTCCTTAACCATGCGAGATAGAGCGATTTCGTCGAAATTTTCAACCCACAGGGTATCTAAGGAATGTAATATTTGCAATTTTCAGAAAATTTTGCCCTCCCCAAAAATGGCGGCCATTTTGAATTTTCGAATTTTTGCCAACAATGGCAAAACACAAATTTCCTTCTATCTCCTTAACCATGCGAGATAGAGCGATTTCGTCGAAGTTTTTGACCCACAGGGTATCTAAGAAATGTACTCTTTGCAATTTTCAACTGGACTTAACCGTGCAAAATAGTTATTTCGTTGAAATTTTCGACCCATAGGGTATCTAAGAAATGTACTCTTGGCAATTTTCAAAAAAAATTTCCTTTTCCCAAAAATGGCGGCCATTTTGAATTTTCAAATTTTTGCCAAAAATAGAAAAACAGGAATTTGCTTCTATCTTCTTAACCGTGCAAGATAGAGTGATTTCGTCAAAATTTTCAACCCAACCAATGCAAAAAGGCATGAAGCTGAAATAATTTACATCTACACTAATAAATATTTAAGCATCATTGATATATTTTACAAATGAAACAGGGTCTTGTAAGACTACTGTACAATTTGGGCAAGGTTCATGGGGTGGACATTACACATGATAATGTGTGTTCTTCTATGCTATCCTGTTTCTATTCGCATCTACTATCAACAGGGCGTCCTATTTCTAGTTTTTTTATGAAATTACACTGTGGTTTCTTTTTGTTCCATTGTCAGAAAGCAATAATATTTACAAATATGTCCCTAAAATTAGTCACGTTTTTGTAATTCAAAATGGCGCCCGAGGAAATGATTGGTTGTTGGCATTGTAGTAAACAGGATGTTTGCCGGTTTTTGGTATTTTGATTGACACCGTGGAAAGGTCTATTAGGTCGGACCAAACCAGCCCCCAAAAGTTACCTAACGAGACTGATACTAGGATGGATGGGTTTTCAATATGACAACGTAAACGGACAGTGATGAGTATCAGAACCAATGCAACCAAATGGATCCAGGAGAAAATGCCTCACTTGAAAAGCTCTGTGGAAAAAAGTCCTCAGGAGAAAACCCCTCAAATTTCTCCAGTAGAGAAAACGCCTCAGCCAGTTTTGCCCCTGTGGAGAAAAGTCCTCACCTTTTTGGGGGGCATGTGGAGAAACAAAATTAAATCCACGAAGTCTCTGTTTCAGTGTGATTGCATATTTATTTTTTTTTAAAAAAAAGCCATCCAAGAACAAGGGTGTGAGCTTATAGTTTTAAAGCATAATTGACTACTGTCTACCTTTAATCACGGCTGCTCCAGTCCCAGCCGGCTGCTGTCACATTCTGTATGAACTGCTTTCCTTATAAAACGTCCCTTTGGGTATTAAACTCTACACAAGCACTCATGATTATGTCACTTTATAAATTGTGTATATATATATATATATATATATATATATATACATTGTCATCTATCACACAACTACGTCCTTATATTTTCAAACTACAATATTTAAACTACAATATGATTGCATTTGCTGCCTCCATCATGGTTGAACTCATTAGAAGAATCTCTCCTCGTTTTCCGCCGACCTTCACCTTTAAGCATCGGCCCTCAGTGGCTATGTAGACGTTCACCACAGTTTCAATGATCGGAAATGTGAATATATCAAAAACGCATTTATTGGCTATACAAAATTCACAACGTGGAAAAAGTCACCCAGTTGGCCTGTAGTGAAATATAAAGCACAGTAGTGTCAGAGGAGGCCTACTCACTGATCTAATCTAATGTGGACTTTTATAGCGCTTAATCTCCATCACTGATGGACTCTAAGGCGCATCTAAACATAAAGCAAGGCAGTTATCGTTAATCAAGGGACATAGCCAGGTCGTACCAAGGAGACACAGATGTGACGGGAGAGGCTATGGTGGGTAGGCTTTTGCAAACAGGTAAGATTTAAGCTTCTTTCTGAAGGAGGCAACTGATGTTGCACTGCGAACATCTTGAGGGAGGTCATTCCAAATCTTAGGAGCATCAAAGGCAAAACTATGGACAAAATGTTTGGCTGACTTAAAGACTGATGAATGGAAAGGAGGAACTGTAAGGTATTGACGATCTGGGTGACTATGCCTAGTACTATAGGGACAACTACTAAAAGACAAGAACGGTTCGAAGTAAGAAGGAGGACCACTATGCAAAAATTTATACACAAGTGTTGCGGTTTTGAAAATACAACGATACTTAACAGGCAACCAGTGGAGTTTCTGTAGAATGGGTGTAATATGAGCATACTTTCTATGATTTGTAACAATACGAGCAAGGGTGTTCTGAATACTTTGCAATTTGTGCTGATTGAAACCGGACAAACCTCTGAACAGAGAGTTACAATAGTCCAGACGACTGAGCCTGTAATTATAGATTTCGCATTGTACATTAACAGTAGGCTGACCAAGTGATACTGTAGTTACAGAGGATTCTACCAGTAAAGGCCTGTGTTTAAGATGCTATTTAACATTTATATTATACTGTATTTGGAATTTTAGTTTATGTTCTTCTTCAACCAAATTGTTAAATGACATTTAAGACAGTTAATGCTTTGAATATGCTCGGGAATATTTCTTTGAAAGTGATGTATTTTCACAAAACATATCTATTATCGGCCATGTTTACCGCAAACCGGAAATACCAGTGAACATCCATTTTGTTTGCAAATAGAAATATTTGGCCTTGACCTGTAATAAAGATAAATAAGGTGGGCGTTCACTAGTAGGCGTGTGTTTACTGGTAGAAAGCCACTTGAGTGACAGGAGGATAACCCAAAGAGCCTTTTGTTATAGAGGAGGCACAATACAGTGATATGGCAACCCAGTGAGCCTGTAGTTACAGACTAGGCCTAATAGACTGAGAGATGGGCGACCCAGTGAGCTCTAATAGAGTCACTCTATTATGCCTCCTCTGTAATTACAGGATCAATGGGTCACTGAAGCTCTGTTTGGAGTCCTTGATAAATTCATGCTCACTGGGTCACCCTGGTATCACTCTATTAGGCCTGTGATATTACAGGCTCACTGGGTCACCCTGGTATCACTCTATTAGGCCTGTGATATTACAGGCTCACTGGGTCGCCCTCCCCTCACACTATTATGCCTAGTCTGTACTTATAGGCTCACTGGGTCACCTCCTTTTGCTCTATTTGGCCTCCTCCGTAATTACAGGCTGGTCTGATTTGACCAGTTTGTTGTATTTTCAAATGAGTCAGGAACCCGTGGCTTGGTCCTCTTCAAAGAGAGCAGGAGACACTGGCTTCATTCCATTTTCATGTCAGCTGGCATTATGGCATCACTCTGCGGCGTCCGCGCACGCGTCTGTGTCCACGTCCGTGTGAACATCTTCTTCACCAAAAGTACAAATCCTAGAGACATGCTGTTTTTTTTTAAAGATTCTTTATCTGTCGAGGATGATAAATTGTTCAAGGCATGGAAATCTGTCTGTTTGTCTGTTTGCTAGACCACCAAAAGTGTGAAAATTAAAACACTTTATCACAATTTTCTCAGTGACTATTGCAGGGATTTCTCTCATTTCTTGCATGTATGTACTAGACCACAAGTAGATTCCCTTATGTGAGTATCTGACCTGGGTCTGTCTTAATTTTTAGGCGGGTTGCGTGTAACCAACCCGCCTATTAGATTGATGTGTCCGACGTCCGTCTGTCTGTCTGTCCGTCCACATTTTTCGTTTCCGGACTCTAACTTTAAAACGGTTTGACCAATCAAATTCAAACTTCACAGGGAGATAGATCACCATCATAGCTAGGTTCCTTTCGAAATTGGTGAAATTCCGTGTGTTCGTTTGTCCGTTTTTCGTCCGTTTGTCTGTCCATCCATCTGTTTGTCCACATTTTCGTTTCCGGACTCTAACTTTAAAACGGTTTGACCAATCAAATTCAAACTTCACAGGGAGATAGATCACCATCATAGCTAGGTTCCTTTCAAAATTGGTGAAATTCCGTGTGTTCGTTTGTCCGTTTTTCGTCCGTTTGTCTGTCCATCCATCTGTTTGTCCACATTTTCGTTTCCGGACTCTAACTTTAAAACGGTTTGACCAATCAAATTCAAACTTCACAGGGAGATAGATCACCATCATAGCTAGGTTCCTTTCGAAATTGGTGAAATTCCGTCTGTTTGTTTGTCCGTTTTTCCGTCCGTTTCTTCATTTTTGTCCGTTTTTCTGTCCATCCATCTGTCCGTCCACATTTTTGTTTCCGGACTCTAACTCGAAAATGGTTACTCCAATCTAATTCAGACTTCACAGGGACATACATCACCATCATAGCTAGGTTCCTTTCGAAATTGGTGTAAATCCGTCCGTTCATTTGTCTTGTTCATGTATGGCACTGTACTAGTGTGTAAGTGTCATTTTTAGGCGGGTTGCGTGTAACCAATTAGATTGATGTGTCCGACGTCCGTCTGTCCGTCCACATTTTTCGTTTCTGGACTCTAACTCCAAAACGGTTTGTCCGATCGAATTCAAACTTGACAGGGACATAGATCACCATCATAGCTAGGTTCCTTTCGAAATTGGTGAAATTCCGTCTGTTTGTTTGTCCGTTTTTCCGTCCGTTTCTTCATTTTTGTCCGTTTTTCTGTCCATCCATCTGTCCGTCCACATTTTTGTTTCCGGACTCTAACTCGAAAATGGTTACTCCAATCTAATTCAGACTTCACAGGGACATACATCACCATCATAGCTAGGTTCCTTTCGAAATTGGTGTAAATCCGTCCGTTCATTTGTCTTGTTCATGTATGGCACTGTACTAGTGTGTAAGTGTCATTTTTAGGCGGGTTGCGTGTAACCAATTAGATTGATGTGTCCGACGTCCGTCTGTCCGTCCACATTTTTCGTTTCTGGACTCTAACTCCAAAACGGTTTGTCCGATCGAATTCAAACTTGACAGGGACATAGATCAACATCATAGCTAGGTTCCTTTCGATATTGGTGAAATTCTGTCTGTTCGTTTGTCCGTTTTTCGTCCGTTTGTCTGTCCATCCGTCTGTCCACATTTTCGTTTCCGGACTCTAACTCCAAAACGGTTTGACCAATCGAATTCAAACTTGACAGGGAGATAGATCACCATCATAGCTAGGTTCCTTTCGAAATTGGTGAAATTCTGTCTGTTCGTTTGTCCGTTTTTCGTCCGTTTGTCTGTCCATCCATCTGTTTGTCCACATTTTTGTTTCCGGACTCTAACTCGAAAACGGTTTGATCAATTGAATTCAAGCTTGACAGGGAGATAGATCACCATCATAGCTAGGTTCCTTTTGAAATTGGTGAAATTCCGTCCGTTCGTTTGTCCGTTTCTTGTCTGTTTCTCTGTCCATCCGTCTGTTTATCCACATTTTCATTTCCGGACTCTAACTCGAAAACGGTTTGTCCAATCGAATTCATACTTGACAGGGACATAGATCACCATCATAGCTAGGTTCCTTTCGAAATTGGTGTAACTCCGTCTGTTCGTTTGTCCGTTTTTCTGTCCGTTTGTTCGTTTTTGCTCCATTTTTCTGTCCATCCATCTGTCCGTCCACATTTTTTTTCCGGACTCTAACTCGAAAACGGATAGTCCAATCAAATTCAAACTTCACAGGGACATACATCACCATCATAGCTAGGTTCCTGTCGAAATTGGTGAAATTCCGTTTGTTTGTTTGTCCATTTTTGTCCGTTTGTCTGTCCATCCATCTGTTTGTCCACATTTTCGTTTCCGGACTCCAACTCGAAAACACTTTGTCCAATCGAATTCATACTTGACAGGGATACAGATCACCATCATAGCTAGGTTCCTTTCGAAATTGGTGTAATTCCGTCTTTTTGTTTGTCCGTTTTCCTGTCCGTTTGTCTGTTTTTTGTCCATTTTTCTGTCCATCTGTCTGTCTGTCCACATTTTCGTTTCTGGACTCTAACTCGAAAACGCTTTGTCCAGTCGAATTCAAACTTGACAGGGAGATGCATCACCATCATAGCTAAGTTGCTAAGTTGGTGTAATTCCGCCCTTTCGTTTGTCCGTTTATAGCATAGATACAATTATGTAACCTAGATTACAAGTTTTACGTTTCTTAGCACGTCTTACAAATTCACCTTAACTGGGTAACCTAACATTTCTTTCCTTCTTTTCTAAATGTAATTACAGCAGTTGCTAATCTTATTTCTGCCTGCGCAACCCGCCTTTTGGGGCATTTGTGACCCTCTTGTTTTAATAATTTTTAATGCATTAAAATTCATGAAATAATGCACTAAATCACTTATTTTCTCATTAACTATTGCAGGGATTTCTCTCTTATCATGCCTATATGTACTAGGCCACCAGTAGATTCCCTTGTGTGAGTATCAGACCTGAATCTTTTTAAATTATTTTTTTATGAATTTTTGAAATAATTTTTAATGCATTAAAATTCATGAAATCATGCACAAAATCACCTATAACTTGAAAAGTATTTCATTTAGAGCATTTTGTAAAAATATGTTACTCAGCTACTTTTTCCATAGCTACAACATGGTGAGTAACTTGGGTGTCTATTCCTATAGCTAAGTGAGTAATAGCTACTTCCTGATTTTTCAGTGCCTTTCATAAAGAGTATAATCACTTGTATTTCAAAAACTATTGCATTTAGAGAATTTTGTATAAATATGTTATTACAGCTACTTTTGGGTCAGCTATAACATAGTGAAATTTCAGACCTGTAGTTCATTGCCTAGCCGAGTAATAGCTACTTTGAGGTTATCACTGTTGAGTAAATTGCTTGTATCTTCAAAACTGTTGTATTTAGTGTATTTTGTTTCATTTGTTTTTTATGTACTTTTTGGTCAGCTATAACATTGTAAAATTGCAGACCTGTAGCTCATGGCATAGCTGGACAATAGCTATTTCCAGGTTCTCACTCTAGAGTAAATCAGTTGTAACTTGAAAATTATTGCATTTAGAGTATTTTGTTTAAATATGTTGTTCACCTACTTTTGGGTCAGGTATAACATAGTGAAATTGCAGACCTGTATGTCAAGGCATAGATGAGTAATAGCTACTTTTAGGTTCTCACTGTTGAGTAAATCAGTTGTAACTTGAAAACTATTACATTTAGAGTATTTTGTTTAAATAAGTTGTTCACCTACTTTTGGGTCAGCTATAACATAGTAAAGTTGCAGACCAGTAGTTCATTGCATAGCTGAGTAATAGCTACTTTGAGGTTTTCTCTGTTGAGTAAATCAGTTGTGCATTCAGAGAATTTTGTTTAAATATGTTATTCATCTACTTTTGAATTAGCTATAACATTGTAAAATTGCCATTGTGTAGCTCATGGCATAGCTATGTAATAGCTATTCTCAGGTTTTCATTGTTCGGTAAATCAGTTGTAACTTGAAAACTATTGCATTTAAGTATTTTCTATAAATATGTTGTTCATCTACTTTTGGGTCAGCTATAACATAGTAAAATTGCAGACCTGTATGTCATAGCATAACCAAGCAAGAGCTACTTTCAGATTGTCACTGTTGAGTAAATCAGTTGTAGCTTGAAAACTATTGCATTTAGAGAATTTGTTTAAATATGTTATTCATCTACTTTGGAATTAGGTATTACATTGTAAAATCGGAGACGTGTAGCTCATGGCATAGCTGTGTAATAGCTATTCTCAGGTTCTCACTGTTGAGTAAATCAGTTTTAACTTGAAAAATATTGCATTTAAACTTTTAAAGTATTTTCTATAAATATGTTGTTCGCCTACTTTTGGATCAGCTATAACATAGTGAATAAGCAGACCTGTATGGCATGGCATAGCTGAGCAATAGCTACTTTCAGGTTCTCACTGTTGAGTAAATCAGTTATAACTCAAAAACTATTGCATTTGCAGTATTTTCTTTAAATATGTTTTTAACCAACTTTTTACACCTAAACAGTTACCTTGTTACTTTCCTTCTGAATACCATTTGCATTTTGCAGGGCACAACTTTTTTATGTCAGCTGACTTGTCAGTCAGCTGACATTATGGCATCACTCTGCGGCGTCCGCGTCTGTGTACGCGTACGTGTCCGCATGACAAACTTCTTCTCCAAAACTACAAGACCAAAAGGCTTCCTTTTTTTTTTAAAAGATACCTTAACTATCGAGGATGATAAATCGTAAAATTCATGCAGATCTGTCTGTTCGTCTGTTCGTCAGAGCCATTACAAGTGAGGTACCCCCACCAAAGTGTGAAAATTTCAACACTTGATCACAATTTTCTCAGTGACTATCACAGGGATTTCTCTCATATCTTGCATATATGTACTAGACCACTAGTAGATTCCCTTGTGTGAGTGTCAGACCTGGATCTTTCTTAATTATTTTTTATGAATTTTTAAAATAATTTTTAATACATTAAAATTCATGAAATCATGCACTAAATCAATTATACCTTGAAAATTATTGCAATTAGAACATTTTGTTAAAATATGTTATTCAGCTACTTTTTTCATAGCTACAACATGGTGAGTAACTTGGGTGTCTATCTCAATAGCTAAGTGAGTAATAGCTACTTTTGGACTTTTCAGTAACTTCCATCATGAGTAAAATCACTTGTAACTTGAAAAGTATTGCATTTATTGCAGCTATAAGATAGTAAAATTTCAGACCTGTAGCTTATGGCATAGCCGAGTAATAGCTATTTTTAGGTTATCACTGTTGAGTAAATCACTCATAACTTGAAAAGTATTGCATTTAGAGTATTTAGTTTCAATATGTTATTCACCTATTTTGGGGTCAGCTATAACATAGTAAAATTCCAGAGCTGTGGCTCATTGCATAGCTGAGTAATAGCTACTTTGAGGTTCTTACTCAACACTAAATCATTTATAACTTGAAAAGTATTGCATTTAGTGAATTCTGTGTAAATATGTTATTCAGCTACTTTTGGGTCAGCTATAACATAGTAAAATTTCAGACCTGTAGCTCATGGCATAGCTGAGAAATAGCTACTTTTAGGTTATCACTGTTGAGTAAATCACTTATAACTTGAAAAGTATTGCATTTAGAGAATTATGTGTAAATATGTTATCCAGCTACTTTTGGGTCAGCTATAACATAGTAAAATTTCAGACCTGTAGCTCATGGCATAGCTGAGTAATAGCTACTTTTAGGTTATCACTGTTGAGTAAATCACTCATAACTTGAAAAGTATTGCATTTAGAGTATTTAGTTTCATATGTTATTCACCTATTTTGGGGTCAGCTATAACATAGTAAAATTCCAGAGCTGTGGCTCATTGCATAGCTGAGTAATAGCTACTTTGAGGTTCTTACTCAACACTAAATCATTTATAACTTGAAAAGTATTGCATTTAGAGAATTATGTGTAAATATGTTATTCAGCTACTTTTGGGTCAGCTATAACATAGTAAAATTTCAGACCTGTAGCTCATGGCATAGCTGAGTAATAGCTACTTTTAGGTTATCACTGTTGAGTAAATCACTCATAACTTGAAAAGTATTGCATTTAGAGTATTTAGTTTCAATATGTTATTCACCTATTTTGGGGTCAGCTATAACATAGTAAAATTCCAGAGCTGTGGCTCATTCCATAGCTGAGTAATAGCTACTTTGAGGTTCTTACTCAACACTAAATCATTTATAACTTGAAAAGTATTGAATTTAGAGACTTTTGTGTAAATATGTTATTCAGCTACTTTGGGGTCAGATATAACATAGTAAAATCTCAGACCTGTACCTCATTGCATAGCTGAATAATAGCTACTTTGATGTTCTTACTCAACACTAAATCATTTATAACTTGAAAAGTATTGCATTTACAGTATTTTGTGTAAATATGTTATTCAGCTACTTTTGGGTCAGCTTTAACATGGTAAAATTTCAGACCTGTAGCTCATGGCATAACTGAGTAATAGCTACTTTTAGGTTATCACTGTTGAGTAAATCACTTGTAACTTGAAAAGTATTGAATTTAGAGACTTTTGTGTAAAATGTTATTCAGCTACTTTTGGGTCAGATATAACATAGTAAAATCTCAGACCTGTAGCTCATTGCATAGCTGAATAATAGCTACTTTGATGTTCTTACTCAACACTAAATCATTTATAACTTGAAAAGTATTGCATTTACAGCATTTTGTGTAAATATGTTATTCAGCTACTTTTGGGTCAGCTTTAACATGGTAAAATTTCAGACCTGTAGCTCATGGCATAGCTGAGTAATAGCTACTGTTAGGTTATCACTGTTGAGTAAATCACTTATAACTTGAAAAGTATTGCATTTACATTATTTAGTTTCATATGTTATTCACCTATTTTGGGGTCAGCTATAACATAGTAAAATTCCAGAGCTGTGGCTCATTGCATAGCTGAGTAATAGCTACTTTGAGGTTCTTACTTAACACTAAATCATGTATAACTTACAAAGTATTGCATTTACAGCATTTTGTTAAAATATGTTATTCAGCTACATTTTAAATAGTTACAACATGGTGAGTAACTACTGTATCTATCTCAATAGCTAAGTGAGTAATAGCTATTTTGGACTTTTCAGTAACTTACATCATGAGTAAAATCACTTGTAACTTTAAAATATTGCATTTAAAGAAGTTTGTGTAAATATGTTATTCAGCTACTTTTGGGTCAGCTATAACATAGTAAAATTTCAGACCTGTAGCTCATGGTATAACTGAGTAATAGCTACTTTTAGGTTATCACTGTTGAGTAAATCACTTGTAACTTGAAAAGTATTGAATTTAGAGACTTTTGTGTAAAATGTTATTCAGCTACTTTTGGGTCAGATATAACATAGTAAAATCTCAGACCTGTAGCTCATTGCATAGCTGTATAATAGCTACTTTGATGTTCTTACTCAACACTAAATCATTTATAACTTGAAAAGTATTGCATTTACAGCATTTTGTGTAAATATGTTATTCAGCTACTTTTGGGTCAGCTTTAACATGGTAAAATTTCAGACCTGTAGCTCATGGCATAGCTGAGTAATAGCTACTGTTAGGTTATCACTGTTGAGTAAATCACTTATAACTTGAAAAGTATTGCATTTACATTATTTAGTTTCATATGTTATTCACCTATTTTGGGGTCAGCTATAACATAGTAAAATTCCAGAGCTGTGGCTCATTGCATAGCTGAGTAATAGCTACTTTGAGGTTCTTACTTAACACTAAATCATGTATAACTTACAAAGTATTGCATTTACAGCATTTTGTTAAAATATGTTATTCAGCTACATTTTAAATAGTTACAACATGGTGAGTAACTACTGTATCTATCTCAATAGCTAAGTGAGTAATAGCTATTTTGGACTTTTCAGTAACTTACATCATGAGTAAAATCACTTGTAACTTTAAAATATTGCATTTAAAGAAGTTTGTGTAAATATGTTATTCAGCTACTTTTGGGTCAGCTATAACATAGTAAAATTTCAGACCTGTAGCTCATGGTATAGCTGAGTAATAGCTACTTTTAGGTTATCGCTGTTGAGTAAATCACTTGTAACTTGAAAACTATTGCGTTTAAATTATTTAGTTTTATCCACCGGATAGCAGGATATGTTCTTCATTATAAAATCTTGACTGGAAATATTTTTGGCCTCATTTTGAACAAAACAAGATGGCCGCCACAGGTGTTTCTTTGTCAGTCATGAAAAGTGCCGATATCTCCCTTACTATTGGGCCTAGAGGTTTGGGATGGTAAACCAATGTATAGAAAATCATGGACTGGGAATCTTTTGGTGTGGTCAGATTTGACCTTGGACCCCTCATTCAAGGTCAAACGAGGATAGTCAAACTTAAAAGTGCCTATAAGTCGCTTATTACTGGTCCTACAGGTTTGGGATGGTAAACCAACCTATAGGAAATCATGGGCTGGGGATCTTTTGGTGTTGTCAGATTTGACCTTGGACAACTCCTTCAATGTCAAACGAGGATAGCCAAACTTAAAAGTGCTTATAACTCACTTATTATTGGTCCTACAGGTTTGGGATGGTAAACCAAGCTATAGGAAATCATGGGCTGGGAGTCTTTTGGTGTTGTTGGATTTGACCTGGGACCCCTTCTTCAAGGTCAAATAGGATAGCCAAACTTAAAAGTGCTTATAACTCACTTATTATTGGTCCTACAGGTTTGGGATGTTAAACCAACCTATAGGATATCATTGGCTTGGATTCTTTTGGTGTGGTCAGATTTGACCTTGGACCCCTCCTTCAAGGTTAAACGAGGATAGCCAAACTTAAAAGTGCTTATAACTCGCTTATTATGGGTCCTAGAGGTTTGGGATGGTAAACCAACCTTTAAGAAATCATGGGCTGGGAATCTTTTGGTGTGGTCGGATTTGATGTTGGACCCCTCCTTTAAGGTAAATGAGGATAGCCAAACTTAAAAGTGCTTATAACTCGTTTATTATTGGTCCTAGAGGTTTGGAATGGTAAACCAACCTATAGGAAATCATGGGCTGGGAATTTTTTGGTGTTGTCGAATTTGACCTTGGAACCTTCCTCCAAGGTCAAACGAGGATAGCCTAACTTAAAAGTGTTCATAACTGCCTTATTATTGGTTCCAGAGGTTTGCAATGTCAAATCATGGGCTGGGAATTTTTTGATGTGATCAGGTTTGATCTTTGGCCCAAATTAACCATGCTTATATCTCGCTTATTTGTGTTCCTAGAGGTTTGCAATGTCACACCAACCTATAGGAACCATGGGCTAAGAATCTTTTGATATGGTCAGATTTCACTTTGGGCTTTTCCAATTTTAAGCATGTTTTAATGGCTTTGGTGAGGATTCTTTCTGGTGCATACAATTTGCATCAGTTCTCCGATGTGATAGGTCTAATTTCAGTATGTTATTCACCTATTTTTCGGTCAGCTATTACATAGTACAATTAAAACTATTGCATTTCTTTAAATGTGTTTTAACTTACTTTTTACACCTTAAGAGTTACTTCTTACTTTCCTTCTGAACACCATTTCCAGGGCACAACTTTTGTGTCCTTTTCTTCTGTCACTTCTATTCTGAAACTCAAAACACACAGTCAGCTGACACAGAGCCCGTTCACGGGCACTGATTGCTTGTTTTTCCTTTTCTTCTGTCACTTCTACTCTGAAACTCAAAACACACAGTCAGCTGACACAGAGCCCGTTCACGGGCACTGATTGCTTGTTTGGTTATAAAATTACACACCTTTAACATTGATGTGTATCCTTACAAATATCATGATATTAATTCGAAAGTAATTCCTTGCAGTTTGTGATACTTTATTTACTTTAAAGAGCGGTGTTTTTACAATTTTACTTGTGTGACTTGTTATTGTACACTATTACAGGAAATTGGTAGAATCAAAATTGAACTGTTTTCTGATGTAGTACCTAAAACAGCTGAAAATTTCAGGTGAGAATCATTCAAATCTTCAAGAAGATTGATTGATAAACTGTATTCTCTTTATTAATTATATATGTAAGACCAATGTTTATTTTTATGTCACCAGCAGCTTTTCCTTCGATCGTTTTAATTGTATCCACTCGATGCATCGGGTGGATACTTGGTTTAGCGTTTGTTATGCCTCCGTCATGCGTAGCTAGATTTTCTTATGTAAACTCTCTCAGCAGAAAACTAGACCAGTTATCTTCACCAGATTTGAAGGATATCTTGATTGGGAGGTAAGCTTCTCTGTGACTGAAATAAGCCTCATTCTGAAAAAACAAGTTGGCTGCCCTTTCCATTTCTTCGAAAATTATCTGCCTTTTTCTACTGTCTGTTTCTCATAACTAAAATGTTGAATCTCTTCATAAATTATATGTACAACAGATATAAATGTCCTCTACAAGCATGCAGCCATTTGACCTTGAAGCTATTCATTCAAGATCATCCACAGAGTGCCAAAGTAACCCACATAGGGGACTTTAAAAGTGCCTATATCTCCCTTATTATTGGTCCTAGAGGTTTTTGCAGTGTGAAACCAACTTGTAGGAACTCATGTGCTGCGAATCTTCTGATGTTTTCATACTTGACCTTTGACCCCTCCTTTGGTCAAATGAAGGTAGCCCAACTTAAAAGTGCTGACTTGCTTATTATTGGTCCTAGAGCTTTGGGATGGTCAAACCAACCTATACCTTTCCAAATTTTGGCTGCCATCTCAAATTTTTGCTGAAATGGAAAATGTCATTTATCTGAAAAACTGTAAGAGATAGAGCGTTTTCGGGCAAATTCTGGACCCCCTGGTGATAAGGACTACTCCTTCAGGACCTTTGAAAAATTTAGAATTTTCCGAATTTTGACCACCATCTTGAATTTTGGTAGAAATGGAAAAAGAAGTTTATCTCAAAAACCATAAGAAATAGTGTGATTTTGGGCAAATTTTGGAACACCTGGGTATGAAGGACTACTATGACCTCTGAAAAATTTAGACTTCTCCCAATTTTAGCTGCCATCTTGAATTTTATCAGAAATGGAAAATGTCATTTATCTCAAAACCGTAAGAGATAGAGTGATTTCGGGCAAATTTTGATTAGTAAGGACTACCTTTCTAGGACCTCTGAAAATTTCAGACCTTACAAAGTTCAGCTGCCATCTTAAATTTTGACTGAAATGGAAAATGTCATTTATCCAGAAAATGCTAAGAGATAGAGTGATTTTGGACAAATATTAGACCCTCTGGGTACTAAAGGCTACTCCTCTATGACCTCTGAAAAACATAGACTTTTCCGAATTTCAGCCACAATCTTGAATTTTAATGGAAATGGAAAATGTAGTTTATCTTGAAAACCATATGAGTTAGATTGATTTCGGGCGAATATTGGAACCCCTGGGTACTAATGACTACTCCTCTAGGACCTCTGAAAAATTTAGACTTTTCTGAATTTTGGCTGCCATTTTGACTTTTGGTGGAAATGGAAAATGTCATTTATCTTGAAGACTGTAACACATAGGGCAATTTCAGGCGAATGTTGGTCCACTGGATAATAAGGACTACTCCTTTAATTCTTGTGAATAATTTAGAATTTTCTTAATTTCGGCCACCATCTTTAAAAATGCTGTTATCTTCAAAACCATGTTAGTTGTCCTTTTCCGGAGTATATATATCCTGCATCTGCGCACAGATGTGTCCTTGGTCTAGCTATACATTAGACCATTGTCTACTTTTGCGTCACCAGCAACTATGCTGGGATCACATAGAGACTGACAGAGACTGCTTTGTCCTCCATCATTGGCATCATGGTTTGTGTCATTGGCTTTGTTGTTGTCACATTCTAGACAGTATCTCAAAAACCTTTGGACATATTCAGTTTAAATGTTGCATGTAAATGTAACTAGTCCTAAATATGTGTGCTGTATTAAGGTGACCTTAAAATCTCACAAATAACAACATTATCTTGACTTTTAAGGTTTTTTTTGTTTCTTGGCATTATCAAGAATGGCTCAATGGATGTAATTTAAAATGTAGCATATGGTTGTCACTCAACTGTCACTCAACCTTTTTGAGGTAAGGAGTCTTTTAAGACAGTCACATTTTTCCTTTGACCCAACCTTCAAGGTCAAATGAGAACAGCCACCTTAAAAGTGCTTGTAATATGCTTATTACTGGTTCTAGAGATTTAGGATGTGAAACCACCCAAAAGGGAATCATTGGCTTATAATCAGTTGATGTCACATTTGACCTCCGACCCCTCATTCATGGTCAAGTTTTTTCCCAGGGGGATACCTGGTAAGATATGTGTGCTCTTTTAAAGGTGACCTGAAACTTCTAACAATAATTGATTTGTTTTAATTTTAAGGGGTTTATTGTATCCACCGGAGGCATCCGGTGGATACTTTGGTTTAGCGTTTGCTATGCCGCCGCCGCGTGTAGAGAGATTTTCGGTGTTAACGCTCTAACAGGAAAACTACACCAGCTAGGTTCACCAAATTTGCAGGATATCTTCATTGGGGGGTAAGCTTCTCTGGGACTGAAATTAGCCTCATTCTGAAAAACAAGATGGCCGTTGCTGGCATTTCTTTGAAAATTATCTACATTTTTCTACTTGCTGTTTCTCATAGGTAGAAGGTTGAATCTCTTCATAGGTGATATGTATAACAGATATACATGTCCTTTACAACCTTGCAGACATTTGACCTTGAAGCTCTTAATTCAAGATCATCCACAGAGTGCCAAAGTAACCCACATAGGGGACTTTAAAAGTGCCTGTATCTCCCTTATTATTGGTCCTAGAGGTTTTTGCAGTGTGAAACCAACTTGTAGGAACTCATGTGCTGCGAATCTTCTGATGTTGTCAGATTTGACCTTGGACCCCTCCTTCAAGGTCAAACGAGGATAGCCAAAGTTGAAAGTGCTTATAACTTGCTTATTATTGGTCCTAGAGGTTTGGGATGGTAAACCAACATATAGGAAATCATGGGCTGGGAAGCTTTTGATGTGGTCGGATTTGACCTTGGGCCCCTTCTTCAAGGTCAAACGAGGATAGCCAAACTTAAAAGTGCTTATAACTCTCTTATTATTGGTCCTAGAGGTTTGGGATGGTAAAGCAACATATGGGAAATCATGGGCTAGAAATCTTTTGGTGTGGTCAGATTTGACCTTGGGCCCCTCCTTCAAGGTCAAATGAGGATAGCCAAAGTTAAAATTGCTTAACTTGCTTATTATTGGTCCTAGAGGTTTGGGGTGGTAAACCAACCTATAAAAAATCATGGGCTGGGAATCTTTTGGTGTGGCCAGATTTGACCATGGGCCCCTCCTTCAAACTTAAAAGTGCTTATAACTCACTTATTATTGGTCCTAGAGGTTTGGCATGTGAAGCCAACCTGTGGGAAATCATGGGCTGGGAATCTTTTGATATGTTCAGATTTGACCTTGGGCCCCTTCTTCAAGGTCAAACAAGGGTAGCCAAACTTGAAAGTGCTTATAAGTCACTTATTATTGATCCTAGAGGTTTACAATGTGAAACCAACTCATACAAAATCTTGGGCTAGGAATCTTTTGATGTTAGATTTGACCTTTGGCCCCTCCTTCAAGGTCAAACGATGGTTCACTGGGTTTGGTGAGTTGTCTTTCCGGTGGATACATATTTGCATCGGTTCTCCGATGCGTAGGTCTAGTTTCACATCTCCAGAACATACTTTAACACAGCCTGATGGATTTCGATTAAACCTGATATGTGGATGTAATAAATCATAAATGTGTGCTCTGGTTTAAGGTGACCTTAAAATCTCGGCAATCAATAAATATCTGTTTGGTTTCAGGGGTTTTTATGGTGATATATCAAACACTATGACATGGATTCATCTTTATTCTGTAGAGTTGGAGCAATAGCACCAGCTTCTTTAGGTTTTGAAATTTTGGTTGTTTGGAATGGTAATTGCTGTTTTCAAATGAGTTTAAATAATTTTAACTGGCCAGTCTCCTGGTGCCTTCATCATCCATCTGTATATTAATCATGTTTTGGATGAGTTTCCCTTACTCACGTATAAACCCTATTTAACACATGAAAGAAATTTTGCAGTTAAAATCTATCTGTACTGGAAACCTATTATGCAAAAAACTTTAAAAGGAAATTAGTATTTTATTTATTTTAAATTGTAAGTCAGCTAACATTATGGCATCACTCCAAAGTATCCGCGTCCATGTGAACAACTTCTCTAAAAGTACAAGGCCCAGAGACATGCTGTTTCTTTTAAAATATACCTTATCTATCAAGGATGAAAAATTGTTCAGTTGGTAGATCCATACACTGTATCCAGATGCAAATAATATCCAAAGTACAGCAAATAATCTCTTCGCTGCTAGATCCAGACACTGTATCCAGTTCATTCCAACAGAGTTTACCACAACACAAGAAGATTATATCCACTTGATAGTAGTTCTGAGACACAATTGGCTTTCCTTATAGCCAGCAAATTCTATGTTTATCTGTGGTCAGATGTACAGCACTTACATACAGCTGTGGAAATGGCCAGAAGGTTATAGAACTTATAGTAAAGTAAGCCCTGTCACCAGAATGGACCTTTCCGTGGCATCCGGTGACAGATTTGATGGAGAGCTCAGTGGCCAATGATATTTTATCGGAAATCCAACAAAATGAGGCTCGATAAATAAACATCCATTTTGTTTCCTGGTAACGCATGTTGACATACGAATGACCTACAAAAATATTTAATTATTTTCTGTTGTATTATTGAAAATAACTTACTTTTTCAGTTATATATATATATTTTTTCATACACTTTTCACCGAAATGCAGGGTGATGCCACATATACGACCACAAATTAATATTTCTAATTTTTTACCACTTTCCTTTTTACTTCCTGGTTTGGCCATTTGTCTGTGGTCCTGTTTACCACTGAAATAAAAATAAATAATTAAGCGTCCCTGAAAGGGTGCTTATTTGTTTTCGCCTCAGTTTCCTCGCCGCCGCCGCATTATGGTTCTCTTGAATATCTCCCTTATTATTAGAAGGTTTCAAACCATATTTGGCAGTTATATACCTTAGGCGTGGGAAAATTTTTCTGCATGCTTAAATTTGACCTTTGACCTTTATGAAGGTCACATGATCAAAAACTATTTTTTGAAGTACTGGGAGGTAATAGGAAACCATATGTGGAGAGTCTAAATAGCCGGTCAGTTTTACCCCACGGCCCCCCCTTATGGGTCAAACTGGGGTCATAAAATAGCTGATTTTGAGTTTTTGCCTTATATCTCCTTTATTGTTGCTTTTATAGCTTCAGAATGTATTAAGAGGTATTGGGAAAGCATATATGGAGAGTCTAAATAGCCGGTCAGTTTTATCCCCCAACCCCCCCTTATGGGTCAAACTGGGGTCATAAAATAGCCGGTTTTGAGTTTTTGCCTTTATCTCCTTTATTGTTGCTTTTATAGCTTCAGAATATATTAAGAGGTATTGGGAAAGCATATGTGGAGAGTCTAAATAGCCGGTCAGTTTTACCCCCTGGCCCCCCCTTATGGGTCAAACTGGGGTCATAAAATAGCTGATTTTGAGTTTTTGCATTATATCTCCTTTATTGTTGCTTTTATAGCTTCTGAATGTATTAAGAGGTATTGGGAAAGCATATATGGAGAGTCTAAATAGCCGGTCAGTTTTACCCCCCGAGCCTCCCTTATGGGTCAAACTGGGGTCATAAATAGCTGCTTTGGAGTTTTTGCCTTATATCTCCTTTATTGTTGCTTTTATAGCTTCAGAATGTATTAAGAGGTATTGGGAAAGCATATGTGGAGAATGTAAATAGCCGGTCAGTTTTATCCCCCAACCCCCCCTTATGGGTCAAACTGGGGTAATAAAATAGTTGCTTTGGAGTTTTGCATTATATCTCCTTTATTGTTGCTTTTATAGCTTCAGAATGTATTAAGAGGTATCGGGAAAGCATATGTGGAGAATCTAAATAGCCGGTCAGTTTTATCCCCCAAACCCCCCTTATGGGTCAAACTGGGGTCATAAAATAGTTGCTTTGGAGTTTTGCCTTATATCTCCTTTATTGTTGCTTTTATACCTTCAAAATGTATTAAGAGGTATTGGGAAAGCATATGTGGAGAGTCTAAATAGCCGGTCACTTTTACCCCCCGACCCCCCCCCCCACTTATGGGCCAAACTGGGGTCATAAATAGCTGCTTTGGAGTTTTTGCGTTATATCTCCTTTATCGTTGCTTTTATAGCTTCAGAATGTATTAAGAGGTATTGGGAAAGCATATGTGGAGAATCTAAATAGCCGGTCAGTTTTATCCCCCGACCCCCCTTTATGGGTCAAACTGGGGTCATAAAATAGTTGCTTTGGAGTTTTGCCTTATATCTCCTTTATTGTTGCTTTTAGACCTTCAGAATGTATTAAGAGGTATTGGGAAAGCATATGTGGAGAATCTAAATAGCCGGTCAGTTTTACCCCTCGACCCTCCCATATGGGCCAAACTGGGGTCATAAATAGCTGCTTTGGAGTTTTTGCCTTATATCTCCTTTATTGTTGCTTTTATAGCTTCAGAATGTATTAAGAGGTATTGGGAAAGCATACGGTGCAGCTTTGTGCATTCTTAGCTTTACAGCATGCTTATTAAAACCACAAAGCATTTTAAACTTTCAGGGACGCTTCGCTTTTGTTAGCAAAAGCATTCCTCTAGTTTAGCCTAGTTTCAAAAACAAAATGGCCGTCATATTACATGTTAAATGGGATTATCCTATTAAAAAGGACTTATATCTCCCTTATCATTGCTACTAGGGGCTCCAAATGTGAAAATAACTTATACAAAGTCAAGGCCTGAGACTATTTTCCAATTGCTGACTTTTACCTTTGACCCCTTCTTCAATGTCAAGTGGGGTTATATCTTACTACAAAGGCCTTATATCTCCTTTAGTTCTCCAGTATTAGTTTATTACTGATTCTAAGGCGGGAGATAACCACTGCAGCAGTGGCCTTGTTTTTAAATTACATTCTGCCTTTTAAGTTTTGTTTATTTTTCTTGAAAATTCACGGTGATTTGCCGCCTTTTTGAAATAGGTACGTTTGTGAGAGTCTATTCAAATGCATGATAAGTGGGCGGGGCTTAGGGAGGCTCACGGAAAGGTCCATCACTGAGGAAGCTCTAGAAACTAGTTTATGGGGATTTCCCCAAATCTATAAATAGATCAGTATAGTAGAACTAATCAGGTTATAGAAGCCTAGAGGGATTTCTCCCAGTCTATAAATAGATCAAACTAACAGAGTACAATAAACATAAATATCCATTAACCACTTAATTGTACATAACATAGAATATAAAAAAATCAATAACTCAATGATACTATATGGCATCACACAGATGGAATGGTTTCTTGAAATTAAATCATGCCTTGACACATTGTCTATGTATGTAACAATGTTATTCACCTGGTTTTTGGTCAGCTATAAATGGTAAAATTACAGACCTGTAACTCATCGCATAGCTGAGCAAAAGGCCAAAAGCAACTTTGAAATTCTCACTGTTGAGTAAATCAGTTGTAACTTGAAAACTATGTCTAGAGTATTTTGTTTAAATATGGTTTTCATCTACTTTGGGGTCAGCTATAATATAGCAAAATTGCAGACCTGTAACTCCTTGCATAGCAGAGCAATAGCTATTCAGCTTTTCACTGTTCAGTAAATCTCTTGTAAATAGAAAAGTATTGCATTTAGAGCATTTTCTTTAAATATATTGACTTGTTCATCTACCTTTTCCATAGCTACAACATGGCCAGTAACTTGGGTTTGTATCCCAATAGCTGAGTGAGTAATAGCTACTTTCCCTTCAATGTCAAATTAGTCCTTGCTTCTTTCATTCCCTCACTTATTGTTGGTCCTAGAAATTTTGTGTGTAAAGAAGAGCTGTTACAAGTGAGGTCCCTGTCTAGTGTTAATTTTAACACCCTTTCATAATGAAGTGTCTCTTGAAAAGACAGACAGCTGCTGCATTATCATCTCCCTTGAATATCTCCCTTGATATTAGGCATATTAAAATGGTATTTGTCAGTTATCTTCTATAGTCATGGGGCAAATTTTTGACAGGCATAAATTTGACCTTTGATCTTTATCAAGGTTACATGATCAAAAACAGTGTTTGTGTCACAGCATTTATGGTGCGTAGCATATAGGGATTGCTTTGTCATCTTATTTGTGACGTCGTCTGTCATCGTCACACTTTGTATTCCGGAGAGTATCTCAAAAATGGCTTGTCAGATTTAATTCAAATTTGGCATGTGGATGTAACTGCTGCTCAGGGTGTGCTGTATAGTTTGGTGACCTTAAACTCCCACTAGTAAGATACTTATATTGAGTTTAAGTTTTTTCGTTTCCGGGCAGTATCTAAAAAATGGCGTGATGGATTCAATTCAAATTTGGCATGTGGTTGTAACTAGTTTAGAAGGTGTGCCCTATTCTAAGGTGACCTTAAACTCCCACATATACAAAACTATGTCCAGTTTATGATTTTTCTTTCTCCATGGAGTATACTGAAATTAACTTTATAACTTTCATTCAACTTTTGCATGTATATGTAATTCTAGGCATATTTCAGTTGTGGATGTAACAAACCTTTAACAGAACCTTCAAAAAAAGATTACCTTAAACTCGCTACAATATACAGCAGGTCAAGCAAACTTTGAGTTTAAGGTTGGGACAATATTATATATACATCGTTTTAGTACGCACCGCGGAGACGCTTTTTGGAATTCTCTTTACAATAATGGTCGTTTTTATGTACATGTAGCACATTTTTAGACGGATTCACTATCTTATATATTAATTTCATCTTACTTTCTTATTCTCTGCCTGTTTTATGTATATATTCCCCCAATTCACTGCTGTATCAACTTCTATATAAAAGCGGGTATTATCGCCCATTTGCCGGGAATTACCGTAGTAATTTGATCTATAATTCCCCTATTTCAAGTACTGGGTATTTTTTATAATCTAATTTGTGTCTTGTAAGTTCACTTTAAGTTTATTTCCAATCAGTATATAGACATTTTCCTGTTGGTGTCTGGTGGTGTTGTCATTTAGCTTAAGGTGAGGCTGTAGTGTGGGGTGTTAGGGTGCCTGTGAGTCGCCCACAGGACGAAGAGTTGTGACTTTTAGGTGTAGGGTTATATTATTGAGGCTCCCCACTGTTGAGCTTAGACTAGGGGCTCTTACTGATGTACAACCCCACCAGTCATGTTCAGTCCTCGGTTACTCCTCTTCATGGCACTGTTTGCAGTGGCACTGGCCCACAGGCATGATTGGTTCAGCACCAGAGCATCTTACACATCATGTCCTCCTTTGGCACGGGTTGCGAAAAATTTATCATATTTGTGTTCCTACCGAAAATTTCCGACCATGGTTAATGGAAGAGGGCTCATGTTGTTACTGTTACTGGGTGGAGATGTATCCCTCAACCCTGGTCCGTTTACACTCGGTGTTTTGAATGCCAGATCCGTAAGGAACAAGGGTCCTCTCCTTGCCGACATGGTGGCTTCATACGACCTTGATCTTCTATGCCTCACGGAAACACACATATGTCTATTTGACTCTGACAGCTTCTTACGGTCTATAACTCCTCCCGATTTTAACTTTCCTCACAAGCCTCGTCCCTCAGGTATTGGTGGTGGTGTGGGTTTTTTCATCAGATCCTCCTACAGACCCCATATAATTGAAACTCCTTGTTATCAGTCATTTGAAAATATAGTGGTGTCAATCGGGCTTCATGGCCATTCAGTGTTGCTTGCCTGCATCTATCGCCCTCCAGGATCATGTACCTGTAATTTTCTGGAAGAATTCATGTCATTTGTTGGCTACCTTTCATCCATTAATTCTTCATATTACATTTGTGGCGACTTCAACATTCATGTTGATGTTCCAGTTGGTGACGGTCAGAAATTCACTACCTTTCTTGATTCATGTGACCTCAAACAGTTAGTCAATAAACCTACTCATCTACATGGTCACATATTGGACCTGATTTTATCTCCCTGTGATCAGGACACCATTGCTGATGTTAAAATTTGTGACTTTGTTTCCGATCACGCATTAGTCAAATGTTCAGTTGCCTTCCCTTGTCAAGTGTCTCATACTCCAAATGTAGTTCAATATAGAAGGTTCCATCGTATCAATATGTCTGACTTCCGCTCAGATCTCAAAAATACGTCCTTCGTCAAGTCTCCAGCTGATGCTGTTGTCGATCTGTATGATCAATATGTACATGATTTGAGTGATGTTCTGGATAGGCATGCACCTCTTATATCTAAATTGACGAAAAAGGAGTCCGCCGATTGGATGTCTGATGATTATCGACGTGCAAAGTCCCTTAGGCGCCAATTTGAGAGAACCTGGCGTAGGGCTAAAAGTACACTTAACAGGAGTAGGCTTCGTCGCCAGATTGCTCGGTGCAATGCACTTGTAAATAAAGATAAATCAGACTACTATAGCAAACTGATCTCAGACAATAGTCAGGACTCTCGAAAACTTTGGCGTGAGCTCCATAAGACCCTGAACAGGGTTTCTGATGCCACACTTCCATCTCATGAGTCCGAAAAGTCATTGGCTGACCAGTTTGCCTCCTTCTTCACCAACAAAATTAAGAAGATTAGAGATAATTTTGCTTCTTCTGGCACTGAATATGATGTTAACCCTCCTTCAGATCCTCCCCAAATTACTGTCTTTAGGCAAGTTTCTGAAGATGCTGTTGATAAAATAATTAAAGCATCACCAACAAAATCATGCCTGTTGGACCCTCTGCCGACATTCCTGATTAAGGAATGCATTGATATATTGCTACCATCCCTTACAAAGCTGGTCAACTGCTCACTCATGGAGGGATGCGTTCCTGATGCCTTCAAATCTGCTGTGGTCACTCCGCTTATTAAAAAGCCAAATCTTCCCTCAAATGACCTTAAGAATTATCGCCCTGTATCAGGTCTCAGTTTTATATCTAAATTGGTAGAACGTGTGGTTGCTAAGCAGCTGTTAGAACATATTAATGCCAATAACTTAGACAACCCGTACCAGTCGGCATATAAGGCGGGCCATTCAACTGAGACTGCTCTTCTCTACATAAAAAATGAGGTTCACTTATCATTGTCAAGAGGTGAATCCACTGCCTTGGTATTGCTTGACTTGTCTGCTGCCTTCGACACCATTGATCACTCTACTCTTCTGGGTTGCCTCCAAAACTGGTTTGGGGTCAGTGGCTCCGTTCTGAAATGGTTCACATCCTACCTAATGGACCGTTACCAATCAGTAAAAATTGGTTCTACTTTGTCAGATGTTTGTAAACTCCTATTTGGTGTTCCCCAAGGTTCTGTCCTGGGTCCTTTGTTGTTCTCATTGTACACTACCCCCCTCAGTTCCATTATCAGTAAACATAATGGAATAAAGTTTCATTTCTATGCAGATGATAGCCAACTTTATATACATTTATCCCAGAAGAATGCATCTGCTGCCTTTGAAAAGCTAAATAAGTGCCTAAATGATGTTAAAGAGTGGATGACAACTAGTAAGCTCAAACTGAATCCTGATAAGACTGAGTTTATCATCTTTGGTTCGAAGAGACAAAGGGATAAGTTGAAAGCATGTTTTCCAATTGATATCCTGGGCAACTCACTCTGCCCTGCAGATTCAGTAAAAAATCTGGGTGTGTGGCTTGATTCAGATTTCTCTTTGTCCAAGCATGTTCAGAATGTCCGCAAAAGTTGTTTTGTTAAACTCCGTGACTTCAGACATGTCAGGCGGTTTCTTACTCATGATGTTTCTGTGCTTGTAGCCAATGCTCTTGTTAGTAGTCGGTTGGATTACTGCAACTCACTTTTCAGGAGCCTGTCCAAGTTCAATCTACGCAAATTACAGTGCATCCAAAATAGTGCAGCTAGAATTGTATCAAACACCAGTCGATACACCAGCATAACTCCTGTGCTAAAGAAACTGCATTGGCTTCCTGTTGAACAGCGCATTGTGTTCAAAACAGTCACACTTGTTTATAAGTATCTTCACACAGGTTTTCCCAGGTATTTTTCACCACATCTTTCTTCCTACAGCAGTTCTTATAGTACCAGGCGAAGTCAAAGTGGTGATAATTTCCTAGTTATTCCAAAGTTCTGCCCCTCTGTTCATAAATCTGTCAAACAGTTTGGTAATAGTTTTGCGTTTGATGCTCCTACTGTGTGGAATACTCTCCCTGATGTGATTCGTGCCTCTCCATCCCTGGCCTCCTTCAGAAAACAGCTTAAAACCTACCTGTACACCAAAGCATATCCACCCTAGCCTGAATCATCCTCCTGGCGTTCTCCGTGGTGTTCGACCCCTGTTATGTCCCTGGACACAGAATTTTGTTGACTGCTTTTTGTTTTGTTGCGCCTTAGAGTCCTCTTGTTTGGGGAGATTAAGCGCTATAAAAGTCCAATTAGAATAGAATAGAATATTTTTGGTGTTGGGAAGATATTTTATATGCTAATTAATTAGTACTTTTTACATGGAATGTATGGAAGACATACATGGTCAGTGTCGTTGTCACACTTACTTTCCAGACAGTATCTCATAAATGACTTGATGAATTAAATTCCAATTTCGCATGTTGATGTAACTGTTCCTCAAGGTGTGCCCTATTTAAGGTGACCTTAAACTCACAGTAGTAAGATACTTATATTTAGTTCAAGGTTTTTTGTTTCCAGACAGTATCTCAAAAATAGGTTTACGGATTCAATTCAAATTTGGCATGTGGTTGTAATTGGTTTTGAAAGTGTGTGCTATTTTAAGGTGACCTTAAAAAGTTATGTTGCATTTACATTATTTTTCCATAGAGTATAGTGGAAGTAACTTGAGAAATTTCATTCAAATATTGCATGTATATTTATATTTCATAAACTTATGAGTTTAAGGTTGCATTACTTTTGTGTCACTAGCAGCTTTGTTGGAGGACAAATATGGTCAGTGTCATTGTCACACTTCCTTTCCAGAGAGTATCTCAAAAATGGCTTGGTGGATTAAATTCAAATTTGGCATGTGCGTGTAACTGGTCCTCAAGGTGTGCCCTATTTTAAGGTGACCTTAAACTCCCAGTATTAACCTATTTATATTGAGGTTAAGGTTTTTCGTTTCCAGACAGTATCTCAAAAATGGGTTGATGGATTCAATTCGAGTTTGCCATGTGGTGGTAACTAGTTTTCAAGGTGTGCCCTATTTTAAGGTGACCTTAAACTCCAACATATTAAAAAGTTATTTCTTGAGTTTACATTGAAAATAACTTGAGAAATTTCATCCAATTTTTGCATGTGTATGTAACTGGCCATAGGTAAGTATCATACAGTGTGATCTTAAGTTCCCAGTAATAACAGAATTATATTCACTTTAAGTTTGACAATTTTTGAACAGTATTTCAAATAATGTGCAATTCTATGCATGTTTCAGTTGTGGATGCAACAAACCTCGAACAGAACCTTCTGGAAAAGATTACCTTAAACTCCTTACCTTAAACTAACATTGACTTTAAGGTTGGGACAATTGTTTTGGTGTTTGAAAGATATTTGATGTGCTGAGATTTTTTCATCGATATTCATCATGTACATACATTTAGACAAAAAGAAAAAGGTCTCTTTTGTAAGGTTACAATAAATTGCTGATATTTTAGGAACTTATGAGTTTAAGGTTGTAACAGTTTGGTGTCACTCGGCTGTAATGGATCACCTGTAGGACCAGCATCGTCATCATACTTTGTTTCTGGAAAATATGTCAAACATTGCTTGTAGGATGAAATTCAAATTTGGCATGTGGATGTTGCCGGTCATCGATATGTGCCCTTAGACTCCCATATATAACACATTTATATTGAATTATACTTTTGCGATTTGTGGACAATAGCTTACAAGATGGCTTCACAGATTCAAATCAAATTTGGTACGTGGGTGTAACTGGTCTTCAAGGTGTGGCCTATTTTAAGGTGACCTTAAACTTCTAGTGATAACAGAACTATATTAAATTTAAATTTTTCAATTTCTGGAGAGTATTTCAAATCTGCATGACAGATTTAATTTAAATTTGGTATGTTAATGTATCTAGTCCTGAAGGTGTGCCCTATTTTAAGAACTATGTTAACTCCCATGTATAAAAGAATGTTACTGAGCTCAACTTTTTCTATTTTTCCTCAAAGTATGCCAAAATGGCATGACATATTCGATCTTTATTTTGCAGGTACATGTAACTGATGTTACAGAAATGCCCTAAGACTACATTGAGATGACCTTAACTCTCAGTAATGGCATAATTATAATTACTTTTCTTTTAAAATTTTTAATAATATCTTAAATTATGTGCAATAGATTTTAAGCACATTTAAATTTAGGCTATAAGTAACCTTGAACTGAGTCTACATGGTTAACATGACCTTAAACTCTTAACATTTGCATTGACTTACATTCAGTTTAAGGTTAGGACAAATTTTTATGATATTTTGGCAATATTAAAGTGATAGTTGAGAGTTTTCATTTAAAATAAACATGTACATGTATCTAGACCAAAACAGGATCTTTATTGTAATGTTACCATAAAAACCTGAAAGTTAAAGAAGTGAGTTTAAGGTTACAACTTATTTTAATTATTATATCCATCCTGCAGGACATGGATATTATTTTGCCTTTCCCACTGAATCACCCTTCATTGCTGCTCATTTACAGGTACAGTTTTTTACGTGTCTCAGCTAAATTTGGTGTGGAGGGGGTTAATGGCATAAGAGTTTGTGTGTGATTGCTTTCTTGGCAATATCTGGCAACAAGTGTTACCGTGGCAACACTTTTCATGTTTCTTGGGCTTTAATATCTTTTTGGGGGTTCTTTGCATTCCAGACCCCTGCATGGATCGGAGCTGATTAGCTTTTTAACAATAACTGGCAACAAGTATTGCCATGGCAACACTTTTTTCTGTTTCTTGGACTTATAAATATTTTATGGCTTCTTTGCTTTCCATACTTCTGCACAAACTGGAGCTGATTAGCTTTTCGGCACACCTGGCAACAAGTGTTGCCATGGCAGCACGTTTTTGTTTCTTGGGTTTTTTGCTTTCCATATCCCTAAGCAGATTGGAGATGATTAGTTTTTCGGCAACACCTGGCAACAAGTTTCATGTTTCTTGGGCTTAAAAATCTTTCTCCGTGTTCTTTACACTCCAAACCCCTGCATGGATAGGTGCTGATTAGCTTTTCAATGATGCCTGGCAACAAATGTTGCCATGGCAACACTTTTTTTTGTTTCCTGGACGAATAAATATTTTTATGGGTTCTTTGCTTTCCATACCCCTGCACAAACTGGAGCTGATTAGCTTTTCGGCAACACCTGTCAACAAGTGTTGCCATGGCAACACTTTTTTTTTGACTTAAGTCACACCTGGCAACAAACTGGAGCTGATAAGCCTTTCGGCAACACCTGGCAATAAGTGTTGTCATGGCAACACTTTTTTCTTTTTTTTTGACTTGCAAATATTTTTATGGGATCTTTGTTTTCCATACCCCTGCACAGATCGGAGCTGATTAGTTTTTCAGCAACACCTGGCAACAAGTGTGGATTTTTTGCATTCCAAACCCCTGCATGAATAGGAGCTGGTTAGCTTTTCAGCAATATCAGGCAGCTAGTGTTGCCATTGCAACACTTTTTTCTGTTTATACATTGTGGATATAAAAAGTCCTGAAAAAGACCTGTATGGTAAAGTGACCTAACAGTCCACAAGATTAGACAATGATCTTGCTTGTTTGCTCTCCCACAAAATGGCGGACAAATACAAGTCCTTCTTTCCTCCATGAAGAGAGGAGGTGGACAAATATAAGTCCTTCTTTCCTCCATGAAGAGAGGAGGCAGACTAGACAAGACAAAAAATGTGCTAAATTTGTGCTTATACCTCACTTATTATTGTTCCTAGAGGTTTGGGATGCGAAACCAACTTATAGGAAATTATGGGCCAGGAGTCTTCTGATGTGGTCATATTTGACCTGGGGCCCCTCCTTCAAAGTCAAATGAGGTTAGCCACACTTAAAAGTGCTTATAACTCGCTTATTATTGGTCCTAGAGTTTTGGAATGTGAAACTGACCTATAGGAAATCATGGGGTGGGTAACTTCTGGTGTGGTCAGATTTGATCTTTGGCCCCTCCTTCAAGGTCAAATGAGGATAGCCAAACTTAAAAGTGCTTATAATTTACTTATTATTGGTCCTAGTTGTATCCACCGGATGCTATCCTATACTATGGATTTTGCTTTGTTACGCTGCTGCAATGTGTAGAGAGATTTCACCGTTACCGCTCTAACAAAGAAAATATTATAGCAAGCCTTCTCAAATTTGCAGGATATATTCATAACTACAAAATCTTGCCTGGGAATATTTTTGGCCTCATTTTAAAAACAAGATGGCCGCCACGGGCATTTTTTTCGACTTTCAGCAAGGAGTTTTGTTGGCCCTCTAGAACAAAGGGTATTATAGGTATAGATCTCCGATTCGCAGGATATGTTCCTCATTGCAAAATTTTGACTGGGAATATTTTTGGCCTTTTTTTAAATAACAAGATGGCCGTCACAGGAGTTTCTTTGTCAGTCATGAAAAGTACTTATATCTCCCTAATTATTGGTCCTAGAGGCTTGGTATGTGAAGCCAACCCATAGGAAATCATGGGCTGGGAATCTTCTGATGTGGTCAGATTTGACCTTGGACCCCTCCTTCAAAGGGGCTTATTATTCATCCGAGAGGTTTGCAATGTGAAACCAACATATAGGAAATCATGTGCTGGGAATCTTTTGATGTTATCGGATTTGACCTTGGATCCCTCCTTTAATAAGGTCAAATGAGGATACCCAAACTTAAAAGTGCTTATAACTTGTGTATTATTGGTCTTAGAGGTTTGCAATTTCAAGTCAACCTATAGGAAATCATGGGCTGGGAGTCTTGTGATGTCGGATTTGACCTTGGGCCCCTCCTTTCAAGGTCAAACGAGGATACCCAAACCTAAAAGTGCTTATAACTCACTTATTATTGGTCCTAGAGGTTTACAATGTGAAACCAACTTATAGGAAATCATGGGCTGGGAATCTTCTGATATGGTCAGATTTGATCTTAGGCGCCCCCCCCCCCCCTTTCAAGGTCAAACGAGGATAGCTAAAGTTAAAAGTGCTTATGACTCGCTTTTTATTGGTCCTAGAGATTTGACATGTGAAACCAACTTATAGGAAATCATGGGCTGAGAATCTTCTGATGTGGTCAGATTTGACCTTAAGCCCCTCCTTCAAGATCAAACGAGGATAGCCAAACTATAAAATGCTTATAACTTGCTTATTCTTGGTCCTAGAGGTTTGCAATATTGAACCAACTTATAGGAAATCATGGGCTAGGAATCTTTTATTGTGGTCAGATTTGACCTTTGGACCTTCCTTCAAGGTCAATCGAGGATAGCCAAATTTAAAAGTGCTTATAACTCACTTGTTATTGGTCCTAGAGGTTTACAATGTGAAACCAACCTATGGGAAATCATGGGCTGGGAATCTGTTGATCTGGTCAGATTTCACCTTGAGCCCCTCCTTCAAGGTCAAACGAGGATAGCAAAACTTTAAAAGTGCTTATAACTCGCTTATTATTGGTCCTAGAGGTTTGCAATGTGAAACCAACCTACAGGAAATCACGGGCTAGAAATCTTTTGATGTGGTCAGATTTGACCTTGGGCTCCTTCAAGGTTAAGCGATGGTTGATTGGCTTTGGTGAGTTGTCTTTCTGGTAGATACAATTTGCATCGGTTCTCAGATGCGCTAGGTCTAGTTTTTGTTTGTGAACATTGGAGGGATTTTTCTGTTATTTTGCAAATATAAGGAATATTACTTTGTGAAAGTATCAGCTCTACATCTGTAGTCATTATGCATCAACTTTTTGAACAATCTATCCACGGGCACTAATTGTTTTTTTTTTTTTTTTTTTAAATAAAATAAAACAACCACAGGAATTGGTTTTCAACCAAATTCCAGTAAGATGGAGGGTGTCATCTTTTACTTATATTTTATCACCGTATATCTTCATAATTGTCAATTAGTACAAACTGCATCTTGAATTACTTTTATTAACAAGAGATAATCACATTCTGTCAAAAAGGTACTTTCAAAAGATGATTACACAGATTGCCTAAAATCTCAAATACTTGTTTAGGCAATCTGTATAACACTGAACCTTATATTTCAGTCATTAAGGAAATGCCCAGGCATTTCATGAAATGGCTAAACTGTCTAGGCATTTCACAAAGTGACTGAAATGTTCAGTCATTATGCTTAATGCCTGGTTACACAGATTGCCTGTAACATATACACAACTGTGGCTTCATGGTGTACTCTAAATGGAAAATAATCCATTTTGTGAATATTCAGTCGTAAATGTTGAAACTGTATCATTTTTTACAACAGAACAAGTTTTTTTCAAAATTAAACCTGGGCAAGACGGAATGTAAAGCTTTAAATTTTGTATGTTGAAAAAAAACATTTTGGGGATTATGAAGAGAAATTTCAAATTGACATCAAGTCAGTGCATTGTATTTTGATTGTTATGTTTTGTTAACCTGTGTGTTATTGTCGTTATGTATGGTGTATTAACAGACAGTTCTGTACGGGAGAATACAAGAAAGATGGAGTGCCCATCGGCTACAAAGGAGCCTCATTTCACAGGTCTGGTGGTCACATATATAGAGTGCATTATGTCTTCACACATTAAAGTGGAACAATTTTGTGAGAAGTCAAACGTAATTTAGAAACTATTAATTTTGTCTTAAATTCTTACCAACTTATATAGCATTAATTCTCTAGTTAGAAAGCAGACATTAAGTCATAACATACAAGGAGCAGATTCTAGTTTCCAGTGTTTTTTTGCGTATGGGTGGTTCTGGAGGTGGGATATATGCTGATGTTGATTTGTTATTGCATTGGTAAAGACTGTCCGTGTTTGTTGCTGTAATTATATATCTAAAAAAGTATTGTGAAAATGAAACATTGCTTTAGACCAAAGTCTTCATTCTGTTTCATACGATGTACCTCAAAAGATGCCCTCCGTTAACAGGGTTTGTTAAACATGTAGAACAAATATATTTAATTATTCTTTGTAGTTATTTTTTGACACTATTACTTTATGTAGAGTCATCAAAGAGTTCATGGTTCAAGGGGGAGACTTTGTGAACGTGAGTAATGCTTTAATACAGGTTATCTCATCCTATGTTTGTTGTGGTCTGATGTTTCAGCTGAAAATCTATTTGGCGTCAGTTTACAATATTCAGTGTTAGGAATTGGTTCCAAATAAATTAAATATAATATAATAAATCCATAGGGCATTACTGTATTAATATACTCAAATATATTGTGCTTGATAAACAAAAAAAAATATTTTCAGGCTTTCCACAGTCTTGTGGCTATTATCATTGAAAATCAATTGCTAAGATTTATTGATTAATTGACTTTGACTTTCACACTGATTTCTAACATTAGTATCTGTACATGTATTACTTCACTTGTTACTTTGGTAAAACTAGAAAATTATTTACTTAAAAATATCTCACAAAAAGATTTCCAGTTTTTAATTAAAGCTCATGTATGGTTGTGGGGAAGTTTCACCATATCATTGCCAAGCTTACACAACAACAGATCCCTCTTCTGTTTTGAGTTCCAAGGAACCCATATCGATTTTTGTAAACTGTGTGACCACTGAAAAAAAAGCAGCACTCTTCTAAATGATATGGTTTAGAATTTTATTTACTGCTTTCTTTACAGAGTACACAAGTATTCTCTCACACTAATAATTAAGCGTCCCACGGGGGACGCTTGTTTGCATGTGGGAGGAATTCTCGCGGAAGGCTCTGCTGTATCCGCCGGCTCCGCAAGTTTGCCTACCTATAACGTCTTTACTAGTGGATGGAATTTCTTCAAACTTGGCACATATATTTAGTAGCCCTGGGAAAATTTTCTGAATTTGGTGCCATGACATTTCAACCAATCAGAGAAGTCACATGACCAAAAACAGGATTTTGCTTGTCCGGATGATAACTTAAGAAGCGTTTAAAATATTCGCCTGAAATTTGATATATGGATGCACGGTATAAAGATCTGCAAATGATTAGATTTTGGTAGACTTCCATTAAAAATGGCTAATTAATTAAGCATTAAAATTTTTATTAACGAGGGAAATACAAATCCCTTAATAACTTCTAAACCGTGCGAGATAGAGCGATTTCGACAAAATTTTTGACCCACTTGGTATCCCTGCTCAATTCCAAAAAAATTTTCCTCTCTCCAAAAATGGCAGCCATTTTGAATTTTGTAATTTTTGACAAAAATGGCAAAAATTTAAAGGTCTGCACTCTTGATTTGTGTGAACACAATGCACTCATGTAGTGTTCATCACAAATAATTCACAAATAATTCAGAATTGTCTGATTAATGGGAACACAAATCACTCATGTAGTGTTCATCACAAATAATTCACATATAACTCAGAAATAATTAATTCATAATGTGCTTGTATACTTGTTACAGGTAAGCATTATAAAATTGCACAACACAAAAATGCTTGTATCTCCTAAACCATGCGGGATAGAGCAATTTTAACGAAATTTTTGAGCCACACGGTACCTAAGTGAGATACTCTGCCCAATTTTCAAAAATTTTTCCTCTTTCCAAAAATGGCAGCCATATTGAATTTTCGAATTTTTGACAAAAATGGTAAAACTTAAAATTGCTTGTATCTCCTAAACCATGCGAGATAGAGCGATTTTGGCAAAATTTTTGGCCCACAGGGTATATATGCAAGATACTCTGCTCAATTCTCAAAAATTTTTCCTCTTTCCAAAAGTGGCGTCCATTTTGAATTTTTGACAAAAATGGTAAAACTTAAAATTGCTTGTATGTCCTAAACCGTGCGAGATAGAGAGATTTCAGCGAAAGTTTTGACCCAGACGGTATATATGCAAGATACTCTGCTCAATTCTCAAAAATTTTTCCTCTTTCCAAAAATGGCGGCCATTTTGAATTTTCGAATTTGTAACAAAAATGGTAAAACATAAAATTGCTTGTATCTCCTAAACCGTGCGAGATAGAGGGATTTTGGCGAAATTTTTGGCCCACAGGGTATATATGCAAGATACTCTGCTCAATTCTCAAAAATTTTTCCTCTTTCCAAAAATGGCGGTCATTTTGAATTGTCGAATTTTTGACAAAAGTGGTAAAACTTTAAATTGCTTGTATCTCCTAAACCATGCGAGATAGAGTGATTTCGGCAAAATTTTTGGCCCACAGGGTATATAAGCAAGATACTCTGCCCATTTTTCAAAAAAATTTTCCTCTTTCCAAAAATGGCAGCCATTTTGAATTTTCGAATTTTTGACAAAAATGGTAAAACTTAAAATTGCTTGTATCTCCTAAACCATTTTAAATTTTCCAATTTTTTTTTTAGATATAATATTATTTCAGATTGACAGGGTATTTAGGCAAGATCTTCTTTCTATTATAAGCAGCCAACACCATCTTTCTTTTGGGACGCTTTGTTTTTGCCATGCAAAAACAATTGCTTTACTTCGCTAGCGATCCTCTAGTTCCAATTGAAATTTTAGTAATAAAATATTCTCTACTGCTGTCTACTTTGTCAATAGGTTGTTAAACTTTCAATAAAACTGTTGGTAATTGCCACACTGAAACCACTATGAGTAGAAGTTTATAAATAAGATTACATATTAAGTAAAAATAAATATAACACATTTTAGTGATTTTCCATTGAAATTGAGCCTGCTTTCTGGAATTCCTGGTTAAAAGGAACTGTTTTCCGAGTAAGCCTATAAACCCTTCATAAATTGGTTGAGTTGTTTATTCCCTGAGAATCCATGTAGCAGACTGCAAATATTTGAAATTTCATTCTAGTTGTCATGACTACTATCCTTTTAGGGAGATGGCACAGGGGTGATGAGTATCTATGGAGGTGGACCCTTTGCTGATGAGAATTTCAAGAAACGTCACGTAGCACCTGGAATGTTGTCTATGGTAAATATATCAGCATCATACAGATATTTTGACAGCTGTTACAGAGGAACTAGTGGTGGGACCATTATACTAGGTATCGATTTTTCATCTATGTCACTGTACCACCATTCTGTAAATGGAAATTCCTTATGATAGACTATTCAACATAAACCCCTTCTAAACATATCTGAATATCTACATGCTTTTAAAGAAAGTTAGGCGGTAACTATCAATAAATTGATAGATCAGTCACAACTTGTGACTCACAACTGTTTGGTTTGTCTATACTGCCATATTTACAGAAGTGAGCATTTTCATTAGTATGCTAAATATTGGAACCTAAGAAATGAATAATATCTTTATCAGACAGACATGTACGTCCCACAAAATGTTTTATGGTTTAATCACCATCAATGAAGTAAAGATTGTCAATCTGAAAAATTGGGTGATTATTCAAGCATGAAAATTGGGGGTGGTGGTGGGGGGGGGGGGGGGGGGGGGGGTGGTGGTGTGATTCTCATTTGTATTGTAAGAAGGCATTTTGGGAAATACTTGAGATCATTTAAAAATATGTGATATTCAAATCCAATTGTTTTGATGCATATCAGTTATCTCACACACCAACATGGAGCAACTGGTTCACTCTGTTGATATTACATGAGAAATTTAACGTTGGTTCATGAGAAAATTAATTTGGGATAGTGTAGAAGATAGTAAAATATAAATCTATACGCTGACCAAAAGACACTGATCCAGATATCGTCTGTTTTCTTATAATCAAAGCCGGTTTGCACATATTTTCATTATTTTAGCATAAGTTTACCAGAATATTCAACAACAAAAATATTTCACAGTATTTTATAATATTCTATCAGTATATTAGACATTCTGTTGTCAATAGTCTTCAAAAGTACATCACGGTTCATATTTATATGCCAGTTACAGCTCATGTACGCATTTGAAAACTTAGGTCATGGCGCTTACAAAATTGAACGCACCCAGTTTTCGTCAAATGTCCGCTTTCGATAACCGCTTCTAGAACTTGCATTCTGTGCACACCTACAATACCATGTGATGAACACTTGGACATTTGGAGGCCCAGTAGGTGACTGGTAACACACTTGTCTCAAACCTCTTAGTTCAGTGATTTGAATGTCAGTCCTGTGATTGAGAACTTTGATAGTTCCTTGCCATTGCCGAATGCTAAAATCATATAGAATTTTGGCAAGTGGTATGCACAAATTTCCAACATCCTTCCAACTACCCACTTCGATAGGACCTATATCCTTTAAATGTAATAATACCAAAGCATAATTCTGCATGACGTTTTCGGGATCCCGACTTGGCAGTTATTGCATTTAATTACCCTTGCACTTGTGAGCTGAAAATTAAAAGTATTTTTATATTCCAGAATCCTCTACAGTTGAGTGGTTAACAAATTTGGCATTTGATTTGTTACCAATGAGCTTTTTGGTCAGTTATGGGTTAAGTTTAAAAGATTTTGTATATAGTATTGTGTGTTTTAGGCAAACAGTGGTAAAGATACAAATGGATGTCAATTTTTCATCACATGCACAAACTGTGAATTTCTGGACAACAAGCATGTTGTATTTGGTATGTTAAATCTGTGTTATTTGTTTTCTACATTCTATTACAGATTTGAAAGGATAAATAGTCTAGTTTATACAAACATTTTCAGCAGAACAGGATGCTTCAAAAGCATGTATACAATAATTCTAACAGCAGATGTTTGACATATTCTACATTTCTCTATTTTGGATTCTTTATTACAGTTAAATTTATGTAACCTCAATAACACTATTTCTGAATCAAGTCTTTGTTTTAAAAGCTGTTTGAAAACCTATATAATATATAATCTTTACATGGTAATTGTTAATGTTATCTGAAAACATATGAAATACAAAATCTGTATAATTGTATCCCCGAAAAGCGGGGGTACTATGGATCACACACGGTCATCGTCTGCGTCCACAGCGATTTTCTTGTGTTCAACTTATAAGCCACATTTTTATTGCGTTAATACATCCTATCCAATGGACAATAGCTTATCCGGTCGGCGCAGACCGGCCCGCCAAACGCCAGAAAAAGACGTCCTGTGTTTCCACCGGCTAGGCCGGTCCAGTGTTGTGCACTCGCCAGATGGCGTGTAGTACTTCCTTCCTGTCTAGACAGCGTGACGTCATAGCATCTTTTTCGTTTGGCGCATGTGTTGTATGCACGAATTTTCAGAGTTAAATTTTATTTTGGAATTATCACAGTTTTCATCAAAGAGTGACTTTTATGTTTATTGCTAGTTATACAAGAGTGTATATAGATCATTTTGGACTATCTTTGCTTTCGGATCGTCATGTCCTCACCTGCTCAGAAGCATGGAAGTTGTGGCCACATTATGGCTAGCTTCGATAGCCATAGTTTCTGCGCGCGTTGCAGAGAAAAGGGTAAGGGATCAGATCCGTGTGTGCTTAAAAATGATTGTAACTCTTGTAACATTTTATCTGAGGACCAACGCTTACAGTTGTCCACTCCATCATACAGATTAAAAAAGGAGAAACGGGATCTTAAGAAATCCACAGATACACCCAAACAGGACTCTTCCAGTTCCTCTCTCATAGACCCGTCCTCAGTGACTGTGGTGGGAGTAGTGGACGACCAAGGGATTGTGAAGTCCCCTGGTTCGAGTTCTGACAAGAGAAAGAAAACCAACCAATCTGACAAAGCTAAAGATACTAAGACTTCTTCAGATAAGCCCTCCAAGTCGCTTACTAAGACTCACAGATCCTCACCGGATACTAGGATTGATGAGTTAGACCAGAAATGGTCTGAAAGGTTTAACAGACTTGAGGCTATCTTACTCTCTAAATCCATGGACAAAGAACCTACTTTTGCTCCTATCAAAGTCACTCCAGCCCACTCACCTCCTCAGAGTTCGGCTATATCTTCCAGACCGTTCATCAAACCCGGTCAGAACACAGATCAGTTGGCTACCGACCTTGCGTCTCAGAGACCGGTTGCCGACCAAGCTCATGATTCAGTTTCTTCAGATTTGCCTGGTAATCCTCAGACTGCCTCCAAGTCGACCGGCAAGTCGTCAAGAAATAAGGTGTCCGCTGATCAACGCTCAGATGTGGCTGGTACCGACTCTCCTTTATCTCAACAGGTTCCCAGCAGAGCATCGTCAGCACCGACAAGAAGAAACAGTGTATCTTCCATGGACACCAACTCAGATACTGACCTTTCGGACCGTCCTCCAGTTGATTTATTTGTAGAGGAAGGGGAACTTTCCGACGACCTGGAAGCGACTGGAAATGACCCAGACCTTGCCCCCTCTGAAGAGCAGACCTATCGCGAAACCATGAGTGGGATCAGGTCGTTTATGGGGTGGAGTCACATCCCAGAGATGGACACTGCAGCCTCCAGGTCGGAGGATAACCCTTTTGCCGGTCCAAAGGCCCACCCTACAGGAAAGGTCTCAGTCACCATGCCCACGGATGAGTGGCTATGCAACAAGATGGCGAAAATCAACCTAACACTTACAGAGGGGTATCCGTCCCGTAGCTCAGAGGCTGGAGGGCTGCTCAAGGACCAATTCGTCCGCCCCCCAAAATCGCAAGCCAAATGGTACAACTTCGCAGCTAACCCAGAGAAGTGTAATCAAGGGGCTCCGCAGACTGTAACTACTTGGAACACTGATGCATCTAAAGTCAACAGTTCCTACAGTCGCATAGCAAAAGCCGCCGGCATTGCCTCAACCCCGCCTGCTTCCCGTCAAATTTCCCAGGATAATTTAAGACGGTGGGAGAAATTAGCTCGCGAAGCTTCCACTACTTGCAACCAAGCGGCCGCGTTCAACAGGTGCTTATACAAGGTGCAAGAAAATATGCAAGCGGAGTTAAAGACAGTCAAATCAGAGTTGAGTAAAGGGAAATCAGCAGGAAAGATCACCCGTGCTACAGAGGAAATGCAGTTCCTCATGAACTTCAACTCAAGCATAACACAGTGTATGGCCAAAACACTTGAGCATTTGACTGATTTTGTTTTTGTGATGGTCGCAAACACCACTCTCATAAGAAGGGACTCGTACCTCTCCCATTTGAAAATGGGCATCAAACCGGACACTCTGGCCGCTTTGAGGACTGGACCACTTCACACTGCAACCCTGTTTCCAGATTCTGCCTTAAAACAAGCGGAAGAAGATATCGCCAACTTTGAGAGCAAGTCTCACTCCCAGTCGGGAAAGAAAGGTCGCTTCCATCCATACGAACGGCAGGAAAAACGTTCGGATTACAGGAAACCAGACCGTCCGGCTTGGAAGAACATTGGTAACAAGGGGCAGGGTAAGAAGAAAGGAAAAGCCTCATTCTACTCATCGCGACCAGCCAAGGGCCAGCAGTCATTTAAATGACAATCAATGTATAACCAGTTTACAGAGGGAACTGCTGGCCCGGAACAAGACTTTAATGCAAGAAAAGACATTAAATGTTGTAAACTTTCATGTTGTAACAGATGTACCTTCTGCGCCCGGGCACTCCCAAAAGAGAGAGTTAAGTCCCGGGGCAGCAGACTGTCAAATAACAAAGTCTCACAGATTAAAGTATGTGAAAGTTGCTTCTTGTGTCACTCAATTGTCTTGTGTCCAAAGTGTAAACAATGCCCAAAATGCTGCACTAAATCTGCCTGTAGGGTCCAGACTCCAAAAATTTTGGGAAACTTGGCTAAATCTGGGAGCCGGTCCGAAAACTATTCAAATACTGAAGGAAGGCTATGTCCTTCCCTTCCGGACCCGGCCAAATCTTACAAGGTCTCCAACAGTCATAAGCTGTTATGCCAATCCCCACAGGAACAGCTACCTGCTGGAGGCATTGCATCAGCTTATAGACAAAAATGCAGTAGAACTGGTCCACAATCGAACATCTTTGGGTTTCTTCAACCGACTGTTCCTAGTTCCAAAACCCAACAACAAATGGAGGCCAATACTAGATCTGAGCAAACTGAACTACTTTCTAAAGGTGGAAAAGTTCAAAATGGAGACTCCGGAAACCATCAGAACGTCCCTTCAAAAAGGGGAGTGGGTCACGTCAGTAGATTTCAAAGACGCCTACTTCCACATACCAATACAGGAACAATCCAGGAAATACCTAAGATTTCACGTCCAGGGCCGGACCTACCAATTCAAGGCTCTGCCCTTCGGTCTGTCCACAGCGCCCATGGAGTTCACTGTATTGGTAAAGGAGGTCAAGCTAATGGCCGCAAACAGGGGTATAAGGATCCACCAGTACCTAGACGACTGGTTGGTGAGAGCCAGATCCCAACAAATCTGTCTCCAGCACACACAGACATTGATCAAGATGTGCCAGGACCTAGGCTGGTTGGTGAACATAGAGAAATCAGAGCTGGAACCCAAACAAGTCTTCGACTTCGTAGGTTACCAGTTCGATCTCAGGTCCGGCCGGGTCAGACCGACTCCGGACCGGTGGCAAAACCTTCAAGACAAAATACAAGCTCTGCTACTATCACCGGCCTGTCCGGTCCGGCAGCTCATGTCCCTGATAGGTCTCCTAACAGCCACAGAGAAACAAGTTCACCTAGGCCGACTACACATGAGACCCATACAGTGGCATCTCAAAAACAATTGGAGAATACCGGAATCCTTAGAGAAAATTATTCCCCTACCCAGGTCTCTGCACCCTCACTTACAATGGTGGCTAGAGGAAAACAATGTGCTCCAAGGCCAACCTTTACACCCAATAAGACATGCTCTGCAAATCTTTACAGACGCGTCAAAAGAAGGGTGGGGCGCTCACTTAAACGAATTCACGGCAAGAGGGTCGTGGTCGGTGCCGGAAAGCAAGCTGCACATAAACTATCTGGAACTCAAAGCGGTTTTCCTAGCCTTAAAGGAGTTCCAAAATCTCTGTGTAAACAAGATAGTTCTAGTGGCAACAGACAACACCACAGTTGTAGCCTACATAAACAAAGAAGGAGGCATGAGATCGGGCCCACTGTGTGCCCTACTCTGGAGAATCTTGACCTGGTGTTCCCAGCGTCAAGTAACTCTAAAAGCCCGACACATCCCAGGCCGTCTAAATGTGATAGCGGACAAGCTGTCCAGACTGGGCCAGACCATCCAGACGGAGTGGTCCCTCCTCCCGGAAGTTTTTCAAACTGTATGCAACCAATGGCACCGCCCTCAGATAGATCTTTTTGCCACGAGATTCAACCACAAGCTGCCTCAATTTGTATCTCCAGTTCCGGACTCTCTGGCTGTCGCAGTGGATGCACTCACTCTGCCATGGGAGGACCTGGATGCATATGCCTTCCCACCGACTGCCATTTTGGGCAAAGTGGTGGAGAAACTGCTGGACTCCCCGTGCAGGAGGCTAATCCTAATTGCTCCCGGATGGCCCAACATGCCCTGGTTTTGGGATTTAGTAGCCATGTCCAGTCAAGTTCCACTGAGCTTGCCACATCTTCCCAATCTGCTGACACAGCCCTTCAATCAGATCCCTCACAGAAATCTGACAAACCTGAATCTTCATGCCTGGCTCCTAGAGCCACAGCAATCAAAGAACAGGGCTTCTCTGAAGCAGTGGCAGCAAGAATTGAGGCTCCTCAGAGAAGATCAACCAGATCAGTCTATGAGGCAAAGTGGACCATTTTTACGAAATGGTGCATCACTAATCAGGTGGACTTCAGATCACCACCTGTGAAGTCAGTGGCTGACTTCCTACTTTACCTCTTTGAGGTCAAAAATCTTCAGCCCAGCACCATTGATGGATACAGATCTGCCATTGCGGATAAACTGGGTAATACCACAGTCAATATCAGCAAAGATGATAATCTCACTCGTCTCCTGGACAGTTTCCACAGAGACAGGCCCAAGGGGCGGAGGGGCATACCCTCCTGGAACCTTTCGCTGGTACTACACCAGCTCACAAAGGCCCCCTTTGAACCTCTTCGGGAGGCATCATTGAAGCATCTGACCTTCAAGACTGTCTTTCTTTTGGCTTTGGGTTCGGGCAAAAGAAGGAGTGAGATCCATGCATGGCAGCACAAGAACATCAGACACCAGTCAGACTGGTCTAAGGTGTCCCTGATTCCATCTCCCAGCTTTCTTTCCAAGAACCAGCTGGCCAAAGAGGGCCCAGAGAGTGTAGCCCCAGTGGTCATACCAGCCCTGGCTCCTACTCTGGACAGATCCCTCAGGTCTGACAGATCCCTTTGTCCGGTCAGAGCTCTGCGCTACTACTTGGACAGGACATCAGACCTCAGGCAGAATAAGGAGTTAGTTTTTGTCTCCTTCAAGAAAGGTTTTGACAAAGACATCTCTCCTGCCTCTATCTCCTCATGGATCAAACAAACTGTGATCCTATGTTATGAGCTATCTGATCACCAGGCCCACACCTTACATCAAGTCAAGGCTCATGATGTAAGGGCCTTCGCTGCCTCTAAGGCCTTCCAGTCGGGAGTTTCTTTAGAGCAGATTTGATCAGCCTGCCACTGGAAATCCCATAATACCTTCACTCAATTCTATCTGAAGGATGTGGCGTGGGCAGATTCAGAGCTCTATCATCTTGGTCCTGTTGTAGCTGCTCAGCAGATCCACCAGCAGACCAATAACTAGAGGAGACCTGTATATATGTATATAGTTGTACATCTTTGTATATATTGCACATTTAGTTAAGCAAAAAAAAAAAAAAAAAATCTCTGGATGTGCTTCCTCCGGGAGGTCTTATTCTATGGGACTGAACTCATCCCTCTCTTCCCCTACCTCAGAGCAGGTCTGTTTAAAAAAGGGGGGGGGGGCGGCATGGTCGTTTCTGACGGTTCAACTCCTGTTAACCGGATGATGATATCCGACCACAGCCTTAGGGTTATCGACCTCAAGGTCGCCCCAGGCTGGGAAAAGGAATGAGCAATCTACTATCATGAGTTCAAATTTTGTAGTCCCTAGTAACTTACCCGCCGACCAAGCGGTAGTTATTCAGCTATTGTCCATTGGATAGGATGTATTAACGCAATAAAATTGCAAATTTAATAAGTAAATTAAATTTTTATAAGTTAATACCCTATCCAATGGACACACAAGACCCTCCCACCGACCCCGCTTTCAGCTTACTAGGGGTCTAACAGGTTTAGACAACGAAAAAAGATGCTATGACGTCACGCTGTCTAGACAGGAAGGAAGTACTACACGCCATCTGGCGAGTGCACAACACTGGACCGGCCTAGCCGGTGGAAACACAGGACGTCTTTTTCTGGCGTTTGGCGGGCCGGTCTGCGCCGACCGGATAAGCTATTGTCCATTGGATAGGGTATTAACTTATAAAAATTTAATTTACTTATTAAATTTGCAATTCTTTTAGGATTCCTTTTAAACTTTGCAAGTGGCTTGCCATGGCAGAGATCTGGCCACCCTATTATTTTGGTAGCCCAGAAGTCAAAGTTATGCTCTGGGGAGTCAAAAACGTCAAAAATTTTGACTAATTTTAACTATTGCTTGTATTCAAGCTGTAGGGCCCATGGTGGCAGAGTGGTTACACTCTTGCCTCCCACCTCTGAGGCCGGGGTTCGGTTCCCGGCACGGCCTCAAGTGGGAAAGCTGGTAGTTGCTTGCCGTTGGTTGGCAGTTTACAGTACAGAATCCTGACGAACTGTATGTACTGGTTTCCTCTGCCCTTCCAACTATCCGTCCAGATATGACCTGTACAGTGTTGAAAGCGACATAAAACCCCAAATAAATAAAAGTATTCAAGCTGTAGGGCACATTTTCTTTCAGATTTATTTTATATTTAGTGGATGAATTGGTGGGTATGAGGTCTCGCCATCCTATATTTTTTGTAGGCCTGGGGTCAAAATCAAGCGAGTATTAGCTATTTTAAGCCCAGGAGTCAAAATTATTCTCTGGGGAGTCAAAAACCTAAAAAAATTGACTTGTAACTTGAAAACTATTGCATTTAGAGAATTTTGTTTAAATATGTTATTCAGCTACTTTTGGGTCAGCTATGACATATTAGCATTGTAGACCTGTAGCTCATTGCATAGCAGAATAATAACTACTTTGACATTCTCACTGTTGGGTAAATCAGTTGTAACTTGAAAACTATTGCAAAATTGCTTATAAGTCACTTATTATTGGTCCTAGAGGTTTGCAATATGAAACCAACATATATGAAATCATGGACTAGGAATCTTCTGATGTGGTTCAATTTGAACTTGAGCCCCTGCTTCAAGGTCAAATGAGGACAGCCAAATTTAAAAGTGCTTATAACTCGCTTATTATTGATCCGAGAGGTTTGCAATGTGAAATCAACTTATAGGAAATCATGGGTTAGGAATCTTTTGATGTGGTTACATTTGACCAGGGACATTTGACCTTGGACCCCTCAAGGTCAAACGACAGCCAAACTTAAAAATGCTTATAACTTCAGCAATCTTCAGCCTCTATGTCTTTTATTATTGCTTCTACATGTTTGCTATATTCTGGGATACACCGCCGGCTCGCAATAAAGCGAGCGGCATAAGTCTAGTTGTTTATGTTATCAGAAAACAATATATATATTGTAATGGCAAGGTGAAGTGTAGGTACTTTGTCACTAGCATGAGTGAATGCTAATTGGCTTCTATCTTAAAAAGAAGTAGAGTTATACGTTTAACATGTTCTTAAAGTTCAAACTGGTAAAAACAGTAGCCAAGGGAGTCATTGATAAATGGTTTATATCTTCAGGAGTAATACAGTAACACAACTTCTTATGCACCTATTTATGTGTATACTATAAGATGATTAATTTCAGACTAGTTGCTCGTTGTACAAGAGGGTAATAGATACTTTTATTATCTCACAGTTAAGTAAAGTCTAAAAAAAGACCATTTTAGATTAGATTAGTAAATTGTTTAGACATTGAAAACCAGTGCTTTTTTAACATTTTTACAAAACATATTTTTCAGATACTTTATCTTTAGCTACAACTGGTTATATCTTCTTTGTCTTGAAAACCGTTGTAGATAGAGCTATTTCGAGCAAATTTTGGTGCCTTTCAGCAGGAAGGACTATTTTTTTAGCACCTCTGAAAAATTTCTGAATTTTAGTGGCAATTAAAAATCTCATCTTGAAAACCATTAGAGATAGAGCAATTTTTGGTCAATTTTGGACCCTGTGGTTTGTCACAAATATTTATATCAAGCCTGTGAAATATTTTGAATTGTTTCGAATTTTTGCCACCATCTTGAACTTTGGTAGAAATGAAAAATGTAATTGTCTTGAAAAACATTAGGGGATAGAACTTTTTTCAACAAATATTGGACGCTTCCAGCAGGATGTAGTGCTTTCAGTACTATTTATATAGAGCCTCTTAAAAATTTTCCAAATTTTGGCTATCGTCTTGAATTTGGTGAAATCAGATATGTTATCTTGAAAGCTATTAGACATAAAGCAATTTTGGGCATATTTTGGACCCTATAGGTAGTAGGAATATTTATTTCAAACCTCTGAAAAATTAAAAATTTTACAAATTTTGTCGCTTTCTTGAATTTAGGTGGAAATGGAAAATGCCGTTTATCTTCAAAATCATTTTTAGAATGATTTCAGACAAATTTTTGACACTTCAGATATGAAGGGCTATTTATTAAGAGTCTCTAAAAAAATTTGATTTTTCCAAATTTCAGCCACCATTGGGAATTTAGCCCTTTATCTTGAAAACCATTGGGGATAGAGAAATTTTAAGCCCTTTGATTAATAGAGGCTCTATAGTTTGGGGTGTTTGAAGTTCATATAGGATTGGCATAATAAAATGTTCTTATATTGGTCCTACTCTTATGGTGGATACATCTTGCATCTGACCACAGATGTGTAGTTTATGTAGTTAAAATCTGTGGATATTGATACAGCATAAATTACTGAAGTATTACCCAGTCCAAATGAACAACAGGTTCAATAAAATATCTAGTGCTTTGGGTCACGTTAAAGTCTACTTGTGACCAGCTGGACCATATTGTGGTAGATTATAGTATTTTAGGCTAAATATTACAATAAAGCCTGCATTTTCTGAATATTTGATAACATGTATTCTTTTCAGCTGTCCGAAATTTTTTTCCCCGTTATTTCAAACTAAAATCCATCATCTATTTTATAACCCTTCTGTTATTTGTACAAGGTGTTACTTTCCCTTTATGGTTGTATCATAGAGGTTGTATTTTATTTTCTCCTTGTGTTATTCTTCAGGTCGTGTCACCGATGCAGATTCAATGCTAGTTCTGCGGAAAATTGAAAATGTACCAACAGGAGCAAACAATAAACCTAAAATTCCCGTGTCTATAACTCAGTGTGGGGAGATGTGAATAACCAGCAGGGAGTCTAGTAGTAATGAGGAATTGAGTGATTGAAGACACTCTACCATCTGATCTCTTAGTGGATGTTTCTCCCTGTGTGTGACCTGCAAGCACAATTTACAATGTCCCTACCAATGTGGAGGAATGATTCAATTTCAAGAATAATGAAAAATACTGAAAAAATTTTGCATCTAATGATTAGCTGTCAGTAATTGGATACCACCATTCACAAATAGATTATATGAAGTGCTTTGTGACAAGATGAATAGTATTGCTGATCCCATATTACAGATGGCTGTTCATGCAGGATGAAGGGTACACTTTGTGTGAGGGGGATGTTAAAATCTGGAAAATATCAAATTAACCGAGATTTCAAAGTGAATTCTATATACTGTCTTGGTGTGAAAAAATAAAGGATCTCTTAAAAGTCACAATAACATAGGGGTGAAGAAAAAGTTTCATACATTGCCGGCAAAATGTTAAGATGTAAACTTGGATGACTTGTAGGTGGTGTGTTTGTTATTAATAGTGGAAGAAATATGAATTTTTCCCCTGGACAGCCTCTCATGTTCCTCTGAATTTTGTAGTTTTCAGACAGTTTTCAACCATTTCTTATCCTGTTAATCATTAGGATTTATTTACTCTGCATTATTGTGTAATTTATTGGCGATGTTTTCTTATGTGGGTGTTTCACCACACGACTAAGGCTCCCGATTAAGGGATTTTTGGGGTCGGTTTGAAAAATATGCTTAGTCCCAGGCGTCCTGTAAGGGTCGGATGTGGTCGGTTGAGGCCGTGTAAAAAATCAAACATGTTTGATATTTCTCCCGACCCCAACCGATTATTTTTTCCCGCCATAAACAAAATGTCCAGTCCCAGGCGTCTCCAGGCCTCCTCAGATCAAATTTACACAGTCCTATGTTGTCCCAGGCTTCCTGCGACCCTTAGTCCCATTGCCAAACAAAAATCGGCGATCCTGGTCTGGGGACGCCTCAGGACACCTTGTAGGGTCGGTACTTAATCCTGGGTTAGTCGGGGCTTAGTCCCAGGAGGCCTGAGGCGTCCTGGGACCCAGTCGGTTTGTCTAGGACAGGATCGTGGTTCAAACTGACCAGAAAAATGGCTTAGTCGGTTCTTAGTCCCAGACCAGTTAGGGACTGTCTGGGGCCGCCTGAGGCGTCCTGAGGCTTCCTGAGGACGATCTGTACTTAATCCCAGACTTTGAAACCGACCCAGTATTCCCGCCCATTTTTGTTTTTTTTTCACCGACTGTCCACGATTAAGGGTCGCCGACAGGGTCGGGGCTTAATCCTTTGGTGGAACAAGGGCATTACTGTGTGTCATGTGGCAGAATCACCACTCTTGCACAGTGTACAGGTTTTACAATAACTATTGTACTGAAAAGTCTGACTTTTTCCACCCACAGTTATGAATGTGTTCGAGTGAATATTTCCCCCCAAAATATGACTGGAGTGGGAGTTATTTTTGAGAACGGTTGAACCTACATTATTTATAATCCAAAGATGCAAATTCTTGTTTTAGCTGTCCCAAAATCCCAGCTCTCCCGTCATCAAATCTCTTCTTTTAAAACCCTAGGTTTCATCAACATTTTCAGATAAGTGGTTATCCTCTATCATAAGACTGGATTAATTGAAAAACAGTGTAGGATAATTGTGATAACGCGTTTGCACTAGGTGCATTTGTAAAACTTGGTTAAATTTTTTTTGAAAAAAATTAGTTTTGGACAGCAATAAATCATAGCTTTAATTCAGTGTCACTGTTAATGTAAGTAAAAGTCTTAATGATATCACTATGTCAAAACTATCAATGTCTCAGAGAAATAAACATATTTTCTATCATTATTGCCTCCTCATTTCTCTTGACAACACAAGCTTTAACTGTTTTATCCCAAGAAGACAGAAATCCATTGGTTATAAACTGTTAATGCTACAGTCACAGAGGTTTGTTTTAAGATGTAATAACACACAGCCTATTTTAGCTAGAGCTTTCAAAGTTGGCTGGTTACAGTAACAGCAGTAACATCCTGGACACTGGTGGCCTGTCAGGTGGGTTGGACCAGGGGCATCACACCGGAGACATCAGAAGGCTAGTTCATCATAGCAGGTTGGGTGAGCGGTCCAGAAACATGTCCTGAGCTGGTACCGGTAAGATGCTGGTTGCTGGAACCCTCTGTGACCACACCAGTAGTCTGAACAGAACTGGTATCAGTAACATTTTATTTATTTATTTTGGGTTTTACGTTGCTTTAAACACTGTACAGGTCATATCACGACGGGTAGTTGGAAGGCCAAGGAAACCAGTACATACAGTTAGTCAAGGTTCTGTACTGTAAACTGCCGACCAACAGCAAGCAACTACCAGCTTTCCCACTTGAGGTCTGGCCGGGAACCAAACTCCGATCACAGAGGTGGGAGGCAAATGTGTTACCACTCTGCCACAGTGGCCCCTCTTTGGGCCTATGAAAAATCAAGTCTTGTAAATTGTACTTTATACCCTGAAATCATTTTGTCTGTGGTATCTAATGTGGTGATGATGTCTGAACAGAACTGGCATCGGTAAGACTGCACTGGAGGGATAAAGGATCTCTCAGTGGTCACAATGGTGGTAGTCATCCACTTAACCGTTTCCACTGGTACTGATAATAACTTGGCCAGCAACATCGCCTCCAATCTGGTAAACCTTTGAGGTCATTTGTCATCAAGGGTTTTCAGGGCATCAGAAGAGAATTTCTTCTTGCTAGCTTTAGTGGGAGTAGTACCAGAGGTGGACATCTTCCTCTTGCTAGCACTGGTCGTGTCCTGTACAACCTGGCCACTCTTGAACTTCACTAGGAGCTGGACAGTCTCAGGACCGACGTATGCTGCATCACCTAGCAAGTGTACACTACTAGACCGGTCCTGCAAGTGGAAACATGGGATGTCTTTTTTTCTGTTGTTTGGTTGGACCAGTCACACCCACCGGTATAGCAATGGTCCATCGGGTAGGATGTATTAACATAATAAAAAGAGTGATTTTGTGCATTGTTTGGACCCTTTGGGCACTATAGACACTGGATGTGATTCCTCTGATAAAATTTTGAATATACCAAATTCCGGCTGCCATCTTGAATTTTGGTGGAAATTGAAAATGTTGATTATCTCGAAAACTGTTAAAGATTGAGCGATTTTGTTCAAATTTTGGACCCTCTAACACTACTCAGCCTGGATATGGTGCCTCTGAAAAAAAATTTAAGTTCTGGCGGCCATCTTGATTATTTGGCAGAAATTGAAAATGTTGATTATCTTGAAAACCATTAGCGATAGCCATTTTGAGCATATTTTGGACCCTTTGTTTACTATTTGCCGCTATCTTGAATTTTGGTGCAATTGAAAATGTCTCATTTCAGAAAGGCTGAATTCTCTATATATTATACTATGTTCTGTCTTGGGATGCACTACGTCTAATAGATGCAATTCTAGAACTTCAAATGTGAAAACTATCTACAGGAAATCACATTCTGGGAATTGTTTGAAGGTGTCAAATTTCATTTTTGACCTCTGTTTCAAGGTTCAGTTGGGTTATCGTATATAAAAAAGGCATTTTATGTCCCTTAGTATTGCTTCTGGGGCTTGAAACCTCTTTTTTTGTGGTCAGAATACCTCCATTTTTGCTTAATTAATACCTGGCAAAAGATAAAGACTGTGAATGTGGTCTTGCAATATTTATTATGGTGGGCTATTCACCAAATGTTCACTTGGTGCTGTTCCATTTTACCTGTTGGTAAGGGTTTCTGCCAAGGCTGCTGGTAACACTAAAATAATTAAGCGTCCCTGAAAGGGTGCTTATTTGTTTTCGCCTCAGTTTTTTTCAGTTTTTGAGGTACAACCCCCCCCCCCCCCCCCCCCCGCCCCCCCATCACAGTTCAGGAAAAGCTACTTGCTACAGAGCCTTATAATTTGACACCTGTTCATACTATCGAAAACGCGAGCCGATTAGATTTTGGGAGCAATCCCTTGAAAAATGTCTCATTTATGAGTGATTTTCTGACACCTTCCAATCTGAAAGCCTTAAATTTAGGCCAACCCCCCTATTATCTTCTCAAGTATTGTATTTAGAGCTATAAAATGTACTGGGAGGTAATAAGAAACCATATGTGGAGAGTCTAAATAGCCGGTCAGTTTTACCCCACGGCCCCCCCTTATGGGTCAAACTGGGGTCATAAAATAGCTGATTTTGAGTTTTTGCCTCATATCTCCTTTATTGTTGCTTTTATAGCTTCAGAATGTATTAAGAGGTATTGGGAAAGCATATATGGAGAGTCTAAATAGCCGGTCAGTTTTATCCCCTAACCCCTCCTTATGGGTCAAACTGGGGTCATAAAATAGCTGATTTTGAGTTTTTGCCTCATATCTCCTTTATTGTTGCTTTTATAGCTTCAGAATGTATTAAGAGGTATTGAGAAAGAGTATGTGGAGAGTCTAAATAGCCGGTCAGTTTTACCCCCCGACCCCCCCTTATGGGCCAAACTGGGGTCATAAATAGATGCTTTGGAATTTTTGCCTTATATCTCCTTTATCGTTGCTTTTATAGCTTCAGAATGTATTAAGAGGTATTAGGAAAGCATATGTGAAGAATCTAAATAGCCGGTCAGTTTTATCACCCGACTCCCCTTTATGGGTCAAACTGGGGTCATAAAATAGTTGCTTTGGAGTTTTGCCTTATGTCTCCTTTATTGTTGCTTTTAGATCTTCAGAATGTATTAAGAGGTATTGGGAAAGCACATGTGGAGAGTCTAAATAGCCGGTCAGTTTTACCCCCCGACCCTCCCTTATGGGCCAAACTGGGGTCATAAATAGCTGCTTTGGAGCTTATGCCTTATATCTCCTTTATTGTTGCTTTTATAGCTTCAGAATGTATTAAGAGGTATTGGGAAAGCATACGATGCAGCTTTGTGCATTCTTAGCTTTACAGCATGCTTATTAAAACCATAAAGCATTTTAAACTTTAAGGGACGCTTCACTTTTGTTAGCAAAAGCATTCCTCTAGTTTAAATTTGTTGTGGAGGTTTACAAAGCGATAGACTGCTCCTATCCAGTAGCTTGATCTTGGATACTTATTATATCCCCAGACAAAAGTTGAGGATATACTGGTTTTACCTCCCTTGCGCCGCCGCCACCCGAAGTTTTGACTTGTGTGATAACTCAAAAATGCTTTCAGGGATTTGATTCCAACTTGGCACACATATGTATTTGGGTCAGGAGAAGAACCCTATTTCAAGATGACCTTAAACTCCCGATGACAAAGAACTTATGGCCACCTTAGGTCAGAAATGTGACTTTTGGGCACTTGATACACTATAGGTAAAAAACTGTGGTTCATCTGGCTCACATTTTACCTCGGAACACATTACTATGTTCTTCTTACATGTGCCAAAATCAAGACTTTGTGTTGAGGTTAAAAATGTGTTTGAGTCTCATAAAGACACTACATAGACATTTTGTTCTATATTTTTCACGTTTTGCCCTGTAACTTAAAAATGGTGTGAAAAGTTTCAAACTGCACTAGGTATCATTTCTATATGTAATCTTTGTCTGTGAATAATTTGCAGCTTTAGATTTAAGGTTAGCTTAAGGTCTCTTAAAATTCCCCCAGAGACCCAATTTATGGACTTTATGCCACTTTAAAGCTCTATAACTGTCGAACTATATGACTCGTCAACATGGGAATATGTTCTTTTTACATGTGAGAAAAATGAAGGCTTTAAATAGACATTTAACCAGTGTATGAGGACCATAGACACCCACCTGTGACCCTTTTTCAACATTTTCCACATATTTGTCCTTAACTTGGAAATAGTAGGTCTGGCAAGTCTCAAATTGTATGAGATAGAACTTCTGTCTAATTTTGGTCTGCATAAAATTTGAAGTCTGTAGCTTTTAATTTTAAGATCACTTAAGGTCTATAAAATGTCCATAGAGACCCAATTTGTGAATTTTTAACCACTTTAAACCCTAGAACTGTCATACTAAGTGAATAATAGAGCTGACTGATAGTTTGTAACAATTGCGAATCACATAAAATGGGTGCAACAAAGTTTGGTACATATAGAAACGGGATATACATCTAGATATTAACAAACTTTATATAAATGTATGTAGGTCTATTATGTGAATAGCCAGGTTGGTCCTGATTTTGAATCTATTTTGAAAAACAAGATGGTCACCACAGCCACCATCTTGAAAAAGGATTCCCCTCATTTGCATGACGTCAATTACATGTGGTCAATTATGTGGATAGTTGCTTGGTAATGATTTGGAACCCCCTTTTCTATTAACTACTGTGTGGGTTGAACTCTGATGCGACAAAGAACATAAAGATATACACTGGTTTATTTTACTTAATTATACACATTTCGCACAATCTGGGCATTGCCACAAATATATATGTATGTATATGTCGTGACAGAACTTAAAATTTGACAGAATTTTAAATTCTGTCGACAGAACTTAAAATTCTAAGTTCTGTCGACAGAACTTAAAATCCTTGGATTTCATTGGTTTGGAGGGATTTTAAGTTCTGTCGACAGAATTTAAAATCCTGTCGACAGAAATTAAAATCCTGTTGACAGAACTTAAAATCATGTTTATATAGCTGTAATCAGAGAAATTAAATGTAACATAAGTATTTCAAACTTTATTGGTGATATGCAACATTAAACACATATATTATTCACTGAGTTTAGCACTGCAATTACAGTAAAGAAACAGTAAATAAACATAAAGAGACATATATTGAAAAACAAAACCAGCAAACACTTGTATTATGTACATTTAGTTTACAGTCACCACTGACTTAGCACTGTGATCATAGAAATTTTTAGTGAAATTATTGCATGTTAATGTATTATTATAAATGAAAGTGGATGCTAGTAAAGGATCTATGCCAGTAAAGGATCTATTTAATATCTGTCTTATGCATTGCTTTTACTTTTAAATTGGCACAAGTACTGAGCCCCCTTTAAAATATAAAATACTAAATCACTGTAAAAGAAGTTAACAAAATATAGGATATTTATCATGGTTTTAAGTTATGTCAACAGTATTTTAGAATTTTAAGTTCTGTCAAGGTATTTTGACAGAATTTTAAATTCTATTGACAGAATTTAAAATCCTGTTTACAGAATATTGAATTTTAAGTTCTGTCGACAGAACTTAGAATTTTAAGTTCTGTCAAGATATTTTGACAGAATTTTAAATTCTGTCGACAGAATTTTAAAATTCAATATTCTGTAAACAGGATTTTAAATTCTGTCAAATTTTAAGTTCTGTCACGACATATATATTAAATATGTATAATACAATTTGTGTAAAATACAGGTTATACAAAAGAGTTGATAATTCTAAAACTACACTTTAGATCCCTTATTTACAGTATTTTATTCAGGGAAAGGGCTGTATATCCAGGTTTCATTATCTACCCAAACGGTTTCCTGGATTTTAATATTGGTTAACTTAATTTCAGTATCAATTTCATACACTATAAGGCAGTGTTTTGCTAAATACAAACAACTACTTTACAATTAGATTATCATTCTTCACATGGTGGAAGATTGTACTGAGATCTTTAAAGGAATTTGATTACTAGTGGTAAGCAATAGCAGCTGTCAATTAACTTTACATTGAGAAAACAATCGTTCAGTATGAAACAGTATGGAAAGTTGTCTTTGAGTTTGACATTGAAGGTACACCTCAGTCACTACACTTATTTATTAGAAAATAAACCTGTAACAATGCAGTACTATTCCTCATTAAATTATATAATACAGAGCATTTAAATTAGTACTAAAACTGAAGCCCTTTTAAAATCATTACACTTTAGCTGATGATGGTCACATTAAATTAAGGTTTCTGATACAGTGAGTTGTTTTTATATATTTGATTGAAACTGAGAAGCGGGAACTGCGGGAAATAAGAGGGTAAGATGTATGATTAAGTACCAAGTCTTCTAGTTTACAGGTGGATGTAACCAGTTCACTTACTCTGCAAATCTGGCAATATGGCATTGCTTGAACAACTTGGAGAGGTCCTCAATGTCCAAGTGGTTGGTAAGTTTTAGCAACTGATCACAGACTGTCACCTCTTGTTTGGGTTTAACTCCCACAAGTGTGAGTCAGTCTGTCCCAATATGATCCAGAGACTTGAACAGGAAGTAAAACCCTTTCATTTATACAGCCTGTAGAGTAAGAAATCTAAAATTCGCCAGGAATCTAAAATTCGCCACCTCTAAAACCTTAGTTAATTTTATGAAGAAAATGATGTCTTTGTCTAAAAATTGGTATTTTTCAGTTCAAAAAGCCATAATTTACTATACATTCAACAAATCTCACCACAATTCATTTATTTTATTAGTATTTTCACATGTGGCGAATTTCAGATATGTGGCGAATTTTAGATTTCTTACTCTACACAATTTTGCAATCCAGGTTTTATTCTACATTTCTGAAACTCTTGTACACATTAAATCCCTAAATAAATCTAGATTACATTACCAATGTTTTTTTTCTTCCAAACCAAGTAAGGGTTTTATGACCTTATGGTCTTATTGGACGGACACTCGGTGAATCCTGCACGTTGTCATGACATGTGTCTCCAATAACAACCACAGATATAAAAACCAGGAGATTAAATGCTGAACCTGTTAACCACCTGTCGACTGAACGTCCACACACAACAAATACATAAGTCATCGACACCTGAATTTTCATCTCTCTTACTTTTAAGGAGTCATCAAAATAATGAAAACGCTTTGTGTGAATTTTCTTACATTAGTACATGGTTGTAGTCTCCAAACATAAGTTGTGATTCACAGAATTGAGGACATTAGCAAGAAAAAAAGATGGCTTGCTACTAGTGGTGGGATGATCTACACAAATCATAATTGGTTACCAGCGATTTCACATGAGCCATAACTTACAACTTAAAACTTCTTTTACGAGATATTATAAAATGAGTAAGCATCATTAATACTCGGTATAGTGTAAAAATGTGACATATTACACCACATATGTACATTTATTATTCTTTTGATGAAGTATCAGCCATTAGAAAGCCTAAAATAACGACGTTTGCAACAAGTGGTTATCAAATATTCTTGTAAGAAGAACTCTACCAAATGACAACCTGAACACTGGTTTACCTGTCATACTACTACTTGCTACTGGACATATGCAGTGAGAATGAAAGTGCCAGGTGACTAAAACTGAGTGGACAAGGAATGGAGAATATTGCTTTGAAGGTAGAAATAAATCCTGAGTGTTCTTATTTAGTGAATTAAAGACGGCCTTCTGGTTGAAAAGTACCCATCAGCCACTTGTCTTTTATGCTTGGCTGATACAACATATTGATAATCTTTTGAGGGCTTTTACCGCCATTATTAAGATCACTAAATATTTTCAAAGAAAACCATTGCATATTATTCACTTTGTTTGTCAACTATTTCATACCTATTACTTCCTTTGAACTATTTTTCCTCATTGTCCACAGCTGTGTCACACAGCATGATTATAACATGGCCATTGGCAACTTATTTCCATTCAACAGCATCTCCAGTCTAATATTATGATTATTATGAAAGAAACAGTGATTAGTTTTCTGACTTCAGAAGACATCCCAACAATCTGTAAGTCATAACAACTGTGTAAACATTTCTGCATGTGTAACATACCTTCATATAAAACAGGTCTGTGTTTATATTTAAAACAATTCCTTGCGTCAAAACACCTCCAAAATATATACATTCATTAATTCATAGATTCTTGTATTCCATTTTCATCTTGAAAATGCTGCAATTTATAGTTGACATAATATACACACTAAAAGCAGGTAATAATACGAACACATCAAACCAATTTGATTTGCTTTTGTCTGGTTTGATTCTGTTAAAATGGCAATAAAAATCCAGTACATGAAATTACATGTAGATAATGGTGTGAAAGTACAGTAATGAAGATATGCATGTATTTTTGGGACAAAGTTAAATAACATCAGATTGTGGCCTTTTTCTGCAACATGTTTGTCAGCAATTTCAATATAATCAGAAGAACATTTTCTGAAGTCATGACAACGTAACACATACATAACAATTATAACACCACAATAACGACATCTTAAAATCCTTAAATAAAATGAATGGAGCACATCATGTATATTCAAAACATAAGCCATCTCTGTCAGTTGGAAATGGGCAATGGCAACTTATTTCTATTCAACATATCTCACATAGCTGTCTATTTAAACTAAGGAATTTATGCATGACAGTATTTTGGTTGTTACAGCAGCTAAATAGTCACTGGAATTGTGTCATGTGATAATTGTCAACTGTGAACCCGTTTCTCAGATTATTTTCAGTAAAACTCAGTTATACTGAATCTCAAATGACCAAACTTTGTCAAATATACCTATTCAACCAGCAACTGGGGTAACATGGCAAGTACAAATGAAAAATGTCCTCTAATGATCAGACACCTTTATTTAAAGGTAAATCTACTCATCAGGTTGACTTAAACAAGTTTAAATGTGTACAAAACACAACAGAATGAACTTACAGTAGACAGACATGAAATGAACAAAAGCCCATTTGATTGACATCTCTAACTTGGGCCACCACAATAATTTAGATGACAATTTAATGTAGATCAACATCATGGATACACATTATTTAGTTTTATTTAGTTGAACTTGAGTAGTTTGTAATCCATGGCAACTGACAACTTTCCACAAGAAGCTTCTTTAAATTACGACTGACATAAATGGGTTCAAACCTATGACCTGCAGGTCATGAAGCGTTGGTTTACTTGTTTAGTTCAGTAGGTAAAGTGTATGATTCCCACCCATACACACACATAATAGAAGACACAACATACATTTCTCAACAAACATAGACATACAGATAAAAACCTATCTTACATTTTTTTTTGGAGTGTATAAGACAATGAGAAACAGTACAACACAGGAAAACATGAATTGTCTATCACTGAGTCTAGTCTTTAACATGACCACAACAAGAAAAGTTACCTGAAAGCTGGCAACATATGAGATACATGGCCTAACAATGTCACAAAATTAACAAACAACAGCATCCCATAAAGCACGAGTAAAAATACAGGTTTCCAGTGACTTTCACTCTTGTAAATCTCATATTTTGTATTACTTTACATGGGATATAAAAGTATAATATTGAGGTAATATAAGAACAACTAATGTGTCCTGGAGATTTCATACTGAGATACATGTCCTCCTCCAAACTGTTGGAAGTCTTTATTATCAACAGTTGAATGAAAAGTTCTACATATGAAAGTAAAATTCTACAGCATTAAACTGACATTTTTTCTGTCACCCAATGCTTTGTATGTATTTTGTATTTGTTTTTATACTCAGCGCAATATCTCCATGTACTACAGGACTCAAAGCGCCATATGACCCATCCAACTGTACAAGTACAGTTGGACTCTAAAATTACTGACATTCCCCTAACTCAAAGACAGAGGCTCAAAGATGACCAATTATCAACGTCCTTGATGTTCTTTAACCTGCCTCTGGGGATAGAACCAAATGACAGAGGACAGCCATTTAAAGTGGTCATCCGAGCCACTATGTATCTGCCTGTACCTGGGATTGAACCCACGTCCTCTGTGTTCCTAGACGAGTATGTTACACACTAGGCCACAGTAGTCGGAAACACATGTCAGTGAATTACGTTTTGTGGGTCATGAAACTATAAATGAACTACTTCTTTACTCAAACCACAGTGATATACTGAAAGTAATATGGATACAGTCTGGTACTTCTAATGACCTTATAACAACAAGGAATGGTAATTAACATGAAACCTAAATGTGCACCACTGATATAGTATGCACAACAATGTAAAACAACACAAATGTACAGAACAGTCAAATACTGTGGAAGAATTTTAGTTAAAAACAGCGTTTCTTTTTGCAGGCATTCATACAAATACATAACACATCGCAAGTATTATCAAGCAAAAATAATGATAAACCTGCGGCTTTTCTGAAAGACATTTAAAACACACACACTTATATACTCCAGAACTAAACACGAATACTTGGAAATTTAATGCAGATCGAATTCAGTGGAACCGCTATTTTATAAACATGAGTTTCTTAATTTTTAAGGCATTAATCATAAAAAGTTTAGATTTTCAAAGCATAATAAAATAATTTCATCATGTGCTATATTATAAACAACAGTTAAAGCAAAGATTCAACAAGACACATAACAATGCAGAATTTCAGACATTCAGCCAGTGTAAACTGCTGACCATTAGTGGCCTGGTACTTACAAAGTAAAAGGTTGTCTGGCTCTCACTTCTGTGGTGTGTTTGAATTTTTGTGGAAGATACCGAGGACTTACTGAGATGTTAAACTAAATATTGGGGGAAAAATTTGAATAGACAAATACAGTTATGGACAATACCTCTCAGGTAATGGGCAAAATAATAAAGATTTGATCAGCCACTGAACTTTACTTAATCTGTCGTATTGGTGATAAAAAATGTTTAGATAATAACGGTTCCACTGTTCACACAATCACTACATGTGTACATTATCAGAAGATGTCCTCCTGTAGGATTCTAGATGCAGATTTGACAGCCAGGGTGGCAATAGAGATCTGTTTATGTACTTGCTGCACTGCAGCACTGTCCTTAGAGATTTCCCACTGAGCTATAGCATCGTGGATTGGCGTCAGCACACCCATGTAAGAAGTCACCTCACTTGGGGCGTATAATATGTTTCTGTGAAATTTAAAGTAAATACACAATTTTAGGTCTTTATGAAAAAAAAAGCTGAAGAAAAAGGTACAAAAGATCAATAACTTTTACTTCATGAGCACAGTTACACCCTCAGTCTTTGTTTAATTAGAACTGTATGAAAACTGAAAATGATTACTCAATTTTGGCTGTTATATTTCCTTCGTGAAAAAACAGGGAAATTTATTTTCCAGTAGGGTAACAGCCTCCACAGGAAAAAAACCAAAGCTTTTGAATTGTCAGAATTACATGAAAAGTGAAAGTGAAACTACAATTACCTTAAACTTGGCCTGTCTTCCTGTCCTTTGTGGTATATAAATGCTCGGGAGATGTGCAGTAACTTGTCATTATAACGCCGTACTGACAGGACACTGTAAAAAGAGAATCACAACAGAATGAGTGAAACATAAGTTGTACAGAAAACAACTGATGGCAGAGTATGGGATTGCAGGCCTTTCTAACTTGCATAGGATAAAGACAGATGCTTGTTTAGCTAAATGGAGCACCATGTCATGCTAGCTTCTTATGAAATAGAAATATACAGAGACAATATAATGTTTCTCAATTGTTGCAGATTCTGGCTCCTTCTTATGAGATTGTTCAATATTTGCAGTCTTTTTATTCTACTCTAATTCAGTGATTCAGTGGGTAACACACATGAGCTCTCACTCCTATAGATATGGGTTCAAATATGTCAGAGAGGTTTCAGTCACTTGCTCATGAGTGTTCTGTTTACAGAATACTGACAAACTAGTACGCACTACTTTCCTCTGTCAGTAAAACTACATGCGTTGTGCCCCCAAAAAATGTGAACATGAGACCCTCAAATTAAACTTAGTCTAGATGAATGCTTTTGCTAACAAAAGCGAAGCGTCACTGAGAGTTTAAGGCGGTAAAACTGACCGACTACTTAGACTCTCCACATATGCTTTCCCAATACCTCTTAATACATTCTGAAGCTATAAAAGCAACAATAAAGGAGATATAAGGCAAAAACTCCAAAGCAACTATATTATGACCCCCAGTTTGACCCATGGGGGGGGGGGGCTGGGTCCGGGGATAAAAGTGACCGGCTATTTAGATTTTCCACATATGCTTTCCCAATACCTCTTAATACATTCTGAAGCTATAAAAGCAACAATAAAGGAGATATAAGCCAAAAACTCAAAATCAGCTATTTTATGACCCCAGTTTGACCCATAAGGGGGGGTTGGGGGGTAAAACTGACCGGCTATTTAGACTCTCCACATATGGTTTCCTATTACCTCCCAATACATTTTATGGCTCTAAATCCAATACTTAAGAAGATAATGGGGGGTTGACCTAAATTTAAGGCTCTCAGATTGGAAGGTGTGAGAAAATCACCCATAAATGAGACATTTTTCAAGGGATTGCTCCCAAATTCTAATCAGCTCGCGTTTTCGATAGTATGAACAGGTGTGTCAAATTATAAGGCTGTGTAGCAAGTAGTTTTTCCTGAACTGCGATGATGGGGGGTGTACTTAAAAAAATAGTTTTTGATCATGTGACCTTCATAAAGGTCAAATTTAAGCATGCAGAAAAATTTTCCCATGCCTAAGGTATATAACTGCCAAATATAGTTTGAAACCTTCTACTAATAAGGGAGATATTCAAGAGAACCATAATGCGGCGGTGGCGGCGAGGAAACTGAGGTGAAAACAAAGAAGTGCCCTTTCAGGGACGCTTAATTATTTCATATTAAAAGGATGCATTACTAGTTAACGATATTAGTGATAATAAAGAAATACTGTTATAAACTGTTGGAAAAAATGATTACTTAAAAATTTAAAAAAAAAACAAAAAAAAACAACAACTTAAGTATTGCTTTGCGAAAGAAAGAATTGGTTTTTTTTTTCACAACAAAAACAAAACGTCCCAATAAGCAATGATTTTTGACAAACAGTGGGAGAATATTTTGGACTGCCTACATGCCATAAATTTGTTTGAAATCACTCTATCTCGCATCATTTCTGAGACATTAAAGATTTTTCACTTTCTTCGTTAAGAAAAATTGTAATGTTTAATCAATCATTAATAAGTCGGCCATTTTATATCAGATCAATCCTAAAATTTAATGATTTCCAGATATCTATAAAACAAAACAGCCTGTCAAATTTCTTGCGAATAGGTGATAGTTATCATCTGGACCAGCACACCCCTTTAGAAACATCATTTTGGTCATATGTCTTCTCTGATAGGTCAAAATGTCCTGCCACCATATTCAGAAAATATTTGCAGGGCTTCTGCATACATGTGCCAAATTTGAAGAGAATCCGGAGTGGCAGCTGAGCTATAGTCAATACAAAATGCTGGAGCCGGCGACCCCTTCCATGTAAATTTTCCCCCGAATGCAAACAAACATAAGTTGTCAGATGCTTAAATAGGTAATACTTACTCCGACATATTGAGATATTCAAATTTATCCATGAAATTCCTAACAATGAAAGTAAAGTTCCCAACTGCATATCTCAGTGGTTCTGAAAAATAAATAATAAAAATAGGTCAAAATAGGACTGTAACAATGACAACTAAAAAGTAGATAAATAACATTTCATTCTAACCTATTCTACTCTACTTTATTCTATAATGGACATTTATAGTACTGAATCTTTGCATTTAAGCAGACTCTAAGGCAATACAATTACCGTAAATTTCCAAAATAATGCCCAGGTTCAAATAAACGCCTGGTTCAAATTAACGCCTGGGTACCAAGCACACTGTTTACAATTTATGACACTGTTTTTATACTTCAAAAGAACGCCTGGTTCAATTTAACGCCTGATCTGATAACCACTTGAAAATAATTAACGCCCGGGCCATATTTTGGAAAATTACGGTATACACAGTAATGCATAATTCCTCAGTCCATAGGCATAGCAATGGTTGTTAGCACAGAGACATCTGATGAACAAGAGACTGGAGAACAAATATGATCTACTGAGTTGCTACCCGAAGGAGGTGAAAGGCATAGAACAAACCAAACATCATCAGTTAATTCATTCCAAATTGTAGGAGTATCAAAGCAAAACTATGACCAAACTGTCTCTGATTTGTGCAAGGAGGGACTAAAGTGAGGAACCTCCAGGAACCTTCTATGTGGTTTTCCTCATCTTGTGTTGTATTTGCTGATACAGGGGATCAAAAATGGTCTGAAGTAGCTAGGATGACCACAGCTATGAAACTTGTAGGCAAATTTGTAAATTTTAATTACTTAAATGTAGCTTACCATGTGGGACTTAATGCTGTTCTCGGGTTGCCACACCCGGGGCCAACGTCTTAGAAAACAAGACAGTTCTTGTTAGCCACCGGATACACTGCTAGTTGTCGTCACGTAAAAAATAACCTCTGACCTCTCGCCCTACTTTCTCGTTGAAATTTTCTAAAACCTACCCCTCAGCTGTAAACAGGGTGGGACTCTTTTAAGTCCCACATGGTAAGCTTGTAGCTTATAAAAGCTACATTTAAGTAATTAAAATTTACAATTTTATTACGCTACAATAGCTTACTATGTGGGACTTAATGCTGAATTCAACCGCCCGGTGGCGGGATTACAGCTGAGACTGGAATGTATGTCATTTTTTCTAAGATTTTGAATTAATATGTATAGAATAGTGCCAGAAATACCAGTCTGAGTCCCATTTACAGTGCCCCGATCCCGAAGACCGGGCCTGTAATGAGCCAAAAACCTAAATAAAATGAGAGACAGTGCTGAAACTGTCTAGATGTTTGATTGTAGGACGGAAGTGCAGCAGTGCTCACTTCGAGGTCTAAGGGTCCCTGAGGGCCCTTCACTAGTGACTGACCAACCCATGGTTGGACATCTCATAAATTTTTTACAACCTGAATATGAGATTAATGACAACTAAATAAGTCCTTAATAGAAGTTACTTGATAACTGAAAAACAAAAATGACCTTACCCGTAACATCTTGAAGGTAAAGGAATACCTAGATCCTGGGAGAGACTCCTGAAGACTTGGTTGTAGCGGATGTGCCCCCCCCCCCCCTTTTTTTCTTTCCGAGGACAACTGGTCTGAGGGGAAGGATCTAGGACTTGTTGTGCCGCCACTACGGGTCCCAGATACATATTGTTGTCGGTGTCCGACCAAGTAAGGTCTTTTAGGTAAAAATTTGTAAATGTGTTGTGAGCTTTCCAGTGACAGGCTTGCATGATTTGGTCCACCGATACCCCACCGTAAAAGGCCTTAGAGGCCGCGAAGGCCCGGATGTCATGCGCTTTGACTTGGATCAAGTCCAAGGCTTGTTGATCTGCTTGTTTGTAACAAAGTAGGATGGTTTGTTTCAACCATGAAGAGAGAGTAGGGGGTCTGATGTCTGAGGTATGTCCTTTCGTAAAGGAGATGAAAAGGAGAGAACGAGACCCTCTCAGTTCTTTGTTCGGTCCAAATAAAACCTCAGGGCCCGCACGGGACACAGGGTCCTGTCTTCCTTAAATTGTCTATCTACAATGGTAGTCAAAGCAGGAATAGTCACCGGAGATACACTTTGAGAACCTTCTCTTGCTAGTTGGTTTTTGGCTATGAAATCAGAAGGGAACAAGGCAACCTTTTCCCATTGGCCTAGATTAGATACTTGTTTGCGACCCAGGCATGGATTTCGCTGTGGCGATTGCCGGAGGCCAAAGCTAGCAAGAAAGCAGTTTTAGAGTAAGATGTTTGAGGTCTGTGTCTTTCATGGGCTCAATGGTGCTTTAGTGAGCTCGTTAAGGACAACAGAAAGGTTCCACTTGGGTAAATTTCTGGAACTCTTAGGACGATCCCTGTGAAAACTGGAGAGTAACCTATGAAGGTCTGCATTGTGTGCAATGTGTTGGGCCGTTGGGCCCAAAGTGTCAACGATTGCAGTCCTGTAACCATCAATGGTCGAGGGGCGCCTGTTTAAGTCTTGGTACAGGTACATGAAAAAATCTGAGATTTGTTTCACAGATGGAGTGGAGAAATCCACCGAATTTTCTCTGCACCATTTTTCAAATAGGGCCCACTTTGACCTGTAGATGGTCCTTGTTGATGACCGCTGAGGGGCAGCAATTCTCTCTGCCACCTCCACAGAGAAGTCTTGTTCTTGGAGTTGTCCGCTCCTAGACACCAGGCGTGGAGGTTCAGCTGTTGTGGATTGTTGTGGAACACATAGTTGTGGGACTGTTTGAGTAGGGTCGTTGACACTGGGAGTTGTAGTGGGATCTCTGTTGAGAGCTGCACTAGGTCCCAAAACCAGGGCATCCCTGGCCAGCCTGGGGCTATTACGATGATCAGACAATAACATTGCCTGATCTTTTGGATCACCTTGTGAAGGAGCCGTAGGAAGGTACGCCTAGGCCGTGAGGTTGGTCCAGTTTATGTTTAGAGCATCTATGTCCCAGGCACTTGGGTCTGGGATAGGAGACACGTACAGTGGGAGCTTGTGGTTCAGGTGAGTGGCAAATAAGTCTACATGAGGTGTGAACCACTTCTGGCAGATCTGTTTGAACACCTGTGGGTGAAGAGACCATTCTGTTGACTGCACTTGGTTGGACCTGGACAGTAGGTCGGCCATCACATTCAGGCACTCTAGAACGTGCCTGGCTTTCAATGTTATGAGGTAGTGATGGCCTCAGGTCGTGATCTTCCACAGGAGAGCGCACATCTCTGCTGAGTGTGTTCCTCCTTGTTGTTGATGTAGGCTACCACTGTTGAGTTGTACATCGCAACTAACACTGTTTGATTCTGGCACTGGTCCTTGAAGTCTCGAAGGGCCAGGGAGACCGCCTTCAATTCTAGGACATATATGTGTAGCCTTTTTTCCCGATCTGACCACAGACCCTTTGTGGAATTTTTGGTCTAAGTGAGCGCCCCAACCTTCGTGTGTGGCGTCGGTAAAGAGTTGGATACTGTGGTGTTTGGGATGAAGGTCTGCACCTTTCATCACGTTTGAGGGATTTTGCCACCAATCTAGGTGGGCTGCAATGGCTTCTGTCCAAGGAAGGAGGTTGTCCAGCAACTGAGGATATCTCCAGTGCTCCTTGAGATGAAAATGAATGGGCCTCCTGTGAAGGCGTCCCTCCGGGACCATTTTCTCCGTTGAGGCTAGCAACCCAATTAGAGACATCAAACATCTTGCAGTCAAAACACGTTTTGACTTGAGTAGTAGGATCAAATCCTGAAGTTTAAGCCATCTCTCTTGAGTGGGTTTTACAAGGGCTGAATCTAGGTGGTATTCGTAGCCCATGAACGAAAAACACCTGAGTAGGTTTCAGTTCTGATTCTTCCTGATTTATTATCCACCCCAAGGACTGAGTTAGGTCTACCACTGCCTATGTGTTCACTTGGGCTTCCTCCTGAGACTGGGACCTGATCAGCCAGTCGTCCAGGTATTGGTGAATTCTGAGTCCTCTTGAGAGGGCCATTAGTTTCACTTCCTTTACGATCATTGTAAAGACCTGGGGGGCTGTGGCTAGTCCGAATGGGAGGGAGGTGAATTGGAACACCTGTGACTTGTAGCAAAACCTTAGGTATTTCCTTGAGTTTGGATGGATGGGGATGTGTAGGTAAGTGTCCGATAGATCTATCGACGATACCAACTCCCCTGGAATCAGGGAGGTCCTGATGAACTCTGGAGTTTCCATTTTGAACTTTTCTACGTGTAGAAAAGTGTTGAGCCTGTTTAGGTCTATGACTGGCCTCCACCTTAGGTGAGGCTTGGTACTAGGAACAGGCGACTGTAAAACCCGAGAGATTTTACATTTTCCACTAGTGTTCTCAAAATACCCTTTTTGGTGGGACCGGGTAGGTATGGATTTCAGCGGGCGGGTACCCGGGTACTCGCGCCGATGGGCGATAATATGTAATTCTACAAAAATTTACAAACTTAAAACCTACAGAAATAATGGGATCCAACCATTTGCTTTATATCTCGTCGGCCACCTTTTTTGCATTCAAAACACTACGACACAGAAGAAATGTTAACAAAGAAAAGATTTCTGTACATTCAAAATACGGTTGTTTACTGCAGTGTCCGTAAAATTGGAGTCACATGACCTGTTAGTAAAGCATTAACTGTTGCTTGAATGTAGTTTCGGAATTGAAACTTTATTTTTTTTTCAGACAGGTATGTGGACTTTATTGGTGCTAAATTATGAACTACTGTTTAAAAATATTGTACTTTTATTTATTTAATGTGTGCATATCATTATATAGGCAATATACACAATATTTCGGGAATATTTCATGTACTCGGAATTACATAACTGTCTTAATATACTGACGATTTTCAAAGGGTATCGGCATTTGACAATGCATAAACAACCAAAATAAAAGACAAATAAAATACTATAAGTGGTGTATAAGGGTGAGGAAACATTACTCTTGTGTATTTTAACTAAATATCTTCATTTTTAAATGAATTTATGAAGTCGAGATATGTCTGTAGTCGTCAGCTAAAGTGGGCGATATTAACAGTAGTTTCGGGTACTCGGGTATGTGATTTCAGATTCGGGTAAATATTCAGGGTTCGGGTACCCGGATATCCGGATACCCGTTGAGATCACTATTTTCCACCCTTTCTATTGCGTTCTTTGACAGAAGAGACTGGATACAGAGGCCAGGACTTGGTCTTTGAAGGGCCTTGTATTCTGACCGGGTCAGGAGTCTGACTGGACTTGGATTAAAAAGAATGACAGGATTTGTTTGCCAGTCTAATCTGAAAGAACGGAGGAGAACTCCTACTGGTGGACTGAGTGAGGCTGGAGGAGTCATTGGGGGGAAGGGTTTTTATGCCCTCGTCCCCTGGAGTGGGTCAAAAGACCTTGGAGCCTCGGCTACTCGATTTCCCCCTACCTGGGGAAAACGATGGATACTGCTAGGGATGGAATGATCCCCATTGGGGTGGTTCCTGTAGGAGCCTCTAGATGTGGGGAATTGGAAAGGGTTGATTAATAGGGCCTAAACCCTAAGTGTTATTACAGGTACCTTGATGAGGGACTCCTGTCCCTCCTAAAGTAGTTGTGAATGGGGAACTTTAAGATCTAAAGATCCAGTATCTCACCTGAATTCACCATACCCCTTCTGACTACTTATATGCACCATGGAATTGAGTTTGACCTGTCTGGTAGTAGCCTTGCTACTGTCTTAACATATATATATAACCAGGTTGTATTCAGAAAAAAACCTAGTGAAGAGCAGCCTGAAGCTCAACTCTTGCTGACCAGAAGGGGAGGAGGGGCTTACCCAAGGAGGCCCCTAAGGAGATACAAATTTGAAAACTTGTTCCATTTTAAGGGAAATTAAACGGCCCAAGTTCCTGTTGGCCTAGTAAATCATTCAGAGTCCAGACTGTGGAGGATCTAGGCATAAATTCCCTGGGGGCAGGGAGGTTCAAAAACTGCCTAAGTTTCAATGTCCTCAAAAATTGGTTAGGGTGAAGTCAGGCAACCTACTTCCCTAAAATACAGAGCCAGGACTGAATGAAGGACCTTGTTTAGAAGGCCTCTTGGGCTTGAGGACTTGGACTTTTTGAACTTGGACCCAAGCCTCCAATAGGTGATATTTACTGCCAGGCTGGTGAACTATTAGTCCAAGTTTTATTTATTTATTTATTTATTATTTATTTATTTATTTTATTTTATTTTTTTTTTTTTGTGTGTGTGTGAGGATTGTTAGTGTTCTGATCTGGAATCAACATCCAAACATCAGAGTAGATGATCCGATCATCCGAGGATCAGATCTACATACAATCCACCAAGCATTAGATTTCAGATGATCCGAGAGATGCAATGAAAACCGAGTATCAAATCATACTGGGTTGAATAGAAGTTGAGAATACTGCATCCGATTCTCGGATGCATTAAAAATCTCAGATGAACTAAGATCTTATCTGAATTTAAGCAGGGATCTGATCCACCCTGGAGAAAGAAGTTAGATATTATAATTTCTATGAAAGCTTTCCTTAAGGTAAGCTTCCAAGGAAGCTTTGCCTTTCCTTCTTTGAAGGAACTACACAACTAGATTTACATAAGTAAATCAACTGTGACACAAGGTCACCTGCCCCACCCGCCTCACTGCAGGTAGGGCTAGTTGTGAGATAATGAAAGCAGAAATTACACAGAATTTTATTAAATAACATAGAATCTAAAAAACAAGTAATTATAATTTAAAACTGGATGAATTAAAATATAATTAAAATAATGGGTAACCAAGGTTACCTTATAGCCTAAAGAGACACGTAATGTCTAGACGATTAATGAAGAATTCTATTCCTGTTTATTTAAGTATTAACCTTATAAATGGTCAATAATACAGGGAAGAAGGGATAAAATATATTATTTTATTTTATTTATATTTATAAACGTACTGTAAGAAACCCGCGTCTCTCAGCACATGCGGTCTAGACGTGACGTCATCACAGGGGTTTCCCCGAGGATTCCCCCAGTTAGAATCGTGCTTTATATCATATTTTAACCCTTAAAATGGACCAATAGAGTAAAAGAACGGGGGTAAACCCTTGCAAAATTTATTTAATTTGATTTCAACAGGCATATATTCCTGTAAAAAAACTACCAACGCGAGACGTGCATTACAAGAAATTGCTGTCTCGACAATAAAACGGAAGTTGTTTCCGGAGATTTTACTCGGCCAGGACTCGTTTGTGTTACATTTATACACTTTTAAACCCTAAAAGGGGTCCAATAATGAAGCAGATAGGGCTTAAATATTTTGTTTTATTTTATTTTACTGACAGGCATATATATATATCCTGTATTAGAAACCACATAAACGAGTCGCCATTGCTTTACAACGTGAACCCGGAAGTGGACTTCAGTTGTAAAATATAGTAAAGATACTTATCTGAACTATGAAAAGACATCGAATTATGATTCTATGTAATAAAATAAAGAAACTGGTGTAGTTTCCATATCTAACGACTAGAATATCCTGGTAAAAATGAAATAATATTCCTTGCAAAATAAAGCATTGCTAATTCACGTGGCCAACGAGAAAGTAGGGCGAGAGGTCAGAGGTTTTCACGTGACGACAACTAGCAGTGTATCCGGTGGCTAACAAGAACTGTCTTTTTTTCTAAGATGTTGGCCCCGGGTGTGGCAACCCGAGAACAGCATTAAGTCCCACATGGTAAGCTATTGTAGCGTAATAAAAGTGGCCATTTTAAACATACCCAGTGGAGACTTTTTAGGAGGAATAGGCTGACTGTCCTTACTATAGTCCTCGACAATACATGCAAGAGTCTTTTTTTTGATTCATTGTAATCTGAATTTGTTGAAACTGGTCAGACTTTTAAAAAGGAATTGCAGAACTCCAACCGATTGCTAACAAGAGCATTTGCAACTAGGAGAGCAATTTCAACTATCAGATATTGTCTATTACCTATCATACTTTTCTTGGTGTGTATAATGTGAATGTGTCCTTATCTACCACACTCTCTCCAGCTGGTAGATCATTCAGAGAGAGACAAAGCTGACTGTATGTATTCTGTATTACTAGCACCACACTGTGGATTTCAGACTGTAACTCTGTATAATGTGAATCTACATCTATATTACCTAACATACTATCTCCAGTCAGTACATCATTCATTAGAACACCCAGTTGATGCATGCTATCTGCAGTATTAGCACTAGATTGTGGTTTGGAAATGCATCTCTATATAATGTAAACATATGCTTACCTAACATACCATCTCCAGTTGGTATATCATTGAGTGCGGGACCTAGCTGGTCATATGCATTCTGTAGTAAAAGTGCCAGTCTGTGGGGTCTGAATGGTAACTTAGTGTGTGTAGACAGCTGTAGCACTAGCTCCCCACTCAGCTGAGCAATACCTCTGTGTGCCTGGAAGTCCGGGTCAATGAACATCTTCATGTACTCAAAGTTATCAATCACTGTGTGGTAACCGGGGAAACTCGAGAAGCCATACTCACGAGCCTAACAAAAATATACACAAAGTTTATAATTACAATCTAACTTCTATTATCTACATATTTTATGACGTCATTTCCACTTCTAAATTTGTACTGCCGTTACGTTTTACACTGAATACAACCCTCCTGTTTTTTTGGATGAACATTCTATTCTTGAGACATAATCTTACATTTCTGGTATGTTAGGAATTCCACTGTATATACAAAACTTTAATTTGTTTATTAAAGTGATGAGTGTTAAAGACGTGAACATCTGGAGCTAGTGGACCTTTTAACAGTAACTGATTGCTTACTCATTGTGTCCATGACTGGTTTTTTTGTGGCACATGGCTACAGCTTTTTCAAGGGAATACACATTAGGAACAGATATTAGCAAGATCAATTTAGAAAGCAAGAAAATTACATTTTACATTTCTGGAAAGTTAAAAGGTTTGAGTTAAATGTAAATGTGTTACACAGCATATCAGGATATTACAAGATTTGATCACACATGGTGGGACAACAAAAAGGTAAAATCTGACAGTATTTGGTACGAGTCACTGTCTCACTCTACTCACATCAAAGAAGTATCTGGGGTAGGCAACTGCTGCTCCAAGTAAAAACACAAAGGCTGCCTGGTCACTGCCTGAACCACTTGGCTTTATGCTGCAAAAATTACACGTATAAATGAGAGCACTTTGAAGGCATTAGCATCTACCAAGGTATCTTGTAACCTTAACACAACAAATTCTTCTTGGCTTGTAAAATAATAAAACGACTTTGATAGTTTGATAACAAACATCAATCTACTCATCCAAAAGAACTGGGTACTTATGGAGTGATCCTGCCTACACACACATTAACAGAATACACTGGTTACATATATATGTTACAGTAAATATGTGAAATCAGTAAATACGCGCATTTGCAAATGTACTTATTATAAGTACAAAGTATATTGACCCCAACCCTGGTATTTACTGATTTCGCATATTTACTGTAACATATATATATGTATAAGTTTGGCTAAGGTTTTTACATATTTGAATGTTTACTTTGATGCAGATATAAGAATGACACTTCTGATAAAATGATGAACAATAGATTGATATCAAATCAACAAGTACATTTCAATTTATGTGGAGAGAATGTTTTCACTGCTCATATGGACACCAGTGTTTTAATGAATGAGTACTCACTGCGATGGACATCATTTATTTTTAGTGGGTTTCTTGTCCAACACACATGTACTACACTTGCTTACACACACAATATACTACATTCCTGGTAACTGTAGTGAAGATTCATCAATGATCGATTTATGTTTCAGAAGTCTGCTACTGTTTGACAATGGTTGATCAATTTTGTTTCAAGAACCTTGTGACATTTGGTCAGTACAATAAGAACTAAACATAGAAAATATGTTGGGTAACCATATTTGGTGCATGGACCCTAGCTGGTTGGTATTAATCCAATCAGTCAAGTAAGACAAATATACTGCATTATTACTCACTAGGGGAGAGATGGGTCATTGTGTTCAGTGTCTGGGTTATTGGACACCCACTGATGATACAAGGACACATTCGCCTCAGTAGAGAGGATGTTTTTACTGATGTTAAAGATGAGGTCATTCAACATAGGGTCAGCCTCCACGTTCAGCATGTGACCTCCGGTCACTGCAAGGTCAAGGTTGATGTAAGCCACCACACGCTCATAGAGTTCCTTCTCGTGCTCCTGTAGAGAGGAAATACATGTTTTATTATTGTCGATATATTGATATAGCTTCACAGTTAAGTTTAGTCTTGTATAAATATATCACCTTGTCAGTAAGAAGTGGCAAAATGCACAATACACATCAAACTTGTGTGTGTGTCTGATTCAACCTTTGCTTAAATTCAGTTTTCATCAGCCATTGCAGATTTACTGGAAATACAAGGTAGGTTTTTCTGCCTCAGCAAATTCGGTATACTACTCATAAAGGATGGTTTTACTTTCTCATAACAACAGAAGTTTTTGTAACTAGGATTAATAACAATGGTTATATACAATTTACTGAATTCACCAACAGGTTGTGAAAGAAAGAAACCGCTGTTTGATTTTTCAAATCATACCACATTTATCTGTTTATTAGCCACGACACGCTATATCTGGCCTAAATAAGGAGAAACACAGACCAGGACATATAATTCTGTATTCGCTAGAGCCACTTACTCATTATAAATTTGTCAACAAGTGCCAATTTTTTGTCAATATATTTGAAACCATGTAGCCCATGAATATGTTATATATTATTAGAAAGACACCTTACACAGCTTCTTACACAGAATTGCAGTAACTGACTATATCACACCCACCTGGACCCACTCATAAGAACCCATCAGTCCTTGCTCCTCTCCATCCCAGTGAATCAGCATGATAGTTCTTCTGGGTCTCCAGCCTTTACACAAAGCGAGAAAATATATCAAATATAAGTATATTTCAATCTAATTGACACTAAGAAATATAAAACTTGACACAGTATGAGAAATTCATCACTGAACAAACCCTGTGTTTACATTTTAAATTTGTGGGATATTCCTCTCAAAGTTCTGTTCTTTGTAGCAAAGTAAGGTCCTTTCTACAGTGCAGGAATTTTAGTGAACTTTGCTTGATGCTTTCCGATCTGAAGCAGTGCTCCATTGGCAAATTTGACATATGCTCTCCCTCTATGAATAGCTTTAGAAACTACAAAGGGTTATTTTTATTTGATTAATTTTTAACTTTCAAAGAGCACAAACATTTGAAGTAGTCCCTGACAAAAATCTCTTTACTTTAGTCAACAAAATATAGTTTGATTATAATCTTGTAATTGACACTAAAACTGATCTGCAATAATATCCATTTTCAAAAGAGTGCCTGTACTTAATGTGGATTTGTTCTGCTTATACTAAATCTGTTAAGTGACGTCACAAAATCACACATAAATGTAACTTATTTTTAACTATTTGATCATTGTCTGCTTTCTTAATGAATGCATGGTATAAATGCAAAGAACTCATGTTTCACCTGTTTACCCCAATTATTACTTTGCATGCGTCATCACTGACTCACCTTATAGCATATTCATATTGCTGTTTCACCTGTTTACCCCAATTATTACTTTACATGTGTACTTTGTTGCATGTTCATATTGTTGTTTCACCTGTTTACCCAATTATTACTTTGCATGTGTACTTAGTTGCATGTTTATATTGTTGTTTCACCTGTTTACCCCAATTATTACTTTGCATGTGTACTTTGTTGCATGTTCATATTGCTGTTTCACCTGTTTACCCCAATTATTACTTTACATGTGTTCTTAGTTGCATGTTTATATTGTTATTTCACCTGTTTACCCCAATTATTACTTTGGATGTGTACTTAGTTGCATGTTTATATTGTTGTTTCACCTGTTTACCCCAATTATTACTTTGCATGTGTACTTTGTTGCATGTTCATATTGTTGTTTCACCTGTTTATTCCAATTATTTCTTTGCATGTGTACTTAGTTGCATGTTCATATTGCTGTTTCACCTGTTACCCCAATTATTACTTTGCATGTGTACTTAGTTGCATGTTTATATTGCTGTTTCACCTGTTTATCCCAATTATTACTTTGCATGTGTCCTTTGTTGCATGTTCATATTCTGTTTCACCTGTTTACCCCAATTATTACTTTACATGTGTACTTTGTTGCATGTTTATATTGTTGTTTCACCTGTTTACCCCAATTATTACTTCACATGTGTACTTAGTTGCATGTATATATTGTTGTTTCACCTGTTTACCCCAATTATTACTTTGTATGTGACATCACTGACTGACCGTGTAGCATATTTCTACTATTGTTTCACCTGTTTACCTCACTCATTATGTATTACCTGTTATTAATCACTCACCTTGCTGCACCTGTTGACCTAAGACCCTGGCCAGTTCAGTAAGGATAGCTGTACCACTGCCTGGGTCCACAGCCCCAAATCCCCAGGCATCGTAGTGACAACCGACAATCACATAGCGATCTGAAAACACATACAACACACAATAAGCAGAAACAGTATTCAACTGTTGAGTTGAAGACAATACAATACTCTAGTGTTGTTAATACAATACTCTAGTGTTGTTAATACAATACTCTAGTGTTGTTAATACAATACTCTAGTGTTGTTAATACAATACTCTAGTGTTGTTAATACAATACTCTAGTGTTGTTAATACAATACTCTAGTGTTGTTAATACAATACTCTAGTGTTATGGGACTGTAGATCTACCAGTGATGCATGTATAGAGACACATGGATGTCAGCCATTCAGTATGTGTTTATGTCAACAGTCCACAGACATATAGTGTATGAACACACAGAAACTACAAAAAAATTCAAGTGTATTTCTTTATGGTGTAGTAATTTGATATATTTTCACTTTTTCAGTGAACACTAAGTGTCAAAAACTTTGGAAACAAGTTAAAACAATGACAATGATTCCAGATTTAATGCATACTTCCCCTGGATATTATTCTATAACGAATCACAAAAGAGTAAAATCGGATAAATAATTGATTCTAGCTTGAATACCAGCAATCAAAATTGGGGAGATTCCCAACATCTTCTCTTCACATATATGGAGTGACAGGCTAGTAGGTCTACAGCCCCTTATCTCAATCCACTGCAAAGAGAGACCATCAAGGTAATCCAATATTTGATCTGACAGTGGCAGTAGGTTGGGGTTAACCTTGCATTTAAAACGCTGTACATGTAATATCATAGGAAGTTGGGGGATGCAGCAGGCTAGTGTACACCAGTCAATCAATACTCAACACTGTCAACTGGTGGCCATCAACATGTATTCTACAAAAATTCCAGGTTTTGCTACATTTTTTCAAATACTACTCACAATTTGTCATCTTAACATTACCTCACTTTCCAGGATATTCAGACATTAACCATTTTCTTACTTTTTAAAGCAAATGCCAATTTTCAAAATATAGCATCAGAGATGCCTGTACCCCACAGCCTGGGGAAAAAGTTTTTGGCAACATGAGATACAGAAGTTGTTGTAGTGAAACAGTACAAAGGTCTGGATACTTTCAGAGCAGTGTCAGTTATAAAAAGCTCCAAATAATGTTTAAGTAGAGAAAATAACATCTAAGAGAAAGAAAATGTGTGTAAAGATAAAATATTAAAACAAGACAATTGAATAGCAAGATGACAGCATTAATCAGTACATGAAAAAAATATGAAGCTGTAACACTTATTAAATGGGGAATAGCTGTCAATGGAAAAAGCACAATGATGTAAAAGTGCATATAACAATCAGTTGCAGCAATCCTTATATCTTTGTCATAAGACAAAGATGTCTCAAATATTGCAGGTGAACACACTTTGGCATGGCCAAAGTTAAAGGTCATACCATGATGCAAACCTACACCCCCCTAACCAATGTCCCTACCAAGTGTCACCCTTCTACATCTTATGAAATTAAAGAAATAACCCAGACAAGATTTTAAAACTCATGGACACTATGACAAGGTCAAAAGTCAAATCAAGGTCACACCATGACATTGCACATCTACACCCCTTAACCACCTTACACCCCGATAAACTTTTTCCCGCCGCCCGCCCACCTACCCATCCGGACAACATGGGTGAAAACAATACTTCAACAGAGAAAATTCTTTAGAATAAGAATGTTAAATACACATGTCCTGGTTATTGCTATGAAATAACAGAAGAACTTTGATACCTATTTTATACCCAGATTGTATTGAAAATAAACTTAAAGTTGTAAACTTAAGATTAGACTGTCAATTAATTTTGGACTATTGCCTATTACTAGTGCATTACGGTCATATTTTACTTGGATATTGTTAATTACTGCCAAAGAAGCTAATGACAGTCAAAGTCTTTAGCATAAGACAATGTGATAATGAAGAAACCTCAGAAGTTATTACTGCAAATTATTAGCTCTTAATAAGCTTATCATGGGGTGAAAGGCCTGGAAACTCACACCCTCTGGAATCTATGTAGACCAATAAATGTAACATTGGCCACAGTACATGGGGTTCACCACTGATAGACAGCTTTTAAAAGTCAGGCACAATAATCTAGATTTCTGTCAATTTCACATTAGGGGATAGCAGACACCTGATCTTGTCACAAAAATCACAAAATATGTATAAATCATTCTCTGCAAGTCAAGAAAATAGGTGAGTTTCAGCCCAGATCACTTTCACATAGTCTAAGAGTGGTAAATTTTACATTCTGATTTCTTATTCTAAGCTAGGAAATACAAGAAAAAAAAAGATTATACCAGGATTACACCCATGGACACAAACATAAACTGACACAAAGATAAACTGTCCTCAGAGATTTTCAAATCTAAGTGGTATAAACAACAAAACTAGCACAAACTAAATTACAAAATACGCTTAAAGCTTACCATGGCATTTAGTATTTGGCTTGACAATGTGAGATTTTATTCCACCACTTAGATTTGAAAATCTCTGAAGACCGTTTATCTTTGTGTATAGTTTGAATATCAATGCAGACACTTCAACCCTGTTAAATTGAATTTAAAGGGGCCAGAAAATACTTCTACCAAAGCAGGGCCTGTATTCCAGGGCAAATTTCAATAACAATGATTTGGGCCAGTATTCATAAAAAATAGCCAGTCTCGGCAGGCAAGAACCCCAGCCCGCAGGTACAGCTAAATGGCCAACAACATTGAGATTTGGGAAAATCTTAGGAACAACTTCTGTTGTAAGAAGTACAGAGAACCCACAAGATGTTCTACAAAAGATTCACAGGCCATGATTTCTTACAAGTAGTTTTCATATTTTGAAGCCAAAGAAACAAATATAAGTGAGATATATGGCCTTTTTGATATGATGCCCTCCTATTTGACATTAAAGATATGATATGGTGGCCACTTTGTTTCCAAAACAAGGACACAATTACTCTCAGGTAAACTTTCCTATCCATTTTCATTTTGTGCAAATCTGATAAAGCTAGCTGCAATCTTTTAGGTTACAGAAAACATTAAAGATTTTTTAGAACAAACTTTAAGACCCAAATATTTTAATAAAAGTGTTGCCATGGCAACAGTTGATGCTGGGTACCCCCCAAAACCTAATCAGCTCTGGACCCTCTTAGGGTTAACATCCTCTGAAAATTTAGTGAAAATTCATCCAGGGGTTTAGGCTGCATCCACAAGCTTTATGCCTGCCGCCGCCGGCGTCCGGATGGCGCAGGGGATGACTATAAACCCAGCCTTTATGGGCTGAGGTTAAAAACTCAATCTTAAACTCAAATGTAATCCAAATAATTTAAGGTTTAAACCCTACATCTGAGTTTAAACTCAAACTGTAACTCAAATTTGAGTTTAAACCCAAACTCAAATATAATGCCCATTCTCAAGTAACTTAAGTACTCAAGTATTTAAACTCAGGTTCTAAATTATTTATACTTCCTATATTTAAGTATTATATTTAAGTTTGCATGAAAAGAGTCTTATAAGTTTGAGATAATGGCTGCATTAATTTGTTTGACCATGTTTTTAACTGAGTTTCAGCATATACTACTTACATATTTCACTTAAGAATGCAACACTTGAGTTTATAGTTATGTAGGACTGAGTTTGAGTTCAGGACTGTGGGTGAGTGTGAGATTTTTTATAAATACCGGCCTGATATTTACTTTTACTTTAGCAGGAAATACTACTGATCAGTGGTAGTGGTTTCAACGCTGATCCATTTTTGTCATCGAGTAAGGTACTTACGTAAGAGAGTTGAACTTGCGCGTTCACTCCAGTGCAGTTAGTATACAAATATTTGCCACATGAAATAATTTATGCTGAATGGGAAGCTATTACCTATACATCCTGCAAATGTATGGTCTACTGTATATGTTACAAATATCAAAAACATCACAAGGGGTAAGTTTTATTATTTAATCTTGTCTATTTTGCTAGAAATTATGATTGCCGTGTTGTGAAATTTGACAAATGCAATTGTTATCAAGATTTTACAATTGGTTGTATGCGATTGCTATCAAGTTTAAGGCAACTCGGTGAAAGTACTTCACAGATTGATTCTGCCCCTTTTATTGCCCACCGAGTTACGACTTGAGTTTTGGTCAACTCGTTACACCCTTACTGATCACAATATATCAAACACTCAGAAACAGGCTCCACACTCCAATAACACCTATCACACTGTGAGACACACATTGGGGAGATACTTTTAGTAATATTGAATATAAAATACTCACCAGGCTCCACATTGCCTCTAATCACACCTATCACATTAGTAATGTGACGTGATTCTGTCCACATATTCACCTCAAGGCGCACCTTCCTATTATAAACAAACAAAACTAGTTTCACTTTGTAGTTTCACTTTCACTTCATTTTGCTTTTCTCGCTTTGTTTTTTTGCTGAATCTTTAAAAGAAGCTTCAAAATGCAAAGCTTTTTACTTTTGCTAAATACTTTTATTACTTAAATAGTGAATTATACTACATTTGGGCATTCCCAATCCTCCACCCATCAGGTCTTCTTTTTCCTACTCTTAAATTGGGTCACTTACACATTTGGATTATAACCAAAATGTCGTACTTTGTGACCTCAATATGGTCACTGCTGTCATCATATAGTCATTATGACTGTTTTTAGGCACAGCTCTTTAATGTGATTTAACTTCAGTTGAATCATACCAATTACCTAATGATCACTCCAACCTGACATTAAAACAGAGGGTTATGGCAGAATTTTCAACACTTAACGGTTCTGTAAAATATTGAAGTAGTCCTCTGTTTAAATTTGCAACTTGGCAACGATAACTTCAGCAATTGTAATTTGTAAGTGTAATTATTACTTCAATACTATTAAACAATGCACATTGCACTATCGTTCTTTTGCTAGTTAGATCATGGCAACCATTATTGTGGAAGCCAAGATTATTCATATACCAGAGCTTGACCAACCTGCGAGACAACCAGACCTGCAAATAAAACCCACTAAACTCTGTTTCTGCTACTCAAACTGAGTCTTTGGAAATGCATTAAGTTTCCACTGAAGCAAATTGTTTTGAATTTTACAATATGGAAAAAGATAAACCTGTAAAATGATAACACAAATGCACAGTAAACTTTGAAAGTGTTAATCACACCTAATTCATCAATTTGACATATTTTCAGATCGAGGAATCAGAGCTGCCCAAAGAGGGCGCCTTGCTCCTTTAGTGGGAGTCCATAGGAGTCATTTTTTTCACATCTCACTAGTGTAACCTAGGTCTATTTCCTTATGTTTCTGATGAGATTGCACAAGGACTGTCAAAATAGCATAAGAGTAGACTGGGTTTCTGTCCCATTGCACATTGCTGTTGATATTTCTGATGGTACGCATTGGTGAGGGACAGAGCTCACATATACTTGGTTTCTGGTAAATCATGAACTTGCAAATTTAATAAGTAAATTAAATTTTTATAAGTTAATACCCTATCCAATGGACAATAGCTTATCCGGTCGGCGCGGACCGGCCCGCCAAACGTCAGAAAAAGACGTCCTGTGTCTCCACCGGCCAGGCCGGCCCAGTACTGTGCACTCGCCAGATGGCGTGTCGTACTTCCTTCCTGTCTTGACAGAGTGACGTCATAGCATCTTTTTCGTTGTCTAAACCTATTAGACCCCTAGTAACCTGATAGCGGGGTTGGTGGGAGGGTCTTGTGTGTCCATTGGATAGGGTATTAACTTATAAAAATTTAATTTACTTATTAAATTTGCAATTTTATTGCGTTAATACATCCTATCCAATGGACAATAGCTGAATAACTACCGCTTGGTAGGCGGGTAAGTTACTAGGGACTAAGAAACTTGAACTCCTATTGGAATAAAGACAATGCTTTCTCAAGCCTGGATAGACCTTGAAGTCTAAACCCTTAGGGCTATGGTCGAATATCATCATCCGGTTAACCGGGATGGAACCGTCAGAGTCGACCTTCCCCCCCCCCCCCTTTACAGACCTGCTCTGAGGTAGGGGAAGAGAGGGATGAGTTCAGTCCCATAAATTACGCCTCCCAGAGGAAGTACGTGAGATTTTTTTTTTTATTACTCCTTAACTATATGTGCAATATATACAAATATGTACACGTATTTACATATGTACATCTCTCCTCTAGGTACCAGGCTGTTGGTGGATCTGCTGAGCAGCCACCACTGGTCCGAGATGGTAGAGCTCTGAATCAGCCCAAGCCACATCCTTCAGATAGAATTGGGTGAAGGTATTATGAGATTTCCAGTGGCAGGCTGCTAAGATCTGCTCTAAGGAGACTCCCGACTGGAAGGCCTTAGAAGCCGCAAAGGCCCTGACATCATGAGCTTTAACCTGATGTAGGGTGTGGGCCTGCTGATCAGAGAGCTTATAGCATAGGATCACAGTTTGTTTGATCCATGAGGAGATAGTGGCAGGGGAGATGTCTTTGTCAAAGCCTTTCTTGAAGGAGACAAAAACTAACTCCTTGCGCTGTCTGAGGTCTGAAGTCCTGTCCAAATAGTAGCGCAAAGCTCTGACTGGACACAAGGATCTGTCAGACTTGAGGGATTTATCTAGCGTAGGAGCCAGGGCTGGTATGGCCACTGGGGCTACACTCTCTGGACCCTCTTTGGCCAGCTGATTCTTGGAAAGAAAGCTGGGAGATGGAAACAGGGACACCTTAGACCAATCGGATTGGTGTCTGATGTTCTTGTGCTGCCAAGCATGGATCTCACTCCTTCTTTTGCCAGAGCCTAGGGCTAAAAGGAAGACAGTTTTGAAGGTCAGGTGCTTCAGAGATGCCTCCCTAAGAGGTTCAAAGGGAGCCTTTGTCAGCTGGTGTAACACCAGGGAAAGGTTCCAGGAGGGAATTCCCCTCCGCCCTTTGGGTCTATCTCTGTGGAAACTTTCCAAGAGACGAGTGAGATTATCATCTTTGCTGATATTGACTCTTGTAGTACCTAGTTTATCCGCAATGACAGACCTGTATCCATCAATGGTGCTGGGCTGTAACTTCTTGTCCTCAAAAAGGTACATTAGGAAGTCAGCCACCAACTTTACAGGTGGTGACCTGAAGTCCACCTGATTAGTGACGCACCACTTTGTAAAAATGGTCCACTTTGCCTCATAGACTGATCTGGTAGATCTTCTTTGAGGAGCCTCAATTCTTGCTGCCACTGCCTCAGAGAAGCCCTGTTCTTTGATTGTTGTGGCTCTAGGAGCCAGGCATGGAGATTTAGATTTGTCAGATTTCTGTGAGGGATCTGATTGAAGGGCTGTGTGAGCAGGTTGGGCTGATTGGGCAGACTGAGAGGGACCTGACTGGACATGGTCACTAAGTCCCAAAACCAAGGCATGTTGGGCCACCCCGGGGCAATTAGAATCAGTCTCTTGCATGGGGAGTCTTGTAACTTCTCCACCACTTTGCCCAGTATGGCGGTCGGTGGGAAGGCGTATGCATCTAGATCCTCCCATGGCAGGGTGAGTGCGTCCACTGCTGCTGCCCGAGTGTCCGGCACTGGAGACACAAACAGAGGTAACTTGTTGTTGAACCTCGTGGCAAACAGGTCTATCTGGGGCCGGTGCCATTTTCTGCACAAGTCTTGGAAAATGTCCGGAAGGAGGGACCATTCTGTTTGGATGGTCTGGTTTAGCCTGGATAGCTGGTCTGCTATTACATTTAAATGGCCAGGGATATGTCAGGCTTTTAGGGTCACTTGACGCTGGGAACACCAGGTCAAGATTCTCCACAGTAGAGCACACAGCGGGCCCGACTTCATTCCCCCTTCCTTGTTTATATAAGCCACTACCGTAGTATTGTCTGTGGCTACCAGGACAATGTTGTTTGTGCATATGCTTTGGAACTCTTTTAAGGCCAGGAAGACTGCCTTTAGTTCCAGATAATTTATGTGCAGCTTGCTTTCTGGCACTGACCAGGACCCCCTTGCAGTGAACTCGTTTAAGTGAGCGCCCCACCCTTCTTTTGATGCGTCTGTAAATATCTGCAGAGCATGTCTTACTGGGTGTAATGGTTGACCTTGAAGCACATTGCCTTCGTCTAGCCACCATTGTAAGTGAGGGCGCAGGGTTCTTGGTAGGGGAATAATCTTCTCTAGAGATTCTGGTACCCTCCAATTGTTTTTGAGATGCCACTGTAGGGGTCTCATGTGCAGTCGGCCGAGGTGAACTTGTTTCTCTGTGGCTGTTAGAAGGCCTATCAGGGACATGAATTGTCGGACCGGACAGGCCGGTAATGACAGAAGTACTTGTATCTTGTCCTGAAGGCTTTGCCACCGGTCCGGGGTCGGTCTGACCCGGCCGGACCTGAGATCGAACTGGTAACCTACAAAGTCGAAGACCTGCTTGGGTTCCAGCTCTGATTTTTCTAAATTCACCAACCAACCGAGGTCCTGGCACATTTTGACCAGGATTTGGGTGTGAAGAAGACAAGTTTCTTGGGATCTGGCTCTCACCAACCAGTCGTCTAGGTACTGGTGGATTCTTATACCCTTGTGTATTGCCATCAGTTTTACTTCCTTTGCTAAAACAGTGAACTCCATGGGCGCTGTGGACAGACCAAAGGGCAACGCCTTGAATTGGTAAGTCCGGCCCTGGACATGAAATCTTAGGTATTTCCTGGATTGTTCCTGTATTGGAATGTGGAAGTAGGCATCCTTGAAGTCTACTGAGGTGACCCACTCCCCTTGTTGGAGGGATGTTCTGATGGTTTCCGGTGTCTCCATTTTGAATTTCTCCACCTTGAGGAATTGATTGAGATTGCTTAGGTCTAGAATTGGCCTCCATTTTTGATTTGCTTTCGGCACTAGAAATAGTCGGTTGTAAAACCCTAAGGAGGTCCGGTGACAAACCGGTTCGACAGCGTTTTTGTCTATAAGCTGATGCAATGCCTCCAACAGGTAGCTGTTCCGGCGAGGATTGGTATAGCAGCTCATGACGGTGGGTGTCCTTGTTAATCTCGGCCGGATCCGAAAGGGGAGGGTATAACCCTCTTGCAAAATGTGCACCACTTTCGGACTTGCACCCAGCTCCACCCAAGTTCTCCAGAAGTTTTGAAGTCTGGCCCCTACAGGAAGATTTAGTACAACATTTCTGACATTTGCTACAGATTGGGCACAAGACAATTGAGTGACACCAGAAACACTTTTGACAGATTTTAATGCACAATGATTTAAAGTACAACCTGCTGCCCCGGGACTTATCCCTTTCTTTTGCGGATGCCCGGGCGCAGTATGAGCATTTTGAACAACAAGAGGCTTTACACGTAACATTGTACAAGTGTCTATTGTCTGGTTTCTGCTCCCGGCCAACAGTCTGGAGTGGAGCTTTGCTACACAGTAACTGTCATTTAAAAGACTGTTGGCCCTTGGCTGGTCGCGAAGAGTAAGTTGAGGCCTTGGATCTCTGTTTTCTGTAACGGCCTTTCCCTATATTCTTCCAAGCAGGCTTGTCATTCTTCTTTTCTGGACGCCTATCCGACCTTCTGTCTGACTTATCATAAGGCTGGAAACGGACCTTGCTGCGTGAAGAAGCAGAGTGTCCACGAGATTCAAAGTTGGAAATTTCTTCCTCAGCCTTCTTGATAACAGTGTCCGGGAATAGGGTAGTGATATGAAGAGGGGCTGTCCTAAGAGCCGCCACAGTGTCCGGTTTGACCCCACTCTTGACATGGGTTAGGTAAGCGTCACGCCGGGCCAGAGTGAGGTTGCCCATGGAAATGAACACAAAGTCACTTAAGTGCTCCATGGTTTTGGCGGCTGCGTGCGTGATGCTGGAGTTAAAATCCATGAGATAACGCAGTTCATCCAGAGCAGCTGTAGCTTTTGAAGAACCTTTCCCCTTCCACTCACTACGCAAGGATTTCAGCTGGCCTTGCATATCTTGCTGTACTTTAAATAAGCATCTGTTAAAACTTGCCGCCTGATTGCAAATAACAGTAGCTTCTCTAGCCGACTTTTCCCACCTTCTTAGTGATTCGTGCGAGATACGCCTGGAAGCAGGAGGGGTAGATGTCAGGCCGGCTGGTCGGGCTATTCTGCTATAACAGCTGTTTAATTTCGATGCTTCAACACTCCAGCTTGAGACGGCGTTAGGGTCTGCTTTGTGGTCGGATGACAGCCCGTACCACTTGGACTGAGACTTTGCTGTCCTCAAGAACTGGTCGGTCAACAGGCCACCGGCCTCAGAGCTGCGGGAGGGATAACCCTCAACCAAGGTTAGATTTAGTTTTGCAATCTTCTTGCACAACCAGTCCTCCGTAGGCATCTGTACGGAAACTTTCCCTGGAATGGTAGCTTTGGGTCCCGTAAAGGGGTTATCATCTGATGCAGTAGTAGTGTTGTCTAGATCCGGGATATCCGACCAACCCATGTATGCACGGATGCCTTTCATAGTCTCTCTATATGTCTGGTCCTCAGAAGGACCTTGCTCCGACTCCAAAGTGGTAAAATCCGGGTCCTCAGACAATTCTCCCTCTTCAGCATAAATGTCGACCGGTGGCCGGTCGGAGAAATCACTCTCTGCATCAGCACTAGCACTAGAGATACTGTCCTGTCTCTGTCTGAGGGAGGGAGAGCCGGTGTCGGTGACCACAGTAGATGTTGACTTTCCTGATGAACGTCTATGCGAAGGGTCGGTAGCAGAGGAACTAGACACTGCTGGTCGGTTCCGATTCTTGGCAGGCTGGCTGGAAGGATGTTGTTTGGAAACAGACGAATCCGCACCAGAGCGCCTCTGAGGTGAGACCGGACTTGGTCGGTCGGTGACAAGCTGGCTGGCTGGTTGGTGTATTTCTACAGAGGAACCCTTGCCAGTGCGCTTAGTGGAGGAAGATGATGAAGATTGCTGTCGGTCGGATGTGAGCTGGCTGGCTGGTTGATGCTGGGTAGCAGAGGAACCTTTGCCAGTGCGCTCTGTTGAAGAAGACTGAGCATCCGACTCCGGCTGGCTGGCTGACTGATGCATTTCTGCAGAGAAGTCTGTGCCAGTGCGCCTAGTTGGTTGAAAAAAGGGCTCAGAGTCTTTTGGAATGTCCCTAGGCGGTGAGTGAGGAGGTGAAACTCTAACATCAGAGGAGAAGGTCGGTTGAAGTGTTTTGGATAACAGTAAGGCTTCCAACCTATTGAAGCGTTCAGACCACTTGCTATCCAACTCCGCAAGTTTAGAATCAGTAGGGTCCACTTTCTTGGCTTTAGAATCTGACTCCGATTTCTTAGATTTAGATGGTGGTTTCTCTTTCTTGCTCTTCTTCTCAGGAGGCATAGAGGAAGAGGCAGGCGATTTATCAGCAGATGGTTGGCCAACAACCCCAATTACTGAAACATTAGCAGGATCAACTAGTTCAGACAGCTCGTGAGAGGGGGTGGCAGATTCAGACTTCCTAGCCTCACGCTTTTCTTTCTTCAATTTATATGAAGGGGTAGAAATTTGAGTTAATTGTTCCGGAGTCAAAGCCAGGCAGAACTTACATTGCGAAGTGTCCTTCTTCTCCACACAGGGGTCCCCCCCTTTGAATTTTTCACGACAGCGTGCACAATAAGAGTGCTGATCAAAGCTGGCCATTACATGGCCACAACCCCCTCTTCTCTGCCCAGGGGAAGACATAATGAGCTATGATATATACAGTTCACTTTGGTATAACCAAAAAACGAAAGTTCCAACAATAATCAGTAAATTCTGTAAAATTAAAACTCTGAAGAAAATTCCGCTTGCACAGATCTCGCGCCAAACGAAAAAGATGCTATGACGTCACTCTGTCTAGACAGGAAGGAAGTACGACACGCCATCTGGCGAGTGCACAGTACTGGGCCGGCCTGGCCGGTGGAGACACAGGATGTCTTTTTCTGACGTTTGGCGGGCCGGTCCGCGCCAACCGGATAAGCTATTGTCCATTGGATAGGATGTATTAACGCAATAAAATGTATATTTCTACACATATTATCACAAGTATCAAGTGTTATCTGCATTCTTTGAGTTACATTCATGTGCCGTTCACTTATATTTAATGCCTATACAACTGGTGTAAATAAATTTCAAAATATTTTTAACATGTAGACAGACTTCACCTCCCTTTCCTGCCCCCATAAATGTACACTTTTGTAATGTCTGAAATGTTTGCTAAGTATATTTATACTATAATTTTTTCACATACAATTAGTTCAAGGAAAAAGTAAAATAGGACAAGATTACAGATATTAGCAGTTCAAGATTTACACAGAAAACAAGTACATGTGAACTCTGTCCCTCGCCATTGCTTCCATCAGTTTATTGATTGCAATTGGCGACGGGACAGAAACTGGATCTAGCGTAATACTTGACTTTGAGGCTATTGGTGTAGTTTCACTCACACATATTCTTCCTCACTTACAACTATATTAACTATTTATGTTTTTTTTGTATCACACTGCCACACAAACTTACCAGTTTTGTCTGACCTCATCATAACCTGGACCCAGACTGTAGGTCACATTGGGGTCACTGAGTGAGCCATGAAACCCGTTCTTACTTGTATGTCCTCCCATGTGTCTGAAAATAGGCACAATCTATATTTTTCACACATTTGTATTGAAATTCTAATTTGAACAAGCTGAATGTAGATTCAAGACACATTATTCACATTGTATAATTAACATGACATTAGAGTACTTTTAGGCATGGAAAAAACTCTATTTTGTCAAGGCTCTGTAGCCTATCATCTCAGACATGGGCAAGCAACTCCCATAATTCCTGCTCAATGGTCTGGGTCTAATTTTAACCACTGAGCTAATCAGTGAGAGGCAAATATATTAGCACTATATCACTACCTGTAAAACATGGAAAGAAATGGTTACACATGCAAAGAGACAAAGTTCTGATCTACAGACAACTGCAACATCAAGCAGTTTGTCTCCAGACTGCAGAATATTGTTCCAGAAATGACTGACATGATCCATAGACATCACCATTTGAACAGAACATACTTTCACTGTAAATTGACATGAAATTGTTATTGATGTAACAGGAGAATGCAGCGAATGCAGAGATAGGCTTGGTCCAAAGTTTTGTTGAAATCGCTCTATCTCTATCACGGTTTTCAGGATCTAAGCATTTTTGTGTTTTGCAAGTTTTGCAAAAAATTCAAAAATTGAAAATGGCAAAATCGCTCTATCTAGGACGGTTTTCGAGATATAAGCATTTTTGTGTTTTGCAATTTTTTCTGAAAAATTCGAAAATTCAAAATGGCCACCATTTTTTTGGCGAGACAAAAATTTTGAATATTGTGATGGCTACTCTGCAGAGGTACACTGCAGGTCAAATATTTCGTCAAAATCGCTCTATCTAGCACGGTTTTTGAGGTATAAGCATTTTTCTGTTTTGCAATTTTTGCGAAAAATTCAAAATGGCCGCCATTTTTGGCGAGACAAAATTTTTTTGACAATTGGAATGGCTACTCTGCAAATAAACCCTGTGGTTCAAAAATTTTGTCAAAATCATTCTATCTAGTACGGTTTTCGAGATACAAGCATTTTTATATTTTGCAATTTTTTTTGAAAAATTCAAAATGGCCGCCATTATTTGCAAGACAAAAATTTTTTGAAAATTGGGATGGCTACTCTGAAGAGGTACACTGCGGGTCAAATACTTTGTCGAAATCGCTCTATCTAACACGGTTTTCGAGATATAAAGCATTTTTATGTCTTGCAATTTTTGCGAAAAATTCAAAATGGCCACCATTTTTGGTGAGACAAAATTTTTTTTGAAAATTGGAATGGCTACTTTGCAGATACCCTGTAGGTCAAAAATTTTGTCGAAATAGCTCTATCTAGTATGGTTTTCGAGATATAAGCATTTTCGTGTTTTGCAATTTTTGTAAAAAATTGGAAAATTCAAAATTTGGTGAGACAAAAATTTTTGAAAAAATGGGATAGCTGCTCTGCTACGGAAGCTCTGAACTGCCAAAGTTTTTTTATTTTACTAACTTGAATATACGAGTTAGTTAACTTGAATATTCAAGTTAATAACTGGAATATTCGAGTTAGTAACTTGAATGTACAAGTTACTAACTTGAAAATACCAGTTACCTAACTTGAATATACCAGTTAACTAACTTGTATATACGAGTTAGCTAACTTGAATATACGAGTTAGCTAACTGGAATATATGAGTTACTAACTGGAATATATGAGTTAGTAACTGGAATATACAAGTTACTAACTTGAAAATACCAGTTAACTAACTTGAATATACGAGTTAGCTAACTTGAATATACGAGTTAACTAACTGGAATATACGAGTTAGCTAACTGGAATATACGAGTTAACTAACTGGAATATACCAGTTACTAACTGGAATATACCAGTTAGTAACTGGAATATACGAGTTAGCTAACTTGAATATACCAGTTAACTAACTGGAATATACGAGTTAGCTAACTTGAATATACGAGTTAACTAACTGGAATATACAAGTTAGCTAACTGGAATATACGAGTTAACTAACTGGAATATACCAGTTACTAACTGGAATATACCAGTTAGTAACTGGAATATACAAGTTAGCTAACTCGTATATTCAAGTTAGGTAATTCGTATATTCCAGTTAGCTAACTGGTATATTCGAGTTAACTAACTGGAATATTCCAGTTACTAACTCATATATTCCAGTTATTAACTTGTATATTCCAGTTAGCTAACTGGTATATTCCAGCTAACTAACTTGAATGTTCAAGTTACTAACTCATATATTCCAGTTATTAAGCGTCCCTGAAAGGGCGCTTATTTGTTTTCACTTCAGTTTCCTCGCCGCCTCATCATGGTCTCCCTTGAATATCTCCCTTATTATTAGAAGGTTTCAAACCATATTTGGCAGTTATATACCTTAGGCGTGGGAAAATTTTTCTGCATGCTTAAATTTGACCTTTGACCTTTATGAAGGTCACATGATCAAAAACAATTTTTTGAAGTACACCCCCCCCCGTCATCGCAGTTCAGGAAAAACTACTTGCTACACAGCCTTATAATTTGACACACCTGTTCATACTATCAAAAACGCGAGCTGACTAGATTTTGGGAGCAATCCCTTGAAAAATGTCTCATTTATGAGTAATTTTCTGACACCTTCCAATCTGAAAGCCTTAAATTTAGGCCAACCCCCCTATTATCTTCTTAAGTATTGCATTTAGAGCTATAAAATGTACTGGGAGGTAATAGGAAACCATATGTGGAGAGTCTAAATAGCCAGTCAGTTTTACCCCACGGCCCCCCTTATGGGTCAAACCGGGGTCATAAAATAGCTGTTTTTGCCTTACATCTCCTTTATTGTTGCTTTTATAGCTTCAGAATGTATTAAGAGGTGTTGGGAAAGCACATGTGGAGAGTCTAAATAGCCGGTCAGTTTTACCCACCGACCCTCCCTTATGGGCCAAACTGGGGTCATAAATAGCTGCTTTGGAGTTTTTGCCTTATATCTCCTTTATCGTTGCTTTTATAGCTTCAGAATTATTAAGAGGTATTGGGAAAGCATACGGTGCAGCTTTGTGCATTCTTAGCTTTACAGCATGCTTATTAAAACCACAAAGCATTTCAAACTTTAAGGGACGCTTCGCTTTTGTTAGCAAAAGCATTCCTCTAGTTAACTCATATATTCCAGTTAGCTAACTTGTATATTCGAGTTAGTTAACTGGTATATTCAAGTTAGCTAACTGGTATATTCCAGTTACTAACTGGTATATTCCAGTTAGTAACTGGTATATTCCAGTTAATTAACTTGTATATTCCAGTTAGTTAACTCGTATATTCAAGTTAGCTAACTCGTATATTCCAGTTAGTTAACTCGTATATTCAAGTTAGCTAACTCGTATATTCAAGTTAGTTAACTGGTATATTCAAGTTAGCTAACTCCTATATTCCAGTTACTAACTGGTATATTCCAGTTAGTAACTGGTATATTCCAGTTAGTTAACTCGTATATTCCAGTTAGCTAACTCGTATATTCCAGTTAGTTAACTCGTATATTCAAGTTAGCTAACTCGTATATTCAAGTTAGTTAACTGGTATATTCAAGTTAGCTAACTCGTATATTCCAGTTACTAACTGGTATATTCCAGTTAGTAACTGGTATATTCCAGTTAATTAACTCGTATATTCCAGTTAGCTAACTCGTATATTCCAGTTAGTTAACTCGTATATTCAAGTTAGCTAACTCGTATATTCAAGTTAGTTAACTGGTATTTTCAAGTTAGTAACTTGTATATTCCAGTTACTAACTCGTATATTCCAGTTAGTAACTGGTATATTCCAGTTAGCTAACTTGTATATTCAAGTTAGCTAACTTGTATATACAAGTTAGTTAACTGGTATATTCAAGTTAGGTAACTGGTATTTTCAAGTTAGTAACTTGTACATTCAAGTTACTAACTCGAATATTCCAGTTATTAACTTGAATATTCAAGTTAACTAACTCGTATATTCAAGTTAGTAAAATAAAAAAACTTTGGCAGTTCAGAGCTTCCGTACTCTGCAGAGATACCCTGCGGATAAAAAAGTTTGTCGAAATCGCTCTATTTCACATGGTTTTCGAGATATAAGAACTTTAGTGTTTTCATTATTAATCATTAATTACTTGGCCATTTCTTAACCAATCAATGCTAAAATCTAATGATTTCCAGATTTTAATAGAATGAATGTGTCTGCCAAGTTTCAGGTGAATTGATAAAATCCCTTTCAAGTTATCATCCGGACAAGCTTACCCATCAAAAAAATACATTTTTGGTCATGTGACCTCTGTGATTGGTCGAAATGTCACTGCAGCATATCCAAAAAATTTCCCCCGGGCTACTGCATACACCTGCCAAATTTGAAAGGAATCTGTCGAACGGTCACAGAGTTATGAGGAAAAGAAAACGCGGAGCTCACAGAGCCCACGCAGCCAGCAATAAAACGCTGCCAGGCATTTCCATAGATATACCCAAATACCAAATTTGAAAGGTGTGCATAAATATTTTTTTCCCGTTAATGCATCTGAAAGGAAATTTCTGTAGCAGCTTTGTTAAAATATCTACCTATTCAGTGAGATCAACAATTTTGATGAAATCATGATGGCCTATGTTCTATATCATGGATAAAAGTGTGCTACAGGCTGTTGCAGCTATTCTCTGGCTGACTTTTTGTTGACCAATGATAAACTATGAAGTACAACTTCACTACTTCTTGACTAAATAGTGACAAATTAAAATTTGAAATGTAAAAACATTAAACTTTAATTAATCAAAGCTGTAACTGATGTTTCATGTGTGATTATTTTTTCATTGTAATTGCACACATTACCTGTTACAGTTACTGGACCCATGTAATGTAAATAGAACCAAAAATTCTGTGTGGTGTAAAACAGACATGCATGCATTTTTTTCAAATTATCAATTTCTAATACTTGTACTTCCAGAAAACAGAGTAATTTCAATAGAAACTATCATTTAAAGGCTTTGAAATTATTTTTACAGACAATAGATAATTGTTTTAACTTCCTTTTTAAAATCCACACTGCAGACAATACATAATTTTTTTAACTTCCTTTTTAATTCCACACACATTAATCATTTACACACTACAGTTTTAAATTTTTTTTAAACTTTACACAAAATACATACTTCATGAGCTGTTCTGCATCTGCGTATGAGATGGGCAATGTGGGAATTGTGGGTAAATCTGCCTGGTCATACGAGAGTTTGTAAAAATTGTCAATACTGGGCAGGTCAGGTGTGAGTGGGTCGCCCTCGATTCTGAATAGGATGGAGCCTCTATGTGACGTCCATGATGGCTGGAACCTGGACACGATACAACATATGGTTAAAAACATGTTTTCAGATGTCAGTATACTTAAAATTACAGACTCCAATTAACTGTGATCTCAATTTTATTGCAGAATTTTACCAAAATTGGTTAGACATCCATGACTTTTGATATATTATTATGATATTGTATATTTATATATATAAAGTCAACAATGGGACATTTTAGATAAAAACCTCTGTTAAAATTATATTCTATAAAAAACAATCAATATGTTTTTTGAAGTGAGCAACTGGAACCTTAACATGAAGCTTTATTATTCAAATTCCAGTCAATTCCTAAGTCAATTTGACAAATGACAAATCATACCTATATATCAAGACAGTAACACAAAATCCCTTACCGTATATTGATGTAAAAACTCAAAAATTTATAGAAGATGTTTTTAGCACTCTGTGAACTTTACATGGAGTCAGCTTCTGATACCTTGTCTTTAACATTTAGACTTCGGATCAACCAAAACTATTACTCAACTGACTTTTCATACAGTCTTAAGCCTTATATATACCTCATTACTTTAACTTTGGGATTAAAGTGTAGGATTTTGAATATTTTTTTTTGCTAAAAATGTTTTTATAACTAGAATTAAAGTTCACTGTCACTTTCTACCGAACATTAATGCGAACTCTAAATTTCAGCTGAAGTTTTGAAAAAATTTCTACACAAAGACCCTCAGTCTCTCATCACTCAAAGCTGTAATTTTTTATATTTGAAAGCATCTTAAAATTCATACAGAACAGCTAGTAAATCTGGGGAAATAAACCATCATGTGCACAGAAATACTCTTTTGCTTGTAAAAAGGCTTGGAATGCAATGAAAAAACAAGAAATGAAAGCTGTTAGCTGTTAAAACAGGCTTCAATAGAACTTGGGAGTGAACATGAAATTTGTTATTCTCAAAATTATACAAAAAACAACATTGGGGAAATTTGGCAAGGATTTTAACAAGCCAGCACTGATGGTATAAAACAAACAAGAAAGTCAAAGATGCCCCAAACATTTTGACGGACAGACAAAAGGACAAAAAACGGACAAACAAACAGACAGAATTACACCAATTTCGAAAGGAACCTAGCTGTGATGGTGATCTATGTCCCTGTCAAATTGAATTCGATTGGACAAACCGTTTTCGAGTTAGAGTCCGGAAACGAAAATGTGGACAGACAGATGGACGGACAAACAAACAAAAACAGGACAAACGAACGGACAGAATTACACCAATTTCGAAAGGAACCTAGCTATGATGGTGATCTATGTGCCTGTCAAGTTTGAATTCGATTGGACAAACCGTTTTCGAGTTAGAGTCCGGAAACGAAAAATGTAGACAGACGGACGTCGGACACATCAATCTAATAGGCGGGTTGGTTACACGCAACCCGCCTAATAAATGTCATAGCAAAAAGATTGTGGTATTTTTGGAGTGTCCAGTGTCACTTTTAGCCAAAATAATACATTTACAAAATAACACTTAAATTATAAACATATAAAATGATAAATGGGCTTTCTTATAAAATCACTGGCTTTCTCTTTCTTCTGGCATGTAATTTTGACTCGAAAAGCCAGACAAATTGCTGTACAGGTGCTAACAAATGACAAGGATTTAAACTGCCATGTAAGGAGTTATGAAAAAAAACCCCGAAACAATTAGCATGCCTTGTAGATTCTATGGACCTAGAAAGATGTTAGATATACGAGTGTCGTAAGAAACTGCCCAGGATGTAGAAAAGCTGATATTTCAACACAATTAGCTTCAGAGAGAAGATAAATAGCAGGGTAATAACAATACTGTGTTTCTTTTTATCCCTTTGCTTTAAACACGGCACACCCCCTAAACAGAACAAAGTGTCAGATGGTTTAATATCGCTACATAAAGCAATTCCCACATTAATCCACCTCGGGTCCCATTTGTCCTACAAAAGGTTGCCATCTCACTGCAAAAAAAAAAAAAAAAAAAAAAAGACTCAGGGCAGACAGGTCTGAGTTTCTCTGTTTTCCCAAGTAATATTGGGAGGCTTCCTGTATAGAACTTTTCAAATCCAAGACAAACTCAGAGTGCAGTCATTTCAACTATGTATTATCTAATATAGGGAACATTTTTCTCAAATAAACTACTGAATACAAAACACTGCTGAAATTTCTACTAACAAAGAGCTGAAAGTCATATCTGGAAGTGAAGATACTTGGCATATTTCATAAATAACGAGATTTCTTCTGAAAAATGTAATTACAAACCTCCCCACACAAAACAGATTCCAGCCATAAAACCGATGGGGTTTCTTAGCATCGTAAACAAGCCCCATAACTACAGAGACAAATGGTCCTGTGGAAAATCATCCCGACTCCATTAGGCTATTTGGCTGTAGATTTGATTTACCAAAAGACCCCTGCACAGTTTTACAGGCAGGATTTAGTACTGAGACTAAAACCACTTTGGCAGCCTTGGTGTAATGGGTGGAAAAAAGGGGGCTTCTGTGTGAAAAGTAAACTCCTTAAAAGCTGCTGGTGATACAACAGGACAAGGGCAGATAGCTTATTACAATGCTACTTTGACAACTTATGACTCTACTTTTCACCAACCCTTTTAACAACAGTTGAAAATATACCATACCTGTGAGAGTTATTATTATATAAATATTGCTTTATGTATGATTTTAGTCTTATTTTGCTGATATATAAAGTGTTAACAGGTTATGATATTCAAAATGCAATCTCTATCCAAAATATAGTCCACATGATATAGGCAAATACTTGTACAACAGTCACTATTTTAACGAATGTTCACATGAATGTACATGGTGCTCAAATGTTCTTGAAAAGACTGTGAAGCAGGCATTCATTTCTGTCACACTGTGGAGTAATAAAATTGGAATCATTTAAAAATTGTAAACGTCAGTATGGAATCCCGAGTGAGTTGGTGGCCTTTTCAAGGAAGAGATAACGGCCTATTTATGACTATTACTACACAAGATGGCAGTTTTATGTTCTGTTTTATGTCTGAACTAAACCTGTATTAATAAGGCTGATTAAATCTGCTTTCTTTTCTGCTTCTGATGTTAAAGATACAAATGTGCTTTTTCCCCCAACAGATACAATTTGTCTCTTCATACAGAAATGTCAAAGCTCAAACTCTATGTTTATGGCTTTCTGGAACATATTGTCAAAAGACAAGGACATTCCTGGATTCTTTACTATTTTTGTTTGATCTTATCGTTAAAAAGTTTGTAAACATCATACAGTTTTGGACACTGGTTGGTGTAAGGAATGAACAATTCTAACTGCATCAACTAAGCAAATTTGACAAGGTGCTAAATTAGAAAGGTGAAATTTGCAACAGTATAGGAATATTCCAATTAAACCTACGATTTTGCTGCCAAACTGTTTTACATAATTTCAGTGAAATGTGCTTGTGAATGGGGCGGCTGAAGTGGATGAATTTTACATTCAGATTTTAATTTACTATATTTTACTATGTATTTAACAGAAAAAATGGCTTTACAAGACTTTTTTTTTCAGGTTTTCCTTAGTGCAATAAAATACAGGTTGATATTTACTTCAATAAACCAATAACAAATTTAGAAAATCTAAAACAACCAGAACTTTATTTGTAAGTTTTACTTCACTTATTAAAATACAATCATATTTTTAAAGGTTTCTTCAAGGCTTTATGGTTGAATTTGGACTGTTTTCGGGTGTGTGTGTGTGGTAAATCTGACCAGTTGTTTAAAACGCTCTGCTGAATTCCCATTCCCATTGCCATTCCCAATACATTTTAAGGCCCTAAATACAACAGATAAGGAGATAATGGACGGAGAGTGGGGTCTGACAAATTCAATCATTCCAAAAATCTAATCAGCTTGAGATATCAATAACATTAATGTGTAGATTAAATGACAATTTACTGCAGAAAGTGCACCCCCACAAAATTATTTTTGATCATGTGACCTTGACAAAAATTACAGGTCACATATAAGCATCTGGAAAAAACTTTCTCACGAGTATTGAGTGAGGTATATAGGTGCCAAAGAAGGGCAGAATGCCCCCACTAATAAGGAAAATATTCAAGGAACACCATATCCTGGCAGTGGTGAGGAAACGAGACCCCAAAAAACAAACAAGCACCCTTCTCAAGGGGGACTTAAATATTGCCTGGTCTGCTAATACATTGTCTGGTGGATAACAAAAGATGTATTGTGTTTCTGGCTCAGTTCTGTACACACTACATATTGAATGATAAAACAGCGAATATACTGAAAAATCTGGATAAGTTAAATCACAAGTCTCTATAAAACACTTTCACTTAACCAAGAATTTCAGGCAGCAGGGTGAGTTTACTGGAGAAGACCTTATTGGGACTGAATATTTATTTTGAATTATAAGGGAATTTTAGTCAACATAAGATGAATTTACAGTTGTAGAGCTTATATTTTCTAAATGTGTATATATTTATCTGGCATGAAGTATGAAAGTGTGACGAGATATCTCTGGATGGCATACAGATAGGGCCACTGAGACCATAAAACCAGACTGAGAGATGGCCGACCTTTCCAGAAACTGATGGTTATGTCACCTACCAGACCCACAGAATTAACGAGTCATAATATTCATCAGTGAGATCGCTACTTAGTGCAAAAACAGGTTTCATTGTATATACCAGGCATATGTGACTACAGAGAAAGTTTTGTGCAATGAAAACAATTTATATTTGTGTAGTAAGCTTCAGTATTTCTATTCCAATCATGAGATATATATTTTGCATCAAGTTTAAATAGGGAAAGAATTTTCACTGTAAACTGCACAATGATAAAACCCTTATCATATGCAGTAATTATCTGCAGAAATATTTTAATGCAAAAAGCTTTTAGGGATAAGTCGGTATCAAAAATGTATAGATCAGGAGGTAGCCGATATAGAACAATTCCAATTCCAGGACTCCGTGTTTTAGTACACCCCGAATCAAACAGGCTCTAACAGGAAGCAAAACTATATGTGGCAGAGTGGTCCGCCTCAATCATTAAGTATCTAAATTAATCAATTCATTGATCAGTCACTTAACTGAGATTCTATGATTCTCTGTTCAACAATGTCATTAAACCAATTAACCAATGGATCAATCTATTGCTAATCAACTAGTCAATCAATCATTGTAACAAAAATTAATTCTACTCATGAAGACGGATTGATCAATCAATCAATCAACCAATCCATCCATCAATCAATCAATCAATCAATCAACTCACCATGTATGAGGGTACAGGTCTGCCTCTGTTCTATACTGTCCTGTGACTTGTGCAGGGTCTGAGTACAGAATCACACCCTTGGCACCACACTTCTCTGCATTCCTCACCTACACAAAACATTAAAGTAAGGACTAAGTAAGTATTCCTTGAAACAGCTCAGGTCAAGTCAACACAGACTCTCAGTGTATCATCCCACATGTTGTGATGAATCAATGGCCACAGAGGCACAAGGCCACGCCTGTCTAATCGGTTACCTACTCAGTCCATGAGACCCCATGCCACTGGTGCAAGATTCAATCTCCAGATGTTTATTTATTTATATATTCTATGTTTTGTATTGATTTTATTTGTACAGACAAACAGAATGGAGGGTTTTCTGTAAAATGTTTTGCACCATGCAAGATTTTTGCTTTGCTTCTTCAGTAATCTAATATAATTATGGACTTCTGTAGTGCTGAATCCCCATCATCTGACAGAATTTGCAACAATCCTAAACTAGGTTCAAAATGGTAAGTCCATTACCAAAGCCAGGTTATAATGCCTTGGTCAAATGCTGGAGGTGAGGTGGCTAAGAGGGATAGGCTTTTGCAGAAAGGCAATTTTTAAGCTTGTTTCTGAAAGAGACAAAATAAGTGGATATATGTATATTAGCAGGTACATAAAGATTTAACTTAAAGGTGCTTTTGCTCTGAAGTCCTATTTCAGCATTTTTTAAACTAAACAATTAAATTATAGTCAATTAAAGGCTGACTGATCTGAAATTCAATTTGTGCCTACATTTTGATGAGAGGAAAGCACATGCCAAATTTTGTTGACCTGTACGTTGTACCTTCTGAGAAAATCTACTGAAAAGGAAGTACATGTATAACAAAATATATTTTGTTGGATCATGTGACCTTAATAACAGTCAATGGTCAAATTTAAACCACTCAAACATTTTTCAGGCCTATAGATAACTGTCAAAAATCATTTTTATAGGCCTTATATTAAGGGAGATAGTCAACTTAGAAAATGGGACGGTGGTGAAGACTGCCTGAACATGGGGGGTGTAACCAAGAAGTGTCTCCTTTTCAAGGGACGTTTCATCAGTGTCAAAGTCACATGAATGTCTACTTTTCTATTGTTTCTGGTAGTCCTCTGATCTAAATTATATGATCTCTCTCTCTCTCTGATAATGAACACCTTGTCTAGACACTCAGGGGGTGGTTATTAAAATTTGTATATAAGGTGAAATATACCACAATTTTAAGTACTTTTTCCATGTAAAATGGACAAAATTTTGAAATCAACTCGTGAATTTACTCCATAATACACTATTTAATCAAAATTGACCAACAAGAAGATTTACAAGACTATTTAGAAATATAAAATGCAGCTTTTACTTAAGACATACCTTGACTCCTCTGAAGATCTTCCCATATCTCATGATGATAATATTACCTTCACAACTCACATTCTTCTTCCTTAGTTCAGCAAAATCATCTTCATGGCCGTAATTAGCATACACCAAATCTCCCTGTAAAATAACATGGTGTTTTTCACACAATGGAAATGTGTGACATTTAGCAAACTCCAAATCTCCTTGATAATCTTCATATTTAGTGTTAAAAATTACAATCAGTCAAAAGTACTCATTAAAAATCAATAAGTATGAAGCAAAAAAACATTCTGACATTCATCATTAATATGTTCTGTGGGCTCATTATAAAACTCGGAGCTGGAGCTGGAGTTGGAGCTTTACTCGGAGCCGCACCTCCACCGCACCTTTTTACCACACCCCTCCTCTGATTGGCTGTGTGTTTTATCAAATGCTGGTACTTCTACACAAACTGAGTGCTGAAAACTTGAGGCTACGATGGGGTTTTCTAACAATACTTTACAAATATATAATCCAGCAATATTTTACTGTCACCGCACCTAATACTGCCTCCTTGCAATATTTAAAGCAAATAAAATATAAAATGCTGGTACTTGTACACCCACAGAGTGCTGAAAACGTGAGGCTACGATGGGGTTTCTAACAATATTTTACAAATATATGATCCAGCAATATTTTACTGTCACCGCACCTAATGCTACCTTCACGAAATATTTAAAATAAATAAAATGTCAAATGCTGGTACTTGTACACCCACAGAGTGCTGAAAACGTGAGGCTACGGTGGGGTTTCTAATAATATTTTACAAATATATGATGAAGCAATATTTTATTGTACAAATATTTTTACCGCACCCCACCGCACCCCTCCGACCGCACCTCCGGAGCTCCGAGTTTTATAAGGCACCTGTTCTGTGTCAAGTGTACACTTGAAGTAGATGTTAATTCAAACACAGGTAATAATTCACAAAGTAATGGTAACTGAAAATGCTTAATTTTATCCTCAAATATGACTTTAAAATGGTGACACAAGGCGAACATTCGGGACAGTCAATCTTAGTTTTGGGTTGATAATCAAAATATATCTCTGATCAGACTTTGATAATACTCACTCAGAGTATTAACAATTGAAATAAATATATTCTGTTTAATGGTTTTACCTTTTGTAAATGAATCTATTGCAGTCACAAAGAAACTATGTGATGGTAATTGGAAATCACTTTTCAAAAAGACAGTAACATTCAAGCGTCATTTGGCCAAAAAAGGTAAATGGTTATCCACAAAAAACAACCGTTCTCCAAAGTCTAGTTACCCATACAATAGTCAGAGGTACGGTTTTATAGCAATATCAATAGCTAAAGTATGTAATGAATCTCACACGTTGCCATGAATGAATATTGACCCACAAGCACAGATCTAGGAGCTTAAAGCAGTGACTTTACATCAGTTTTCTTGACCCCTTGGACCCTGAGGTCCCTCTAATACCCTGGAATGAAGACTGACTGCCTAACTGGGGCTAAGCGTCACTTCCAACATGTTCTATAGGTCACATAGCAAAGGCTAGGTGAGAGAATGGAGGAAAGTAATGCAAACTACTTGGTCAACATTCTACACTTAAAAACATTTGGCATTGGCAAGCAATTACCAACTTTACCAATTCAGGTCAGGCCAAGAATCAAACATGGAATCTGAGTTGTGGGAGGCCAGTGTGTGACTAACTATGTCCCCGTGCCCTAATACCCTGGAACAGAGAAGACTTAAAGTCATACTCACCTCCACATGTCCACTGGGTGAAAATGCATTGTAAGACTGCTGAAACTCTGGATGCTCGAAGGATTTCTCTCCAATGGGACCAGTGTACCCTGTCCTGTGTCTCTCTACTCCATCCCCATCTAGCAGTTGCACTGAGCTGGCATTTTGCCTGGGAGAATAGACAGAGTTTGGAGACTGTATAAAGTATTATTAAACTGGCTTTTTGTCTACAAGAAGATAGAAAGCAAAACAGCACAAAAACTTTATCTGGGAGGGTTTAAACTAGTTTCACTGACATCAAATTCTATTTCGCCTATGATGAACAGCACTATATAGTTTACTCCAGCACTAAAGAAGAGAGAAATGAGCTATATATGTGGTACAAAATCTGGAAAAAGAGTTCATTTTACTTGTTTAAAATCAACACTTTTATAAAAGTTCTTATATAACTGACCTTAATTCTAATTGGACTTAAATGAGTTGTTTTTATTTTTATGCCAAAAATACTCATGAAAGAGTCTAGTTATACTAAAAGCCTTATGAAGTACAAAATTTACTGTGGAGAAAGTAATGTCACTGAACTGGAATGCTGCCTGTAAGACTGGGGAAGATATCATGGTGCAACTGAGCAGCAATGCTAAGTATTGAGAAGGTATGGCAATGTCACTGAACTGGAATGCTGCCTGTAAGAATGGGGAAGGTATTGCAGTATAACTGAGCAGCAACCCTGAGTATTGAATTATTGGAGAAAGTATGGCCATGACACTTAACTGGAATGCTGACTGCATGTACAGAGCAGGTAGGGCAACATTTCTTAAGTATATGCTTTGGACAAAGTATACTACAGCTATCACCATGTTAAATTAACCAACCATAAATGTATGTGTCCTGTGTTTAGGTATGGAATGGAACTACATTTAAGAACATATATATTTGTTTTATCTTTCACTGAAAATAAAAGCAATTAAATGTCAAATTTCATCAAATATTGAATGACTTGTTCCCGTTCATTATTCAACAAAACAAATGACCTTTCACCTTTAATGTGGCTGCAGTGCTACAGAAAATTAACTCATAATAAATTTTAAATCTCTCTCTGAATCTCTACCTAGAAACTATTTTATGAAAAAGAATTGCACTGAAATTTTTTTAATTAAAAATCTGTTAAATTTTGTAACACTTAAAAAGCACAGCATTGTTATGTAAAATATGATGCTAAGACAAACATTGTAACCTGATTGTGACTTTGTCACTTCCGTGCTAAAAAGGAAATATCAAGGCTCTGAATTAAATGTCATCCCTCAGAAGGTAGTTTGTTTTTGTTGATTGCTGTAGATAATGCCGGTAAATACAGTTATACACTGAAAGGGAGTAACTTTTGCCACAGATTAAAACTTTAACAGTTGAGATTAAGTACTTCAGAGCTTCCTGACTTTCACGTCAGTTCTTATGGAGATGAGACACAGCCTCTGATAAGAACTGCTACATTGATTTTTCTCTCACACTAGGGATGTTTAGAGGTTTCCTTTATCCTGAATAATACTGGATAGTAATTCTCAAAAGAACCTAAAGTTAGGTTTCAACTGAATGTAAAGGAATATTTGTAAACAAAATCAAAGCCGTCACACTAACTTTTAGAGGCTGTTCACTGGTTGAAATACACATCTAATTTATCATGTTTAACTTTCTTATCTGTTCTGGTGGAAGTATTAACTATCTCCATGTAAAGCTTGAAATTTACACAGACTTTAACTCAAGAGATTTTCTGGTGTTTGAAAAGAAACTGGCAATATTTTTAAGGAAACCCCACTCCTCGTGTTGTAATGGAAATATGACCCACTGGCAAAATGGGGCTCATTCCGTGATAATAAAACAGCAAATTAAATCAGTCAACGGAAAGTTCTCTGGATGCATTTGACTGAACAGTGCCTGTTTTTATTCCTCTGAAAATTACAAAGAAAGTTTAAAAGGAGAAAAGAGTATCTACGAACTTCAATTTAATGGATGAAAGTAAGTAGTGCAGAACCTCTAACATCAGACCTATTGCTGTCTAAAAAGTCAATTTTATGATCTTATTTTCATTCTCATAATTTTATATTTCCAAAGTCTTGTTCTCCCAGTATGTTCAGATAATGGAAGTTTGGGTCCTGATATCTCGTTAGTATACAAGTTAATGACAAATAATTAAATGAGGATGTTGCCAAAATGGATGTAACTTTAAATACCATGTTTCCCCAATTAGTTTATACTGAAGGTCATCATTTTGGTATGATGTCATACACAGATTAAAACATTTATTGAACTAATTCATTAAAAAAGAAGGACCAGCATTGTTATGTGAAATAGTAATAGAGGGACCGGGCACTGTATCTCACTGGCTTGGTTAAGGTTGTTATAAAATGTTAAATGTTAAATTTATGTGTCTGCATTGGCCTGTGAGTTGGATGGTTCCAACAAATCTGTGAGTGATCTATAAGAAAATATTTAAATATTCTCGTAATAATATTTAAAGTTTTTAAGTCATTAACAGGCATACAAGTTTGAGTTATTATTGTTTTAAATGTATATTCTGAATTGGTTGGTTTAACACTGATTTGTACATATTGTAAATAAATTATTTAGTTCAAACAAATTCTTTCCTTCCTGTTGTGCGATTTTCTCGGGCTAACACACTAGTTAGTTGGGGTCTGACCGTGAAAATAGTTATTCCAAGGAAATAGTGACAGTATTCCACTGTAAAATACAAGTTAAGTGAATGGGTGGAGGAATGCATTGCATACTAGTTGGTTAACATTCTACACTGTCACCTACTGGGTATTGACCTTAGCAATTACCAAATGTCCCACTCAAGTATTCACTTAGAACCCAGATCCTCAGAAGTGAGCTACAAGTGTGTTACTATAGTAATCCCCATTTTACTGCAGAAAAGGATACTCAGTGGATGGCATTGTACATTATGGGACTGTTCCATTTCAGCAATATGTTGTAAACTTTGCTCCTGACTGTGAAAATGCATGATTTGCTATAGTTTACAATGGCTTTAGGATGTGTTTCCGATAGCATCCCAATTGGCATTGCCATTGTCTCAAAATCTTCCTATAGGTTTGTGATTGTTTCCAGATCCATTCAATTGGTATCCCATTGGTTTACGATGGACTTAAGATGAAACAGATAGGTTTACAATCAATATAACATGAAAAAGACTGCTGTACCTCTGTAAGATAGGTTTAAGATCACTGTAAGATTAAAAGATGACAATACAATTGGTTTACGATGTTATAAAATCTGATAAGAATTGGGAAAGGTTTGTGACAATTTCAAACAGTTTGAAATTCTCATAAACTGTTCTTAATGCACTCCCGAGTACTGTCCTCGTAAAGCTATCGGGAAGTTCCTTATTTTCGTACAGGATCTCTGTACGATGGTTTTAAGATTGTTCCATTTGAAAATATTTAGCTCCCGATCCCAGGATATTGGGGATCAGGAGCAAAGTTTACAATATATCGTAGAAATGGAACAGCCATCTTAATGGCCAGAGGCCACATTCATCATCATACTCATTGTTAGCAGTATTCTTATTCTGAGACAATTATTTCCATGTATAACAAAAAAAAATCTTCTGCAAGAGAGTTACAACATTGATATCTGAATTTCTCAGTCTGATATTCTTCTTCAATGTTTTGAATTTATCTGATATTTTTCTTCAATGTTTCAAATGGAAATTCAATCTGTTTCTCTATCATGTTCCGGGGGCTCGGTGGTGTAGCGGTTAGAGTTCTCGCCTCTAGGGCTGCAATGATTCTTCGGTTACTCGGAAACAAAACGATTCAGTTCAATACTCGAGGCAAGAAAAGTGAACCGGGTCTTCGAAAACAACTAAACATACACGTAAAATCTACTGCAAAATTTTTTTTTTTAAATATATGCATATATTTATATATTTTACTAATATAACACATTTCCGTTTTAGTATTTTATATTTTAAATATTTGCAAACTTTAATTCTTTGTGTAACAGTGTTTTATAAGACGGCATTTTATTATAACGTATTTCGAAGACGCCTCTAATCTCGCAATATAAAGATGGTTAAAGTTTCCTATATTTTGCATTATAAATGCGTCTTTTTCCCAAAATTCAATAAATTATCACAATTCTTTCCTGTTGTGTGCCTTGTAACCATTTTATAAGGCGTGATATGTCAAAATATGATGCAGTTTATTTCGTGGGCGATAATCAAGTGATTAACCGAGTCCGAGTCGATTCTTCTAAGACGAGGAATCGAGGCGCATTTTTGGGCTCGCTTGCAGCCCTACTCGCCTCCAACCTCTGAGGCCGCTGGTTCGAATCTCGGGCCGGGCGCTTCATGTTGGAAAGTTGGTAGTTACTTGCCGATGCCCGGTGGTTTACAGTGCAGTATGCACTGGTTTCCTCCACCTGTAAACTACCCGTCGCAATATGACCCTGGCTGTTGAACGCGACGTAAAACAACAAATAAATCTAAATCTCTATCATGTTCCATAGACTATTGCCAGTACCATATTCTAGAACGTATCCAAAGTTTCACATATTCTTCTTTTTCTGCCTATGCTTGACAAGCTTGGTTGGTACTTCAATAGGTGACCGTCTGAGTTCTGGGCCAGGTAATAACCATAACCACAGCAACTAAATGGTGGTCCTGACACAATATAACTGAAACAGGGTACCATTATTATGGTACCTTTCTGTATAAACTACAATTTTAAACATGTATTCCTTTTGCCAGTATTGTATATATCAGTGACTTCGCAAAAACAAATGATTTGTGGGCAAGATCCAAAAAAAAAAAATTCTTTATATTTAAAAAGAGTGTATATGAATTGTCAGACAGAGGGCTTCTAATTGTAAGACATTCTTCAAAACATATGGACTTAATCTTTCAATTTTTAAATGCTTCCTGCTAGCAATATTCAGAAATATTTGTTACACATGAATATATGTATATGACTCATAATACTCTGATTTCTAGTCTGACTTCTCACATTTAGGTGATGAATCACAAATTATGCACCACACACAGAGTAACTGAGGTTATGTTTTTACCAAAAGCTGCCATTTCGAAGCAAAGGTTTAGACCCACTCTGGAATTATATTCCTGAATTCTCAAATGTTACTTAGCCTGTTTCATCCCTGATCTCACAATTCACTCACTACCACTTGATTTAAATTTTTTATAACACATAAACCACCCTGTGCAGAAATAGAGGATCATTCTCGGTAATTCAAGTCCTATTTGGCTCTTTTACTGCTGGGTTTTATCAGATATTCCGAGCATACTCCAATGCCGGCCCTCTATTTCACAAACAACTAACCCCTGTGCATAGTAATTGCTTCAGCTAGTGGGGACTTCACAGAAGCTCTTTAATGTGGGACTAATTTAGCTCCTCAAAGGCCTGATCAGATTTCCATGTCTTCTTTATTGATGGCTTATTGTATTGTAATTACCAGTGCAGTGTGAAGACCTTCTCAATGATCGGTAACAATGGTTAACAACCTCAAGTGGCCCATGGTCTGATTTGCCATAAATGGCAGGGAAAAATTAATAATGAATATAAACAGCTAAAAATACTGAGACTGTCATTTGTAATAAAGTGGCATGATTTTAGGGAAAACCTATGTGTTAAATACTAGTCATTTGTTCAACAGAATTTTAAACAGACATGAAAACGTTAATCTTATGGCAGATAGATTGCATATGTTTTTCTGTTTAGTACAAAAATATACAACAATAAATATGAAGTTTGTTAGAATATATCAAATCTGCCAATGGAGTCAGAAATGTGTTAAGACTTCCTTAAAAGTTAAGGATATAGAATGGGGATTCCTCACCAGTGAATTTCACTTCTTACTCGACTAATCTGTTTCAAATGTTATCAATGTGATCCATGAATCTGTGTCCATGCATATTTTGTGGCCTTTATTAGAACAATTGTATTGTGTCCAATGATCCAACATTTTATAATCTAGTTGCTGTGACTTATCATATATTATAGCAGACAAAAGTCATAATTAATTCCTTTAAAATTTCAGCAATGGCAACATGCCCGATATACAATAATTAAAACTATCCAGTATTCATATCTATTTTTCAAAGCTATGTTACAACAGCAGTGCTGGAAAGAGTGATCCTGATGTGTATGCCAGCAGGCAGAGCAATGGACCTTTCCACGGTGTCCATCAAAATACCGCAAATCGGCAAACATCCTGTTTACTACAATAGCAACAACCAATCATTTCCTCCGATTTTCATCGGCGCCATTTTGAATTACAAAAACGTGGTCATTTTTAGGGACATATTTGTAAATATTATTGCTTTCTGATAATGGAGCAAAATGAAACCAAAGTATAATTTGATAAAAAAATTATATCATCTATCCTACCTACTTTAAAATGTCTGAAATGTATATATATGCCCCCAAGCTGTCATTGTTTACATTTTACTGCAATGCACGAGGATTTGTTTTGATCAATAAATTGTTTATTTATTTATTTTATATTTTTTGTCACAATAAAGCAAATATACTTTATTATATAATTTCTTATTATATGCTACATCCAATCATTTATAATACGTGTTATTTCTATTATATCTTGAAATACTCGATGTTTACGTTTGTTTTCCCGCCATTTTCGCCATTTGTTTGTCAGACAAAGCCTGACATGGAGACAACTAAAATACCGTAAACCAGGAAGTGGGCGTGGCCTATGGAACGGTCCATGAAATTAAATACTACTATAAATGATAAAACATTTACACAGGTCAAAAACTCAGGGCAAGTCAACCAAAATGCTCATTCATGTCAGGTGATAAAACTAACCTACAGGAAATATGAATAACGTGGTGGTGTCTCTTCATTCACATTGTTGAATTAATATAAACTGACTTGTGAGAAATTCTTCACCCGTTTTTGTGTGAATTTTGTGACTATATTAGTCTCCGGATCTCCCAGATCCAAACTTGGCACACAACTTTTGATGATATTTTGTCTTGCTTTTAAAGGGTGCCCCCTGCTCCCCCACTTTGCGAATTTCACTAACTGTGGTGAATTTTTCATACTACGGTGAATTTCATATACTGTGGCCTGAATTTAACCTTTCTTACTCTTCACTAAATCTTCCAAAAATAAAAGCAATCAGTGCCTGTGAACGGGTTCTGTGTCAGCTGACTCTGTGTTTTGAGTTTCAGAGTAGAAATGACAGAAGAAAAGGACACCAAATTTGTGCTCTGCAAATGGTATTCAGAAGGAAAGTAACAATGTTACTGTTTAGGTGTAAGAAGTAGGTTAAAATCATATTTAAAGAAAATACTGTAAATGCAATAGTTTTGCAATTTTAATATGGTATAGCTCACGTAAAAGTAGGTAAATAACATATTTTAAGAAATGCTGTAAATGACATAGTTTTCAAGTTACAACTGATTCACTCAACAGTGAGAACCTGAAAGTAGCTATTACTCAGCTATGAAAAGAGCTTCAGGTCTGTGAGTTTACTATTTTATAGCTGACCCAAAAATAGGTTAATAAGTTATTTAAACAAAATACTATAAATGCAATATTTTTTAAGATTGCCATTTAAAGGTATAGTGTAAAGCTTTCTGAAGTTATGTTATTTTGTTCAAGAAAAAATTATAATTATCGTAATATATTTGCAATTTAAGCACGTTTTAAGTGATAAAGTTTCATATTTTTAAGGCATAAAGTGATATTTTAATGTGGATTATATGGAAAGTAAACTGAAGTATGACATTAATACTATAATCACAATCCAACACTAACATTACTTTATTCCAGTGAAACCTTGGAACTTGGAAACATTTCTTTAATATTCTGTAAGAACTTTCCAGTTCTATACACTTTTTGGTATTTTATAACTTGGTAATAAAAAGGGACTACTTTTGACAGCATATTTAGTTATATTAAGTCTGTCATAAATCATTCCTATGACTTCCTTCATCCAAAATTCTGAACCTAAAATAACATTAGCACTCATCCCTTGCAGGCTGGGATTGCTGTAATGCAATAAACATGTACATGGATTGTCTACTGTGATTACATAGCCAATAAATGATTTTTGCCTTTGGCATGTCTGTTTTAACTGTAAATCTCATTTATACGTCCTTAAAAATGTTCAAATTTTGCTATTCTTTTTTTCTGGCCTAAATGTAGCAAATTCTCAAAAACCAGATCCTCACGAATCTCACAAGAAAACATATACATACATTTGTACGAGTAAATGCACTAAAATGATATTTTAAATATAATACATTTATAACAAGACCTCAATGTCAAGCATACTTTTTACTTTTACAAGCTTTGGACAAAGCTATCTAGATCTAATTCATTCACGGGGTAGTCGGATGCACTGGCATCATGCAAGTTCTGGACCACTGATTTTGAGGGACAAGAAATGTGTAGAGACTGCTTTCTTTTTTGAGGTTTTTTTTCATAAATCTTGGAGGACAAATTCAGTGCTGAGGATGGAAAGCTGCGATTATGAGAATTTGAATTTAACTTATGGGTAGAGGTCCAATGTCAGGCAAAGATGATGCTTTAAGCTTAATCATTCAGTGTATACAGTAAAATAACACCGTATTTAATGAACAAACAAGATTTGAGGTTTTCCAGAAATCATTATGCATATAACATTTAGTTGCGTTCTTGACCTTCATGTTCCAAGAATTACTTAATTACAAAATGTCCTTTTGGTTACACTATTAGGTGTACAGTTGGTGACTTGCTGTCTATATTCAATAATGAAAGGTGTTATTAAGTACCAACAAGAATATTTCTTTTAAAAGTATCTGAATTGGTCGTGGATGTTTGCTCTCACCAACATATACCTCTAGTGAGGATAAGGTAAGTGAATTTTATGCAATAAAAACGTTGTTTTTAAAAGTTCTATGAAGCATAAGCAGTACATGCACTTTGTTTCAACTTTCCTATTTATTCTCAGATGTCTGAAATATTCATCTTTTTGTGAAGCATAACAAGACATTGACATAAAAAACAATAGCCTGCGCAAATATGTCCAATGTCATTTGACTTGATAATAATCACAAGCCCAATCTGTGTCACAATAAGGACAGGTTTCACAAAGACAATGGGGAACTAAATATGATTGACTGTACTATACTGCAAAACATTATCCTGGTTGAAATTAATGTATTGTGGACCAAACCCCAATTCTCCTCATTGTTGCTATTTCAATATTTCAATCAGTCACCTGGTCTAAATTAATGACCTGGCTATTTGTTTCTGAAAATTAGAGGCATATTTAGGAAATATAGTGGTGGTGGACCAATTCACGCCCATGTACCAATTCACGCCCACCCCTGAATTTATCCAAAACAATCACAGTTAAACAATATATTACAAATGTATATGATCAAATTGATGATTATCTATGATGTGGTAAACATCTCCTCTATGAAAAATTATAAATCTTCCAAGAAAATTGGGGGTGGGCGTGAATTGGTCCACCATCACTACAATAATTATTCAAAACATCTCGCCCACACATTTGACTGGAGATCTTTTACCTCTGTCAGGCATAAAACACACAGGATGAGCCTGGATGTGGAGGGGGGAGTGTTTCCTTGTGGGCTGTTCCATTATGGTGATCCTCTGTGTGATCGAGTTGAGATCCCACGTTTTGTCCAATCGGAAGTTCAATCTTTTTGGTCTTTTTCATCCCAAACCACAATGACGTCAATCACCAGGCTCGCAAACCAATCCTATAGCTATTGCCGAGGAATCACATATAGTTTGCTCCCCCGTCGTCTGGGACATCCGATGAGGGTATGTTTGCCCCAACTGCATGGCGGATGTTCCAACTCTTCCTGAATCCCAACTCTATGTCCTTCCAGTCCTTGAAGCAGGTGGGACAATCAACAAATTCATCTCTGTACTGTCTGATCATTGTATGACACACCTTTGAGATGACATGGTAAATGGTACCGCCATACCCTGAATGTGTACTAGAGACGTAGCTTTCTCCTGTGGCCAGATGTCTCAACATAATGGCCAACTTCAGGCCTGGAGTTAGGGGTTGTCAGAAGGTGGTTTGCCTCTGCAGGTCAGGTGTCAGGTGGCGCTTAATCTCTGTGAAAATTTCTGAATGCAAGCTGGTCTTCCTGGTACAACAGTTCCGCAATCAGGCTGTGATATTGACCCCTGTCCTCCAGTTTCCTGAGCCACAGCCTAACCCAAGTCACTGGGGCCCTCCTCTGCCTCCTGCTTGGAACAACTCTCCATCTGAACTTCATCTAACTCTAAAATTTCCCTGAAAAGTCTCAGAAATATCACCTGTGTATGTAGAAGGTAATTTATTAGTCGATCCATCTTAATTGGTGAGTATTGAAATGACGAATTAATTTGACCTGTCCAGTAACATTTATATATAAGGATCCACCCTGGATTAAGAGGGAATCGGGAAAACAATAAAACAATCGGGAAAACAATTGGGAAGATGTCATTAGTGAAATTTGCATCTAATGGGATTGTATACCCAATCTTTCCTATTGTTTGCGCGATCTTTTTCATCAGCTGATCACGGCCATTGTATTCCTATCGCAAGCATCGTATGTCAATCACATACTTTTGCGACTTTGTGACCCCATCGCAAAGTCTACTTTGAACCTATCATATTGATCATAAACCCCAAAAACTGATAAGAAAGTGGATCACAAAACCCATTGCAAACCGTTTCTGCTACCAGCCACTGTACACTGAATCACAGAGGACACTGGCAATCCAGGAAAATTCTGAATCGGGAGCTAGGTTTACAATCAGATCGCCATAATGGAACATCCCTCTAATACAGCCATCCCACCCTATTGTGTGAGGTGGTATTGGTACCGAGCCCCATGGTAATAGCCTCTAGTTCACAATGACCTCAATACAGATACAATAAATCTGATACTTCCACAACACACATCATCAAAGCAACATCTTCTGCTTTATTTTCTTTAAATCAAATAAGATCTACATTCTTAAGTATTTGTAAATATTTTATAATTTTTCTTTTCAATTATATATGAATTCTAAAACTGTGTAAAAATATTTTACTGGTAATTAACATGTTCCCTACTTACAACCACATCAATAAAAAATTGATTGTAATTTGATCCTTCAAGCCAGGAGGTGGAGAAACAAGTAATCATAGGAAAACTGAGTGAATTTCAAAGCTATTAAGTAATACTACATCTGACTTAATAAATAAGACTTCAATGGGTTCTAAGAATAAGATTCTGTAACAGAAGAACTATATGACTGCCATTATTGTATTTCCTGTTTTTTCTTTAACTAACTTAGGCCAAAGGACTTAACTTCAAAGAACAGCTCATCGTTTATAAACTGAGAAGTCACCACAGTTCAAATAGCCTGCATTAAAAATTACAGTAACAGACAGTAATTACAGTAATTACCATGGTGATAGATATATAACATATGACTAATTCTGAGTAAAGAGTGTAGGGTTTTATGTAGTGAATCTGATGGAAGACATTTGATGAAATGAAAAAAAACTAAAAGCTAAAGGCTTTACGAGCTGATGAGCATGTGATGAAAAAGCTTTATATAACTTCGGGTCACAGACTTCAAAGAGTTACAAGAGATAACTTGTTAAAAACAATGAAAGACATAAACCAGAATAATGAGCCTTCAGATTATGTGTTATGTGAATGGGTTAAGCCTCAAAGGTACACTTAAACAATCAAGTTCAATGATTAAGTGAAATAAAATCAGCTCAGCCGTCAACATCAAAACAATTACGCTGACCCCAGTTTACAAATGTACAATGGCCTTATTTAACACTTTGATGGTCATATTATCTAGGATATTTGCAACTTCAATGGATCCCATGTTTATGTGAGTAATGTCGTTATCATTAAGAAACAAACTTTACAAAGAATTCTAACTTTTACCAAGAGCAGTTTTTGAATGCAAAATACATCACTTTAGTTTCTTTTGTTACAATAATGAAAAGACCAACAAAAAAGACAAATAAAAAATAACTTAAAAATAAAATCAAAATAAACTAGAGATTGCATCTCGACGCAGTATATCCCCGGACGGGACATGGTTAAAGCGTGACATACAGAGTATTATGGTTGACACAAATATACCCCTGTGGGGAGGGGCCTAAGTGTTTATGGGAGCAACTTGTACTGACACTAAGTAAACAAAATGTTTGCTTCATTAATGAAAGATACAAATGTAACTAGACGTAGCGCATCAGAGAACCATTGCAAATTGTATCCACCAGAAAGAAAACTCAACAAAGCCAATCAAACATCACTTAACCTTGAAGGAGGAGCCCAAGGTAAAATCTGATCACATCAAAAGATTCTTAGCTCATGATTTCCAATAGGCTGGTGTGACATTGCAAACCTCTAGGAACACGAAATCAATAAGCAAGTTATAAGCACTTTAAATTTTGGCTATCGTCATTTGACCTTGAAAGAGGGGCCAAAGGTCAAATCTGATCACATCAAAAGATTCTTAGCGCATGATTTCCTAGAGGATGGTTTCACATTACAAACCTCTAGGACCAAGAAAAAGCGATTTATAAGCACTTTTAGATTTTGCTATCCTTGTTTGACCTCGAAGGAAGGGGCCCAAGGTCAAATCTGACCACATCAAAAGATTCCCAGTCCATGATTTCCTATAGGTTGGTTTACCATCCCAAACCTCTAGGACCAATAATAAGGGAGATATAAGCACTTTTCATGACTGACAAAAAACGCCCATGGCAGCCATCTTGTTTTTCAAAATGAAGCCGAAAATATTTCCAGTCAAGATTTTGTAATGCGGAACATATTCTGCGAATTTGAGATCTCTACCTATAATACCCTTTGCTCTAGAGGGCCAACAAGAGTCCTTGCTTTAAGTTGAATAAACGTCCCTGGCGGCAATCTCGTTTTTCAAAATGAGGCCAAAAACATTCCCAGGCAACGAAGATATCCTCGAAATTTGAGAAGGCTAGCTATAATACGTTTTTTTGTTAGAGCGGTAACAGCCAATAATAAAGGAGGTATATGGCCTCACAGTCTAAGGTACCATTTTTAGTCATTTTAGCAAGCCTAAGGTGACCTTGAAAACAATAGCCAAGGTCAACAAACTGGATGCTGGTACTCCATCATGTACTCAACCTCCAAAGCCATTTTCAATAGTTTCCAAGCAATATAGTCAGCATTAAGTGTGAAAATATCTCCAAAAAGGCCAAAAATGGCTTCGGTGAGGTACTTTGGCGGTCTGTGGATGACCTTCAATGAAGAGCTTCAAGGTCAAATTTCTGCATGCTTACAGAGGACATATATATGTATTATATATATAAGCCATAGGATAATCTAACTTTCTGTATGAGAACTGGGTCAAAATGTGAAAAATGGCCAAAATCTGACATTTTAGAGGCCACCAGTGACCTTGAAATTGAAGGTGAAGGTCACAAAATGATAGCATTCGTGGCATTGATCATATATACCCACATACCAAATTTGAAAGGTCTAACTAAAATATTTTTTAAGTTATCGCGTCCGAAAGGAAATCTCTGCGGTGGCGGCGTGACCGTACTGAATCCTAAGTATCCCCGACTATTGACAGGGGATACAATAATATAGCATCAGAGATCTACTACATGTATATTTCCTTTCCACTCTAATGCCCCATTCATACTACAGGCGGTATGTCCCGCGGTTATAAGTTTTTCTCTGCAGTGGAACCACCCCTCCAGGTCGCCCTATTTCATTCAAGTTGTTCACACTACAGGTAGACGGCCACTGACTGGACACAGTTTTAACCATCAATAACCGTAGGATGACAGTACTACAAACGTTGGTCAGCTTCTTTAACCTTAAATCACCTTTGGTAGCAGTCGGACGAACAGGTGGTGAAATGACTAATACCTCAACTCACCTTATGTCACCGTATTACACCGAAGGACGACTGAATAACAACCTAATGTACACCATGGACCACACCTTCGGTTACTGTAGTCACAAATTCCTACATGCCTGCGTGAAATCGTCTGCGCATTCTCATGGTACAGAAATCAGAGGCAGAAACAGAACCGAGACGTTTCACCAAACATGGGTCACCGTGGGTGATACCGTCTGTTATGTGAACGGGGTAGAAGTACAAAAGTAATCCTTTGTAGTAGGATAAATAAACTGGATTCTTAAGAATAAGTTGGAGAGTAACTTATAGGAGCCTTGTGTTGTAACTTATTAGTTTACTTAAGTAACACTCAAAACGATGCTGTGTTAATCTGACTTAGTACAGTACAGAACTGACTGATTATTAGAACAATTTACAAGAGGCTGGTGTTATGATGGACACTCTCCTGATAACAAGGGTTAGAATAATATATGGTAAATTCAACTGACCAGTCAAAAAACCCTTCTGCTATTTCCTTCATTAGTGGGAAATAGTTTACGCATATGTGATTTTTTCTGATGATCTTAAAACTGTCATCTCCCATAATGCAATACTGTCACAATATTAATTATTTCGTCTCAAGTTAAAAGTTAGCCCCCGGTGACAAATTTCACAATTAGAGGGGAGTCTTAAATATGACATTAAGACTGAAGCTGAGTCAAGTGTGATGAGTTAATCATTTAACTACATAATAAAGTGAAAGTGGTATTTCATAAGAGACTGTGTGAACAGGAGTGTAGTCAACTGACTTACCAGTTTAAGTAGGATAGAAGGACTTTGTAACTCGCTGTGTGAACATCCAGACCGAAGTCTTCCATCTGTCTCTCCAACACTTTCTGAAGTCTGATATTCTCATGTGTTCCCGTTAGATGAATGTCATGAGTGTAGTTTCTGTAACACACCAAACATGGTTGTAATGTTCATCAAAACCATTAAATAAAACAAAATTTAAGTGATAAATAACATTAGTCCAAGAGTTCGGAGGGGTAGACTTATGTTTTTGAGTCCGAAAAGATAAATGGTTGTTTTTACTGTAAAAAAGTATGAGAAATTCAAATATGCAAGTCTTACAAATGTAAACGTCAAACTTAACTTTGAAAAAAAATATAGCATCAGAGATGCCCGTACCCCACAGCCTGGGGAAATAGTTTTCAACACCATGAAATATAGAAGTAGTGAAACAGTACAAAGATCTAGATACTTTCAGAGGAGTGTCAGTTATATAAAGCTCCAAATATGTTTCAGCAGAGAAAATAACATCTAAAAGAAAAAAAAATGTATGCAAAGATAAAGTATTAAATCAAGACATTTCAATAGCAAGATGACAGCATTAATGAGTAAACTAAAAATTACAAAGCTGTAAATTTTATTAATTGGAGTATAGCTTTCGATGGAAATAGCATAATTATACAAAAGCACATAAACTAATCAGTTGCAGCAATCTATATATCTTTGTCATAAGAGAAACATGTCTCAAATCTTACAGGTGAACACACTTTGGCAGACCCAAAGTTAAAGGTCACACCATGATGCACACCTACATCCCCTAACAATGTCCCTACCAAGTGTCAACCTTCTACACCTTATCGAATCCAATAAATAGCTCAAAGAAGATTTTGAAACTCACGACGACTAGGTCATAGGTCAAATCAAGACTATAACATGATGATCCACACCTACACCCCCCAACCAATGTCCCTACGAAGTATCAACTTCATACACCTTACAGTTTCCGAGAAATAGCCCAGACAAGATTTTATAGGTCAAGGTCACTGTGGCAACTGGCAAGGTCAAAGTTTAAATCAAGGTCACAGCATGATGCTGCACACCTACAACCCCTAACCAATGTCCCCACCAAATATACACTACCTACACCTTACAGTTTCTGAGATATAGCCTGGACAAGATTTTATATGTCAAGGTCACTATAGCAAGGACAAAGGTCAAATCAAGGTCACACCATGACATTGCACACCTACAACCCCCAACCAATGTCCCTACGAAGTATCAACTTCATACACCTTACAGTTTCCGAGAAATAGCCCAGACAAGATTTTATAGGTCAAGGTCACTGTGGCAACTGGCAAGGTCAAAGTTTAAATCAAGGTCACAGCATGATGCTGCACACCTACAACCCCTAACCAATGTCCCCACCAAATTTACACTACCTACACCTTACAGTTTCTGAGATATAGCCTGGACAAGATTTTATATGTCAAGGTCACTATAGCAAGGACAAAGGTCAAATCAAGGTCACACCATGACATTGCACACCTACAACCCCCAACCAATGTCCCTACCACGTATCAACTTCCTACACCTTACAGTTTCCAATATATAGCCCAGACAAGATTTTATAGGTCACTGTGGCAAGGTCAAAGTTCAAATCAAGGTCATACTATGGTGTTGCACACCTACACGCCTTAACCAATGTCCCTACCAAGTATCAACTTCCTACACCTTACGGTTTCCGAGATATAGCCCGGACAAGATTTTATAGGTCAAGGTCACTACGGCAAGGTCAAAGGTCAAATCAAGGTCAGACCATGACGTTGCACAACTACACCCCCTAACCAATGTCCCTACCAAGTATCAACTTCCTACACCTTACGGTTACCGAGATATAGCCCGGACAAGATTTTCACACTCAAGGTCACTAAGGCAAGGTCAAATCAAGGTCACACCATGACGTTGCACACCTACACCCCCAAACCAATGTCCCTACACCTTACAGTTTCTGAGATACAGCCCAGACAAACTTTTTCCCGCCACCCGCCCACCCATCTGGACACCATGGGTGAAAACAATGCCCCGACAGCCCTTAAGGGCTGTGGGGTAATTGCTTTAAAGTTGGGTACCATCCGATTTTCACACAAAATATGACTAAGTCATTTTTGCAGAAACGCATCTGCAGAACATAAAAGTGATATTACTTATCACAAATCACTGTGTCAAAGGGTGTTACACTGTATTACCATAATCCCTGTAAGATTTAATGTGAATCTTGAATTTCGTTTCCTAATAATATATGTTCTTGACAACATAATAGCAATGTGCCCCCATGTTAAAAGTTAATTTATTCATATCATTCTTATACACTATTACCTTACCTTATAAAGTGATTAACATACTCAGAGGGCTAATGCTTCCTGTACTCTCTAGGTGGCTATAATGTCACTTCCTCTTTTATGTATGGCGTGAATGATTTTGGAAGTATTTTTCAAGCTCAACACACTTTATAATTTTGTGACTGTGTCAAGTACTAGGTTGTGTCTTCATCTGGATGGAAGAAAGTAGGATTTGATCATATTATGGCCAGCTTTAATACTCATGTAAGATGTGCTCACTGCCATGAGAAGGGTCTGGTACTGATCCATGTGTTTTGTGACAAGAAGAGTGCAGTGCATATCTTTCACTCACCCTGAACATAGTAAACACCTGGCCACTTCTACCTACAAGATCCAAGAGAAAAAATCTAAATCGGTTGCTTTAGTGAAGCCCTCCCAAGTCAATGTGGCATCATCTGTCATTTTACACAGTAAAGCTTGGGTAGGAGAGTCCTCATTGCTGCAAGAGCTTTCAGACCTTAAAGAAGAGTGGCCAACAAGATTTTACATGGTTGGAAGCACTCTTAACTGTAGGATCAAACTCATTACCTTCTTCATCTACACAGCCTCCTAAGGAATTAGTGTTCACTCTTTTTTAGGTCAAGGTCACTCATCTCCAGCAGGGGTGGTGTCTGCTTCATTCTTCCCTCACGCTATTTCCCACCCAGCCGGTTTGGGTCCATGTCTGGAACAGGAGGCAGACTTTTATGGTAGCATACCAGTGGATACACAACAACATTAGTCCTCAGGATTCTGATCACTGGTCTCCCCATTGGAGAATCTCTATCCAGAAAGGCCTCAATATGCAGAACCCACTTTTGGTTGGACAGACCACACCCCGGTCTCTTATCATGAATTCTAGGAAGATGTGGCTTTCAGTTCTGAAGCGGATCTCCAAGAATAAGACAGACTTTTGTCTGAAGACTGTTAGAGGTGACCATTAATACTTTTATTGATCTTATATTCTTGATCATGAGTACACACCCCAGTCTAGAAATGACAATCCCTGGACTGTACAAGAAATCAACAATCTAGAAAAATCTCTGTAGCCTTATTCCTGGAGGACTGGTTTTGCAGAAAGTTCTAGCAAATGAACTTACATGTTATAGATGGTCATGTTTCTCATTCTGGCGACTAGGGCTAGCTCAAGGCTCATCAGTTCCTTAAGGTACCTAAAAAAAACCAGAATAGGTGGTACAGCTTACATCCAGCTCCTACCCCTATTGGCACTAGACCAGGCCAAGTGATAAAGTACTAGTCAAATGATAAATGCCGCCTCAATAGCTCCTTCAGTCACATTTCAAAGTTTTCAGGTCTTACTACTACTCCTCCTTCATGCCCAGTGGCACAGGACTGCTTGCGTAAATGGGACAAGGCACTACGAGAGTACTTATGTCTGTAACAAAGTTGATTGCTACATCACAAAGTTACAGACTGACATAAAAAAACTTTTCAGATCTCTGAATGCTGAGCTGTGCAAAGGAAAATCTTCACAAGAATTGGACAAAGCCTGATCAGAAATGTGTGACAAAACAGCCTTCAACCAGAATGTAAGTTTCTGCATGGGAAAGGTAGTGCAACATGTGGCAGACACTCTTTTTGTGCTGACTGGTAACATTACCTTATTGAGAAGATGCGTAATTGGAGTATCTTTAGCCGAGTGTTGAGCCATATGGTGACATATGGTTTGCTTTGCTAAACAGCCATTTGAATTCCTCAGGCCTATTTCCGGAGATGTATGCCAGACAGAGGATGACATTGCCAGAGCAGAGGCATAATGCTGTGCCTCCCAGCCCGGGTAGGGCTCCGATAGTTATGGCTCTTATAGGCAACATAGGTGCCGAGAACATAGGAGCCAGGAACTCAAGCTGGTCCACCTCCACAGGTCAGGACACTGATACAAAAGCTTGGTGCTCCTTTTGCAACAGGTGCCATGAACAGTGGAAAGGGGAAAGGATCCAACTTTGGCAGCTGTAACCCCAAGTCTTACAAAGGAAAAAGTGCCATGTGTCAAGTTCTGGGAGAAGGTGTAAATTACAAATGTATTGTTTGTTATGCATCATGAACCTATTGTGTCTATAACTGGGCAGCCACAAAAGAAAAGTGTAAGTCCTGATACACAGAGAAACCAAATAAAGCCTATGTAAGTTGTTTTATCTATAAATCTGGCTCCTGTCCCTCCTGTGACAAATGTCCTCAGTGCTGCAGAAGGTCTTGTTAGGGTAAAATTGCCAAAATTTTGGCAAGGATGGGCACTAAAGGGTCTGAGTCCAAGGGTGTTTTTGATCTTGAAGGAGGGGTCAAGATCAAACCTCCTCTCACCAGTGAACCTGTGATAAGGAGGTGAATATGCAAATCTCCCAGGAACACCTACCTGAAGGAGACATTGCATTCCCTCTTCCAAAAGCAAGCAGCGGAAAATGTCAAAATCCAGTCATCTCTGGCTTTCTACAACCATCTGTTCCTTGCTTACTATTTTGCTCAAGGAGTAGTCAGATCTATCACAGAGTGGTGGCAGGCCCTGGGGTCAAAAATCAACTCCATTCTTGGAAGACCAGATTGCTCAGTCAGCTATTCAATGTCCCTGATAGGTCTGCTATCCACAACATAGAAACAGGTACCATCAGGCTGCCTTCACATGAGGCCCATATAATGACACCTAAAGAACAACTGGCATATTCCAGGATCCCTGGACAAGCTTATTCACATTTCAAAGTCCCTTCACCACATCTCAATTTGTGGTTGAAAGAAGAAAATGCCCTCTACAGCTGGCCTTTGCACCCCTTTGTCATGCCGTTTACTGATGCATCAAATGAAGGTTGGGGTACACATTTAGGAGACTGCACCACCAAAGTCATTTGGTCCCTTCCAGAAAGCAAACTACACATAAACTTCTTGGAACTGCCGTTCAAAGGCACTGATTGCTAGTTTAACATGGGGCACATTGCTATAATGTGGTCAAGAACATATATTATGAGAATTACAGATTAAAGGGTCACATTTAATCTCACAGGGATCATGGTAGTGTAATGTAATAATCTTCAACAAAGTTTTTTTGACAAATGATATCACTTTTATGATCTGTAGATGCATATTTGCAAAAATAGCATTAGAGATGCCCATACCCCACAGCCAAGGGAAATATTTTGAACACCATGAGATATAGAAGTACTGTATCAGTGCAAAGTTCAGGATACTTTCAGAGCGCTGTCAGTTATATAAAGGTCCAAACAATGTTTAAATAGAGAAAATGATGTCTAAGAGCAAGATGAATGCATGTAAAGATGAAGTATTAAAACAAGATAATTCAATAACAAGATGACAGCATTAATCAGTAAACTAAACATTACAACACTCTTTATGTACATCTGCATGGCCGAATTATGGTTTAGATGTTTTGAATATTACCATGCATACAGAAGTGGTAATACATTCAATGAATGCTTATGTGTGGTGTTGGAGCAAAATCTGTGGCTCACTTGATGAAATTCCATCTCTTACAATGGGAAGTTATTAAAGTAAAATTCTTAATAAATTCTAATATGACTTTAACAGTGCTTAATCTGCATCAAAAGACAGACCCAAAGGTGCAACAAGATTTTAAAGGTCAAGGTCACTACAACAAGGTCAAAGATCAAATCAAGGTCACACTATGATGCTGCACACCTACAACTCCTAACCAATGTCCCAACCAAGGATAAACTTCATACACCTTACAGTTTCCGAGATATAGCCCGGACAAGATTTTATAGGTCAAGGTCACTACGGCAAGGTCAAAGGTCAAATCAAGGTCAGATCATGATGTTGCACACCTACACTGCCTAACCAATGTCCCTAGTAAGTATCAACTTCCTACACCTCACGGTTTCTGAGATATAGCCCGGACAAGATTTTATAGGTCAAGGTCACTACAGCAAAGTCAAAGGTTAAATCAAGGTCACACCATGATGCTGCACACCTACAACCACTAACCAATGTCCCTACCACGTATCAACTTCCTGCACCTTATGGTTTCCGAGATATATCCCGGACAAGATTTTATAGGTCAAGGTCACTATGGCAAGGTCAAAGGTCAAATCAAGGTCAGACCATGATGTTACACACCTACATCCCCTAACCAATGTACCTAGAAGGTATCAGCTTCCTACACCTCACAGTTTCTGAGATATAGCCTAGACAAGATTTTATAGGTCAAGGTCATTACAGAAAGGTCAAAGGTCAAATCAAGGTCACACCATGATGCTGCACACCTACAACCCCTAACCAATGTCCCTACCAAGTATCAACTTCCTACACCTTACGGTTTTCGAGATAAAGCCCGGACAAGATTATATAGATCAAGGTCACTACGGCAAGGTCAAATCAAGGTCACATCATGACGTTGCACACCTACACCCCCTAACCAATGTCCCTACCAACTATCAACTTCCTAAACCTTACGGTTTCCGAGATATAGCCCGGACAAGATTTTCAAACTCAAGGTCACTACGGCAAGGTGAAAGGTCAAATCAAGGTCAGACCATGACGTTGCACACCTACACATCCTACCAAGTATCAACTTCCTACACCTTATGGTTTCTGAGATACAGGCCGGACAAACTTTTTCCCATCCGGACACCATGGGTGAAAACAATACCCCAACAGCCTTCAAGGGATGTGGGATAAAAATGACTTTTTTGGTCAGAATTTGTGGTACCTAACTTTAAAGTAATTTTTCAAAGGGAAGTTGATGTTTACATTTGTAAGACTTCCACATATGAATTTCTCATAGTTTTTTACAGCAAAACAACTATTTATCCCCACCCTCTCTGCCCACCACCACCACAAAATATAAAAAACAAACATTAAAAAAAAACCGGTTCCCAAAATTCCAATGTTGTTGTATGGTCCAAAAGTAAAAACATTATTGAGAGAATATCATCTGTTGTGTGTAGAATTTTAAAATGAAGCTTTTCCTATGTGACAATGGGTACTCGACATCTTGTAAATAATAGTATTAAGGATATCCTGGGAGCAATGGTAAAAGATTTGTTTTTCACCTCTGAGATTCTGGATTTGAATTAAAACCTTGACTTTAAGTGATAAAGTTGGTAGTTGCTTTTGGATGCTTCAGATGTTTAGTACAAAACTACATTTGAGTAATGCAGTTAAAGGGATTAAGGTATGACCTCTGTTTTAAAAAATTACAGGAATATGGCTAGTCTCTGACATGAACACCGTAAAGATCCACAAAATGATTAAATTAGAAATCTGTGTTCTAAAATTTGCAATACAATTTGATTCATTACTTGGCTTTTCACATTAATTCACTGGCATTTCATTAATTTCATGCATATTTTGTTAAACGGAACAAGTTCAAACATCAAAGTATCACTTATTCTCTGTGGTAATTTAGTTTATCATGTCAGAGACATATGATACATAATAAGCATCTCTCAATGTCAGTCTTTATTAATATAATCATATAAGCACTGGCACATAAAGATTGTCAATGTTTATAATTGTAAATAAAACATTTCATATATAAATGGATGTTTCCACACCCTTGGTTACTGACATCCGATTGCCAACACTACTGTTTCCACACAAGAAATCTTAATCTTAAAGGCCAATCTTGAATCTTTATACAACAAAAGACTTCAGTTTGCCTTGTGAGGAGTGCCTGCCTCCTCAATGATGTTAAGCAGCAATGCACTACATTAGTACTGGTATGGGTGACCACTGACCACTTCAGTGCACTACTTGTGTCTCTGATGGTTCTATGGCTCATGCTAGTACACTAAAACCCCTTTCAGCCTTGTTTATTAAATGAAAGTAAAATAGCCATACGTGGCAGGCAAGAACCCCAGCCTGCAGGTACAGCTAAATGGCCAACAACATTGAGATTTGGGAAAATCTTAGGAAAAACTTCTGTTGTAAGAAGTATAGAGAATCCACAAGATGTTCTACAAAAGATTTACAGGCCATGATTCCTTACAAGTAGTTTTCATATTTTGAAGCCCTAGAAACAATTATAAGGGAGATATAAGGCCTTTTTGATATGATGACCCTCCTATTTGGCATTAAAGATGTGATAATGTTTCCAAAACAAGGACACAATTACTCTCAGGCAAGCTTTTCTATCCATTTACATTCTGTGCAAATCTGATGAAGCTAGCTGCAATATTTTAGGTTACAGAAAACATTAAAGATTTTAGAACAAACTTTAAGTGCTGAAAATTTTAAAAGTGTTGCCATGGCAACAGTTGCCACTGGATACCCCCCAAAACCTAATCAGCTGTAAATCTGCTTGGGGTAAACATATCCTGAAAATTTGGTGAAAATCTGTGCATAGGTTTAGGCTGTGGAATACCCACAAACTTTAAGTCCTAAAAATCTTAAAAGTGTTGCCATGGCAACAGTTGTTAACAGATACCCCCTAAAACCTAATCAGCTCTATATCCTGTTGGGATAAACATATCCTAAAAATTTGGTGAAAATCCGTGCAGGGGTTTAGTCTGTGGAACACCCACAAACTTTAAGACCAAAAAGTCTTAAAAGTGTTGCCATGGCAACAAGTGTTAGCAGATACCCCCCAAAACTTAATCAGCTCTAGATAATTTTAAGGTAAACATACCCTGAAAATTAGGTGAAAATCTGTGCTGGGGAACACCAACAAACTTTAAGACCTGAAAATTTTAAAAGTGTTGCCATGGCAACAGTTGCCGCTGGATACGCGCCAAAACCTAAACAGCTGTAGATCTGCTTGGGGTAAACATATCCTGAAAATTTGGTGAAAATCTGTGCATGGGTTTAGGCTGTGAAACACCCAAAAGCTTTATGCCCTCTGACGTTGACGCCACTCGGACGACTATAACCCCAGCCTTTATGGGCTGGGATTAAAAACTGGAACTGACATCACTGGTTGGCTGGAACATTGATCATGCCTGGGTTGGATACACTTGCAATAACAATTATAATATCAGTAAAAAGAACACAATTAACAATGAAAATTTACAACAGTCAGAGGTGTGGGAACACCCTTGTATTCCATGTAAATCAACAGATATTAGACTTTCTCAGTTTTGTAGAAACCTAAAATTTCAGCTCACTTTTAGCTTCGCATAAACCATGACTTATTTTGACAGTAAGCCCAGATTTTTGTGGCAGATCCATAACAATTAATATAACTGGCTCATAGTTCACATACATAATAGAAACATTCCTTTCAGATACCTCATGAAGTTACTTCATCTAGCCAGAGACTGAGAGTAAAGATGCACTTGTCTGTAGTGACAGCAACTCAGACTTTGGAGAATCTTACATATTTTGTCTTATATGTTATATTTGGAATGAAAAAAACCAGAAAAAAACAACATTCTAATTACAACCTACACTTGAATTAGGTTTTTTTCCATTATTTCTGTAAGCTTAACAGTAGAGATGGAAAAATTGGTCTTTTGTGCTCAAAATAGATTAAAAATAGCTATTTGTTTATGACAACCAACACTATTAGTTTTATTCACAGTAAAACTTTACCGATATTTGCGGAACCTTAACGCAGAATGGTGAATTTTCATCCTATAAAACATTAAATTAGGTAACAAATTCTGACAATTGAGATCCAACAGTATCAGTAGGTCCAATTCAAAAGCACTGGGGGCAGGAAACTGTGATCTTGTTGCCACATTTCTACACGCCTTATTTTGTAAAATAGGCCATGTTTCCTTAACACCCCTTGCAAGTGCCTGATTACTGATGCCAGTGTTTCCACACACTCAATATATTATATATGTAAAACAAAAACTGTACTTCCTTGCTTGCATGAACCTATACTTACTTTAAAGAAATATTATCAGTTTAAAAGTTCTGACATTTTCTTTTGACTTAAATCATCCAAACCATAACCCATGGACTTTAATGCAATTTAAGCTGCATTCCCAAACCTGTTTAAGAGGAACCTTAGTAAGTATAACTCGTGTTAACTAATGGTAAATAATCTTCAGAAGCCTGTAATTTGTCAATTCCTGATTAAATATTTCTTTTGGTTCTTTGACATTTGATAAACTGGCTTTCATTGTACTTGTAATATGTTTTTGAAGTGTGAGCTCTGGCGAGGATCACGCTTCTAAAAATCGCTTTTTTTTTCGTGTTTTTGTCTCTGGACTTTCATGAATTGTGGCGCATGATGAGATGTGATGAGTATCTGTCTGTTCAATGAAGTTAATTGGCAATGGCCTACATTAGTATTGGGATGGGTGACCGCTTCGGTGAACTATTTGTGTCTCTGATGGCTTTGCGGCTCACACTAGTAGACTGAAACCCCTTTCTGCCTTGTTTTTTTTCTTTCTATTTCTCAAATTTGATCAGAACAAAATCTCACTGCCCCAACATATTCAAACAAGAGATGTTAATTGTAGAAAGCCTGTCTATAGAGGACTTATGTGCCTAACTGCGTGCTCAGGATGTATTCAATATGAGAAGTATATTATTGTGGAAAGCCACTGAATAAAATACAAAAATATCTTCTTTTGTTATTTATAGAAGGAGGTGATAAGAGGAAAAACACTGTAAAAGTACCATATGGGCAATAACTATCACTAGAACAAAATCAAATAACTATCTTTGCTGCTGTAAATATGAGGCTTTTATCTCATTACCTTGTGCCAAGCCAAATAATGGATTACCTGTTTTTAAACATGGTGTTTCTTCTTTACATTGACTACCACACATTTCTCCACCTACTGGTACCTGGGAATTTATCACATTCAAAATCGTTAACAATGAATAAATTATCAATAACAAAGCAATATTCAATTGTCACTGTATCAAAACTAACATTTAAAACCCTGGGCAATATTTTCAAATATTACTGCATACTCACTCCAAAAAAGTTTCTATTTGTTGAGCAGATATAGCATGAGAGATAGTGGCACTGATTTCTGGACTGTAATCCTGAAATATGAAAAAAAAATAAATATATATTATATATATCTATAAGGTAGACTAGAAAAATAGACACACCTATCCTGCAAATCACATATACTACTGTTAGCTTAAGACAAGAAGTTTATTACATATATCATAAACGCAGGAAGTAAGAGAAAAGAATTGTGATAAAGTTAGTGGTTGATCCACTTTTTCAAACTAAAAAAAAAAAAAAATTTCCAGGACCTTAAAATGAACTAAATCCAGCAGCTTTGTTCATTAGTCACTGATATTATAAAAATCTATTTTTTATCAAAAATTCAAAATGTAAAATGGAGACTCCATAAAACCAGAACCCCCCAACATAAACTGCATTTTGGTTTGAATTTTGGATTTGTGGCTAAGTTGAAAAAGTCTATATGTTCTGATGTTAGGACCTTATGATGGCCACTTTTACTATTGCTGGAGGAAAGCATTGAATACTACTATAAAAATTCAAGATTATTTACTGTTAACAATTGGGTATTGCAGAGTATTCCAGGTGAACTTGAGGATAAGATTTGAGCCCACACATTCAGGGGTATGACACCCATTATACAAAAAATAGCATCAGAGATGCCCGTACCCCACAGCCTAGGGAAATATTTTCAACACCATGAGATATAGAAGTACTGTACCAGTATAAACTTCAGGATACTTTCAGAGCACTGTCAGTTATGTAAAGGTCCAAACAATGTTTAAATGGAGAAATACTGTTTAAAAGAAAGATAATGCGTATAAAGATGAAGTATTAAAACAAGATAATTCAATAACAAGATGACAGCATTAATCAGTAAACTAAAATTCATTATCTACATCTGCATGGCCGAATTATGGTTTAGATGGTTTGAATATTACCATGCATACAGAAGTGGCAATACATTTAATGAATGCTTATTGTGGTGTTGGAGCAAAATCTGTGGCTCACTTGATGAAATTCTATCTCTTACAATGGGAATTTATGAAAGTAAAATTCTTAATAAATTCTAATATGACTTTTGCTTAATCTGCATCAAAAGACAGACCCAAAGGTCCATGAAGATTTTAAAGGTCAAGGTCACTACGACAAGGTAAAAGGCCAAATAAAGGTCATACCATGATAATACACACCTATAGCCCCTAATCAATGTCCCTACCAAGTATCAACTTCCTACACCTTACGGTTTCCGAGATATAACCCGGACAAGATTTTATAGGTCAAGGTCACTATGGCAAGGTCAAAGGTCAAATCAAGGTCACACCATGATGCTGCACACCTACACCCCCTAACCAATGTCTCTACCAAATATCAACTTCCTACACCTTACAGTTTCCGAGCTATAGCCCGGACAACATTTTATAGGTCAAGGTCACTACGGCAAGGTCAAAGGTCAAATCAAGGTCAGATCATGACGTTGCACAACTACACCCCTAACCAATGTCCCTACCAAGTATCAACTTCTTACACCTTACGGTTTCCGAGATATAGCCCGGACAAGATTTTATAGGTCAAGGTCACTACAGCAAGGTCAAATCCTGGTCAGACCATGACGTTGCACACCAACACAGCCTAACCAATGTCCCTACCAAATATCAACTTCCTACACCTTACTGTTTCCGAGATATAGCCCGGACAAGATTTTATAGGTCAAGGTCACTACGGCAAGGTCAAATCAAGGTCACACCATGACATTGCACACCTACACCCCCTAACCAATGTCCCTACCAAATATCAACTTCCCACACCTTACAGTTTCCGAGATATAGCCCGGACAACATTTTATAGGTCAAGGTCACTACAGCAAGGTCAAAGGTCAAATCAAGGTCAGACCATGACGTTGCACACCTACAACCCCTAACCAATATCCCCACCAAGTATCAACTTCACCCACCTTACAGTTTCCGAGAAATACCCCGGACAACATTTTATAGGTCAAGGTCACTACGGCAAGGTCAAAGGTCAAATCAAGGTCAGACTATGACGTTGCACAACTACACCCCCTAACCAATGTCCCTACCAAGTATGAACTTCCTACACCTTACAGTTTCCGAGATATAGCCCGGACAAGATTTTATAGGTCAAGGGCACTACGGCAAGGTCAAAGGTCAAATCAAGGTCAGACCATGACGTTGCACACCTACACCCCCTAACCAATGTCCCTACCAAGTATGAACTTCCTACACCTTACGGTTTCTGAGATACAGCCCGGACAAACTATTTCCCGCTGCCCGCCCGCCTGCCCATCCGGACACCATGGGTGAAAACAATACCCCGACAGCCCTTAAGGGCTGTGGGGTAAAAACAAATTGCATCAAACCTTATTGTAGGATAGCATCAAATTTTCAATATTGCTATATAAAACCATTCCAATTCCAGAATATTGAAAAAGGTTGTATTCTAGCATTTCCCCAATCAAATATGCTCACCAACAGCAAGTGAACTTGAGAAGTTAAGGAAGACACAATTTGTAGTGAGCAATAGTGCTGGGAGATCGCCATGATATTATGTGTCGATGTTCATATCGGAAATTTGTGAACAAGCTTCGAAGATTTCTGATCATGGAGTCAAAAGTGTAAACCAGACAGAAAAATCAAATATTAAATAACAACAAGCAAAATACACACAAATTACCACAAATATAACGAAAATATAACCTAAAAGCCATTCACAGACGTCTCCCCCACTAACAGACCATGCTTGATGTATGTTCACTTGTGATTGGCTAATCTTTTGATTACCTTGACAACAGTGGGAAAAACCCAAAGTGTTTCTATTTACGTTATTTTTATTGCATTCACGGCTAGTTTTGACATTTTAACTGATAACTATTTCAAATTTTTACAAAATATTATTCCGGTTAGTGTTTTATTGTGACCAAAAGGCTACAAAGAAATGAGTCTAGCAAATATCGGTTGTACTTAAAGTTTACCGGTCATTAATCGGCAATGAGCCAGCGAGCGATAATACCGAAGTTTGCAAACATCGTCCCAGCATTAGTGAGCAACACAGAGAAATCACTAAAAGAATGCCCTATAATACATAATAAATATGATCTAAAGGGTGATCATTGTTTACATTATGTTCTGGGTTTTTTTTTGCGCATTGTAAATTAATAGTTGTAAAATTTCAATAACAATGGGATATCCAGGTAGTAGCAACTTGCCCCAACCAAAAGTTATAAACTTACTTATTTGTAGTTAACAGAGAGATTCAATTCACATCAATTCTACTCCAAGTCCACTTACTTCATAGTTGGCAGGAGTGGAGACTGTACAGTTACTTGCTGGCACCATGAGACTGTGTACTGAACGGCGGATGATGTAACCCAGTATAAGGCCCAGCAAAAACACAGTACACAGCAGCAACAGTTTGAGGGCAAGCCCCTTTGTACCACTGAACCAGGACGGTTGGCTGGAGTCGTCCATCTGCTTATAGTCCACCTGCAGAATACAGAATGTACAGTGAAACTCTAGTTAGTGGAGAACATAAGAACATATGCACTAAAACAAGTTGATCCAAGATAATACAAGGGCCACAGGTATGGGCCCTCTAAACTCCAGATAATGATGAAAAAATATTAAAATCGGTTAAGAAATAAGGAGATTCTGTTAATTTTAAATAGGATCTTGTATTTTACACTGATGATACATTCAGATTCTGATAAAAGTTCAAGAATTCTTTGAAGTAAATATCACTTTGTATAGGTATATTGTATCAGCATTAGTGTGGCTAGACAATGTATATCATATGTATAGCTTTCAACCTTATCATTGTAATGAATGGTATTGTGTCATTGTTGGTGGTTTGTCACACTGAGCCAAAATTTCTGCAACCCATCTATCTGTTTGTAATCCACCTTAACAAATAGAAAGTATTCATAGTGAATAGGCAAAAGCATGGAGCTACACTTCCACAAGTACAATTGCCTTATCAAATCTAAATATACACTAACGTTTTAATTCCCCAAAGTAATCTTTTTCTTAGCATTTTTCAATAAACAGTTGTTTTCCAAGAAATATTATAATACTAAAAACATTCTAAACATAAATGTTTCTATTTTTCTGACACTTTTTGTCAGACTGCTCAATATACTTTTTACAAAATGGAAAAAATAAATGAGCACAAAACAGAGAGCATTAAAACAGAGAACATTAGTGCTTTGTTTGTGGAAAACTCTTACTCAAAATACATATTATCACAAATCCTCAATATTCTTATTACTTCTACCAAGACCTTATGATTTGGGGTGTGTTTGTTTGTCTGTTCATTTATCTGCCTGTCTGTTTCTGAATTCTTTTTGGAGCAGGGCTTGACCAAAAAAAGAAGTGATTAAATTTTAAGAAAAATCTGGATCACAAATTTTTGGAAAACACCTCTGACAGAGGTCTGCATATACGAGTATTTTCTAGTTCTCAGTATTTCTCCTGGAAATTATATATTATCTGACAAAGTTATATCAAAGAAAGTAACTAGGGTGGTTGTTTTATTCTTAATACAAAAAACCCTTAATTTTACAGAAAAATCCCTTGGTGGGGGCCCATGCGCTAACAGAGCTTTCTAGATTTATTTTAGTAGTATGTGCTATTCTCAATTAACTTCTGATTCTTATGATAAGTTAAGGTCACTTCACTCACTTGCACTAATTCCACCATTTAGTTGTAAGGATTGATTTACTGGATTTATTTGAGTTTACGTTGATTTCAACACATTGCAAAGCTTCTATCATGACAGGTAGTTATAATGGCAGACCAAATCAGTACATACTAGATGGTCAAAATTCTGCACTGTAAACTTCTGGACATCTGTAAGCAACTACCAACTGGTCACTATGGCAAGGTCAAAGGTCAAATCAAGGTCACACCATGACATTGCACACCTACAACCCCCAACCAATATCTCAACCAAGTATCAACTTCCTACACATAGTTGCCACGATACAGCATATATAGGTCAAGGTCACTACAGCTAGGTCAAAGGTCAAATTAAATCACACCATGATGTGGCACATCTACTACCCCTAACCAGTGTCCCTACCAAGTATCAACTTCCTACATCTTACGTTTGCCGAGGTATAGCCCGGACAAGATTTTATAGGTCAAGGTCACAACAGGAAGGTCACACCATGGTGCTACACACATACAACCCCTAACCAGTGTCAATACCAAGTATAAATTTCCTACATCTTATGTTTGCCAATATATAGCCAGGACACGATTTTATAAGTCAAGGTCACTACAGCAAGGTCAAATCAAGGTCACATCATGACATTGCACACCTACAACCCTCAACCAATGTCCCTTACAAGTATCAACTTCCTACACCTTACGGTTTCCGAGATACAGCCAAGACAAACTTTTTCCCGCTGCCCAACCATCCAGACACCATGGGTGAAAACAATACCCTGACAATCCTTAAGGGCTGTGGGGTAAAAACCCACTAAATGACCATTGGTATTATACATACAGGGCTATAGTCTCTACTGCTGAACATCCACACAGCCCACACATATAAAGGTCCCTCTGAAACTTTTTGCAATCTTCCCTGGATAATAACACTAAAACTCACATCCTTTCCCATTAACACTAACCGTATGTGGGTTCTTTGTTTTGCAGAGAAATAAACCTCTTGCTTAATGCCCCATAAGCATTAATGAGCATGTTAAAGGGATGGAGGTACATCCTTTTGTTATGAACATTTAACACAGATTTAGTAGCAAATTAAGCATAAAAAGTAAATATGATAAGCTTTCATTATGTCTGTTTTATCTTATCTCATACAAGATGATCAAATAAAATATGACTAACTGAAAGGATTTTTCTTGTTCGGTGAAGTTATTAGGGTCTCCTTTTTAGTTTTCAGTTACTCGATTAATGCTATTCTTCGAACAGTGCTGAACCCTTTTATATAGAAGTCTGTTCAGGGGAAAAGTTCCATTTCAATAATCAATTTAAGGTCAGTAGAGATGTTTTTCTAGTCAAATTTTCCCTATTATCTCGAAATAATTACCTCCATCAAGGAGATATTATATTCATGACCATTTGTCTGTTTGTTCATTTGTCTGAATGTTTGTTTGCAGGATTACACAAATACTACCAGTTGTAACTTCATGAAAAATATCAGATGCATTTTGGTCCAACTTAGATTCCATTAAATTTTGTGTCATTAGACTCATCTGATTTTAATGAGTAGATGCTGTAAAAAAGTTTACTGAAAAGTAATTCAACAATGATAAATGAATTTTAATTGCCTATAGTCATTATCTTCAAACATGGATGGACATTGAAATTGACCCCAATTTGACACTGTCAGCAATAATCTGCTTTACAACGTACTTTCCTGTAACTCTAAACTTTTAATAGTTGTAGTTGAATGTAAATTTATTTTATTCAATTTCAAGTTCTTTCCATTTATTATGTAACCTACATTAATTCCTGTGTGACCTTTTTTGAGAATTTCACCACTTTGCTGACTGGCACATAAAATTGCAGTTGTGATGTGCAATGAATTCTTGTCTGATTTGAAGAAAACCTCTGGCTCTCATAAATTTAAAAGTCAAAGCTTTTCCAGGATCACTTAAGTGAGATTATTTACTTGGAGCCAATTTGAAAGCCATTCTAAACTTTATTATGCCAATTTCATTGATGTCAACACATAATATATTTAGTATTATGAAAAAATGTTGGATTATGCATTTAATGTAAGTAACATGTGTTACTTATGTTTTATTACATAAAAACATAACCGGTTCAATAGGTTGTTATATATACATGAGCACTTGAGCCTTAAAACTGGGATGGATTTTTCATGAAATTTGCCTCATTCAATGTCGACTGCTCATTTGCATCCCTAATACAATTTTCAAAAACAGCCTGAAACAAAGTAACTTTACAAGCATGTTAGTACTCACCTCAATCTCATCTTTGTCTGTGTCCCATTTTGTGTAAGCCTCTTTCTGAGGAATGCCGGCCCGGTATCCCGCCTTGTGAGGCATCTTCACATTCTTACCATTTACTCTAGAAACACAAAGTTAAAAACATAGACAGAGATCAATGTACAGATCCCAGCGACTCAGCATATTATAGTACTGTTCTCTCACCATTCACACTGGCAACAAAAAAATCATCTTCAGATGCATCGTAGAAAAATAATACCATTTCACTACATAAAAATACATAATAAGTAGTGCTCATGAAATTTTATGGTGATCACAACATGATAAAAACTACTCACGAGATCCTCTCATGATAACGACTAAAATAAAAATCACAATGTCCACACAGGGGCTCTGTTAATGCCTTAAATGGCTATAAATTTTGGTAAAATGATGTAGTTCACACTTCACAGTCACTGTGATGATGTACAATAATTAAATTGCACGGTAATTTAGTTTATAACTTTACATATATATAGTATTACATATTTAAACTTCAAGTAAACAGATTTTTGCTCACATGAATGTGTCTATGACATTAGAAGATAAGAGATGTTTAGGTTGTGTATTTAAAACAATTAGATATATATACATATACATGTAGTCACATCATTATCCCTAGCCAGTAATATGACAACAAAAATCAAGTGACACTGCAACAACTCAATACACTCCACAGAAGCATCAGATGACAATTGTGACACCAACACTTGTTATTTGTATGAAGTTCAGCATAGTATCATCATGCAGTATCATCATCACAGTATCACATGCATCAGTAGAAAAATAGGTACATGTGCTTTCAATTATAAATTTTTTTCACTTTAAAGCACTAAGACAATGAGTTAGCTGAAGAGTAAAGGCTCCCACCAATCAACAGTGTTACAGGCTACACAGAAGAGGACAGACTTTCTTGTTTATATGCTTTACCTAAGTTTGTGTGATGTAAACATAACCACTTTCTGCACTTAAGGTTGTGGAGAGAATTATGAAGAATATGAATCTGCATTGTGTATGTTATTTATTGCATGATTTTATATATATATATATGGTGGTGTGCAATGTGTTCTTTATCTTATATGTTCATGTATAAATAGATTTGTTTGTTAATTTCATTTATTTCTGGGGATTGGGTTTGCTTTATAAATACAGCAGAAACCCTCTAAATCTAAATCAGCATCATACAAATATTCTTCCAATCAGAGCTCTTTACTTGCCTCCTGACTAAATTATTAGTGCCAGTAAAATTTAGGATTTCATAAAATATTATTAACAAAACTTTCAAATTAGAAATCTACCCCCACTGCATATATAAATGAAATAATTTTTGCTCATTTTTATGTTTTTATTGAATTCATGGCATGTCATGTCACAATTGCGAAAGATTACGGCTGATGGCATTTTTTTTTTATGCCAATGGGCATTTCCACCAAATAAGCAAATAAGTTCCAATTTTAAGTGGTACTAGGACTGAGCTTTGCCAAATGTCTGTGATTTCGGCTAAATGATTTCATTATTTACTATAAATATACTGCAGCAGAATGTAAGGTATGTCAGACAAGAACGGCATTGTCATCTGAAATCTGCAAGAGTATATAAAATTCACCAGTTATGATTCCCCCTGCTTTTCTATTTGATATGTGAAAAAATATTTCACATATTGGTAACTTTTTCAAACTACATTATGCCTCTTATTTCAACTCGTGCACAATTAGAGCGAAGTTCGATTATTTGGTCTAAATAGATACATAGTGGCAAGATTCACATACAAATTTCACATTTATTATCTCCCGCCTATGGCCGTACGTGTGTCCGGCTGTCACATTTTTACATAAACCTTAATATCTCATTCCTTTATAAAGATATCTTCACCAAATTTGCAGGGAATGTTTATGGCTATGAAAATCTGTCTGGGTAAAATGTTGGCCTCATTTGTAAAAACAAAATGGCTGCCATAGCTAATTGTGTAAAAATCATAAAGGTGCTCTAAATCTTTAAATATTCCAGCTAGCTTCATCAAATTTGCACAAAAGATATATGGCTAGTAAAAGCTAGCCTGATAGTAATTTTGGCCTTGTTCAAAAAACAAAATGGCCACCATATCACGTTTAATGTCAAATGGAGTTATGCTATTAAAAAGGCCTTATATCTCCCCTAATATTGCTCCTAGAGGTTTGGAATGGGAAAACAAATTGTAGGAAGTCATGGCCAGGGAATCTTTTCCAGGTGTTGAATTTGACCTTTGACCTCTGCTTCAAGGTTAAATGGGGTCATCACACTAAAACGTCCTTATTTTTCCCTTATTATTGGTGCTATTGCTATGGCAAATGTTTTGCCTGAGAAAAATTTTGGCCTTATTTTGAAAAACAAAATTGCTGGAATAGCCAATTATTTCAAGGTCATTGAGATGCTCTAAAGCTAGGTTCATCAAATTTCCACAAAAGATACATGGCTAGAAAAGTTGGCCTGATAGTAATTTGGTCTAGTGTCGAAAACAAAATGGCTGTCACATCACACGTTTCATGTTCAATGGGATTATCCTATTAAAAAGGCCTTATATCTCCCTTATCATTGCTACTAGGGTTCCAAATGTGAAAACAACTTAAAGGAAGTAACGGCATGATACTCTTTTCCAATTGCTGACTTTGACCCCTTCTTCAATGTCAAGTGGGTTTATCTTACTACAAAGGCCTTATATCTCCTTTAGTTCTCCATTATTACTGATTCTAAGGTGGGAGATAACTGCTGCGGCAGTGGCCTTGTTGTTTTATTGAAATAGTTTCTATTGCATGTACATTGTTCATACCTTATTTTACTTTGTAGAAAATAATGATCCATATTGTGTGGTAAAATATCCACTGAATAAAAATAAAATAGTATTCACAAATAAATTCTAAACAGTTTCAAATATACATTAATTTTATATCACTGGGCTCTCACTGTATTGTCCTCTTAAAAAGCCTTCTTACAAAGACACACAAGTTTTCCAGAAAAACATTCTGAACTTTTGGTTATATAAAATCAAAACCACTGGTCTTCATTATTTTATTTTGAATATTTCTTGTTTCTTTGTCATTAACTCCCAAAAATTGTGGTTATAGTGTTTTACTAAATTACTAGACTGTGGCTTTAGGAAATAAGGAGAGTGAAAAATGAAAACCAGTACAGCAAAGAAATTTACAATTTCAACCCCATGTCACAATGATTTAGTTTAGAGAACTACACCCTTGCTCAAATATTCATGTCTACTAATGGCAGACAGCAAGAATATTCTTCTGAAATCATTGAAACTCTTTAAATTAACATGCTCTGCTTTGGATTCTCTCCCATTAATTTACACGGAGTGACTTCTGAAAGGTTGAAGTCTTATTGCAAAGAGCATTTCAATAAATTAATGCAGCAAAAAATAAGAAATGACACAAAAACACACAAAAAAAGAGAAAGAAAACATTTAGCATGTATCAGACTAAACGGTGAAGACAGGGTTCAGTGTTTTTATGAAATCTACATGAAATTTATTTTCACACTATCTGAAAATACATTAATTTCTCAAATATTGTCTTGGTTTAAATTACCTATAGTTCCTATAACAGTGGGGACAGGACACTTTTATTATTACTGGTACTTCTGTCAGTATTTTTAGTATATTTAAATATAGTTTTATAATAATTGTTACATCCGCCAAGGAGGTTATGTGATTGTTGGATTCTATTAGTTTGTTTTTTGTTAAATTTACAACACACTGCACAGATTTAGATCAAATTTGGACAGTAGGTCAGTGTTGGGTCTTACATGGAACTTTTTTTTTCATTTTGTGGAATGATCTGTAAACAATTCTGGATCCAGGACTTTTTAAAAGGATTTATTACTGCACTCATAAGAATAACTGAAAGTGTTTGACTTTGGCAAAGGTTGAGTATTTTTGTTATACATGAAATACCTCTGCTGCTTTGCCATGAATTTCAGAAAACAGGAAAAACACCAATGGAACAGAGCCTCTCATGATTAGATTATATATCAGGTTTAATTACAGGCTGGTATACCAGTGTATGGAAATAATTATCACCTGACACATATTTGTGGTAACATTATTTGGTACTTGAAGTATTTTTTATATACATAAATTTAAAAGATATAAAAGTAAGACCATATCAGATAGCAGAGGAGGAGTGGAAAGAAGAAGTTGAACAAAAACCAAAACTCCATCTATACAAGACTTTTAAAGGTAACTTTATGCCTGAAAGCTATCTTCAAAATAATTTTCCGCGATACAAAAGGTCACTTTTGGGCCCAATTTAGAACCGGAGTTCTGCCATTGTGAATAGAAACTGGCAGATTTCATTTGACAAAAGACACAGTCACAAAATTGTATAGAAAACTAAATATAGAAGAACTAACATGTCTTATTTGTAATAGTAATGCTATCGAAGATGAGGTTCATTTTTTATGCAACTGTATTGGCTTTTGAGAGCCAAGAGAGGTGTTGTATAGCAATATTAAATCGGAAATACAACATTTTGATAATCTTCCTGATGTAGAAAAATTTACAGTAATTTTGTTACATTTTGAAAAACCACTGATACGTTATCTGCATAACAGTTGGAATATAAGACAGAATATAATCAGCAAATAGTATTATCTTGCAGTAAAATTATATACTTATCAGTCTGTTTAACATAATTATTTCATTGCAACCAGATCAGGTTGTGCTTTAATTGTTATTATTATTTTTTTATGTTTCTCTTTGTACACAGATATCTGAGTGAAAAACATATACATTTGTACCTAATACTTATATGCTAAAAGTCACTTATAAGCCCTATGGGGCTGGGCAAACATTGTTAATTTCAATTTCTGTTATTGTAAATTTGTATTTGCATGCGACTATAATAAATAAAACAATATAAACAACAACCATAAACAGCCATGTCTTTAAGACAAATCTGCCCCCCCCCCCCCCCCCCCCAATTTAAACTTTAACATCTTAATCCTAGTAAACTAATGTGGTAAATTATTTTGTTGATCTGTAATATGTAAATTAAGCATGAATGTTCGGATACATGGATCTGGCAGCCATAGAAGTATAATTCCCAAGAGCAGAATGCTTTGAGTATATATAGAAATTAACCATTATTATCTCCCGCCGGCCGATAGGCGTGCGTGCGAGCGTCCGTTCGTCACGTTTTTACAAAAGCCTTTCTATCTCTTAAAATATTATAGCTATAGCTTCCAAATTTGCAGGACAAATTCATCATTGGAAAAACTTGCCTGGGAATCTTTTTCGGCTGATTCGGAAAAACAAAATGGCTGCCACGGGTGTTAACAAGATGGCTGCCATGGTTTTTCTTTCAGGTGTTCTGCCATGGGTTTTTTTTCCGTTGATTTAGATGGCTGCCATAAGTGTGTAGTTGCACTTTTATACAGCCTAAAAATAGCCTGCTTGGTATTTTTCAGACCTAGGTCCATAGCTAAGTGAGTAATAGCAATGGTGGCTACTTTCAGTAAAGTGCTCATAACTCCAAAATGACTGCATTTACAGCATTTCTGTAAAATATGCTGTTCAGCTACTTTCTCCATGCCTATAAGATGGTACCATTTTTAGGGGTCTATCTTGATAGCTAAGTGAGTAATAGCTATTTTCTGTTTTTAACAATGACCAAAATGAGTAAGTTGCTTTTATCTTTGTAACTGTTACTTACAATATTGGTCTCAAATATGTTGTTGAACAACTCCTTCATGTACTATATCATGGTGAGGTTTCCAAGGTGTAGCACCATAGCTAGCTGAGTAATAGCTACACTAAGTTTAACATTTGACCATTCAGCAAGTCACTTAAAACTCAAAAACTATTGAATATAGAGGATTTTTGTCAAATATGTTGTTTATCTACTTTTTGATGTACTGTGTCGTGGTGAATTTTCAGAGCTGTAAGTCCATAGCTAACTGAGTAATAGCTACTTTGAAATTTCTTAATTTCAAAAATTGAATAAATCACTTATACCTCCCAAACTATTGAATTTAGGGAATTATTGTCAAATATGTTGATCGGTTACTTTTTAATGTTCTGTGTCGTGGAAAAGTTTCAGAGCTGTATTTCCATAGCTAACTGAGTAATGGCTACTTTGAATTTCAACAATGAGTAAATCACTTATAACTCCAAAACTATTAAATTTAGAGAATTATTGTCAAATATGTTGTTCACTTACTATTTGATGTACTGTGTCATGGGAAATTTTCACAGCTGTATCTCCATAGCTACCTGAGTAATAGCTACTTTGAGGGTTTCCATTGAGTAAATCACCTTTACCGGCAAAACTGTTGAATTTAGAGGATTTTTTTCAAATATGTTCTTCACCTACTTCTTAATGTACTGTGAAATGGCAAATTTTGAGAGCTATAGGTCCACAGCTAACCGAGTAATAGCTACTTTAATGGTTCTCCATTGAGTACATCACTTATAACAGCAAAACTGTTGAATTTAAAGGATTTTTATCAGATATGTTGTTTAGCTACTTTTTATGTACTGTGTAATGCCAAATTTTGAGACCTGTAAGTCCATAACTAACTGAGTAATAGCTACTTTGATGGTTCTCCATTGAGTAAATCACTTATAACAGCAAAACTATTAAATTTACAGGATTTTTGTCAATATGTTGTTCATGTACTTTTTAATGTTCTGTGTCATGGCAAAGTTTCAGAGCTGTAGGTCTATAGCTAACTAAGTAATAGCTACTTTCATGGTTTTCCATTGAGTAAATCGCTTATCACAGCAAAATTGTTGAATTTAAAGGATTTTTGTCAAATATGTTGTTCACCTACTTTTTGATGTATTGGGTAATGGCAAATTTTGAGACCTGTAGGTCCATAGCTAACTGAGTAATAGCTACTTTCATTTAGCGGAAAATGAAAAAGTCTTAATATCTCGAAAACTGTAAGAGATAGAGCGATTTTGAGTGAATTTTTGACCTGCAAGGTAGTATATGAGTATACTGTGCAAAAGGGAAAAAATTCAATTTTCGCCACTTTTGTTGGCTATCTTGGATTTTTAGCAGAAAATAAACATTGAAAATATCTTCGAAATGGTAACAGACAGAGCGATTTCGAGTGAATTTTTGACCCACAGGGTAGTACAACAGTATTCTGTGCCTAGGGGAAAAATGTCATCTTGCATTTTAGCGGAAAATGAAAAATTGTGAATATTTCGGAAAAGGTATTTCCTCCCCTTTAATTCTCGGCGGGAGATACACACCGCGGCAGTGGTCTTGTTTATAATGGATTTCTTCTTCCATTTAAACATACCCTCCTTACTGAAATTCATAGTTGAGCATTTCTTTGCTATCCCCTGAGACACAATTTAAAAAGGTTCAGAAGTAATGTAAAGTCAAATGTGGGAAATTAATAGACTATTTTATTGTTTCACAACTAGTTTCAAACAAACCCTGAGGTCTAAATTGCAGTTGATCCCCTTACATCTGGCTTAAACTACAAGTAAAATTTAATAATATACCACAGTTATAGACCTATAACTATGAATGCTTTGCGCAAACCGTGCTTTCTGTGTGACCATGAACTTTTGCAGTGTATATTTAAGTGTAGCATTGGGACCCGTTTAATCCTGGGAAAACTGGCTTAATTAACAATGTTTTGGATATCCCGCCAAAGCCTCAATTTCCCCTACTGACCTTCAGTCACACAATTTACTCCCTGTAGTTTTGGGGAATCTGAGTCCCAGAAGTAAACACAAACATAAGATTAGCATGCACTACCACTTAATATCTTATATATATATCAAATGTGTAACAACAGTCACCAGCGTAGACAGAATTAAAATGACATTTACAGAGAAAGACGAGTATTATTGATGGCTGTGTATTCAAAGTAATAATCTAATTGAGAAAGTTATAAAGGAAATGCTCAAGTGATAAGCACAACTAAATAACTGGAGGCAGAACATATTCACTGAAATCTAAACCTTGCAGGATGCTATGACTTCCAATACAGACTGTGTATTTATCACACATTGTGTCACAGGGACTTTAAGGGAAAACCCTAGACAGGGCTGCATGCATTTCTGTGATAGATCTGTCCATTTTATTGTAATTATTCAACATATAAGACAAATGATTTAGTATATTATTTTGAATCTTAATAAAAAAACAATTTTATTATCAACTGCTTTCTGAATACAAAAACAAATGAGATTTTACAAGCCATCTGTGTCTTTGACAAGAGAAAGTGGTTTATTACAAAAACATCCGGAGGAAAAGCAACCCAGATTTATGAGGCACATCTATTGAAGATTCTGCAAACAAAGTCACGGCCGATGTGACGGGGCCTCATTATTTGGGCTCTATGTAAACACCCCCATTTCTCCTTGTGAAATGAAATCCATGAAATGCAGAGGAATTGATCACCCTCATGAATCACCACAAAAGGCTTTATTGAGGGATAAAATTTTAATATTGAAGCACTGCTTTTCAAGCATTTAAACGCTACTGGTAAATGTGAGTTGCTTGACTGAAATACTGAAGAAAATACTAGAAAATACCCTCAACAGGAGAGATTATAAAAAAATGTCTTTTATGAAATGTTTCCAAAACATTTTCTATTTTAAACTGAGAATAAATAAATCTTCGATACAATGTTGTGCAGCAGTGTGTTATTTTTCATTTTTATGGAACATACTTGGACAAATGAATACACATATAACAAGAAAAGATGTCTCCCATGTCTGTACAATTACTAATGAATGACGCTCTTTAGAAAGTGAAGTTACTGGGCATAAACAAATTCTATGAATAATATATATAAAATATAGTTAAAATCATTACAATACCCTTAACAAGGTAAAAGCACCATACTATTCATAGGTTGTGTTCCAGATCACAGTAAAGGCTATCATTAACTATGATGTTAAATATTCCATTTTGAGGGTTTATTTAAAAGCAAAAATAACATGGCTACTGTTCAAAGTGGAAGAAATATTTATGTATTTGAAAATATGGTTATTTTTGATACTTTGAATGACAAGCACCCCCAAATTTGTCCTCTGTATTGAACCTCTTGACACTGATGGAGTTCTGATGACTCCATTGGTTTGGACCCAAGTACCACTACGTGGCTCCAATGTTCCATGAACAAAATTCCTCCCCAAATCTCCAGCAAATGGATCCTGAATAATTTGGCTTGAGGAATAAAGCAAGATCAAGGAAGCCATTAAGCGTGCTATTTCCTTGGAGAGTGACAGATTAATATTTACCAGATGGCAGTAAAAACAGTGATTGAAGACCTACATCTAAACTGGTCCATATCCGTCAATATACACACAGATGCAGAATGCTTGCATTCTCTGTATGGAATAGCACTTGAACACCCTCCGGACTTCTAGAGCCACAACAAATACTTGCAAGGACTTCTCCAGGAAAAGTGCTCACTACAAGGGTCCAATAAAACAATACCAAAAACACTAAGCTTCTTTCTTTATAACAGCTAAGTGGTACTTTTGTCTATTTTTAGTAAATATGAAATATTTGTTCTCTCTTTTTTTTTTTTTTTTTTTTTTTTTTTTAAAGATACAATGACATTAAGTGTAGATCATGAAAAAAGCCAGTAATGTGTTATTTGTGACAAGCCAGCTTACATGAGAGTCTATATTATAAGAAGGGTAAGAATCACAGGTTTAATCTTGCTACTCCAGCAATACAAATAAAATAAGTAGAGATTTAATAAAATATGTAACGTAAGGTTAGACTGATTTTGCTTTCTAATCTTGCACAAAATGTTTTATGACAGATATAAATGATAAATATAATACTTGTCACAATGCCCTGACATTGGCCAATCAAATGGCCAACAAGGTGAGAGTGTGGCCTTGGGATCAGATTTCTCATATTTTTTTACTATCCTTTGGTTGAACGGTTGATTTGATTTTCTGGGGGTACATAAATCAAACCTACTTGAATTTGTCCATGTTAATTTAGGAAATAGTGTACTTTCACAATAAATGGTTATAACAGAATCTTATATTCATGCATGTCAGAAACCTGGATTCGCCCAGACGCTTCACAGGCGTATCTCAGCGATATCTCCCCACAGGGTCATACCCTTTTTCACCGACCAAGGGAGTCACGACGGGGTGGCGGAGTAGCTTTCCTGGTGAAAAATGAACTGCAAACCAGCCGCCTACCTACAGATACTTATTCCTCTTTTGAAAACCTCCCTATTAAAATCTCCTTACAAAACGAATCCTGCCTTTTTCTCAATATATACAAACCCCCATCAACCAGCCCTGCAACCTTCTATGAACAGTTTAATGTACTTCTCGAAAATATCTACCCTACTACAGACAATTTGGTAATCATCGGTGACTTTAACATTCACATGGACACAAATTCCAACGACTCAAAAAAATTTCGTGCTCTTTTAGGGTCCTTTGACCTCCTTCAAAAGGTAAATTTTCCTACCCACATCCTCGGACACACCATTGACTTAGTTCTCACCAAATCTAGAAACGACAACATTTCACACGTCCATGCCACCAAGGCCTTCTCCGATCACTTCTCCATAACATTCAAGGTCAATATCACCCCCCAAAGACGAATCTCTGGAGACACCGTCACTTTCAGAAAATACCATAAAATCAATATGGAAGCCATGAGAAAGGATCTTCTCTCATCTGAACTTATTGTTGATCCCAAAAATAATTCTGATGCCTTGTACTCACAGTACCACTCCACTCTAACAACTCTCATTGACAAACATGCTCCTTCCATCACTAAACACGTCAGGTCCAAATATATCCCTGGGTGGGTAAATGACAGTGTTATTGCGGCAAAAGAAACAAAACGTCTCTTTGAACGCCTTTGGCGCAAAAACAAATCCAGTTTCAACAGATCACAATATATCAAAAAGGTTCATATGTATAATAAAATCTGCATGAAAGCGAAATCTGACTTCCTCAAATCCAGAATTCATGACAACCAAGACAATCCTCAGAAACTTTGGCAAACTTTAAACGACGTACTCCACAGATCTGCTGCAAAGGTACTTCACTCGGTAAATTCTCCTCAACTTTTAGCTAACAAATTTGTTGAATTTTTCACAGAAAAAATCACAAACATTCGTCAATCCTTCGCCAACTCTAATCCCCCTCAATACACTGACTGTGATCTCACACCTCCTGTTTTCTCAGCTTTTTCCTCTGTTTCAGAAGATCAGGTAGCTAAAATCATCAAAAACTCCCCTAGCAAATCTTGCTCGCTTGATCCTTGGCCAACATTTCTTGTAATTGAGTTTTTAGATATCCTTGTCACCCCTATCACATCAGTAATTAATGCATCACTCCGTGAAGGAAGCTGCCCTAAATTTTTCAAACAGGCCCATGTAACTCCACTCCTAAAAAAATCAACCCTTCATAGAGAAGCCCTTAAAAACTATAGGCCTGTCTCTAATTTAAACTTTGTTTCAAAGATCTTAGAGAGAGTGGTGTCGTCCCAACTCCTGTCTCACCTGGACGAGTCCTGTCTTTTGACTGGTTTCCAATCTGCCTATAGAAGGTTCCATTCTACGGAAAGTGCCCTCCTAAATATACAGGATGATCTTTTCCTCACTATGTCTGAAGGCAGTACAACAGCCCTAACCCTCCTTGATCTCTCTGCAGCTTTCGACACGATTGACCACTCGATCCTGTTCCATAGATTACATGAATGCTATGGCATCAATGGACTGGCTCTGAGTTGGTTCGAGTCTTACTTGTCGGACAGGACTCAATCAGTCAAGGTAGGCTCTGTACTGTCACATCCCATGGATTTGAAATTTGGTGTCCCGCAAGGCTCTGTCCTGGGGCCACTCCTCTTTTCCATGTACACAAATCCACTCAGTTCAATTATTCAATCTCATAGGGGTATCAAACACCACTTTTATGCAGACAACACTCAGTTATACAGTACTCTTTCACCATCAAATTTCAGTCAGTCAATGACAGCTCTAACGGACTGCCTAAATGATATACAAAATTTCATGGCTGCAAATAAACTCAAATTAAACCCAGACAAAACAGAATTCATCCTTATTGGTTCAAAATACAGTCGTAAACAACTTCATTCGCTTTTTCCCACTGATATTCTTGGGAATAAAGTGGCACCTGCCTCAAATGTCAAAAACCTAGGAGTGGTGTTCGACCCCAACCTGACCCTCACAGATCACATTTCCCAAGTCATTAAGTCTACTCGGTTCCATATAAGAGATTTATATAGGATTCGACATCTCCTTGACCTTAACACAGCAATACTCCTTGCAAATGCTCTCATCAGTAGCCGAATTGACTACTGTAATTCCCTCTTTGCCTCACTCACTCTTTCTGAGCTCAAGAGGTTGCAGGGTGTTCAGAACTCCCTCTGTCGAGTAGTCACTAGATCCTTGAGGTACACTCATGCAACTCCAAATCTGGAAAAAACTACATTGGCTACCAGTCAAATACAGGGTTCTTTTCAAAATTGGGTTGATCACATATAAGGTCCTTACATATGGTCAACCTGTGTACCTCAAGGATAAACTTCATCCATATACCTCATCAAGGAACACCAGACGTAGCAGTCCAAAATACAAATTCCTTCAAATTCCTTCTTTTGACTCTAAAATACATAAGTCTCATAAGTATCTTACCAAATCTTTCAGCCATCATGCACCTGTTTTCTGGAACTCACTTCCTGTCCATGTAAGAACCAGTCCATCTGTCACATCCTTCAGGAAGCACCTGAAAAGCCACCTTTTCAAATCTGCTTTTTCGACCTAGCTTTTTTCCCCACGTTCACACCCACAACCATCGGAATACAGACCTGGACACGTCCCCCACTATGACTCGGATATTATGTATGATTAGTTAGCGCACTGAGTTCCCCTTCGGGGAAGATATTGCGCCTGCAAAGCAGTAGATTTAGATTTTTTTTTTTTTTAGATGTATATCTAGAATCTTCAATATCCACATTTATACACTTAAGTTCTGATAGTGCCTAATTTCCACTTATACCTATAAGAATGTACTATTTTCTGAAATTGGGACCTTAATACTGCTTGTGTAGTACTTATACCCTAATTTATCATGTTTCAATCAGCACAAGCTGCAGAGTATTGCACATACTGTCACAAATCACAGACAGTACGCTTATGTTTAACACCTATCCTAAAGCAACTCCACTGGCTGCCAGTCAATTACTGCTGCATGCTCAAAACTGCAACATTGGGTTGTAAATTTTTACATTGTGGTTCTCCTTGCTATTTTGGACGACTCTAGTCTCTCAGCATTTGCCCCTGCAGTACCAGGCGTAGTCACCCTGATCGACAACACCTGACAATTCCTCCTTTCTACCACTTGCTCTACAAGTCAGTCAAACACTTTGGCCATAGTTTTGCTTCTGATGCTCCCAAGATCTAGAATGATCTTCTTGATAATGTATGCAGTGCAGCATCAATTGCCTCTTTCCAAAAAAAGCTCAATACCTTTCTGTTTTCAAAAGGCTACCTTTGACTTATGATTATTCACATTGTTTTTGTTTAGTTGTGCCTTAGAGTCTGTCATTGATGGAGATTAAATGCTATAAAAGTCCACATTAGATAAGAGATGTACAACTTTACTTACAGAGCATTATGTAGTGGTCTATCATTTATTCAACCTATTGTTTGAACCAAACTTAATATTTTCAGTAAATCTCCAACCAATTACCTACTGGGAGAAAGTATAAAACTACAGGGGGCTTAATTTTGGGTAAAATTATAAGTCTCCAGAACTACAGAAGGTGAATATAATAAAACTTGAATTAATTATTAAATTATAATTACAGTTGCTTTTTACCTACCTCTTTAATACTTGAAATACGTTTTAGCTGCTGGTTTGGACTGGTGACAGATGACCATGTATGTGTCATGATATACTTGTTTTCAACCTATTACATTATGGGTTTGAACCTCAGCCTTGAGCCTCAAAAAAGAAAGTTATACCTGTGTCCATCACATAAGGTACTATGTTCATATGCACTATATGCTAATTGTGGCTAAATAATTATGAACTAGAAATTGTCAATTCATAGCAAAGATATTCAATGTATATGTATGTTTATGATATCAAAATCCACATTTTCTTCCAGTAAGGGGCCAGTTACACACATAGCCGGATGTGCCACGGATATAGGCCAAGGTTCCATATATGGTAACTGGCAAGGGATGAGGGTGGGTGATGTAAAAGATTTACGTATCTGCCACGGATCTGCAACGGATCTTCTACGGACCGCAACAGTGCCCCAAGGACAGGTTTGCGGATGAAAAGACTGCACAAAGGATTGATCTTTTGACTGGTTTTTTAATCCGTAAACCCTTTCCGTGTCAGTCCATAGCAGATCCGGTTACATCCAGTAATGTTTTGGGGGATATTTGTTGGTGCGGGAGCATCAAGGATGAAAGGGAGGCCACAAGGACATCCAGGATAGGTTTAGGGACAATAAGGACACTCACGGATGAGATACAGAAGAGCTATGGATACTAATCAGTTTGATTTTTCCGTAACGGCCTAGGGGTCTTATCTGATCCTTGACATGTCACTATGCTACCGCAGCATGGTGCTACAGATCTCGCACGGACATTACCGATGACTGTATGGACACAAAATATGATCCGTAAATCACTCAACATTTTCAAATATTTTTCTAATTAGGAAACCTGGCGCGATCCGGCAGGTCACCCGTGAATGTATACCTGGGGTCTAACTGGGCTCTTACTCTTTCACCTATTATGCACCCATCCTTCTGAAACTCTCATTTAGGAAACATCTTCAGTCTCAGCTCTTCTGAAACTCTCATTTAGGAAACATCTTCAGTCTCAGCTCTTAAACACAAGCTTCTTCCACTTGGCATTCTTCCCGACATTTACACCCACAACTATGGATTATTGACCTTTAGATCACCCCCTGACTACCCCTTTTATCAATCCTTTTCATAAATTCCTTTTTTACCACACTGATTTCCCCACTGTGGGTAAGATTTTGTGCCTGCAAAGCAGTAGATGAGATTAGATTAAATTAGACACAAGACAATAACAAAAGGATATCAGCAGTTAACACAATTTTCTACAGGAAAATGAACTATATATAGAAAAACATATTTATACATTATATTAGAAACTTTATAACTGGATGGTGGACTAAAAAGCTGGATTTTGAGGATAAGGCTGAGTTTGTGAATTGACAAATCTTCAGTTACACATTGAAATACATGTAAATGAAATTACTCAAAAAATTCCTGAGTTGGCACGAGTATTTTGTCTTATTTATTTTAATAGTCTACTAGGCATTGATAATATGGCAAATGAATGACACAGAGCTTTTTGGCAGTTTTTCATATCTTTCAACAGTTTTTGATGGCTTAAACGTAGTTTTTGACATCATTACCTTAAAATAAGCCATTGACGTCAAAACTCAAACATGATGAATGGTCCATAGTCTTTTCTACAAAAGTCTGATTTTCAGATTTCATTGAATAAACCTCAACCTTAGTGTCTGAAAGCATGCATCATTTTAATGGTCATCGCAAAAACTTACAACTTCATGTAACAAAAAAGTACGACCAAATCTACACAGACATCACATAACAAATTGGATGACAATGGCTTCATAAAACTGCTACAAACCAACCCAATTTACAGATTTGGGCAACTTGCACGAATCTTTAACAACAACCCACAAGGCAATTATAACAAATGCAAAACTGACCAAGACTATAATAATACATATTTTAAGTGTAAATTGCACTATTATCTGCAAGATTAAAGATCAGTGACAATCCTTTTAATTCTCTTTGCGCAATGATTCTGAAAGTGTTTCCATGCATCGAAATGTGATGTGCAATAACAGACAGAAATGTATCATTTGTGAATTTTTTGCTTCATCAGCTTTGGAAATGAAAAAGTCTGAAATGACAAATTGGGTGACAATGGGAGCAGTAATGAAACACTCCACTGCAAACCACCCCAATTTACAGCATCATGCCACTCAGGATAGTCTTTAACAACCTTGCAGTAATTTTTTTGTAAAGCTAGCTGAGAATAAACACCTCATGAATATTCATAGGCCTATTTCACATCTCATTAGATACCTTTGTGAAATGTAAATCTGTCAGATAAAAAAATGCCTATCAAAATATTGACTGATTTGATTGATTGATTGATTGATTGATTGGTTTGGCAAAAATTGTATTTGCATCAAGATCTGAGTCTGGCATCATATATAAAGAATACGGAAACTTGTTTTTAATATCCCAATCAAACAACAAGATAGTATTTTTGAAAAAGAAAATAATGAATAAAAATAGCATCAGAGATGCCCGTACCCCACAGCCTAGGGAAATATTTTTAACACCATGAGATATAGAAGTACTGTATCAGTACAAAGTTCAGGATACTTTCAGAGCACTATCAGTTATATAAAGGTCCAGGCAATGTTTAAATAGGCATGGCTGAATTATGGTTTAGATGTTTTGAATATTACCATGCATACAGAAGTGGTAATACATTCAATGAATGTTTATGTGTGGTGTTGGAGCAAAATCTGTGGCTCACTTGATGAAATTCCATCTGTTACAATGGGAAGTTGTAAAAGTAAAATTCTTATTGAATTCTAATATGACTTTAACAGTGCTTAATCTGCATCAAAAGACAGACCCAAAGGTGCAACAAGATTTTAAAAGTCAAGGTCACTACGACAAGGTCAAAGGTCAAATCAAGGTCACACCATGATGCTGTACACCTACAACCCCTAACAAATGTCCCTACCAAACATCAACTTCCTACACCTTACGGTTTCTGAGATATAGCCCGGACAAGATTTTATAGGTCAAGGTCACTACAGCAAGGTCAAAGGTCAAATCAAGGTCACACCATGACATTGCACACCTACAACCCCTAACAAATGTCCCTACCAAACATCAACTTCTTACACCTTACGGTTTCTGAGATATAGCCCGGACAAGATTTTATAGGTCAAGGTCACTACAGCAAGGACAAAGGTCAAATCAAGGTCACACCATGACATTGCACACCTATACCCCCTAACCAATGTCCCTACCAAGTATCAACTTCCTACACCTTACAGTATCCGAGTATAGCCTGGACAAGATTTTATAGGTCAAGGTCACTATGGCAAGGTCAAAGGTCAAATCCTGGTCAGACCATGACGTTGAACACCTACACCCACTAACAAATATCCCTACCACGTATCAACTTCCTACACCTTACAGTTTCCAAGATATAGCCCGGACAAGATTTTATAGGTTAAGGTCACTACAGCAAGGTCAAAAGTCAAATCAAGGTCAGACCATGACGTTGCACACCTACAATCCCTAACCAATGTCCCTACCAAGTATCAACTTCCTACACCTCACGGTTTCTGAGATATAGCCCAGACAAGATTTTATAGGTCAAGGTCACTATGACAAGTGCAAAGGTCAAATCAAGGTCACACCATGACATTGCACACCTACACCTCCAACCCAATGTCCCTACGACATATCAACTTCCTACATCTTACAGTTTCCCAGATATAGCCCGGACAAGATTTTATAGGTAAAGGTCACTACAGCAAGGTCAAAGTCCAAATCAAGGTCACACCATGACATTGCACACCTACACCCCCTATCCAATGTCCCTACCAAGTATCAACTTCCTACACCTTACATTTTCCGAGATATAGCCCAGACACGATTTTATAGGTCAAGGTCACTACAACAAGGTCAAAGGCCAAATCAAGGTCAGATCATGACGCTGCACACCTACGGTCCCCCTAACCAATGTCCCTACCAAGCATCAACTTCCTACACCTTACAGTTTCCGAGATACAGCCCGGACAAACTTTTTCTCGCTGCCCGCCCATCCGGACACCATGGGTGAAAACAATACCCCGACTAAGGGCTGTGGGGTAAAAAGGCTGGCGTGCATCCGTTCATCACCCCTTTACACGAACCTTTATATCTCATTTATATATAAAGATATCTTATAATCACCACTGGCCTCATTTTGAAGAAACAGTATGGCTACCATAGCCAACTGTTTAAAAATCATTCAGATGCTATAAAACTTGAAATATTGCAGCCAGCTTCTTCAAATTTGCACAAACATTCCGGGTATATGGCTAGGAAAGCTAGAGTGATAGTTATTTTGGCCTAGTTTCAAATAGAAAAATAGCATCAGAGATGCCCGTACCCCACAGCCTAGGGAAATATTTTTAACACCATGAGATATGGAAGTACTGTATCAGTACAAAGTTCAGGATACTTTCAGAGCACTGTCAGTTATATAAAGGTCCAAACAATGTTTAAATAGAGAAAATAATGTCCAAAAGAAAGATAATGCATGTAAAGATGAAGTATTAAACAAGATAATTCAATAACAAGATGACAGCATTAATCAGTAAACTAAAATAACAGCACTCTTTATCTACATCTGCATGGCTGAATTATGGTTTAGATGTTTTGAATATTACCATGCATACAGAAGTGGTAATACATTCAATGAATGCTTATGTGTGGTGTTGGAGCAAAATTTGTGGCTCACTTGATGAAATTCCACCTCTTACAATGGGAAGTTATAAAAGTAAAATTCTTAATAAATTCTAATATGACTTTAACAGTGCTTAATCTGCATCAAAAGACAGACCCAAAGGTGCAACAAGATTTTAAAGGTCAAGGTCACTACAACAAGGTCAAAGGTCCAATTAAGGTCACACCATGATAATGCACACCTATAAGGCCTAACCAATGTCCCTACCAAGTATCAACTTCCTACACCTTACAGTTTCCGAGATATAGCCCGGACAAGATTTTATAGGTCAAGGTCACTACAGCAAGGTCAAAGGTCAAATTAAGGTCAGACCATGACATTGCAAACCTACACCCCCTAACCAATGTCCCTACCACATATCAACTTCCTACAACTCACGGTTTCCGAGATATAGCCCGGACAAGATTTTATAGGTCCAGGTCACTATGGCAAGGTCAAAGGTCAAATCAAGGTCAGACCATGACGATGCACACCTACACCCCCTAACCAATGTCCCTACCTAGTATCAACTTCCTACACCTTATGGTTTCCGAGATATAGCCCGGACAAGATTTTCAAACTCAAGGTCACTACAGCAAGGTCAAAGGTCAAATCAAGGTCAGACCATGATGTTGCACACCTACACCCCCTAACCAATGTCCCTACCAAGTATCAACTTCCTACACCTTATGATATCCTAGACATTCATGCACCCTTGAAAACAAGGCGCCTCGCTAAACCAGCACCTGGCTGGATAACAAATGAATTCAGAACCGCCAAGTGTTTAAGAAGCCAATATGAACGAACATGGAGGAGAGACAAAACCCCATTAAACCGTGCTCGTCTCAGACGGCAGATAAATAGATGCAACCACCTTCTGAATAAAAACAAGAAAAATTACTATCAGGAATTAGTCAAAGAAAACAGTAAGGATGGTAAGAAGTTGTGGCGAGTTTTGGGTAAGGTACTGGGCAGGTCCCTGAGGTCTCTATCCTTCCATCCTGTACTGATGACAAATCACTGGCAAACCGTTTTGGCTCCTTTTTCATAGACAAAATTAATAAAATTAGAAACACTTTTAGAAAATGTACATCAAAGTGTGTTCCTCAAGAAAGGAAGCCTCCCTCTTTCAGCTCTTTTCAGTTGGTCTCAGAACTCGAAGTCCACAAGTTCATTAAGGATTCCCCATCAAAAACATGCTCTTTGGATCCTTGGCCAACTTTCCTGGTGAAAAGGTGTATAGACATTCTTCTCCCTTCGATTACTAAGCTGGTAAACTTATCTCTTCAAGATGGTGTCTTTCCAGAACCTTTCAAAATTGCCATAGTCACACCTCTCATCAAGAAGACTTCATTGCCAAAGGATGACCTCAAGAATTATCGGCCAGTTTCTGGGCTGAGTTTCTTATCAAAGTTAGTGGAGCGCGTTGTTGCTTCTCAAATAAGGTCTCATATTGATTCTAACAATCTTGGTAACACATTTCAGCCTGCCTATAAAGCTGGACACTCTACTGAAACCGCCCTGTTGTGTATTCAGAATGAGATACACTTGTCATTGTCTAAGGGTATGCCTACGGCCCTAGTCCTCCTCGACCTGTCGGCTGCCTTTGACACGATTGACCATGATACACTCCTCGCCTGTCTATCAACAAGGTTTGGCTTCACTGGTTATGTCCTCAGGTGGTTTACATCATATCTTTTGGATCGTTTTCAATCTGTCAAAATTGGCTCGGTTGTTTCAGAATGTTTCAAATTAAATTTTGGTGTGCCTCAGGGCTCCGTTCTTGGTCCCTTATTGTTCTCCCTCTACACTTCCCCCCTTAGTAATGTAATTGCAAAATTTAAGGATGTCAAATATCACTTTTATGCAGATGACTCCCAGTTGTTCATCCATCTATCTCCTGGAAGTTGTCCCAACTCATTTCACCAGCTAAAGGCCTGCTTGGATGAAATTCGCATGTGGATGTTTGAAAATAAGCTTAAATTAAATCCTGGAAAAACGGAGTTTATAGTCTTTGGCTCTATGGATAAGTTTAAATGGCTTAAAGATTCTCTCCCTGTGAACATCTTGGGAAACTGCCTCTCTCCGAATGATGTTGTTCGGAATCTAGGTGTACTTTTTGACTCTAAATTCAGCTTCACAAATCATGTGAATTCTGTTGTTAAATCCTCATTTACCAGCCTTCGAGACCTGCATCGCATCAGACGCTTTCTCTCTTATGATGTGTCAATAATGGTGGCTAATGCATTGGTCAGTAGTCGTCTGGATTATTGTAATTCTCTGTTTCGCAGTTTGTCCTCTAAGAATATCACAAGGCTTCAGAATATCCAAAATTGCTTGGCACGCTTTGTCTCTGGGGTGTCCAGATTTTCTCATGTCTCTCCAATCCTAAAGTCTCTTCACTGGCTTCCTGTTAAACAACGTATCATTTTTAAAACCCTGTTACACACGTATAAGTTCCTCACTACTGGAAAGCCAAAATACTTTGCCCCATACTTGTCTTTAATATATACATCTGCTGTTAAGACAAGGCGCAGTAATCCAGAAAAAATGTTCCTCAATGTACCCTTTTACAGTTCCTCAGTTCACAAGTCCAAGTTTCATTTCAATAAGTCATTTTCATATGATGCTCCAAAACTCTGGAATGATTTGCCTCTGGAAATTCGAACTGCTCCAATGCTATCATGTTTCAAAAGGTGACTTAAAACCTACTTGTTTCAGAAGTCTTTCCCTCCTTAGCTTTCTCTCGCTACCGAACACCGAGGATCCCCTGGTGACGACATTGCTATGGTTTTCGACATATGATTTTTACATTATGATTGGATGGTGTGCCTTAGAATCCGCGAGCATCGGAGATTAAGCACATGGATACCTGATACCTGATACCTGATGGTTTCTGAGATACAGACTGGACAAACTTTTTCCCACCCCGACAGCCCTTAAGGGTTGTGGGGTAAAAAGGCTGCCACATCATATGTTTAATGTCAAATGGGGTTATCCTATTAAAAAGACCTTAGATCTCCCTTATCGTTGTTCCTAGGGGTTCCGAAAGTTAAAATAACTAATAGAAGTCATAGCCTGAGACTTTTTTCCAAGTGTTTAATTTGACCTTTGACCCCTACTTCAAGCTTAATTGGGGTCATCAAACTAAAATATCCTTATATCTCCCTTATTATTGGTCCTAGGGCTTCAGAATGTAAAAAAATCCCATGGGAAGTACTGGGCACCAAATATGCATGTGAACAATTTTGGCCTCATTTTGAAAAACAAAATGGCACCATAGCTGATTGTTAGAAAATCATTAGGCTGCTCTAAGACTTGAAATATTGCAGCTACCATCACCACATGAGCACAAAAGGTACATGTCCAGGAAAGCTAGCATGATAGTAATTTGGCATAGTTTCGAAAACAACATAGACACAATGTCAAATGTTTAATGACAAATATATAAACTGTGTTAGTAGTCTTGTTTTACAAAATGATGCCAAAATAATTTGTAGGCAATCTTTAATGATGAACATACACTGTAAATCTGAAAACCCAATGTGTAAAACTATTCAAGATGTAAAAAATTTTAATTCTAACCCAAAATCAATCATGACAGGCAGCCATATCATTTTTCAAAATTAGGCCAGAGTATTCCTAGGCAAGCTTTTAGGATAAAAAACATATGCTATAAATTAAAAACTGTATACACCACATTCAAATGTTTTAAGTTCTTTATTTAATCAGTAATTTGATTTTGTAAAAAGTCAAAGGCAGATTCTCGAAGGCTTGTTCTGAATAAATGCCAAATTTGTATTATGGCAAATCTGGCTACTAGTAAAAAAGGTTTGGCAGAGTGGGTGTATATGCTTTGCTAAGCCAGGATGCTTTCTAATCATGCAAAACTCACACAAAGAGAGCAAAAAGTACCTTCTTTGAAACAGATCAAAGTTGCCAGTAAAAACTGGACTGTTTTTCCATTAAAATTTTATGATTTTCAATCAATCTCTATTATTCTTTACTAAGGAGTAACAGTTTTCATAAATGTTGCTAGGAACAATAAAAATACAGCCACAAGCTTAAGACTTGTTCTGACTGAGCTATTCTCCAGAGTGCCAGATAATGCTGTTACATTTCTGCACAGTCAAACAAGATCTAGAAAACAGACCTTGAAATCGACTACATAACACAGAAGACATGGACTCACCTAGTGTATCTGGTTGAAAAATACTGTAACATCTTCTCCAAAAGCCTTTCAAGCAAATATTCCAAGTAAGGATTCTTGAATATTTCATAAGTCAATCTCAACTACGACTGTGTCTTGCGTACTCAGCTTGTTAAGATAATAGAGAACTCAGACTTCAAAATCTTGCACTTTTTGTGATGACATAAAGTAGTAACAAACTCTTTTATGTGGTAAACCACAATTTGTCCTAAAACAAAGCACACCCTCTATACTTTGTAACTTTGGAATGAAAATTTAGTAGAGAAACAAAAAAAAATCAATACAGATATTTTTCTGTGTCATTCTATACATCCAAATGCTGGAAAGAACTCCCACAAGAAATGACATCCATGAATTGAGGGGGTCCAATGTCCTTTCAACTAACCATACCATGCAAGATTAGTGGCAAACTCATTTACACTGATCACTTCAAAGTACCATCAAATCAATTCCAGTGACAACCAAGCAGATATACACACAAACAAAACAAAAACTGACTCAACACTGAACCCCATTTCAGGATATAGTTCTAGTGGACATCAAAAGTTTCCAAACCAGCTGCAAAATGTCACACTTTAAGAGAAGAAAACAAAAATAGAGCTGTCATATTTTTGTAATGCCAAAACTCACAGAAAGGAGAGAGAGAAAGAGATGTAATTTCTAACCAGTTTTATGGGTTTTGCATAAATGGGGTTACAGTACACGCAAATCAATAGGTCAGACAGAAAATCCCAAACGCCCCCTGAATCAGTGGTCCCAATGACTTCTATCCATCTATATCTTCAACAGAATAAATTTTCAGCTCTCTCTCTCTACATACCCACAGAACTGGTGTAGCGACATATCTGTACCCACCTCAAAATCCACAATTATACTTTCGTTATAAAGCATTTTATTCTCACTGTCAGCAAAATTAAATCTGGACATTGAAATACCAGAACCTTTAAAAACCACAGATTTATTTAAAAGGAATTTAATTTTACATAATACTACACATATTCATATAAATAAACTCAGGCATATACTCTCCTTCTAAATCCTCACAAGGGGTGGGACAATTCTTAGGGAGGAGTTTCCTTGTTACACCAGGTTCATACATAGAAGCCTTATCTTTGACAGAAGGTTTTGCTACAGAGGAAAAAGAAGAGAGAAAAACCCTTGTTAAATCATGTCAACGGCAGCAAACTGTTACTTTTTGGCTACAAGTGCGCAACAGGACAGGAAAGATGAGAGAACACAAACCAGCACCCCAATCCCATGTTATTCTGATCTGCAGAAACTAATCTCATTTCTGTCCAATAAAAAGTGGAAATCTTGCAGTTAAAGCAATTCCCAAGTGACTGCAGACCTTTAGAATGAAAGCCTTACAAATGCCCATATTGTGTCTTACTGCTTCTGATTCAAGCACTGTGTACAAGAAAACAGCAGCAGAAAATTTGTTGTAGCCACTCAAATCTCAGCCATCTAGATCCAAATGTCAATATGTTGCATTCAGGATGGACCAGAGTTATGTGTGCATAGTGACTGATTACAATAAAAAAATTGTATTAGGTACTACAGTAAATAAATTTTGGGGAAATGCAAATTCTTCCCCAAAAATGCAAAACTTTTAAGTATAAAAGTCACACAAATTCTTTCCTATTTCAGTATTTTACAGCCATTAAGACACAAATTTAATCATGACTGATTACAGCATATTGCATTATTTTGAAAAAAAAACAAAGATCAGTTTAACAGAACACAGATATAATCACTTGAAAGTTGAAACGTTCTTACTGTAACAGATTTCAACACACTGCAACAAGAATTCAATCATGTCTTCCTCTACCTATTTGAAAATTTGATCAAAATCACTTCTGTGAATAACCCTAATTTAACAAACAAACATACAAACGAGCACTCAGCCACAGCTGAGTGGTAACTTCAAAATCTGGCTGCAATCTACTAAATTAAATAAATAAATTGCTGCATTACAATATCCAACTACACATCTTTTGCATTGGGTTCAAATTTGGATAAGTCAAAGTACCTATTGCTCAGCTATGGAATGAGCTACAGGTCTGCAATTTTACTATGTTATAGCTGATCTAAAAGTAGGTGAATAACATATTTCAACAAAATACTCTAAATGCAATAGTTTAAAGTTACAAGTGATTTACTCAACAGTGAGATCCTGAAAGTAGCTATTACTCAGCTATGGAATGAGCTACAGGTTTGTAACTTCATTATGTCATAACTTACCCCAATATAGTAAATTATGTATTCAAAGAAAGTCAAACTATGCACCAAGCCAAAATATGCACTATCTTATAGCTAAAGATAAAGTATCTGAACAACATATTTAACAGAAAATAGCATCAGAGATGCCCGTACCCCACAGCCTAGGGAAATATTTTCAACACCATGAGATACAGAAGTACTGTATCAGTACAAACTTCAGGATACTTTCAGAGCACTGTCAGTTATATAAAGGTCCAAACAATGTTTAAATGGAGAAATAATGTTTAAAAGAAAGATCATGCATATAAAGATGAAGTATTAAAACAATATAATTCAATAACAAGATGACAGCATTAATCTGCAAACTAAAATTCAACCCTCTTTATCTACATCTGCATGGCCGAATTATGGTTTAGATGGTTTGAATATTACCATGCATACAGAAGTGGTAATACATTTAATGAATGCTTATGTGTGGTGTTGGAGCAAAATCTGTGGCTCACTTGATGAAATTCTATCTCTTACAATGGGAAGTTATGAAAGTAAAATTCTTAATAAATTCTAATATGACTTTAACAGTGCTTAATCTGCATCAAAAGAGAGGCCCAAAGGTGCAACAAGATTTTATAGGTTAAGGTCACTACGACAAGGTCAAAGGTCAAATTAAGGTGACACCATGATAATACACACCTATAGCCCCTAACCAATGTCCCTAGCAAGTATCAACTTCCTCAACCTTACGGTTTCCAAGATATAGCCCAGACATGATTTTTGAACTCAAGGTCACTACGGCAAGGTCAAAGGTCAAATCCTGGTCAGACCATGACGTTGCACACCTACGCATCCTAACCAATGTCCCTACCAAGTACCAACTTCCTACACCTTACGGTTTCCGAGATATAGCCCGGACAACATTTTATAGGTCAAGGTCACTACGGTAAGGTCAAAGGTCAAATCAAGGTCAGACCATGACATTGCACACCTACACTCCCTAACCAATATCCCTACCAATTATCAACTTCCTACACCTTACGGTTTCTGAGATATAGCCCGGACTAGATTTTATAGGTTAAGGCCACTACGACAAGGTCAAAGGTCAAATCATAGTCATACCATGACACTGCACACCTACACCCCCTAGCAAATGTCCCTACCAAATATCAACTTCCTACACCTTACGGTTTACGAGATATAGCCCGGACAAGATTTTATAGGTCAAGGCCACTATGGCAAGGTCAAAGGTCAAATCAAGGTCAGACCATGACGTTGCAGACCTACATCCCCTAACCAATATCCCTACCAAGTATCAACTTCCTACACCTTACGGTTTCTGAGATATAGCCCGGACAAGATTTTATAGGTCAAGGTCACTACGGCAAGGTCAAAGGTCAAATCAAGGTCACACCATGACGCTGCACACCTACACCCCCTAACCAATGTCCCTGCCAAATATCAACTTCCTACACCTTACAGTTTCCGAGATATAGCCTGGACAAGATTTTATAGGTCAAGGTCACTACGGCAAGGTCAAAGGTCAAATCAAGGTCAGACCATGACGTTGCACACCTACACCCCCTAACCAATACCCCTACCAAGTACCAACTTCCTACACCTTACGGTTTCCGAGATATAGCCCGGACAAGATTTTATAGGTCAAGATCACTACGCCAAGGTCAAAGGTCAAATCAAGGTCAGACTATGACGTTGCACAACTACACCCCCTAACCAATGTCCCTACCAAGTATCAACTTCCTACACCTTACGGTTTCCGAGATATAGCCCGGACAAGATTTTCAAACTCAAGGTCACTACGGCAAGGTCAAAGGTCAAATCAAGGTCAGACCATGACGTTGCACACCTACACCCCCTAACCAATGTCCCTACCAAGTATCAACTTCCTACACCTTACGGTTTCTGAGATACAGCCCGGACAAACTATTTCCCGCCGCCCGCCCACCCGCCCGCCCGCCCGGATGCCCGCCCATCCGGACACCATGGGTGAAAACAATACCCCGACAGCCCTTAAGGGCTGTGGGGTAAAAAACTGTAAATGTAATAGTTTCAGAGTTACAAGTCATTTACTCAGAGTAGCTAAAATGGTCATAGCCATGTGAAAATGCTACTGAGTTTGTTGAAATTCAGTCCTTCTCTATTCTGATACTTGACAATATTATAGGGAAAAAATGAGAAACCTAGCTTCAAAATTGTGGCCTAGAACGTGCTAACAAACAAACAAACCGACTGACCAACATACTTCAAAATCGAAAAATTTCAAAGTAATAAATGCAAAGCAAAACATGCCATCATTTGTTTAAACATTTAAGTATAATATCAACCTATCAGACTACATTATAACAAAAATGTTACTGACTAGAAATATGCAATCTGATATCTTAATTTTATCCCCCGACAAAAGTGGGGCATAAGTAGGTTTTAGCATGGTCATGGCGCTGCAGAGATTTCCTTTCATACGTGATAACTTAAAAATATTATAGTATATGGGAATGGTAAGACCTTGGGGCCTATTAAACAATATTATAGTATATGGGAATGGCTAAGACCTTGGGGCCTATTAAACAATATTATAGTATATGGGAATGGCTAAGACCTTGGGGCCTATTAAACAATATTATAGTATATGGGAATGGCTAAGACCTTGGGGCCTATTAAACTATATTATAGTATATGGGAATGGGTAAGACCTTGGGGCCTGTTAAACAATATTATAGTATATGGGAATGGCTAAGACCTTGGGGCTTATTAAACTATATTATAGTATATGGGAATGGGTAAGACCTTGGGGCCTGTTAAACAATATTATAGTATATGGGAATGGCTAAGACCTTGGGGCCTATTAAACAATATTATAGTATATGGGAATGGCTAAGACCTTGGGGCTTATTAAACAATATTATAGTATATGGGAATGGGTAAGACCTTGGGGCTTATTAAACAATATTATAGTATATGGGAATGGGTAAGACCTTGGGGCTTATTAAACAATATTATAGTATATGGGAATGGGTAAGACCTTGGGGCTTATTAAACAATATTATAGTATATGGGAATGGGTAAGACCTTGGGGCCTATTAAACAATATTATAGTATATGGGAATGGGTAAGACCTTGGGGCCTATTAAACAATATTATAGTATATGGGAATGGGTAAGACCTTGGGGCCTATTAAACAATATTATAGTATATGGGAATGGCTAAGACCTTGGGGCCTATTAAACAATATTATAGTATATGGGAATGGTAAGACCTTGGGGCCTATTAAACAATATTATAGTATATGGCAATGGCTAAGACCTTGGGCCCTATTATTTATCAGTTATTTTCTGCATTTAACAGTGAACACTAGGAGCAAATGGCTTTTTCCCTTTCTTCTTTGACCCTTACTTTAAGGTCAAACAAGGTTTACATTTAAAAAGCCTTTTATCTTCTTTATTATTGGACCTAGTTATTTGGCATACTCAAAGATATCTTGGCTACATCAACAGCCATTTTCAGAATAGCTGTTACCTGTACCGTATATCAGATTATACCATGTTCCATTTGTCATACACTGCATTGAGAAAAAATCTCTTATTCTTATATTGCTGTTTGAGGCATTAGAATTATTGTCAACGATGACACATCATCACTTGTTGTTCAACACTGAGGTCAAAGGTTGAAGTTTATGTGGTAAAAACAGTCCCAATATGACCTTACATGTGAAAGTTCAAAGCATCAAAAATAACCGGATCTTATACCTTACTATAAAATTATATATATTGAATCAAGGCTGCAATTAACAACATATTCTAATGTTTAAGATTAAAATCATAAACCCCTGAAAAAAAACTATTTTAAAGGAAGCCAGCCTTGGCAGGATGGAACCCCAGCCCACAGATAAAACTGAATGGGAAACAACATTGAGAACTGATGAACAATTTCAATAGTAAGAAGTATACAGAACCTCAAGATACTGTCAGATGTAAGAACTTTCATGTAGTTGAAGAAGGGGGAAACTTACATACTTTATTTATGCATGACGTGAGAATTTCTTTTAATGACAGGAAGGTAACTGTCAATTTAGATGGAAGCCCATTATGAAGCAACAGTTTCTCTAGCATTGGTACACAAACAAAAAAGTGCACCTGTAGCAACAGAAGTTTAATAGTGCTCCTTTGAAATTAAGAAGTGTAAAATTGAAAGTCTTAAAAACATTGCCATGGTATCAGCTGTTGTCGGATACCCTTCCAAAACCTAGTCAGCTCTAAATCCTCTTAGAGTAAACACAGCCTGAAAATTTGGTGAAAATCCATGCATGAGTTTGGGCTGTGTAACACCCACAAAGTTTGAGGTAAAAAAATCTTAAAAGTGTTGCCATAACAACAGTTGTTGCCACATTATTTCCAAAACCTAATCAGCTCTAGATCCTCTTGGGGTAAACATATCTTAAAATTTGGTGAAAATCCATACATGGGTTTAGGCTGTGGAAAAGACAGAAGCTTTATGCCCCCACTGCCTGGGCAGCAGAGGGGATGACAAAAACCCCAACCTTTATGGGCTGGTGTTAAAAAATATAAATAGGCAAATGATATTTACTACAGAAACTAAAAAATATGAACATAGAAACCACAAAAAAGTCATTATCTTTAATAAAAACAAAAATTTCAACCAAAATCTGGGAGACAAGAGCACGCTGAGAGTGGATACCGAGGCCAAGGCCCAACAATTCCAGTATTGCTGTGAGTGCAATGATACAAAAATCTTCTGTCATAAAGCAACAGAGACTACCAACAAAATCAAACCATTTGTTCCTTGTGCCATTGTCAACATTTCCTGAAAGTTTCATCAAAATCATCCATATATTTCCCAGTTATTTTGCAAACAGACAAACATATGCCACTAAAAACATAAACTCCTTACTAGAGATCAGAATTACCACAATAAACAGTTGACTGGCAAAAAGTTTTTCTTTGTGGAAAACAGAATGTACGTAATTGAAAGGCACAATAACTGCAAACCAGTTGAGTGAAGTGGGCACAAACAGAACTAGGGATTTCAGGAACTCTTTCAGCACAGTCTTCTTCATCAAAACCCCAACGAGGTAATCAAATTTGGAGACTCAAAGCATCCTTATTGGCTGCCAAACAATCCCATTTAGCATTGTAACAATAGGCTAACGAGCCCAAAAACGCAATGTTATATTCCTTCATTGCTTTTGCTCAACCCCATTTTAGTTCCTTCTATGAATTCATTTACATGTATTTTGTTAGATAAAATATACAGGAATAAAATTTTTGTTTTTAGAAATTAATTCCTTTTACAAAAAAAAAAAATTTAAAAAAAAAAAATTACCATTTCTAGCCGATTTCATGTTCATCAATTTAACAAATTATAGATGTAGATACATTAGTCATATTGTTTTATTTTTAAAGTCTATTAAGTTTTAAAATTCTGCATTCTGTGTAAATATGGGCAGCCAAGGTAGGCAGAAATTAACTTTTAAACAACAAAAATTAAAAAAAACAAAAAAAAAAAAAAAAAAAAAAAGATCAATTTGGAAATCAGAAAAAGTTCTAAGATTTAATTTAGACACTACTGTGAAGCGAACATTAGATAGTAACAATATGTGAGCTAAACACTGAGATCAACTGTTAACAAGCAGAAACAAAATCTGGAACCTGAGGGGGGACTTCTTCCATTGACATTCACCCTGGGAATCTGAAACTCCTACTTATAATGCACACAGATATTCCGATTCCTCCACAATTTTTTTTTACCTTACCAGTAGTGATGGGTTGGTATAAAAATGTGTAGATTGGGAGGCCGCCCATCCAAAACCATTCTGTTTCCAGGATTTCGAAAAGAAAATGTGTTTTAGTACAACCCCAAATAATTAGGCTACTGACAGGAAGTGAAGCTCATACACTAAAACATGACAGTTTCCTCTCAACAAGATCACAATAAAAGTCCCCAAATGTACAAACATTTCGGATATAAGTGTGCAATATCTTCAGATTTAGGGTTAGTTTCAAATATTTTAAGTTTTCCATCAATTGTAGAATCTATGCGTTGTCACAAGCAAGATGGCGGGTTTAAAATCTCCTCACAGTATTTTAATAAAATACTCTCAACACCAAGATAAAAGCACCACCAAGTCATCCCTACCCAGCAGGGTTCAATTGTATATGTTTAAATCTTTAAAAAACAGTTTTAACCAAGAGGCTCGATTTGATTATGCAGAAGCAGCTGAAACCCGTTAAAAATACAGTAAAATACAGTAAAATCTCTGTTATCACAACTTCTACAATATTGGAAATTCATATTTATGAACATATCAGTGGTTTTGCAATTTCCCTTTATGGACTCCAGCACATTAGAGGATTTAGATCACTTTATGTATTGAGTATTTTATGTCATGACAAGTACTACTGGTTATATTGTGACAGGAACTTGGAAGGGTGGACAAATCCAGTAGAATAGTTGGTCAAGGTTTTTGTACTGAAATCCACCAACCAATGGTAAATAACTAACAGCTATCTCACTTGAGATCAGGCTTCAAACCCCAATCTCAGAGTTGGGAAGTGAGTGTGTTAACAGTGTGCCTCCATGGCCCCCTTCCTCCAGTGCATTACATGACTTTCTCAATTCTACACTATATTAATGCTTTTTATTATTATTATTATTATTAAATCTTGAACTCTTCAAATCTATTACAGGCTACTACCTTGATTATAAGTGGAAATTTTAGCTCTAAGAAAAGTTAATTGATTTTTAAATTTTAAGAAATTTACTGGAATTATTTTTCACTAATGATCAGTTTATACTGAGAATGTGGGTGTTTCACCACACGACTAAGCTTCCCGATTAAGGGTTTTTTGTATCGGTTTCAAAAATTTGCTGAGTCCCAGGCGTTCTGTATGGATCGGTAGTTGTCGGTTGGGGCCGTGAGAAAAATCCAACATGTTTGATATTTCTCACGACCCAAACCGATTCTTATTTCCTGCCGTCAACAAAATGTCCAGTCTCAGGCTTCCTCAGGCCTCCTCAGATCCAAATTTACACAGTCCTATGTTGTCTGGGGCTTCCTGCGACCCTTAGTCCCAGGCGTCCCTTAGCTTAGTCCCAGGAAGCCTGTTGTCAGTCCCCGACTCATAACGGACCTTTGAAGTTTCATGCGTGTGAAAAAGAATTGGTTTCATTAGTCCCGGGAAGCCTCAGACCGTCTCAGGTGTCCTGGGACTAAGAAATCTGGGTCAGGGACTAAGCCCCAACTAAGAGAAGTCGATCCAAACTGATCCAAGCCGGCCTCCTCAGGCTGCCTGGGACCACACAAATTTAGTCTGCGACGGTCTGAGGACGCCCCAGGAGGCCTGGGACTAAGTACCAATTAAGTACCGACTCTTTTCCGCGTGCTTGAAACCAAAAAGTCTGGGACTAGATAAGCGACCGCGCACACGCTTGCTGTGTTTAAACTGGTTGGCTACTGAGAGGTGTGTGTCACTTACTGCTAGGGGTTTGCAATTTTTTTACATTTCACATTTTACTTGAGTTAGGGCAAATTTAACAGTTAGGAGACACATTTCAGTTTTTTTACTTTTTTGTGATATTCACTGGAGTTATGAGGAAAGAGAAAGGAGGAAAGAAGAGGATGGAGGAGAGGCAAGAGGAGAGGGAGAAGGAAGGTGGAGAGTTGGAGGAGAGGACAGAGGAAAGGACAGAGGAGAGGATAGAGGATACAGAGGAAGGATTAGAAGTTACTGAGGAAGCTTGCGAAGATGAGAGGTGTGAGGAAGAATCAGAGTGCCACTCAGCAGCCAAGAGAGCCAGGGTCTGTGCTACATTCACTTACAGCCAAGAAAATGCCATTGTTGAGTTTGTGAAGGAGCACCCAGAGCTGTACGACAAGGAGCATGGACGATTCCACGACAGACAGAGGAAGGAGGCTCTCTGGACAGAAATCTCTGCAGAACTGAAGCTCCAGCCCTTTGATGTCAGAAGGTGGTTTGAGTCACAGAGAACTCGTTATGGCAAGCTCTACAAGCTACAGTCTGGCCAAGCCCCAAGGGAGATGACCAAGAGACAGTCCTGGGTCTACCAGCAGATGGGTTTCCTTAAGACCCACATCAGATGCAAGGGGGGCCAACAGAAGTTCTGGGTTCGAGGCCAGTCCCAACACCAGCAGGCATGAAGAATCGCGTGGATCTACTACTGATACAGAACATCTTGAGTCCAGTGTCCTGACTGAGAGTAGGAGTCAACCAATACTTACATCTACACCAGTTTCCACAGATTCCAAGATACTCGAGCACTTTGACCAGATGAGGACATTGATCTCAGGTTTCCTGCAGAAGTCAGACAGGCAGCCCTTCTTTGACTACGTGGCATGAGAGGTTGCAAAGATGACCCAAGAGGAGTTTGAGGACCTCAAGGGCAGGATTTTTAGAGACATTGAAGCAGTAAAGAACACTCATAGACGTCAAGTACTACCCAAGAGATCAGCCACTATTGCCAGAGAGTCACAGAAGGTCGGGATACTGCCAACAACCACTCAACAGGCGTCTAGTTCCACCCAGGCAGCAGCAGGCAGCAGTTCCAGCAGTTACGTCTACTACACACCCAGCCCCATTGGCTTTGGAAACCCTCCATCAGTGGTCACAGTACAGGACAAGGGCAGCAGACACAACTTAAGTGGAATAATCCTAAGCCAGCTACCAGATCTAACAACAACACAGATCATTGAGCAGCCTCAGCAGCCACAGCAGCAGCTCTACACCATCACCACCACAGCACCGCCTCAACAGCAGCAGCCTCCTCAGTAGCCAACCAGTCCGGGTGGGTCTCGTACCCGCCATAGGCCCTTTTCAGGGCCGCCCAAATCTTCCAAAAACAATTTTTAAGCTGCAAGTTGTTCACATTCCACTCCCAAAACATAACAGTTCAGTACAAATACTTATCACAAAACAAAACAAAAAAAAAAAAGAAAAAAAAAGCCACACCACCCCAAACATGAAACAAATAACCCATGGTAATACACATAACAACAGAAGGCCACATAGAAAAAAAAAGATAAATAAACTCCCAATATGGCCAACAATCTGCCCATTTGTAGTTTAAAATCCATGGGATTGCTTTAAATCTGTAATAAAAAAGTCCAACACTGACACCATCCCTAGAGTTAAAAGATATTACGTTATCACATAGCCACCAACCAACAAACAGACAAACCCAATACCAAACATAACCCCCCAACCAACAAACTAACAAACACAATAGCAAACCTAACCCCCAACCAACAAACTGACAAACAAATTTGCAAACATAAGTCCCCACAACCAACAGACAGATAAACCATACTGTAAAGAGAACCATTTGGGTGGTTATATTTTCTAAATTTTCTTGAAGTGGAATAAAAAAAATTAATTTTGAGATTTGCAATAAAGGAAAAACTTTCAGTTTCGGTTATTTTTCCAGAATAAAAACCAAATGTAAGTGAAATTAGGGTGTAGCTTTCAAAATATATGCAATATCTTTTCCATTTAGCAAGTTATGTTTGGCATTGGGTTTGTCTGTTTGTTGGTTGGGTGACTTATGTTGGCATTGGGTTTGTCTGTTTGTTGGTCGGGTGACTTATATTTGGCATTGAGTTTGTCTGTTTGTTTTTTGTGGGAATTATGTTGGGCATTGGGTTTGTCTGTTTGTTTGTTTGTTGGTTGGGTGACTTATGATTGACATTGCATTTGTCTGTTATTTGTGGGAATTATGTTGGACATTGGGTTTGTCTGTTTGTTGGTTTGGTGACTTATGTTTGGTAATGGTTGGGTTAAAATCCATGGGATTGCTTTATCCAGCTCATTAATTGTTTTTGGAATATTTAGTAGTCCTGAAAAGGACTGGTTACTGCAGTAGCAGTTATATTCTGCCATCTTGCCAGGCCACTGCTCCCTCATTATTGAAGTAGTCCTTGAGGTAATCCCTCAGTCTTTTGGCTTCTCTGGCAGGGTTTCTATCGCGACCACAATCAGCAGCACCACTAATCAACCGACCATCACCAGGCACATCATCATCATCATCACTAGTGCTGGGACGATGTTCGCAAACTTCGGTATTATCGCTCGCTGGCTCATTGCCAATCAATGATCGGTAAAATTGAAGTAAAACCGATATTTGCTAAATCCATTTCTTTGCAGCCTTTTGGTCACAATAAAATGCTAACCTTAATAATATTTTGTAAAAATCTGAAATATCCATCAGTTAAAATCACAAAACTAGCCGTGAATGCAATAAAAATAACGTAAATAGAAACACCTTGGGGTTTTCCAACTGTTGTCAAGGTAATCATAAAATCAGCCAATCACAAGTGAGGATACATCAAGCATAGTCTGTTAGTGAGGGAGACGTCTGTGAATGGCTTTTAGATTATATTTTGGTCATATTTGTGGTAACTTGTGTGTATTTTACTTCATATAATTTAATATTAATATTTTATCTGTCTTTTTTACACTTCGACTCCATAATTGGAAATGTTCGAAGTTTGGTTACAAATGTCCGATACGAACATCGACACGGAAAATCCAAGCGATCTCCCAGCACTAATCATCACCACCAGGCTGTTGACCACCATGTTGACCTTGATACTGGCTTCTCAGTATGTTGTGCAGAACCACACAGGTCAAGACCACATCCCTGACTGTTTTTGGGGGTAGTTCAATAGTGGTCATCATGACTCTAAATCTCTTGAAACCAGGATGCCAAAAGCGTTCTCAACAACTCTCCTGCCCCTTGATATTCTGTAGTTGGCAATCCTTTCCTCGCTAGTTAACATCCTTCTGCCATAGGGTTTCATCAGCCAGGTCTTCAGGGCAAACGCATCATCTGCCAGGATGAAGCAGGGGACATCTCGACCACCCTGGGTTATAGGTGCTGGGTCAGGGAAGCCTATGCTGCCATCATCAATCTTCTTCTTCAGGTGACAGGTACTAAATATCTGGACATCTGAGCAAGATCCAGCTGTACCCACATCCACTCATCTGAACTTGTACTGTCCATCAACCAAGGCCAACATTACTATTGAAAAGAATCCCTTATATTTGTGGTAGAGGGCTCCAGAGTTCTTGGGTTTCTTCAGGGCCACATGCTTGCCATCAAGGGGTCCCAGGGCATGTGGAACATTCCACCTGATCCTGAATTCTGTTTCCAGTTCTTTCCACTCATATGGAGTAGTAGGGCATCTGAGGTACTCTCTGGTCAACTCATCCTGGATGGCCCTGCAGACCTCTGGTAGAAACTTGGAAATGGTGGATCTGTCAACCCTGAACTGACAGGATAATGATGTGTATGACTCTCCAGTGGCCAGATATCTGATGGTGAGGGCTAACTTTTCCCCAACACTGATTAGAGCTCTGTAGTTGGTGGCCTGCCAGGCTACACATGGTTCCAGTCTGGTCTTTATCATTTCAAAGAATTCTGGGGTCATCCTCATGAAATTGGTGAATCCTGGAATGTCTGTGGCATACAGGTCAGCCATAATGTTGTGGTAGGCCCCCCTCTCCTCTCTCTGTAGTAGCCATGGCCTGACCCACATGTTGTGCCTTCTTCTAGGTCTCTGTCTGGCTGGTGGTGGTAGTGGAGGTGCTGCTGGTGGTGGTTGCTGTGGTCGACGTAGAAATAGCAAATACATCAGTATATGTAACTGAATAAAAATAGCATCAGAGATGCCCGTACCCCACAGCCTTGGGAAATATTTTCAACACCATGAGATATAGAAGTACTGTACCAGTACAAACTTCAGGATACTTTCAGAGCACTGTCAGTTATATAAAGGTCCAAACAATGTTTAAATGGAGAAATAATGTTTAAAAGAAAGATAATGCGTATAAAGATGAAGTATTAAAACAAGATAATTTAATAACAAGATGACAGCATTAATCAGTAAACTAAAATTCAACACTCTTTATCTACATCTGCATGGCCGAATTATGGTTTAGATGGTTTGAATATTACCATGCATACAGAAGTGGTAATACATTTAATGAATGCTTATTGTGGTGTTGGAGCAAAATCTGTGGCTCACTTGATGAAATTCTATCTCTTACAATGGGAAGTTATGAAAGTAAAATTCTTAATAAATTCTAATATGACTTTTGCTTAATCTGCATCAAAAGACAGACCCAAAGGTCCATGAAGATTTTAAAGGTCAAGGTCACTAGGACAAGGTAAAAGGTCAAATTAAGGTCACACCATGATAATACACACCTATAGCCCCTAACCAATGTCCCTACCAAGTATCAACTTCCTACACCTTACGGTTTCCGAGATATAGCCCTGACAAGATTTTATACGTCAAGGTCACTATGGCAAGGTCAAAGGTCAAATCAAGGTCACACCATGATGCTGCACACCTACACCCCCTAACCAATGTCACTACCAAATATCAACTTCTTACACCTGACAGTTTCCGAGATATAGCCCGGACAAGATTTTATAGGTCAAGGTCACTACGGCAAGGTCAAAGGTCAAATCAAGGTCAGACTATGACGTTGCACAACTACACCCCCTAACCAATGTCCCTACCAAGTATCAACTTCCTACACCTTACAGTTTCCGAGATATAGCCCGGACAAGATTTTCAAACTCAAGGTCACTACGGCAAGGTCAAAGGTCAAATCAAGGTCACACCATGACGTTGCACACCTACACCCCCTAACCAATGTCCCTACCAAATATCAACTTCCTACACCTTACGGTTTCTGAGATATAGCCCGGACAAGATTTTATAGTTCAAGGTCACTAGGACAAGGTAAAAGGTCAAATTAAGGTCACACCATGATAATACACACCTATAGCCCCTAACCAATGTCCCTACCAAGTATCAACTTCCTACACCTTACGGTTTCCGAGATATAGCCCTGACAAGATTTTATACGTCAAGGTCACTATGGCAAGGTCAAAGGTCAAATCAAGGTCACACCATGATGCTGCACACCTACACCCCCTAACCAATGTCACTACCAAATATCAACTTCTTACACCTGACAGTTTCCGAGATATAGCCCGGACAAGATTTTATAGGTCAAGGTCACTACGGCAAGGTCAAAGGTCAAATCAAGGTCAGACTATGACGTTGCACAACTACACCCCCTAACCAATGTCCCTACCAAGTATCAACTTCCTACACCTTACAGTTTCCGAGATATAGCCCGGACAAGATTTTCAAACTCAAGGTCACTACGGCAAGGTCAAAGGTCAAATCAAGGTCACACCATGACGTTGCACACCTACACCCCCTAACCAATGTCCCTACCAAATATCAACTTCCTACACCTTACGGTTTCTGAGATATAGCCCGGACAAGATTTTATAGTTCAAGGTCACTACGGCAAGGTCAAAGGTCAAATCAAGGTCACACTATGTCGTTGCACACCTACACCCCCTAGCCAATGTCCCTACCAAATATCAACTTCCCACACCTTACAGTTTCCGAGATATAGCCCGGAGAACATTTTATAGGTCAAGGTCACTACAGCAAGGTCAAAGGTCAAATCAAGGTCAGACCATGGCGTTGCACACCTACACCCCCTAACCAATATCCCTACCAAGTATCAACTTCCTACACCTTACATTTTCTGAGATATAGCCCGGACAAGATTTTCAAACTCAAGGCCACTACGGCAAGGTCAAAGGTCAAATCAAGGTCACACCATGACGTTGCACACCTACACCCCCTAACCAATGTCCCTACCAAATATCAACTTCCCACACCTTACAGTTTCCGAGATATAGCCCGGAGAACATTTTATAGGTCAAGGTCACTACAGCAAGGTCAAAGGTCAAATCAAGGTCAGACCATGACACCTACACCCCCTAACCAAGTATCAACTTCCTACACCTTACGGTTTCTGAGATACAGCCCGGACAAACTATTTCCCGCCGCCCGCCCGGACGCCCGCCCGCCCGCCCATCCGGACACCATGGGTGAAAACAATACCCCGACAGCCCTGAAGGGCTGTGGGGTAAAAACTAAAAAAGCCCTAAATTGTTGCTGAAGCTGTCTTCCATTGAAAGGTGGAATCCTGCTTTGTTCCTAGAAAAGTTATGATACTTACATCCCAGAATTTATATATATACCCAGAAAATCCAGTTATTTTGCAAAACAAGAATTGGCCATCGTGGTCTGGGGAGCACTGAGGAGGCCTTAGGACGCCTGAGGAAGCCGGGACTTAATCACAACTTAGTCGGGGCTTAGTCCCAGGAGGCCTGAGGCGTCCAGGGACCCAGTCGGTATGTCTATGACAAGATCGTGGTTCAAACTGACCAGAAAAATGGCTTAATCGGTTCTTAGTCGCAGAACAGTCGGGGACTGTGTGGGGCCTCATGGGGCCTCCTCAGGCTTCCTGAGGCCGATCTGAACTTAATCCAAGGCTTTAATACCGATTCAGTATTCCCGCCCATTTTTCCTTTTTTCTCACCGACTGTCCACGATTAAGGGTCGTGGACAGGATCGGGGCTTAGTCCTTTGGTGGAACAGGGGCAGAAAATACACACTTTATATTCTTAACAGGAAATTAATTTTTCTGTCCAAGGTAATTAGTCTAAACAGCTGATATTAATGCCTGGTGAATATCTCCAGTATTTCCAAGTGTTCTTACTCAATTTGTTTTTGTTGTAATTTAGATCAACTTATTATCTGCGCAGCTCTATCAGCAAAGTTCTGCCATTACCACAAGACTGCCAGTACAAACACCCTGAAGGTGATCCAGTGACAAGAAATACCAACAAAATTAAAGATTTGACTTCAGGTCTGGATTACATAAAGAACTTTTTTCAATACACAGCTTATTTTGACAATACATTTTTTACATTATCACTAACCTTCACCTTAAAATCAGGAACTCTGGGAAGTATTTCTTTACAATGTACAACTGGTCTCTTAGATTCACTTGTCTGAAAATTGCTGACAGTCAGATTGATTTAATACACAATTAGGAAATTTTTACACAGTATCAAATTTGAGTTGTATCAAATTAAACACTGGCCATTACCTATTAAATATTACTCCAGGAAGCTGCAAAAAAAAAAAATCGGAAATTTTGACTTTTTATATATTTTATAATATTGTAAATTTAATAGGTAAATTAAATTTTTATAAGTTAATACCCTATCCAATGGACAATTGCTAATTCGGTCAGTGCAGACCGGCCTGCCAAACGCCAGAAAAAGACGTCCTATGTCTCCACCGGCCGGCTGGTCCCAGTACTGTGCACTCGCAAGGTGGCGCATCGTACTTCCTTCCTGTCTAGACAGAGTGACGTCATAGCATCTTTTTCGTTGTCTAAACCTGGTAGACCCGAAGTAAGCTGACAGCGGTGTCGGTGGGAGGGTCTTGTGTGTCCATTGGATAGGGTATTAACTTATAAAAATTTAATTTACTTATTAAATTTGCAATTTTATTGCGTTAATACATCCTATCCAATGGACAATTGCTGAATAACTACCGCTTGGTCGGCGGGTAAGTTACTAGGGACTTATGTGAACTCACAAGTAATAGCAAATTTTAGCCTATGGTCTTGGCTGACTTCGTCAGGAGACCTATAGGCCCAGGCCTGGGTTGACCTTAAGGTCAGGAAACCCTGTAAGGCCATGGTCGGTTTGCCAGCAGCTGGTTACCCGGGGTTATACCGACGTCGCCCCCCCCCCTTTTTGCAGAGGTAGGGGAAGAGAGGGATGAGTTCAGTCCCAGAATGCAAATAAACCTCCCGAAGGAAGCACGTCACACTTAATTTTTTTTTTATTATGTACTGTTTACACTATGTACATATATACAAATCTCCTCAATCTAAGGGCCACTTGTGGATCTGCTGAGCAGCCACTACCTAGCCCAATTGGTAAAGCTCTGAATCAGCCCAAGTCACACCCTTCAGATAGAACTGTGTGAAGGTATTATGTGACTTCAGTGACAGGCTGACAAGATTGGATCTAAGAAGACTCCCGACTGGAAGACCTTAGAAGCAGCAAAGGCCCTGACATCATGGGCTTTAACCTGATGTAAGGTGTGGGCCTCCTGGTCAGAGAGCTCATAACATAGGATCACAGTTGCTTGATCCAAGAGAAGATAGTGGCACGTGAGATGTCTTTGTCGAAACCTTTCTTAAAGGAGACAAAAAACACCTCCTTATTCTGCCTGAGGTCTGAGGTCCTGTCCAAATAGTAACGCAATGCTCTGACCGGACAGACAGACCTGTCAGACTTCAGGGATCTATCCAGAGTTGGGGCCAGGGCTGTTATAACCCCTGGGGCCACACTGTCTGGACCCTATTTGGCCAGCTGATTCTTGGAGAGAAAGCTGGGTGATGGGTACAGGGACACCTTTGACCAGTCGGATTGGTGTCTAATATTTCTGTTTTGCCAAGCATATACTAGAGTATCTCACTTCTACGCTTGCCCGACCCCAGGGCCAAGAGGAAAACTATCTTGAAGGTCAAATGCTTCCAGCAGGCCTCTTTAATTGGTTAATTGTCAGCTGGTGCAAAAACCAGGGAGAGGTTCCAGGAGGGGATTCCCCTCCGGCCTTTGGGTCTGTCTCAGTGGAAACTATCCAGGAGACGAGTGAGATTTTCATCCTTACTGATATCGATGGGCGAATTTTCCAGTCTATCAGCAAGGGCTGACCTGTAACCATCAATGTTGCTGGGCTGCCACTTCCTGTCCTGAAACAGGTACATAAGGAAGTCAGCAACTGACTTTACAGGGGGTGCCCCGAAGTCCACCTGATGAGTGATACATCACTTTGTAAAAATGGCCCACTTGCCGCATAGACTAATCTCATTGATCCCCTTTGAGGAGCCTCAATTCTTGCTGCCACTGCCTCAGACAAGCCCTGCTCCTCAATTGCTGAGGATCTAGGAGCCATGCATGGAGATTAAGATTTGTCAGATTTCTGTGAGGGATCTGATTGAATGGCTGTCAACAGGTTGGTCAGATTGGGCAGGCTCAGAGGGATTTGGCTGGACATGGCCACTAGATCCCAAAACCAAGGCATGTTGGGCCACCCCGGAGCAATTAAAATGATTCTCTTACATGGGGAGTCTTGCAACTTCTCCACCACTTTGCCCAATATGGGAAGGTGTATTCTTGCAGATCCTACCATGGCAGGCTGAGCGAATCCACTGCTGTGACCAGGGGATCTGGTGCCGGTGACACAAACAGAGGCAACTTGTTGTTGAACCTCGTAGCAAATAAGTCTATTTTGGCCGGTGCCACCTGCTGCATATTGAGTGGAAAACCTCTGGAAGGAGAAACCACTGTTTGGATGGTCTGGCCTAGCCTGGATAGCTTGTCTGCTATCACGCTCAGCCGGCCTGGAACGTGTCGGGCTTTAGAGTCACTTGTTTCGTGGTATACCAGGTCAAGATTCTCCATAGTAGGACACAAAGTGGGCCCGACATGTCTCCTTCCTTGTTTATGTATGACACTACCGTGGTGTTGTTGGTTGCTACAAGTACTACCTTGTTTGAGCAAAGGTCTTGGAACTCTTTTAAATTCAGAAAGACTGCTTTAAGATCCAGATAGTTTATATGCAGCCTGCTTTCTGGAGGTGACCAGGACCCTCTTGCAGCGCGTTCGTTTAAGTGAGCACCCCACCCTTCTTTTGATGCGTCTGCAAATATTTGCAGAGCATGTTTTATTGGGTCTAATGGTTGACCTGTGAGAACATTGTCTTCTTTTAGCCACCACTGTAAGTGGGGTTGCAGGGACCTGGGAATTGGAATCCCCTTTTTTAGTGACTCTGGTACCCTCCAGTAGATTTTGAGATGCCACTGTATGGGTCTCATGCGCAGTAGACCTAGGTGAACTTGCTTTTCTGTGGCTGTTAGTAACCTATCAGAGACATGAACTGCCAGACCGGACAAGCCGGTAGTGACAGTATTTCCAGTATTTTGTCCTGAAGGTTCTGCCAACGGTCCGGTGTTGGACCTGAGGTCAAACTGGTAGCCTACAATAAACGAAGATCTGCCTTGGTTCCAGTTCTAATTTTTCTAAATTCACCAGCCAACCTAGTTCTTGGCATATTTTCACTAGTTCTTGAGTGTGTTGGAGACTAACCAGGTGGGGTCTGGCTCACACCAACCAGTCATCTAGGTACTGGTGGATTCCTATATCCTTGTGTATGGCCATTAGTTTCACCTCCTTGTTATTACAGTGAACTCAAAGGGTGCTGTGGACAGACCGAAAGGCAGAGCTTTGAATTGTTATGTCCGACCCTGGACACAAAATCTCAGATATTTCCTGGACTGTTCCTGTATTGGTATATGGAAGTAGGCATCCTTGAAAAGTATAGAGGTAACCCACCCCCCTTGTTGGAGGGAGGTTCTGATGGTTTCCAGTGTCTCCAATTTTTTTTTTTTTTTTTTTTGTTCATAAGCTGATGTAATGTCTGCAGCCAGTAGAGGTTCCTGTGGAGGTTGACATGGCAGCTTATGATGTACAGGGTCCTTGTAAGCCTGGTCTGGTCTGGAAAGGGAGGGTGTAGTCCTCCTTCAAAATTGTACTACCTAGGGTCCAGCTCCCAAGGTTTCCTAAGTTCCCAAAGTTGATTTGATCTGGCCCCTTCAGGTAAACTTAGTGCAACATTTGGGACATTTGGTAGACTGAAAAACATTTACTGTCTCTCCGGACACTGGTCCGGCCTGGTGACAATGAAAACAGTTAACAGTCCATCTGTTATTGTTGTGGTCCAGTCCGGTGGGGCTGACACAACTCTTCACATTTTATAGACTCTTGGTCCCGGGCCAGTCACCTGTAAGGTGGAGCATGTACACATTGTTTGAGTGTGGACCACCTTTTCTCTTGCTGTTCAAAAGACCCATTTGTTTTCTCCATAACCAGCAATTTTTGGCCACAGTAATTCTCTATAGCCTGTGATACTCTGCAACCAGTAAAAACTAGTAGGCTAGACTATTGAATTGTGTTACCGGTCTACTAACTAGGAGATCCCCCTATTGAAAAGGGGCAAGACAGTAATTGCACCTGATAGCAGGTCGGTAGCCTCTGTAACTAGCTGGTGTGAAGCACAATTGCTCAGTGAAAACTGTATAGCTGGTAACCGGTTGGTGAGCTCTGTAACCGGTTGAAGCAGTTGTGTAGGAAAAACACTTCCTGTCAGGGACTACACATTATTAGGCCTGTTATCAGTCTTAGGCCGGTAAATAGGCTGCTGATGAAGAGTAGCCAGCCGGACCTCCAAGACCTGTGGGTTGGTTGATTCTTGGTGCTGGTTGGTAACAGGCAAGAAGGCTCTATAATAGGCTAATGTAATAAGGCTAATAGGCTAAAAACTATTCAGTGCAAGCTGTGTGGCCGGTCGATAGACTCCGTAACCGGTCGGTTGAAGCCATATATTGAAGATGCTTGCTGTCTGCCTCCCCAGAATAAACACATAGTTGAATGGACCAGGTCGGAGGGCTCTGTAACTGGTTAGGTTGGGTAAGCTGTGCAAAGCTGTATAGCCGGTATCCGGTCGGTACACTCTAACCAGTTGCCGATGCAATTTACCAGCTATATTCTGTTTAAAACACTCGGTTTACTGCAAGCTGAATCTGTAACCGGCTGATTGAAGCACTGTATATTAAGGGCTGTGAGGCCGACAGCCGGTCGGTAGACTCTGTAACCAGTTGGTGGGGTACACTGTACAAGGCTGTGTAGCCGGTCGGTATGCTCTGTAACCAGTTGTTGAAACAATTTAACAACTATCTTTTGTGTTGAATCCAGCTTACTGTAGGGTTCCTTCATTAATTAAAGTATTTCTTTTAAAAACACACATCTTATTTGTAGATTTGTATATTTGACAGTTGCTGGGAAAGCCCCTGTGAACTATTTTTAGAAGCAATTGTTGTTCGGGTTGTCACGTTACCAGCTTGCTGGTCGGACACGCGATTGGTTGATTGGAGATGACATCAGTGGTCGTGTTCTTAGTGTGACACATAACCGGCAAGTAACAGCATTCTGACTGTCCACAAAAAAACCACTACCGACAACAAGGTCGGGTGTGCAAAGCAGGGACTGGAATCACAGTAGACGTGAGTTCTGAAGAACGCACTTCCGACTTTCCTGGTCGGTGAAGCACGTGACCAGCTTCATGATCTGGTCGGTGAATCACGTGACCAGCTTTGTGGAGAAGATGACGTCAGAGGTCGCGTTCTTTTGAGCTGGCCGGTCGGCTGATGCTTTAAAAGCAGAGAAGCCTGAACCAGTGCGCTCTGAAGGTGAAAGTCCTGGTCGGTGCCGGTCTGAACTCTGAAGAGGTAGGAAGTGCTGTAGATGAGATTTTTTCGTGATAAAACCAGTGACCTGGCCATCCACAACCCCCACTACTGACAACAAAGCCGGGTCTGTAAGGGAGGGACCGATATCACCACACTGAAGAAATCTGAAGCTGAATTCATCTCTTACTTGTATAAAACACCAAATACTCGAGCTGGCTGGTGTGACTGATGCTTTACAGCAGAGAAGTTGGTACCAGTGCGCTCTGAAGAAATCTGAAGAATGCATCTCTTGCTTCTGATGAAAAACACTAAATACTTGAGCTAGGCTGGTGTGACTGATGCTATACAGCAGAGAAGTCGGTACCAGTGCGCTCTGAAGAAATCTGAAGAATGCATCTTTGCTTGGGGAATTCCTTCTATTTACAGTGTTCAAAACTACGTAGACTGAAGATTCCCGTGATTTCTATTTGTACGTAGTACTAGAAAAGACGTTTCTATGGTGATTGTAGCTGGAAGGTTACAGAAGGTACATTCAAACAAAAGACACGGATAAAAATACCTTGTAAGTAGTATATCCATTATATTTCTTAATATTGTTGATCTGCCCCTAACAACACAATTGTTAAATGGAACGAAACTAGCAAAATGGCTGCCTTCATATTTCTCGTCGATTACTGCCCTATCAACAACACCAAATAAAGTCAACTAGGGAGCGTTTCCAGCAGATTTCTCAATGTATATCCGTGCTTGATATGCAGATAACACTTCTACACTAAACTATTCACATATACGGTTGAAAATCCGCCATAATGCACACTTTTCCTTAAAAACTCTGGAGATGTAGAAAACACGTCTGCACAGTACACGCGCCAAACGAAAAAGATGCTATGATGTCACTCTGTACGATGCGAGTGCACAGTACTGGGACCGGCCGGCTGGTGGAGACACAGGACATCTTTTTCTGGCGTTTGGCGGGCCGGTCTGCGCCGACCGAATTAGCAATTGTCCATTGGATAGGATGTATTAACGCAATAAAATTTAATATTTCTTAGATTTTTGTATCCCCAATATTTTATTTCTGGTGAGAGCTTTTAAAATTCTTTCTCCCATGAAATCAGTAAGAACAAAAAGACCATGACACAAAGGGAAACTTACATTGTTAAACAAAAAAAAAATACCTGTTTCCATTAAAGTAAGATTTGGTGCAAGGAAACAGAAAATATGTAATGTTGAATTGACAAAAAACTAGCCAATTCCCAGCAATGAAGGCAGTGTTGATCAACCTGTATTTGCCGGAGATTTTTTTTCATGTAATGAGAGTTTAAACAAATTCCATAATAAAACCTTAACATAATTATTTTGGCTCAAAGTTTTGTGTGTTGCAGCAAGGTTAACCAATATAGTTTTGGTCTATAAATATGAATCTGTTCAAATGTGCAAAAAAAAGCTGATTTTTGTTATAAAAGATTTACTGTGAACAAAATACTAAAGCAATTTAATGGAAATTTCAGACATCAATATCAAATTAATAAAACTGTGCATCCAACATACTTTGGTGCAAAACATTCATGTAAACTCTTCTGGATATGAAATTGAATACAAAGTTTAACTTGAGTATTGCTGCGCAAGTGAAAGAAATTGTTCATGCACAGCAAAAACAAAGTGTACCAATGAGTAATAATGATTTTGCTGAAATGACTATTTTGCTCTGTTTAATATGTTTTTTTCCATTTGTGCAAAAATTCAACTAGCCTGAAAAAAATGGCAGCAAAATGCTTTCTTGTTGGAATTGCTCTATTGAAGATGGCAGCCAAAAATGGCAGGTAAATGATTTCTGCCAAAAGTGCCGGATGAATCTGTGTTTACCCTGGGGGTCAAAATTTCATAGAAATCGCTCTACCCAACACTGTTTCCGAGATAAATGCGTTTTATGTTTTATGTAGAAATTCAAGACAGTCGATAAAAATGGCGGGAAAATGATTTTTGGCAAAAAGTACCATATGACTTAGTGTGTAGCCTTTCGGGCAAAAAATTTGTAAAAATCGCTCTATCTCACACCGTTTCTGAGATATTAAAGATTTTTTATTTTCATTGTTCAGAAAAATTGTGGCGTTTATTTAATCGTTAATAAGTTGGCCAAAAAATTTGTAAAAATCGCTCTATCTCGCACCGTTTCTGAGATATTAAAGATTTTTCATTTTCATTGTTCAGAAAAATTGTGGCGTTTATTTTAATCGTTAATAAGTTGACCATTTTGTATCGGATCATTTCCAAAAGTTAATGATTTCCAGACATCTATGTGACAAACCTACTTGCCAAATTTGATGTGAAGGGGTGAGGTGCTTTTTAACTTTTAAGTTATCATCTGGACAGGCAGACCCTTTTGACAAAAATGTTTTTGGTCATGTGACTTCTCTGATTTTTACAGGCTACGGCATACATGTGCCAAATTTGAATAGAATCCACACAGTGGTTGAATAGAAAATGTGCGAGCCAGTGGAGCCTGTGACACCTTTCACATGAATTTCTCCTGTATACAAACCTTGGATGGTGCTTAATTATACCTTGTATATCTTTCTTTTGTTAACGTGTTGACATAAGCAATATATCCTTTTTTTCTATGATTTTACACAAAACCCAGGTAGTGGTTGGTTGAAGCAGTTCCACTAAATGTCATTCAATCATTTTAAAACCTTTAAATTTGTATTTTTATAAATATTCAAAAGTAATTTCAATCTTAAATAATTTTTCTCTCAGATTTCTAGACCAGAAAATTGTACATTACAATTTGTAATTTACAAAATAATCCACCTTTTCATCAATAGGATGACATAAGAAATGTGTTTTAATTCTAGTGAATTAGTTGAATTATCCAGTTCATTTGCTCAAAAAGTGTTCTAAGTTACAAACAGTTCTGAGTTATAAACAAATTATTAGAGTCACTTTTATTCCTGCAATCTAGAGTAAAAATTCTACAGAACTGATGAAATACCAGAAACCAATATAAACACAAGGGCAATATACAAAGGCCAATAATAAATATAAATAACCACTAATCAAGTATACTGAGATTTAGGTTAATTAGTTTGTCAAGAGGTTTTGAAACAATTCTATAAAAATGGAATTATTTCAGAGGGTTGTATCCAAAAGTTGATGAGCTTTAAGTTCAGTAAAGTATTCAAAAGTGTGCCTCACCGGCAAAATAATGCACACTTTTACTCGACCTCTTCAGGGTCACATACTTTACCTATCACGTAAATACCAAAAGTTTAACGCTGTATTTGTTATCACCAAAGAAAATATCCCCTAAAAAGCATTGTTTAAGATTAATGGTTTGATGTTTTGTTAAGCTGATTTGTAACTTACACTTCTGTACCTATCAACACATATTTCTTGAAGGAAATCAGGGCCACGGTGGCAGAGTGGTAACACTCGCGCCTCCCACCTCTGAGACCGGGGTTTGGTTCCCGGCACGGCCTCAAGTGGAAAAGCTGGTAGTTGCTTCCCCTTGGTCGGCAGTTTACAGTACAGAAACCTGACAAACTGTATGTACTGGTTTCCTCTGCCCTTCCAACTACCCATCGTGATATGACATGTACAGTGTTGAAAGCGACGTAAAACCCCAAATAAATAAATAAATAAATTCTTGAAGGAAATCAACATCACAATGCTAAAAACAAGCACAAATAAGGGCTTTCTGCCAAGCAACAAAAGCTTATTAAATATAGGCTTGAGATAGATAAAACTGCTTGTGTTGGATTCGGACACTTTTATTTAAATCCCATCAAGAGGAAATAAAACATAAATATTGATGAAATGATTTCTAAATAATCATTGTATCTTTACACGAGCTATTTTGGAGTTATTTTACTTGTCACTTGTCCGAATCCAACTCTCGTTCACGTACTACTTACACAGCCACATCATTCTCATGTCCTTCTGGTGCACCCAGAAAATGTACACACTCTGCATCTATCATTTCCTTATCTGATTGCACCAATTCCAGGGTTCAGGGAAAAACTACTATCCACAATAAAAGTTAACTTTCTCCCTTCATCTAAATTATCCAATACTGATGCCGGTAATGTAGGCTTTTTTTCTTTCCTTTTTTTCACATGATGTAATTTGAGATAGGACTGTGATCCAATTTTCTAATCATATTTCACCTGATATTCCTCAAAGAAGAAGATAATTCCTCATTTATTTAATCCACTTTCTCAGAGGAACCGTCTGATTTTATCCAATGTGTACTTTTTCTGAAGAAACTTTCACACAGTTAAAGGAGCTGTTCACAGACTCAAAAAAACCTGAAGTTTATCCTGTATAATCGATAAATTAATAAATAAGTTAAACCATATCAATCCATCTGTGTGGTGTGTGCAATGACATAACAATACCGAGTGTAGTTAACTTGTGTTAGCCTCCAGCCTCAAACTGTGCATGTTTTTACACTCACATCTCACATACAGCCATTAATATTTGATAAGACCACAGTAGCACCTGCTCCTAAGCTTTCTCACCAGCCAGTAAAGAAAAAAAAAACTTAAATATACAACTGCCCACAAAAAAAGACAAAAAATTGCCTGCAGATATTTAGCACACAGTTACATTCTGCCCCTTCCAGGTTGCAAGAAGTAATTAATAATTCTTTTGGTTTCTACCAGAGCTACTCAGGATATAGAGGTCTCTGAGTGTATGCTTTCCCCTGTAGACTCCCGTCAAAACACTTCACACACACTGGGGGAGTGACAGAAAAATGGTCCACTACACGAAACCATTGTAATCAATAAGAGTTAAAAACACACAGCACTCTATCTCGCATGGAAACATCCACCCTGACAGACTTTACCAAACTGACATCTTTAAAACCACACTTTTGTGTTTCTAACTAATCCCTCAAACATCAGTGCAATCCACATTATAGCCAAACTGACTTCTGTACTGACTTAATTTAACTCAATTCAGCATTCACAATTCCCTTGGATTAGAACATTCAGAATAATCATCACCGACAATTTTACAAAGCAAAGAATTTGCAATTACTTGCAGTCACTATGGAAGTTATCAAGGTCCACCCTGACATTCTGTACAAAAACTAACTTTACAGACCAGGTTTTTTATATTCACCACTTCTTGGGATCATTACTTACATGGCATGCCTACTAATCATTAGAATTTGGCAATTTTTGCATAGCAAAGAGCTAAAATCATATGTAGCCACTGAATAAATAATGCAAAATATGTTTCAGAGAAAAGATGTAGGCAAAAGACTATCTGTGAAAGAAGAAACATTGTAACAAGTTTTGTAGATGGCCATCTTCTGTGGATAATATGAACTCTGCAGCACTCAGACGACTCATAAACAACTCCAGAAGGGAGAGCACACCACATTTTAAGATTATTGTGAAAAAGTGACACATATTTTAGTCATAAGCAAGTAAACTTGTATATATATTTTTGTAATATTTAATTTAGTTTGAATATCAATTTAAAAATGCATTTTAATATTAAAGATGAAAAACAATAAATTCTAAAAATAACTCTCCTCATTAAAAATATGTTTTATGGTAACACTTTATTCAACAAATAACATACTAGTCTTTTTAACTACTTAATACTTGAGGCTTTATTGTTAAGAGAATGATAAAATTTGAATTTTCAGATTGAAAACAAATATGTATTGATCCAACTTGCCATAATGTCCTCCTCCATAATATTTAGTGAATAACATACATTTCAGTGAATTTGTGTGATCGAATGAGGGATTTTTGTGAATTCCCTGAATAGACAAATTCATCACAACACAATATCACAGTACAAAAGCCTGTTATTTTAATAATGCAGGTACTTATGCCAATTAAATCAAGTACATTGTGATTGTTAAATTGCCCATTTTTGGTGCACAATAAAACTGACACCGAGTATTGAGCTTCCTGTAACAACTTAATAGGTAGTAAATTGTAATTTTTATGCATGGAGAGCATTGCTTTATCTTGCCAAGTTTTCTTTCAAAAGTCCATTCATCAAACTTGTATATAAAATTGAGCTGGTCACTGCAAGTAACCAATACATGATTTCAAAATTAATCTTGTCTTTCAAATTTTACACAAACTGATATCTTTAAAACCACACAAATACAATGGTTAGAAATTATTTTAAAATGCCTAATCTATCTCCTTTTAAGCAGCATTTCTAGTTGTGTGATTTGAATATTTGTCCCTGTTGCTGCATAAGTCATTATTTGTCATAAGTACCAAGACTTGTACACAAAAATTAACTCTTCAACAAAACAACCAAAGAAACTAAAATATAAGAACCTGTTTGAAATTGAAATGTGTCTGTTTCTTCCATGAAAAAAAAACAAAAAAAAAAAACCAAAAACAATTCAGTTAAGTTTAACACAAAATTCTGCCAATTGTATAAAACATAATGTTTTGAGAACATCAAATCCATTCCAAAGCTGTCAGGGCCAGGAAATGAAATGCATTTTTCACTGAGTCAAGGAAGCTTGTCTGCCTAAAATAAAAGTACTACCAGCTTTGTGAATGTGATTTTTATAAGGTTGCTGTGAAATAAGCAAATGAATGTAATTTTTACATGGTCGCAGTGTTACAAGAATTTGGGTAATGTGTCAGCTGATATAAGCTTACATAAATACAACTCCAGAAATTGTCCAAAAACAAAACCTCTGTAGGGTAAAAAGGGCTGAAACTTGCTCTGTCTCTTACTGTTTCCAACATATTCATGTTTTTCTGACAAAAAAAAATCTGTGCAAAATTAAATTAAGAAGTCTAAACCTTCTTAAGAACATTTGAGGGTAAAAATTGGGTTCAAAATTGCTTATGAAAGTCACAAAAAATATTTGTTAATGAGTTAAATTACTTTTGAGTTCCATCAATACTTTCAAATAAGCTTGAAATTGCTCTACATGTATCTCTTACCATTATCAAGACATTTGCAATATTATAAATATACCATAAAGGCTAAAAAAGGTAAATATTTAAAATTTCAAAAATTATTCTCATGTTTCTTGGTACCCTGATAGACCAAAAATAAACTCAACATCACTCTCCAAAGGTCAAAATTGACCTCTTACCATGTCCCAGATATACGGATGTCATGACGCCAAATATTTCCTGCCAGCTTATCGCTAAGTACTATTCTTGTCAGTCCCAAATAACTGACAAATTTATAAAAATACCAAAAACCTTATGCTTCATATTCTAAAAGGCAATGAAAACATTAAATATATGAAATAAAATAAAAGTACATGTCCATAATCTGTAAAATTTATCAAATTTGCTATTTTCCTGAGACTTCTGGTGCATTTTTTCAGACAGGAAGTGGGCAATGTAAGAGGTATTTGATGGATTAAGACATGTTGACATATTTTACTACATTCAGCAATTATTTACGCATCAAAATATAAAACCGATATATAAAACTATTCTAACCATCATCGACTAGTTGGTTAGTTGTGACTTCCCTTCCCAGATATATTTAATTTTCAAAGATACTATACAGTCCCAAAAATCTGCAAAAACAGAAAAATATTAAGCTTTTGGATAATCAAGTGAGCATTAAAAAAAGAGTTCAAAGCTATATTAAAATTTGATATAATTAACTGATAAAGATCCTGGATTGTACTTTATATGTGTTAAAAACTTAAAATACTGCTAGTGTACTTTACATACACAATATATTAAACAATCTGTTCAACAGAAAGGGAGTAAATGGTCGAAAAAGTGAAATAAAATAATAATCACAATCTATGTAGTTGTTGTAGTTTTAGAGAACATCATCAGTGGATGAAGTGAATATGTTCACTGCAAGACCATTAACATAAAAAATCTTGTGAAAACACTGGTATTTAAAGAGTCTATGCAAATTAGACATAAAAAAAAATGAATTCAATTTCTATCAGAATGTTCCAATCCTATTTCACTGTAAATTCCTGTGTAAACCTGGAGGTAATCCTGAGGGGTTTACCAGGGATTGTGGGAGGACATTCCAATCATTCATCAAGATCAACTTCAACACCCTGGATAGACTTCTGTGGCTCAATCTGTCAATGACTGATCGGTCTTTTGCTCTCTCTTATTTAACAAAAACGTTAATCTGACTACTTTTTTCAGACTTTTTTTCTGGCTATATCACATCTTAAGTGTAAAAATAACTGACACAGCCCCAATGGATATAAATAAGTGTGAAAATTTCTAAGTATCCTTTGTGTGTTCTATACTCCCCTGTTCATCATTCTTCCATGTTAGTTTGAATAGTTTGCATTAAGCTCATAGAGCTAAATCTAGAGTCATTTAGACTGGTTTTGTTTGAGAAACAAAAATAGATAAATCTAAATATGTCATGACTGAATATAAAATCTGATAAAATTTGAAATGTGTCAACAGCAATTCCAATCCCTGTATTTCACTGGTTCGAACAGGTTTTAAATTTTAATATCATTGATATTCTGAAATTTTTTTAGGAATAAATGACATATTTGAGTGCTTTATGAAAGCTTTTCAACTATCGACTTTGTGGGTTTAATACAGCTGATTGATAGTTTAAAAGCATCTTAAAGTAATCGAATTATGTGAGCTCATATTTGCCGCATATAATTTGCATTTTATTTTACTGCGACTTGTTTGTTTACTTTTGTATGCCAAGGGACAATGCATGTAGAAGTCAACAGTGTTACTTTATTTACCATTCTGTATTCGCAATTGCTGAACTGCGCAAGACATGTCCACGGTCACTGTGCAGCCTACCATCTTAGAATGTATTTTATAATACATGTACTCTGTACAATACAATTTTTTACTTTTTTCCCATCGCCGACAATCAGGCATTAAGTTTACTGAAGTAAAAATACTTGTTTTCCACAAACAAACAGGTTTGAAATATCATAAATTTTCATTATTACACGTACATGTACTTTAAGTACAGTTCACATCAGGGTTTTTTTTGAAGAACTGAAATGTTGTCCACACAAAATCATAACTTGTAAGGCTATTTTACCAGAGACAGACTTATTATCGGTCAGTCATAAGCTACACCCTTATTGGTCATCCATCAGTCTGATAATTTCTAGAAACTTAGTCCATTGTGAACTTGTGACATTCTGTTACAATAGACTGTCACAACTGTATGTAAAACAACAAATTAGTCGCAAGCTGTGCTGAACTGATATGTATTAACCATGCCATGTGAGTTTTACAGATAAATCGTACAAGTAAGTGCTGTACATGTGTTATAACAAGGACAACTGCCCCTTTGCTCAAAATGATGAAACTACATAAGTACAAAATTAACTACAATTTTAAACTGATAATTACAAAGATATTGCACACAAACCAGTGAAATAACAAAATAACACATCAACATCAGCAAACCAGTAACAGTGTTCAAACATATGGTTTCAAGTTATGTTTTTCAAGCTACTTAGATTGAAACTTATGCATGTATTTAAATGTGTAATTAAAGGCAAACATAACTTAGACCTACGTATCAGAGAACCGATGCAAATTTATATCCACCGGAAAGACAACTCACCAAAGCCAGTGAACCATCGTTTGACCTTAAAGGAGGGCCCAAAGGTCAAATCTAACAACATCAGAAGATTCCCAGGCCATGATTTCCTATGAGTTGATTTCACATTGAAAACATCTAGGATCATTAATAAGCGAGTTATAAGCACTTTTAGGTTTGGCCACCCTCGTTTGATGTTGAAGGAGGGGCTCAAAGGTCAAATCTGACCACATCAAAAGATTCCCAGCCCATAATCTCCTATAAGTTGGTTTCACATTGCAAACCTCTAGGACCAATAATAAGTGAGTTATAAGCACTTTTAAGTTTGGCTATCCTCGTTTGACCTTGAAGGAGGGGCCCAAGGTCAAATGTGACCATATCAAAAGATTCCCAGCCTATGATTTCCTGTGAGTTGATTCACATTGCAAACCTCTAGGACCAATAATAAGCGAGTTATAAGCACTTTTAAGTTAGGCTATCCTTGTTTGACCTTGAATGAGGGGCCCAAGGTCAAATGTGAACACATCAAAAGATTCCCAGCCCATGATTTCTTATAGGTTGGTTTACCATCCCAAACCTCTAGGACCAATAATAAGCGAGTTATAAGCACTTTTAACTTTGGCTATCCTCGTTTGACCTTGAAGGAGGGCCCAAGGTCAAATCCGTCCACACCAGAAAATTCCCAGCCCATGACTTCACATATGTTGGTTTACCAACCCAAACCTCTAGGACCAATAATAAGCGAGTTATAAGCACTTTTAAGTTTGGCTGTCCTCGTTTGACCTTGAAGGAGGGGCCCCAGGTCAAATCCAACCACACCAGAAGATTCCTAGCCCATGATTTCCTATATGTTGGTTTACCATCCCAAACCTCTAGGACCAATAATAAGCGAGTTATAAGCACTTTTAAGTTTGGCTATCCTCGTTTAACCTTGAAGGAAGGGTCCAAGGACAAATCCGACCACATCAGAAGATTCGCAGTACATGATTTCCTATAGGTTGGTTTCACATTGTAAACCTCTAGGACCTATAACTAGAGATTGCGTCTCGACGCAGTGTATCCCCAGACGGGACATAGTTAAGGCGTGAATATGTCGGTCTTGAGCCTGTTTCCTGGAGCACCAGGTCAGGATTCTCCATAGTACCAGATTACTCCCAAAAGCTAATCACTAGTTCTTTCACTTATATCTGTCTTTAAAAATTACATTTCATGGATCCAGAAGATCCATATAGTGATCCGGATCACTTCCAAAATTCAATCATTTCATCCTTTTACCTTTTAAGACATATTCTAAAAATTTCATCAAAATCTGTCCATAAGTTTTTTAGTTATCTTGTACACAAACACATCTGGCAGCCTGGATCCACATGATCCAGACAGTGATCCAGATAACTCCCAAAAACTAATCACTTGTTCTTTGTCCCATTTAAGACATTTCCTGAAAATTTCATAAAAATCCATCCATGACTTTTTGAGCTATTTGTCTTTAAAAATTACATTTCTTGGATCCAGAAGATCCAGATAGTGGTCCAGATCACTCGCAAAATTGAATCATTTCTTCCTTTTACCACTTCTTCCTTTTACCACTTCTTCCTTTTACCATTTGTAACATATCCTAAAAATATCAAAGTCCATCCCAAGATTATGTGGCAGCCTGGATCCAGATGATCCAGACAGTGATCCAGTTCACTCCAAAAATTTAATCACTTGTTCCTTGTATCATTTAGGCCATTTGCTGAAACAATCCATCCATAACTTTTTGCGGTATCTGTCTTTAAAAATTACATTTCATCGATCCAGAAGATCCATATAGTGATCCGGATCACTTCCAAAATTCAATCATTTCATCCTTTTACCTTTTCAGACATATCCTGAAAATTTCATCAAAATCCGTCCTTAAGTTTTTGATTTATCTTGTACATAAACACATCTGGCAGCCTGGATCCAGATGATCCAGATCACTCCCAAAATCTAATCACTTGTCCTTGTCCCATTTTAGGACATTTCCTGAAAATTTCATCAAAATCCACCCATGACTTTTTGAGCTATTTGTCTTTAAAATTATATTTCATGGATCCAGAAGATCCAGATAGTGATCCAGATCATTCGCAAAATTGAATCATTTCTTCCTTTTACCACTTCTTCCTTTTACCATTTCTAACATATCCTAAAAATATCATCAAAATTCATCCTAAAATTCTGTTGCAGCCTGGATCCAGATGATCCAGATCACTCCAAAAATGTAATCACTTGTTCCTTGTACCATTTAGGTCATTTGTTGAAAATGTCATCACAATCCATCCATAACTTTTTGAGGTATCTGTCTTTAAAAATTACATTTCATGGATCCAGAAGATCCATATAGTGATCCGGATCACTTCCAAAATTCAATCATTTCATCCTTTTACCTTTTCAGACATATCCTGAAAATTTCATCAAAATCCGTCCATAAGTTTTTGATTTATCTTGTACACAAACACATCTGGCAGCCTGGATCCAGATGATCCAGATCACTCCCAAAATCTAATCACTTGTTCCTTGTCCCATTTAGGACATTTCCTGAAAATTTCATAAAAATTCACCCATGACTTTTTGAGCTATTTGTCTTTAAAAATTATATTTCATGGATCCAGAAGATCCAGATAGTGGTCCAGATCACTCGCAAAATTGAACCATTTCTTCCTTTTACCACTTCTTCCTTTTACCATTTGTAACATATCCTAAAAATATCATCAAAATTCATCCTAAAACTATGTTGCAGCCTGGATCCAGATGATCCAGACAGTGATCCAGATCACTCCAAAAATGTAATCACTTGTTCCTTGTACCATTTAGGTCATTTGCTGAAAATGTCATCACAATCCACCCATAACTTTTTGAGGTATCTGTCTTTAAAAATTACATTTCATGGATCCAGAAGATCCATATAGTGATCCGGATCACTTCCAAAATTCAATCATTTCATCCTTTTACCTTTTCAGACATATCCTGAAAATTTCATCAAAATCCATCCATAAGTTTTTGAGCTATATTGTACACAAACACATCTGGCAGTCTGGATCCAGATGATCCAGACAGTGATCCAGATCACTCCCAAAATCTAATCACTTGTTCCTCGGCCCATTAAGGACATTTCCTGAAAATTTCATCAAAATGCACCCATAAGTTTTTGAGTTATCTGTCTTTAAAAATTAAATTTCATGGATCCAGAAGATCCAGACAGTGATCCGGATCACTCCTAAAATTTAATCATATCTTCCTTTTACCATTTTGGACATATCCTGAAAATTTTATGAAAATCCATCTGTCAGTTTTGGAGTTATCTTGTTCACAAACAAACAAACAAATAGAGGGCCAGGTACTTTGGCGGTCAGTGGATGACCTGAAATGAAGATCTGTAACCGGTAAGCCTGGATGCTGGTACTCCATCATGTACTCAACCTCCAAAGCCATTTTCAATAGTTTCCATGCAATGTAGTCAGCATTAAGTGTGAAAATATCTCCAAAAAGGCCAAAAATGACCGTTGGTCAGGTACTTTGGCGGTCAGTGGATGACCTTAAATGAAGATCTGTAACCAGTAAGCCTGGATGGTAGAAGTCCATCATGTACTCAACCTCCAAAGCCATTTCAATAGTTTCCATGCAATACAGTCAGCATTAAGCGTGAAAATATCTCCAAAAAGGCCAAAAATGACCCTCGGTCAGGTACTTTGGCGGTCAGTGGATGACCTTCAATGAAGAGCTTCAAGGTCAAATTTCTGCATGCTTGCAGAGGACATATATATGTATTATATATACCAGCCATAGGATGATCTGACTTTCTGTATAGGAGAACTGGGCCAAAAAGTGAAAAAATGGCCAAAATCTGACCTTTAAGAGGCCACCAGTGACCTTGAGATTAAAGGTCAAGGTCACAAAACAAGAGCGTTCGTGGCATTGCCCATATATACCCACATACCAAATTTGAAAGTTCTAACTAAAATAATTTTTAAGTTATCGCGTCCAAAAGGAAATCTCTGCGGCGGCGGCAGCGTGACCGTACTGAATTCTAAGTATCCCCGACTTTCGTCATACACTAAGGGAGATATAGGCACTTTTAAAGTCCGCTACATGGGTTACTTCGGCACTCTGTGGATGACCTTGAATTAAGAGCTTCAAGGTCAAATGCCTGCAAGGTTGTAGAGGACACTAAATAGGTCATTTACGGTATGTATATCAGGTCACCAATGCAAAACCATTGCAATTATGGGACTCCATGTTTTGGTACACCCCAATCAAACATGGATGTTTCCTGATCCATCCCTAATTTTCGAGTACCTGGGGACCCTGTCAGAACACTAGTTTATTTTTTGGACTTTCTTCCTGTTTGTGTGACAGGTAACAAATATTGCTGACAAAATTAACAATGCAAGATATTTTACAGTTTCACTACATACTACTAATTGTGTACAGCTACAATAACAAGATGACCTCTAAATGGGTTCTTTAAAGCTGAGTACTGTTTGCTTTAATCTCTAATCGTTTTTCACTGAAAGTAGTTTTTAATTATTTTGGGATGGCCTTCAACAAATTAACAGGGATCGGTTTAGCCAAAGGACTAAGCCCAGACTCAGACTTAAAGTGAAGACTTTTGTCTTAAAATGAGGCTAAGTCTGTGGTCTTAGACTTAGAGGGTTTCACAAAGCTGCTAAGTCTAGGCTTTGGCAAAGTCTTCCTTGGAGTGGGCTTAAATTTGTAAACAAAGACTTAAGTATGGATGCCATATATTTTTCTCACTTTAAAATTTGAAATGCTTGAAAATAAAGAATAAATATATGGAACATCTCCCTAAATTAGTCTTTGACATACTGTATAAGTGGTTATTTTCGCGGGTACTTAAGTTCGCGAATGTACACTGTAGGCCTGCTTCGAGAGAATTTATTTTCGCGGTGAAATATATTCAATTATCGCCCAAACTAACAGCATGTTCAAATTAAAATATTACGCGGACTTCTGCTGGTTTGATTGGAAATGCATAGTTAACGTCTTTTCTTTTATACACGTTGTCAGTGTGTGAACCTACTCTGGGAGATTATAAATTTACGAAACCCAATCGAACACACTTTCATTGACCGGCGCATTATCAAAGAAGTTGTGTAGCGGGGTCGTGTAATTGAATTAATCCCTCCCTATTGGTGATAAAGATCAAAGAAGTTAGGCGTTTCTGTGAATGGTACATTTGATTTGTTTCCGTGACAGTGTTAAATTTTGTATCTTGCATAATCTTGTATTACCGCTCACGCTAGACTGGTTCTACTGGATATAAAAATTGGCTAGAAGTTATTTTCGCATTTTGTAGTCACTCGCGAATATAGCGAAAATTAATTCCACGCGAAAATAACCACTTATACAGTATTTATGTGGTTACAAAAATTTCTATTAAGAAAACGGTGTTTTTTTTTCAAAGACAAAATGAGCTCAACAAAGGATATATATCACCACTAAAATATTTTCACTAGATATAAAGGGTCACGTGACACAAAAATCCATGGTGGTATATGATAAGCTTAGAAATAGCTAGGTCACCCTTTGTGAAATATCGCCAAGACATAAGGCTCAAATTTAAGTCCCTGTCTTAGCTAGACTTGCTCACAAGTCTTTACTTTGGGTTTTTTATTTATTTATTTTTTTTTTTGAGACAATGAATAAGTGCATTTTATGACAGTCTGGATTTTACACTCTCACTGGAAGGAAAGACTTGTTTCAGAGACACCTCTAGCTTTTCTGGCCAGGTGCCAATATTTTCCTTCTGTAGGGAAATGCGCTCAGAGAATCATAGTGCACTAAGGAAGGGCCTGGCACAATGCCTATATCTATGTCAGGATTTAACATTGACACTGCCTGAATTATATTAGTTTTTATGAAATATTATGTTCTAATGTCATTTTAATTCATATTTGAGCGTAAATTAAAGTAAAATTAATCTACAAAGTTTTAAGAAATTACAAGTACATAAAATGTTAATGCCACAAAACACCATTGATCACTATAATTAGCATGAACACTGGTGCAGCCGACATACATGAAATATAATCTCAAAAGGAATAATTTGAAAAAATATTCAAAATTCTGGTTGCAACATTTTAAAAATAAACTCCAATAAAATCGGAAATAATTATGACCCAGACACAATTTACACCACTGGTGACCTGTACATAGCAATTAAGGGAGTATCTGGTGGATGTGGATCAATTCACGCCCACCCCTAAATTAATTGAAGACAGTTACTGTTACGCAATAAATTACCAATCTATACTAGTATGATCAATTTTATAGTGTTCGTGGACCAATTCACACCTGCGTACATATTCACACCCACCCATAATTTTCTTCAAGTTTTACAATTTTTCATAGAAAAGTTGTTTATGTCGGCTGCACTAGTAATCATGCTACTTAATCAAAAATATCAATAAAGTATGTGATAAAACATATCTACACTAGGTTTTCCACAACTATAAAATACTTCAGGCATTATTTACGCTGAATTATGAGGGAAATTTTAATTAAACTGCTGAAGAATGTTTGTTCCAATCATTTAATTGTCAGTGTCAAAGGTTATATGTCACAGGGTTAATGACCTAGTTTTCATGTTATCCGTTGGCTATTTCAGAACTTTAAAATTTAAATAATTTCACACAATAATATACAAAAAAGAAATAACTGTTAAACTCTTTACATAATAACTTTTCCAATGGTATATTAATTGTAACAAGAGGGTCACAGATGCCCCAAAAGGCGGGTTGCGCAGGCAGAAATAAGATTAGCAACTGCTGTAATTACATTTAGAAAAGAAGGAAAGAAATGTTAGGTTACCCAGTTAAGGTGAATGTGCAAGACGTGCTAAGAAACGTAAAACTTGTAATCTAGGTTACATAATTGTATCTATGCTATAAACGGACAAACGAAAGGGCGGAATTACACCAACTTAGCAACTTAGCTATGATGGTGATGCATCTCCCTGTCAAGTTTGAATTCGACTGGACAAAGCGTTTTCGAGTTAGAGTCCAGAAACGAAAATGTGGACAGACAGACGGATGGACAGAAAAATGGACAAAAAACAGACAAACGGACAGGAAAACGGACAAACAAACAGACGGAATTACACCAATTTCGAAAGGAACCTAGCTATGATGGTGATCTGTATCCCTGTCAAGTATGAATTTGATTGGACAAAGTGTTTTCGAGTTGGAGTCCGGAAATGAAAATGTGGACAAACAGATGGATGGACAGACAAACGGACAAAAATGGACAAACGAACAAACGGAATTTCACCAATTTCGACAGGAACCTAGCTATGATGGTGATGTATGTCCCTGTGAAGTTTGAATTTGATTGGACTAACTGTTTTCGAGTTAGAGTCTGGAAAAGAAAATGTGGACGGACAGATGGATGGACAGAAAAACGGAGCAAAAACGAACAAACGGACAAACGAACATACAGAGTTACACCAAGTTCGAAAGGAACCTAGCTATGATGGTGATCTATGTCCCTGTCAAGTATGAATTCGATTGGAAAAACCGTTTTTGAGTTAGAGTCCGGAAACGAAAATGTGGACAAACAGACGGATGGACAGACAAACGGACAAGAAACGGACAAATGAACGGACGGAATTTCACCAATTTCGAAAGGAACCTAGCTATGATGGTGATCTATCTCCCTGTCAAGTTTGAATTCGATTGGTCAAACCGTTTTCGAGTTAGAGTCCGGAAACAAAAATGTGGACAAACAGATAGATGGACAGACAAACGGACGAAAAACGGACAAACGAACAGACGGAATTTCACCAATTTCGAAAGGAACCTAGCTATGATGGTGATCTATCTCCCTGTCAAGCTTGAATTCGATTGGTCAAACCGTTTTGGAGTTAGAGTCCGGAAACGAAAATGTGGACAGACGGATGGACAGACAAACGGATGAAAAACGGACAAACGAACGGACGGAATTTCACCAATATCGAAAAGAACCTAGCTATGATGTTGATCTATGTCTCTGTCAAGTTTGAATTCGATCGGACAAACCGTTTTTGAGTTAGAGTCCGGAAACGAAAATGTGGACAAACAGACGGATGGACAGACAAACGGACAAGAAACGGACAAATGAACGGACGGAATTTCACCAATTTCGAAAGGAACCTAGCTATGATGGTGATCTATCTCCCTGTCAAGTTTGAATTCGATTGGTCAAACCGTTTTCGAGTTAGAGTCCGGAAACAAAAATGTGGACAAACAGATAGATGGACAGACAAACGGACGAAAAACGGACAAACGAACAGACGGAATTTCACCCCGGAAACGTCCGGAAACGAAAAATGTGGACGGACAGACGGACGTCGGTTACACGCAACCCGCCTAAAAATTGGTTATGTATTGACAGATTTACAAGCAATTAAAGCTTAACAAAATTTCACATTGCATGGATAAAAATTTTTTGGGCAGACAAAGTATGGTTTGAATCCAACATAAGAACAAGGAGTTTGATAAGTGCTATCCAAGTACCTAATCCAATTACAGAAATGACAAATGTATCATTTTAAAGAGAAATAATAGTAGATTATGATGGTTTTCATTTGAAGAAATTTTGTTTTGTATTGGCTGAGATATTGTTAAAATATTGCAAACACACAAAAACTAGTGCTACACGGGTGGTCACAATTGTGTCCTTTAATTTTTTATTGAACGTGAATGTACTCGTGTTGGATGTTTGGTTCAAATTTTAAAATGTTCATGAAATAAAATCAATCTCAAAGGGAATAATTTGAAAAAAATATTCAAAATATCTGGTCGTAACATTTTAAAAATAAACTCCAATAAAAATCAGACATTACTATTCTTCTGTCCAGTAACGCGTCAAAAGTGACCTACTTCGAAGTAGGTCCAATTTTTAAAGAAAAATAAAACAAAATAATTTATTTCCCTATTTACAATAATAATTCTTACAAAAAATATGTGTTAATATACGGTACTTGCATAAATTAATTTTCGTAATTTTCTAGTTTGTCTGTAGCAGAAATAGTTGATATTTGGTTTGTTTTCAGTTACTTTGGAAAGATCCCATATTTGCCGGACAGAAGAATGAACCAGACACAATTGTGACCACCCATGTAGCACGAAAACTGGATCATCGACCATACCACATCATAGATAATTATCCAATTGATCATATACATTGGTAATTTATTGTTTAACTGGGATTGTTTTGGATAAATTTTGGGATGGGCGTGAATAGGGTTCACCCGTGAATAGGTACACGTGCGTGAATTGGTCCACCACCACTGTAGTGTTATGCCTTAGGTATCCAGATCGTTCGCACCAAAACGGGTTCGCCTCAGTGTAAGAGGAGATCATTTGCTCCACATTATAAAATATTGCTACAGAACCCCAAGGGAAATCCATGATCTCATATCTTCTCATGAATATTAATGAGTTGGTGCTACTGCCGTGAGTTCTCAGTTAAAAGTATTTGATCTTCTTCGAGACTTCCATTTTGTAAAATATTGCTACAAAACCCCAAGGGAAATCCATGACCTCATATATTCCCATGAATATTAATAAATTTGGTGTTACAGCTGTGAATTCTCGAGTTTAAAGTATTGATATTCAACTTCCGAGAGAAATCTGTGACCTCATATCTCCTCATGAATATTAATGACTTTGGAGTCATAGTCATGAATTCTATTTTATGGACCTTTCCGGGAGCCTCCCTAAGCCTCCATTTCAGTAAAAAGTGTATGAAAATATAAGATAAGATAAGATGAATTTATTCAGTATAGAAACAGTATATACAGGCTTCCAATAAATCCAAAACACAAGGCAGAATAAGATACATAATAACATTGCTATGTTTTCATAACTCAGTATTATAATGTAATACATTTTCATATTATAAGACACTTTGGAATTGAATACTGATACTAATATACAACAAACTTATAATAGAGGGGGGAATAAAACTAATAATATAAGAGATTCAATACTGAAAGTATAGTCCAAGAAGTTTTCACTTATATAGTTGGACTACCCTAGATTGGTACTATAAATCTAGGTACTTACATATGCCATAGATAAATGCCATAGATAAAAAAAAAAATATACATGAATATTTACATATATCGATATGTACTTATATACATTAATTAATAACTCGCTATGAGGTAGTATTTGACTGATTTTTTGAAAGAGAATAATGTTGCTTTATTTTTTACAAACTCTGGTAGATCATATGTGTATATTACAACCCCGGACAAGTTATTTTTTAATAATGCAACATAAAGTAATTAAATCCTTTTCGAGGTTATCAGTATGTCAACATGCATACCAGGAAACAAAATGGCTGTTTTGATTGGCCTCATTTTCATTGGATTTCCTGCAAGATTTCATTGGCCAGTGAGCTGGTCCATTATTTAATGTATTTTATGTAGGTCTAATTAATTCTCAAATAAATTATGGTGCGAATGAACTGACGATCGCATGGAGCGAACCCGTTTTGGTGCGAAACGTCTGGTATTCATGCCTTAACCAGTGACAGCTTACTGGTATTATCGCCCATATCGTACACAGTAAACATCAGCACTCATGTTTTACAAGTGACATTTATAGCACTGAGATAAAAATAAAAAATAAGAAATTTATAGAAGCTTACGTATGAAACAAAAGTTTGCGCTTTGGAAATATTAGTAAAAACTATAGTAAAAAATAGTAAATAAAAATCCTCTCTATAATATAACCGACTAAAATGATTATGTAACATGGCTATTAATGTTTATCAACAACAGGCCCCGCTTTTCCAAAGCCTCCTTGAGATAAAGATCATCTTAAATTTAAGGCTTCCCTTGAATTTCTGCCTTCTCTAAAAATCAGTTTCACAAAACTCTTTCTTATATTAAAAGAGACTTTGAAATTTTAAGAAACCTCATTAATTTTTAATTGAGCAAAAGATTTGCCTTAAATTTAAGAAACTTTCTGAAGGTAATGTCAATATTGTAACAACTAATGAGTGTTTTAGTATTCATAAATTATTTGCTCCTTTTACACACATGAGTGACATAAAGTGTGATATTTACATATTCATCTCCAACTAAAAAATTACAATGCTGAAATAATTAAGAACATTAAAATGCTGTTTCCATATATTGTCAGCAGCTTTTTATCCAGTGAATAATATCCATTGTTTTGGCAACTGTATAAAAAACCCTTGAGAGTTTTTCTATGTAAGTCTTTTTTCACATGTTTGACTTGATTTTTTTTTTCTTGTGTTTTTTCAAAGATACAATGATTATGTAAACCAAATTTTGAAATTTTATAAAGTTTTTTTTTTTGTTTTTTGTAATTGTCTGCAAATCTGCTTTGATTAAAAGTGTTTGAACAGGCAGATAATAAATTCTTTTGGTCATTCTAATATAATCTAAAATACCCCAGTAGGCAGTTGATTTGAATTTTGTAATTTTCTTTTGTTGTGCCTGATGAATGTTTGACTCTAAGATTAACAATTTATTATGTATTAAATGTCCTAATCATACTAAGTTATTGAGGTAAAATTTGTGATAGAACTTAAAATTTGACAAAATTTCTAATTCTTTTGTTTCACTGGTTTCATTGGTTATTGGTTCTGCTGACAGAACTTAAAAATCATGTAGATGAAATTGAGACTATTGCTCTTAGGTCAAGATTTTAGGTTATTTTGAAGAAAAATGACATTTGCCTTTTTTTCCATTCTCTATTTGCCTAGTTACTCACTATTTGAGTCAAGCCAGTTATGGCAGTTAACTCACCATACCAAGCCTCCATTTGATGGGATAAAATAACATCTCACTCTTTAGTATAACTATTTTGTTTTAACTAAATCAATTTTCTATTTTTACCTTTTTTTTGTGAGTGCCCACTGCTTGGGGTCATCTTTTTCTTTAAACATAATATACTTTGGAAATTAACTCAAAAGCATCATCATTTTATATTGCAATGTCAAATGTGTGAACTGGCAATTCATACAATATGATATGGGAAGGTAAGGGTAATTACAAGGATTATATTCTTATCTTTTTTGTTTTGACAGGTCATGAAGTTAATTAATGTCAGTTGATTGAACAGCTAATGCCAATTTAACAACAGCACTTATTTGTCAAGCAACTGCAATCACACAAAAATTCTGATTTTTGTTTAGTGTATGCTGACAGAAGTTGAAATCAAAATAGTGAGAAGCCAAATTTTAAATTGAAAATTCTGGAAAGATTTAAATTATATTCTGTCAAAAAAAAATTTCAATTTTGTCAAATTATCTTGACAGAACTTCCAATTTTAACTTTGGTCCAGTGAATTTTAAATTTTTTAGGATTTTCTCAAGACATATATATGCTCACAACCTTTTTTCACCTTTTACTTCAAGTGTTGTCAAGGGGGCTTGGTGGTGTAGCAGTTAGAGTTCTCGCCTCCAGCCTCTGAGGCCGCCGGTTCGAATCTCGGGCCCGGGCGCTTCATGTTGGAAAGTTGGTAGTTACTTGCCGATGCCCGGTGGTTTACAGTGCAGTATGCACTGGTTACCTCCACCTGTAAACTACCCGTCACAATATGGCCCTGGCTGTTGAACGCGACGTAAAACAACAAATAAATAAATAAATTCAAGCGTTGTCCAAAACCAGAGCAATTGTGTACCAGTTTCAAATGGCTAAAAAGTAGTCGGAAGCAATATAAACGGCCATAAAATTGAGCCAATAACTTTAAAGCGTTTTTGTGTTTTCCAGTACTGAGTAAGCATTTACTAAAGTTTGTTCAAACTGTTTCATAATTAAAACACCTCATGTCTATGTGTAAAGTAAAATTGATGGGACAAACTTGGATTGACAACAGCAATTAAGATAACTGCAAAAGGTTTTACTGTAGAAGTGTGAGCGATAATAAAAGGTTTAGGTACTGTTTGCCAAGCAATTACAGTACGGTCAGTGTGTTACGACCGTTTCATACCCCTGCGCCATTTTAAAATCAGGATAGGTGTGAGGTGCGCTAGTTGAGCACTGGCCGCTGGTCTTAAGATGGCACATCCGTTTTGATACTAAATCTATTATGTTTGGTGATCCAAGGAATATTACACAATAAAAATGTCTGCACTACTGTAAAGTATCCCACTGTAAACATTTGTCTAAAATGTTTGTATGCTATACTATGATGTATTTAATAGGGAAAGGTCAGTAGGGCTGTTGTCTCAGTATCAAGAGCATTTTACTAAAACACTGATGAGATTTTACAATCACCTTTTCACTTGTCAACACATGGAATAAAAAGTTAAAATATTAGAATTATGGCCAAAACCGAGGAAATTTTAAGCTTTTATCACATATTTTAATGCATTTGCAGACTTCCATAGTGATTACGTGGAGCAGAACTGCCATGTTTTGGTTACAACACTTTATAATCTCAATTTTGCTTGTCAATGCATACAGCAGAAGGAAAACTTAATATATTGGGAACACACAGCAAATCTGAAGAGATTCCACACATTTATCTAATATTTTTGATGGTATGGGGACTTTTATTTGACCTGAAGAGTCCATGTTTGAGTGGGGTGTAGTAAGATGCAGAGTCCTGTAATAGGAACAGTTTTGCATTGGTGACCTCCCAATAGTGGTGGGACCTTTTATAGAAATCAGAACCAGTTACCAGGGCTTTGAAATGAAACAGTATTACTGGTATTTTGTATACTTGTTCTGTGCATTGAAAATTATTCGTAGGCGTACATGCGCCTACACTTGCAACTGGAAATGGCTTTCACGAGATATTATTAAGCACGTAAACATGACTTTTGCTCAATATAAAGTAAAATTCTGACATATTTCACAAAATATGTATATTTTTTGTCATTTTGATGAAGTATCGGCCATTAGAAAGCCTAAAATGATGACATTTTCAATTACCGGTTCCCAAATATTCTTGGATTGCGGATTTCGTTATTTATACCAAAAACGAACGAAGAACTAGAAATTGCGCCTTGACGCAGTGTATCCCCAGACGGGACATGGTTAAAGCGTGACATACAGGAGTATTATGGTTGACAAAAATATACCTCTGTGGGGAGGGGGCCTAAGTGTTTATGGGAGCAACTTTTACTGACACTAAGTAAACAAAATGTTCGCTTAATGAAAGATACAAATGTAACTAGACCTAGCGCATCGGAGAACCGATGCAAATTATATCCACCAGAAAGAAACCTTGCCAATGAACCATCACTTAACCTTGAAGGAGGAGCCCAAGGTAAAATCTGACCATATCAAAAGATTCTTGATTTCCAATAGGTTGGTGTGACATTGCAAACCTCTAGGAACACAAATAAGCGAGTTATAAGCACTTTTAATTTTGCCTATCTTCATTTGACCTTGAAAGAGGGACGGAAGCTCAAATCTGATCACATCAAAAGATTCCTAGCGCATGATTTCCAATAGGATGATTTCACATTACAAACCTCTAGGACCAAGAAAAAGTGGTTTATAAGCACTTTAGCTTTTGCTATCCTCGTTTGACCTCGAAGGAAGGACCCAGGGTAAAAGCTGACCACATCAAAAGATTCCCAGCCCATGATTTCCTATAGGTTGGTTTCACATTGCAAACCTCTAGGACAAATAATAAGCGAGATATAAGCACTTTTAAGTTTGGGTATCCTTGTTTGACCTTGAGGGAGGGGTCCAAGATCAAATCTGACCACACCAGAAGATTCCCAGCCCATGATTTCCTGTAAGTTGGTTTACCATCCCAAACCTGTATGACCAATAATAAGTGAGTTCTAAGCACTTTTCAGTTTGGCTATCCTCGTTTGACCTTGAAGGAGGGGTCCAAGGTCAAATCTGACCACATCAAAAGATTCTTAGCCCCTGATATCCTATAAAATGGTTTACCATCCCAAACCTCTAGGACCAATAATAAGTGAGTTATAAGCACTTTTAAGTTTGGCTATCCTCGTTTGACATTGAAAGAGGGGTCCAAGGTCAAATCTGACAATATCAAAAGATTCCCGGGCCATGATTTCCTATAAGTTGGTTTCCCATTGCAATCCTCTAAGACCAATAATAAGCGAGTTCTGAGCACTTTTAGTTTGGCTATCCTTGTTTGACCTTGAAGGAGGAGCCAAAGGTCAAATCCGACCACACCAAAAGATTCCCAGCCCATGATTTCCTATAGGTTGGTTTTCCATCCCAAACCTCTAGGACCAATAATAACGGGGATATAAGCACTTTTCATGACTGACAAAAAAACCCCCGTGGCGGCCATCTTGTTAGGCGGGTTGCGTGTAACCAACCCGCCTATTAGATTGATGTGTCCGTCTGTCTGTCAAAATTTCCGTTTCCGGACTCTAACCTGAAAACGGTTTGTCCAATCGAATTCAAACTTTACAGGGAGATAGATCACCATCATAGCTAGGTTCCTTTCAAAATTGGTGTAATTCCCGCCCATTCGTTTGTCTGTCTGTCCGTCAACATTTCCGTTTCCGGACTCTAACTTGAAAATCCGTCAAAATTTCCGTTTCCAAAATTTGATAGCATGGAATTGAACCCAAATATTTGTAGTCGTTACATGGCTAGTTCCCAATGTATAAATTATGCTAAAAAGTCTTCTCCTTAATATTCATAAGTTTAAAGCTGATGTTTTGCAATTGACTTGCATATTGTATATCATTAAGCGTCCCGCAAGGGACGCTTGTTTGTGTATGGGAGAGCTTCCGGCTCCGCCGGCTCCGCATTTTGTTTTCCTTATAACTCTGTAACCGTTAGGCGGATTCTTTTCAAATTTGGCAGGTTTAGGCAGTAGCCTTGGGGAATTTTTTTGAATATGCTGCAGTGACATTTCAACCAATCAGAGAGGTCACATGACCAAAAATGTCTTTTTTCGATGGGGAAGCTTGTCCGGATGATAACTTGAAAGGAATTTTATCAATTCACCTGAAACTTGGCAAATACATTCATTCTATTAAAATCTGGAAATCATTAGATTTTGGCATTGATTGGTCAAGAAATGGCCGAGTAATTAATGATTAATTAATCATTACGAATTTTCCAAATAAGGAAAACACAAAAATGCTTATATCTCGAAAACCGTGCTAGATAGAGCGATTTCGACGAAATTTTTGACCCGCAGGGTATCTCTGCGGAGTAGTTTTCCCAATTTTCAAAAAATTTTGTCTCGCCCAAAATGGCGGCCATTTTGAATTTTCGAAATTTTCGCAAAAATTGCAAAACACAAAAATGCTTATATGTCAAAAACCGTGCTAGATAGAGCAATTTCGACAAAATTTTTGACCCGCAGGATATCTCTGCAGAGTACTTTTCCCAATTTTCAAAAGATTTTTGTCTCGCCAAAAATGGCGGCCATTTTGAATTTTCGAAATTTTCGCAAAAATTGCAAAACACAAAAATGCTTATATCTCGAAAACCGTGCTAGATAGAACGATTTCGACGAAATTTTTGACCCGCAGGGTATCTCTGCAGAGTAGCCATGCCAATTTTCAAACAAAAAATTTCTCGCAAAAAATGGCGGCCATTTTGAATTTTCGAATTTTTCGCAAAATTGCAAAACACAAAAATGCTTATATCTCGAAAACCGTGCTAGATAGAGCGATTTCGACGAAATTTTTGACCCACTAGGTATCTCTGCAGAGGAGCCATGCCAATTTTCAAAAAAAATTTGTCTTGCCAAAAATGGCGGCCATTTTGAATTTTCGAATTTTTGCGGAAAAAGTGCAAAACACAAAAATGCTAATATTTCGAAAACCGTGCTACATAGAGCGATTTCGACGAAATTTTTTATCTTCAGGGTATCTCTGCAGAGCAGCTATCCCAAAGAGCTTTCACTTGGTGAAGTTTCAGACCCATAGCTAATTGCTCACCTACTCAAAAAGAGTAAATGCGAATTACCTCTAAAAGTATTGCAGATGGCCAATTTTTCTCAAATAACTCATTCACCTACTTTTGGAAGAGCTTTCACATGGTGAAGTTTCAGACCTATAGCCAATTACTCACCTACTCAAAATGAGTAAATGCGAATTATCTCTAAAAGTATTGCAGATAGCCAATTTTTCTCAAATAACTCATTCACCTACTTTTGGGAGAGCTTTCACATGGTGAAGTTTCAGACCCATAGCTAATTATTTACCTACTCAAAATGAGTAAATGCTAATTATCTGTAAAAGTATTGCGGATAGCCAATTTTTATCAAATAACTCATTCATCTACTTGTGGGAGAGCTTTCACATGGTGAAGTTTCAGACCCATAGCTAATTACTCACCTACTCAAAATGAGTAAATGCGAATTATCTCTAAAAGTATTGCAGATAGCCAATTTTTCTCAAATAACTCATTCACCTACTTTTGGGAGAGCTTTCACTTGGTGAAGTTTCAGACCCATAGCTAATTACTCACCTACTCAAAATGAGTAAATGCGAATTATCTGTAAAAGTATTGCAGATAGCCAATTTTTCTCAAATAACTCATTCACCTACTTTTGGGAGAGCTTTCACTTGGTGAAGTTTCAGACCCATAGCTAATTACTCACCTACTCAAAATGAGTAAATGCGAATTATCTCTAAAACTATTGCAGATAGCCAATTTTTCTCAAATAACTCATTCACCTACTTTTGGGAGAGCTTTCACTTGGTGAAGTTTCAGACCCATAGCTAATTACTCACCTACTCAAAATGAGTAAATGCGAATTATCTCTAAAAGTATTGCAGATAGCCAGTTTTTCTCAAATTAATCATTCACCTACTTTTGGGAGAGCTTTCACTTGGTGAAGTTTCAGACCCATAGCTAATTACTCACCTACTCAAAATGAGTAAATGCGAATTATCTGTAAAAGTATTGCAGATAGTCAATTTTTCTCAAATAACTCATTCACCTACTTTTGCGAGAGCTTTCACTTGGTGAAGTTTCAGACCCATAGCTAATTACTCACCTACTCAAAATGAGTGAATGCGAATTATCTCTAAAAGTATTGCAGATAGCCAATTTTTCTCAAATTAATCATTCACCTACTTTTGGGAGAGCTTTCACTTGGTGAAGTTTCAGACCCATAGCTAATTACTCGTCTACTCAAAATGAGTAAATGCGAATTATCTCTAAAAGTATTGCAGATAGCCAATTTTTCTCAAATAACTCATTCACCTACTTTTGGGAGAGCTTTCACTTGGTGAAGTTTCAGACCCATAGCAAATTACTCACCTACTCAAAATGAGTAAATGCGAATTATCTGTAAAAGTATTGCAGATAGCCAATTTTTCTCAAATAACTCATTCACCTACTTTTGGCAGAGCTTTCACTTGGTGAGGTTTCAGACCCATAGCTAATTATTCACCTACTCAAAATGAGTAAATGTGAATTATCTCTAAAAGTATTGCAGATAGCCAATTTTTCTCAAATAACTCATTCACCTACTTTTGGGAGAGTTTTCACTCTGTAAAGTTTCAGACCCATAGCTATTTATTCACCTACTCAAAATGAGTAAATGCTAATTATCTGTAAAAGTATTGCGGATACCCAATTTTTATCAAATACTCATTCATCTACTTGTGGGAGAGCTTTCACATGGTGAAGTTTCAGACCCATAGCTAATTACTCACCTACTCAAAATGAGTAAATGCGAATTATCTCTAAAAGTATTGCAGATAGCCAATTTTTCTCAAATAACTCATTCACCTACTTTTGGGAGAGCTTTCACTTGGTGAACAGACCCATAGATAATTATTCACCTACTCAAAATTAGTAAATGTGAATTATCTCTTAATAGTATTGCAGATAGCCAATTTTTCTCAAATAACTCATTCACCTACTTTTGGAAGACCTTTCACACACGAAAATGAAAAATTGTGAATATCTCGGAAAAGCTATTTCTTCTGCTTTAATGCACACCACGGCAGTGGTCTTGACAAAAATTTTTGTCTCCCCAAAAATGGTGGCCATTTTGAATTTTCAAAGTTTTTGCAAAACACAAAAATGCTTATATCTCGAAAACCGTGCTATATGGAGTGAACTCAACAAAATTTTGGACCTGCTGGGTATCTCTGCAGAGTAGCCATGCCAATTTTCAAAATATTTTTGTCTCGCCAAATATAGCGGACATTTTTAATTTTTTTATTTTTTGCAAAACACAAAAATGCTTATATCTTGAAAACCGTGCTAGATAGAGCAGACTGCGCTGACTTTGGTTGCCACAACAGTATAAGGCTAGAAACGAAGAATTTTCTTAATACTTTAGCACTCACCTTTATATCCTTTTCGGGACGCTTTGTTTTTGCATAGCAAAAACATTATCTTTTTTTTTGCGAGCGATCCTCTAGTTTAATTGGGTGTTGAAATGGCTATTCCGTTATATTTCTTTGGTGTTGAAATGGCTTGGGTGCTGTTGCAACTCGGCTCCAGTACCCTATATGAGCCAGAACAAGTGTTAGAACACATATTTCTAAGTTTATTTCTAGATGCAAACCTCTAAAATATTATGTCCATGTGAAACTTCATTTCTATAATTGTCTAAATTGATCTGCCACCAGGCCTAGGGTATTTGTATTTATAAGTAGTTCAATACACTTTTCTGTGTATTTGTATTTGAATGGTTTTGTGAAAAATGCCGCTGCCACTGTGACACAGTAACTCTATTCCCAAAAACTTTAAAAAGTGGTGTTAAAAAAATTGTGTTTCCATAATTTTTTGCTGTGACCATAATGGCTTGGCAAAGCAGTAAACATTAGAGAATCCAAGACACAGCTACTATTTGCCTTTCAATTATGGTCATAGCTGGAATTATAGACCCCTCACTTTTTTATCACCAATCTTTTAGTGTCAAAATATACCTGCTGTTTAGCCATGGTAGATCAGTTATGACAACAATTAAAATACAATTTCACACCCACATTTAACATACTAGCATTCTATCAGTGATTGACTGCAACCATATATTTTTTGTTAGGAAGTCAAGGGCAAATGCCTCTATCTGTATACCGCATTGGCATTCACTGCTACTTCTGGTTTGTGGCAAAACTGCCAATAATAGAAATTATTTGTCAAATTGTATAAGTTTAATAAGAAATACAATGCAATTTAAAAGAACTATATAAAAATAAATACCATTTGGTAGTTTGGTTTGACAAAATATGATCTAAGTTGACTTTATTAATAGAATAAAAAGTGATAATATTAACTACAACGTGGTCCTTTACTGGTAGATTACCATTGAGCTAAAAATTTGGAAGTAAACTTAGAAAACATTAAGGGTGACCATAATTGGTGCACTGACCATTATTGTTTGGCAAGTAGTATTGTAGGTGTCTAAAAATGTAGGTTGACCATTAAAAAGTCATAAGTGCCCTCATTTATTAAGTGATAAGATGGTAGTGCTGGTAAATAGTGTTGAGACCATTTTATTGAAAAAAAAAACACATTTTATACTGGTAGTAGGTTCTAATTGCTGGACAAAAGTTGTGATGCAGTTCCTGCTCGGACCAAAATTGGCGACAATAATTTTAACGAGAGGAAGTCAGGGGATGATTTGGGAGCAGTGGCATTGAGTGCTGATGGGGAAGGAATGTTTGGGAGCAGCAATGGTCCAGACCAGCAATGATTGAATTGCAGCTTTATACATTATGTGTTTTTTTTAGTGTGACTGAATGTTAATATTTTTTTTATTTCCATGCATGATGAAAAATGTTTCACTGAAGTCTGGGTTTAGTATGTACCATAAGGATTGCCATACCATTAAAACAGTGGGACAACTTAAAAATATTACAGACATTGAAGGGTCTCATGTGGCTCAGCTGGTAGGGCGTTGGACTCATAATCCAAGAGTCGTGGGTTCCCTCCCCGGCGATGCTGACTGTTTCATGTGGGATAACATTCTTGGGCAAGATGTTAACCTGGACTGTGCCTCTCTCCACCCAGGAGTAATGGGTACCTGGCTAATGGGTTCTTAGTGTATGTGCGCTGTATTGTGGCTGCCCCCTAGTATGTTTCCAGAGCGAACTGAGTAAATGTGTGAAAAAGTTCGGAAACCCAGGCCAGGGTGTAAATATAAAGTCGAGTGATAGTATATACTGATACTAGACTATAAACCATTACATTTACATTTTAAATATGAAAAAATTCTAACCTTTTATCAACAACTTGTTTGCATGTATTAAGCTCTTTTTTCACTAGAGATGATTGTTTCATTTTCATTGACCCCACTTCATGTTAGTGTGCCAATTTAATTTTGACAACACTAAAATAAGTTTGTTTTTTTTTTGTCCTGAAAACCAAAGCAGTTTTCTTGGGGGGAGGATAACCATAAAGAATATGTATTATAATCTCATCCCTGCATATGTAATCGACAAAGTAACTTTAGAAATTCTATCATAGTATGTATGCCATACCATGTTTTTCCATTTTATCTATTAAAATTTATTTGAACATCTATGGGTGATATTTAAGTTTTCATTGTATTTTTTGTATGATTTTGTTTTACTGGTAGATTTGGAATATGTCTATTTCTATTTTAGATGCTGAATATGGAGATCAACTAAGTAACTACTGAAAACAGTGAACTAAGTCTCCATTATGAGTGATTATGGAGTGGACACTAGTGGAAGGCAAAAGGTGCATAGCTTCTTTTATTTACAGTATCAATAATGCCTGGCACGAGTCATACTTTTCATACTTGATTACTTCATTACCATTCCTACACTCTGGCAAGTACTGTGTAAAATGAACCACAAATTTTCCCAAAAAATTTTTCTGAAACAGTGACAGAAAATTAGTAATAATGCTAACAGACATGAGTGCCTGTGCTGGTATTGACCTGCTATTCAAACTCAGATCTGGGTTTCTGTTTTGGTCTACACTGAAAGTGCAGTGTCTTAAGTGTTTCTTTTGACAGCAAAAGTCAAGTTTATTTGCCAAGCTGTTGTGTTGTTTTGAAGTATCAATGTTTGATACCAATAAACATTGAAGAACAGATAACCTAGCACCTTAGTATGGGTGAGTCATTGTAGCAAATTAAAATCTTGTCCTTATTTCTACAAATTGAACTATTAGAGTAAGAAATCTAAAATTCGCCACCTCTAAAACCTTAGTTAATTTTATAAAGAAAATGATGAAAATGACCTCCTGCTTCAAGTTGTTTATTCAAAAAGCATTTTTACAAGGCATTCTTTGTGTCTGTCTAGTATAGAAACACAAATTCTATTTATCAGCATTTTATTTACCTCCAGGAATTATTTTAAATGATTGTTTCTTGCATTCAGCAGGGTGTTACAATTGTGAAAGGTATCATTTATGGAAATGTGGCGCGGTATTTTGGAAAGAAAAGGGAAGAAGATGGGCATACTCATCAGTGGACTGTCTATCTTAAACCCTATGACAATGAGGTGAGTTTCATAAAACCTCCATTTCAGTGTACAATGTATATTTATTAGACTAAGTCTGTTGCAGTGACAATGTATTTACGCAATAGCAGCACATGAACAAAATTTTACAGTTTTATACCCGGCCCCAAATTGGGCTTATAAGTGATTTTAAGTCTAATACTAAAATGTATTTGACAGAAAATACTGATTTGCAAATAATACTTCCATTTCTTTGATTCCTCATCCCATTTAATATTTAAAACATGCCAGAGAACTGATGATACTTGTCAAATTTTTAGAATGGAAAATGGTAATTAAATTGTGTAAAATATTACTTTTGATAGTGTGTATGCAGGACAGATACTAGGGCATGGTTGGTAACATTGGTATCTTGGTATCGAGACAATATCACTCATGTACCACACTTTACAGCCTGCATCTTAATTGACAGCACATATAACTGGGAAAAGTTAAAATATAAAAAACAAATCCTTTATGTGAAGACATTGTAAACTTTTATCTTGTATTTTTTTGTACAATTTAAGACTTCTATAATCTAATCTAATCTGCTTTGCAGGCGCAATATCTTCCCCACAAAGGGAAACTCAGTATTCTGGTTAACAGAAGTAATTTATCGTAAGGAGAGTGGAGGGGTGGTCAAGGTCAGTGATCCGGAGTTGTGGGTGTGACCAAGAGGGAAGGAGGATAAGTTGGGAAATTGGAAGAGATGGGATTTAAGGTGTTTCCTGAATGATATAACAGAGGGGCTGTTTCTTATTTGGAAGGGGAAAGAGTTCCACAGAACTGGGGCATAGTGACTAAAAGGATTAGAAAAGTGTATGATTTATGAACCCTACAGTCAAAAGTGGGGGTATGGAGGAACTTAAGTTTTGGGGTGCTTCACCTTGTATTTCTGGAAGAGGTGTAGGAGTGAATTAATTCTCTTAGGTAAGCTGGTTGACCTGGGTTGAGAATTTTGTATGTAATGAGGCCTATTTAAATTTTATCCTGTATCTGACTTGGAGCCAATGGAGTTTTTTTTCAGTTTAGCGGTAATGTGTGAGAATTTAGAGGAACGGGTGACAAACCAGCAGAGTAAGTTTTGGACCCGTTGCAATCTCCTTAACTCAAAATCAGTGAGTGATATAAACAGAGAATTGCAATAGTCCAATCTGCTGCTCAGCATTTGCCAAAAGTACTGATGTTTTAAGGTCTAGAAGGGGACAAATTTTGTAGAGGTCTCTAGCATGAACTCAGGTAGACTTTATGACCTGTGACATATGGTGTGAGAGAATGAAGTTAGAATCGAACACCACTCCAAGGTTCTTGACAGTTTGTGCTGGTGAGACCTGATTACCAAGAATATTGATTGGAAAGTGAGGAAGGAGTTGTTTACTGTTGTTTTTGGAGCCTATCAAAATATAGGAGTTTCTTTGAGTAAAACTGTCATGTTTTGTTTTTATGAACTTTACTTCCTGTAAGCTTTTCAATTAGGGATATGCTAAAACACAAGTTTTTTTAGGAATCCCAAAATAGTAATGATTTTGTACTGGCTGTATTCTAAACTGGAAAATATGCTACCGACCCTGCCCTAATAGACACAAGTAAAAGAAATTCATCTTCTATACACATTTCTTTACAAACTTGATGAGTATCATTTTCTAAATGACAGGTTTATAAGCTTTGCCTTGTATTTTTGGTTCCTATTTTATGAACAAATATGCCTTTCTTTTCAAAGTACCAAAAAAATAAGTAATAAAAATTTTTCTCTTTTGAAAATAAATAATGAAAAGATATCAAGACACATAGTTTTCCTTATGAAATAAAACAAATTTTATACATGTCAGCCTCTGTAAAGAAGATGATTAGATGATTATATTATGTTTTACACTGTTTAATAGGACATGTCAGCCTATGTAAAGAAGGTGAATTTTAAACTCCATGAAAGTTATGCCAATCCAAACAGAGGTATGTATCACATCACAGAAATCTGTGGTTTGTTCCTTTATATGAATATCGTCATATACACTGTAGTATAATGACAAGCACAGTATAAGCACAGCCTTTTTCTCCCTAAATTCTTTCAATCAATTCTCTTTAGGCTTTATGAAGTTTCTATTATCCAGAAACAATTTTACTCTCATACGAAGGTCAGATAATAGGGGTTGTGCTGTAATAAACACTGTGAGGACATATAAGTTGATCAGTGTAAACTATTTTAAGGGAGTGCATAGGAGTATTGTATTGTATTTTGTATATTTGAACTCAGTGCAATATCTCCTAAGTACATTATGATCTCTTCAGACGTAGTGGTGGTCATATATAAGTTAGGGCTGAGTATGTGGCCATGGTATTAAGCGTCCCGCAAGGGACACTTGCTTGTATTTAGGGGAGAGGGAAGAGAGAGTGGCTCCGCTGGCTCCTGCTTTTCTCTTGCTTATAGCTTGGCAACCACTGGGCAGAATCTCTTCAAATTTAGAAATGTATGCAGTAGCCCTGGGAAAAATTTTTGAATATGGTGTCATGACATTTCAACCAATCAGAGAAGTCACATGACCAAAAACATGTTTTTCAAAGGGGTGTGTTTGTCTGGATGGTAACTTAAAAGGCGCTTCACCTATTCACATGAAATTTGGCAAGTAGATTCTTTATATAGATAACCGGAAATCATAAACTTTTAGAAGTGATCCAAAAGAAAATGACCGACTCATTAATGATTAACTATACGCCCCAATTTTTCTTAACGCTGAATATGAAAAATCTTTAATATCTCAGAAACGGTGCGAGATAGAGCATTTTCGACAAAAGTTTTTACCCACAGGGTATCTGCTCAGTCTACTGGTGACTTTTTCCCCAAATCGTTTTCCCATTGGCAGCCATCTTGAATTACTGCGTAAAATGCAAAAACACATTTATCTCGGAAACAGTATGAGATAGAGTGATTTCGACAAAATTTTTGACCCACAGGGTATCTGTAGAGTGTACTGGCAACTTTTCCCCAAAATTGTTTTCCCGCCATTTTTGGCAACCATCTTGAATTTCTGCATAAAATGCAAAAACTCATTTGTTTTGATAACGGTGCGAGATAGAGTGCTATTGTTTTCCCGCCATTTTTAGCAACCATCTTGAATTTCTGCATAAAATGCAAAAACTCATTTGTTTCAATAACGGTGCGAGATAAAGTGCTTTCGACAAAATATTTTACCCACAGGGTATCTGCAGAGTCTACTGGCGACTTTTCCCCAAAATCGTTTTCCCGCCGTTTTTGATGGCCATCTTGAATTTCTGCGTAAAACGCAAAAACACATTTATCTTGATAACGGTGCGAGAGGGACTTTGAGGAAAGTTTTGACCGGAGGGTATCTGCGGAGTCTACTGGCTCCCAAAAATTGTTTTCCCGCCATTTTTGGCACACGTCTTGAATTTCTGTGTAAAATGCAAAAACTCATTTATCTTGGAAAAGATAGAGCGATTTTGACAAATTTTTTGATCCACAAGGTATCTGCAGAGTGTACTGGTGACTTTTCTCAAAAATTGTTTTCCTGCCGTTCATGCTGGCCATCTTGAATTTCTGCGTAAAATGCAAAAACGCATTTATCTCGATAACGGTGCGAGATAGAGCGGTTTGGATGAAATTTTTGATCCACAAGGTATCTCAGGGTTCCCACATCCTTGAAATTCCTTGAAAATCCATGAAAAAATTCCTTCATTTTCAAGGCCTTGAAAGTCCTTGAATTTGGCCGAAATTGAATAAATTCCTTCAAAAATCCGTGAATTTGTTGTTGCCCAACTTCTGCATCTGCATCATCTAGTTTTACGGCTATTTGCAGACTCAGCAAATAATTTGGTGGGAGGAATGGACAGCTAGAAGGGAAGGTAAAGAATTGTTGTTGTTGACCTTGAAAATCCTTGAAAAGACCTTGAATCCAGTTATCAAAAGTCTGTGGGAACCCTGTGTCTGCAAAGTCTACTGGCGACTTTTCCCCAAAATCATTTTCCTGCCATTTTTGGCGGCCATCTTGAATTTCTGCGTAAAACGCAAAAATGAATTTATCTCAATAATGGTGCGAGATAGAGCAGTTTCCAACGAAATTTTTGACCCGCAGGGTATCTGCAGTTAACTAGCGAGTTTTCCAAAAAATTGATTTCCCGCCATTTTGGCAGCCATCTTGAATTTCTGCGTAAAACACAAAAAAACACATTTATCTTGGAAACAGTGCAAGATAGAGTGATTTCGACCTACAGATAACTGCAGAGTCTACTGACGAGTTTTCCCAAAAATCGTTTTCCCGCCATTTTGGCGGCCATCATGAATTTCTGCATAAAGCGCAAAAATGTATTTATCTTGAAAACAGTATGAGATAGACCGATTTTGACAAAATTTTTGACCCACGGGGTATCTGCAGAGTCTACTGGCGACTGTTCCAAAAAATCGTTTTCCCACCATTTTTGGCAGCCATCTTGAATTTCTTTTATCTCGGAAATGGTGCGAGATAGAGTGATTTAGATGGAATTTTTGACCCATAGGTTATCTGTAGAGTCTACTGGCTACTTTTCCCCAAAATTGTTTACCCGACATTTTTGGCGGCCATCTTGAATTTCTGCTTAAAACAGAAAAACGCATTTACCTCGGAAACGGTGCAAGATAGAGCGATTTCGACAAAATTTTTGATCCACAGTGTATCTGCAGAGTCTATTGGCAACTTTTCCCCAAAAAGTCGTTTTGGGACGCCTTGTTTTTGCTATGCAAAAACAATTTCTCTTTCTCTTGCGAAGCAATACTCTAGTTTGATACTGAGAGCATTTTTGTCCTACAGCCTTTAAAGAATGTTCAGGAATTGTTTTCACCCAGAGTGTCTAGCTGTGCAGACAGCCAAGCAGCTGAAAAAAAATCTTGTTTGGAAAAGTGTAGGAAGTTGATATTTGATTAAGGGTTTACTAAAATGCATCTTTTTTCAGATTCAGGAAATTGGAACAGTTGTGCATTGGTGGCCTCACAAGCTACATTTTTATTGCGTTAAAATATCTTGCCTAACAGACATAGCTAGTGCCCGGCGCCAACTGACCCCACCAAACGTCAGAAGAAAGATGTCTTGAGCAATGCTCGGACTGGGCCGGCAACCTCCCCGTGACTCGCCAGATGGCAGCACTCCTCCTCTACCCCAATCACAGTGCGCTGTCGAGTCATGTGACCTCATCTTTTCTCTTGGCGCCATTTGCATTCACGCGTCTAATTTTACTGTTTTATTTTCATAAATTAAGTGTGTTTGGTGAAATATTTCTGTGTAGTTTTTGGATATTCAGTTCACTATCTATCATGGCATCTGTAGGACAAAGAAGGGGCACATTTACGACCTCCATTTAAAATGCGCACGATGCAGAGAGAAGGGGATTGGAGATGGTCCGTGTGTTGCTGGCAAAGACTGTGAGTTATGTAATTCGCTTTCTCCAGAACAATTAAAGCAATTAGCCACCCCTACTTATAAAATACGGAAAGAAAAACCTTTGTCTGAGAAGGGGTTAGTAGATCCATCTACTGTAACTGTACTGAAAGCTGTCAGTTCTGCAGATTTAAACCACGTCTCTCCAGATTTCCTCTGATCCTCAGTGGGTATGCCAATCCCCACAGGAACAGCTACCTGAAGGAGGCATTGGATACCCTGGTGACCAAAAAATGCGGTTGAAATGGTCCAGATTCAATACTCTCTGGGGTTTTACAACCGGCTCTTTTTGGTTCTGAAACCCAACAACCGTTGGTGCAAATAGGAAAATGGGTCACATCGCTGGACTTCAGCGATGCCTATTTCCATACATCCAAAATCAAGAAAATACCTCAGATTTGCCAATCAAGGTCAAACTTTTCAGTTCAAAGCCCTCCCGTTCGGTCTTTCAACTGCTTCCATGGAGTTTACATGAGTTGTGAAGGAGGTAAAACTCATGGCTCAGGCAGAGGAATCCAGTACCTGGCTGATTGGCTGATTCGGTCAATCTCGCGGGAAGAATGCTTGCACGACACCCAAACTCTCCTGTCCCTGTGTCAGGAGCTAGGTTCGGTAGTCAGCGTTCAAAAATCCGAACTGATTCCAAAACAGGTATTCTATTTCGTAGGATATCAGTACGGTCTAGTTCAAGGAGTAGTCAGAAGTCAGTAGTCGGAAAGGTGGCATGCCCTGAACCAAAAGATCAGATCTCTGCTGGACGCTCCCTTTTGCACCGTCAGGCAGATAATGTCTCTCATTGGGCTTCTGACAGCTACCAGAAAACAGGTTCTCCTGGGGCGTCTTGCCATTCAATGGCACCTAAAGAGGAACTGGCACGTTCCAGAGTCCCTGGAGAAAGAAACTCTGTTTCCCAGGTCCCTCCACGTTCACCTAAAATGGTGGACACAGGAAGCCAATGTTCTCCCAGAAAGCAAGCTCCACATAAACTATCTGGAGATGAAGGCAGTCCTCCTGACTCTGAGGAAATTCGAACCACTTTGCCAGGGAAAAACTGTCCTTGTTGCGTCAGATAACAACACGGTAGTGTCATACATCAACAAGGAGGGGGGTATGTGATCAGGTTCTCTCTGTGCCCTTGTGTGGCGTCTTCTTTCTTGGTTCAACAACCACAGCATCCTCCTGTCAGCCCGACACATACCGGGTCATCTAAATGTGATTGCAGACAAGTTGTCCAGGCACAGGCACGTGATCCAGACCGAATGGTATCTCCAACAGGAGATATTCGATCAGATCTGTCACAGGTGGCACAGGCCTCAAATAGACCTGTTCACAACCAGATACAACAAGAAGTTATCCCGGTTTGTCTCTCTGGTTCCAGATCAGAGGGCGTGGGCCGTCGATGCCCTCAGCTTTTCATGGGATCATCTGGACCTGTATGCTTCCCCCAGTAGCCCTTCTGGGCAAGGTGATCAGCAAACTGTTACATCAAAATTATCACAGGATGATTTTGATAGCCCCGGGGTGGCCAAACATGCCTTGGTTCTGGAACCTAGTCATGCTTTCCTCCCAGATTCCTCTGCTACTCCCAGTGTGGGAGAACCTATTGGTTCAACCGTTCAGCGGGAATGTACACTGGGATCTACGGAACCTAAATCTACATGCATGGCTCCTCGAGCCGAGAGTATCCAGGAACAAGGTTTCTCTAGCCAAGTGGCAGAGAGAATTGAGGCTCCTCAGAGAAGCTCTACCAGATCAGTGTATGAAGCAAAGTGGTCCTTTTTTGTCCCTTGGTGCAACAACAACAAGGTGGACTTCAGTACTCCTACTATAAAACACTTTGCGGATTTCCTCCTGCACCTCTTTCAGGAAAAGAAACTGCAACCCAGCACAATAGATGGCTATAGAACAGCCATTGCAGATAAGTTGGGGAAACTTTTCCATTAACATTAGTTGGGATGAGAATCTCAACCACCTCCTCGATAGCTTTCATCGGTATAGACCTAAAGGACGCAGGGGTGTCCCTACTTGGAATCTTTCTTTGGTCCTTCATCAGTTGACCAAGGCTCCTTTTGAGCCTCTCAAACAGGCCTCTTTGAAGCACCTTACCTTTAAGACGGTTTTCCTTTTGGCCTTGGGGTCAGGAAAACACAGGAGTGAGATACACGCCTGGTTAATCAAAAACATCCATCATCAGGCGGATTGGTCTAAGATTTTCCTGTACCCTTCTCTCAGCTTTTTGTCAAAGAATCAACTAGCGCGAGAAGGTCCAACTAGTGTGGCCCCCGTAGTTATCCCGGCCTTGGCCCCAACCTTAGACAAGTCCCTTAAGGAGGACAGATCCCTTTGTCCAGTAAGAGCTCTGAGATATTACTTGGATAAAATCAAAGACCTGAGACAAGGTAAAGATTTAGTATTTGTCTCCTTTAAACAAGGTTTTTCCAAAGACATTTCTCCTGCTACCATTTCATCTTGGATCAAAAAGACCGTGATCTTATGTTATGAATTGGCTGATCAGGAGAAATCTTCATCTTCCCCAGGTTAAAGCTCATGATGTCCGGGCTTTCACTGCATCTAAGGCCTTCCAAGGAGGAGTCTCCTTGGATCAAATTCTGTCAGCCTGCCCTTGGAAATCGCACAACACTTTTACCCAATTCTACTTGAAGGATGTTGCCTGGGCTGACATAGAACTGTTTCATTTGGACCCTGTGGTGGCGGCCCAACAAATCCGACACTAGGTTGTTAATATCTAGTTGTCTTTTGTACATAGGTGTAACATAATGTTGTTTCTTGTTTTCATTTGGTTTAAGGAGCCTGGTCTTTTCTGGCCTCTTAATCCTTTCTTTTCTCAGACCGTTTACTTACATACCAAGGGTATCAGGTTGGAGGTCCACTCTCTGTTTCCCCTGTTTTAGGACTCCCATCTTTTCTTCCCCTAAAAGGGCCTATTTGGGTTGCTCCAATCCTTCCTTTGTTGTACCTTGTAGGAGGAACAGAAAAAGCGGGGGGGGGCACTTTGGTCCCACCTGTCCTGCCCCGCTTTTATCTTACTAGGGGCTTGATTACCTTTCAACGAAAAGACGGGGTCACATGACTCGACGGCACACTGTGATTGGTGGAGAGGAAGAGTGCTGACATCTGGCGAGTCGCGGGGAGGTTGCCGGCCCGATCCGAGCATTGTCCAAGACATCTTTCTTCTGACATTTGGCGAGGTCGGCTGGCACCAGGCACTAGCTATGTCTGTTAGGTAAGATATTAACTTATAAAAATTTAATGTACAATTAAAATTTTCTAATTGTATATGTTGAAATTTTCACTAGGCATTAATTTTAACTATTTTAGCTTATGAGTTTGGATAGAAATAATTAATTCCTGATGAAATTTTTAATCTGTATTAATATTTCAAGAAGAAACTAGCTATAAGTAAAAATTAATTGTAATGAATTTCTTAAAAATGAAGAATTAGGAAATTTTCTTCTAGCTAAAATGTCTGCTTATACAGTATTTTTGATACCGACCCATCCCTAATATAGGAAAGACCAGTGTGTAAACTATTTTGTAGTATATTTGAGTGTTGTATTGTGTTTTGTATATTTGTACTCAGTACAATATCCCCTCTAATACAGAACAATTATCACTAGATTACCAATCCCAACTGCACAAGTACAGCCCAGGCTCTCTGATGACTGACATTCCTCTAACTGAAAGACAGAGATGCAGGGATGACCATTTATCAATGTTGTTAGGATTCTTTAGCCTGCCAGTGAGGATAGCATCCAATGACAGAGGACCGCCATATTAAGTGTCTTTCAATCTACTATTTGTATCTGCCTGTATCTGGGATCATACCCAGGTGACCAGGTCGTCTGTGTTCATAGGCGACTGTTTTACCCACCAGGCCTCAATGGCAGATAAATGATTTATTTTTGATCTCTAGTCATTGTCGAGTAACTAAGTTAACAAGTTAAGCTTATATTTCTATATTTTGGATTGTGCACTTGCATTTGTTTTCTCCAGTTATTACAAAACAGCCCTATGAAGTGACTGAAACAGGCTGGGGAGAGTTTGAAATTGTTATCAAGATTTACTTCCAGGACCCAAATGAACGACCGGTACATGTTTCTTATTATGATAAACAATTTTAACTAAGTTCGAAGTATTCACTGCTAGGGCAGGGTCGGTAGCATATTTTTATGTCCACCCCACTGGGGGGTGGACATATTATTTTTGCTTTTTCCGCCGTCCGCCGTCCCACTTGGTTTCCAGACATTTTAGGCAACAGTTCTTATCCTATCTTTACCAAACTTGGCATGCAGGTTTATTGGGTTAATAGCTTGTATGGGATTGCTTTTGGTGATGATAGCTCTATAGCTAACTGAGTAATAGCTACTTTGCTACTTTTGAGTAGCTCTTTGGTTTCCAGACATTTTAAGGAATGGTATTAAGCCTAGCTTTCTGAAATTTGGTATGGAGGTTCATTGGGTTAATAGCTTGTATGGAATTGCTTTTGGGGGTAATTGCTTCATAGATGAGTGAGTAATTAATTAAATAAATGATTAATTGGCTATTTTGAATACTGAAAAAGGCAAATGTGCTCATATCTCCTAAACCGTGCGAGATAGAGCGATTTCGTCGAAATTTTTGCTTCTATCTCCTTAACCGTGTGAAATAGAGCGACAGGGTATCTAAGGAATGTAATCTTTACAATTTTCAAAAAATTTTCCCCTCCCCAAAAATGGCGGCCATTTTGAATTTTCGAATTTTTGCCAAAAATGGCAAAACACAAATTTGCTTCTATCTCCTTAACCATGCGAGATAGAGCGATTTCGTCGAAATTTTCGACCCACAGGGTATCTAAGGAATGTACTCTTTGCAATTTTCAAAAAAATTTTCCCTCCCCAAAAATGGCGGCCATTTTGAATTATCGAATTTTGCCAAAAATGGCAAAACACAAATTTGCTTCTATCTCCTTAACCATGCGAGATAGAGCGATTTCGTCGAAATTTTCGACCCACAGGGTATCTAAGGAATGTACTCTTTGCAATTTTCAAAAAAATTTTCCCTCCCCAAAAATGGCGGCCATTTTGAATTATCGAATTTTTGCCAAAAATGGCAAAACACAAATTTGCTTCTATCTCCTTAAACGTGCGAGATAGAGCGATTTCGTCAAAATTTTCGACCCACAGGGTATCTAACGAATGTAATCTTTACAATTTTCAAAAAATTTTCCCCTCCCCAAATATGGCGGCCATTTTGAATTTTTGAATTATTGCCAAAAATGGCAAAACACAAATTTCCTTCTATCTCCTTAACCGTGCGAGATAGAGCGATTTCGTCGAAATTTTCAACCCACAGGGTATCTAAGGAATGTACTCTTTGCAATTTTCAAAAAATTTTCCCCTCCCCAAAAATGGCGGCCATTTTGATTTTTCGAATTTTTGCCAAAAATGGCAAAACACAAAATTGCTTCTATCTCCTTAACTGTGCGAGATAGAGCGATTTCGTCAAAATTTTCGATCCACGGGGTATCTAAGAAATGTACTCTGCAATTTTCAAAAAATTTTCCCCTCCCCACATATGGCGGCCATTTTGAATTTTCGAATTTTTGCCCAAAATGGAAAAGCACAAATTTGCCTTAACCGTGCAAAATAGAGTTATTTCGTTGAAATTTTCGACCCATAGGGTATCTAAGAAATGTACTCTTGGCAATTTTCAAAAAATTTTCCTTTTCCCAAAAGTGGCGGCCATTTTGAATTTTCAAATTTTTGCCAAAAATAGAAAAACAGGAATTTGCTTCTATCTTCTTAACTGTGCAAGATAGAGTGATTTCGTCAAAATTTTCGACCCAACCAATGCAAAAAGGCATGAAGCTGAAATAATTTACATCTACACTAACAAATATTTAAGCATCATTCATATATTTTACAAATGAAACAGGGTCTTGTAAGACTACTGTACAATTTGGGCAAAAGGTTCATGGGTGGACATTACACATGATAATGTGTGTTCTTCTATGCTATCCTGTTTCTATTCGCACCTACTATCAACAGGGCGTCCTATTTCTAGTTCATTTCAGTATCCCTCCAGTGTAAAACCGTACCGATTCTGGGATACTGAAAGAAGAAATATCCCCAATCTAGCATATCCCCAATCGAATAGGCCCACCAACCGGAAGTAGGATTCGCGAAAAGAAAACATTGCAGTTCTGAAAGAAATCACTATAAAAGTGCTAAAATATGTAAAAATATGGGATAAAAGTTTGTAATTTCTTCAGATTTGAGGTTTGTTTCTAATTCTCACAATATTATACACTGACATTCGAAATACCGGCTGTAAAGTATCACCACGGTGTGGAAGTGAATTGGTCTCGATACCAAGATACCGGTGTTACCAACCCTGCCCTATTCACTACCATGTAAACCAAATTTAGGCTTTTGCATACATCTTGGAGTATATTTACAATATAAATCATGAATTGTATTTGATCTTCGAGACATTTGTACATTTGTGCCAATTAACCCTAAAACTCATTTACAAAATACTAAACAGCATTCAGCATGGTATAGTTGTCAATGTATTGATTTGTCTTTGCTGGTATATTTAGAAATAATGATCACAAGGATTCACAATAATTTATTGAATGTGTTTGTTTATAATACCTGTATACATCTTTTCCTGGTACATGCATTCTTTTTATACATTCTCTTAACACTCGATTACCCCTGTCTTGTAACATTTGTTAATCTCTGAGCTGATATCTGAAATTATGGGTTTGAGTCTGGGTGGTACAGTATGTTTGAAATGCTTTACATCTCTCCTATCCAAGTATGACATTGGTAGTTTAAGGGCCAGAAGCAGCTTTAATATTTATCCTAAAATAAAAAATCCAGCTTTGGTCTTTCTTTTAAATATTTAAACCCAGCATTTAAATCCAACATTTAATCTGTTTCAAGATGTAGAAGACTTAAATTCCATGCTTTGGACTTTGTCCTGCACATGTAAACTAACTTTGACATTAATCATGAGCTTAAAATCCAGTTTTGTCCTTTGTCATGGCGATTACAAAAGGAGTTTGATTTTATGATCAGGTCAAAGTTCGACCTTTATTCTGAACATGAAAATCTGACTTTGACCTTGCCATGAGTGTAAATAATGCAAACATGACCTTTGACCTTGACCACTGTACACTGTTTCTGCAGGTGACAGTGTATCACCTCCTGAAGCTGTTTCAGAGTGAGACAGACATCATGCTGGGGAAGAAAAGCCTGGTGGCAGAAAACTATGATGAACTGGTGAGTCAATCAAACCTCTGTTATCTCATCTTCTGTCACCACTAGTGCTGCGACTCGGTCCGCAAAAATCACTCGATTATCGCCCACATGTGATCGATGCATCATTCGATGCATCGGCAGACATTAAAATCATACAAAACTTACAGAGTAAATAACTAATCCAAACTTTTAGATAATATTTTTGTACATTTCAACAATTCTAAGGCGATATCTTTGGGACAAAAACTGCTCCATGTTTATTTTACGGAAAATCACTTCCTCTTTCGTTTGATTTGACTGGAAACATACTAGAACTCAACCCTTTTTCGACATCCCGAATTTTGGTTTTTTGATCGATGCATTGAAAGTAATGCCTTCATCGATCAATGCATCGAATGGACCACTAATCGGCGCAGCACTAGTCACCACAATATCCACTTTCAGAAGTCATTTTCACTTAACACCTTTACTCTTGTTTTGTTGACTCTTCTTATATATGAACCTTCTTTTATACAAATCAAATCTTACTTTCACAGCAGGTACATTATGGAGGCTGAACTGTGCCGAATTTAAAACTCTGGCTAAATTATATTTTGAGATCTTATATCACAAAGAAAGTGTCTGCAGAGACTCAAAGTCAAAGTATTTTGGATGTTTATCCATGGATACAATTATTAGACATGCTTGTAAATAGGAAAAGTGACAATGCATTGCAATTATATTTCTTCAGTGTAAAGCAATGTACATTCAAAGAATTCTTTAAAATTTGTAGCTTATGTTGAGAGTACTTGTACTATTTAGTAAATTTCTGCATTGACAGTGTCTTTCTTGTGAACATGAGACGTGTTAAAAAAATACTAAACCATAACAAAATATAACATGACTAAAATACAAACTGTCTGTTTCAAGCAATGTGTTGCATAAAATTAATTTATTGCTGAAAATGAATCAAGATGAAAACCTTTTGGGTGACTTTTTCCATAATAGATCACATATGTCTGTAAATGTATTTTTATTGCGTTAATATATCTTACCTAGTGGACCAGTGCATTTGTCCGGCGCGCAGCCGGTCCCGCCAAACGTTAGACAAAAACGTCCTGAGCTGGGCTCTGACCGGGACCGGTAGTGTATTCCTCATTCGCCAGGTGTCGTGACTGCACCCAGCTCCCCTACTGCGCGTGCGCGCGCATGCGTACTTCCTCTTTTTGTTTGGCGCCATAGTGTTTTAGCGGATAAATTTCAATAAAATAAACTTTAAATTATATTGTCTATTTGCAAACGAGTTGGAAGGAAAGCTTTGGATATTGCAAAATATATTTACCATGGCATCACCAGGACAGAGGCGTGGTAGTTGTGGCCATGTTATGGCGGGGTTTGACCTTCATAAAAAGTGTGCCCGCTGTCGGGACAAAAAGGTGGGAGATGACCCTTGTGTCAAAGGTCAGGACTGTGAATTGTGTGATGCGTTATCTGACTCCCAGAAAGGTATGCTTGCAACCCCACAGTATCAAATCCGAAAAGACAAAAAAGCAGGGATTTTGATTTCTCCCAGTAAAGTTACGGTTGTGGGTCCGGTGGAGGAACAGGATGAACTTGAGATGCCTCAGGACACTGCGCATGCGCAGGGACAGATTGTTACCGGTGCTTTCCCGGTTTCTGATCAGACAGGTACTGGAGACTTTGTCTCCCGTCAGGATTTTGAACTATTGAATAATCAGTTGGAGGAAAAATTCGCCCGTTTTGAGGCTCTCCTTACAAGGACCAACATTTTTTCTACTCCAAAGATGCCTGTTTCAAAGAGTCAAGCCCCTGTTTCTGACACGCCCTTTATCAATCCCTCTCCTGACCCCAGAGCCACCGGTCCGGTGAGGCCTCCGGGTCAGGCGGTAGAGGATTCTGCTTCTTCTGTTAAAAAACAGAAAGGGAAGTCAAAACATAAGAAGTCTATCAAACCGGCCGCTGCTGCCGGTTCTGCAAGTCAGGTTGCTAGGGACCCTATTCCTCCCAAGACAGTGGTACCCGGTCCGGGTTTACAAGTTCTTGGTGAACCGGAGGAAACTGTGCCTGCTATCACCAGTGTCTCTTCCTTAGGGTCCTCCTCTCAACCGGTCATTACCGGTCCGCAGTATACCAGTACTTCTGCTTCCTTTGCACCGGATAGTTTTACTCAGCCGGATCCGGCTCTGTCAGACGGGGAACCCCTTCCGGACCGGTCAGATAAGGAATCTGGTGAGGAGGGTGAACTTTCAGATACTGAAATCAATGAGAAAAATGAGGAAATGAACTACAGAGAAACGGTCCGGTCGGTCCGTTCCTTTCTTGGCTGGTCTCACATACCAGATTTTGAGGCTTCAGCAAGTGATGCAGACAACCGTTCTGACAACCCTTGGAAAGGGAAATATCCTCGTCGCTCAGGCAAAGTTTCAGTGGAGTTACCAGCTGACGACTGGCTTTGCTATAAGATGGAAAAACTGAACACTCGTGTTGCAGAAGGTTACCCTTCTCGTTCCCAAGAGGCCGCAGGTCTGAAACAAGACCAGTTTGTCAGAACACCCAAAAGCCAGGCAAAGTGGTATACACAGTCACGACTCAAACAGGATTTAAATCAAAGACCTGGACGTACAATCTTTGGCTGGTCGGGTTCCGAAGCACGCCTGAACTCTCAATTTTCCCGTATTGCCAAGACTTCCTCATATCCATCTTCAGGACCAACATCTAGGCCTATCCCTCAGGAGATTCTTCGAAGGTGGGAGCAATGTGCTAAGGAAGGCTCTTTGATTACCAATCACGCAGCAGGATTCAACAGGTGCGTTAGTGAAATTCAGGACAAAATGAATCAACACATTTCATTTTTAAACGCTACCATTGTTCAGGGCAAGGCCCCTAAGGAGGTCACCGACGCCATCAGGGATTTGAAAGACTTGTCAGCTTTCCACAGTAGTGTTTCTGTTGCCTTAGGTACTGCCTTCCAGCACCTCGCAGACAGTTTATTTGTTCAGCTAGCCAACTTCATTTTGTTGAGGAGAGATTCTTATCTCGAGTACGTTAAACCAGGCCTGAAACCTGATACCTGGAATAAACTACGAAATGCTCCCCTGTTCACTTACGGGTTATTCCCGGATGATGTACTGGCAGTAGCGGAGCAGGATATTCAGAAATATGATTCAAACAAGAGTGCTACTGGTCCCGGCCCGGGCACATATCAGCACTCAAAGAAGCATCAATTCCGGTATCAACCATATGAAAAGAAAGAGAGTCGTCAATCCGGCTTCTCCTCTTCCCAAAATCAACAACCTTGGAGGCAATTCTCAGGCAGAGGCAGGGGTAGAGGTCGTGGTAGAGGTGGATCTGGTTCTGCTTACTACTCCAAGCCTGCCCGTGGTACAAAACCGTATAAATGACAATCAACATCTACTGAGTCCCCCAGTTGTGTTAAGTTCAAGTTTAGGGGATCTTAATCTAGTGTCATCAGCAAACAAAGAGACTTTTCAAGAGACTGTAAATTTGCATGTTGTTCCTCCTGTACCTTTTGTAAAAGGGCTGTTACAAAAGAAAAACGTAAGACCCTCTCATTCTCAAATAGGAATAAAATCTGTGAACAGTGCTTTGTCTGTAAATCAGTGTCTTTTTGCCCCAAATGTAACAAATGCCCCATGTGTTGCAAAAGATCCACCTGTGGGAGGCCGTCTGCAACTGTTTTGGCAGGTTTGGCTCTCCCTGGGTTCAAATCCAAGGGTAGTCTCCATCCTCAGGGAAGGGTATCAACTACCCTTCAAGGAGAGACCACCTCTGGCAAGATTTCCTGTGATTATCAGTGGTTCATCAAATCCCTCTCGAAACAAAAGTCTGAACGAGGCATTGCATTCCCTAGGTCAAAAACAGACTATCGAAAAGGTGGCCGTTCAGTCATCTCTGGGTTTCTACAACCGGTTGTTCCTGGTGCCAAAACCCAACGGGAAATGGAGGCCCATTCTAGATCTAAGCCAACTGAACCTTTACCTTGCCCCAGCAACGTTCAAGATGGAAACTCCGGAGACCATCAGACTCTCCCTGCAACAGGGGGAGTGGGTCTCGTCGCTGGATTTCAGCGATGCTTATTTTCACATTCCCATAAACCACAGGTCGCGAAAATATCTCCGGTTCCACTTAAAAGGTCAGACTTTTCAGTTCACAGCACTTCCCTTTGGCCTGTCGACGGCTCCGTTGGAGTTCACAAAGGTGGTCAAGGAGGTAAAACTCATGGCTCAATCGAGGGGTATTCGAATCCACCAATACCTAGACGATTGGTTACTGAGAGCCCCATGCCGGGAAATTTGCCTACGTCATACCCAGATCCTTTTGGACCTTTGCCGCTCGCTAGGGTGGGTAGTCAACATGGACAAGTCAGAGCTAGTTCCCCAACAAACCTTCGACTTCGTAGGTTATCATTTCGACCTATCTCAGGGGTTAGTCAAACCAACTCAGGACAGGTGGAGGAGTCTATCTCAGAAACTCAACCTTCTCCTGGGACTGGAATGTTGCACAGTCAGGCAGTTCATGTCTTTAATCGGCCTTCTGACAGCAACAGAAAAACAAGTAGTGTCGGGGCGGCTGCATATGAGGCCCATTCAGTGGCACCTAAAAAAGCATTGGCATGCCCCGGAATCGCTGGAAAAAGTCATCCCAATTCCTTCATCTCTCCATGTACATCTAAGGTGGTGGTTGGACCCGGCCAAGGTGCTCTCCGGTCAACCCTTACACCCTCTTCGACACGCCCTTCAACTGTTTACAGACGCCTCAAACGAAGGTTGGGGCGCTCACTTAGGCGATTACATGGCAAAAGGAGTTTGGTTGGAGTCAGAAAGCGCCTTGCACATAAATTTGTTGGAGCTCAAGGCGGTCCTGCTAGCCTTAAAACGGTTCGAGCAGTTATGTTGCAACCAGATAGTTCTTGTTTGTACAGACAACACCACTGTGGTCTCTTACATCAACAAGGAAGGGGGTATGAAATCAGGCTCACTCTGTGCCCTCCTTTGGAGACTGATGCTTTGGTGCAATCAAAGGCAGATTGTCTTGAGGGCCAGGCATATTCCGGGTCACCTGAACGTCATAGCCGACAAGCTGTCCCGACTCAATCAGGTGATCCAAACAGAATGGTCCCTCCTCCCGGAGGTGTTTGCTCAAATATGCCGGCGTTGGCACCGCCCGTCTGTGGACCTGTTTGCCACCCGGTTCAATCACAAACTTCCCCGGTTTGTATCCCCGGTTCCAGACCAATCAGCGTGGGGAGTGGACGCCTTAAGTCTCCCTTGGGAGGACCTGGACGCTTATGCCTTTCCACCAACGGCCCTTCTTCATCAGGTGGTAACGAAACTCTTGGACCACGGATTCCGTCGTCTCATTCTGATAGCACCAGGTTGGCCCAACATGCCTTGGTTTTGGGACCTGGTCAACATGTCAGCTCAAGTTCCTCTCCTGCTCCCTCAGGTGTCGAAATTGATCACTCAACCGTTCAATCAGTGTCCTCACCGGGACCTGCCCAATCTGAACCTTCATGCGTGGCTCCTAGAGCCTCTGCCATCCAGCAGGCCGGGTTCTCGGCTGAAGTGGCAACAAGAATTGAGGCTCCTCAAAGACGCTCTACCAGAGCCATTTATGAATCAAAGTGGTCCGTTTTTGTCAGATGGTGTGAAAAGAATCAGGTGGACTTCAGGACTCCCTCTATAGAGCAAATTGCGGATTTTCTCCTTTCCCTTTTTCAGGAGAAACATCTTCAACCTAGTACCATAGAAGGCTATAGGACTGCCATAGCCGACAAAGTGGGGAATTCCAGAATTAACATCAGCAAGGATGAAAACTTGTCCAGGTTGTTGGACAGTTTTCATAGGGACAAACCAAAAGGCAGGCGTGGGGTTCCTACGTGGAATTTGTCTTTGGTCCTTCACCAACTTACACAACCTCCTTTTGAACCTCTCAGGAAGGCTTCGCTGAAGTTCCTCACCTTTAAGACTGTCTTCCTTCTAGCCTTGGGCTCTGGGAAACGGAGGAGTGAAATTCATGCTTGGGTCCACAGGAACATTAGGCACCAAGAGGATTGGTCAAATGTTTCGTTATCGCCTTCTCCTAGTTTCATCTCTAAGAACCACCTGGCTAAAGAGGGTCCCGCTTGCGTGGCCCCTGTTATCATTCCAGCCTTGGCTCCTTCATTGGACAAATCCCTCAAGGAGGATAGGAGTCTGTGCCCGGTCCGGGCACTCCGTTATTACTTGGACAAAACCAAAGATCTCCGTTCAGGCAAGGAATTGGTTTTTGTTTCCTTTAGGAAGAGCTTCCAGAAGGATATTGTCCCTGCTACCGTTTCCTCCTGGATCAAACAAACCATAGTCCTTTGTTACCAGATGTCAGACCAACAGGCTCAACAGTTGCATCAGGTTCGGGCTCATGACGTTCGCGCGTTCGCGGCGTCCAAAGCCTTTCAGGGGGGTGTTCCCTTAGACCAGATTTTGGCAGCCTGTCACTGGAAATCTCATAACACCTTCACCCAATTTTACTTGAAGGACTTGGCATGGGCAGACTCGGATGTGTACCATTTGGGTCCTGTGGTAGCTGCCCAACAAATTAGGGACTAAGCAGAGGCTCCCATGTATATAGTGTATAGTGGTGTATATATGTATTCATACATGTACAAAAAAAAAAAAAAAAAAAAAAAAAAAAAAAAAAAAAAAAAAACGTCCCTGCAGTCTGTCTTGCGTTGCAAGAAGATGGGGGACCATCTTAATCTTCAATTCCCCTTCTTCACTTCCTCGGGAACTCGTCAGCTACAAAACAAAAGGGGGGGGGGGGGAGAGAGACTGTACCTATCCAGGGTAGTTAGAAACCCTTCCCGGGTGATTTCCTCTGGATTTACGGAGTATATATGTAGATCTTAGAGTCTCGGTCTCCCCTTTGCCCATAGCTACCCGCCAACCACTGGGTAGTTATTCTGCACTGGTCCACTAGGTAAGATATATTAACGCAATAAAATGGAAAATTTAATGGTTAAATTAAATTTTTATTAGTTAATATCTTACCTAGTGGACCAAGAGAGTCCCACCCTACCTGCCCCGCAATAGCTCAAAGGGGGACATTCTTAGGTAGGCCACAAAAAGAGGAAGTACGCATGCGCGCGCACGCGCAGTAGGGGAGCTGGGTGCAGTCACGACACCTGGCGAATGAGGAATACACTACCGGTCCCGGTCAGAGCCCAGCTCAGGACGTTTTTGTCTAACGTTTGGCGGGACCGGCTGCGCGCCGGACAAATGCACTGGTCCACTAGGTAAGATATTAACTAATAAAAATTTAATTTAACCATTAAATTTTCCAATTTAAGTAACTTTAAGATTAAGTATCAAGTACTTACAGTCCTACAACCAAATAACAAGTTGTTTTTTGCCATTTTCTCTCCCAGGTGTTTCAGGAACCAACATCCACAATGCAGCAGTTACTGTGTCTACAGCGCCCCCTGGTGATTGGGACTTACAAACACGAGACTGACTGTAAGCATGTTAAGGAATATACTGTGTTGTAAACTAGGGCATGGTTGATAACACCAGTATCTCAACATTAAGACCATGTGACTAAAATGGTGTGGCAACATTTTACAACGGGCATCTCCAATGTCAGCACATATGTTTGAAGGAAAATATGAAGTAGTAGAAATAAACCTTAACTCTGTGAAGAAATGATATATGTTTAGCTCATATTTTTGTAGATTTGTATACATTTGTAGCAATTTCTAAAAATGTGACTGCCATGTTTTGTTTACAGGAACTTTAATGCCTGTTAGTAGAGTTTCGTCGATTGGGGATGTACTAAAACATATATTTTTCAGAATCCCAGAAGCAGAATGGTTTTGCATTGGTAGGATTCTAAAACCGTAAATATGCTACCGACCCTGCCCTATTGTAAATCTTTATGTACATATGAGGCTCAATAGCATATCATATTTGTCTCAAGCCTTCAACCAAAAAAATAATAGAATCAAAATCTTTTAAAACTCCTGTAACAGTGGAAATGTTAAATGGGCTTGCATTTTAGTAATTTAGCGAATAAATTTTGATTGCAAAAATAAATTCAGTGTTAAATTTTAAATCTGTTACAAAAATTTTAGCAGAAGCTGGTCACCACTGAAATCGAAAATGAGTGAATATACTCTGAGCAAGTATTTCCAGTAATACGGTACCTTTAATTTCCCAAAGTACCATCATTGAAATTTGAAAGTGAGTGAATATACTTTGAACTAGTATTTCCAGTAATACAGTATCTTTAATGTCCCAAATTACCAAAGCCATTCTACACTCTAGTATGCTCAGAAGTGACGTATATAAAAATATTTTTCATGATTAATGATTTTTACTGTAATCATTAGCATATACACCCGTAGAACCGTCATTACTCAGGAATAGGGATGAATCATGTGCTGACTCTTGTGGATCATTGGATAGGTGGAAATCTATTGTCACTTTTACAATTAATTGTTATTTTGCCTCCTGTTTGACTCTTGTTCAAACCAAACACCACCTTTTCCTTTTCTCTATGTAATAATGATATAAATTATGCTTTTACAAATTCTTTATTTTCATTTATAGTTGAGGAGAGGAAAGAGAGACAGCTCAAGTCCATCATGTCTGCCAAAAACAAAGTGCGACACGAAATACAGGAGTTAAATGAGAAACTCAAGCAGAGCAAAGAGGCAATAAACAAGTTCAAGACTGAGATAGGGAAGCTAGAAGGTACTAGTGAGGAGATGGCACTCACTTAGTGTCACTGGTGAAAAGCATGTACAGTGGGACTGTGAGAAGTCTCAGAAATAGGTTTGTTACACCACGAATTCATAAAAACAGTAACTTTCATTAAGAAAAAGGTTTTGAAGTCCTGAAATGTAGTTTTACAGAAGACTGATAATAGGGAATTCTATGCAAGGTCTTCTAAGAGGTCCTCGGTGGCCTAGTGGTTAGCAAGTTTGGCATTTTATCACAGGTTGTCACATGTGTGGGTTCGAGTCCCAGAAGTGGCAGTGCAGAGGACCCTGTCCCAACATGACCCTGGCTGTTGAACAGGGTGTAAAACCCCAACTTTAAACCTTTGATTTCTTCTGAGAGAGGTCAATTGCAATGCCATCTGATATGACTGTAAGTAAAGAGACTGTTAAGAATTATCTCAAGTTGAATAGAAAACAAATGACAAAGAGTTAACTTGTGTAACCAGTGAATTTGTGGCAATATTACATCAGGGTAGATCAACGGTCAAACAAAGTCATAAATATCACAAATGTGTAGAAACAGTTTTCCAACAAGTTAATGAAATAGAAGATGGTTGCCTGTGGTGTATAATGAAGAAATGGACTCATTAAAACGTAGTATGTAATGAGTATACTTGAAGAAAATAGGTTAGCAAACTTTAAGTAAGTACTGTGTATGTAGTTTAGCATAGATGTCTTCCTACTAATGTGACACAGAGTTTCATTGGAAAAGATGACATCTCCTCACTTCAGTGTAAACTTCAGTCTTTATCTGTAGATTTTACGTTTATTTACATCTGTTTGTAAAGCTTATTTAGCTTCACATTCTTCCTGTTCACACATTGATGGATGATTAATAACATTGCTGAAATAGATCTTTAGTGTCCAGTCAGAAAGTGACCTCTTTCCATTTAGATAATCCTGTTATGTATCCACTGGATCTTGTGTATTGTTAGTCCCAGAGGTTTAGGATCTGAAACCAATAAATGGGAAATTATTGGCTGTTTGAATATTTTTATGTCTGCTGGACTTCACTTTATACAAGTGTCCTATGTTTTGTAAGCTGTTTTAACCTTGTGTTCTAACCTGACTTAGAACATGATGTATTTCAAAATAAAGTGCTTTAAAATTGTGTAAATATAATAATAAGCTGCATGTAGTAGAAATTACATCAAATATTTTTGGTTTCTATGGAAATGGAAGTCTGTTGCCTCTTATTCTAAGTTGTGATTTAAGATTTCTCTAATGTGGAAATTCTTAAAGCTCGATTTGAACTTTGTATGAAGTATAAGTGAAGAGTATCTGTGTAATATTTGTGTATTTTTTTACAAACTGTAAAAATACCGTCAATACTTACAAAAGATGTAATGTATGCCGAATAAGAATAAAACAATAAAAAAGGGACACTGATTTTGTAACAAATTTTTCTTTTATTACACATTAGTTTCAGTTAAATTTATCAATACTGGCTTGTTTAGAAAACGGTTAACATTAACACTGCTATGCAAGTACTGCTCATTGCCAATACTGTCGCTTTATAACACAAACAAAAAAAAATGTCCATTAATTGTCAAAACATATTTTCAACAGTTTTACAATCATTTAAAGCTATTTCTAATGTAATATTACCAAGTGAAATGAAATCACATTAAAACTGCACAAAAATACAGATTTTGTGTTCACATGGTGTATTCACACATTATGTTAATTAAAATCCACCAAAGGATGCACAATATTTTACTGAAAGCGTAGATATGCAAGCAGTATATATTACGCTGAAGATAAGCTTTATATTTAAAATGTTTTTTGAATGATTTCCTAGCAAATTGTTTATCTCGAGAATGTTTTTTTCTGAGAAAGAAGATACTTTTTACAGAAATTTAACAAATTTCAGGTATATGAAAACCCAGACAGATACAAGATTTTATCACTTTAAGTTTCGTAATTTAAACTAAGAGAAATATAAAAATAAATACAAATAATATATTACTAGAGTATACACATTTTCCTAAATAATTTCACACATTAATATGCTTTTATTAAAACAAATGTATGCTTAAAATGCATACCTGAAAAAGAAGCACATCGGCTGTGTTAGTATTCAAAAATATTATACAGAAGTTTTAAGTGGCAGAAATTAACTATTGTTTTGTTGTATCAATATATGCACAGATTTTATTTACATTACAAACCAGTCCTTCATATTTACAAACTAAATTTTCAGTTGAAATATTTTACATTTTAAGTTCTTTAATTTTACTGTAATCTTGTACATGTCGCATTATCTCAAAAACACACGAGCTGATTCTGTTGCTATCAGTGACAGGGGTGCATACTATACAGTAACATGACTCTTGTATGTTGCAAACACCTTTCATCTTACCTGAGATTATGTAATGTGAAATCTGTACATCTTTGGTCAAAGTAAGTCTATTTGATTCATTTTCACATTACAAAGGCACACTTGATTTCACACTGAAATGAGCAAGTAGTACTCTGCAAAATATGTTTTACTTCATTTCTATAATATTTTAAAAAATAGAGTAAGAAATCTAAAATTTGGCATGAATCTAAAATTTGCCACCTCTAAAACCTTAGTTAATTTTATGAAGAAAATTATGTTTTGTCTTAAACTTTGTATTTTTCAATTCAAAAAGCCTTAATTTACTATACATTCAACAAATCTCGCCTCAATTAATTTAATTTGTTAGTAATTTCACATGTGGCGAATTTCAGATATGTGACGAATTTTACATTCCTTACTCTATACACCAAACTTTATTAAAATTCTGATACTAATTCTCCACACTGACAATGATGCAACTTTTTCCAAGTTCTTTCAAAAATAAGATTTCATCTAATTATCGTCTTTTATAGCACACAATCTAACATACAAAACTTACTTCAGGTAGATATTAGGTGTGAGAAAACAATGTTATAAGAGTTACAACTACACAAAGCACACACTATATACATGTACTACAGTATACAATCCTGATTACTTTATTAGCAAGTCATTTTACAAAAGTAAAAGTAACTTTATCAATAAATACAAATACACATTTTGGTAACGATATGTACAGAAAAGATTAGAGTAAGAAATCTAAAATTCGCCAGGAATCTAAAATTCGCCACCTCTAAAACCTTAGTTAATTTTATGAAGAAAATGATGTTTTTGTCTAACAATTGGTATTTTTCAGTTCAAAGCGCCTTAATCTACTATACCGTCCACAAATCTCACCACAATTCATTTATTTAATTAGTATTTTCACATGTGGCGAATTTCAGATATGTGGCGAATTTTAGATTTCTTACTCTATGTCTGATTTATAAGTGAAATGTTCCATTGAAAATATTCTTATAAAAAACTGGCAGCTTTGTCTGCACCATGCTTACTTTATAAATTCTCATGGAAACAATTTATAGTTGTCAATAACATAAAGGGAGAAATATGTTTTGTGAAACAAAATACTTGGGTTGTCACTATAATGAAACAGAGGTGAATATGAATTCTGAATCAGAGAAAAAGTTCCATAGTTGGATCCTTGTTAAAATCATGGAGATTTCACACTTGGACACGATACTTAATACACGCCAGTATTTGTCCCTGACTCGCGGGGTCTACTCGTAAATGGGTACCAGTATATGTTATTACAGGTGAGTCTAGTATCTGGGGCAAGGACACTAGCAATATGCACATGTACTTCTTATCCACTTGCTTTGGGCATTGTTGAAAAAGTAGGTTGAAACAGCTTTCAGTAAAGTAAGTATTGGTCCCTGCAGACAGTCAATCTAAACAGCAGTATGCACAAGTGTACAGCAATAATATACACAGTAATACACAATTTTTGTCATTATACAAGTAACATATATACAGTTCAGGCAGTAGATACAATCTATGTTACAAAAAAATCTCAGTTTTGGTAGCACCGCCCTGCCTTGTAAATAATCTACAAGACAGGTGAAGACATACACATTATACACACAGAGAAAATACACAAAAATATACAACTGGTAATATATAGCACACAGAAAATGTAGAATTAAACCAAACCAGCAATGTAATTCCAAAGTAATTGGAATGATTCAGTAGATCTACACAATTATGACTGTTACAGTTATTTTGCTTTCTATACTGTATTTGATTGCTTACATCTGATGACAGTGACCAGAATATTTCAAATTGAAACTACCACAAAGCTGGAGACCTTTAGGAAACATCTTGAGGAACTATGACAAAATGACCAGTGACAGAGGTCATCTTGCTTTTTTATAGAATTACTAAAAATGTTTATCTAAAAAATAAAAGGATAAATTTTGGAAACCAGATATCAGTTTATAAGAAATATATTTTGGCAAGGACAATATGCAAAAGGGCAACACTTGTGTAATCAGATTATAACAGGTTTGTTTTCTTAATACATTTCAAAAAAGTTACTTTGTAATCAGTTGACTCTGTATAAGAAAAAAAACATCAAATACCTGCAAGATTTGGTTTGAGTTGTGGGGAATGCACACTTATACCAACAAAATGGTAAGTACTGTAGCTTCTTGAAAAAGTAAAACATTGCAGAAAAAAAGACTGGACAATGTTCATAATAGTAAAAACATTATTCTAACATGACATGGCTGTGTCCGCGATTTTGATTGGCTAAGACACGAAAAATTGCTCTGTAAAACCCCGCATAACCTCATGAGTTCTATTTTATCGCTCACAATGCTGCTCCGCAAAAAGAAAACTTGAAGTAACAGCTTAGATTTTTTTTTCATTAAATAGACAAATAATGGTAAATATGATATTCAGGGATTCTTACATTTGAACATAGAATATACTGATTTGAATGTGCTATAGTTTAAGGACATTTATCAAAGAAAAGAATTGTTTTAATTTGTGGCTCTTCCAATATTTCAATGGTACCCTTGATAAAAAGATCTTTATAGAATAATTCATATATTTTTCTATAAAATAGCTTCAAAACTAATTTTTATAAGATCTTCTAAAATGTCATGTTAGAATAGAAATAGACAACTCCGAGCTCGGGGTTTATAGGCGATTTTACAATGATTACCGCATTAGAATCACTCAGGCTTCGCCTTCGTGATCCTAATATCGCTAATCGTTGTAAAATCACCTATAACCCCTCGCTCGCCGTTGTCTATTTCTATAATGACAGTATAAATGTACTGTATCTTAATAAGCAAAGCTGACATATCTCAGGCCAAATTGATCAGAATATTATACGTTTTTTGTTCATTATTGTATCTGTATTTATGACCGCAACAATTTATATTCATGGAAAATTCTAGTCTTTGTCATATACCAATAAATCAATAAAGAAAACAAACAAGAAGGAGCAGTGATAATTGCTAATTATACAGAAGTGACAGGTTAAAATGAAATGAGTGGAAGCACAGATAAAACCTGAAGAACTGCATACATAATTACTAGAAGGTAATCACAGTACTCTGTATAAAACAAGTCATAATAGATATACTATTCTAGATACTGATATTCTAATAATTATTTCAAACTCTGTACAGGAAATGCAAACTATAAATTTTAGGTTTAAAACTATTTAAAGGTTTAGTCAATTTAAACATTTACAATATTGCCATTTAAAAATTAATTCAGTTATACACTCAATTTTTTTCTTTTTTCAAGGTTACTTTACAATTAAACAGATTTTTTATATAATGTTAGGAACATATTTTTCCACATTTTGAGGTGAAAATTGGACAAAATATCGATATTTTCTTTCAAATAAAGCAACAAAACTAACTATGAGAGTGGTAAGAATGAAATGGCCGACAGTCTGAAAGAAACTACATTGCCGATTTGCTTCTAATGAATACACACACAAAAATAGCATGGAACAACAATACCACATAAGTTTCTTAGAACTAAAAATGTTTAAAATTGCAAACGTTTATCACGTTTTTGCATATATAGACTATATATAGTACATTTGGCACAAAAGAGCATTAGTACACATAATTTGATACATCACACCAATCATCCTGATAAAATATGGAAATTAGAAAAAAAAATGAAATAAACTAACACAGACTCTTGCCTGGAATGACACATGATGGCATGTCATGATAATAATGTCATGTTATATGTGATGTGTACATGATTATACATTAACAATAAGAAGAGAAACAAGAAGAGTCTTGTCTGATTAAAGTATATCCAATATGTCTTCTTAATTACTGCAAATTGTAAACATAATCAAATCACACATATGTTCCACTGCTCAGCCAGTGAAGCTTATCACCCAGTGAAGTTTCTCGCATGTTTTTAAGATAGTATTAAAACTTCTTCAGCAATTATACCTTTCCCCAGTTACTGTCAAAAGTAGCTATGCCATTTACTTTCATATGAATATTGCTTGTCCTTTAGTGTTTTACGGCAGGTGACAAACTTTACTGGGGTGATAAACTTCAATTGCTTAGCAGTATACATAATGGAAACTGTCAAAACAAGGACAAAAGCTAAGAACTTTGAATAAGAACCCTTAGTTGAACTCTATTCAGTCAGATTTTAATGACTTCTAATTAAGTATAGTTCCAGAAAACAAGAGAAAATTTGTCATGGGAAAGATCCTGTTATATACAGTAGAAAATGTGATTTATTACGTTATGCTAAATTTGGAGAATGAGGAATATGTAACTGGTTATCAGATGGTTTTGGTAAGCAACAAAAGGTTTTGAAGGCATTAAAACTAATTACAACTTTCACCATTATCACCAGCATTCCCACTTCATTTCCTGACAATGGTTTCAACCCAAAAATGTTTCTGTAGTAAACATTAGACCAAGTGGCAAATCATAAGCTTTTTACATACTATGGATCTATCTTCAGTGATTGTCACAAAACCGATCTATCATACTCCAACATGGGTTCATTAAACATGATTGATTTTCTATCAGGCTTTGTATGAAGTGATCTGAAGATCTTGACGTGGCAAAACAAGTGGACCACTAGTCAATACAGAGAAAGTGGCTTGATCTCATTAAGCTAAACAAATATCTTCTGGTTTGATAAGCAAACTGGCTTAGCGTTGGCTATTGATATCCATACACTTCAAACAGTTGTCTTGTGTCAATACCAATTACTTTTGCAACATGATCAGAACTTATACATGTGTACCTGAGAATGAATAGATGTTAGGCTTGAATTTATAGATTGTATTTTTATTTGAAAAACAAAAATAATGATATAAAAAAATCATCATCCACTTTTACTGTGATGAATTCGTTTCAGAAAGCTTGTATTCTCTATGGGATGCAAGCACTTAATGTCCAAATGGTAATTCTGTGTAACAAACAAACAATTGACTTATATAATCCACATTTAAATATTGCTGGACTCTCACCTGAAGGTTTTCATTGTTTATTTTGCTTTTAGCCTCTCACAGAATATGCTGCAGTAATTATGTGCTATATCTTAAGTACAAATCTATGGGTATGTCCATACATGTTAAGAGAGATTAAGCAATGAGACTATACTTATTACCACTGACATATAGCTATCCCACTCATACATTCATATCACGTACTTCAAAAATATAAAGTTCTTCATCCAATACATACAACCGATTGGCCATTCAAGTAAATTCTTTCACACAAAATGTGAATTAATTATACCAAATGACCTTTACTTTTCATTATAAATATTTGTAATAGTCAAATTTTATCATGAGAAGTTTACTACAGAATGAATTTTCCAACTGAAGCAACTCTATAATTTTAATTTATGGGATATTCTTATAGAATTTATGGGTTCTGTCTGCAGCAATTTAGCATTTCAAACAATTCTGTTTCATTTTGGGTTGTCCTAGTACTGAATATCACATGCTTGGGAAAATTTAAAATAAGATGACATTTATAATAACTTAAGGTCTTTCAGCCTTCACTTGTGCATGTACTTTACTAACAAACCCATCCTTACTTTGTTGATGGACACCAATACCTTGTATGATTAGTTATATACCATACTTATGAGAAAATATGTATGTCACCGATGATTACAAAAACATGTACATCTGAGACCAGTTTCACAAACAAGTTCTTAGCTACGTCAGGGACTTAAATTGTTTTCATAAAGGGTGACATAGCTAAGACCATGCTCTGACTGAATTTTCATGTAACCACAGTGGTTCTCTGTCATGTGACCTTTCATTTCTATTTAAAATATACTACTGGTGATACAAGTCCTTAGTTTGACAAATTTTATTTTAGAAAAATGTAAATTTTTAGTGGAAAACCTTGTAACCACATAAGAAAACTTTGCAAAGACTACTTCAAGGAGGTGTCTTGTATATTGATACCTTATTTATAGCCATTTCAAATTTTGAGGGAGAAAAATTTATGGCGGCCATTTTTAAGTCTTTGTTTATAAAAGTCAAGTTCACTCTCAAATGGATTTAACTTTGAGCCAAAGACTTTGCCACAGATTAGAGGGTGCTACTTTGTGAAATCTGTTCAGTCTAAGACCACTGACTTGGCCTAAAGCCTCTCTTACATCCATGCTGGCCTTGGTGAAAATGGGCTAACCTTGAAATTACATGCATGTGACACACATGTTACAACCACGTGTTCTGTAGACATTTTCATCATGCAGACAACACGCCATGGCCATAGAGAAGAAATTGGTATGCCAATTATTTTTTGTGTGGTCATAGAAATAACTGACTTACAGCCAGGACACAAGATTCACTTGCTTTGTAAGTAAGATGCCCTTGCAAACATCTACTGCCTGCCCAAACTGGCCATGGTTGTAAGTTTTACAAAAAATCATAGTCTGTACATGTTATAAGCCATATGGAAGGATGTAAGATTAGCTTAACTTTAACAAAAAAAGTCTTAACTTTAAGTCTAAGTTCAGGCTAAATCATTTTGTGAAACCAGCCCCAGTGGTATTGATGAGAAAATGTACCAAAGAGTTCATGTGTACCTTGAAGAGTACATGTGCACTCTCTAGGTGCACAAGCACTTTACTTCTTTCTCTTCTTCTTTTTCCCGCCTTTATGACTAGATGCAGAAGATCCCCTGCCTTTCTTTGAACCTTTCTTCCCTTTTTTGCCCTTTTTCTTTTCTTTTGGTGGTTCTGCAGGTAACTCCAGTAACATGCCTAAAAATATGTACAGGTTTGATTTGATTTATATTTAACCTCACTTTCAAAAACTACTGTATCTGGCTTGAAGTCTCTTACAAAAACTAAGGTCATATAAGGACAAGCTGAAATAAATACGCCAATTGTTTCTGTCATTCTGCAGCTTGCTTTACTGGATGCCCTATTTAGTATAGTACGTGCTGATCCAAAGTGATTCTTATTGCTAAATATTTCATATTCAAATCCAAGAGATAATATGATGATTTGCTTTATTGAAATTCTTACATACCCTAGAAATAAAGCTCCCTATTGACAAAAAACTTCTACGCAAAAAAGCAATACAATGAAGGGAATTACATACTTTATATGTGTCAAATTATGAACAGGTAGCTTTAACTAATGTTTTGGTAGTATAGACAGTCATGGGTGGTGGAAGAAATGTTAATAAATATGAATCACCTCTTGGGTTTGAATGTGGTGTATGGAGAAAAGCCCTACAGAGAAAAGCCCTAGATATTTTTGATTACCGTGGACAAAAACATCAATACTAAGCAAGGCCAAGGTGCTTTAAGTATGGCCATCTTGTTTGATCTTGAACAAAGGATCCAAGGTCAAATATTACCACATCAAAATATTTTAATATAACTGATATAGACACTTTAAAGTGTTGTCAAAATTAGCTATATGGGACACTTTGGTTCTCCATGGACAACAGTTAGTGAAGAGGATCAAAGTGAAAAGTCTACATACTTATTACTTATGGAGGATATAGATTATCTGTTCAATATATGATTCATAAAGAGATTAAAACCTTCTACAGCTGACAGCCAGCCATATTTTGCCAACACACAAAAAACTTGATTATTTCCACAGAAACATCTTACTTTTTAAAAATGAGACCCAATATAATTCCTAGTCAAGCTTTTGTAATAAGGAATAAATGCTGTGAATTTCCGGAGCCTTGGTGGAAAACTTCCATGAGAAAGTCCTTCTATGCACTGACATTACAATGGTGGCGTAATGAAGTGTAATCCAATGTATCCACTGGATGAATTTAGTGGATACAATAAAGCAACTTTAAAAGCAAGCCAAAAATGGTAATTAAAATGACCAAAAAGCAAAGGTAAACAAAATTAAAGTATTGAATGACACAGTGTAGTGAGTGTTTGTGGGTCCCCATAACCTCATAAGTAATGGATTATTCATATCCCTGAAATAGTCTTTACCTTGAACAAGGAAACCGATAATCTATGCATGTAATAATACATGTGTTTACTGTAAAAACAAGGACTATTTAGAGTACTATTATTACAGATAGGAGCTGGCTGACTAGGTGAACTATACATATAGGGTTGGATCTGTTCAGTATGCCTTTTGTGTCAAAGAATGTACTCTATGAGTAATACCACACAAGAAGAAAAGCCAACATACTCTTTGAAAATCTAGAGAAATATATTTGGAATGTTATAACTGATTGATAATGATTGATAACATCAGATAACAAGTAGCTAAGATAGCTATTACTCAGTTATCTTTAGGCCTAAGTCCATAAAACCAAAAAAATTTTCGAGGGCGTGAAAATTCATTGGGACAATTAATTTACAAAAAATCTGTAGCTGTAGTAGTTTTGGAGGAATCTGCGTGACTAACTAACGCACGCACACACGCACGCACGCACGCACACACAGGCATCATTTCATAATCTCCCTCCCGGGCTAAAGCCCGGCGGGAGATAATAACTGGATACAATCTTAGCTTCTAACATTTTACTTTTATGAAATTCACAAAACAAACATGCTATTTACACATTCACTGTAGAAAGATCAGTAACATTTGATCAACCTTTCCTTTGAAATATTTATGTGTCCTAAAGTACTAACAAATTAAAATGCCTTGACCAGAATCAGTAAAAATCATCGATCTTTTGTCGGTTCTTTGCAAAAACAGCCCTTAACACAAGGGAAACTGGATATAAATAGTGAAACCCTATAAATTAACATTTGAGGAATCAGTAATATACTTCTTAGATTTCCAAAAACTGGACAAAAATAAAAAGATTCTTCACAAGCCAGTCAAGTTACTCCTACATTAAAGGAGATTTCAGTCATTTTACTCGAATTGGTTCATCATCCACTATTTATTTCAAAAACTGTTCTCAATGTCAACTGTCAGTGAGGAAATGAATTACCTGTGTCAGGAATAGGTTGCATTAATGCCGGGTCAATGTCAGATAACTTTGGAAGCTCCCATTTGGGAGCCATAGGTTTTTTGGATAGATTGATGTCCTCGGTAGAGGGTAAGTTAATGCCCACACCAGCTAACAGTCTGCCACTGGACGATGGCTCTCGCTCACCTGTATGTAGCCGAAAGGTTAAAGTACAAACACACACAAAACACACAACAGCAAAACAACAACAGATATAAGCAAGTACAAGGAGGGTGAGAAGTGTGAAATTCACTGCAGTGTTGTTGTAGATAGGTTGGCTTCAGCAAAAAATTATTAAAATGTGAAATAAGTAATATACAGGAAAAACTCAAGTATCTATTTCATGTATTATATTGAATATTGAATTTTTTTTAACCTATTTACACTTTTCAAAAATTTTGTATTTGCTTTTTGTTTTATACTGAAATATCCTTTCAGTTTTATGAACCTTTTACTGTACAACTGTAATTTCACTCTCTCATCTAATAAACAGTGTACTATAATAATTAAGAGAGAACTTGTTGACAGCCCTAACCAACCTACTGCTGTTTGTGAAGTTCACTATTATTGCCACCCCTTAAAATTAAGTGAACAAAAAGAAAAGCCAAGTGAAATCTTGCAACAGACTGAATAAATGAACAGGTTAATGTGTCACAAAAAACACTCATTTTATAAGAATAACCCCAGTCAAATCTTAATGTGGATGCATAAAGCTGAAATTTTTTTCAGACTTTTTTCCAAAAGAAAAGACTTAAGGCTCAAACACACCAAGCTGATTTAATCTGATGTGATATGCTCAGTTACAAGGTCTCTTTAAACTGAAGAAAATGGTGAAATTCTTTTTTTTTCTCCAAAAAGGAGCAGAAATAAAGAAGCAGTGGTCACTTTAACTGGAAATCTGTGCTGTAGGCTGACAATACCTTCTGATCTGATAAACGTTGGAGAATTCTTCAAAATAATATTATTTTGTGTGGACTTGTTACTGTGTACAGGCAAGGCATGTTATACCAGTTCCACATGTGTTATCAGACCATATTATGTCACATCATTGTTGGTGGAATTTTGTATCTGTATGTAAATGTGGAGACTGCTGCATTATAATTGGACTTGCTCAACAGAAAGTTTAAAATACAGGTATTGTATTTTATCTGCAGTCTGAATTGAGCTTAATTAGTAACTGAAGTACACATATAGAGACCGACAAAAGGTAGGTTTTATGTTGTATTCCAAAGGTTGTTAAACTCTGGCATAATTTATTTTTTTACAGAACAATGATGCTCACAAAAAAAAGTTTTATTTATTTAGGTAGTGACTGAATTTGTTTAGGATGATCATGACATACCACCTGCTGTCAAAAGGATCTATGCAAAATCAATTTGTCATTTTGTTTTTCCTTACAACTAAAGGTGGGTATCAGTCTTTATTTGTGCACACATCTTTATGTACATGTAATTACACAGAAAATAAAATGTTACTGCTGAGTACTAATAATTATCACTGAAAGGTTTATCTTTTGGGAACTAAATTTATATTTCAGAATACTGACTGTTTTAATTTGATTTTTTTTTTAAATATTATCAGCAGTAAAATTTTAAATAGTATTTTATGAAACTAAACTTCACACTCAATAAACTTGCCCCCCCCAAAAAACCATCATACTAAACTTAATAAATTTAAAAGGCATACAAATTGTATTAGTACAAAACCAAACAAAATAGCATGCATTTCTAACAAAGGCAGATCTACAGAAGATATTCATACATCAACTGGTTGGTTTTAACATCAATTTCAACCCGTTGTAATGGGCAGATGACTATGGAAAGCAGAGGGGGGGATGAAGGGCAGAAAGACACACCATTTGGTCAAGATTTTACACCATAAACACTCTGGCATCAAAAAGCAACTACAAACTTTCAAACTAAAGTCAGGGCTGCAATTTAACCCATCAGCCCAGAGGTTGAAAGGTAGGGTACACTACATTTCGTCTGCAAAATTGGAATGGAGTGTCTAAATTTAGAATATCAAACTCGAGTTTTTATAGTATATAATTCCAGTCATCCTAAGTGTTATTACTCCCTGGACATGCAGAACAATATCCTAGATCTACCTCTGCCTGCAGTAAAATTAGACATTAGAAAGCAATACACCTAAACAATCAATGCAAAATTACCAACATAAAGTAATAAAACATCAAAAATAAAACTCAACAAAAGCTGATTTCCACATGTGCTACATATAAAAACTGATAATTATATTCACTTGAAGATAATGGTATGTATCCATTTGAAAGATATTATATCTTAAATTGGCCAATTTTACTTCTTTAGATACTGACTTTATGAAAGTTTCAGTCTCATTATTGGAGTACTGAATATTACTTTCCTGTGGTATAAATCTGCATGTGTAGCAAATGTAGAAACTTTTTTACTTTGAATGATTGAAAACAGAACATGCAGCAAAACCTGTCAAATAAAACATGCACACAACAACTTAGTGGCAAAAACATCTAAGGGTAAAATATGCAAGGGGAGTGTGTTACAAACACAGCCGGTACCCACCACTGTCTGGAATTGCCTTCAGCATATCTGGATCTACATCTGTGAGGACTGGCAAGTCCCATTTGGAATTATTGTTTAAAGACTGAGGATCTTTACGCTGCCCAGTAATCAATGGATTGCCTTCAAATTAAAGGATATTATTATTATGTTTATATATTTTCATTGAAAAATAATTAATCAATAGACACAAGACTTATTTATTTTTCACTAACTGTCTCATACAAACAAATCACAAAGGACCAAGATTATTTCTACTTAATGAAGTATTCCATACATATCATAATAGAGTAGGAAATGGTGAAACTCGCCAGTGAGGAAACTTCCTTCTATTTCCTTGACTTGTATCAAACGTTTTAGGTATCTGTGATTTCTGTGACCACATTTAAGGCCTCCTCACCTGATGCAAAATGGGTCTAAATTTGGATTATTTTGTGATATGGCCTAACCACATCTTTCTTAATGGTCATATCTGTATGTATCTGTTTTCCATTTGACTACCACATCCTTTTGGCTCTGAAAAAAATCCTTTGTATCTGGAAAACACACACTGAAGAATGAGCTGCAGAGAATGTTCCGCCCAACTGCACCCCCCCCCCCCCCCCCCCCATCTCCCTACCCTTTCTCCGCACTCACCTCACCGGTACGTACATTTCTGTACAACGCATAAAGGCTCATGGGAGGTTTTCAAAAATTTTAAAAAGTGGTCCAAAATGCAAAACAATTATGCGAGGTGTGTTGAATGCCAATGAGGAAGTCCTTTCCAAATATGAATCCCTATGAAGCCATCCTGTCAAAATCTGATCCAAGCACATCCAAAAGTAGACAAGTCCATTTGGTTGTAGCTTGTGACTCCAATAAGCAAAGATGTGAACTACGTATGACCTTTAAAGGGTGCCCCCCACCCTACTTGCAAACTTAACATTCCTTACTCTATATTTCAGTGAAAAATGGCTTTGTTGAAACCAGATGATACATTTCTAGTCAAAACAGTTTAATTGTAAATGAACTTTGCTGAAAACAACAATAGTTATAACACTCAGCTAGGAGTTGTGATAAACTCTATATACTTTAGCTTTGGTAGAGTCCATACACAAAGATTGACAAGCTTTGAATGACATTAACCTTCAGCAAGTAGTAATATGCAATTGGTGGTGTGTGTTCTTTGCTTGAAAAATGACTCAAAAAGTTGTGGAACAGATTTTGATGAAATTTTCAGGAAATGTCAACAAAGGCACAAGGAAGAGATGATTACATTTTGGGGGTGATTCAGATCACCTTCTACATCCAGGACTGTCTTAAAGGATTTTTTTATCATTGCATTCATAAGTGATAGTGGAGATATTGGACCTTTGAGGAGGCTCACTTTCTTTTCTGTTTTTCTAAAGTTACCAATGGTTTTTTAGATATGAGACAGTGATATACAGCTTATTTATCAAAATATATCTAATTCACTGCTTCTAGGCCAATTAGGCAGGGTTTTGGGTGTGAACAGCAGAAAACACTATGTGGAGAAACTCAATGGAATGAGGCGAGTTTTGAGATGCTTCGGAAAAGATGACAATAAGAAACTGGTTCTTATATAATGACGGAGGACATTCCAGAATGTATGCATGTAATTGCTCAACATAGATGCAACTTTATCAGCATATCCCTACATGATTACAAGACTGAATCAAGATAGGTGGGTATGATTTGCATAAATTTTGCATCAATAAACAGATCAATATCCAGAGTTTGGAAAAATAGGAAAATTAATTGGACAATGAAATATAATACCTTTACAAGAGCGAATGGCTTATTACAACTATCCCTGAGTGACCATGTTGTGTCTGTGCTATGTTTTGAAAGATCATTAATGTTGCTAAAGTACCATGGAAAAACAAAATTTAAATTTTGTGTTTATTCTTGCATTTCTACTTGTTGCTGTTAATTTTTGCTGTGAGTCTGGCAAGAAGTTGAACTTAAGAAGTCTCTGAACATATATGTCAGATTTTTCTGGACCAGTAAAATTGCCTAAATTGGATTATTCAAGATGACGATAGTGTTTATCAAAAGTAAAGTAAAATATATCAGACATTCAAATCAAGGTGTATTCCATGAAATGGAATTATTGAACAATATTTTCAAATTAAACCTGGCTGAGTCCTCCAATATCAAACAATTAATACTAACCCTGACACAACAGTTTAGCAAGCCAGTCAAATTTAAAAGTTTACCAAAACCTAGTTATCTCAGCTCAATCATAACTGCGCTGAATTTCTCTTCCCAATACAAACACTTATACATGTATCCACATGTAGTTTAGTTAGTTTATTTACAGGCTTAACTAAATCATACCTATTCAGATGGACTCTGCTAAAAGGTCAACAACTTACAAATTGTCAAACAAAACAGATTTTTCTTATTTTAGACTAGCAACTTTATAAATCCATCATTATACTGCATAGATCTGTACAATTTATTTATTGAGATGATCGCCATTTTGCCTTACAATCTGAAACAGAAGCGGTAGACTACATAACCAAAACATGAATCTCTACTCACTGAGGAAAGACTTGGTCTCCTGCACCACTCGTTGAAACAGGTTCTCCTCTATTTTGGCTGCCACCACAAACTCTGCTGCCTGCATGTGTTTCTGCATGGTCTTCTGATCTGTTGACCTCAATTCCAGACCTGTTGATTCACTGGTTTTCTTTAAATACCTCTGAGCTAAGTTCAACGATGTCCTAACTACAGTAGGCCAGACCAGATACTTTTTCTCCATTTCATTAAAGCTACCTGTATCTGCATTTCTGAACTGCATCTGGGAATAGTCGTACGATCTTAATGAGAAACCTTTCCAGAAGTCCAAGTAGTGTTTGATTTTGTCAATGCCTTTGACTTTTCCTTTCTTCAGGGCCTTATAGAAGCCTCCTGCTATCATGCCTATTCCTCTCAATCTCCCTGCAATATCCAAGAACCTCTTGATACGATTTGCTTCATTCAGAAACCTCTGGTTCTGCAGCAGTTCAACTGCATCCTTCATGGTCTTGTAACTGGAAATCTTTGGCTCCTCTCCTTTCTTTAGCTTTGCTTGTGACCTCAAGGCCTCTGCCTTCTCTAGTGCTATCATGAACTGCATCAGTTCTTCCTTTTCAAAGCAGTTGTACTTGAACGTGGCAATGGCTATATGTCTGAAGAGGAAGTCCATGAAGATCCTCCACTTTTCCAGGTTCTTCTCCCACTTTTTCCTCTCTTTGTCAGACATTTTCTCCATGTCTGCTGGATCAAACCCTGGCTCATCATCATCACTGCCAACATCACTCCCTCTGTCACTGTCACTGTCTGCCATGGTTATCTAATATAACCACGATTACAAGATGACAAGAGCTGGACCTAATAATCACAAAAATATGATGGTTATTCGAGTGGCTGTAATACAATCAAGTCTGCCTGGCAACCACTTTCAAGGGCAAGGTGACCTTACTATTACCTTTTAAAAGTAGTAACTCGAGAATAATCTTTGATATGGGAAATGTAAAATTCAACTGAACATATGAGTTTTTGGCCAACCCCATTTTAAACAAGAACAAAATTCATAAAAAAATAAGGAGATTAGCTAAATAGCTTAGAAATTAGAATTGTTACAAAAATAAGAAATTTGATCAGAATCTTCCATAAACTAAATAAAGATATTTCTACAGTAAGGGATTTCATGTTTTAATATCATGCGTTAAAGCCAGTCCTAGTATTTACTTCTGTAATTCAGTATCTGATAACTTCTATGCAGAATTCTGATAAGATCAGTATATGGAATATATATATACATGTATACATTTTAATGGGTATATTGGGTTAACTTTTTAGCATACTAGTATTACAAGCTCCAACTTTCAAGTATGTCAAAATCATGTTCACTCATAGCATGAACAGCATTTCCAAATACTGTGATGGTTAAACAGTTTAGGGACATATTTAGGGATGAAGTGCAATTTTGTTTTAAATTTATTAAATTTCAGTGTTTACAATGAAATATTGTTTTACACAGTAAAATATCTCATTTGACACCTACTTTATTTATTGTGCTTCATTTACCAAAAAAAATATGATATTTCAAAAAGACCAAACTGTAAGATGTCATGACTGGGCAAGTGATTAAATTCCTCAAAAAAAATATCAGAATAACTGTCTAGGATTTTGATGATCAACATATACAACTGTTATACACCACCAAGATAGTTGTAAAATATAACTTGTAAATTACACAAAACACTCCTGAAAGTAGCTTTTTAAAGTATCAATATTGAAATCAAGGAAGTTATATGATTGATATTTTTTGCCTGGTAACATAAATTCAAAAATAATGACACTATTACAATGCCAAGAAATAAAAATACAATATCACATACTTGTACTTAGAATTTACATGTATCCTATAATTAGGTCTGTGAAAAACAAATTGTTTCCATAGCAACTTAAACCAAACCTATACTTAACAGATATCAGAGTTGAATGTTTATATTTGTGATATTCAAAACCAATTACTTCTTGCAGTACTAGTTTTGTATTAGTTTTTATTGGTTTAAGATTTATCCAGAAAATAAAAGGATAGAAAGGAATAATAAATGCAATCAATTGATTTATGTGTCATATTAAAAGGGCAAACACATCAATATTTTTCTGCCCCCAAGAAAGACCAGTACTGTTTATTATCATGCATTGGTAAAATTTATTAACTCTTTGAATACCTTAAAGCAGTGAGAAAATATCATGTTTTCAAGCCAAACTAACAATTATATTTCATGACGACAAATGTAACGTCTACCATTGCTATAATGTAAAAAAATGTGATCAGAAATGAACTGCAATAGATTTAAAACTCCTACCACTTCATCCAATAAAAACTTATGTTAAAATATAGAACACAGTATTAACAGAGATACATTAATTCATGTTGTCAATTTGGCCACATATAGTGTACTATGTGCTAGTAATTATTTTGACATTGACAAATGTTTTCATCAAATGTATCCTACCTTGTGACAATGAGATTTTGCAGTCCGAAATTCCTGCACCTTCTCTAAGATTTCACAAATTTGACTAATCACACATTTCCTTCTTATTTTTCCTTTTCCTATGTGACATACTGATTCTATCTCTATAACTCCAATGTGAATATTTTTGTAAATTCTTGTTTATGTAAACTTTCAGCAATTTTCTGGACGAGTCTATGAACAAACACTCGCAAAAACACTGGTATTATTTTGACACATTTCAAACTCAGAGTGGTAACCAGGGACGCCTTCTTTCTGATATAAAGTAGCCTGTGATCAAACCACCACTCATATGAGGCATTCACAGTGTTTACACTGTTTAAAGGTTTGCCGGTCAGATCAATACACATTGTCATAAGTACTCTATATTTACCGTAGCCTTGCTGTCGGCTGAGAATATTTATACTGAGAGTATCAAATTATGAAATGCTTTTAAAAAGCAGTCCACAGTTCAACTTTATGTAATTGGACTGGAAATTTCAAACCTATGATATAGTAAATAATAACTTAATGAACTTTGCACTGTTTGGTCTAAAAATCAACTAGCTACTATATATAGTTGTGGGGCTCTATTACAAAGCATGTTAGAGAAAGATAAGGAAAATATTAGCTTAAGTTTATCCAAAAATTGGATTAGGTTGAAGATTGTTATTGACTGAGAACTTAAGCTAATTTTTGGATTAACTTTTGGATGAACTTTTATCCACCCCATCCAGAATGAATCCACCGAACAGAATGGATTAATTTTCGGATTAAATATATTTATTATTATCAATAATGATCTCATTTTGCATTGACGTTATGTTTACACGATTATAAAGCATTTATGGTTGTTATTAAAGACTAAATAGTAGCATATTGTTTATCATTTGTAAAATATATACCAGCACATTGTCACGAGGTTAATTTGATTTGAACCCATGAAAACAGAGGCGTGGAACAAGACATTGTCTTTTTTTCTTTTAGTGTAAATAAAAGTGTAAATTGCTAGTGTATGTATACATTTGTGTTTTAAATCAACAATGAAAGCTTGATGATAAGTAAACATTTACATTTTTCTGTGAAATCCTTTATGCATCCTTTTCCGCACTGCTTTCCTCCATATAACTATTCTACCTGCCACAATATACCATTAATATCCGCTAAAAATGACCTTGAACCAATAACAATCACTCAATCAATAAAGCAATTTACAATATTAAATAAATAACAAATAAATAATATAGCCTTATCCCGAACACAAGGCTAATAAAATAAGAGTAGGCCAAAGTGAAATCATGCAGGTAACTCTGCAAAGTGATCACTTGATAAGTCCAGTCACGGATTATTATCGCCGCCTACCCGAAAAGAGATCATCAATCCAATCTAATATATCTCTACAGTGCTTTTCACTATTGGCTTTTCTATAATGATTTGTGATTGATTCTTGGACAAACATTCACCATTTGACAGTGATGAGAGATCATTTCACTTTTGTCAATGGATACCGATACAAACATTCCTTCTTTGAGAAAGTCATTCAAAGAGAAATACCAGAATTGTTTGACCTGTATCAAATATCATTATATTGTACTATATAGAAACCATGGTACCACGAAACCCATCAACATTTGAAGCCCTTTTCTCAAAAGTTAGAAAAGCCAACTCTTGTTTTTTACTTGAGGGCACTATGGTGTAAGTTTCAGTACAAATTCAATAAAAATAGTAAATGAATTTGTTGGAATGCATTACATTTGACTCAGATATGTTTTATAATCTATAAACAACCAAGAAACATGCAGATCTCCGCCATATCACATAATGATAACCCAATAAAATTGTTTAAAATGGTTTAAATGTTTACAAAAGTTTTTAAAATCTATGTAAACCCTATCTTTTGGGGTTACTAAATGTTTCCGAGAAAACGTGTACACTGTAATGTTTAAAAAATATTTCATAAACATTCTCTATGCAAATGTTTTTTGCTGAAAATATTTATTAAACGTTTATAAAATAACTCCAGAAACTAGGTTTGACTGGGAATGTTTTTAAACATTTATAAAATTGTTGAAGAAATGAAGGTTGTGCTGGAAATGTTTTTCAAACATTCATCATGAAATGTTTTGGGGAAGATATTGCACATGCAAAGCAGTAGATTAGATTAGGTTAGATTTGATAAACAGTTTTCATAAAAAGTCTAAACAACATTTGTTGACAAAAGTTTGTAAATGTTTGCTCTGAAAATGTTTTACAAATGTTTAATAGCAACTGGTTTTCTTACCCATCATGTTAAAACGTTTTTGAAATGTTTTCTATCAAATGTTTTGAAAACATTCTATCACAAACGATTTTTATGACCTTTTTTCAGAATGCTTATTAAACGTTTACCTTCACATATTTCCAGACAAAAATGGTGGTGAGCAATAATAGGGGAATTTAGAGGACTTTGTCAAAAAAAAGCCCTACATGAATCCCTAAAAGTGAGAATTAAATGGGGGCACACTTTTTAGCCACCATCTTACAATTTTTATTTGTAACTTTTTCTAACATTTGTCATTGAACATTTAAAAACGGCATTCATAAAATGTTGGAAAACATTCTATTACAAATGGGTTTTGTACCCATCATTTTAAATAGCTTCCCAAAACATTTCCTTTCAAACATTTGCAAAATTCAAAAATGTTTACTGGGAAGTAATGAGAAAATCCAGATTTTGTTGTATCGTGATTGCTATCCAGGTCACTCTCAAAATTCAATGGGATCCAAGTTGGACCAACACTTATCACTTCATGATTTTTTTTCATGAATTAAGTTCCAGTAGTGTTTGCATAATCCTACAAGCAAACAGACAGACAACGGTCCTAAAAATAATACTTCATTAGCGGTGGTATTGATCTCAAGCATATCTGTAATGAACAGAGGTAGTTTGCCTCCACCCAAATATGTTGAGGGTGAAAGAGACAAAGTCAGGTGAAGCTTTTCAGAGAAGAAATATCTTTAAGATTGCGTATTTTATTTGATTTCTATGAGAAATATTGTCCTCTTGTTCCAAGTATGGCGGACATGTAAGAAGTTTTACATTACTTCAGTTGTACACAAAAATTTCTTGTGTTTTATTTCCATATATACTTTGTGTGAATTGTTATCAAACAAACAAACAAAAAAAAAGGATTTTAGTTTTATGAAACTATTTAATAATGATAGTTTAAGTATTACTTCTGCAGAGTGGCACAGACGCACGGGTTCTATTTCCTCTTTGACAAATTCTTCCTGCACTTAAATGTGCAAAGTCTTATGGTCTGGCCTCAAACAAACAAATATTTGTGAGCTTTCATTTGAACACCAACGCCTCCCTTCCCTGGTTGCATACGGATGCTAGTCGACATGCGTAAAAATACATTTACCCCCCGATGTGAACAGAAATTGTCCAGAATGTGATCAACAGAAGATATGGCGATGGTGACGTCACTCCTACTGATCACGACAAGATAAGAGGGCTGTTCCACTATGCCAATCATCCAACCCAGTAGGTTTGTGATCCTGAAAATTGTCCGATAGGGAAGTCAGTTTTTGCTCTGGAAATTGGTAAACCACAATTTTTATGATTGGGGTCCCTCATTGGTGTAGTTGGTAACACACTCACTCCCACCTCTGAGGTCTGCAGTACAAACCCAGTACCTTATGTTGGGAAGTTAGTAGTTGTTTATTGATGCCCTACAGTTCACAGTGCAGAATCTTGACCAACTTGTATGAACTGGTTTCCTCTGCTCTTGTAATTATTTAAAATAATCTTATAGCGTCCCAGATCCTCATCAAATCTTGCATTCAGGAACTTCATTGTATATTCATAAACCCATTTTTTTATTGTAAGATGATCTGGAACCTATCTTAAATTTTTATAGTGTTCAGGAGTATTTTCCCAACTGGACAATAGTATACATTGACAATCCAATCACAACCCCAGCTAAGATTTGAATTTATCTTTGAGCAAATCAGCCAAAAGGACTGCCTCCTCTGAAGAAATAAATTTGTCTGTGATTGAAACAGTTCACCTAGAACGTGAGATAGGGGAATTTAACCAAAAGGATTGGGAAAATTCCTAATGGATTCCCCATAGGTTTATGATTGAAAAGACCACTTCAAGGATCACAATTGTGTTTATAGACACCCTTAATTGTGGACTTGTCATTATTTTAGTGCTGGATGTGGAAGAGGCAACATTTGGATAAATATTACAACTTTTAATGAGTTAGAGACAACTTTTGATTTCTGCGGCCCCACATGGTCAGACTAAGACATCTGGCTGACAAGAGTGCATTCAAGTCCCCACCCAAGGCCAAAATACCCAAGGCGGCACCATTGCTGGCTCATTGCAGTCCTCAGATGAGACTATCACAGTAAAGATGAACCCAGCAACCATTTCCACTGCCAGGAGCTCAAAAGAAGATTTCCAGGCATTTTGACTATCATGCCTCTCCACCCAAGCCCCTTCCACAGTCCCTCACCCCAATCATCCTTGAGGCGGACTATCACCTAAAGGCCTAAAAGAGGTGAAAGAAGCTCAATGAAATCGAACATCATTAAGAGCAGATGATTTTTTTAGAAAAGCAGCAACTCATGGTATGCATACTATGAATGGCCTTGTATTGAGGTCAGGTAGCTGTCTAATGATTATCTGATACCTCAAAGGGGAGGTGGTCTTCCATGAGTGTGAAATGATTAAAAGACCGAAATATGCACAAATTTCAAATAAATTGATTTATGCCTATTGGGTGGATTGCTACAATATTCCACATCCACCACTGCTCACACCTCCTTCTGTGGGCTGTAGATGGAGTGTTGTATTTGGGAGTGCACGATTCAAGTATAGAAAACTGCATATCCTTAGCTGAGTGACCTTTTCCAGTAAAATGTTTGGAAACAGGGGTTACTCTGCTATCCTTTGGTTTATTCACTGAGAATTTGTGTTCATAGATTCGTGCTCTGAACGCCCTTCCTGTTTCACCAACATAGTATTTATCACATTTTTTTACATGTGATTAAATATACAATATCACTCAATTCACATGATATTGAGTTTGGGAGATTTTTGGGCTGGTATTTATCCCCACTGATTTTACAGGTAATTTCATTGTTTCTTGAAATTATAGGGCAATATTTACATTTACCCAGTCTCGTGCAGTGAGTGGGTATTGGTTTTTTCGGCTCCATATTATTTGGTGGGTAAGATATGGTAGCATTGGTAAGCAAGTCTCTAAGATTTGGTAATCTCTTAAAGCCAATGATGGGTTTATCTGGGAATGTGTTAGCACAGTCATTGCTATGTTGGATTATATTCCAACTGTCATGGATGAACCCCTTAATGTCTGGGTTACGTGGATTATATTTGGTAGTTTTTCATACAGAGTGGTGTAAATGAGTCTATCTGAGTCAATTCTTACAGTTGTGTCCAGAAAGTTGACGTGGGTATCACTGATGTCTGAAGTTAATTTGATCTTGGGGGGTATGTTATTCAGATACTTAATGAATCTCTCTAATTCATCTCGGCCATGTGTCCAGATCATGAAGATGTCATCAATAAATCTGAGCCATAGTAACGGCTTGTTAGGCCAATTACTGAGTGCCCTTGTCTCAAATCTGTCCATAAATAAGTTGGCATAATTTGGTGCCACTGCAGTACCCATGGCTGTACCTCCTACTTGCAAGTAATGATCTTCATTAAATTTGAAGTTCATGCTATGTAGTACTAATTCCAGTAGTTTCAGTAAGAATGGGGTGATAGGATCTTTGGTCCTATCTTGCCTCAGGTGTGCTGCTACTGCCAGAATGTCCTCCCTATTTGGAATGTTTGTGTATAGGGATGAGACATCCAAGGTTACTAATAATAGCGCCCCTTCTGGAAGTTTATTTAGTGATTTGAGTCTGCTAATAAAGTGCTGAGTGTCTCGAACATATGATGATGTTTTGGAAACATAGTCTTTGATATGTGCATCTATGAACTTGCTGATGTTACATGTTGGGTGGCCAATGGAACTGCATATTGGTCTCCCTGGTACTCCCTTTTTATGTATTTTAGGTAGTAAGTAAAATCTACCAGCTTTTGGATTCTTGATGTTGAGAAAATCAAAGTTTTTATCTGAGATTAACTTTAAGTTTTTCATTTCAGTAAGCACTTTACATATCTTTTTTGAAATGTCCAGTGTGGGGTCTTGGGTTAGTTTAGTGTAGAAGTTCTTGTCGCTTAATTACCTGTAACCCTCCCTCAGATAGTCTGTGGTATTCATAATTACCACTGCAGAACCCTTGTCTGCCTTTTTGATTACTATGTGTGGGTTGCCTTGTAGCTCCCTAAGTCCAACCCTTTCTTCCTTGGTTAGATTCTGGTTGGTGCTTTTCTTGATCTTACTCTCTAGTAAGTTCATTTTAAAGGCTCTCTTGAAGGTGGCAAGGGTTTTGTTTGGATTAGGTCTCCAACTTGATTTGTTTTTGAATGATTTATGTATTTCATTGTATGCGGCAGTGATGTTAGTGTCATCTAAACCTGTGTCAGTGTTTTGGTTCATGAAATCAATTATACTTTGAGATATTTCTAGGTCAATTTTTTCATTAGTTGGTAGAAAAAATTGTGCTAGTTCTAATCTTCTGTGGAATTCTTTAAAGTCATTCCAGATTTCCGACTTGTCTGGTCCTTTTGGTGTGGGGCAGAAAGTCAGACCCTTTTCCAGCGCTCTGAGCTGGTGTTCATTGAGTTCAGTATTAGAGATGTTAATGACATTATGACCTATATGACTTTCAAATTCAGTGTTAGGTGGTAGAATGCCTGGTGTGGCATTCATGGCTGCAAGTTCAATTTGTGCCTTTGAATGAGCCATGGTGCGAAATCAGAGTTCAGATTTAAGTGAAGGTGTTACCCCTAAGGTAGGAAAACGAGAGTGTAATTGCACCTGTTTATTAAATTACCTTTTATTGACAGACCTAAAATAGTTATGTTAAAACATATGTAGATAAGATACCAGTAGGATATGAGGTTAATAAGATTGTACTGCAATATATCTCAAACAGTAACAGTGCATTATACAGTTACAAGTGTGGGTGCAAGTCTATTGGTTGAGCATCTTTTTGAGCTGTTTGACAAAATTCTGGAGTTGTTGTCCATCATTTTGTTTCAGCCTCTGATGAGAAAGTTTTACCTACAATAACTTTCGAAACACAATACACATAAGTGCAGATATTGTGTAAGGCACATCCACAATATCTATTGTGAACTTTTTACTTGAGTGAGAATTTGCACTTCAACAAACCCTTGTTGTTAGATTATCTGATACCTACCAGGTGGAAACCTTAACTCGTGTCTGCCGAATGAAACTTAATGAGTGAACAGAAAAGGTGCAGAAATAGATCAGGCTATCATAACGACAATTGAGCCAACTGCCAGTTTCTCACAGGTCATGTCATATCAGCCATTTCAATAGCTGCTACAGCAACACAGGGCTCAACAACGGCCACAAAAGCAGCCAATATAGCCACCCACTGTAGCAGCAGTCACTTAAGCAGGAACTGCAGCAGCAGCCATTTCAGCAACCGCGATTTCACCAGCCAGCACAGGAACTTTAGCAGGTAGCACAACAACAATAAAATCAGGAAATAACACAACTTGCTCAAGAACAAAGAAGAATCCACTGGCTGCCGCCACCACAAGCACCTTGCATAATTTTACCAGAAGCCATAGTAGGTAGTACATTTTACAACCTCATGCCTGCAACACCAATCGATCCACCCTAAACAGCCTATCTGGACAGCTCCTTCATAAGAACACCGCCCAACATTATTGCAGATCAGCTACGTCAATCACAACACATCCCAACCCTCCTACCATAGACCAACATCAGAGATTCCACCACCACCAATAACCAGCCCTCCGGCCCATGCTGAAATTTTTCAAGACCCTCCTGAACAGTTGTTAAGCTGTGTGATTAAAACCAAATGAAAGCCCCAAAACACACACCAAACAGTTATAAATAAAAAAGACATGTATTTGTATAGGACAGGGGCATATCTTATGTATAAGCCAGTATGCCCAGGTATACCATTTTGTTAGTAAAATCATTAATGCTCCTTTCACAACAGGTGATACATCCTGCGGTTAGAAGTTTTTCTTGGTGGCGGAACCATCTCCAGGTCACCCCATTTCGTCCGAGTTGTTCACACTCACCGAGAGACAACCTCCATTAACCTCAACTCACCTTCTGTAGCCATCGGACGAACACATGGCGAAACGACCAATACCTTAACTCACCTTAAGTCACCGTATTACACCGAAAGATGACCGAATAACAACCTTATGTACACTATGGGGCACACCTTCAGTTACCACAGAAAGAAATTCAAACACATATGCAAGGAATCGTATGTGCATGCTCACGGTACCAAAATCAGAGGAGCAAACCACCTGTGGTAGCACCTGTAGTGTAAATGGGGTTTTTACAAGGTATACAATTCCCCATCTCCGTGAGAAATATTGTGTGTAACTACAACATTCTGAAAAATCAGGTCGTACCAAATCAAAAGTCCTGGCTTCTCCCAAGTAGTGGAGGTGGTAGGTTCATACATACTTGATAACCTACCTGGGTACACTTGTAACTAACTGATTTACAAAGTCATAAACTCTCTCTGAAAGCTGCGGACTGATCTAACAATGTCAGCGCAACTGCCTTTGAGACATTATTTAGTTATAAATTGTATATTAAATTAATATTTCCATTATGTGAGCTGTGCTACATATACTTAAGTGCAGTTGCTTTAAATTTGTACACACACGAGATTGTCAGTAAGGCCTTTTAAACTTTAAACACAATTAGATATTTCAAATGCCTTGTTACCTGGTTTCATAAAATGATGAAGTTTGAAATGCCTATAGTTACCTAGTTTCAGGAAGTAATGAAATAACTTTTTGTTTTTATTCAATGATCCTCATTATAGATTACAAAGGTTTTACCATTAAAGAGACAGGGCTTGCCATTTTATAAATCAGTCACATGTGGGTCCAGGCAATGCATTTCATCTAATCTAATTTAAAAGGGTTGTGATTATTGTCACAATGTTTTCCCCACAGAAGTCACATTATTTAACCCCAAAGTACATATACATTATGCACTGTAGCATATTGAATCCCACAAATGACAATGCTGAGTACCCGTCCTGTTGAACAGGATTTAAAGCCCCAACTTTGATGTTAAAGTCTGTAGTGTATTTGAAATTCATTCGTATCATGCCCATACACCCATGTAACAATAACATTACACGGGTGGTCACTGAGATAGACGGTCCTCAGAAATACTCACATAAAACAGTTAAAAGGTTTAAACATCAATATAACACAAACCAAAATCATGGAAAGCATTGTTTAAGTCTATTTTGTTGTTTAGTTTCTACGATTTTGCTATTTACACTATTTAAATTTGAACACTTTGAAGACCGTTTATCTCCGTGACCGTTAATCTTAGTGACCACCCGTGTATCTGACATTTTACTGATAAATCAGCTGTCTACTAAAATTAAGTTATGTACTCACAAATGACCAGCAATACTTCAAAATACAATTATGCTAGGGTAGATTTTTGTGTAGATGGCAAATATATTTGCATAAGCTTGTGAAAATCATGCTTTCTTTAATTTGTGATCTCTTCAAAAACAAAAACAAAAAAACCGCTTCCCAAAAAGTTACAAAGATTAACCTTTTTGCATATAATAATTAAAGCTTAAGATCGATTCTTCTCATTGTATTCTAGCATATGATGAAGTTATAAATAGTATTTACATTGACCCCAGACACAGTTTAGAGAATATACACCTCTTTGCATCAGTCAAATTCAGTTTGTTAGGCATATTTTAACTGACATATAAACTTTTCTATTAATCTTTATTTAATCCTGCATACTGTCAGTTCTAAAATCTTAGAAAAGTATCAAGACATATTGCACACTTTTTATGCTATATAGCTCCTTCAGTATCACGGTAGATGTTAGTTTTAAATGATGTACAATAGAAATTTGCGAAAACACTGTCCACTGCGAAATGCTGTCCCCTCCTGTAGAGGCGCGAGTCTCGCTAGGACACATGCTTTTAAAAATGTCTCCTGACTCAAATGTTGTGATATTTGGGCGAATCCGTGTGTGTGTGCCACGGAATATCTGCTCACCAAATCCTTACTCAATTAACGCTGTGGTTTTTTTTTTTAGTTTTAAGGACAACCCAGCAGGCACATGCCTTGAAATGTCGTTGATTTAGAGTTGAAAACAGGTCCTGACGTTGAAATGCACATTACCAACTACTAAATCTAAGTTAGTTTTCTGACATGAAAAAGTAGTGATATTTTGACCAGAAATCATGGTGATTTTTGGTTGAAAAACTGACACTGACACAATTTCAACACTATTTCAAAGCTGGATTTCTGACTGGAAAAAGTAGTGATACTTCATAAAAAATCACCACTAAATCAAGTTAGGTTTTTCGACATGAAATCTTAGTCATGTTATTGAACAGAAAACAGGTTGAATATTGGGAAATGAATGACTGGTTGATTAAAAATTCATTTTCTAGAGGATGATATAGTGATTAAGTCTAACTTTTTGAAAGAACTATTATTGTAATTCTTTTTGAATTTGTAAATATCTGTAAAGCAAAGACTATTTTTTAAAGATTATAAAGATGATAAAGATTATGTGTACATGTACTTGTACATTTTTATCCATTCTCCTTATTCATTAACTGATGCATCCAAATATAATTTTTATAATTTATAATTATATTTTGATTAATACAATTCCTGATAATTAAAAAAAAACATTTTGAAGTCAAACTTATCTTGAATAAAAAAAAGATAAATTCAAACTTATTCATCAAAACTTAGTAAATCGAATTTGTTTCTCAAAATTCTCCCATACACAAAAAACTAGTTTTCAGTTTGCAAGTTTACACTGAAAACTTCTCTATACAGAGAACCTAAGCTATAACATTTTATCACACAACAGTGAGGTTGGGGGGTTCCTGGTTTTTCTTATCTGTACCCTGCTACACAGAACACTGGACCTGTGACTAAAGTAATTAGATAACACAGCAGGGATGGAGGTGGGGCTTTACCCTTGCCCAATTGCATGCATGGTGTTACTTCTTTAAGTCTGTTTTTTGTGGTCAGCACTGACAACTAATTAAGGTGGGGAGTAATGGGTGGAGTTCTAATAATGTGGCTATTCTTGTGTTTTTTTTCTCAGTTTATATGCCAAAGTTGTATGAGACACAAGCATCTGAACTGAGCATTATGGCTTTGCTACATGATTATAGCTTCTTTATAATTACAATATAATTATAGCCAACTTAATAAAACATTTAACAGAAACTGATTGGATAATATGCTGCAGATATAAATAATGTCACAATTGTTTGTTTTTTACAAAGAAAAAAAATATTTTAAAATTTCACAAAAAGAATTTTAATTGAAGACATTGAATAATACTGGTCCTATTAAAACTTAAAAATGGATATCTAGTTGGATAATATGGATTTACATTTCTTGATCAATTATAATTATATTTGATGCAAAATTATGTATCATTACAATGTCATCAGAAATAGAATATTGAATATACAATGATTCATGAATACATGTCATCTTGGAAAGAATTAATTACTTTGAGTTGTATCCAAAGTGTAAAATATGCATATGGATAGTTATTGTATAATATTATTAAGAAGCTATAATTATGACACACAAGCTACAATGATTCAAATAAAGAAGACAATGTAAATAACCTGATTTTACCCATTGAATTCAACCCTATTTCATACATTGGATCCAACCAAAACCTGTTTGCAAAATGTACATGTATTTCAACCAGATTTCACGCATAAATACAACCAGATTTCAACAGTTGGTTTCAACATGATTTCACTTGTTGGATCCAACCAAAAACGGTTTGCAAAATCTACACGTATTTCAACCTGATTTCACCCATTGAATTCAACCAGATTTCAACAGTTGTTTTCAACATGATTTCACCGGTTGGATCCAACCAAAAACGGTTTGCAAAATCTACACGTATTTCAACCTGATTTGACCCATTGAATTCAACCAGATTTCAACAGTTGGTTTCAACATGATTTCACTGGTTGGATCCAACTAAAAACGGTTTGCAAAATCTACACGTATTTCAACCTGATTTCACCCATTGAATTCAGCCAGATTTCAGCAGTTGGTTTCAACATGATTTCACCGGTTGGATCCAACTAAAAACGGTTTGCAAAATCTACACGTATTTCAACCAGATTTCACCGTTGGATTCAACCTGATTTCAAAGTTGCGTGCCTGCTGGGAAGAAGGTGTACAGGCAGAAGGACAGAAAAACTAGTGAAAACAAAATAAAAAATGTGTTTCATTATTAGTAACAAGGACAAATTCATCTGTGACAGCAATTTTTCAGAGACAATGCTCATGGTTCGACGAAACTGTGGCAGATTCACACTCCCCATTACACTCTGTTCCTGGAAAGGTGCTTCCTTCTCATGACTCTCAGATAGGTCTTACCAAACGCTTAAGAGACTCTTTCTAGCATTGATTCCTTCACCCCTCCCGCTCCCACAGATTTACACAAATTTGACTTCTTTTTTATAACTGTTTCTGAGGATGAAATTCGAAAAGTAATCACCAACAAAATCTTGCTTGTTGGATCCATGTCCCACTTTCTTTTGGTTAAGGAGTGCTTAGATATTCTGATGTTAGATGTTCGCCTTGACCAGTCGACATCTCCATCAATTTGACACCACTGATCATATAGTAAGCTCATTGACTTTCTGAGTTGTTTTTTGTTTGATGCTGGTGCTGTACACTTGGTTCTAGACTGGTTCAAGTCTTACCTCTGTGACCACTCTCAGTGCTTCAAGATTGACTATTTTATCTGATGCAAAAAAACAAAACAAACAAAAACAAACGGGGAAAAAAAAAAAAAATGTTGTATGGTGTGCCCCAAGGCTCTGACCTTGAACCACTATTATTCTTATTATTTACTATCCCTCTCAACAAAGTTATTCAAAATCATCCTGGCATAAGTTTCCACTTTTATGCTGACGACACACAAGCCGATCTTACACACAAGAACGTCGTTCAGGTCTTTGAAAGGCCGAAAAACTGCTTAGATGACATCAAAATGTGGCTATCTGCAAACATGTGTAAGCTTAATCTCAATAAAGCAGAATTTATTAACGCTCGACGATAGGAGAGGGTTATTGTGATCAGTTTGTTTCTCTCTGTCTGTCTGTCTGTCCGTCTGTCTGTCTGTGCACCGTTTCGCCCTTATAACTCAAAAACTATAACATCAATTGAGCTCAAATTTGGTGGGAAGATATTTCATGGGGTACAGATGGATTCTTGAAAATTTGGTGTAATTTGTGTGAAAATTAAAGCCAGGAGATAGTTTTTCTTATTTGTAATTGGACTTTTACAGTGAAATCTGCTTCCCAGTCTGTGCACCGTTTTTCCCGTATAACTCAAAAACTATAACATCAATCACTCTCAAATTTGGTGGGAAGGTATTTCATGGGGTACAGACAGATTCTTCCAAATTTGGTGTAATTTGTTTGAAAATTAAAGCCAGGAGAGAGTTTTTCTTATTTCTAATTGGGGATACACATTGAAACTGCTTCTCTTCATCACATACGTAAACAAGATGCACTCAGAGAGAGCAAAACGCTCGACTCGATGTGACCAGTCTCACAAGTGTTATAAAGTATAACACACATCCACCATGGTGGCATTTCCAGAAATTCTGGAGGCTTCTTGGTATCCAATATATTAATTGGATCTTTCCTAAACTATAATCACTCCTTCCCATGGCTAGTCCCTTCCTACTTCAAATTTGACATCAAAATTTATTAATTACTTTTGAAGAAATATGAAGTAGAAAGCTAAAATCATTAAAATACATTGAAATGGGACCTATGAAAATTCATGATTTTTTTGTATCCAAAATATGATCCACGTCTTTCCCAAAAATTAGTAATTTCTTCCTTTCACCAGGTCTTACTCACAAATTTTTTATAAAGATCTGTTCATTAGTTCTGGAGTAATCTAAACACCAAAAACAGGCAGACAAATAGACAAAAAAGCACACAACAAACATAAATTCCTGGTAGAGGTAAAAATATTGGTTAAAAGCCACTTCTTGGTCAAAATTACTCAGGGTAAATTTTTGTGATGGACTGTCAAGAAATTGAAACAAACAAACAAAAAAAAAAACAAAAAAAAAAAAAACAGAAATAAATAAACATGACAAATACACCACTTCCCTCTCAATTGTATTTATGTCAATTTCAAGACATAAATTTAATGAGAAGAAGTATATCACACGTATCACAAGCTAGGTTTTGTGACCTCACAATGACAATTGCATTGTGACATCATTAAGTAATGACATCATCAGACAGCAAAATATTGATTTTTTTACTTATGCAATAAAGAAAATCAGATTTCTCTGTATATGCCCAATTGATCTATTATTGTCCATCAAGTTGAACACTTTATCTTGGTTAAAGTTTTTTTTTTGAACAGTAAAATTTTAGATGCTGTGTTTTTTTCTTTTTAAAAGACCTTTAAAAAAATTGCTAAAAAAACCTAAAAACAAAAATTAAAAAAAAAAAAAAATTAGAATTGACTGGTATTGAACCCCAACCATGAGATTACAAGTTCTACACATTACACTCACAGCCACAGAGGATATCTGATGAAGCAAGAATTCATGAGTAGGAAATCCTATCATGATATTGATTTTTGAAGACAAGTAGGTTTCACTGTATATACCCAATTAAAAATTTAAAAACCTGTCTCCTGACTTTAATTTTCAAACAAATTACACCAAATTTGGAAGATTCCGTCTGTACCCCATGAAATATCTACCTACCAAATTTGAGCTTGATTGATGGTATAGTTTTTGAGTTATAAGGGCAAAACGGTGCACAGACAGACAGACAGACAGACAGACTGACAGAAACAAACTGATTACAATAACCCTCTCCTATCGTCGAGCGTTAAAAATCAATATTTTACTTTCTGATGATGTCATTACTTAGTGATGTCACAATGCAACTGTCACTGTGAGGTCACAAACCTGGCTTGTGATACTTTCTGTCTTTAAGTAAAAATATTTCTTCTCATTTTATGTCTTGAAATTGACGTAAACATAATAAAGAAGGAGGTGGTGTATTCATCATTTTTATTAATTATTATTTCTGTTTTATTTTCTCTTTTTTCTTTCAATTCCTTGACAGTCCATCACAAAAACATTACCATGCATGATTTTCACCAAGAAGTGACCTTTAAGCAATATTATTACTTCCAGCAGCAGTTTATATTTTTGTGTGCTAATTGTTTGTCTTTTTTTTGTGTGTGTGTGTGTGTGTGGGGGGGGGGGTGTTAGTTTAGATTACTCAAGAACTAATGAACAGATCTTTATTTAAAAATTTGTGGGTAGGACCTGACTGAAGGAAGAAGTTACTAAAAGAAAGATCTGGATCTTATTTTGGATACAAAAAACTCATGATTTTTCAGAGGTCCCATTTCAATGTATTTTTAATGACTTTAGCTTTCTACTTGATATTTCTATGAAGATTAATTTACATAATTATTTGGTTTTATTTTATTGTCTTCCTTACAATACTTTATATCACTTGAGAGACTGGTCACATAGAGTTGAGCATTTTGCTCTCTCTGAGTGCATCTTGTTATCTTTGGTTCAAAGACTCTGCGTGCAAAACTTGCAAAAAAAATTTTCCATTCAATGTACTTGGTAATCTCTTCTCACCTGCTGAGGTGGTCAGGGACCCTGGTTTTTGGTCTGACGCAGATTTTTCCTTCCCTTGCCATGTCAGGAATACCTTAAGGCCTCTTTAATTTATATCAGCTGCAAATGCTTTAGTTGGCATTCGTCTTGACTTCAGCGCCTTAGAGGATGTTTACATCAAATTCGGTGCTATATAAGTGTTTCTTACTTACTTACTATAATTCCTTGTTTAGGAGTCTCTCTGCTCTGGATCTTGTCAAGCTCCACTGTGTCCAGAACAGTCTTGTTAGAATTGTTGCCAATACCACTAAGTACTCATATATCACTCCTGTCAGATAGTCTCTTCTTTGGTTGCCTATCAAGCATTACTCTGTTTTTGAAACGGCCTTACTGGCGTACAAGTTCCTTCAAAATGATTATCCCAAATACTTTGAATCTTTCCTTAAACCCACACATGTATAAAACTTACAGAAGTCAATCTGATGGTGTAAATCACCATCAATTTAAAATTGGTCTTATTACATCCAAAATTCTCACCAAGGGTCAACCAGTTTACCTAAGAGGATTGATCCACCCCTACACCACTTTTAGAAACACAAGGCGAAGTACCCCCAAACTCAAGTTCCTTCAAACCCCCACTTTTGATCATAGAGTTCACAAATCAATTAAACACTTTTCTAATTCCTTTAGTCACTATGCCCCTGCCCTTTGGAACTCTTTCCCTCTCCATGTAAGAAATAGTCTTTCTGTTGCATCTTTTAGGAAGCACCTCAAAACTCACCTCTTCAGCTCTAGCTTCCCAACTTAGTCTTTCTTTCCCTCCCTTCACACCCACAATCCTACTGGATTACTGACCTTGAACACCCCTCGACTTCCATATGATAATGATTTTGTTTAATTAGCGCACTGAGTTCCTCATTATAGGGGAGATATGACACTTGCAAAGCAGTAGATTAGATTAGATTAAATCAAGGGCATACCATAATAGTGTGGAGCTGAGTCCTGCTCACTGATATAAGAGATAAAATATTCAAACAATACATAAAAAGTAAACATTGATTGGCATGTTAAGCAGCCACTTTCTAGATACTCAAAATAAAAGCACAAACCAAACACCAACACAATACAACTAACAAACACAAAAATGTACATTTTTACCATTAGCAAGGCAAAACTAATTTGGAGAACTATAGGGCTTGACACTACCATCTGATTGATTAAGCCAGGCCGTCTTAACCTTCTGATTACGTGAAGTTGATGCCAAGAATGTATATTGCCTCCTGAATGCTGCAACAAAGTATTGGCAGAACAACCAGGACCCTTTATTCCTCTGACATAGATCACAGCCCACGGGTAACAGGATGTCTCCATTTAGCCACCTTTTATGGCATGCTGGGTGGTATATTGTGTGTATTCTACTACCCCGGACCCACAGGGGGACATGGTTCTATTCTTCCTGGCTTCTTTGTCTTCTTGTTTACTCAAGAATTTTACAACTGATTCCTGGCGAATTGTGTTAGATGTAGCTGTCATATAGCAGTTTATCAGTCCTTGGGGTTTATTCTTATTCCATCTTATACATGAGCATATCTAACCATATTTCCCAATTCGGTTTTGCCATTTCAGTATTAAAAGCGAACTAAGCCAGAGAAAAGCGATTCCAGAACACTTGAGGTCAGTTGTAAGAAAACAAGGATCTGTAACCAGAAATGAGGACACTAAAGTGCAACAATAGCAGTATAAGGATTTTAAACATGATCCATGGACGGAGTGCCTGAACTTCTTTGTGTCTTGGGTATCTGAGTGTACCTCCCAATGGAAGGTGCAATGTCTTCTTATTGGAAATGGACACCTCAATACAATCAATTTCCCCACAATTAAAAGATATATGATGTCACAATTCACCCCAAACACAGATGAATTATACAAATGCAGCCTAAATCCTGCAAATAAGACATATTATGGAGTTAAAATAAAATAAGAATAATTTGGAATCTGATTCAGGGTTTTTGCCAATTACAGTATAAAATTAGTGTGAATTTGTTTATATCGCCAATTTTCACCCATTTTCAGGAGTCATGATAGGTCGGCTGCTGTATGACCAATAGTCTATGTACCTTGAAACTACATGTCATAACATACTATCATCAACATTATGTGGTACCTCTAGAGATGTGGCCCCATCTCCACCATCCTCAGAACCACAATCCCAATAATGCCTGATTTGTGGTTTTGGAAGCTAGTGAAAGAGATGAACAGGCAATAATATCATGACATATTGTGGGGTGGTATGATGCCCTCAATAATGGTCCCACTCGTGACCCATTTGGCTTGCATTAATTCACTTGATTGGTGTTATGGCAATGATTAATTGTAATTGCCATATAGCCAGAGCCACACGCAATGACTGTGGTTGTGTCCATGTCGTGGTTGATAGAATGATAGAATTGTAATTGCCTTATCCATCCATCACTTGCAAACACCAAGATTCTTTGATTTGCATCTGGACCACTCTCATGGATAAGGAAGTTGCTATCATCGCATGTATTTGCCTATTCATCCTCAGTTTTGAAGTTCTTCACAGTCAGTAGTTCACTAGGTACTTGGCCTCTCTATGTAGAGGATGACACATTTGATCGTGTCCTTCTTTTCCAGAGCTACCTTCACTTCATCAGTAGTGCTTGCCACGTGGGATGCATATATCTGACCTGGAGTATCCTTTGACAAGACAGCATGTTCTTTCATTGAATAAACAGTTTGAAGCTTAGGTGCAGGTTTGGAGGCATTACCTTTCATCATTCATTAAACACGCGTCAAATAAACCCTACACAACACTATTAACTGTTCAATATTTAACCCTGAGTAGCCATATTCCTTCTGATCCTTTATCATATAAACCCTGAGTAGTTCCAACCCTGAGTAGGTCTTACCCTTTTAATCATTATGTACAAAAGGTCACATGAAAAAAGTGGAACAAACTTCTGAATTATTTATAGACTATTTAAGAAAATGAAGTATTTATGAAGCATATCTATATGAATCCTAAACTATCCCTATACTTAATTCAATAGGTGTTTTTTACCATTCTCTTTAAAAACTTCTCAATTATTTATAAACTACTTTTGGGGTTGTAGGGCTTTTCTCCATGGTTTGCCAAAATGCTGTAGGGCTTTTCTCCATGGGCATCAAACAGTGTAGGGCTTTTCTCCCACAGTGCTTTTCTCCACACCCCATATTATCATCTTCACCTAGAGACATGATATGTAAAATTTAATGACATATACTCAGATTAAAAGAATGACTGCACAGCAAATATGCTATTATATAGGCTGCCTTTTATTTTCACTTGTCAGGTCACATCTTGCATCCCTTCAATAAGAATTCTAAGAACCAGCAATTAATCTAAAAGAAAAAGAAAAAGAATGTACAACTAAAGTTTCAATGTAGAAAAGAATGACATAATAAATCAGAACTGCAAAAGTAACATAACAGTAAATCAGATAATAGAAATACGTGTAATAAACTAAAATATCTATTTTACATAATAATACAAGTTAAAATTTGTAAATTCTAAAAGCCACAGATGCTACAATCTAAATATTTTAATGAATGTTTAGTTCAGTATGGCTGGTCATGTGATTCCAGAAAGATTTGTATCTGTTAAAAATGTTAAAATAGACTCACACAAAGGGTATTAGGGGGATTAGGGGGGTGCAGAATTTTTCAGTGAAATAGTGTATTCTCACCAAAAAAGTGTATCTCCTTGTCCTGGTCAAAGGTGTTGTCTCTGATGAACTAGCAATAGGCGAAAACCCTATTTACTGGGGGGTGTTTATGATATGTTGATTTGTTTGTATCCCAATAGATAGGGGGTGCAGAATTTTGTATTTAAAGAATGTATCTTGTCAAATAGTGTATGCCCTTGTCCTGATAAACGGTATTATTAGGGAGAAGAAGAATCATTTTAATTACTATTAATTGTTTAATTGATCTTAGTAAAATTAATCAGTAAAATATAGATCTGAAATACTTTCAAACATCATAAGTATACTTATGATATACAGTAGATGTCAAAATAGTTTATATATTTATGTAAGATGCATGCATTACCATTTATACAAACATCTCTCTTCTGTTTGTGCTTTGTGTGTGTTAGTGTTAGCATGAAGTTCATTTGCTTGCTGTCATTCACAGCACATACTCAGTGTTGTTAAATATCATGCCATCCTAAATATGCTGTGTTTATAAGACTTGTCATAGACCGATGTTAATTAAATCACTTCTATTAACATAAGCAATCAGAATAATTAATTTGTAAATGAAATAAAAGAAATAAGCCAGTACATCTATAATCCAGGGTCAATATTTAGTAGAAATATTATGACAAGTTGTTCTGTGTAAACAGTTGAATACAAATGTAGTTATTAATCAAGGGTTCATATGTTATAACAATCAGTGTTTTATATGGTGCATTTTAATTACTTATTCTTAGTTCCAGTAATTAAAGTTTACATTTTGTTACAATATCAAAAGAACTCTGGTCATTTTTATATAAGTTAGAAGGTTATACAAGTACAGGGAATGAGAAGCATGGCTTCATAGCTTAGGAATCCAGACACAGGAACATCTTTCCATATTTAGAAATGAGTTTGGCAAAATATGTGGTCACATGACATTCTCAAGCTTAAGAACCAGTCTTTCCCATAATTCCCTGCTAGTCACATGACCCTCCATATTAGGTACTATTATCTGCAAAACTCTTAGATAACAGGTCACATGACCACCACCAGTTCTTATTCCTTGGTCACATGGTTACCTGCATTTCTTATGAAGACAGGTCACATGACCCCTTATGGATCCTTTTTAGGCAATGTTTTGGTCACATGACCAAAATGTATATAAGAATTTACTAAATTACTAAAATCCTTGATCATGTGACTTCCGTATTTGGACATCTTACTGAATTATGTGAACATGTGACCATTAGTTCCTGTAGCATTCCAGAGAGAGAAATGTTTGTGACTCAGGGCTTGCATTCCACAGTTTGTTATAAAAAGGGCCAGTTTAGCTAGAGAGGCAGGATTTTTCATCAGAGAGACTTTTGACCAGAGTAGTGAACAGAACAGGATTATAACTGAGGCACCATCAAAAGACTTTGTAACTTTTTTGTGAAAAATAACTTTGTTGAAATAAAGAATTATTTGTTGAAAATTACATCTTGTATATTTTATTTGAATTCAACCAATTGTCAAGTAGACAACCCAGGAAAACCAAGAAGAAAACAAACACTACAAAAATACTAACATCCTCTACTTGACAGTATTCTCACTGGTTAACTAACAATAGGGGAAAACCAATTTACTGAAGTATTTATGACATGTTGATTTGATTTGCCATTTGCTGTAATTAACTAATCATTAGAATAATTTCTTAGGGGTTATCATAAAACATTTATTACATATTTATGTACATCTTTTATGGTTAAAGAATTTTCCTGTAAAAATTTTGTTTAATTTATTTACAGAACAGTAACAGCAATGAAGTCGCACACATCACTCTATAAAATTGACAACAGTTATCAACAGCATTATTTTGCAAGGGGTGCAATACTTTGCAAGGAGATCCAATATTTTGCAAAGGGATACAACTTAGGTTTTTCAAATTTTACACATTTTATTATTTATTTGGATTTAACATCACTTTCAACACTCTACAGGTCATATCATGATGGGCAGTTCGGAGGACAGAGGAAACCAGTACATACAGTTGGTCAAGGTTCTGTACTGTAAACTGCTGACCAACAGCAAGCAACTACCAGCTTTCCCACTTGAAATCTGACCAGGAACCAAACCCCGATCTCAGAGGTGGGAGGTGAGAGTGTTACCACTCTGCCACCATGGCCCCTAACTTCACATACAGAAATTAGAGGCTGAGGTATTAATTTCTAAACTATGTCCGAGGTCCCATTGTATAATCCAAAAGTTGAACTTAATTATTCCAACATAGGGAGGGTTAATCAAGTATTCTGCATAATAGATATTACCTGACAAGGTAAAAGAAAAGGAATATAAAGGAATGTGCCTCACAGTGGATAATTTCCCAAAAGTGGAAATAGCTAAAGCTAGGAAATACTAACTATAAATTGATTGTAAACATTTAAATGCAATGTATCCCAGGTGGGATATGGTGTAATCTAGGACATAGAGCATTCAGCCATTTTAAAATGACTGGTGATAACATCAAATATATGTTTGTGCATGCCAAACTCCTAGGTATAACAATAAAGAAGATATAAGACTTTTTTTTCAAAAAAGTAAACCCCATTTGGTCTTGAATTAGGGGTTATATAAAAATGCTATTTATTTTAGTAAGTAAGCATATTTTGACATTGAAGCAGAGGTGGAAGGTAAAATCTGAAATCTGATCCTTATGTAAGATTTAGTACAAGTATGTTTAATATTTCGATTCTCTACAACTAATAAAGGAATTATCAATGAAAATATCCATAAAAAATATTGGAAGAAGGCAAACATGGTGAATTTTGAAGGTAGCCATGACCTTAAAGAAAGATATCAAAGATAAATTATATATCTCAATATTAGCCATAGGATAATCTGTTCATCTTTATGTGAGTACCAGGCTAAAAAGTGAAGACATAACCCGACCTTAAGAAGGCTGTCATTGGTCTTTCAGTGGAAGGCCAAGGCCACAGAACTAGTACATGCATACAAGTGACATATGCATGTTTAATATACATCAGCCATAGGATGTTCTGTCCTTCTGTATGGGAGTAATAGGCAGAAATACACCAAATCTGACCTTTAGGAGGCCCCCATTAGTCTTCTAGTGGAAGACTGACACCACAAAACAATCTGCTTCGAAGGACTAACCCATTTCTACCCACATACCAATATTGAAAGGTCTGCATAAAGTATCTTATAGTTATTGTATATAAATGTTTAAAATGTGGAGAAATACCCCAAATCTGACCTTTTTGAAGGCTGCCATTGGTCAAGATGTTAAAGACCAAGATCAAAAAACAATATGCTCTGAGGTCTTTTCAACATATACCCACATACAAATTTGAAAGATCTACCCAAAATATTTTTGAGTTAATGTGTGTGTTAAAGGTAATATTCACAGGAAAAAGGCCGAGAGCATGAAGTTTGAAAGCCAGTCATAAACTTCAAGAAAGAGATCAAAGGTCATATTTCTGCATGCTTATAGGCGACATGTATGTGTGTTTTATAAATCAGCTATAATATTATATTACCTGTTTGTGAGCCAGATGGCCAACTGTGAAGAAATGCCCTACTTTTGAACTTTAGAAGGCCGCCATTGGTCTATTTAGTTGGAGACCGGAGCCACAAAACAATAGACTATTAGGTCTTACCCATATATACAAACATACCAAACCTGATAGATGTAAGTAACATTTCTGTAAGATATAAGAAAATCTCTACAGCAGCAGTGTTATGACTACACTAAAACCTAGTCCCCGAATTTTGTCAGGGGATACAATTTCATCCACACTCTAGCAATGACATAAAATGTAGGAGAGTTGGGTATTTCTGCAATCCATATCATGGATTTACGACAGTGTTTCTTATAAAATTCAATCAAATATTGTAAAAATAATAAATATATGCCAAATTGCTTTGGTCTTTGCTTTATGTGTATATACGTCCCAGCAGGCACATACCTTGAAATGTCGTTGATTTAGAGTTGAAAACAGGTCCTGACGTTGAAATGCACATTACCAACTACTAAATCTAAGTTAGTTTTCTGACATGAAAAAGTAGTGATATTTTGACCAGAAATCCTGGTGATTTTGGGTTGAAAACCTGACACTGACACAATTTCAACACTATTTCAAAGCTGGTTTTCTGACTGGAAAAAGTAGTTATGCTTCAGAAGAAAATCACCACTAAATCACGTTAGGTTTTTCGACATGAAATCTTAGTCATGTTATTGAACAGAAAACAGGTTGAATGTTGGGAAATGAATGACTAGTGATCGTTGATTGAAAAATATTTTTCTAGAGGGTGAGATAGTGATTAAGTCTAACTTTTTGAAAGAACTATTATTGCAATTGTTTTTTTTTCAATTTGTAGGTATTTGTAAACCAAAGACTAATTGTTAAAGATGATAAAGATGATAACAATTATGTGTGCATGTACTTGTACATTTTTATCCGTTCTCCTTATTAATTAACTGATGCATCCAAATATAATTTTATAATTTATAATTATATTTTGATTAATACATTTCCCGATAATTAAAAAAACATTTTGAAGTCAAACTTATCTTAAATAAAAAAAAAAGATAAATTCAAACTTATTCATCAAAACTTAGTAATTAGAATTTGTTTCTCAAAATTCTCCCATACACAAAGAACTAGTTTTCATTTTGCAAGTTTACACTGAATACTTCTCTATACAGATAACCTAAGCTAAAACATTATATCACACAACAGTGAGGTTGGGGGGTTCCTGGTTTTTCTTATCTGTACCCTGCTACACAGAACATTGGACCTGTGACTAATTAGATAACACAGCAGGGGTGGAGGTAGGGGTTTACCCTTGCTCATTTGCATGTATGGTGTTTACTTCTTTAGGTATTTTAGCCAACTTAATCAGATTCACCTATCTCTAGCCAGAGGTGAGGCAACAGCTGTGGTGCTGCTTGATCAGTCTGTAGCTTTTGACACGATTGATCATGACAAACTCCTTGATTGCTTAAGAAAATGGTTCGGTGTCGGGGGTAGATGCCTTGATTGGTTCAAGTCATACCTTTCTGATTGTACCCAATGCACTCTGAGACTAGTAAGCTTAAGTTTGGGGTTCCTCAAGGTTCAGTTCTTGGTCCTTTTCTTTTTTTGTTGTATACCACACCTTTGAGCAAAGTAATCTCTAAACATACAGATGTCAAATTTCATTTCTATGCTGATGACACCCAGCTGTTTATTCACCTGACACACAAAAATTGTCTTCGATCGGCTAGGAAAGTGTCTCGAAGATGTCAAACTGTGGTTCTGCGCAAATAAACTAAAGCTGAATGCCGATAAGACCGACTTCATTATATTTGGCTCCAAGTCTCAGCAAGATATAAGTTAAACCCATTCTTTCCAGTAAACATATTGGGTGAATCACTGATACCTTCAGATGCCGTTAAGAATTTGGGTGTCTGGTTTGACTCAGACTTTTCCTTCACCAAACATGTTAAAAGTGTATGTAAACTTTGTTTCATCCAGATGAGGGATCTTAGACAAATTCGACAGTACTTGACTCGTGATGCTGCTCTTATGGCTGCAAATGCACTTGTGGGGAGTAGACTTGACTACTATAACTCCTTGTTTAGGGGTCTATCTGTTTCTAACCTACGCAAGCTACAATGCATTCAAAATGTCTTTCTCCTACCACTCCACTAAGAAAAGCCCTTCATTGGCTACCCATAAGGCACCGTTGCATCTTCAAGACTGCCTTGCTGGTGTACAAATACTTACATACTAACTGTCCAAAATATTTCAGCCCATTCCTCAAAGTTAGACAATGTGCCTATAATACTCGGTTGAGTCAATCTGATGGTATAATTCTACATGTTCCTCAATACCAACCATCTATTTACAAATCCACAAAGCAGTTTGGTCTAAGCTTTGCATATGATGCTCCCAAAATATGGAATGAACTCCCGGATGATGTACGATCTGCCACTTCTATTGCTTCCTTCAGAAAAAAACTTAAGGCATACCTATTCTGCCAAGCTTATCCTCCTTAGTATTTTCCACCCCATATGGCGTTCTCCGTGATGTCGACCATTGCTATGGATAAGGACAATGATTTTTTGTGACTATGCTTATGATGTTGCGCCTTAGAGTCTGTCACTTTGGCAGAGATTAAGCGCCATAAAAGTTGAATTGGAATTCTTTAAGTCTGTTTTTTGTGGTCAGCACTGACAACTAATTAAGGTGGGGAGTAATAGATCAAGTTCTGCAAATGTGGCTATTCTTGTGGTTTTTTTTCAGTTTATATCACAAAGTTGTACAAGACACAAGCATCTGAACTGAGCATTGTGGCTTTGCTACATGATTATAGCTTCTTTATAATTACAATATAATTATAGCCAACTTAATAAAAAAATTTAAAAGAAACTGATTGGATAAAATACTGAAGATATAAATAATGTCACAATTGTTTGTTATTTAGAAAGAAAAAAAAATATTTTAAAATTTCACAAAAAGAATTTTAACTGAAGACATTGAATAATACTGGTCCTATGAAAAACATGAAAAATGGATATCTAGTTGGATAATATGGATTTACATATCTTGAGCAATTATAATTATATTTGATGCAAAATTATGTATCATTACAATGTCAACAGAAATAGAATATTGAATATACAATGATTCATGAATACATGTTATCTTGGAAAGAATTAATTACTTTGAAGTTGTATCCAAAGTGTAAAATATGCATATGGAGAGTTATTGTACAATATTATTAAGAAGCTATAATTATGACACACAAGCTACAATGATTCAAATAAAGAAGACAATGTAAATAACCTGATTTTGCTCATTGAATTCAACCCTATTTCATGCATTGGATCTAACCAAAATCTGTTTGCAAAATGTACATGTATTTCAACCAGATTTCACACATAAATACAACCAGATTTCAACAGTTGGTTTCAACATGATTTCACTTGTTGGATCCAACCAAAAACGGTTTGCAAAATCTACACGTATTTCAACCTGATTTCAAACATTGAATTCAACCAGATTTCAACAGTTGGTTTCAACATGATTTCACCGGTTGGATCCAACCAAAAATGGTTTGCAAAATCTACACGTATTTCAACCTGATTTCACCCATTGAATTCGACCAGATTTCAACAGTTGGTTTCAACATTATTTCACCAGTTGGATCCAACTAAAAACGGTTTGCAAAATCTACACGTATTTCAACCAGATTTCACCGTTGGATTCAACCAGATGTCAAAGTTGCGTGCCTGCTGGGGTAGTTGTTAAAGTGTTCCCAAGAGCCAGTTCTTGCAAGATTTTAATGCATATTTGAAGACAGTGAAATCACTATTTCAGAATTAATCCACTAAGCCAAACAGAAACTTATTTATTTATTCTTTTGCAAGAAATGAGTTTTCTAAATGTATCATCATAGTATCAGTCACTATCGGGATTGTAAAATGTTTAGTATGCACCGACAACGAAAATGTCTTTCTACAGGGTGGCACTTTATCGCTCATCATTTACTCATGTTTTGAAGAATTTATCGAACATAAAGCTTATAAATGTTAGACATGTTGTTCGTAAAGCAAGAAATTTATCAAAAGAAACTGGGAGTGGTTTACCACATTGTAACATTGGTACCATAGGCCACATTGATCACGGGAAAACAACACTCACTGCTGCCATAACGAAGGTTTTGGCTGAGAAGGGGTGTGCGGAATTTGTTGATTATGATCGTATTGATAGAGCTCCAGAGGAAAAAGCAAGGGGTATCACAATAAATGCTTGTCATGTTGAATATAATTCAGACAAACGCCACTATGCACATACTGATTGCCCCGGACACAGAGACTTTATAAAAAATATGATTTGTGGGACATCCCAAATGGATGGTAGCATATTAGTTGTTGCAGCAACTGATGGAACAATGCCACAGACAAGAGAACATGTATTGTTAGCAACACAGCTTGGAGTAAACAATCTTGTTGTCTACATCAATAAGGCTGATGTAGTTGACTCAGAAATGTTAGAACTGGTTGAAATGGAAGTTTGTGACCTCCTGGATGAATTTGGGTTGGATTCAGAAAACACACCTATTGTTTTTGGTTCAGCTTTGTGTGCTTTGAAGGGTGAGAATGATGATATAGGAAAAAATTCTATTTTAAAATTGATTGAGAAGATTGATGATCATATCCCAATACCTCAGAGAAACTTAGAAGACCCTTTTTTGGTGCCTGTGGAAGGCAGTGTCTCAATCCAGGGAAGAGGAACAGTTGTTATTGGTACATTGCTGAGAGGAACCATGAAAAGAGGGGACAGAGTGGATGCTATGGGATTTGGGAGAACAATAAATAGCAGGGTTGGTGATATTCAGCAGTTTAATAAATCAGTTGAGTCAGCCCAAGATGGTGAGAATGTTGGTGTACTGTTGCGAGGTGTTAAGAAAGACTTGATTGAGCGAGGCATGTTTCTAAGTGCTCCTGGTGGTGTGATACAGTGCGATCATTTCAAATGTCAGATATATGTCAGAAACAAGCATGAAGGAGGAAGATCCAAGCCAATCAAGACTAATTACATCCAACAGTTGTTTACAGAAACTTGTAACATTGCTGCCTGTGTAAATCTTCCAGATAACCTTCCAATGGCAATGCCAGGTATATTGCTTGTGCATATTTAGACATAAGCTTTTTGTATTAAATTGCTCCTTGTTAACAATAGCTACATTAAAAAATCCTCTTGGTTTGACATTCAATGAAAGCTTTTTGATAACAGGGTGTTTGAAAAAAGGTGAAATATATGTTTTATAATTTATATATATTGTTATAATTTATAATCATATATCATAGAGAATTATGTGGAATTCTAACTTTTAAGCCATTTAACTTTATTTTTAAAACTGTATATTTTCTCAAAGTCTTTTATTTTATGAACATTAAGAGAAAAGAATTTTATCTCCTTATAATTGGGACAAGACTGAATGAGTAGACAGAATATTCAGGCCTCGAGTGCTCTTTTTGGTATTAGTCTACTTTATAAAAAGAACTAATTATTCAGAATAGGCATTATTTTCACATCTTGTTTAATCATTAATGTTATTAATCTATTCTTTAAAGAGTACTTTTTCAGTTTTTTGGCATAAAATAGGCATATCAAACAAGACAAGAGTACTATTTTCTTGACTTTGTAATCTGAATAATTTATTTGTCCATTCATCAACGAGTAATTGAGTCCACTTAACAAACCTAGCCATAATTAATCATTTTATGTGAATTTCTGAAAACTATTTCATACCCTGGCATAATGTCGGACACCCGTCAATATCTTTCTATTCTGTGCAGGTGACACTACTGAAGCAACAGTTGCACTCAGAAAGCCAATGGTCTTAATGGAAGGGCAGCGCTTCATGATTCGAGAAGGACACCTAACCACAATAACAGGAGTTATTACAGAACTTCTGCCACAGTTTGAAGAAAAAATTAAGGGATTCAACTTTGAACATCAAAAAGCTGTGAAGATAGAAGGAAATGTGTCAACAATCATGAGACGAAGGAGGTCAAGAAAGACATAGCACAATTTAATTGAAAATTTTTGTTGATTTTCAGTACTCTGAAATACAGAAAAGAAAATAATAATGATGTCATTTTATTGAAAGTAACAGTGTAAAGAGTGAGTGAGACAAAATAGGATGACTATTTTATGTACTGTCATTAGGAAGATTCTTTTCTATTTCAGTCATCATTTGTTCTTACTTAGGTATGGTAGCTTGCAAGGACTACAGTGGCTTGATTAGAACCTTGCAAAGTGTTTGTTTTTAGTAACAATCTTTGTTTTTTCAAGGTTTAATTAAAGACACTGATAATCTTAAAAATATAAAAGCAAAACATAAAGATAACAACTATTTAAGTATGTAATGACAGATAATCTGTCTTATGAAAATTGGTGCGTGTTTAGATGCCAATGTTGCAAACCTCTACACCACTGAGGAGCTGACTGTGTTCATGAAGTCATGTATTTGCACAGTAGAAATTTAATTATGATCATTCTACTAGGGATGTGTCAGTACCAAAAATGTGTACATCAGGAGGTCACCAATGCAAAACCCTACCGATTCTGGGACTCCACGTTTTAGTACACCCCAAACAACATGGATGTTTTGTCTTCACAACATCGCAAAAAAAAGTGGCCAAATGCACAAAATATGAGATAAATGCCAGATTTCTTGTTTGTTCCCAATATTTTAAGTTTTCCTTCAATTATATGGGCTAACAAGCAAGATTGAGGTTATAAATTGTCGTAACCAAAACATGACATTTCTCAACGTAATCTGCTCAAAGTACTGTTTTAAGTCTGGAAATTCATGAAAATTGGAGATAAAAGCTTATAATTTCTTCAAATTTGGGGTATGTTTCTAATATTTCAACTCTTCTTTCCATTATATGTGTTCACAAGCGAAGTGGTGGTTGTAAAATTTCATTACGATAACTCAGTAAAATATTCTCGAGATACCAGGCCTACCGACCCGTCCCTGTGTAGTTTCAAGTAGTTCATGTATTAAAGTTCAATTTCAGTATCGGAAACAAAGCTATTTGACCTGGTGTGTCAGTTAATATTGCAATACTGGTTCATGCCTAAAATTCATTCATGCAAGCAATCAAATTCATGAAAGGTCTCCGAATATATCTTCCAACATGCGAGTATTGATAAGCAAAATGTTAAGTTTATGAAATGCTATAGTTTGGGTAAAATAATGACTTGTAACTTGGATAAAAGGATATTTGTAAGAACTCATTTGCTTTTCTACCCCAGTCCATAAAATCTGGGGTATAGTCATCCCCTGGGCGGCGGCAGACATATTGTTTGTGGATGTTCTATAGCCTAAACCCATTTATGGATTTTGACAGAATGTTCATGATATGGTTATCCTATAGGATCTACAGCTGTGTAGGTTTTGGGAAGTGTCTGGCAAGAACATGCTTTTAAAGTTTTGGGTCTTAAACATTGTGGGTGCAGCCTTAACCCATGCATGTATTTTCAACAAATTTGCAGGATATATTTAACTCAAGAGCTAGTTACCTTTTGGGGAGTATCTGACATTTGTTGCCATGACAATGCTTTAGGACTTTTCAGTCTTAACCATCATAATTAGAAAAGGGGCACTATTGTACTATTTGTTACTAATGTATCATTTTTATATGTGTATCAATGTTAATTTAAAAGAAACTCTTGCTTCTGTCTGAAGTGAGAGGTGCATCCCTGTTGTTACAAAAATCCTCGCGTCATAAATGAACAAAATCTGTAAGTTTTTCCCCTTGTTTAACTACATAAAAGTTGTTACATCTGTCAGCATCTCTTGGGTTCTGTAGACTGTAATAAAACTGTGCTGTTACCTTTTCTGTCTCTTTTTAAACTTAGTATTAATAACGTGCAAATGATTACCTCCAGTCTCCCTGCAAGTTTGTTCGCCACTTAACTTATCCACCAGCTTTGTTGTACCCCACTGTCCTAAATTGATTCTGAAATGATTGACCATATCATGAATCTTGGATCCCTGACCTACTTTCTTGTTTATGATTTTTCAATATCAAAGCTTGATCAATTGTCAATTGGCTGCCAGATAGTTTCATGAAGCCATTGTTACTCCACTTATTAGAAATTCACTCTCCCAAAAAATGTCCTTAAAACTGCTGATCTGTCTCGGGTCTACTGTATCAAAAGTGGTTTAAAAGAGCTGTAGCAGAACAACTGAGCAATTATCTCGGGCAAACTTGGTCTTAATGAAAAGATGTCCCAACTGTTCTTGTGCTGTTTTATTTGTATGCAACATTCGACAACGTGACCATACTGTTCTAGATTGATGCTCACGCTTATAGAGATCACTTTTTTTTTTACCCCACAGTCCTTATGGGCTGTCGGGGTATTGTTTTCACCCATGGTTTCCGGATGGACGGGCTTTCGGGCAGGCGGCGGGAAAAAGTTTGTCCAGGGTGTATCTCAGAAACCGTAAGGTGTAGGAAGTTCATACTAGGTAGGTGTGCAACGTCATGGTGTGACCTTGATTTGACCTTGACGCAGTAACCTTGAGTTTGAAAATCTTGTCCGGGCTATATCTCGGCAACCGTAACGTGTAGGAAGTTGATACTTGGTAGGGACATTGGTTAGGGGGTGTAGGTGTGCAACGTAATGGTGTGACCTTGATTTGACCTTGCTGTAGTGACCTTGACCTATAAAATCTTGTCCGGGCTATGTCTTGGAAGCCGTAAGGTGTAGGAAGTTGTTAATTGGTAGGGACATTGGTTAGGGGCCCGTAGGTGTGCAACGGCATGGTGTGTCTTTGACTTGACCTTTGACCTTGTCATGTGACCATGAGTTTTAAAATCTTGTCTTGCTATTTCGTGGATTCTATAAGGTAAAGAAGGATGACACTTTGTAGGGAGGTGTAGGTGTGCATTATGGAGTGACCTTTTGCTCTGCTAAAGTGTGTTCACCTGCTATATTTGAGATCTCTTTCTCTTATAACAAAGATATATGGATTGCTGCAACTGATTATTATATGCACTTTTACATAATTGTGCTATTTCCATTGACAACTATTCTCCAATTAATAAATTTCATAAATTCATAAGTTTTAGTTTTCTGATTAATACTGTCATCTAATCTTGCTATTGAATTATGTCCACCCCCCTGGGGGGTGGATATATTATTTTTGCTTTTTCTGCCGTCCGGCGTCCGATGTCCGGCATCATGCATGGTTTCCGCTCATTTAAAGGAAAAGTATTAGAGCTATTGTCACCAAATTTGGTATGCAGGCTTATTGGCTCAGTAGCTTGCTTGGGATTGCTTTTGGCTGTTGTACCTCTTTTGCTTACCGAATAATACTTAAGTACAGCTATTTTCAGTACTCATTGGTTTCTGTGCATTTAAGCCAAAATAATTAAAGATATTTTACTACAATTTAGAATACAAGATTGTTATGTCCATAGCTCGCTTGGTATTGCATTTGGGACTGATAGCTTTGTCAGTACATGAGTAATAGCCATTTAGGTACTTGATTGTGTATTTTCAGTACTACTTTTGAGTAATTTGCTAATATCTCAGAAACCGTAAGAGATAGAGCGATTTGGACAGAATTTTTGACTCACAGGGTAGTAAAAAAGTATTCTGTACAAAATTAAAAAATTTCAATTTTCGCCACTTTTGGCGGCCATCTTGAATTTTTGCGAAAAACGAAAAAATCTGAATATCTCAGAAACCGTAAGAGATAGAGCGATTTGGACAGAATTTTTGACCCGTAGGGTAGTAGGAAAGTATTCTATACAAAATTGAAAAGTTTCAATTTTTGCCACTTTTGGCGGCCATCTTGAATTTTTGCGAAAAGCGAAAAAATCTTAATATCTCAGAAACCGTAAGAGATAGAGCGATTTGGACAGAACTTTTGACCCGTAGGGTAGTAGGAAAGTATTCTATACAAAATTGAAAAATTTCAATTTTCGCCACTTTTGGCGGCCATCTTGAATGTTTGCGGAAAAACCAAAAAAATGTTAATATCTCGGAAACCGTAAGAGATAGAGCCATTTTGACAGAAATTTTGACTCGCATGGTAGTGGTAGAGTATTCTATGTGCAATTGAAAAATTTCAATTTTCGCCACTTTTGGCGGCCATCTTGAATTTTTGCGGAAAAACAAAAAAATGTTAATATCTCTGAAACCGTAAGAGACAGAGCGATTTCGACAGAATTTTTTACCCATAGGGTTGTAGCAGAGTATTCTATGTGAAATTGAAAAAATTCAATTTTCGCCACTTTTGGCAGCCATCTTGAATTTTTGCGAAAAACAAAAAATATTAATATCTCAGAAACCGTAAGAGATAGAGCGATTTCGACAGAATTTTTGACCCATAGGGTAGTAGGAAAGTATTCTATACAAAATTGAAAAATTTCAATTTTCGCCACTTTTGGCGGCTATCTTGAATTTTTGCGGAAAAACAAAAAATGTTAATATCTCGGAAACCGTAAGAGATAGAGCGATTTCGACAGAATTTTTGACCCGTAGGGTTGTAGCAGAGTATTCTATGTGAAATTGAAAAAATTCAATTTTCGCCACTTTTGGCGGCCATCTTGAATTTTTGCGAAAAACAAAAAATATTAATATCTCAGAAACCGTAAGAGATAAGCGATTTCGACAGAATTTTTGACCTGTAGGGTAGTAGCAGAGTATTCTATACAAAATTGAAAAATTTCAATTTTCGCCACTTTTGGCGGCCATCTTGAATTTTTGCGAAAAACGAAAAAATCTTAATATCTCAGAAACCGTAAGAGATAGAGCGATTTCGACACAATTTTTGACTCACAGGGTAGTAGAAGAGTATTCTGTACAAAATTGAAAATTTTCAATTTTAGCCACTTTTGGCGGCCATCTTGAATTTTTGCAAAAAACAAAAAAATCTTAATATCTCACAAACCGTAAGAGATAGAGCGATTTCGACACAATTTTTGACTCACAGGGTAGTAGAAGAGTATTCTGTACAAAATTGAAAATTTTCAATTTTCGCCACTTTTGGCGGCCATCTTCAATTTTTGCGAAAAACGAAAAAATCTTAATATCTCACAAACCGTAAGAGATAGAGCGATTTGGACAGAATTTTTGACTCACAGGGTAGCAGAAGAGTATTCTGTACAAAATTGAAAAATTTTAATTTTCGCCACTTTTGGCGGCCATCTTCAATTTTTGCGAAAAACGAAAAAATCTTAATATCTCACAAACCGTAAGAGATAGAGCGATTTGGACAGAATTTTTGACTCACAGGGTAGTAGAAGAGTATTCTGTACAAAATTGAAAAATTTTAATTTTCGCCACTTTTGGCGGCCATCTTGGATTTTTGCGAAAAACGAAAAAATCTTAATATCTCAGAAACCGTAAGAGATAGAGCGATTTGGACAGAATTTTTTACCCATAGGGTAGTAGGAAAGTATTCTATACAAAATTGAAAAATTTTAATTTTCGCCACTTTTGGCGGCCATCTTGAATTTTTGCAGAAAAACAAAAAATGTTAATATCTCGGAAACCGTAAGAGATAGAGCCATTTCCACAGAAATTTTGACTCGCATGGTAGTGGTAGAGTATTCTATGTGCAATTGAAAAATTTCAATTTTCGCCACTTTTGCGCCCATCTTGAATTTTTGCGGAAAAACAAAAAAATGTTAATATCTCGGAAACCGTAAGAGATATTCTATTCTATTCTATTCTGTACTTTTATAGCGCTTAATCTCTACAAGGCAGACTCTAAGGCGCAACACCAAAAATCAAGTTTAAGAAATCATCTGTCCATAGCCGTTGCCAAGTCCAGTACCACGGAGACGCCGGATAGAGTGTATGCTAAGGTGGGAATGCCTTGTGGAAGAGATATGATTTTAACCTTTTCCTGAAACAGGTGAGAGTTGGGGGAGAACGTACCTCATTAGGCAAATGATTCCAGACTGTGGGGGGGAGATAGAGCGATTTCGACAGAATTTTTGACCCACAGGGTATGGAGAGAGTATTCTATGTGAAATTGAAAAATTTCAATTTCGCCACTTTTGGTGGCCATCTTGGATTTTTGAGGAAAACTGAAAATGTTAATATCTCGGAAACCGCAAGAGATAAGAGTGATTTTAACAGAATTTTTGACCCGTAGGGTGATAGCAAAGTATCCTATACAAAATTGAGAAATTTCAATTTTTTCGCCACTTTTGGCGGCCATCTTGGATTTTTGCGGAAAACCCAAAAATGTTAATATCTCGGAAACCGTAAGAGATAGAGCGATTTCAACTGAATTTTTAACCCATATGGTAGTAGAGGCGTATTCTATGTGAATTTGAAACATTTCAATTTTCGCCACTTTTGGCAGTCATCTTGTTTCGTAGAAATTTTCAACCCACAGGGTATCTAATCAATGTACTATTGGCAATTTTCAAAATATTTTACTCTCCCCAAAAATGGCGGCCATTTTGAATTTTTCAGTTTTGCCTAAAATGAAAAAACGCAAGTTTGCTTCTGTCTCCTTAACCGTGCGAGATAGAGCGATTTCAATAAACCCACAGGGTATCTGACCAGTGTACCCTTGGCAGTTTTCAAAAAATATTCCTCTTCCCACATATGGCAGCCATTTTGAATTTTTGCCAAAAACTGAAAAACGGAAATTCGCTTCTATCTCCTTAACCATGCAAGATAGAGCGATTTTGTCAAAATTTTCTACCCAACCAATGCAAAAAGGCATGAAGCTGAAATAATTTACATGTATACTAATAAATATTTAAGCATCATTGATATATTTTACTGATGAAACAGGGCCTTGTAAGATTACTGTACAATTTTTGTAAAAGGTTGATAGGGTGGACATTACACATGATAATGTGTGTTCTATGCTATCCTGTTTCTATTCATATGTCGCAGCTACAAGCAACAGGGCGTCCTATTTCTAGTTGTTTTTAGTACTTTACATACATTTTCTTTCTCTTAGATGTTATTTTCTCTACCTAAATGTTATTTGGACCTTTATATAACTGACACTGCTCTGAAAGTATCCCAATCTTTGTACTGTTTCACAACTTCAGCATCTCATGCTGTTGAAAACTATTTCCCCAGGCTGTGGGGTACGGGCATCTCTGATGCTATTTTTACCCCACAGCCCTTAAGGACTGTCGGGGTATGTTTTTTTCTTTTTTTTTGTCTGGGGATTTTCATGAAATGTGGCGCAGCGTGAGGAGTATTTGTCTGCCCACTGAAGTAAGTACTTGGATGGGTGACTGAGTGAGTTCTACACCAGCTGTGGGATGTGTCTGAGTTGGAATTTCTTTGTGTCACAAGACTTTCGTAAATTCAAGTGCACTACTTGTGTCTCTGATGGCTTTGTGCTTGTGCTAGGGGACCAAAACACCTTTTGGCCTTGTTTCTCTTGTGAAAGGACTTTGGTGGGTCTTACTTGCATGGCAGATTCCAATGTGTTAAACTGGTTCTAGTTCCTTATCTCTTTATAGCCTCTTGAAGTAAGGCATGTAAAAGGAATCTGCTGTTGGGCCATCCTGTTACTGTACACTGCGTCATTTGAAAACAATATCTATGTTTACATTCCTTGAAATACCACTTCTTTGCTGATGACACCCATATCTACTGCCATATTATGCCCAACATGGTCATAGGTAAGATATAGTTTTCACCAGTGGTGTCTGGGCCAGCGGTCAGAAGGAAAAGTTTGGCTGGGCTGTATCTTAGAAATCGTAAGGTGTAGAAAGCTGATACTTGCTAGGGACATTGGTTAGGGGGTGTAGGTGTGCAACGTCATGGGGTGACCTTGGTCTGACCTTTGACCTTGCCGTATTGACCTTTAGTCTGTGCTGTCGCTACCAGGCGAAACACTCAAAACTGACGGAAGAAATTCATCTATTTTCGGAAGCGACGACGTACATATTTCCTCATAGAAATGTTTGAGAAAAGCATGAAAAGCAGTTTATTTTATTTTATATATCCAGCTAACAGTAATTCACGTGAGAATTCGGGTATTCTCGCGAGATTTCCGTGCTTTTTGTTGATTTTTAAACTCGTCTTCTGCTTATAGTGTCACAGGCGAAACAGTCGAAACAACTACTGACCAAAGAAATTTGTCTACTATCGGATGTGACGATGTACATATTTCCTCATAGAAATAGGTGAGAAAGACACGAAAGTGAGTTTATTTTATTTGATACATCCAGCTAACAGTAATTCACGCGAGATTTCGGGTATTCTCACGAGATTTCTGTGCTTTATGTCTATTTTTTAACTCGTCTTCTGCATACTGTGTCACAGGCGAAACAGTCGAAACAACTACTGACCAAAGAAATTTGTCTACTATCGGATGTGACGATGTACATATTTCCTCATAGAAATAGGTGAGAAAGACACGAAAGTGAGTTTATTTTATTTGATACATCCAGCTAACAGTAATTCACGCGAGATTTCGGGTATTCTCACGAGATTTCTGTGCTTTATGTCTATTTTTTAACTCGTCTTCTGCATACTGTGTCACAGGCGAAACAGTCGAAACAACTACTGACCAAAGAAATTTGTCTATTATCGGAAGAGACAAAAAATATATTTCTTCAAAGAAAAGAGAAGAAATACAATTTATTTATTTATTTGATGAATCCAGATAACACGTACGAACAGTATTATAAAAAAAAATTAAAAAAAACAAACAGTAGCACCCAGCCATTAGGCCATTAAGATGTGGTTTAGAAGTGAAAAAAAATAATAAAAGACAAATAAAAACAGAATTAAATAATTTATTTTCTGAACTTTTAGTTTAGCATCTATTTCGATCTTATTATTTAAATAAAGAAGATTTTATGCAGTCCCAAATTGGAACTAAATATTTCATCTTGATGCAAAACATGTCTCACATTTTTTCACCGTTGTCTCGCCTTTTCAAGTGAAGGGAGACAGTCTGTCTCACATTCATTTTTGACGAGAGCGAACACTGCTAGCTACATCTCCAAAACTGTAAGGTGTAGGAAGTGGATACTTGGTAGGGATATTGGTTTGGGGGTATAGGTGTGCAACAGAATGGTGTGACCTTGACCTTATAAAAGTTTGTCCGGGCTATATCTCAGAAATCGTAAGGTGTAGAAAGTTGATACTTGGTAGGGACATTGGTTTGAGGTTGTAAGTATGCAGCGTCATGGTGTGATCTTGATTTGACCTTTCACCTTGTCATAATGACGAGTTTTAAAATCTTGTCTGGGCCATTTCTTTGATTCTGTAAGGTGTAGAAGGTTGACACTTGGTAGGGACACTGGTTAGGGGATGTAGGTGTGCATCATGGTGTGACCTAGAACTTTGGCTCTGCCAAAGTGTGTTTATCTGCCATATTTGAGACATCTTTGTCTTATGAAAAAGATATATGGATTGCTGCAACTGATATTATATGCACTTTTTGATAATTGTGCTATTTCCATTGATTCTGCAATTAATAAGTTCTACAGCTTCATAATTTTTAGTTTACTGATTAATCCCGTTATCTCGCTATTGAATTGTCTTGTTTAAAAAACTTTATATTTACATGCCTTTTCTTTCTCTTGGACAATACTTGCTCTACTTAAACATTATTTGGACCTTTATATAACTGACACTGCTGTGAAAGTATCCCAATCTCTGCTGTTTCACTGCAAATCTCATGGTATTGAAAACTATTTCCCCAGGCTTAGGGGTATGGGCATCTCTGATGCTACTTTTAGAAAATCAGAAATTATGCGTATAATACAATGAAAAGTCAGCTTGGAAGTTGTGGAGGTTCCACATTTTTGTCCATTAGTGCACAAGTCTGTTAAGCAGTTTGCTTTCATTTTTGACTGTAATACTTCTAATAAACCAAATGTTGATATGTGTTGTCTGATTTATATCCGCTCGGCACTTCTTTTCCTGTTTTAGAAATAAACTGAATCCTATCTCTGCAAAAGCATATCATGTTTTTTTTATATATATCAGTCTTATCTGTTGTGCTGATCAATTTTTAATGTCACTTGTCACTTTAATGTCCGGTGGATACTTTGGTTTAGCGTTCGCTACGCCGCCGCGCGTAGAGATTTTCGACGTTAACGCTCCAAGAGGAAAATTACATCAGCTAGGTTCACAAAATTTGCAGGATATCTTCACTGGGGGGTAAGCTTCTCTGGGAAGGAAATTAGCCTCATTCTGAAAAACAAGATGGCCGCCGTGGGCATTTCTTTGAAAATTATCTACATTTTTCTACTGGCTGTTTCTTATAGATAGAAGGTTGCATGTCTTCATAGCTGATATGTATGACAGATATATATGTCCTCTACAACCTTGCAGACATTTGACCTTGAAGCTCTTAATTCAAGGTCATCCAGGGAGTGCCAAAGTAACCCACATAGCAGACTTTAAAAGTGCTTATATCTCCCTTATTATTGGTCCTAGAGGTTTGCAATGTGAAACCAACCTATAGGAAATCATGTGTTGCGAATCTTTTGATGTGGTCAGATTTGACCATGGACCCCTCCTTCAAGGTCAAATGAGGATAGCCAAACTTAAAAGTGCTTATAACTCACTTATTATTGGTCCAAGAGGTTTGGGATGGTAAACCAACCTATATGAAATCATGGGCTGTGAATCTTGTGGTGTTGTTGCATTTGACCTTGGGACCCTCCTTCAAGGTCAAACAAGGATAGCCAATGTTAAAAGTGTTTATAACTCACTTATTATTCATCCTGGAGGTTTGGGATGGTAAACCAACTTATAGGAAATCATGGGCTGGGAATCTTTTGATGTGGTCAGATTTGACCTTGGGCCCCTCCTGCAAGGTCATACGAGGACAGCCAAACTTAAAAGTGGTTATAACTCGCTTATTATTGGTCCTAGAGGTTTGGGATGGTAAACCAACCTATAGGAAATCATGGACTGGGAATCTTCTGGTGTGGTTGGATTTGACCTTGGGCCCCTCCTTCAAGGTTAAACGAGGATAGCCAAACTTAAAAGTGCTTATAACTCGCTTATGATTGGTCCTAGAGGTTTGGGATGGTAAACCAACTTATAGGAAATCATGGGCTGGGAATCTTTTGATATGGTCAGATTTGACCTTGGACCCCTCCTTCAATGTCATACGTGGATAGCCAAACTTAAAGTGCTTATAACTTGCTTATTATTGGTCCTAGAGGTTTGCAATGTGAAACCACCTTATAGGAAATCATGGGCTGAAAATCTTCTGATGTGGTCAGATTTTACCTCGAGCCCCTCCTTCAAGGTCAAACGAGGACAGCCAAACTTAAAAGGGTTTATAACTCGTTTATTATTGATCCTAGAGGTTTGCAATGTGAAACCAACTTGCTGGATATTGTGGGCTCCGAATCTTCAGATGTCAGATTTGACCTTTGGCCCCTCCTTCAAGGTCAAACGATGGTTCACTGGCTTTAGTGAGTTGTCTTTCTGGTGGATACAGATTTGCATCGGTTCTCCGATGCGTAGGTCTAGTTTTAGTTGATATTTCTGTTTTCTGCTGGAAGTGCCTCAGGTGGGGATTAAGTGCTTTAAAAGTGTGGCTCTTTTCAAAGCTCGTCTTAGGGGGCCACGTTGGTATAGTGGTAACACACTTGCCTCCCACCTCTGAAGTCAGCAGTTGAAAAGTTGGTAGTTTCTTACTGATGGTCGGTAGTTTTCAGTACAGAACCTTGACAAACTGTACTGGTTTCGTCTACCCACAAAACTTTCTGTTGTGATATAACCTGTACAGGGTTGAAAATGACTTCAAAACCTCAAATAAATCAATCAAACTCATCCTTTGATAATTACTTTATTAGCCAAATTGTTAGATTTGGCATATGATCTCATGGCTGTTATGTCTGTACTTATTTGTTAGAATGATTGAGGGAAATGCTGAGGACATTTCTGAATATGAAAAGTTAGATGTCTACGGGTTTCTTTCCTCTACCCTTGTCACATCCGGTTGGGACAAGACCTGTACAATGTGTTGAAACTAGAGAAGGTATTACTTTTTCATTTTACAGACAGACAATATTTATGTTATTATTTATTTCAATTGTCACTGGATGAATTAACCATCAGTATATCAATATCAGTAAATGATACTGATTCCAAGAATTTTATTCAATTCCCCTTATTTTTGGTGAATCAGACTATCACAATAAATGAATTTGAATAAACTTTGGTTTATTTTTATCTCTGGGTGAAATAGTTTTCTAGAAAAACAAGTGTTCAACTATATCAAGATCTTGTGTCTTCACTGTTAGAACTTTGTAGCAAGCCCCAACCAATTGTTTCTTTTAGCAGTACAAGTATTTACATCAGATGGGTTGTTGCATAATTTTAAGGAAAAGAAATACTCATAGAAAATGTATAAAACTTCTGTTTTGTTACTATTTTAGAATGTACAACTATTTAAATTTTAAAAATCATACATACCTTGATGATAGTATGCGCTCTTGTTGGGACTATTATCATTATAAACCTTCAGCTTAATCTTTCTTGTGAAAAAACTTTTCTAGTTTATTTTACCAACATAAAAAATAGCATTGGAGATGCCTGTGTCTCACAGCCTGGGGAAATATTTTCAACACCATGAGATACCAAAAAAGTGAAACAGTACAAAGATCAGAAGACTTTCAAAGCAAAGTGTCAGCTTTGTAAAGGCACAGAAAATAACATTTAAGAGAGAGAAAATGTATCATGACAATGTACACCTACACCCCCCCCCCCCCCCCAACTACTGTCACTTCTTACACCTTACAGTTTCTGATATATGGCCAGCAGATGATGTTAAAGGTCAAGATCACTACATCATGGTCAAAGGTCAAATCAAGGTTACACCATGACATTGCCCACCTACACCTCCTAACCAATGTCCCTGCAAAGTATAAACTTCCTGCACTTTACAGTTTCCAAGATATACCCCGGACAAGATTTTAAAGGTCAAGGTCATTTCAGTAAGGTCAATGGTCAAGCCAGGGTCTACAGTTCCTAAGATATAGCCCGGACAAGATCTTACAGGTTGGGGTCACTACAGCAATGTCAAAGGTCAAATCAAGGCAATACCATAATATTGCACACCTAACCCCCCACCAATCCCCCTACCAACTTCTTACACTTTATGGTTTCTGAGATATAGCCCGGACAAGATCTTATAGGTCAAGGTCACTAGAGCAAGGTTAAAGAACAAATCAAGGTACACCATGACGTTTAACACCTACACCCCCCCCCAAACCAATGTCACGTATCAACTTATGGTTCACAAAATGCAGCCAAGACAAGATTTTAAAGTCAAGGTCACTACAGCAAGGTCAAATCAAGGTTACACCATGATATCACACACCTACACCCCCAACTAATGCCCCTACCAAGTACAAACTTCCTACACCTTATGGTTTCTGAGATATAGCTCAGACAAGATTTCATAGGTCAAGGTCACTACAGTAAGGTTAAAGGTCAGAGGCCCCACCATGATTTTGCACAACTATACCCCCCTAACCGATGTCTCTACCAAGTACCAACTTCCTCCACTTTACGGTTTCTGAGATATGGCCCCGACTAGATTTTGAAACTCAAGGTCACTACAGCAAGTTCAAATAAAGGTCAGACCATGACGTTGCACACCTACATCTCCCAACCAATGTCCGTATCAAGTATCAATGTCCTTATGCTTTCTGAGATATGGCCCCGGACAACCTTTTTCCCGCTGCCCACCCATCCGGACACCATGGGTGAAAATAATACCATTACAGAGTCTTTGTAAAGTGTTCTCCATTTTTTTTATTGATGGTTTAGAACCACAATGGATTAAGGATTATTAATCAGTGAAAGAACAGATCATATATTACATATTTATTTCTCATATCGTTTAATACATGTTTACAAACCTCATAGATCTATTTTAATAATACTGATATAGTTATGTATTTGTACACATTGAGGTATTTCCTGAAAAATAATTTTCCCCAAAGTTTGAATTACAAAAATAACACATAATGAAATTTCACATGTACACTTTTTGGAGAGCATGTTCAGTCAAATTTCCAAGTAAATTTTTAAGATATCGAAATTACACAATAATAGACTGTAAACAACTGAAATTCAAAGTATTAACAGAATTGTCTTTGATTGTGGGTACTTTTATTTGTGGGAATGTCCACACTAGTTTGTTTTAATGCCATACAGTCTATTGTGAAATGTTCTACTCATTTGCAAAGGTTGATACTAATTAAGCAAAAAAAGTACGTCAGCATTTTTTATCTATGAACTTAAAACAGTTCATAACCCTTATTCTCAAACAAAAAAAAACAACTTTTGAATAACATGACCTGCAGTATCAAGTTGTTTTATTTATATGTGTTGATAATTACAGTTAAATCAAGATCTTGGCAAAATGACTTTGCACTTAAAATAAAAAGCGAAGGTGAAATATGATGTTGAAATGAGATTCCAGCTAAAGTAAAATGGATGAGAAGTGCAGTCTGCAGTATCCAGCACACCCCCCCCCCCCCCTCCCCAATCTTGGAATATTTAAATACCCATCATGATATAACCTGCAGACCATCCCGTATCTGTTCTAAAACTTGCACAGACATCCTACTGGATGTAGTTCTACTGAATACCTGCAAACACCAGTAAGCACCAATGTCAATGGAGCAGTGACAATACATCTGTAGAGAATTTCTGCTCTAGATTTCGACAAAAAGTAGTTCCAGGTATAATTAAAATAATAAATAGGGCTCATAAGAAGTTTAAGATATTATTACATCTGCAAAATAGTCAGTAACCATGAGAAAGGGCTGCGCATGTGAAAAGATTTGAAAATGTTTGACAAAATGTAACTGAGTGGGGCTTTGAGAATGAGTATACATGTATTTTAGTTTTACAAGTATAGGAAATTTTATTTGATTAAAGCACACAGAACTAAACATAATTTGCAAAGAATGTTTTTGACATAACCTTTCCATGATGGTTTATTGAGCCATATATCACAGTTACATTAAATGTAATACTGTTGTGAAAATAAGTAGAATATATTCACAGATTACATAATCCAATATAAGCTTACCAACATTCTGGGTTTTTTTTTAATATATAGGACTGCCAGACCTATGGATGGTCAATTATGCCAGCATAATATGATATGCATGTGTACCCTAAATGAATCTTTATGGTACCAGTTTACACGTATACATGCTGGACTTGACATACATTAAGTAGGTAGTCACTGAAATTTGATATATTTACTTTTACTTAAGATGGTTCTGTTTAACAAGGTTCTGTTGAAATGAGTTACAGCTAAAAATGTGAAATTCACCTTAAGGGTATTTTCCTTATTTTTCTTTGAATTATGGGAAATTTCTTATCTAGTTTGAGATTTCTGTGTGAGTTTGGGCCATTTACTTAAACTATTACAGGATTTTTGTACATGGTAACTTTCACATACTGTGGTAAATTTCATATATTACGGTAAATTTCACTTAATGTGGTACAATTTTGCATATATCTGTTGCTCTATCGAAAGCATTTCCTTTAAAGTCCATAAAATTAAGCAGTAAAACCTCATTTGGACCAATGATGTAGCAGCTTGTTGCTGTAGGTGCTTTATTGACAGAGAGATTAAGTGCTACCAGAGTCTGACATTAGATATGGGTCTCACACATAAGTGGGTTCCATACCTAAGAATTCTGGTCTGAGTAGTAAAGAATTTTCATCCTGTCTTGTTTCTTCATCAGGAGATTCCTCCAAGTCAGAGGACAGGGACTGCTTCTGTTCTATGTCGATTGAAAATGACACTGACTTGCGTCCATAACTACTGGAAGATGAGGAACGCTTTTCACGGGGACTCAGACCACCCAACTGTTCTTGTTCATTTTTTGATTCTTGAGCTTCATTTCTGGTGGTTAAAATGGAAGAAGGAAGTTGAACGCCATCTTGGTCAGATGATACACTGAGTTCATCGAAAACATCATCACTCTGACAACGACTTGGTGTGTTAATATCTCCCGCAGCATTTGTAAGTTCTTCAGTCTCTGTATCACCTAACTGGGGTGTTGAATCTGTGCTATTTTCTGAACTCTCAGATGCTGATTGTTTCTTTGACGACTCATTTTGATGTTTGCTCTGGTTTAAAGCAGTATCTGCTATTTGTTTATTATCTGCACTTACAATACTGGATACAGAAGATGCCTTGCTGGAGTCTCTGAAATATTCATTGAAATGGAGTGAAAAGGAGGTGTGGGACCCTTTTGTGTATGATGGTGTTGACTGGTTGCTAAATGTTGCTATGTGGTTGCTAAGGGGAACTGTATGATTGCTGAGTGTTGCTATGTGGTTGCTATGCATGTCCCTGTGCTGCTGTGGGTTGCGTGTGAGTGGTGTGTGGTTGTTATTTGTGATCTCTGTAGATTTCTGTGTAGTAGCTCGGTGATACTTGGTGTTGTGGATGCTGAGATAATCTTTGGAGGAGGTGCCTGCAGGTGCTGAAGGGGTGTGAGTCACCTGTAATTAGTAAATAAAACAAAAGATAGGTTACCATTGATGGAGAAATTGATATCAAACTTTCTATTAAAACAATCCCATACAGAGTATTAAATAATTTTTTGGATCTGTTTATTTCTTTTCTTTATGTGTTTTCTACATTATTTCTCTGAGGGAACATACAAATTGATACAAAATGAATTTTAATATTTTTTATTGTATTACATGAGTATATAAAACAGATTTTGCTTGTGTTGTTGAAATTTGTCCCAAAGTTGCCACAATGATGTAGTTTTGGTGTTCACTCCAACATTGGTCACCTGGAGCAGATATACGACATGCTTATCTTTTTTATTTAGTGGCATACATGTGTACAAGCACCAATGGAAATGAGTCCAGATCAAAGAATGATTGTGTCTGTTTGTGAAATTCAAAGATGACAAAATCCATTTATCCATGTTCAAACAATGACTTAGTCCATTTTATTCAAATTAAATGACTAATGACTTTACGCGGACATGTATGAGATGTTCACACGATTCTTTATTTTCCTTCTTATTTTTGGTGGAAACTTTTGCATAACATACTTTTTATTTAATATAATAAAAAAACAAAAAGTTACTATGTTAATGTTGTCTAAAATCTATCATATTCAGTACAAAATTTTTTAAACGATTGACTGACACAAATGATATTAAAACCATGCATGCATTAAAAATTGTGTAAAAAGTGTAGAAAGCATTAATATTTTTCAAAAAAAACTTAGCATGCTGCAATGATAAAACAGCCAGTGTTGAGTAACTGTTGGTGACTATGAAAACAGAATGTGTAACCCAAGAGGTGCAAAAATTCAAATTGCCTAAATATATAGGAATTTCAACATATTTGTGAAAATGATGAAATGGAAAATATATATATCAGTTTTGAAATATCACAGTTTCAACATGTCTTACATATCTGTAGACCTTTTGCAAACACACATAATTAACAGCTATACCCTGAACATAGTTTACTATTAAAATGTGTGTATATCAATAATTCTATTATAAATTGTTAATTTTACTGTTCCATATTCAAGATAGATTGGGAGCAGGCCCAATTTTGGCCCTCCCGGGCCATTCTTGTAGGCCCCCCAGAGGCTATATTGTACATCCAGCCCCATCCAGCCCTGGATACGGGATTCAGCAAGTCTGCTAATATTCTGCTACACACTTGTACAATATTCTTCATTTGTGATTTATTTCTTTTGTATGTGTCATTCAGGAAGTTTTCTCATTATATATCATAAAGACTGTGAATATGCATCATACAAAAAAGCCGTTTGTGTGTAATTTGAAGACATTAATTATCTGAGTTACTAAGTACAATGACAACAGTTTGACCGAAGCAATAGGGAGGCAATAATTCCAAGCCATTTACAAAATATCGGTTTTATTTAAAATGCTCTGCAATCATTGCCTACAGTAAAGTCCTGTAACTTATACAGCTGCACCAAAGCATTTTTAAATTTTGAACACAAAAGTTTGACATTCATAAAGCACTCCTACATGTTGGGAGATGCATTGTATCGGCCCACCACATATCAGTAGGCTTTGCCGACGTAAAGCTGGTTCATATAAGAGTACATTATTCAAAATTTGTTCAAAATTAGAAAGAAACTCAAGCTTTAAGCAAGACTATTATTAGGCAGAGGTTAAAAATAAAAGAATTGGAAATTTGTATAAGTCCAAATGGGAAAGTCTAAAATCAACAACTGATTACTGTATAAATACACACAATGCAATGACACAGCAAGCTGTTATAATACCAAAAAGGTATTTGTTATAATATCAAACAGGTATTTAACCCCCCACCACCCCCCCCCCCCCCCACAAAAAAAATTTTTTTTTATGTTTTATAAGTACTATTACATGTTTGAATTTTTAAAATCTTGCCAGAAATGCAGAAGTGATGACTTGAAGTTGTCTTGCTTGGAACCAAGGATGGTTAAAAACCACAAAACTAGTTTTCTATGTTTGTTTTGTGTGAGTGTGTCAACACACAAAAAATTGAATTTAGCATCTAGTCCACCATTAAATTTATCATTGTAATTTCTATTTTGTCAAACAATGAGTTTCCTCGGTTGATACTAATATTTTTATGTAAATTTGGTATGACTCAATAAAAAACCCACTGTTGTAAGTACATTGGCTGTTATTTCCCTGCAATCTCTTGAGATCCTGAAGAATAATGGCAGAGTTGTGTGTGACAGCTAATGTAAAGTGTAAAGTGCTGCTGTTTTTATTTACTTTCTCCACCAAGAACAAAAAGTGGAGAGCCCTTAACATCAGCCTGTAGAAGGTTATAAATACAAGACTATTGAACCAAACCAGCCACTACGCCCAGTTTACTTTTTACCTCAAACAATCATGTGAAAATCTGTAAAAAATAGCAAACACCAGACCCCATTACTGGGTATATCTGCCATAAGGTAAAATGCATATTACTAACTTTATTGTCAATGCAACATTCTTATTCTAAATGAATGAGAACAAGCCGAGAGGCTTTTGAAGAAATTAGTAAATTTCATCAAAGAAATCACGTCTGTTTTTCATGTTTTCTCCGTAAAATATGTTATATCTCTTGAAATGTGATGCTGAGTGCTCTTGAACAGTGTTTTGGTTGGTCTTGTAAGGACTTGTTTGTGTGACTACCACCCGAGTACAACTCCTTGTGATCAAAGGATCATGCTCACCAGGTGTCAAAAGAAAACTCAAACCATACATGAACACTTGACCTTTTTACAGATAAATCATTGTTTGTAAAAAAGTACAATAACTCTAGAAGATTGAGAGATAACTATGAGATAACTGACTAGTCATTTGACTGTAAAGCTGACAGAGATATTTGGGTAAGTTCAAATAACTTCATACCACTGACTATTTGGATGTAAGTCGGATATAGTCATATAACAGAGGTTCTACAGTGTATCATTTGAAATGGACTTGTTTCAAATCTATCTTAATCCTGAACAGCTTAATCCCTGTTCTAACAAGAGCAATAGATCAACCATAATGTTGAAAAAAAATGAACAAGACATAATGGTTAGGCAGGATTTGCAGCAATTTGTAATTGTATGATATTATAAGTATTTAACAAGCAAAGAAGGCATGCAAAAACAATGTACCACAATATATGTAAGGAACTGTGTTATTCTTATTGAGTACACATGCACCAGTTAATTTTACTACAGTGTAGGTTACATTTGTGATCATCTTGAAGAAATGACAACCTTATGGTCTTTCCAGTTACATTGCTCAATTTATTTGTTACCTGCAGTCTGACTGGTAGTAAAAAGGTACTAGTGTTGTCTTATGTTTTAACTTAACTAGAATTTTAACAATGTTTTTCTGCCTATTTTTTGTAAGATAATAACATTAACCAAACCTAAAACACAGATCGACGTGTACATCTGAACTTTCATTATCTCAATTTTCCAGGAACTAATATATGAAAATACTTAGAATTCATTTTTCATCTACTTTCTAAAATTTAATTTTTATTCTGAAAGCACTGCACAGATTAAAGGAATATTCTTAATGGAAATTATAACAACATTTCACTAAATATAAATCTAACCAGTGTAAATTGAATAACGTTTGGAGTGGAACCTGTTTCAGGGTCAATAGATCAGAAAGTACACTATCTTATAAGATGGATGTGGAGTCAAAACCACCCGCTAGTTTTTGTGGATATTGCAGATTTTTATCATACAGGGTTTACTCGGATCAGCAATTACATCAGCAAAGCCAATCAGCAAAGCAAAAAACTTGTGATGTTTCAGTGCAAAATAAGCATGCATTACAGTATATAATATTTACTGAAAGGGATCCACACTTCAAAACAACAGCAAAATGTGATATGTTTGGCAAAATCCACATTTTTTACACTGGTTCTGGAGGTATTGCACTCTGAAAGAAATGAAAAGTACAGAAAAAATATACCAAACAATGACAGTAAAGGAAACTACTAAAGAAGCAGAAAAAACAGAAAGTCTGTATTTACAGAAATATACACATAGCTACCTATGTATGGGGGACACAGAAACCTACAAATTGGGCTGCAAAAACCATTTTAGCATTGAATAAACTTTTTCCCTATGTGTGCTTTGTCAGAAAGAGCAAAGCATATAAAATTCTCAAGAGGAAGGGCATTCTTCCTTTATATCATACAAGACCACTTTTGTGGCATTTATCTCCGCTGGGTATTCCAATCATCCAAATCCAGGCAATTAAATGAAATCCATAATGTAGATATGGTAAATTAACCATTAAAACAGTGACCTTAAAGTCACTAGAACAAAATTACATGTATCTTAATGACTTGGGGGTTACCATATCGAGGATATCTTCCTCAGCCCCATAATCACACAAGCATTGCATAGGCTGCAATTGTTATAATCTCTGTGAGGAGATAAAAATGAATGAATAAATTTAACAGCTTTAAAGAATTTCAGTGGAAATTATTCCACAGCTTCAAATTTATATTTAGGATTTCCAAATATTGCACATCTTGTTCAGGCCATGTAGTTTTGTAATAATAACCGTTAACATGGTAAACTTAAGTCAGCCTATTTAAATTATCCTTAAAATTTTAAGGTTACCCTGGGGCCTCATAGCAAATATAAACTAGACCTAGTGCATCAGAGAGCTGATGTATCTTTCTATCCAACAAAAAGACAAAGCACTCTGGTCAGCAATAACTATCATTATTAAAGGATGGCCATAGGTAAAATATAACCACTTAAAAAAGAATCCCAGTCCATGTTTCCTATATGTTGGTATCATGATTCCAACATCTCTACAACAAACAATAAGCGAGTTATAAAAAGCACTTTTAAGTTAGGCTAACTTCACATAAAGCACTTTTACTTCAGGCTACCCTACACTGTGAAAAGAGTCACAGGTCACGATTTCATATAAGTTGCTATCACATTATGAAGACCAAGGACCAATAATAGATTCAATCAAATTAGACACGTTGAAAAGATTCGTAGGCCATGATATATTGTAAGTTATTTTCACATTTTGAGGCCCCAGAACCAATAATAAGGGACATGTGAGGCTTTTTTTTCAGTACAATCTCCACTTGACCTTGAAGCAGCGGGTCAAAGTTCAAATTTGACACAAAAGATTCGCAGGCCATGACTTTCTGTACGTTGCTTTCATATTTTAAGCCCTAGAACCACTAATAAGGGAGATATAAGAGCTTCTTAATAGGATCCCCATTTATTCTTAAAGATGTGATATGGCAACCAATTTTTTAATACTAGGCCAAAGTTACTTTCAGTCAAGAACAGCTAACCATAAAAACTTTTCACAAATCTGCTAAAGCTAACTGCAATATTTTAAGTTTTACAACACCTTAATGGTTTTTGAACAATAAGCTATGGCTGCCATTTTTTTCAAAATGCGGCCAAACTTTTTATAGCTATAAATATTCTCTGCAAATATTTATTTGCAAATAATGAATCTTATATAACGGTAGATTCACAAACGGTTGCATGGAGGGCATTTTATAATCACCCGACCAAGACCTTTGACTAGCGAGGAACATTCTTCAAGATCATTGAATAGTTTTACAATTTATGTCCACAAGTGAACCACACAAGACAATGAAGGATACACTTTCAGATATAAAACAGAAATTGTGACAACACAGTACAAAATGTTAACACAACATCTGAATGCCAAGAAAAACAATCAGAAAGAATGGCTTTACATGAGGAAAAGTAACACTGTGTAAAAGAGTTTATATGTGTATTCAGATTTTTTTTACAGTAAAACTATTTAAACAACATTAACTGACCACAGTAAACTCACATAATACATATTAACCACATGAAATAACACTATTTTACCTGGTTTTATGAAATGTTTATGGGGGTCTGGAAGGTGTAAAGGCTGACATTGTGCCTATTTCAGGCATTCAAATTACTTTAACAATTTAGAAGAGCAAGAGTTGATTTGAACCAAGTATATTTTGGAATGAATAAAATATTGATAAAATACAATCAAGGTGCTTTGCACTGGGCACTAATTTGAAACAGGTGTTAATTTGAAGCCAGGGTTGATTTTAGACATTTGTGTGGTTCTTTGATTTAACTGAATTTTAACTGGGAATAATGATTACTGTAGAGGCTGAACTCTGACAGACCCACTGTGCTAAAATCCAATAATTTCAAATCAGAGACTATAATTGGCACCTGCACTGGAAAATGTAAACACTAATAAGAGAAAACAGACAAGCTTGTTTTGGGTTATCAGTGCTTGTTTAATTTTCTTGAAGCCAGAGTTTAATACAAATTTCAAATTAACAGACTCATATATTCCATCTGGATGTCGTACCTTGTTTTTGTATGGCTGTCCAAATGCCGAATGGATAAGAGGACTGGAAGGTGCAGAGGCTGAAGTGATGACCAGGAGGGGCTTGTTGTCGGGAGCAACCAGAGTGGAGGTGGTGTTTTTTGGAAACGAGCCGTTCATCTGAGTATTGTGTACTGGAAGATTGGTGGTAGAATCAGGAAAACCACACTGAAAAGACAGAGAGAGGGAGTAGGAAGTGTGATGTTCAACAGGGAATCATAAACACATCTATCCTTAAGAAACCTTCTTTACTTTTCTCTTAAAATTTCAAACAATATATGATGTAATAATGCATGTTATAACTTGGTGGGTTTGAATTCATAAACACAGAGTTTGAAATTTGAGTGATAATATAACAACAAAATGCAATTCTTAATGCTGTTCAGGTAACTGTTTCATTAGCCGACAACTAACTGGCTGACTGTTTCTCTGGTGTGTAGTATCTTTGGAGATGGAGGAAATACTGAAAATGTCAGATGTGCATGCTGATGTAAGCAATATGGCAGATCTCAAAGTGCTAGAAGTCAAAGGTAATGTTTTATGTCCCGTTCAACGCCCAGGGTCATATTGGGACAGGTCCACAGAGGTGACAGCCTGGGATTAGATGTCAAACTTGCCAACCCATTATGTCTTTGAGGACCTCCTCAAAGTGCTAGAAAAGCAAAACATTAATGCAAATTGTTGGTTAATTTGCACATAGACATCACATTTTATACAAATAATATACAGATACAATACTTTGAATTGATGTTTTTTCAGGTTGTGACTCCAACTATTAAGAATTCTAATGATCACATTCAGTTCCATATCAGGTGACATATACGAGAAAATGGTTTACTGGTTCAATAATACTGGCACCGGCTAGTGCCTGATGGCCTTATATCCAGTTACTATGGTTTTCAGCTCTAGCAATTTATTATACACTGATTTTGTATTTCAAATCAAAACATTTCCACTTTAATTAACCAATAAAGGTCAATGTGATACTTGAGTAAAATATGAAAAGCATTGTAGAGAGCTTCCTGAGCCTCACTTAATTGGAGCAGTACAATACCTTACTGACTATGGAATCTGTCCTGGCTGGAGAATGGCTGCTGCTCCGAAATGCCATACTGGATGAGCCCAAGTGCCTTCGCTGCTTTCCAGAACTTTCCGTTTTTCGCTTTAAATAGTTCCTACAAATGAGGTAGTGCATGTTTTGATAGACACACAATTTACAGCACACTGTAACACATATCCTGGGATATGTGTGGGAGGAGGCCTGTTTAGGGTTGTTTACCTTCTGAAGAGTGCTGTGTTCCTGTACCTTGGAAGGGTATGGATGAGGAGCAATAGGTGTGTCTGCGCAGGAGATCAGTGTCCTCCTGCTGGTGCTTCATGTAGTACCTAAAACACACCACACACCTGCATGCAGTGAAAAGAGAAAAAGCGGTGCAAATATGTACACACGTCACACACAGGACACACCCGCCCCACACGCACACTCCTGCATGCGGTGAAAGAGAAAAAGTGGTGCAAATATGTACACACGTCACACACAGGACACACCCGCCCCACACGCACACTCCTGCATGCGGTGAAAGAGAAAAAGTGGTGCATACATGTACACACACACATACACCAAACAACAGCATGCAGTGAAAGAAAAAAGCAGTACAAGCATGTACAAACTCATAAATAATCCACACACACTTGCTGCAGTATATATATACAAACACATATATATATATATGGCCATACACACCCATGCAGGACCCAAGCACCTGCATGCAATGTAAGAGAAAAGTGGTGGCATGCCACTTTTTACAGTGATTAAAGCTTTCAAGTATCTTAAATAAATATTGGACACACAGCAATTAGGTTTATTTTCAAATATTCAAATATATTTCAAATATTAAATGGCAAGGTTTCAGGCATTTGTCTCTCAGGTTACACGTTTTCAGACTGATGAGGACTCCATATATATTAAGGTCTCAATTACAAAGTCAAAGTTGGGGTTTACATCCTGTTCAACAGCCACGGTCATATTGGGACGGGTCCTCAGCATTGCCACTTGTGGGACTCGAACTCACAGAGGTGACTGAATTACAGACACACCACTAGATAAACATACACACAGATAGACAAATGCACACACATGTAAGCACATACTGATAGGCATTGTCACAGAAAAGCAAGAGGTGCAATACGTGTTCACAAAACATGGAGACATACCAAAGTACACTGATATAACCTTTCAGTGTCTTTTGTTTAAAAATAATGAGTGAGTGCAATAGTAAGACACATAGAGTAAGAAATGTGAAATAAACCAAGAGTTTTTGATGGTGCTTTTGTTATATTGGGATATTAGCCTTCTGCATTTATAATTTGATAGAATTGAAATTTAAAGGAATGCAATTTTAACATCTGCCACTCTGAAATCAGAATAGCCAGTTTTGGTTGTCAAGAACCATCAGTCCAGCATTACATTAGCACTTTGTGGGATAAGACAAATAAGATTGAAACAGGATGATCCTCTGCCCTGCTGCATACATTTCCCGAAAATTTCTCTGGTATATTATCTGTAGCCCGGAGACAGTCTCCAAATTTATGAAATATAGATTTACAATGGCTGCCATATAGCCATTACAAAGGTCAAAGGTCATGTTAATAAGAAATGTTAATTATGCTAAATGTCAAAGGCAATGTTAATGAGAAAAATTTAATAAGTTTGTATTACGTGGAATACCCACTACTCATGAAGTGAAAATTTTTAAATACTGATTATAATCCTTTCCTTCAGACATTCTATGTATTACTTAAGCAAATATATTTTTGTAAAAAGTAAAATTGAATATCAAGCCATCCATTAATATAGTCTGGTGGCTCTTCAACATTATATCAGAAAAAAGGCTAGTTTCTGATGTTTCACACTGCAAATACATTTATATATTTTTAGCAAAGTAGAATTTATTGTTTCACATTGTTACAAATTACATATGAATATTTAAAAGCCAGATAAAGGTCATATTTGTTATGGTGGATGTAACTTGTTTGGCAAAAAGTGTTGTATTTAGATTAATGTATGAATAATTCAACAGCATGATCCCAAGTGAGTCATATGTATTCACTTGAAATCTTTTCAGTATTCAGTGGGATAATGGTAAAACATGAAATTGTATTAATGTTGGGATGAAGGTTCTTACCCTCATAAACCATCCCCCCTAATGTTATGCATGAGGGTACTGTAATCACATTATGGGATGCTTAGTTCAGTGGATGTATCTTTCTTGTCTCTTTACATTTAAATTAATAGGTTTTAAAGGTATGGTATGCTTTAACTTTAAATATATAGAATTTTAATATAAGTTTTTTTCTATATTTAAAGCCTTTGAACAATACACCTGCAGGTAAATTCTGTCAATCTGAAGGAAAATGTCGGATCATTTTAGCATACTGTCAGTGACAGATTTACAAATATAGATCTCAGTTTCTGGTAGAAATAATTGTCGGTAATTTTCTTTGAAATCTGTCAATCTTTTAGAATTTTTAATGATATATATCTGGTATGGTGGCTCTATCTTATCTATAATTCATTTGTAATCAGAAAATAGTCATGTTCTGGAACCTGCAGTTACTTTCATAGATGATAATTAACATGTAAACTTATAAACAGTGATAAATGTGTTGAAATAACATAGAATATTCATTGTGTGACAAGAATTCACTTCATAAAAAATTTAAACTGAACATTATGGTGAAAAAAAATTATAAAAATTGGACAAGAAATAAGGAAGTTATGGCTACATAAACGTAGATTAAACATGAAAATGAATTACCATGATAACATTTATTCCAATTATGGCCCATTTGAAACCACTTTAGTTATGGCTGACGGCTTCAGATATAAAATACTGGGTTACCGGTTACCGGATATGCAGCCACGATGTATAGTTTATTGCACTTGCTACACATTCTCTTTACTAGTTTCCTCTAGAGATATTTTACAGAAGAGGTAAAATGGTCCCAAGATTAGTAAAAAAAACCTCAAATTTTAAACATATAGCACTATAAAGATTGGAAGTACTACCTTATAACCAAAAAAGGATCCTTAGTGAATACTTAGGACAGAAATGTTCACACACAAAGGTTTGTAAATATGTATGAAAATGGGATGAGCATACAGCTCATCATAATTACAATCCCAACCTTTAAAACTGACAATATAAAGGTCATTTAAAACTGACAACATAAAGGTCATTTGGTCAAACAACCAATGAGATTTCACTGAAAACTACATTTTTTGGGCAACCTCATGACAGTGGAACAGGGGTATAACAATAAACAAACTAAGAATGAAAGAAAAAGCAAGAACAACAGCAAATAAAACTGAGTTTTAGAAATAAAATTAGAAAACGACAGTTTTTGCATGCAAAAACAAAGCGTCCTCAGGAGATGGAAAAAGATATGCCACTGCAAATAAATAGTTTGCTTGCAGAAGCAATTGGCACTGCATTTGCAAGAGAATTGGAAGCTTAGAGGATAACCACAGATAATTGTGTCACAGAGTTCAAATTTGTAAAACTCTTAAAGATAACTTTTCTGCTGCTTTGATCTCATGTAAACAACTAGTTCTATTAATAGCCTGTGACTAGATGCAGCTCTGTTCACTCATGCATTCCTATTCTCTGGATTCTCATCATCACACAGTTGCTATGGCTACTCACTACTCTCCACTAGCAGATTTGCTCCAGCCTAGCTTATATCACAGATTTATTTGGTATGGCTAGCACTTATTATTCCTGACCATTACCCATAATTCCAAACATCTTTGTTAGACAGAGTTTGCTTGAGTAATTTCAGAAGGTATATTGTAGCAGAGGAATAAACATCCATCCTCTGGACAATAAGAAGGAAACTAGCTCTTGATGGGATAAAATCACCTTCTCCCCATCTAAGATCTGGAGCCAGTACACATATATGTGATGTTATTAGAATGTTGTATTTTAACCATGGATAATAAATTATCAACAACTTTACTTGATTATACTAAAATATCCTGCACACATCTCAGTGAAGAAGAAACCTTCATAATAATCATCTGGAGAAGAAACTATACTTGCAACAGTAAAAGAACAAGAGCCCCTTTGGTAACAAAATTATAAACCACACACCACTTTGTTATAATTGGTGGAAGATGCGGTGGTGATTTTCTGAAAAAATCACCAAAAGATCCAGTCATTGGTACCTCAAGATCCACTACCCCCTTATTTTGGCAGATACAGAGAGACTGATATAAAAGGATACACAGGACAAAACTACATTGAAGATCGGACTAAGATCCTGATGAATCTTGGAACAGAATAACATATAAGACTGCTTCACATACTGATCAACTTTTGGTGACAACAGACCATGAACATTCCTCAGCACTAACTATTTTGGAATATCCACCCAAGATTCAGCAAAGAAAACAGACTAAACAGTTATGTGACAATAATTACATTTACTTTTGGACTATTTTGTTTGTGTATCTTTGGTGAGTAAATATTAAAATGGATGTATGTTATGTCTTACATTTTCGGTAATTCATTACTTCTGTAAGTTTTGCTATGCATGTACTTGATACGTCTTTCAAACAAATTTCAGACAATATGTAATTAGTCAGCATATCCAGTTGTTTTGTGTTTAATGCATATGATGATATATCTTGCTATCTGCTGCATATCATTACGTTAGGATACATTCACCTAATTTTGCGGAGATAGGCAAAGTTCAATTCAAACTATGGTGGGTTACTTGTATGGGCTCAGTTCAATTCTTCATTTCTTCAGCCATACAATGTGCAACCATAGTCATACTTCTGTGAGAATTCAATTCATATATGTCACATGCAATACGGGTCTATTAACTGTGCACCTGATCAGTGCATTAGGGATAGATGCCAAAAGTGACACGTATAATGCATAATGAGTACACAAGATTCCAGTTACTCAAACACACGTATTCTCAACAAAGGATTTACTGACTAATTATTCCAGATTATTGAAAAGATACAATGACCATGGTTACTTTCATCAAACTAAAGATTTTTGTTACTACTGTGCTACCTATATCTGTTAACTTTGTTCTAAATTCTATACAAAATTCTGGCCATAATTATTTCATCTTTGATTTGTTACAGCAAAGTCGACATGGGTACAGGTAGACCAGAAAGTAGATCATAAACTTTGATGTTATTAATTTGTACCATTTTTTTAAATGACTACAGCTTATTACTTTTAATTGCTATCATTCAAGTTGAGTAAGTTGTAAATAGCATAACTTCAAGTTCAGTGACAATTCCCACATTACTGTTGTCAAGTTCTTTCTCTGATAATGGTTTATATTACATCTAAGTTAGTATCATTTTACTTGTTTAAACATGTTGTGTTCTACTTCTGCAAATTCAATTCATTGTTCAGTGATAAATTTCCTTTGTACAATGTCTTGCCTCCAAGTGTCAGTTTGGTATCCATATACTTAGTATTCAAAATATTATTTCTGCTGATTGCCATTGTGTGTATCTTAATTTGAAATTAAAAGTGACTTCAGATGTTTTACAAGTGCTCATGTAACATCCTTAAAATGTAATGTAATTTCAGTAACTTCAGATGCTGTTTAAATATTGACTTCTGTAAATTATAATATTACATCTATAAAATCAATTCATTTTAGGAATTTCAACTCTTCAGATTATGTTCCACAGAGTTCAAATTGTTGATTTTATTGCTTAATAATAATCAAAGATCAGTTATTGTTTAAGACACAGCTTAAAATTAATGCTTTCTTATTTCAATGGTTCAGTGTAATTTTCAGACTTTTATAGTTACAGTTTAATGGTTAGTTCCTCAAGCTATCTCTGTCCTCTGCGTCATGTGTCTGTTTAAATTCTATTAAGTTCAGTCATGTTGCTTCCGGAGTAAGCAACTTGGGAGGGTAGGCAATTGTCACAGAGTTCAAATTTGTAAAACTCTTAAAGATAACTTTTCTGCTGCTTTGATCTCATGTAAACAACTAGTTCTATTAATAGCCTGTGACTAGATGCAGCTCTGTTCACTCATGCATTCCTATTCTCTGGATTCTCATCATCACACAGTTGCTATGGCTACTCACTACTCTCCACTAGCAGATTTGCTCCAGCCTAGCTTATATCACAGATTTATTTGGTATGGCTAGCACTTATTATTCCTGACCATTACCCATAATTCCAAACATCTTTGTTAGACAGAGTTTGCTTGAGTAATTTCAGAAGGTATATTGTAGCAGAGGAATAAACATCCATCCTCTGGACAATAAGAAAGAAACTAGCTCTTGATGGGATAAAATCACCTTCTCCCCATCTAAGATCTGGAGCCAGTACACATATATGTGATGTTATTAGAATGTTGTATTTTAACCATGGATAATAAATTATCAACAACTTTACTTGATTATACTAAAATATCCTGCACACATCTCAGTGAAGAAGAAACCTTCATAATAATCATCTGGAGAAGAAACTATACTTGCAACAGTAAAAGAACAAGAGCCCCTTTGGTAACAAAATTATAAACCACACAACCCTTTGTTATAATTGCATTATTAGGATAGGTCTAAAGAACTGCATTTAGATATAAAGTTTTTACAGTTTGATTCTTTTGTGGAGGAGGGACATTTAAGGTATTTTCTATTTTGTACACACTAAATAGGGGTATCCAATACTGAAGGTGTGTTTTACTTGAAAATGTTTTATCTTGCTCTGCTTTTGAGATGCAGTCATTTTTTTTCAAATTATTTTTGGGGTCAGATGACCCCAGCATGTCCATATATAGATAAAGCCCTCTGTTGTATATATGATGCACAGTACACATGGCAGAGCTCTAGTTGCACAAAAATTCGAGATATCTGCCATTTTTTGAAAATCAATTCTAGGATGCCTAAATATGGAAACGGTCTACATTTCATTCATGATGCAAAGTAAACTTGGAAAAGCCCTGGCGAGTTAACAATCTATTTGAAACTGCTCTGTCTCACTGTTATTTTTATAAGAATATAACTCAATATTAACAAAATGTTAATTACTCATGAATTTCTAATCAGTGCAGTCCTAAAAGGGAGTTTAGTTTAGTTCCTCCAGTTCCGGTTGGAACACTGGGCAACAAAAGCTCTCCATTTGATTCTATCTTGGACTATAGCTGGAGTGCGCCCTAAAATTATTACCTCTAGAAGCCCCCTACCAGTTGTTTTTAGCCAGACCTTTGTTTTTTCTGAGAAAACAATGTTCAAAGGTAAATATGATTTTGGGGTTATATGACCTTGAGCAAGGTCAAATATCATTTGGAAAAATTTCACCAGGCCTAGTAAATAAACATACCAAGTATGAGACAAGTTGGCCCAGCCATGCAGTAATGCAGTAAGAAGTTATAAAAGGAAAATTACATGTGGCGGCCTCAAGCCAGCAGAGGTTAAGCTTACAAAAAAAAACAGAACTGAAGACAAAAAAAGTGCCCCTTCCGGGGACACTGGACTAAAAATGGATTTACAATAATTAAAAATGTCAAGCTTTTGTCAAAATCTGTGACAAAAATTCCTATTTATTTCTAAATTGGTAAAAGGAGACCAAAATAATGTATTTCAAGCAAATGTGTGAAAAAATATACATAAAATGGTAGAAAGCTAATTTTTTGTGGATTATTTGCCATCCACCCTAACGATGCAAGTGTGCACTTGAACTTTGTCACATCCAATATTTGACTGATCTGTGTTTTTGTAACCAAGTCGAATAACACCAACAAATGGCTTTCCTTTTTGTAGCTTTCAAGTATATAAAGCTTCTTAAGTTTTGATACAATTGGTGAAATAAGAGATGTGTGAAATATGTTATACCCTGGTCACACTACAGGCAATGTTGTCTAAATTTTTTAACATTTTGTATGTTGATTCAAACAATAAAAGTCATATGAGAAATATTACAGTGTTTAACCTTGTGAGTAGTGGTTAAATATTACAGAACATCTTGTTTCTCAATCTTGATCTCGTGGAGCCGATTCAAAGTAAAACAGAAATAGCATTAATAAGTACTCCTTACTCCTCTTACCTCCTATGAAGTATGTTATTATAGATGGAGCTGTAATATACAGCAACGTATTTTAAATGCTTGACAAACATGCACAAGCACAGCTTCAAAAAAATCTACAACAAACTTGTTCTGCTGAAATGACGAGGCAAGAAATGTCATGCATGTAAAAACACTACTGCTTAAAATTAATGGAAAAATCATGGATTAAGAACAGCGTACTTAGCATACTTAAACACAGTATGTGAGATGACCTTCAGAAGACACCCCGCCTTATTTGCCACTGAATTATGAGAAAATTTTATTGCCAATTTGTCACTGATTTGATTATATGATGCACAATTTTCATCAATTTTCAATATTTTAACACGTTTAATGGAATGTTACCTGAATGGGATATTCTAAATTTGTTTGAAAATTACATGTTTTTCCCCCTGTATCAAGTAGAAACATCACCAGAATTCAAACCATTTAAATATTTCACAAAAATGACTCCATTTGATTAAATGTAAACATTTTTAGACATAAGAAATACTAGTACTTTAACAGAGTTGAATGTTACTTTTGTTTTTTATTTTCTAACTGAGGCATCAAATCTAACCTAATGAGAAGCAAACATTGCAATATTCTATGTAATGGTTAAACTAAATGTCTCAATAGGCGTATTCCGGTGGTACTTATTTCTCTAAACCACGCCCACCTGCGCAGTGGATAAAATAATTATTGCAATAAGTACCACCAGAATGAAATAAGTAAGTACTGGGTATATAAAATGGCGGCAAATGATCCTATTGGTAGTTCTGTTGTTAAAGTGTAAACAAACCTTGGACAGCACATAAACAAATGCACATGGTTGGCAAAAATAGGTGAATTTTGTGTCTCCATCTGCATAACTAAAATGACTATATCTGAAAATACTTCACGGATTTCTACCAAATAAAAAGCAACAGAAAAAGTAATAAATTTCCTTTGAAGTGAAACTAGAAATATTGTTTATATTTGTAAATTTTCAGTTATGCTCATATTTGTGGTGTTTGTAATAAAGTATTGTAAATATGTCTCAATGATTGTAGAGTGATCACGTGACCTATTCACCAAAGAAATCTGGCGAGATATGTCTATCACTTCAATACTTATTGTAGTCATTGGAAAGTACCACCGGAAGACAAATAAATAAGTATTGTGAACAAAAAGAAGTATTGAAGTGACCACCGGAATACGCCTATTCAAACAACAAATTAAAATGCAAAGTAAACTATGTGTGGGCATGCACAGCAGTCACCAGAAGTACACTGTTCACATGTACAAGTATTGATAAAATAGGTCAAGGTGTGCCAAGTAATTAATATGCAATATTAATAATATAATAAAGACAATCTAAAATATACATTGCAAACTAGCTATAAACAGTGAATAGTAAATTTTTTTAGTTAATACACATAATGAAATTCAAAAATATTTAAAATGTAACATCATAGAAAAGTATTAATATTAACTATACTGATATAACACCAACCAACAAGTTATTATACTACTGTGTTCATATCATCAACAGAACAGTTCATCACATTAATATCAAAACATTATACACATTAACCAGGGCCGGTATTCACGAAGGTTCTTAGACTTAGCCAGGTCTTAGGCTTAAATGTGGTCTTAAAGTTGAGACTTTTGTCTCAGCTAAGTTTTGTCTTAAATCCGTATTCACAAAAAGGGACTTAGCTAAGTCTAAGATGATCAAATAACCACAGTGGTTTTGTGTGTCATGTGACCTTTCTTTTCTATTTCAAACTATACTATTGGTGATATATATCATTCATTTAATGTGTTTTATCAAAGGAAAAGTGCTGTTTTGAAATGGAAAACCTTGTTACCACACATAAACTCCCAAAGACTGCTTTAGTGAGGTGTTCTGTATAATTATACTTTATTTACAGCCATTTCAAATTTTGAAGTGGAGAAAAGTTTATGGCGGTCATATTTAAGTCCTCTTTACAAAATTTAAGCCCACTACTAACCAGTCTTAGAGTTGAGCCCTTGGCTAAGCCTAAGGCCAGTCTTAAGTTCTTTGTGAATACCACTAAGCCTAAGACAAAAGTCTCAGCAGTTTTTGGGCAGAACTTGAGACAAAAGTCTAAACTTTAAGCCTAAGCCCTGGCTAAGACCTTTCGTGAATACGGGCCAGACCTCCAGTTTGGTGCACTTCTGAAAATTTGGGATTTTTTTTTGCATTCAGAATATGATCCAGATCTTTGGTCAGGCCCAACCCATGTAAAACATCAAGAAGATTCACTCATTTGTTTTAGAGTAATGTCAACCAGAAAGCCAAAGTCATTGCAAATACATTGAAAATTGGCCCTCTGAAAATATGGGATATTTGTTGTCAAATATATGATCCGGATCTTTCCCAAAATTTGATCATTCCTTCTTTTGTTCAAGCCCAACACACAAATAAATCTGACATAGATCTGTTCATTACTTTTTGCGTTGTCACAAACACAGACAAACAGAAACACAAACGAACACACCCAAAAACATAACCTCTTAGTGGAGGTAACAATAAGTATATATTTAACAGATATATAAATGCCAACCTCATAAATATATTCATACAGAAACAAGTAACTTGTGGTTACAATGTGATGTAAAAATGCTGTCCAAATGCATTCCTTGCTGTCAAGATAATTCTGCAGGCATTTTCATAAAGCAAGCTTTGTGAATTATTAATCACTTATTAGCTAGGGAATTACTGCTACTTTCGGTGAGAGAACTTTTTGTAATGCACTGATAGCATTCTAAAGTAAATAACATCAGCAGTAACATTTGTTTGACACTGAAAAAGATCCAGCCTCAAATAACAAAATTTTCCCCTTTATCCAAATATATATTAAGGTCAAATTTGCAAGCAATAAAATCACAACACACTAAATTTGTTTGTAACTAGGATGTATGGAAATCTTCTTAAAATGTGATCAAGATTTCAATGTGCAGCTAAAAAAGACAAACAGCTTTATGAGTCCTGTCCAATATGAGAAATCCTAGCCTTGATTAAGGGTCATGTTTATTTGTAATTCTGAAAAAAAAAACTATTCCAGTTTGCATAATGTACTCTTACATACACTGAGTTCTAAATTTATTTACTGTTAAGAGTAAGACTGTGTCTGGTAAGCTAATATATCTGAATTGTTGGAGTGACCTTATGAAAATAAAATCTTTGTGTACATGGTTAGAAATGCTTTAGTTACAAAGCTGAGCCTTCACCACTGCAAGTCAGATCCCTTTTCATGTTTCTGGCATTTGTATTGTGTGTCATAAAAACAATGCTTTCTGCAAATTAACCCTTCACTCAAAATATGGGCCACCACACACCCAGTTTTACATGTTAATGTAGGATACTATGTTTGTGAAACACACAGGACATATAAATCCCTTTACTTTGGGCAGTTTCTCTAAAGTTAGGAATTAACCAGAAACAGAACCCTTTATATGTCCCTGAATTGTGGAATAATCACCCTAAGTCTATAACTTTTAATGACAATTTTAAACCTTTTATTTAACATCTGCTGTAGACTTTTTTTAAAGAGGCTCAAATAGCGATTTCAACATAACTTAAAATAACTAAATTTAATTGATGGGGTACCAGTCTACTGTAACAATAAAGAGACAGGTATCGTCTACGATAACCTTTCTTATTAATGCTGTATTCTCTTTTTCACGTCGTAAGGTGGGGGTTAATACCCATGAAACAGTTTTTTGCATTTTTAAACGCATTTTCACGGGATGTGAACTAATTAGTACCAGTACTGAATAAAAAAACAAATGCACCAGTAATATCTGTCATGTATCGGAAAATCTCGATTGTTATTTTAATTACCGTAAATGACCTATTTAGCGCAAAATGCCCTAAGAAAAGACTTAGCCCCTAACTATGCTAACCTGTTCATGGATAGGTTCGAGACCAAGGCTTTAGCTGGTTACCCACTTAAACCACTTACTTGGAAAAGGTTCATTGACGACATTTTCCTAGTATGGACCCATGGTGAGGAGTCGCTTAAAAAGTTCATTGACTATTTAAACTCCTTACATGACACCATCAAATTCACCCATGAAATGAGTTATTCCCAGATTGACTTTCTGGACACAACTGTCAAATTTGGCCAGGACAGAGGACTGATCACAACCCTCTTCAACAAACCTACAGACACCCATCTGTATCTAGAATACAGCTCAGCTCACCCTCAAAGTGTCCTCACTAAAGGACCCTTTGGCCAATACTTAAGATTAAGAAGGATCTGTACTCTGGACCATGATTTTGAGGCTAACGCCAAAAAACTCACTGGATATTACCTCAAAAGAGGATACCCACTTAAAAGCCTGAAAAAACACTATCTCAGAGCTCGAAAATTTTCACAGGATGAATTACTAGAGACTGTCTCGAAAAAGGCTAATGAAGCACCAGTAATGGTCACCCAATACAATCCTAGGAACCCACAAATCGGTTCTCTAGTACAAAGAAATTGGAACATTATCCAAAACACTGAGGAACTAACACAAATATTTAGCTCCAAACCTCTAATGGGATTTAGAAGACTGCCAAACCTCAGAGATATTCTGACTAGTAGCACTATTTCTTACCCTCCTAAACCTACAACTGATGCAAAACCATCACTACACATCCCGGTCTGCACCAGACTTGGGAAATGTACCTATTGCCCCAAAATTAGGAAAGCTGAACAAATAACCAGCTTCCACACTAAACAAGTATTCAAATGCAAGTCACTGCCCCCTAAACACAAAGTCACTTGTGAATTATCTAATGTAATTTATATTATAAATTGCAACCAATGTGGCCTCCAATACATTGGAGAAACCAAAAGACCCTTCAGGAACAGGATGTATGAGCACCAAAATAGTGTTCAAAAATTCCAACCCGAAAAATCCACTCCTGTCTCTAGACATTTTACACAGAAAAATCATTCTGTGAAAAACATGGAGTTTAGCATCTTTCAATGGATGGGGGATCCAACAAGCCCAAATGCCACCTCAAGGCGCAGAAGCCAAGAATTATATTATATTTGGGCATTCCCTACACTCCACCCTGCAGGCATCAATATGTTTGTATGAAGTTATGCCCTCTCATGGCATCAATTACCCATATGCCCCCCTTTTCCCTTTAAAAGACTAGTTTTAGTCAATATTTTGGTGGAAAAAAATTACCCTTTTAGCGCACCCCGTCATGTGGATGTTTTTCCACAGAAGTTGTCAAGGCAATTTTTACAGGAAGTGGTGTGGAAGTCTTGTGTGAACAAAAGTTAATACTTATACATGATATACTTTTTTTTCTCTGGATGGCTTGAGCAAGTTCTCTGCATGATGGATGCAGTCACGGTACTATATTGCCTGGAAAAGAGATAGGGTGTGGTTACAAGGGCGGGTGCCCTAAATAGGTCATTTACCGTATATGTATCAATTTTTTTTTTGATGCATTAAAAATATATTTACCATTTATTATTGAACTTATAACATCAAATATTGCCAATTAAACTTCAAAATATTTTGGGAAGACAACAATCTTAAGAAGAAAATATGTGGTTTAGGGTGATAATAGAGGATTGACAACACTTAAACTGATGCACGTTTTCTGTTTGTCACAAATGTTGTTTATACATATGCGATATTGATACCTTGTAAAAGGAGGATATTGTGTCAAAATGTGCACCAAATATGATAACTAGAAATACATTTTATTTATTTTCTTTTTGGTCATTGCTAGGTGTAACTACGGAAACCTAGTACCCAAACGGTGGGTGATACCTGACTCGATCTTTATTGCAGAGTAAAGCAGTCAAGAACCAAACTACCAATTTAATCCCTAATTTTCAGATGAGCAAACTTAGATGGATTCAGGAGGTGTATGACCTACTGTCAAAGCTTTAAAGTGAGATGTTGACTGTAAATATAATCTGTGTTAGCATATGGCTTGCAGCTATGAAATCTGACTTAAGTAAATAACTAAAGTAAGTTCTGCTTACTGGACAGATGCTCAAACCATTCAACCAATAAGAAGTTCCCTGAAGTTCAAGGTATTAATAATATTGATACACATTAAGCTATTCTGCTGACCACTAATGACAGATCACCTTACAGAAACCTATAATCATTTGGAGAGCATTTAGTAACAAAAAGTTAAAGAAAAAATCCAATTTACCTGATCCTCATAATCAGAGCCACTATGAAGAAGAGGCCAATCACAGTTGAGCAAGTTGAGATCACCATAATCTGAGTGTGACTCAGCTTACCGCGCAAATCTGAAATAACAGTAACAATAACAATCTTAACTGATGAAACATTTTTGAAAGCTGAACATCATCTGATGACAGCATCTTCTTTGTAATTGTCCAAAATGAAGAGAAGAGTTCAATGCCAGGGTTATTTCCTATCACAAAGAAGTGGAGGACAATGCATTATGGTCACTCTCAGCTGAGGTTGTATATGTCGTATCACAAAAATCAGTCCATCAGAATTTCAAATCCTGACATCACGAACTCCAATTGGAAGTTCTCATGCCAGAAAGTCCAATCCTGTTATTTAATTAGCAAATTGCTCTGAGGTATGAATTTTAAGTTCTGACATCAGAATTTGAAATTGTGATGGATTGGACTTTCTGATTCCCTGTATCAGAAAGTCTTATCCATCAGAAAGTCCAATTCTATTCTTCCTCTATTGCAAGATTGCTCTGAGGTACAAACTGATGTTCTAATATCAAGATTTGAAATTCTGATGGATTGTGAATCAGAAAGTCTAATCCATCAGAAAGTCCAACCCTGTTGTTATTTTTATTGAGGGATTGTAAGTTACAATTTGTAACTATTATGGATAAAGATAAAAAGGATTGTTTAAGTAAACTTGATTTAATACACAACAGTTTATTCAATACAATTCTTCAATTACTACATTTATTGATAACATGATCAAGTTTCAAAAGTATATGGGCTAATTTGGTTGAAAATAGTGAGTTAATGTAGGTAGTTAAACCTATCAAAGACATAAATATAAAAGGTAGCATGGGCTTGATTACAGGAAAATAGTGAGTAGGGGACTTAAGGCTATTAAAAAGGGTTTTGATACTCAGGGAAAACATAAACATAAATGGTTGCTAACTAACTTGATTTAAAAGTAATTTGTGGGAAAACTTATTCAAATTATTTGTCAGAAAATCCAATTGGACTTTCTGACATCAGAACTTCCAACTGGAGTTTGTGATGTCAGGATTTGAAATTATGATGAACTGGACTTTCTGATACGCCATATACATCATGTTAAAGGTATTTTTACAGAACATCTGTTGATTTTGTTCAACGAAGTCCATGCAGAAATGGTGAAGATAAGGCAAAAAAAGTGAAATTTTTATATTCAAGGAATAACACACGACTAGCGTGGGGTTATGCAGGGTTTTACAATGAATAGTAATATTAGTAACACGAAGGCGAAGCTTGAGTGTTTCTAATGAGCTATAAGTTTCTGATTCTAACATGACATTTTATATATTATTCTGTTTTGATGAACATTTATAGTGCATATTCTTCGTAATTTGACTTTTAAAAAGTTAAGTGGGATTAATGCTCACCTATGTAAAACTAGCCGTGAGGTTATGCTCGGTTTTACCACAGTGATTGACCAATCAGAATTGCGGACACAAGCGTGTCATGTTACAATCACTGATTTGGCATTCTTTGTTTAAATGTGGATTTTAGTTATTAATCATACAAAATGGTGGAATACAAAAGTTTTAAAAAAACCTATATCACTTCATTTGTATTCCAATTTATAGTTTTATGAATAATAACACTTCATTTGTATTCCAATTTATAGTTTTATGAATAATAACACTTCATTTGTATTCCAATTTATAGTTCTATGAATAGTAACCAGCAGCAGACATACATGTGTACATTCTGAAAACAATGTTGTACCTCAACTATCAATTCCAGGAATGCAAACTATAGAAATTTCTTTGGTTAGCTGTAATATTTCTCTTGATGTTAATAAAACAACGAAGTGCAGTGTAATAATGATGTTACATAAATTGACAAAGGGTCACAGGTTCATGACTATATGATGTACATTTTGTTTGATCTTGCTGATAAATGTACCAGCTCCAAATTAACCAGTATCACATCAATAACTAGGTGATCTCTCTGTTCACTTTTTACTCAGAGTAAAAAGCTGCTGGTTAGTGCTGATGGAGTATTAACCTGTATATATAATACAGCTATCTCTTTGCATAAAGGAGGATAATTTTACATCTCAATTCAACCTTATTACTACACAGTGCAGACTGGGTTTATTCAGCTTAGATATAATCTTCAAAGTAATTGGTAATTGCATTTTGGTACAACTGTTATTCCATTTCAATATATATCAAGGGTTAGGGGATTAATCTGTGTCAAAAATAAATATCAGAACAAGAGTAAACTCAGGTTATTTACTGGTTTATTCTGGCACAATTCCAAGAAGTAGTTTAATTTGCAATGTAAAATAAAGATACTACAGCATAAATTATTTTGGTTTTCGAGTATCAACTTACCAGAATAGTGAATTAATAAACTCAGAAGAGCATTCAATTTGTACAGATTTCCTTTATCAATATTGTGTTACTTCCATTTTTACCCACAAAAAAAACCAAAGTGTTTGCTGATGTTGGGATCTTTGATGTTGGATCCACTTACATCTGAATTCTAGTTTATTGTATTTGTTGCATTTGTACAGTCGCTACCTTTTTTTGTAAGACTTAATATCACTCCAATAACTAGTACTCCAATCTCCTCCCCCAACCTCAATTGTGAAAAGCTGTTTCCATAGCAGAAGCAGAAAAAAAATCCAGAATCTTGGTAGAAATCTTAATTGAGGCTATATAACTTGTATTTATCTAGGTTCACTCTGATATATTTTGAGCTGACTTCCCACCATACAGGAAGAAGCCAGTTGATGCTGTAGTGATTGATAGATCTGGCAGTGATCTAATGAAGTACCAGCCATGGATCATCCCTACCCAGACCATTCAAACAAGCAGACCTGTGTACAGATGTCAGTGATAACACAATGGTCCCAATTCAGCCATGTACCTCACATACCGTAAACTGTGTGAATAGAAGGCCCTAACATTGAAAGCATATACACACATCAGCAAAAAGACAATGGTAACTGCCACTACAAATCTACCATGTGCCTCATGAATTGGAAGAACTTCGGAGTGAAAACTCCTCTTCACAACAATCTGCATTGATGGCAGTAGTCACAAAATGGCAATTGTCTGGATGATAAGAGCTATTATCACATAATTATTCATTATAATATAATTGACACTACCATGAAATACCCTGGCTATATGCAGAAAATTTAACAACTTTCATCAGCCTGATAGGATATGGTAAAAAGATACAAAAACGCTTGAGTTAAAATTTTAAATAACCTCCAGCATTACACATATAGAAAAAAAGTTAATCTCAATTACTCACTGGCTCTCTGTCAGGAGCTTACGCCACATGATGAGAAACAAAGATTTTATTTCCACAAAACTTTTTTCTCATAACCAATGTGCACTTTTCCATTATCGGACACAAAAGCACAAATTACTCAACAGCAATTCAGGCTAAATTGCTGGGATACAGTTACAGGTCCTTGACCTCTGACAGAAAGGGAGGTTCACTAGAGCTTGTGAAATTTGTCATTAAGTAAATCCCCCTTTTAATTCCTTGACTTATCCACCAGACAGCGTCCATACAATTAAATGGTAAACTTTAAGCTATTACTCTGTTCCAATAATAGTACAATAATGTAATTTTACAGGGCAATATGCTGTAGAAATGGACCGCCATCAATGATTATCAGCCTAACACATCCATTAGTGCCCAAGGCTTGCCGAGGGCACTAATTGATGTGAAAGGCTGATAATCATTGATGAAGGTCCATTTCTACAGCATATTGCCCTGTAAAATTACATTATTACTATTATTACTAGCTGAATTTCATATAACTGGATGTTGTACTAATCAAATTAATGTTGTGACATCATATAAGTAGAGACTGATAAAAATACGTCACCATGACGTTTTGTTTGAAGTGGTTTATATGTTTTTTTTTCCGTAAACAAGAGCCATTTTTTTTCACAATAATCAGTTAACCCACTAACAAATTGTTATATCATTGTAAAGATATCATTACACTGCTTCTTTTTGTTTTTGTTTGGTTTAAATCCGTGCAGTAATAAGTCTGATATTGCAAGTTAAAAATTTCAAGTGAGGGTACAATATTTGTAAACAAATATGTGGTGACGTCAGAATCCAGTCAATAATACTCATTATTGGACCACGGACCAGCTAGCAATAAAATACTGTGTTTTCAAAGACTTGATTCTGCACTGATAATCCCCTAGTAACGCACGCTCAGCTAGTAATAATGTGTATTTTTAAATTTGACATACTAGTCACTCCAGAGACAGCCAATGTCTGGGCTCAATACAGATTAGCCCAAACTACATACAAACTTGCTTCAATGACCTGTTAGAATGGCAGCATTTCCACAAAAGCAGGACCTATAGAATTAAATGGTTAATCATCAGGTATGTCTCCTGTTTTATTGCATGAAAATCCATGTTGAAATGGCAGAGAAATCACAAGTTAAAAATTATATTCACTTAGGTACACCAATACAGATGACAGATGACATGGTTTTGAAAGTGTAACAAGAGAAAAAGATTTTTAAACAATTGCTTTCATCAACAAATATAACTAGAGGATCGCTCGCAAAAAAAAAGATAATGTTTTTGCATAGCAAAAACAAAGCGTCCCGAAAAGGATATAAAGGTGAGTGCTAAAGTATTAAGAAAATGCTTCGTTTCTAGCCTTATACTGTTGTGGCAACCAAAGTCAGCGCAGTCTGCTCTATCTAGCATGGTTTTCAAGATATAAGCATTTTTGTGTTTTGCAAAAAATTCAAAAATTCAAAATGTCCGCTATATTTGGCGAGACAAAAATATTTTGAAAATTGGCATGGCTACTCTGCAGAGATACCCAGCAGGTCAAAAATTTTGTTGAGTTCGCTCCATAAGGCACAGTTTTCGAGATATAAGCGTTTTTGTGTTTTGCAAAAACTTTGAAAATTCAAAATGGCCACCATTTTTGGGGAGACAAAATTTTTTGTCAAGACCACTGCCGCGGTGTGTATCTCCCGCCGAGCATTAAAGGAGAAGAAATAGCTTTTCCGAGATATTCACAATTTTTCATTTTCGTGTGTGAAAGCTCTTCCAAAAGTAGGTGAATGAGTTATTTGATAAAAATTGGCTGTCTGCAATACTATTAAGAGATAATTCACATTTACTCATTTTGAGTAGGTGTATAATTAGCTATGGGTCTGAAACTTCACCAAGTGAAAGCTCTCCCAAAAGTAGGTGAATGATTTATTTGAGAAAAATTGGCTATCTGCAATACTTTTAGAGATAATTCGCATTTACTCATTTTGAGTAGGTGAGTAATTAGCTATGGATCTGAAACTTCACCATGTGAAAGCTCTTCCAAAAGTAGGTGAATGAGTTATTTGAGAAAAATTGGCTACCTGCAATACTTTTAAGAGATAATTCGCATTTACTCATTTTGAGTAGGTGAGTAATTAGCTATGGATCTGAAACTTCACCATGTGAAAGCTCTTCCAAAAGTAGGTGAATGAGTTATTTGAGAAAAATTGGCTACCTGCAATACTTTTAAGAGATAATTCGCATTTACTCATTTTGAGTAGGTGAGTAATTAGCTATGGGTCTGAAACTTCACCATGTGAAAGCTCTCCCAAAAGTACATGAATGAGTTATTTGATAAAAATTGGGTATCCGCAATAGTTTTTGAGATAATTAGCATTTACTCATTTTGAGTAGGTGAGTAATTAGCTACGGGTCTGAAACTTCACCAAGTGAAAGCTCTCCCAAGAGTAGGTGAATGAGTTATTTGAGAAAAATTGGCTATCTGCAATACTTTTAGAGGTAATTCGCATTTACTCATTTTGAGTAGGTGAGCAATTAGCTATGGGTCTGAAACTTCACCATGTGAAAGCTCTCCCAAAAGTAGATGAATGAGTTATTCGATAAAAATTGGGTATCCGCAATAGTTTTAGAGATAATTAGCATTTACTCATTTTGAGTAGGTGAATAATTAGCTACGGGTCTGAAACTTCACAGAGTGAAAGCTCTTTGGCATGGCTACTGTGCAGAGATACCCTGTGGGTCAAAAATGTCGTCGAAATCGCTCTATCTAGCAGGGTTTTCGAGATATAAGCATTTTTATGTTTTGCAATTTTTGCGAAAAATTCGAAAATTCAAAATGGCCGCCATTTTTGGCGAGACAAAAATTTTTTCAAAATTGGGATAACTCCTCTGCAGAGATATCCTGTGGATCAAAAATTTCGTCGAAATCGCTCTATCTAGCACGGTTTTCGAAATATAAGCATTTTTGTGTTTTCCTTATTTGGAAAATTCGTAATGATTAATTAATCATTAATTACTTGGCCATTAACCAATCAATGCCAAAATCTAATGATTTCCAGATTTTAATAGAATGAATGTATTTGCCAAGTTTCAGGTGAATTGATAAAAAATTCCTTTCAAGTTATCATCCGGACAAGCTTCCCCATCGAAAAAAGACATTTTTGGTCATGTGACCTCTCTGATTGGTTGAAATGTCACTGCAGCACATTCAAAAAATTCCCCAAGGCTACTGCCTAAACCTGCCAAATTTGAAAAGAATCCGCCTAACGGTTACAGAGTTATAAGGAAAACAAAATGCGGAGCCGGCGGAGCCTGAAGGTCTCCCATACACAAACAAGCATCCCTTGCGGGACGCTTAACTACTATAAAGATATGCAAAGGTTTGAAAGCAATGTATTTCTTCAAAATAAAGTAATATTTTTTTATTTTAAAATCTTTTTAAACATTGAATATGTCCATGAGAAATAAGACTGTACAGGACACTATGTACACCGACCACAGACATTTGACAGTAATATATTTTCTTATTTTAACTGTAAATTGTTGAATATGTTATAAAAATACTTACAGTTTGCTTTTGTAAAATATCCAGATAACACACTTTTATATGGTTTATATGATCCATATACAGTAGAACCTCGATTATCCGAACCCAGTGGGAAACATACAATCCGGCCGGATAATCGGGGGGTTCGGATAGATGAAGGAAACCAAAATTCACCGTCTATAGGTTACCGAGTGGGCGATAATTGAAGAAACATCGATTTATGCACTAAATATAGACGTCGGTGGTATTTGAAGATATAGTTTAATATATTTGTGTAATATTATATAACTGAGCCTAAAATTGTCATTTATTTGCTCCATGTCTGTGAATATTTTCATTTTTATTTAAAATATTACGCGGATTTGAAACGGTTGTGTTCGGTTGGTACATGCATTGTGGACGTTTTAGTTTTATATAAACATTGTTATGCATTTTGTCATTTGAAAAAGTCCGGGAGATTATTTATTGCAAAAGCCAAAGCGAACACGCCTTCAGTGATACGTGTGTTTAATTGGTAATGCATTGTTGACGTCTTTTCTTTTGATACACGTTGTCAGTCTGTGAACCTACTCTGGGAGATTATAAATAGCGAAAGCCAATCGAACACGCTTTCATTGATTGGCGCATTATCAAAGAAGTTGTGTAGCGGGGTTGTGTAATTGAATTAATCCCTCCCCTATTGTAACAATGGTGATAAAGATGAAAGAAGTTAGGCGTCTCTGTGAATGGTACGTTTTACAAAGCACTGCAATTCATCGTTTCCGAGACTGTGTAAAATCTTGTATTATCGCTCACGCTTCACCATGCATTATATGTAGGGAGACATGATTTCGGTTTGGTTAATCCGGAGATTTGGATAATAGAAGGCCGGATAATCGAGGTTCTACAGTAGTTTTATATTTATTATATAAACTAGTTTGCTAATATTATTTCATATGTAAACTCAAAATTTAAAATACCATGTCTCCTCCCTTCAAAATCAACATTCAAACTGGGCAGTTATAGATGACCCTTATGGCTTTTACGAGCATTTTGTACAAAAGCATTTTGGTCACTGTTTTCCTACACAGCTTAAAATATAAACGATAATAGATGGGTGATAATAGAATATATAACATTCGTGACTCAGGTCACGAGTCGAGCATTTTAGTCTCTCCGAGTGCATCTTGTCAATAATGTTGTCACCATTTAGTTTGTTTATGGCTGGACATATCTGATTGTACTGTCTTGGAACATACTAGATCAATTAAGTGTGTACAAGCAACATTTCTAAACATCTTCTGCTTACTTGTGCTTACAAGAAATCTTCAAATTTAAGAATTATAAGCTTGCCTGTGATCTCAGTTGATGTTATTACTGGTAATTAAATGATCTAAAGGAAAAAAAATAAAATTTTACAATAACATTGTAGGCTTATTTTGATAAACTGCAATATTAGTTTTCATTATACTTGGTAAACATTTGTGATATTTCAGTTTCTGTAATCTAACATATGTTTTCCAGAATAAGTTTGTGGCAGAGTGGTACAAAATATAATTGCTGCTTCAATCATATTAAACTTGACTATTGACTGTCCTGAGTTGCACAAAACAAATTAAAGGAAGCTCTTGTCACTGTGCTTTAAACCTGAACAAATTACAATATTTTTAGGTTCATTAGTCAATATATTACATGTTTTTTGCACTCTCTAACACCATAAAAGTCCCTGCAGCAACATAAATGTCCCATGTCCTTCAGATTTCAGTCCTTCCATTCAAATATTTATGGTGCAACAGTCCCATATGTAGAGACATAACTTTGATTAAGGGAAGAACACTTTATGTTACAACTAATAAAGTCCCCAAAGAGCTGTTTCAGCCATAAGTGCAGAATGAATATACATTGTATTACCCGGGAAGCAAAAGTAGTCCAGATATGTTGCCCTTATTTAACTCAAATGTGTTTTGTTGATTAAACTACCTCTTCAATTTTATGAATCTGCCATTTTACAAACAATATTTCCTGCCCCAACACGTATATGTAATGCGTCTATTACAAACAGTTAATTACTTGAGTTAAACCCTATAGAAGGCTGTTAAAATTTGAAATGTCAATGAACACTGAGCAACCTCTATTTTCTGAACCGTTACCATCAGATTATTTAATTTTATGAACAGATTCCCACTCTCCACAGCTTCCCATGGATATAAATTAAATGACTTTTTCTATTTTATTAACCTTTTATTTCACTTATAACATTTCCCAATATATATGGTAATGCTGCTTCTTAACTGTGATCATCTTTAAGCTACAAATGTGAGGTATTGTTTGTACTTATTGCATGTGTCTTAACAATTCAAGTAACATATGGCTTCTATGGTTCTATATCCAAGGAGATAAATCTACGATTCAATAGTACATCAAATATAAAGACTGAAACAAAAATAGAATTGATATTAAACAAAGTAGTGTCTTCGTTTCAGAACATTTATGTTATTTTCCAGACTTTATACAACTAATAAAACTACTAAGTTGTGTAAAAATTCCCTATATAACTAATTACTGGTGTCCATTTGATTTGTTACAGTAAATGACAATGAAAACATGCTGAAAGATGAAGGGTGATATCTCTTTGATATTTCAGACTGCTAAGGGTATTATTGGGTATTAATGCAGGGTAAAATAGTTAATAAAAATGGTGTCACTAAAAAAAAGTAACTTCTCTAGAAACAACCAAAATCCATCAGCTTTAGGTACTAAGATTGTTCAAAGGTTCATAACAAGATAAAAACATTGAAATTTATAACTTAATAGTTTCCACTTTAATTTTTTTTGGCTAAATTAAGGAAACTTAATGTAGAAGGGTCAAATCTGAGTTCAGGGATTAGTACTATTGAACTTCAATCAAGAATTTTTTTTGTAGATTCAAATGGCATCAATATAGATTTTTCATACCCGAGTCCTATCAAAGAATAAACATTCCTTTGAGCATACTAGTAGCATCTTTCTGAATCAACATTACATTGATATAAATTGAACCAACTAATGACATACAAATGAGATACTTTATTTGTGATAGTGTTTAACCCTATATCTGTAGGGATGTTACTGGTGATAGAATGATTAATGAATAAGGCACCATCTACAGTAAAACCATGTGAATTTACCCCTTCACAGTCCATTTGTTAGGTCATACTCACTGGATTTCCTCCTGTACAAGTGCCTGTCTACCAGATTATGTCAAATGTTATTTTCTTTACATTATTCTATGTAGTGATGTTTTTATATTGGCACAATAGCATTCTATTTGAATTTAATCAGATAATTGGCATAACTCTTGTATCAACCTTTACCAAATTTTACATAAATCGTATACCTACTGCATGAGTCCAGACTTAATCTACACTAAAAAGATTTAAAATATCCTTGGACAAGAATTTGTTTAGAATGCCTAGACGAGAATAGAATGGTCTCTGGTATTTTGCTAGTACACATTTTTTTTGAAACAGGTCATTGTTGTTTGATTGCATATATAGAATTTAAAAATAAGCTAAAATGAAAATTTTGCCAGAGTCGCTAATTTATTGGCAGGCCAACAGATCCAGATGTCACAAATAATTTATCATGTCACATTCTGTCAGACAAAACACTCCGCATTTCAGGTACTATATCTTGCAAAAGATTACCTGACGATGCATACATGTATGCATGGCCATATGTCAGCAACTACTCTTAACTGACATAACAAGTACATAACTTAACTGCTACTGCTACCACTATCATACTCAGGTTCAATTCCTTTATCAGATCCTGATGTAATTGCTTTAGCAGAAACTGAATACAATGTTAAAAGTGATGTCGCCCAAAATGTAGTCAGGTCACTGGTTTAAATTTAAGGAATGGAAGCATTTCAAAACATTAGATATCAAACAGTACAATTTATAGACTGAGATTTGCCAATAAAATTCAGCCAAGAAACAGTGTAGCTTTAACAGCTCTGCGTGTGTGTTGCGGAAGTTTGCAAACACCTTAAAACCTTCTCATTATTTAGAGTAGAAGAGTTCATGCTGACTGCTTATATTGATGTATTGTTGTTCAGATAAACCATGTAATACATCACAGGTAATAGGTCACTTATAAAAATAGCCCTTATTTCTTGGTGGTATATATTTAGACCTGTTAGCACCTAGTTCCAAATTTCTACACCTCCTTCCTAGTTTCCTGATAAATAAACAATTTTTTTATTATCAATACAATCTTTGCCATTTTATTGATGAACAAGAAAAATACTGAGGTCAAAACTGAAAGAAACTAAATGTCAAATTCTTCACCGATATAAAATCCTGTAAGTATTTCTTTTTAAAAATATATATTTCAGTATTCAGAATCAGAAAAAAAAAACTTTTATCACTGTTCTCTTTATACTAATTTTTCTGATTTGGCAAAAATACAACAAAGAATGGATTTATAACCATAATAAACTAAGTATGCAGACATTGCAGTGTGATGAATCTGGTGTGACCTTGGAACAGATAACTGGATTTTGCCAACCTCGATAGGAGACACTTTAATATTCTGCATTTACAATGAATCAATTTTGTACCTATTTTGATTCGTTTACCAATACTTTTACTATATTGGTAATAAATTAACTTGACTGTATAGCTTTTCAATTCAATTACCCACACACATGTTAATTCATTTATTAATGTTATAAATGTTGATTCACTTTTATAATAAAACATTGGATCTTTTATAAGTTTTAACATATAACACTAAGTTTGTAGTTGACCCTTCAATTGCAATGTTAATTTTTGTACCATGCAAGTGGAATTTTAGAGTATGAGTTGCTGGTAACAACGTATTAAATTTCTATTTTGTTCTTTTATATACCAGTAACTGAGGTTGTTTTCATGCACTGTTAACATTGCTATTTGGTTGATTTACTGGTGTAAAGTTAAATCCTCCCACAATAAATATTCCCCCTGAGGAGTATTTTCTAGAAATTTCTCCCCTCCTGGGGAAAGATTTGCTGGAAAACAATACTCCCTGCCTGAAAATTTCCCCCACCACCAAATGACAATAATTTCTGACAAGCAATACTGTGATTCAGTGTTATGGTTTTTTTTGTTATTGTTTTCAAAAGTAATTAATGCCCTGACATGAAAATATCTCCCACCCCATAACTTTTGTTGAAACATTTAGTTGTTCTAGTTAGAACATTTTCAATTCAACATCTAGTTTAAATTTTATATGTTTATATATTTTACACATTATGTTAAATCATTTATTATAATTTTGTGCATAATGCTGGAATGAACAACATTAATACCACAACTTAGAAAACTTTTCTGCTTCAGGTTTTCTTCTGTTTAGTTAATCTCTCCATTTTACGCACAAAATTAAATTATTATTCCATTTTGGGGTTATTGTTCAACTTAATCCACTGTTTTTGATTGAAATATATAACCTTCCATTGAATATCTTTAAATTTGGGAAATTCAATATAAATGCTGGAAGGGGTATGAGAGTAAATCAGAATGAAATATATATCAGAATATTTTACTGGGGATGAAGATATACTTTTAATGCTGGTGTTCCACTGGAGCCAACCTTGTATCCGAACCTACAACTCTAGGGTCGGTTGTGAAAGTCGTGGGGTCATGGAAAAAAGGTTAAGAAATCCCTGACAGGATGGTACACTTACAGACAGGATGTGGTGACTACCACGACAAGACGTAGGGTTGGGGATGAGTTTTGCACAGCCAGTCATAGAAGTAATACGGCAAGCCTTAAACCCCTAACAGACAAGCTGGATCACAAATAGACAAGCCATAAAGACAAACAGACAAGCCGGGAGCATGTTCCTGACCCTTGCTGACAGGATTGATTGTTTTTGTGGGTTGGTATCTATAGTCTGGAGCCAGAATCGGGATCCATATCACACTTTATAAACCCCTGTCACTAGGATCTGACACCCATATCACACTTCAAAGATGACAGCAACATATCAAGAGGTGCTTTGGTTTTTTATTGAGTTGAATATGTTATTAGTCTTCATGATTTCAAGACACAGAAGATAACAGAACCCAGCACCTGCCCAGCCAGAACCACCACCCCAGCCACAGCCCCCACCATGCAGAAGGAGAAGAAAGCCACAGAATCCATGGATTATGTCCTGGATACTGCGGAGAGAGGAGACAGGTTGCTACAGAACACTCTTGGATGAACTAATCACAACTGACATACCAGGCTACAGAAACTTCACAAGGACGGAACCAATATTTTTTATTTAACTGAAGAAAGAATTACCCCTGTCTGAGGAAGTCAACCACCAACTTCAGGAAGCCACTGGAAGTCGGACTGAAACTTGCAGTAACTTTAAGACACTTATCCACAGGGGAAACATAGACTTCACTGCAATACCAATGGAGGATTGGAAGAACCACCATCTGCAAATTTGTCCCCCAGGTCTGCAAAGCCATCTTAAAGGAATTTCAACACGAATATTTGATTTGTCCAACTGATCAAGAAGACTGGAAGAAAATTGAAGAGAGATTTAGAAACAGATGGAATGTCCCCCATGCAGTCGGTGCACTTGATGGCAAACACATTGCTATAAAGAAGCCCAAGAATTCAGGCAGTGAATATTTCAACTACAAGGGCTACTTCTCCTTGGTACTTCTGACTTTAGTAGATGCAGAGTACAAGTTCCTGTGGGTCAACATGGGTCATCATGTGATGCTCAGATATTCAACCGCAGCAAACTGAGAAGAAGAATTGAGAACGGAAGGTTGGGACTACCACCACCTGAACCACTTGGACCTGAGGGGCCAGATCTACATTACGTCCTGCTGGGGACGATGCCTTTGCCCTTATGCCTTGACTGGTCAAGCCATACAGCAGACGACAACTGACCAGAGAGGAGAGAATAGCCAACTACAGGATATCCAGGGGCAGGAGGGTGGTCAAGAACTTTTTTGGTACACCAGTAAGAAGATTCAGGGTGCTGATGACCACCATGCAGCAGAGGCCAAAAGTTGTCATAGACATTGTGTTAACATGTGTGGTGTTACTTAACATGCTGAGAAGCCATCAGGGGGAGCAGACAGACCACCCACTCCAGTGGACGACATACAACCACCACGGAATGTCCAGGCGGAGCAGTCACAGGATGAAAATGTCAGAAATCCATCGATGGAGGCCAAACATCAACGAGACCTACTGAAAGACTACTTCAACAACCTTAGGGCACTGGCTAGGCAGGAGGACAGAATTTAAGAAGACTGAGGGGAGAACATGCTGTCATCAATCAGTCCTTTTAAGGACTACCCAAATAATCCAAGAACTTTTATTGAGAAACTTTTACACAAACATTAAACCCAATTTTCAATCACTCTGAATTCAACTTACATTATAAAACAAAAATACCCCCCAATAAAAAATGTTTTGGAAAATGTTACCCACTGTCACACAGGTTGAAACCCAAGTCCTCAAATGTCAAAGTTCAAAAGTGAAACTCCAATAAAATAACATTACTCCCAAAAAAGTAATAATAATTTTATCCCTGGAAAAAAAAATAACTTTTTCAAAATCATTTCCAGGTAATTTTTCAAAACCCAAACTTTTGAACAATAAAAATCAAAATTGTAAGGTAATCCACTTTGATCAGTAAAGGTAATATTTAAGTCAGTCTGTTAGTCACCCAATCAACAGCCAGGTCGTGGGATGTCTGTGGCACGAGAGATGTTGTTTTGCAACACCGTTTGTTTGTCTGTCAGTCCATCCACACATTCATGGCACTTTAAGTTTATATTATTTATAGGTACTGTGTGTTTCATACTTGTTTGTCTGCCTGTCTGTGTGTATCGGTTTTTTTATAGTTTTTTGGGCCTGGGTCTTGGGGTTGGGCCTGGGATGTCACTTCATGTGTTATATTTTTTGGTTTTTGGGATGGTGGGGGGGGGGGGGGGGATGACACTTAAGTTATTAAATTAATTTTTCTTGGGTGGGGGGGAGAGGTCACCTCAGGTTTTACTTTAATTTATTTGGGGTTGGGGGTGACACTTTATTATTTTTTAGAGGGGGTGGTTTGGTGTTTTTTTCAAACTTTTTGGGGGGGTTTTGTGTGTGTGTTGGAATTTTATTTTTTGGTGTTAAACATTCATTCACGCATTTTTTTTTCATGTTTCTAGGGGAAGTGTAAGTGTTGAACGGCATGCTTTATTTCGTTTTTGGGAAGAACAAGCAGCTGAATAATTGTTTTTGGAAGATTCGGGTGACCCTTATAAGGGCCGGTTGGTGTGACTTGGTGCAGGCTGATTTTCTTATTTGGGCTGACTCTGCTGGCTGGACTGGCTGGGAGGTCTTGACTCTTCTTGATGAATGGAAGACGGCACTGGTGACGGTGCTGTTTGAAGTTGAGAGGGTGAAAATGGTTGTGGTGTGTTGATCTGCTGGTACTGTAATACACTTGGTATACCACCAAAGAGGTTTGACAATCCAGAAGTGTTGTGTTGACTTTCCTCTTGTTGTCCAGATGCAATGGAAAGTGGGTTAATTGTCTTTGATGGACTCAAAGTGAACATCAGTTGTCTGGAAGTCCCAGGCTGCTGGTCATCCACAACTAGGAAAGATGCTGGCTGTGCTGACGCTGATGAAGGCCTTGATGATTGCTGTACTTTGGCAATCACTGTAGCAGGCTGTGTTGTGGCTTATCTGAGAAGGCTGCACAACTTGAATGGAGACTGGTTGAGTATCCGGTATGGTGAGTATGTATTCATGTCCTGCTGTGGTCTGTGTTGCTTCTGGAAGTTGAAATGTGGTGACCTGTTGAGTTGTTGTGACCCATCTCTTGCATTCTTCGGCCTTGTACTGCATTTCACTGAGAAGTTTCATTGTCTCATTCCTGAAGTTCAAAAAGTCTCTCTCCTCCAGGTGTTCAATCTCATAATGGAGATAGTTGCAGAACGACTGTCTTGGACTTGGAGTAGGGTCCTGATGTGCACCAAAAAAACTGGAAATCATCGACCTCATCTGTTGAAAATGATCTAAAACTGGATCTGCAGCAGTGGTGGTGGCGACAGCTGGTGGTCGTCGTGAAGGGCTTGTGCTCGACGGCTGATAAGTAACATCTGATGTCATGCTGATTTCCATCTCAGATTCAGTCTCTCGTGAAGTATCTGGAACTGAAGCTGTGGCTGCTGAAGGGCCCACTGGTGACTTGAATGCAGAAGACTTAGACACTTCCTTCCTTCTGATGTGACCTCATAGATAACTGAAACTGTCCTTCAACCAGGGCTGTCTTTCGGTGCTCTTCTCAGCAGCTTGTCCTGACTTCGTCTGAGTGAGCTTGCCATATCTGGTACGTTGAGTCTCGAACCACTTCTTGTCAGTGTTGACAGATAAGTTCCTGGAAGCTGCTAAGTCTCTCCCAAAGTCCTTCCAACCTCTGCTTGTTTTTGAACTTGTGTGTCTCATCATAAACTTCCTCGTGTTGTTTAACAAAATCCACGATGGCTTCTTCATCTGAATCACTCAGGAAACTTGCCCCTTCTTCTGTCTGGATTGAGTTGATTCTACATCAGTATCCGTCTGTTCGTGGTCGCTTTTCTGTCCTTTCCTGGGTCTCTTCCATCCTCTCTGTCCCTCTCATCCTGTTCCCTCCTCTCTCTCTCCCTCCTCCTCCTCTCTATCTCCTCAGCTGTATCTCCTAACTCAAACTGTGGTTGAGTATCTGTTGGTACTTCAATCTTTCTCATTCTGCCCCTTGGCATGCTGATCAATTACATGTACAGCTTTTGTAAAGAACAAAAACTTAAAAACAAAAGTGAAACCTCAAAGAACAGATTTCACTCCCAGCCAGTCCATCCTAGCTCAAACTTAAGCTGAATTGCAAAAAAAAAAAAAAACTTAGAATCTAAAGCTGCACACCAATTGTCCATCGACAAGTCAAAGCCCAAATAAATGAAGTGTGTGTACCGACTGGCCTTTTTATAGCCACAGATTTGGAAACCGACAGGCTGTAAGAAGCAAAAATATTGCCGGCCTGTCGGTTACAGTTCCCGGCTTGTCTGTTAGTGTTACAGGCCTGTCGGTTGTTGCTTATGGCTTGTCTGTTTCAGTTTAGGGCCTGTCGGTTACAAATATTCCCGACTCTAGGACCCAGTCGGTAAAGGTTACCGACTGGCCTGGAAAGTTTACAGGCCTGTCGGGATCACTTACAGACAGGCCGGCTAAAGTTACCATCTGTACTCTCACATTTCCCGTACAGTCTGTTTGTCATCACGTACAGTCAGGATCACCTTATTTGGGACAAGCCAGATACCCGATACAGACAGGCCTGTTTCATTAACCGACAAGCTAGGAAGTGTAACCGAAAGGCTGTTAAGTTAACCGACACGCCTGTTGCTACGTGGATGAAATTAGGGTCTGTCACAAGGGTCGGCAATGGTCTTAGAAATGTCAAACATGTTTGATATCTCACCGACTCTCCCTGACAGGCCAGGAAACTACAACCGACCCTAACCAACCTTGTAAACATTCGTCCCAACTCTCCAAAAAAGCATAATAACCGACCGGTCGACTCCAGTGGAATACCAGCATTACATTGGTACTACTTACTTACTGATAAGTGGAGTAACTTTTGCTAATTACATATAATAATAAAACAGAAGATTGATTATGTGTGAATCATTCAAAATGTTTTCAGGTTGTGTACATCAAACTGAGAACATTAATAGCAATGAATTAATTTCACTGTTCAAACATCACACTTAAATAACAATGAACAATTTCATTTCATAGTATAGGACAATCTATTGTTCTGCTGAGGTCAAATGTATATTGACTCATTAAATATAGATGACTCAGTAGGATTGAGGAGTAATCCCACTTCATGACTTCATCATGAATAAATGCCAGTGGAAATTTGATTGAACTCAGCAGCAATGTACCCCACATATTGATTGATGATTTCCCATATTATATCATGCATTAATATCGGTAGTTTTTCTCCTAGTCATCAGCTATACATCTCCACACCTGATCCGTGAACAACTCACTGTTTTCATCACCAAATAAAACTCAGAGCAACCCTATGCAAAATATTAATAATTATACACTCCAAATCCTACATACTAAATTCTAATGATATGTAAGGTTTTATCATCTCTCAAGTTCCATGTATGAATAAGTTCTTATAACTAAGCCTGTGTACCATTTAATGTTATTTGACCTCCATCAGAAGGTTATCTTTTGGGTTACATTTGTTTGTCTGTGTGTTTGTCTCTCTGTGTTTTCAATAACTCCATAATACAATCAACGGAGCTTTCTTTAATTTAATATGTGGCTAGAACTTGACAAAAGGAAGAATGGATTAAATTTTGTGAAAAGCTGATCATATTATGGATACAAAAAATCCTGAATTTTCAAAGTTCCCATTTTCATTGACTCTGGCTTTCTGGCTGACATTATGCCAAAAATATGGAGCAGATGGATCCAGATTATATTCCCAGTATTAAAACCCAGAATATTCACCCTTGTTGGAGGTCTGCATCCTACAAGTGCTTTTTGGTTGCTTTTCATCACCTCTGTTAATATGGTTGAATTTTTATACCCACTGATATTTGTGCTTATTTCATTTTTTATGACACAATGATAAGATGAAAACGTTTTTTGACAATGTGGATAAATATGTAGAGGTATGCTTTTGTTTTGTACACAGATATTAAAAGTCCTATTGTGTGAAAAGTCCTAATTTCTTTTAGCTTTAGTTTTCTTAGTTCCCTGGTGATTTTAACAATTTTTTTTACTTAAATATTCAGTGACAAAGGACTAAAGTTTGACTCCAAATATGACTACATATTTTAAAACAGGCATATCTCTTGAAAACATTTTTTATAGCTACTTCCATCAAGAAGGTCATGTGATCATTGGATTCTGTTTGTTAGAAAGATTATAAAAAACCAATACGCAGATTCACATCAATTTTTCACTGTAGGTATGTCTTGGTCTAATACAAAATTGTTTTAATTGTGGGAAAGATCTGCAATCAGTTCAAGATCAAGGATTTTTATCATTGTACTCATAAGCAATAGTAGAGGTTTTGGGTATTGGCAGATGTTTGCGCTCTCCAAGTGCTTTTGTGTATAATTAACCTGCAAAACTACTGATGAGAGTTGATTTATTTTATTACATGGAGGAAACCAGGTGATGGTGATTGGGAAATATCCATTAAGTATAACATGATGATGAAGATATACTTGTTGTCATAATACTGTATGGGACAGGATCTTAATAGAGTGGATTGAAGGATTTGTTAACAGTAAGTTACCCAATTGATGAATCCTGACAGAGGTCTGCACTCTTTGAGTGCTTTTGTTTACATGCTGTAAGCACAGATTTTCAATTTTGTCCAAATAATAATGTTGAAGAAGGGATTATATCATACAGAATATAAGCACAGATATAATAAATAGTTCATTATCATTACCATACATTTAAGTACATTAAGTCAGCTGACATTATGTCGTCATTCTGCGGCGTGTACGTACACGTACACGTGAGCGACTTCTCCTCCAAAACTACAGGGCCCAGAGACGTGCTGTTTTTTTAAAAAAATACCTTATCTATTGAGGATGAAAATTTGTTTGAGGTATGCAGATGTGTTTATTCGTCTGTTTGCTAGAGCCCTTACAAGTAAGGTACCCCCCACCCTAAGTGTGAAAATTTCAACATTTTATCACAATTTTCTCATTGACTATTGTAGGGATTTCTGTCATATCTTGCACATGTGTACTAGGCCTCAAGTAGATTCCCTTGTTTGAGTATCAGGCCTGGATATTTCTTAATTTTTTTTATGAATTTTTAAAATAATTTTTAATACATTAAAATTCCTGAAATCATGCACTAAATCACTTATAACTTGAAAAGTATTGCATTTAGAGCATTTTGTTAAAATATGTTATTCAGCTACTTTTTCCGTAGCTACAACATGGTGAGTCACTTTTCAGTAACTTCCATAATGAGTAAAATCACTTGTAACTTGAAGACTATTGCATTTAGAGAATTTTGTATATGTTATTCAGCCACTTTTTGGTCAGCTATAAAATAGTAAAATTTCAGACCTGTAGCTTATTGCATAGCCATGTAATAGCTACTTTGAGGTTATCACTGTTGAGTAAATCAGTTGTAACTTCAAAACTATTGCATTTAGAAAATTTCGTATAAATATGTTATTCAGCCACTTTATGGTCAGCTATGACATAGTAAAATTTCAGACCTGTAGCTTATTACATAGCTGAGCAATAGCTACTTTGAGGTTCTCACTGTTGAGTAAATGAGTTGTAACTTGAAAACTATTGCATTTGGCAAATTTTGTTTAAATAATTATGTTATTCACCTACTTATGGGTCAGTTGTAACATAGTGAAATTGTAGACCTGCAGCTCATGGCATAGTTGAGCAAAAGCTACTTTCAGGTTCTCACTTTTTAGTAAATGAGTTGTAATTTGAAAACTATTGCATTTAGAGAATTTTGTTTAAATATGTTATTCACCTACTTATGGGTCACCTATAACATAGTGAAATTGCAGGCCTGTAGCTCATTGTATAGCTGAGCAATAGCTACTTTCAGGTTTTTATTGTTGAGTAAATCAATTGTAGCTTGAAGGTTATTGCATTAAGAGAATTTTTTTTTGAATAAGTTATTCACCTACTTTTGGGTCAGCTATAATACAGTAAAATTGCAGACCTGTAGCTCATTGCATAGCTGAGCAAAAGTACTTTAAGATTCTTGCTGTAACAGTTGAGGAAATCAGTTGTAACTTGAAATCTATTGCATTTACAGTATTTTCTTTAAATATGTTTTTCACCTACTTTTTACATCATAAGAGTTAACTCTGGTCTTTACTTCTAAATACCATTTGCAGGGCACAACTTTTGTGTCCTTTTCTTCATTCACTTCTACTCTGAAACTCAAAACATACAGTCAGCTGACACAGAGCCCGTTCACGGGCACTGATTGCTTGTTAAAATATTGTTTCAGTTTAAATTTAGGTCTGGTACAGAACACATTGGTTACAGTTTTTAACATTATATGTGTAAGTATTTGAAAAAGACACCTAGTCTCACACCCTAATTTACTGATGTTTTAAACAGAACTAATACCCTGGGCCATATTTTGAGGAAAATTCAGTATGATTAACATGTACTGAGGATATTGGTAAGCTAAGATTCATCATTTGTTTTTAAACATTTTTGCATTGTGAAAGATTTTATGAGTTTTGTCCTTCAGCTGAGAGGGCTCAGCTTTGAGATGGTAATTAAATATTTTTGTTAATAAACAGAATACATCAATACAAGCCTGTACTTAAGCCCCAAGCAAATTAAGATTTCTTTCAACCTTCCTTTCTGCAAAAAAAAACAACACTTTTCTTTACATAAAAAGGAAATTTGACATTTGAGAGGATTAAAAATTGTTCAACTTAAGGGGAAATTGGGAGGTTGGGGGGTAGACTGGGTATGTTTGAAAAAAATATACTTCAGTATATTTGTACTGTACTTTTGCTCACTAACAAATCAATAATTTTTGCCAGTGTGAGCAACTAAATTTCCTCTGCTCACTGTAATAGAGCAATTCTAAATTCCCCAAGATGGTTGACGTCATATCCATTAAAATCACTAGTTTTTGGCAGGGAATTAGATTCATTTTCTGCCCCAGTGACCTTGGCCTTTTGTTAGCAATAGTGGGGTTTATTTGTAGAGCCAGTGTACCATTTACACGGCTTCTGGGTTTAATAGAATTTACAAACTTAATGGCACTGTAACATTTTATTTTATAAACTATATGGCACACTAACATTTTGTCTGGTCAAGTCCATGGAGGAGTTGCTTCCCATTCTTGTAACAGAAAGCCTGTCAGCTTAATTGCCAAGCCAGGAAAGCTATAGGTCTTACTTAAATATTTTCTGATGCGGGCTGTCAGGGTGAAAATATTCCCTTCTCAGCTATTGTTACTGTTGATACTACTTATTCACACAGCTGTTTCACCAACCTTTGTTTTGTAGCCCAAAAATATTCTAATAAACTTTAGTCAGTAGGCAAGATGATGAAATTGTCATTGTTCCTTGCTCGTTCCCCCTCCCCTAAATATTTGAGAGTTATTTGCATAATTGCATTGCTTTTTGGCGACAACAGAATAATGACAATCACTTGATATAGATTATGTACTCTCCTTTGTTTCCCTTGATATTCAATAATTTTTCAATTATTTTCTAGCAATGAATTGTTTTATACTCCATTCATCCCTTTGTGATAGCTTTCCCTAATGTAGCTGTTTGGAAATACAGTGTACATCTTCTAAGTGTGACAGTGTCACATCCTTGTAGAAAGCCTATTATCAACACACTTTCAGAGTAGTGTTGGATATGTTAAACTGTTTAAAACTACTGCAGCCCAAACCTTAAAACTTGCTGTTTCTGGTCAAGCAAAGGGTCACATTTCTGAACTTTTCCTTTACAATGTTCAATTTGTTTGAGCTTTACAAGTGACACATTATATCATGTTAGTACTTCAACAATCTCCCATTTACTGTTATGTGAGATATTAATATTAGACAAAAATAAGGACATAAACATCCACTTTCATCCATTTTCTCCTATTTGATTTGTACACCCAATTCTAATTGTAACTAATTTTCATAGTGCTTAATCTCAACTAAATTAGCAGACTCTAAGCTGCAGAAGCAACAACGAATGTCAATTTCATAAATCTAGAGACAAGAAAACAGGTCACCACTATGGTAAAGCAGGATTAATGAAGAAGCTATGGTAGATAAGCTTTTAACAAAGAGGTAAGACTTTAAAAGTATCTTTCTTTAGGAGGCAACAGAGGAGGAAGCATGAATCTCATTAGACAACTAATTCCCACCTTTTTGATGCATCAAACACAAAACTCTTACCAAATTCAGCCCAAGACAGTCTACAATTGAAGCTATTCACCTGGAGAATTGAAGCTAGCCATTAGTTTGTAGCAGAGACTTGGTTTTTCACTTGGGCCAATCAGTTAATACACCAAAAATCTTTTGAGAAAGGCACTAAATACTTGTAAATAATGCTGGTGTATCTAAAAGGTTTACTCCTAAGATGATAAGATAAGGAAACAGGAATTTACTAAATGGTCAAGATCAATTAGTGCAAACCTGTTGTATATTCTAAAAACAGCTGTGACTGCTAACTTCTTTAACCAGGTCTAATAGCATATGAACCTTTACAAGCAAGTTAAGATAGAGAAATTTATTGAGTTATAGGAGCATCTAATGTGTAACTGAAATCAGTGTCAATTTGATAAAGGCGTATCAGTAAAACAACACATTAATGATTCCATTTACTTAGATTTAGATATGAAACAACTTTTACTGCAGAAAAAAACACTTCAGGGCTGGTATTCATAACAGGGATCAGCAAACAATTACTTGAAAAACTGGCTCCAGCTTATAGATTTTTATACTGAACTTAAGATGATTAACTCATCTTACAAGTCAGCACCTTTCCTTTTCTAATCTCAGTCTCTTGAAGCTCTGATGGATTCTGTGCAAATGTCCCATTGTTACCATAGAAACATTATGAAGGAGGTTTACTGAAAAACATTTTCAGTTTTATGTGAAATGTGCATTTTAAATGGCTGGCCTTTTTCACTAAATGAAAAGCACTCGTAATGTTGCAAACAGAATACAATAAGCTGGCTTATGCTTCTGAAATAGTTTGATATAAACAGGTCGTGTATAGGATATGACATGACTTTGTGATCTAAAATGTTGAGAGATATTTGTGTGTACCAATGTGAAGGTTTAAATATCATTACCTTGGTAACAAACATCACTGTGGTGGTGAACAAAAAATGGTCAATATTGTCACAGTGTATCTTGACGAAATCTTGTATACCATCACAGGATACTGCTGGGACAGAATAATCCATTGTAAAATCCATGTGGACTTTCTGACATCACAACTTCAAATCTTAGTGTTAAGTATTTCTCTGAGATCCATACTTTAGCTTAATTTGAAGAAATATATTTTTCATCTCTTTTTATTTACTTACAGACTCATTTCCTTTAATCAAGCTAGTACTGACAATTAACCTATCATACCCTGCATTTTGAAACTTTCCTGAGTGTCAAGCCTCCTCTTATTAGATTTAAATACTTACTCACTATTAGTATTTTTAATCAAAGTAATTTACTATTAATACTTCTGTTTTCTGTTAATTCTTTCTTCTTTAACAATCTCTGTTTACACACATAACACACCTTGGAAGTTAACTTAAAAAGAAGCACGATTTGAGATGACAATGTTAGTTTTGAACTGACAATTAATGCAATAAAAATAACAAGTCACATGTGATGTGAATGATTATTTACAAATCTAAGTTTTGTTTTGATATATGACTTGCTGGATCTTGTAATGCCTATTTGATATGCAAGTGTCCTTACACAAAAAGTAATACCAAGCATACAAATTTGCTTAGATTTAGGTTTCACCCAGATTATTTATAAAAATACTACAATTGTTATTTTATTTACTGAATAACCCAGGCAAAAAATAGCTAGCCTCAGCAGGCAAGAACCCTGCAGGTACAACTAAATAGGCAGCAACATTGAGATTTGGGAAAAATCTAAGTAACCACTTCAGTTGTAAAAAGTATTACAGAACTCACAAGATATTGTCAGAAATAAGAACTTTCACGTTGTTGAAGAAGGGGAAACTTACATATTTTATTCATTCATGAGGATTTCTTTTGACAACAGGAAGGCATCTGTCAATTTAGATGGAAATCTATTATGAATCAACTGAGTTCTCCACCATAAATACACATAAAACAAGACCACTGCCGGGTTGGTTATCTCCTTCTGAGAATTAAGAAAACTTGGTAGCATGATCTTGAAATGGAGTTCCAAGCCCAAGCACCAATATATAATACATTTAAGGCCCCTTTATTATGATCACCCCTCTTGACCATAAAGCAGGGTCAAAGGTCAAATTTGACACTTGCAAAACATTTACAGGCCATGATTCCTTACAAGTTGTTTTCACATTTGGAAGCCCTAGAACCAATACTAAGTGAGATATAAAAGCTTTACAGTATGATGACCAAAGTTGACCTTGAAACAGGGGTCAAAGGCCAAAATCAGCACTTTTTAAAGATTTGCAGGCCGTACTTCCTGTAGATTAGTTTTACATTTTTAAACGTTAGGAGCAGTTATAAGGGAGATCTAAGGCCTTTTTTCATGTGATGACCCCATGTGACCTTGAAACAGGGGTTAAAGTCAAATTTGACACTTGTAAAAGGTTTGCAAGGCATGACCTCCTATGTCATTTTCTCATTCTGGGTTTAGGCTGTGAAATACCCACAAACGTTACAACTCAAAAATCTTAAAAGTATTGCCATGGCAGCCAGGTACCCTCAAAACCTAAACATCTCAATATCCTCTTGGGGTAAACATATCCTGAACATTTGGTGAAAATTCCTGCATTGGTTTAGGCTGTGGAACACCCATAAAACTTTAAGACCCGAAATCTTCAAATTGTTGAAAGGGCAACAGTTGTTGCCAGAAACTCGCAAGACCTAATCAACTGTAGATCCTCTTGGGGTGAACATATCCTTAAAATTTGGTAAAAATCCATGCATGGCTTTGGACTTTGGAGCACCCACAAGCTTTATGCCTGCTGCCACCACCCGGACGATGCAGGAGACGACTATAACCCCAGCCTTTATGGGCACGAGTTAAAAACAACAAACTCATTTGTGTTGTCTCTTGTTTTCTCAAAGTAACTTTCACAGGATCAATTTAATTTCACAAAGGTCTTTGTAAATTTACATTTCTGTTAATATTGCAAGCATTTTTAAATGAAGTCACTGACACAATTAGGAAATGGATAAAAAATCTGCATGTATAATACATTTTTATTTTCATCATCAAAGAGATTCATACTATATTAACTTCCTTACTGTATTGTGAATCCCTGTAATAAGAAATATACCAAATGTAAAAATCATTATCACATATTGTAGACATCTGTAAATAACAAAAACTGTAATGAAATGCACCCAATGGTACAATCAAGCATACTAACAGATGAGCAAAAGTTCATGGCATATTGACTGACATGCAATTAGACAAGACATAGCACACATTGCACTCCCTTTCAAAAAAATTGAAACATCATGCCTTACTATATCAAACGTCCCATATCAGGCAAATAACATATGGAGAAAAAGATTATTTTGTTTAAATCATGGTACCTTAAATGTTAATGGGTCTGTTCCATCTTAGTGAGCCGATTATAAAGCTAGATTGGAAATAATGAAATCATTTACAATCCAGGGGTGTGGTTTAAGATAGGTTAAAGACCTCATCCAATATAATTCAATCATAGAAATCACCTTGAAAGGCAAGAAAGGGGCCAAAAGCTATATCCCTAGGTTTGAACAGTCCTGAGGATTAATTCATTGTAGTTTTATAGGATTTCTGGTAACATTTTTATACTAGATATACTGCAAAATACAAGAAAATAGCATCAGAGATGCCCGTACCCCACAGCCTGGGGAAATAATTTTCAACACCATAAAATATAGAAGTAATGAAACAGTACAAAGATCTGGATACTTTCAGAGCAGTGTCAGTTATACAAAGCTCAAAACAATGTTTAAGTATAGAAAATAACACCTAAAAGAAAGAAAAGGTGTGTAAAGATAAAGTATTAAATCAAGACATTTCAATAGCAAGATGACAGCATTAATCAATAAACTAAAAATTGAAAAGCTGTAAATTTTATTAATTGGAGTATAGCTGTCAATGGGAGCCAAAGTTAAAGGTCACACCATGATGCACACCTACACCACCTAACCAGTGTCCCTACCAAGTGTCAACCTTCTACACCTTACTGAATTCAATAAACAGCCCAGACAAGATTTACAAACTCAAGGTCACTACGACTAGGTCTTAGGTCAAATCAAGACAGTACCCTGATGATACCCCCAACCAATGTCCCTACCAAGTATCAACTTTCTACAACTTAGAGTTTCTCTGAGATATAGCCCGGACAAGATTTTATAGGTCAAGGTCACTACAGCAAGGTCAAAGATTAAATCTAGGTCATACCATGACATTGCACATCTACAACTATATAAGTGTTTCTTACTTACTTACTTACTTACAACCCCTGACCAATGTCCCTACCAAGTATCAACTTCCTACACCTCATGGTTTTTGAGATATAGCCCGGACAAGATCTTATAGTTCAAGGTCACTATAGCAAGGTCAAAGGTCAAATCAAGGTCACACCATGATATTACACACCTACACCCCCTAACCAATGTTCCTACCAAGTATCAATACCTACACCTTACGGTTTCCGATATAGCATGGACAAGATTTTAAAGGTCAAGGTCACTACGGCAAGGTCAAAGGTCAAATCAAGGTCACACCATGACGTTGCACATCTAAAATCCCTAACTACTGTCCCTGCCAAGTATCAACTTCCTACACCTTACAGTTGCCGAGATATAGCCCAGACAACATTTTAAAAGTCAAGGTCACTGCGGTAAGGTCAAATCAAGGTCAGACCATAACGTTGCATACCTACATCTTCTAATCAATGTCCCTACCAAGTATAAACTTCGTACACCTTATGGTTTCTGAGATACAGCCAAACTTTCTCCAGCCACCCGCCCGCCTGACCATCTGGACACCATGGGTGAAAACAATACCCCGACAGCCCTTAAGGGCTGTGGGGTAAAAACCAACTGTATAACCCCAGTTTGACCTTAAGGCTCTGGCAGGCCACAGTCTCCTATTACTTCCCAATACATTCCAAAGCTCTAAATATAAAAATAAAGAGATATTTGACATGTTACAAATCTCTTCTGCCTGTATATAGTATACTAAAGATACATGATTTGGCTGATTGTAAGGTAAGCTTAATATGAGGATGCAACTTTTGAAGCTATAAACTCAATTTTCATATTTCAATAAAATCCTTGATGTGAGTACATATACATTATATGTGCATGTTTTTTACTAACAGATAATTATTTGGCTCTCAAGCAATCAAATATGGATAAATTGATCTGACATTCACGTCACACCTAGATTTCGATGTCAGGAAATTGCTTGCCAAATTTTGTTGATCTTCTAGTACTTTCTAAAAATATAGTAAAAAGGCAGTATAGTAAGAAAAACAGTTTTTGCTTTGATTATACCTGTCAAAAATTTGTTTTTCACACCAATAGATGATAACTGCCAAAAACACTTTTGATAGGCATTATATTAAGGCAGATATTCAACATAGAAAATACTGCGACAGAGGCTGTCTTAAAAAGGGGCAAATTGAATAAGTGTTGCTTGTTCAAAAGGAACTTTATATATGGCTGATACTCTGCAATTTAAGAGATGACTGATGCTTGTTTATCTCTGAAACTTTAGGCAACAACAAGACAGGAATACTTCATGTAAATGAAACCAAGTCATGAACATGTAGCACTCAGCTATCAGACTAAATAAAGTTCTAGCTTTCTTATATACTTAACTTGTGTATTGGCTTATGTTATTGTCAGTAGGTACAGGCCTAGACTTGCTCCAAGTCTTTGCATTTCTCATTCCAGCAAATCTGACATAAATGAAATCATTATGAACCCACTTGATGAGTAAAAAAAGCTTCTGTCTAGAGAAATACAAATTTGTCAGCCCCACATTCTGGTAAAAAAGTCATTCAGTCCTCAAATAATACGTTAGATAAAAGGACTTGATGAAAGTCTAGTACAGGCCTAATGACCCATTTTTACCACTCGTTTTACTGAAGCTTATTTATTACTTAATTATTTGCATCTTCTCATTTCTGATAAAACAGTACAATTATTCTGGTGTCAACGTTTTGCATATAATTTTTGATTAAAGGTTTACTTATTTAAAACTTAAATATTACAAAACTGACTAAAGAGTAATTTCTATGAATAAACAAATGATTAACAATATTTTTTTTCATTCAATTAGAATAAAACTTAGCATTTAAAAATACAAATTAAAAAAAAAAGCTTCTTAATGGTTGAAAAACACTGAAGAAAATAAATTACTTGCACATATTTTTCAAAGAAATGACAATATTTCAGAGCAAAAATGAGACTTCAAATTAAAAAAGTATTCCCTGTCTGAGGAAATGAATTTTGAAATCTTAGATGATTACAAAATCATTCTATTTGATTAAAACATGGAATTTAAACCACATTTTTCTCTGTATTGTGTGACACAATTGAAGGGATACTAATACATTCATACATGTCTGATATACTCCTCACAGAGATCCAGGCTTTGAATACAGAAAGAGGCCATCGAAACCAGGAAAATAATGTGATATGCAATGGAAATGTACAGAAACAGAATAAAAATGGTAAAATAAAGAGATGAAAATCAAATATGTAAAATTATGACAGTGAAAAATATACATTCAGTGTGAGGATTTTTATCACATTCAAAGTAATACAATAGTCTTGGTATCTGTTGAACTATACCCATATAGAATAGAACAGAATAGAAACATTTGTATAGCACAAAATTCATACAACATCGTCTAATGCGCTTGAATTCAAAAGGGGAAGTCCTGGGGCATGTCAGGTTGCGAGCCTTGAAAGAGTAAAGTATGAGTCCACAATGTGTGCTTCTAGCAAATCTAGTTCTAATTAGACTTTTACTGTGCTTAATCCCCAGTACAAGATAGAATCTAAGGCACATCAACCAAGAAGCAAAACATCCCAACATTCGTAGTCCATTGATGTACAAAGGATGGGGGAGGGGGAAGTGTGTTTCACACCACAGACAATTGGAATAACATGATGAACCTAGGGAGGGTAGGCTTTTGCAAAGAGATAAGCATATAAACTTGCAGATCCTTTCTGAATGATAGAAGAGATGTGCCAGAGTGGATGTCATCAGGCAACTCATTCCATCCCTCTAGAGCATCATCTGAAAAACTAACGCCAAATGTTTCATAGACTTATGTCGAGAGGGATCAATCTGTGGCACCTCAAGCTAGTCGCCATCCTTCTGACTATTCTGAATACCGACTAGTCAAGCATGTAATATGAATTTTTTGTTAAAATGATCACAACTGATTTTTTTTGACTGAAACAATTTTCTATCACTTTCCTCAGTTTGAAAGAAGGCTTTTAAGACCTGCATTTTCTGATGCTGTGATCTCAAAACCAACCTATGACCTTGAAATATGCTACCTGGGTTATTATCATCATCTAAAAAGATTTTAATCTTAGATAGGCATTTGCACTGAGTATTATTTTTGAACCAGGTAATAATTTATGAAGTAATTTCACTTAAGTTTTGTTGCCTCCTTTCCCAGTGGTATTAATCTGCATTAACAAGTTAAAACATGGGTACTATTATTCACAGTGTATGAACTTATTTTGAAGGCTTGATTTAAAATATATATTACAACTGATGGTTGTACAGAAGAACCTCCATTTTTGAAGAACAAGAGTTTGGTTGGATAATAGAAGATTCATTAAACGGAAGAGGAAGTTAAGTATCAAACAAGAGGGTCACAAAATGAGGTCATATAGCTGAAAATTTGGATAACACAGGGGTAAATGGTTCAATGCCATTCAAATATTCTCCTCTCCATTACTGCAATGTTACCTTAATACCTAGGCAATATTTTGATAATCTTGTTGAGCACCACTGTCATTGGAAGTCTTATTTGGTTAATACATTTGACATCTAAACACACGCTGTCACCTCTATGTGAGTTTGACTCCAACAAGCAGCAATGCTAATGGTCTATAACAGTAAAACCCTAGCTGTATAGTAAACCCTAACCCTGGCTCTGCGTTCATTTAAATCTGGGTAATATTTCAACAATTTATTTTAATACAAAATTCATTCTACTCACTGTTGTCCTGTTCATTGCCAGTGGCTGCGTCTCCACTCTCCTGTTGAGCAACTGTTTTATTGGAAGTCTCATTCTGGTCTTTAATACTGTCGGCTGTAACTCCAGTCTCCATGTTATTACCCTCCTTACCCCCACCATCACCGGCCTGGAAACCAGTGAGAAACTCCTCATCCCCACATGCTGACTCGGATTTTCTGTCATTAACTCCTGACTGGGTGACAGTGCCTTCTTGAACAAGGCTATCTTTTGCAGAACTATTGAAATCCTCCCCGTCTACATGGAGTAAGGGCTGAGACACGTAAAACGCCAGTGCAATTTTCTGAGTCCTTGAGTCAACCTGCTCTGTGAGCTTTGTAATCCTATCCAACATGTAACACTTTTGCTTCTTTCCGTCGAGTATGTTAAGGTTTTCCAGGGCATCAATAATAACTGCCAACTGTTGTATAGTGTAAGCATCCTGCATGTCTATTGGGTAAGCTGTGGAGGTCATTGAAGCGGCTGGCACTGATGTGTATGATGTTTCTTGGGCCTCCCCACTCACTTTCCAGTATGATATGTAATCCAACACGATGAGCAACCCTATGTAGACTGAATGTACATTGAAGGGGTTCATCTTATGTCTCTCACATCCCTATGTCTGTACTTATACAGAGATGGTCAACAAACCCCACTGTTATTGATATATTAATACTGGTTGTATAAATAGCGGCATTTAAAATGTTGTCACATGACTTTGAAAGAAGAAGTTAGGATCAATGCTACTTTGTAATCATAATATTCCAGTTTGTTTATCCAAGAAAATATGCAAAGATAATGGTGAAAAACAATGCTTCAATTAGTTCCTAACTACTTTAAATAACCTAATGTTTGTAATTACAAAATTACATGAATTATTTGTGATTACAAAGTATTCCAAAATTCAAACTACATTCAATTATGTAAATTTATAGATTTATCATTTTCTCAAAATTTAAATTGAGCAACATATTTATTATCCACAAATGATCCTTTTCTGTTCAAACACAAACAAAAACACAGAAAATATATATATACTTATACGTTTAGTAATTTCATCTATCCCATAGCATTTGGCAGTCAGTCTATGTGATATCCAGAGTGTTGTTTATTGGCCTGATCTGACTGCAGGCTATGAATGTCCAGTGGGTTTTGTTTTTATTTCTCTCTGATAATCTAAATGTCAGTTATTGAGTGAGAGAGCACTAGTCTCTCTTTACTCCAGACTAGGATGTGAATAGAACTATTCATGGAGATACTGGCCACATAAAGGTTCATCCTGTTTATATCACTGTGTAGCATGGTATTTACAAGTGCCGGTTTATGTGTGGAATTAGCAGAGTGCTAGCACTTCTCATGTCAGTAGGTCACCTCTCACTGGCTGGGTGGCCTCTGAAATTTCTCCACTGTAGATAGACTGATGAGTCCAGACCTGGCGGATTACTGAAGTATATGTGTGTGTATTTAATGTCTGTCAATATGCTCACTAAACAGACCAGTGAGATGGTAGTGATGATTTACTGGCTGGTATGTTCCATCTGTGAAAATAAAATAGACAATATAGAAATACTCATTAAGTTTCTATTTCAAATATTGATAAAACTTGGTGATTTTGAGATACCCGGTAAATACTGATAATTATAATAACAAAATTAATGTGGAAACTCAGGTGTTGAATTGATTTCTGGTCCTAACCCAAAGTGGAAAGTTGCTTATTGCTTATTACAGTAATAAACAAAGGATAAATAATCAAAAATATAAGAAAAAATAGGATTTTCACTGGTTTTAGTAAATGCATGCATTTCAAATCAGTAGAAAACTTCAATTCTCTTTAAACCTTGATTGTTATTATATGACTGCTTCTATAATTTTATCATCTGAAATAAAATAACTCTATAAACATCATGTGTTTCATAGTAAGTTGTCCTTTGCTGTGTCTTGACTACCCTCACCCTCTGAAAGGGATGTCTGATGGTATTTGTAAAGAGGCCTGTTTGTTTGTATGTCCATGTGCATACTTGAAAATAGCATCAGCGATGCCTGTACCCCACAGCCTAGGGAAATAGTTTTCAACACCACGAGATATAGAGGCAGTGAAACAGTACAGAGATCTGTATACTTTCAGAGCAGTGTCAGTTATATAAAGGTTCAAATAATGTTTAGGCAGAGAAAATAACATCTAAGATAAAGAAAATGTATCTAAAGATAAGGTATTAAAACAAGACAATTCAATAGCAAGATGACAGCATTAATCAGTAAACTAAAAATTATGAACCTGTAAAATTTACTACTTGGAGAATAGCTGTCAAAGGAAATTTAATAGCACAGTTTTGTAAAAGTACATATAATAATTAGTTGCAGCAATCCATATATCTTTGTCATAAGAGAAACATGTCTCAAATATGGTAGGCATACCATGATATACATCTACACCCTCTAACCAATGTCCCAAGCAAGTCTCAACCTTCTATACTTTACAGAAACCAAGAAATGGCCCAGGCAAGATTTTAAAACTCATGGTCACTACAACAAAGTCAAATCAAGATCACACCATAATGTTGCACATCTACAACCTCTAAGCAATGTCCCTACCAACTATCACCTTCCTACACCTTATGGTTGCTGAGATATAGCTTGTACAAGACATTATTGGTCAAGACTACTATAGCAAGGTTAAAGGTCAAAACAAGGTCACACCATGATGTTGCACACCTACAACCTACAACCAATGTTCATACCAAGTTACAACTTCCTACACCTTACAGTTTTTGAGATATATCCCGGATAAAATTTTATAGGTCAAGGTCGCTACAGCAAAGTCAAAGGTGAAGTCAAGGTCAAATTATGATATTGCACACTACACTTCCTAACCAATGTCCCTATCAAGTATCAACTTCCTTCACCTTACAATTTCCGAGATATAGCCCAGATAAGATTTTATAGGTCAAGGTCACTACGGCAAGGTCAGAGGTCAAGTCAAGGTCAAACTATGACGTTACACACCTACACCTCCGAACCAATGTCTATTCATGATACCATGATGATAGAAGAGCAATTTATAAATACCTTTCACCTGACAGGAACAATTATGCAAAGAATAAACTTTCTCCAGAATTTAACTCTTTCTTTATGCTTTATGAATAATGTTTGAGTCCAAAAAGTTACTACTAAATTGACCTAGACAGAAATGCAGATTTTGTAATCTTGTATTCATTCAAAGTCCTGTTAGTTTTAAATCTGAGACTTTTGTCATAACTTTCAGAGTAAACGGTGAATGTGGTTTCCCAATTCAATACAAAACTTTCTGACAAAAATAAAATATTCATTTGCTTTTACAGCTGAGAAAACTCCATATTGGTAGTTATCTGTAAGACTGGTCTTGAAATTTTATGACCACATTCAGGTAGTTTTAGTGTTAAGACCAAATATAAACTAAAATAAGAATGAGACCTTTTGTGAATGCCACTAAGACAATGACAAATATCACAACTGGTTCTTGTGTATAGTTATGACAAAAGCCTTAGATTGAAGCGACATTTAGTGGATATAAGCCCACTGCTTTAGACTGAGTGTATTGGGGACATCAGCCTTCAAAAAGGGTGATTTTCCTATTGGAAAAGGTCTGCACAATATTTATGCTGAAGAAGTAAAAGTACAAATAGAGTGCCCCGATCAGGCACTGTGACAACTGACTTAACTTGCATAAATTACACAGATCATATGATTTATTACACAAGACTCCCTTGAACAGGTTGATAGGAAATGACAACAAAGGCAGTTAAACTGCTCTAACAAACAGATGAATGTACAGATCTGATACAACAAACAGATTTCAAAGCCAGGTTAAACAGGTATGTGTGCTTAAATTATCTGTCTGCTTGCAGGTAGTGTAGTTTTGGAGGATTTGCTGATGCAGTGATGTACCAATACAGCAAAACCATCATACAACTAGTACAACTAGACCTCTAAATAGAGAGTATTTTCTCCTTTACCATAAACTCAAATACATGCAATGTCATCCAGTACTTTATCTGTACTACTCAACCACTTCAAACCTGTTCTTCATCTGCTCTCGTGTTAAGTATACATAAGTAGAAATGCTTTTGTTAGTAAAAAAATAAAAAAATTACAAGGGCACAGTTCTAATTAAGCGCTGATCTCAGGATGTTCAATGTCGGTGTCTAAACATTATCGAAAGAGATTGATGGCATTTTTTCAATAGATCACAATTTATTGGCATTCATTTTGAGTTAAATGTAGGTTTACAACATATTTTACTGTGGGAGCAAATAAATGCATGCTAGTTGGTACATCTTATGCATCCTTAAAACCACAGATAATCAGCCAACTATGCAACCCAAGCCAACAGTTCTCCATTTTTTAGATGGCGGACATATTGTTTCTCATCCAAAACAAGTCAAAGAAGCTAATTAATTATTTTTTTGGTTTATTTAGTGATTAATAGGTGCTGGTTTCACAAAAGGATTAAGTTGGACTAAGACTTAAAATTGAGACTTTTTCTTAAACTTAGCTTATATCTGTCCTCTTAGACTTAGCAGATTTAACAAAGCCTAAGCTTTGGCTAACTCTTGGGCTCAAAGTTAAGTCCACCCAAAGAGTGGGCTTAAAACAAAGACTTTAAATAATTAATGTTGCTGCCATAAATTTTTCTATATTTCAAAATTTAAAAAAGATTGAAATAAAGTATCAATATTTATATAACACCTCTCTTAAGTAGTCTTTGGGAGTTTTCATGTGGTTACAAGGTTCTCCATTACAGAAAAAAAAAATGTTTTTCAATAAAATGTATCAAACAAAGGACATGAAACCAGTAGTATAGTATAAGTAGAAATAAGGGTTCACATGCCACAGAAACTAATTGTGGATATTTAATTAGTTAGGATATTTTATTAGTTATTTAATTTAGTTAGTCTGAGCCTTGTCTTAGCTAAGTCACCCACTTACCTAAGACCCTTTATGGAACCGGCCCCTGAAGTTTAGCAGCGTAGGCACAGATAATTCATGCATGGGTGATCATCTCACAGTTGCAAAAGGGAGTGCTTATGCTACCCAAATGGCTAACAGTTTTAGTCAGTAGAGTACAAGCCCATTCAGGGATGCCTAAATGCAAGTGGGGTCTGGAATCACAGCACACTTGCTTGGAATGTGTGTATAATACAATAATACATGAGAAAACTGAGGCTGTAAATGGATGGAAGAAAATAAACATAGGCTAGGTATGTTTATATTATGTGTTTAGGTAGAACAGCACAAAAGCATTTCTCAACAATAAGATTTACACTATACATGCATCTCTATACTAAATACCTTTGTAAGGGCGAACTAATTTCTTTATTGTAGTTATTCAAATGAAATCACCCTTTTGAATTAATATAACAATCCTATCTGGAATCCTTTATAAACAATAGCTATGTATATATTGGATCAAAAATATGTTACTAAGTATGCAGTATGAACAGAAGAATGCAACAATATTTCCAAGGCAGATTTTGAGTTCCCTGCCAAGCTGAATCTATCTATCATTATAATAATGTTTGCAGATATGTGGAGTGGTTCCTCTGAACTATCATTTTTAACCAATGAAGTAAAAGAAATCAATCTATTGATAAATACTGACAAAAATACTGTGGGCTGACATCATGAACATTGAAGCTGAGTATCTCTTAAAAGAGCTACAACAGATGACAATATCAGATTACGCATGCCAATGAACAATATCTACCCCAATTACACATCTCACAAAAAGAGATGAATTGAAAAATAAAGTTGCCAAAAATACACATAATTTTCATTTTAAGACAATGATTTGAATTCACTTTTTATCAGACACTGAAGTACAAAGTACCACACGTCTTAATTCCTGAAAAATAATCTAATCTAATCTACTGCTTTGCAGGCGCAATATCTTCCCCACTAAGGGGAACTCAGTGCGCTAGTTAACAAAATCATTTTCTTATAAGAAGAGTTCAGGGGCGTTCAAGGTCAGTGTACCAGGTTTGTGGGTGGGACCGAGAGGGAAGGAGACTAAGTTGGGAAGCTAGAGTTGAAAAGGTGGGTTTTTCTCTTACATGTTTGGAGATATAAACTTGCCAGCCAGGCTACTTTTCTTAGTAGTATGCTGATATAAAAACAACTATAAGTAACATAGTGCGAAGTGAAATAGTTTGTCCAAATTACAGAACAAGTTGAGCCTTATGCAAGGCTAACAGTGTATGTGCAGCACACATGTATGGATCCAGGCTGCAGACTGCAATCCTTTGCATTCAGCTGTTAATGGAGAGGGATGCTCTGAATCGCTGATGGTAAAGTGTCTGGCATGTCATCTTACAAGGAATTGAGTGCTACATTTCCTTCTCTGTTGCAATCATTATTTTAGTTCTACATGTTATGTTAGCCGTTTCTTTCTTCTTTAAAAAATAACACATCTTTTGGCCATATTTTGTAATTTCTGTGAAAGGTTCAACACAGAACAGAAATTCAATGTTTCTAAATGGTTACATATGGTTTGGGACATATGTACATTGTTATCACAGCTTATATAACATCAAAATTAGTTACAAGAAAACAGCCAACATTACTCAGTCAAGAGATTTCTTTAAAACTGGTTTCAGAAATCGGGCACTGTTTTCAGTCAATGGTAGGTATGTGGTGTGAGGAAGTAATGGAAACTTAATACACACAAGTCATTGCGTGAGTCTTAGGTTGTTTGATCGACATCATGTAAAAATATACTCATGAAAAACTATGGTTTACTTGATAAATCCAATTTAAGCCTCATGATGACTGTCTTTTATCTTACTCCAAATCCAAGAACATTGTATTCACAAAATGACAACAATAGGCTAAAACAGAAAAGCTAATTACAGATGATTTGTCAAAGCAACTAGTTGCAATGTAAAACCACTGGTCTTAATTCCTCTATTCACATCAGACATATTGTGCTGAGGCTATTCACTTGCTCTCAACATTGTTGTTGTTTTATTTCAAAGTCTCCTTCATACACACAAACATTGCTGCTAACTTAAGTTAGACCATGAGTATACTGTGAGTAATGGCTTGCTGGAATCTGCCACTGTTTATCAGTCATTGTCACATGTCCGCATCATCAACGGGACTACTGCATATCAACATAGAATCATTTGACCTGAAAACCAGGTGATGGATTTCCATTAATTAATATTCCAGAATGAAAACATCCTTTTTCATAAAGAAGTGGAACAGATGAATTCATGGCCTCATGCAACTGATCTTCTCTTTGGACAAGGTAGAGTAAGGAATCTAAAATTCACCGTATATCTGAAATTCGCCATATGTAGAAATATTCATAAAATAAACAAAGTGAGATAAAATTTGATGAAAGTCTTATAGATTAAGGCTTTCTGAACTAAGAAATATCAAATTTAAGACAATACATTACTTTCTTCTGTAAATTTGTTCAGGTTGTATGGGTGACGAATTTTAGATTTCTGGCAAATTTTAGATTTCTTACTCTAAAACCAGGCATTTTTACTATAAAAGTGTGTCCAACACTAGTCATACTACTATAAAGTCATTATACCCGAAAGATAAGTCACACTAGCTTACAGGTGAGTCCTAAGAGACTTATAACAAGACGACTGCTGTAGTGGTCATCTTCCGCCTTAGGGTCAGTAATAATGGAGATCTAAGGGAGATATAAGGCCTTTGTAGTAAGATGACCCCATTTGACATTGAAGAAGGTGTCAAACGTCAAATTCAACATTTGGAAAAGAGTCTCAGGCCATGACTTCCTATAAGTTGTTTTCACATTCCGAACCCCTAGGAGCGATGAAAAGGAGGTATAAGGCTTTTTTTAATAGGATAACCCCATTTGACATTAAACATGTGATATGACGACCATTTTGTTTTCAAAACAAGGCTACAATTACTATCACAGTAACTTTCCTGGCCATATATTGTTTGTGCAAATTTGATGAGGCTTGCTGCAGTTTCAAGGTTTAAAGCAGCCTAATTATTTTCTAACAACTGGCTATGATGGCTATTTTGTTTTTTTGCAAATGAAGCCAAAATTTTTCATAGACAAAGATTTGCAGGTCATGACTTCCTATGGGATGTTTTTTTTTCATTCTGAGTCCTAGGACCAATAACAAGGAAGATTTAAGGACTTTTTTGTGATGACCCAACTTTGCCTCGAACCTGGGTCAAAGGTCAAATTCCACACTTGTAAAAGATACTCAGGTAATGACTTTCTATAGTTGTTCTCACATTTCAAACATATAGGAGCACTGACGAGGGAGATATAAGGCCTTTTTAATGGGATAACCCCATTTGATATTAAATGTGTGATATGGCAGTCATTTTGTTTTTGAAACTGGGCCAAAATTACTATCACATTAGCTTACCTTGCTACATATCTTTTGCATTAATTCTATGAAGCTAGCTGCAATGTTGCAAGATTTAGAGCATCTTAAGATTTTCAAACATTAGGCTATGGCGGCCATCTTGTTTTTTAAACCAAGATCAAAATTTTGCACAGACACGTTTTCATACCTAAACACTCCCTGCAAATTTGGTAAAGATATATTCATAAATGAAAGAGATAAAAAGGTTTATGGAAAAACGTTTTATAATCTCCCAGAATGCAGGACATAATGTCATACCACCTCCACAGAGAAACTGGGGTATTTGTTATATCCAGCTCAGATTGGTATTCATGAAACATTTGATCTGATATTTTGATCAAATTTTGGATTAACTATGATCCATGCTCTTTGATGGATTAATATTTGGATCAAGACAGATCAAAAATAACTTATAGAAGATTTATTTCTCAGGGAAGATGAATGATTTAATCAGTTATTACAGAGGCAGACAGTATTTCACCACTGAATAAACCTTTTAAAATTGTGTGAAATTCAAACAAAATCAGATCAAAGATTTCATCTTTTCAGTTCAAGTGATCCATGGTTTCTGAATACTGGTAGCTATTTGATCCCGTGGCTCACTTGAAACTTTTTTCTCAAATTTGATCTGATCTTGATCTGATCTTAATCCTTGTTAGTGAATACCGCCCCAGACCTTCATAATCTTGTTAGAATAAGAAACATAATATTTAACCAGTATGACAAATTTACCAGTGAGGAAACTGATTTTATAAAATTTATTTCCTTGAACTTTTCAAATTTCTTTACACATTTCAGATTTTTTTTTGTGACTGCATTAGGTGTCTGGCTTCCCCTGATGCAAATTTCACAAGATTTTTCAGTCTTTCCCTTTAAAGAGTACCCCCAGTGGCGAATTCAATTTTTTTTTACTTTTTTCACAAAAACATTATCCAAATATTTATTGCAATAGACTGTGAACAAACATTTTTTCAAAGTTAGCTAATTTATGTAATTTATGGGAATTTCCTTGCTTAAATATCCGCTGGCATATCCAGATGCAAATGCCCGATCCTGTTTACCAAAAATGTGCAATATTGAGCTACTGTTTTAACAAGACTAAATTATCAAAAGGTCTCATTATATATATAATATTCTTTTTACAAGCCTAAATTCTCCAATAATCTCATTGTACATATAATATTCAGTAGTGTTGAAGTTCTGGTCACATACAACAGCAGGTTATTTCTGCATCTGCATATTAAGTGACATTGCTGACTGCCTGTCCTAATGTGACCATGGCTGTTGCAGTTGAATAGGATGTAAAACACCAACACTGAACTTTGTGACTCAATAAACTAATTTACAAATCATACTATTCTATGATTTCATATTTCATTTATTAACTATACGACTAATTTAAAATCATAGAAATTTAAACATGACAAACTCCTCATACATGTGTAATTTACATAATACAGGTAACAGAGTAATTTCACTGGAAAAATTCCCGTTTAAACCTGTTCTGCAAACTTACTTAATTATAGGAGGGAAGTATAGCTGAGAGTTCTACTTAAATCAATTCAAACAGAGTTCAGTCAGAGTTCTGTACCTGGTATAAATTAGAAGCAGGAGATTATTTAAAACCAAGCCACAGTTTAGGATATTTTTGTTACTAAGGTGAGTATGGGCATCAGAAAGACACAAACAGGTGATTGGTATTGATGTCATGCAAATTAGAATGTCACCTGTTCAGTTGTGTGTTCAGTGACAGGAAGTGGTGACACATTAACAACTTTGAGCTTACCCTGGACATAGGCTCACATCTGAGGTTTAAAATTATTAATGCTCAATGATAGGACAGGGTTATTGTTATTTTTATTTTATTTTTTGTTCCATCTTTCTGTCTGTTTGTACAACTTCTTGCTCTTTAATTACATCAAAACTACATCAATCAATCATGTTCAAAATTCGGTGGGAAAATACTTTATGGGTACACAAGGCTTCCCCAAATTTGTAGAATTTTCACTGAAAATTAAAGCTAGGACACACTTTATCTTATTTTCAATTGGACTTATACAGACAAATCTGGGGCCGATTTCATTAAGGGACTTAAGCCTGATTTTGGGCTTAAGTTTAAGACTTTGGTCTTAAATTAAGTCAGCGGGCCTAGATTTAGTGGATTTCACAAAGGGGCTAAGTCCATGGATTTGCTAGGTCAGTGGACTTAACTTTAAGTCTGGGAGGTAGTGGGCTTATATTTTGTAAAGAGGACTTAAATATGGCTGCCATAACCTTTTTTCCACTTCAAAATTTGAAATGGCTGTAAATAAAGTATAATTATACAGAACACCTTACTGAAGTAGTCTTTTGGAAGTTTATATGATGTAACAAGGTTTTCTATTTCAAAACAGCACTTATCCTCAGATAAAATGCATCAAATGAAGGATATAAAAGGTCATATGACACAGAAAACCACTGTGGTTATTTGATAAGCTTGGACTTAGCTAAGTCACCTTTGTGAAATCCATTTTAAGTCCCAGAAGCAGTTAAGACCAAAGTCTTAGATTTAAGTCCCTGACTTAGCCAATAAAGGGACTTAGTTTAAGTCCTTTAGTGAAATCGGCCCCAGCTTCCCTATCAATAATGGATGGGTGATAATACAATATTTTATAACACATGCCAGTCTGGTCACACTGAGTGCACCTTGTTGCAATATATTTAGAAGGATCATTTTGATTTGAACGTGTGTCTCACTTCTCTATCCTGTCATTCCAATAGCCTGTTCTGATTTGGATACTTATTATACAGTATGAATGTGTCAGTACTTTCCTAATCACAGCACCCAGTGTGTATACAGGATACTTTCAAACTGTTCAACTATATCCTCTTCAACTGTAATTGCTGCGGTCATATTGGGACAGGCACAATGACCCTGTTTAGTTAAGTACTGATATGTTCAGGATTATGTTTCAGTTACATTGAGCTCTGTGTCCTCTCTGTGGTTACAATTACTTGAACTTTCAACAACAAATGGGCTTTGTCCTGCCTCATTTAGTATGGCATATCTTATTACTGAACCAGAGACATTCTCTAAACATCTCTGTTTATTTACAAAGATGGACTGCCTCATTAATTGGGTTTGATGTCATACCACAACTGGTAGTGTCTGGAAGAAAGTAATGCATACTAATCAGTAAAGAACCACCAAGCATCAGAACATAACTATCCGTTTTTAAGTGCAAGCTCTAGCGAGGCTCCGACTTCTAGGGATCACTTTTTTTTTTTTTTGTCTCTGGACTTTCATGAATTGTGGCATAGCATGATGAGTACCTGTCTGTTCAATGAAGCTAAGCAGCAATGGACTACGTTAGTACTTGGATGGGTGACCTACTAAGTGCAATACTCGTGTCTCTGATGGCTTTGCAGCTCACACTAATAGACCAAAACCTTTCGGCCTTGTTTTCACTACAGACCAAGCTCAAACCTACGAGTAGTTATTGTGGAATTCCAGTGTGTTACAATTGCACCACCATAGCCTACTTATTGAAATTTATTCAGACTGTGTGATGCCGGAGTATGTGATATTTTACTATATCAGATTAGCTTACAGCTCTTATCAAAGATCATTATGTTGGTGTTACAATAAGAGTGTGACTGAACTGCCTAGATAACATAGGACTTCAGGCTACACATTTGTTTTGGTTTGAAACTGTATCAGATTCAAGCTTAGTTATTTTCAAGTGTTATCACAACAATATACACTTTCATATTTAGGGCATATTTCACTGTAACTTTGACATTAAAATTAAGTTCATAAACTCTTTAGTCTATAAATATGCACTTATTTGGAAGAATACAAATCCACAAATTGGTAAAACACAATAAAATGTATTTAGTTAACTGAAATGTGCACAACAGAAGTTGCACTGCAGACTTCTGTGAATAGTATCCAAATTATTTCTAAGCTATATTTTGAGAACTTTCTCAAAAGATAAATAATGCAATATTTTCTACCTGCCATACTAAAATCATATCAGCTTGAAAAAAGTAATTTGGCAAATGAAACCACGCATGCAATGACAAAGTGAGATGTATTTAGATAGTTTAGATATTTAACTCAACTGATACCACTTGCTATATTCAAAAACATTATTAATCTATTCCAAGTTTTAAATGAAGACTTTTAAATGCAGTAAAGGTGCTTTTCAAACTATAAATATCCCTCCAATTTCATTGAACATTTCCACGACTCATTCATAACAATGAAGATAATTACTAAAAATAAAGAATACTTCAGTAAATAAGGAATGTTGTAAAAAGCGCCCCCTGGTTTCTCATATACAGCAAATCTTGAAGCCTTACCAGGCTGACTTGTATTTGTCTATTTGTCACATGTTTGGTTGCCTTTTTGTTTTTGTCACCGAGTAAGGTTGATCGTCCATTCATTAACATAGTCAACTTCAAAGGATTAATATCTCAAATATCATGCAACGATCAACATCATTATTCAAAACTATACACATATGCGCATTATTAACCCCTTGTTTACAGTAATATTCAATTTCCATATTGCATTTCCAATCATTGGTCCATAATCAATAGAGGGACAGAATTCTCAACACAGCTTTATTGGACAAGGTTTTAGACAGAGTTCATTCTGAATTCTAGGGCTTTTTCTTTTCTTGTTTTCCTGTGAAGTAAAATACGATCTCACCAAATACAAAGTGTCTCTGTCTGAAAGCGATGCCTGCACACATTTATTTATACAAAAGATTTTGTATTAATTTCCAGTTAACTCCTATTTCTCACTAATATTTAATCTAATATTGGTCTGTGTGTGCTGTCCATTTAGACTGATATTGTTACATGATCACATCTATGTTCTAATAAACTCATATTTCACACTGATATTTAATCTGATAATGATCGGTATAAACTGAAAATTTTTTCACAATTTCTTTTCTGATTTCAGCACTCAGTAAAACTGACCTTTAAAATGGTACATGGTGTATAATAATGCTTTTATATAAATTCCTAAAACTCTCCCAAATGTACATGTCAAATATATTTCGATTCAAATTAATAAAACACTCGCTACTAAGAACATAATCTCTTTGGTGGAGACATAACAGAATGAAATTAGTTATGACAAACATTTTGACTGTAAGACTCAAATAATTAAGAAATATTATTTGCTGCAGACAAAGACAAATTGTTTACTGTCCTGTTCTTCTGTCACAACACTTGCCATGTTCCACAGAGAACTGTATGATCACAAAGATACATGGAAGAGACAATTTCAAGAATCTCATCATGTTTCAATACCATTTGACTTTTGTTTGAAAAATAGCTGAATATCAGATATAACTAGAGATTGCGTCTTGACGCAGTGTATCCCCGGGCGGGACATGGTTGAAGCATGACATACAGAGTATTATGGCTGACACAAATATACCCCTGTGGGGAGGGGGCCTAAGTGTTTATGGGAGCAACTTGTACTGACACTAAGTAAACAAAATGTTTGCTTAATGAAAGATACAAATGTAACTAGACATAGCGCATCAGAGAACCGATGTAAATTGTATCCACCAGAAAGAAAACTCACCAAAGCCAATCAACCATCACTTAACCTTGAAGGAGGAACCCAAGGTAAAATCTGACCACATCAAAATATTCTTAGCCCATGATTTCCAATAGGTTGGTGTGACATTGCAAACCTCTAGGAACACGAATAAGCGAGTTATAAGCACTTTTAATTTTGGCTATCGTAATTTGACCTTGAAAGAGGGGCCAAAGCTCAAATCTGATCACATCAAAAGATTCCTAGCGCATGAATTTCTATAAGATGGTTTCACATTACAAACCTGTAGCACCAAGAAAAAGCAATTTATGAGCACATTAGATTTTGCTATCCTTGTTTGACCTCGAAGGAAGTGCCCAAGGTCAAATCTGACCACATCAAAAGATTACCAGTCCATGATTTCCTATAGGTTGGTTTACCATCCCAAACCTCTAGGACCAATAATACGTGAGTTAAAAGCACTTTAAAGTTTGGCTATCCTCATTTGACCTTGAAGGAGGGGGCCAAGGTCAAATCTGACCACAAAAAAAGATTCCTGGCCCATGATTTCTTGTAAGTTGGTTTACCATCCCAAACCTGTACGACCAATAATAAGTGAGTTATGAGCACTTTTAAGGTTGGCTATCCTCATTTGACCTTGAAGGAGGGGTCCAAGGTCAAATCTGACCACACCAAATGATTCCCAGCCCATGATTTCCTATAGGTTGATTTACCATCCCAAACCTCTAGGACCAATAATAAGCAAGTTATAAGCATTTTAAATTTCGCTATCCTTGTTTGACCTTGAAGGAGGGGTCCAAGGTCAAATCTGAGCACACCAGAAGATTCCCAGCCCATGATTTCCTATAAGTTGGTTTACCATCCCAAACCTCTAGGACCAATAATAAAGGAGATATAAGCACTTTTCATGACTGACAAAAAATGCCCTTGGCGGCCATCTTGTTTTTCAAAATGAGGCCCAAAATATTTCCAGTCAAGATTTTGTACTGCAGAACATATTCTGCGAATTTGAGATCTCTACCTGTAATACCCTTTGTTCTAGAGTACCAACAAAAGTCCTTGCTTTAAGTCGAATAAACGGCCCTGGTGGCCATCTTGTTTTTTAAAATGAGACCAAAAATATTCCCAGGCAAGATTTTATGGTTATGAATATGTCCTGGAAATTTGAGAAGGCTAGCTATAATATTTTTTTTTGTTAGAGCGGTAACAGCCAGTAATAAAGGAGGTATATGGCTCACAGTCGAAGGTACCATTTTGAGTCAGTTTAGCAGGCCTAAGGTGACCTTGAAAACAATAGCCAAGGTCAACAAACTGGATGCTGGTACTCCATCATGTACTCAACCTCCAAAGCCATTTTCAATAGTTTCCATGCAATATAGTCAGTATTAAGTGTGAAAATATCTCCAAAAAGGCCAAAAATGGCCTCGATGAGGTACTTTGGCGGTCTGTGGATGACCTTCAATGAAGTGCTTCAAGGTCAAAATTTCTGCATGCTTACAGAAGACATATATATGTTTTATATATACCAGCCAGAGGATGATCTAACTTTCTGTATATGAGAACTGGGCCAAAATGTGAAATAATGGCCAAAATCTAACCTTTAAGAGGCTACCAGTGACCTTGAAATTGAAGGTCAAGGTTACAAAACAATAGCATTTGTGGCACTGCCCATATATACCCACATACCAAATTTGAAAGGTCTAACTAAAATATTTTTTAAGATATCACGTCCGAAAGGAAATCTCTGCGGCAGCGGCCTGACCGTACTGAATCTTAAGTATCTTTGACTTTCGTCCGGGGATACAATTAACACATACATTTGCAAAATCTGCAAAATTACTCTACAAAATGAAATATAGATAGTTATATAATATATAAAAATATAACAGAAAGAAAGACATATCTGAAGAGCATTTGGTGATGGCATATTTTTTTCTGAATGGAAGAATTTCTTGTGGTCAACAGTAAACAATCAAACCATTTGATGTATTTTTTGAGGTATTTTTTGAGGTATTTTTATTATACATAGGATATCATGTTCCAAAGAACACCTCTTATGAAGTGCTTGTTAAAATGAAAAGGCAGTTATTGATAATAATTTTACAATGAGTAGCCTGACTTTAAAAGTAAATTTATCAATGTGATTTTTTAGCATTTAAATATACCTCCCTGGTTCAGTCTAATGTCTGATGGGAATTGACACCTGAAAAACAGCCATGGATATAATTTAAAACAATGGTTTTGTATTACATACTGACAGCTGGTTAAAATGGTATGGGTGGTCAGACACAACCACAGGGCTGTATTTCAACCAAATATGGCATTAATCAGACATTTGTTTCAGCTTTTGAAAGACCTCAGTCCATCAGAGCAAATCTCATAAATTGTCTCAGCAATGTTATCTCAAATTACAGCTTCCTATCAAATTTGCACTCTTTATTCAAGAAAAAGGATTGTTAAACATCAATAGGTCCCTTATGAATACAGTCCTATTGATTTAAAAACACTGTTAATGAAATACAAAAGCTCACAAAGAAGATAACTCACATTTTAAAGAAATTGCTTTAAAATTTAAATTTTATGTTGATTTTATACCAAAATCAATACCTACATTACATTCAAATGAAAACCTATTTAGTGGGGATGAATAGCTATACTTTATTACCAAAAGCTTTTGTAGGAACTCAATCCACTTTTTATTGGGTATTTTTGAGCAAAACCAGAGCATTTTACACTAGAGTTCAGAGACTGTATGAACTGTGGCACTAACACAACTACAGAGCTCTAAAGTGAAAATTAGATCAGAGTCATTTATTGTTCATTGAATGAATATTAACAGAATGATGTTAGCTGGAGTAAATTGAGCAGATTACTGAATGAAGAACAAATAATGGCAAATTTAGAGATGGGGGGAGGGGGTGACATCATATCCTTCAGAACCTCAGAAGGGTCATTTTTTATGGTAGCAAACCTTAAGTCTGTATGACATCTCCCTGTAAATGATGAGGCCTGAGCAACAAAGAGGTTTGGCAATAAATCTGCCCTTTCAAATCCCTTGACTGTCACCTCTGTGGTCGTGGGTTTAAATCCAGCTTACACCAATTTGGGGGGATATACTGAAGGCTTTCCCATACAAGTATGATAGCAGTAATGACCTGCATGTCTCAACCCCCCACCTGCATTAGGTGCAGTACCACGGCCCTTTTTATGATAAGTATGCATCTTATTTTGACAATATGAGACATAAGGATAACATCTTCTCAAAGATATGTATCTTGTACATGTAAAAAAACAACAGTAAAACACAAATCATGATGTGATAAATGTTGACAACATCTTTGCAATCCAATAAGCTTTTAAATTTTTTTGGCAATAACTTCACCCTTTTAAACACTTTTTAGGTCTGTTGCCACCAAAATGACACTGTCAACCAAAGAAGTAACTAACCTTTTCCTAATGAGTTTACCCTCAGCCTTCACAATCATTTACAAAAAAAGGGGTAGTGTGCTATCTGATGTGACGTCAGTGATGTCTTTACCACTAAACCTCTAAAAGACTGCAAAGTCTCAGCTTTTCCAATTTGTCAAAAATCAAGTTGCTGTCTGCATTAAATCCACAATCTTGACAATTGTAGTGAGTCAGCTCACACAACTACACAATTCCTGTTCAAGTCTTCAATACTTTACGCATCGTTTTTATTCATATATAGCAAAACATAAGTACAAAAATCTGTTATTTATTAACAACAAATATATGAGCTGGCATTAATGAAGTCATTTACAGCAACAAAGGAGAACAGTAGCACAAGATGGATGGATGGTGATAAGAAAATTAGTCCTAAACGGCTACAGTGTGATTGCTCCATACCTTAAACCTCTGTCACACTGTTATAACTATACTGTGATTACTCCATACCTTAAACCTCTGTCACACTGCTACAACTATACTGTGATTGCTCCATGAATTAAACCTCTGTCACGCTGCTATACCAATAGTGTAATAGCTCAAAGATTTAAACCTCTGTCACATTTCTATGGCCATAGTGTGATTACTCCATATCTTAAACCTCTGTCACACTGCTATAACCATACCGTGATTGCTCCATGCCTAAAACCTCTGACCCACTGCTATGTCCACTGTGTGATTGCTCAAAGTTTTGAACCTCTGCCATGCTGCTTTGTCCACAGTTTAATTGTTTCATGCCTTAAACTTGTGCCTCACTGCTATACCCATTGTGATTAACTGATGCCCTTACCGGACAGTAGGGTCTCTCATCTCCCCTATTGCTAAATTGGCTCAAATTTTGAATTGTTTGGCTTACTTTTAAAGGGTACCTCCCAGTGGCTAATTTTCATATTGTGAATTTGAACAGTTCCCCACTTTCAACAGTGAACAACACACCTACACCCACTGTCAAAGACGGGTAACTATTCATATATACCTGTATCTTTCTTAGGAGTGGCAGGTGCAGATGTCCTGTCACTGTTTACATAATATTTGTTTACCCATCTTACTTGACGAGATTCTAACTTTTCTTATTCTCACCATTATATGAATAAAATGTTAAAACATTTAGTCTTTCGGTCTTGCCACTTGGTTAATTCTGAAATTCATTACTGGTCTTAGCTTCATAGAAATATGAACCAGCAACATTTCCTATGGACCTGTAGCATTTTTGTACTGGCGGTCCTATGGACCTGGACCTGGTTAAGTTCTCTGGTAAACTTAGCACACTGCCTTTCACACACTTAATCTTTTCATGTTTGCTATGCCCTGTTCAATCAGGGACCATTTAACACCAGATCAGTCACCCAGAGTAGTGTGACAGCCCCATTAGGTTTTCAGTTGCAAGTACACTAAAGGGAGATTAGAAGCAGACTTAAGAGGAGAAGAAAACAGCAATATCTGAATGTGTAAAAAATCCCACTTATACATGAGTAAACAGCACAGTTATTTGGATATGAAGAATACAATGAGAAGAGAAACCCACTCAAACATGCATATTGTACTAATGAAAAAAAAATAAAGAAACGGAGATTGATGAAATAGTATTGGAAGGCTTTGTCCCATAGACAGCTGGTCATTTGTTGTTTATGTTTATTTCATTTTACAAGACATGTACTTTGATATGGACACATGATGCCACTCATAAACCCACAGAATGCAACACAGCTACTATTAGAAAGCACATGATAGCTGAACATTATTCACACAACTACAGGTTTACAAATGTATACCATAAAAACTTTGGAAACCATACAACTGGGCATTACTTGGGCATTACTTGGAAAACTATAGCTTTAAAAATGTATATCTTAATCTTGTGTAAGAATTAAGTCAAAGTTCAGACTTATACCATGCCGTAAACCTACATGGGTTTAGTTTTACTGATAGTCTGTACATCAGCCTGCTCCCGGGCATAACAGAAGGATGCTGAAATCTTACAAAGAGGGCCAAAGCCTTTTTAATCTCAAATCTGTCTTAAGGCCAGACCGGCTAAATATGTTTTGTAATTGTACATAATATAAAATATGTACACAGATAACAATGATACCTTGCATGTAATTTTTAAGACCTGTACCAAATCCTCCAGTTCACCGCATACAATTTATCCAAGTTCTTGGTGTCCATACCTGCTCCAACTTATTATAAAAGAACACAACCCAAGAAAAACTATTGGTGGAATATTAGTCCATTTGTTAATTATTTAAAACTTAAAAATACAATGTAAAATCATACTGACATTCCCCAGACTTTCTAACATGATCAAACAAGAATAGGAATAACACAAATGATATCAAAATATTTATTTTAATACAATCCGCTACTAAAAAGGTAGTATTTTTGCAACATAGTTCATTGTGAAGAATATATATGAAAACACTCACCAACAATGTAAATCAATATTTCAGTAATTTCAGTTCTAGTTTATAATAGTCCAGTTGCAGTACAGACAATTCAGTCAAGCCAAAAGATTAATGTACAAAAAAATCAAGTTTTTCTTACCAAGCGTAAAAACTTTCTTAATTATGTTGTTTTTTGAGAGTCACAGAACATGGTATTCAAAACTTTAATCATTTGTTCCATAGCTGTGATGTTATTTGAACTATTACCATTGAGCCATTTAATCATCGACACAATATACACCAGTATTGTTCCAAAAATGATTCTATGATAGTTTAAGGAAGCTGACACAGAGCTTTCTATATTTTCTTTAAGGGTACTTTTTATAACCAATGCTGATTTATTGCATGAAATATAACCACTCCAGACCCAGATGATGCAGAAGTATTGACAGAAATGAGATCACACACACTGGTATGAATTTGGGCAGTGGGGATCCAAATGACTTTCTCAATTATTGACACTTTATACTCTTGCTGCTTCAACTTAACATCAGATTCTGTGTTTTTCTGTGGCACTTAATCACAAGTGCAAATATTGGACATTGTATGTCACTGTATATTTCTCTCCATCTATTTTCAATATGGTGCATTTCCCTGACTCGTGAAATACTTGTCATAATGATCATTTTTCACATGAAATTTTCAAATATTATTAGACTCTGCTAAAATGAGATCGTGGTTTTAAAGTCATTACCATGGTGATTTCTGGTGTGGCATTTTTTTTTAATTTACTGAAAAAAGCATAACTCAACTAGTATTACAGTAATATAACAGAAAATTCACCACAGTAAGTGAAATTCACCATTGGGGTTGGGGGCCTTAAAACTAAAATATCTGAGAGATAGAGGGCTAATGCAGCCACAGAATTACAAAGTCACAAATATCTAAACAAATTATTATAAGTCAAGGAAATAGAAGGGGTTTTCCTCACTTGTGAGTTTCACATACTGTGATGAGTTTCATATACTGTGGTGACTTTCATATACTGTGGTGAGTTTCACATACTGTAGTGAGTTTCACATATTATAGTGAGTTTCACATACTGTAGTGAGTTTCACATACTGTGGTGACTTTCACATACTGTGGTGACTTTCAAATACTGTAGTGAGTTTCACATACTGTAGTGAGTTTCACATACTGTGTCGAGTTTCACATACTGTGGTGAGTTTCACAAACTGTGGTGAGTTTCACATACTTTAGTGAATTTTACATACTGTGGTGGTTTCACATACTGTGTTGAGTTTCAAATACTGTGGGGAGTTTCACATACTGTGGTGAGTTTCACATACTATAGTGAGTTTCACATACTGTGGTGAGTTTCACATACTGTAGTGAGTTTCATATACTGTGGTGAGTTTCACATACTGTAGTGAGTTTCACATACTGTAGTGAGTTTCATATACTGTGGTGAGTTTTACATACTGTGGTGACTTTCACATACTGTAGTGAGTTTCATATACTGTGGTGAGTTTCACATACTGTAGTGAGTTTCACATACTGTAGTGAGTTTCACATACTGTGGTGACTTTCATATGCTATGGTGACTGTCATATACTGTGGTGAGTTTCACATACTGTGTCGAGTTTCAAATACTGTGGTGAGTTTCACATACTGTAGTGAGTTTCACATACTATAGTGAGTTTCACATACTGTGGTGAGTTTCACATACTATAGTGAGTTTCACATACTGTGGCGAGTTTCACATACTGTGGTGAGTTTCACATACTGTAGTGAGTTTCACATACTGTGGTGACTTCATATGCTGTGATGACTTTCACATACTGTGGCGAGTTTCACACACTGTTTGGAGAACATAAAGTTGGATAATAGAAGCTACACTATTGAAAAAATTTCCAAATATCAATCTGATTCAAAGAAACTGCTGGTTAAAATAAATGTCTGATTCGAATACATACCCACTTAAAATAAATATCTGGTTCAAAGTAACAAATTCAAAGTAATTCCTGGTTCATGACATTATATCTTTGCCAAAATGAATTTCTTCTCCAATAATCTGAATAGAAAAACTGGAATAAGCCAGTCAATTCTGATTGTCATGAAGCTAACGTCAGCTCATCCTTGAGACTTCACATAAACCTTTATTAATACAGGTGCCTTACATGTTAAACTGATAAATGTCAGTAAAAATATATATGTCACAGCCTTGACACAGATAATCATAAAAAATTACTCTGATTTTATGCATCAGACTCCAAGTCTTAGAATGAGACATTTTTGCAGGTTGTGCACCAGTCTATTTAACAAAAAAATAATGATTGTAGTGAAAACATTCTTGTCTGCAAGTTTATGAAAATTAGAATTCATGGCAATTTTCTCTTTCCTGTACCTGTTTAAAGCAGGGTATATAAACCATACATTGAAAATCAACCCCCTTTATCTGAACTTTTTTCCAAAAATTGAGTAATTTGCAACCTAGAATACATACATACAGATCATTTGTGTGTATTCCCAAGTAAACAAACTAAAATTTGTTACCAACCTTAACCTTGAGGTATTCCCTGTGTATAACATAAGTGTTTTGACATTTTGTCACTCTAATATTCCTTCCATTTCCTAATATTTACATTAAATTATCCTGAATGATCCACTTATTTCATCACAACATTCCATGATATCCAATTCTATACATTAGTGTCCAGGATGACACTATGGCAAATAAACTGTTAGTCTGTATGCTACATGTAGTTAATGGAGAATCGAACCCCTCCTATCTGTTTTTGCTTTCATCTTTCTTTCATTCCTTTGTTTTATTGTGTCTTTTGCACACACAGACAAATGTCTCCTGAAAGTGTCCGTTATTGTCCCGGGAATACTCCGTCCAAACTCCTGTCAAAGGGACAAACCCTCCACAGCGTGTTTGTGATGTCACTCAAATCTTCGAGAATCATGGGTAGCCTTTCTAGGGGCGTAATATTTTTAGTGTTTTACTCCCTGCAGTACCTGGTGCTATAGTGGGTGAGTGTAGTGGATGATCAGTTGACCCACAATTCAAATCCACTTTAAATCAACTTTGGTAATATGTGAAAATAGTAATGCGCTTTCTCAGTGTGGTAAGATCTATTGAAATAAGATTCCATTCTCACCTTACAACTTCTGTTACATGAGGCATTGCTATATCTGAACATGAAGTAGTGTCCAGAGAATCACATTGTTTTCACTCAGATATTCCTGACAGAAAATCAGTTCAGAATTGACTTTCAAAGAGACATTTACAATTTTCTTTAACCCAGACGGATTACCCGTTTACTATAGCTAAATGGTGTATTCTAATAAAACTGTAAGGATGTGTTTCACAATTCTTCGGAGTATAGTCTTATTTGTAACATGATTTATTGAATGATCAGTAACACAAATAAGTCAGTATTTGTGACTAGTGATTCACATGACTTGTCCCTGGTCTCTTGGCATACAGCAATGTAAAAATTCCCATCCGGTTGAGGAAATACCTGAACCCAAAACCTTCTGTTCCATCCATATAATTGCTGTGTCATAGATTAAACCACCCCAAAAAACTAAAGCCTTGCCTATTTTACGTTTCAGCCTTGTACAAGGCTAGCGTCCTGAGAGGTTCCAATCTGCTGTTCCATGTTCTTCTGACTTTAAGGCCAAATCTAGATAAATTAATGGTTTGCACAGCTAGGATTAGCTAGCCATAAAAATTCTGTGACAACACTACCAGCCTTTCAGGCAATAATATTTGCAAATCTTTAACAATAAAAACATGACCCTAAACTGAACGGTAATCCACAAGAAAGAAGAGTATTATTTTAACTGTTCTATTTAAATTGTTTTATGCAAATTAAAAAAATTCATCTTCCAACGAACATGTAGGTGCTTTTTAAAATGGATTCCATTAAAGAGGTCTGCTGTGTTTGAAAAAAATGTTTATCCTGTTCGAGAATAAGATAATTTTATTCTTTTCTAATCTATGAAATCTAAGCCTTCAGTTGTTGTCTGGCATCACCTAATCTTCTGCAATTTTTGAAAATGATTTTTCTCCAGAAAATTAGATTTCCCAATTTTTAATTGTCACGAAAATATGTTATGACTTACTTAACAATTTATTACTGGGGGAAAACGTCATTCCAAGTCAGGTTATCAATATCTGTAACTTGATAATAATACACCGTTATATATCCCAGCTCATTATATGCTAATTATCTCTAATAAAGTTTATTTATTTTGCTGACGAGTAGTCTGGACTCCCGTGTTGACAAGTATCCAGCACTTGAGCAGACTTTTTTTGGATTACTGGGTTTAACTACGGAGTCACTATTAGGACACTGTAGTTTTTATTTTACCATGTACATAGTTGTAAACACAACAACTTATGAGAATCGCATATTATGTAGAAGGTCTCACAAGCACAAGAAAATCTCTCATACAGGACTTGTTTGTTGTTTAGTGATCACCAGATGATGTGGTGCTCGCGACGTATTTAGGTGATGTGGTGCTCACCAGATGATGTGGTGCTCGCGACTTATTTAGGTGATGTAGTGATCACCAGATGATTCTGATGATGTGGTGAGCACATAATGATGTGCTGATAATGAGATCATCTGGTAACCACTTATTTTGTTGTGATCACCATATAATCTTATTATCACTCCTTCATCTGGTGAATCACCATGTGTTCTTATTGTGTTTTCATTCAAGTGAGAATCTAGCCTTGTTTATACCTTTAGTTTTCCTAAAGTCCTCACCAGCAAAAGTCTTCATAATCTTTCTTTCATCTTCTTTGTCCACTACACTACATACTAGTATCTTCATACCCTGGCAAAATGTTTAACTGTTTGAAAATTTTGTCGTCAGTTTAATTCCTGCTTCCTTAATCCTTGTATTGTCTTCCCCTTATGCAGTAAATCCGTCAAATCTGTAGTGCAACTGTGTGATATCACCACAAGTCTTTATAACAGTCTTCATAATCTGGAGCATTATCTCTGACGATATAGCACATGTATCTGGCGACCTGATATGTCTTCAAGACAGACAGAACAGTAGGTTCATCTTCATTGGTTTTCATTATTTGCCAATTCTTTGACCAAATTCTGCATCAGTCATTGGTAAATGGTAAAAGTGCGTAGAATTATCTTCATGAACATTTCTCTTTTCCTGTGTCACTGCAAAGCTTCAGCCAACATTACGTGGGTAATGTGACAGAACCACCGACAAAGTTTTGAGAGTGATTGACAGATCTTCATGCCGGACCACATGGCCTCATTTTCCTGTCAAAGTTTGGCCACTGACAAAGACATGCTATTCGTTTTACAGTATTCGTCAATCTTCTACCAGTTGTAGTTGGAATTACTCTTATACTGAGAATAATACAACTATTTTCTAATAATACTCTTATACTAAGAATAATACAACTATTCTCTAATAATAATTCACAGAATATGAAAAAAAACATTCCAAAAAATAATCTTCAAATTTATGAAAATCTTCAGAATTCTTGAAATTATAATGACGAATATCTGGGCCTGTATTCACGAAAGGTCTTAGACTTAGCCAGGTCTTAGGTTTAAATCCAGTCTTAAAGTTAAGACTTTTGTTTCAGCTAAGTTTTGTCTTAAACCCATATTCACAAAGGGTGACTTAGCTAAGTCCAAGATTATCAAATAACCACAGTGGTTTTCTGTGTCATGTGACCTTTCTTTTCTATCCAAACTGTGCTATTGCTGACATATATCCTTCATTTAATGCATTTTATCTAAGGAAAAGTGCTGTTTTGAAATGGAAAACCTTGTTACCACATATAAACTTCCCAAAGTCTGCTTTAGTGAGGTGTTCTGTATAATTATACTTCATTTACAGCCATTTCAAATTCTGAAGTGGAGAAAAGTTTATGATGGCCATATTTAAGTCCTCTTTACAAAATTTAAGCCCACTACCAACCAGTCTTAAAGTTAAGCCCTTATTTAAGCCTAAGACAGGTCTTAACTTCTTTGTGAATACCACTAAGACTAAGACAAAAATCTTAGCAATTTTTCTGCAAAAGTTAAGACAAAAGTCTCAACTTTAAGCCTTAAGCCCTGGCTAAGACCTTTCATGAATACGAGCCCAGAAGATATTTTAGTAGTTGACAAATATAAATGCATTGTTTCTTGAGTAACTTTATAGAAAATACACTCTTTTGTGCTAATTTTTTCAGAAAAAAAACTTTCTCAGAAATTTTTCTTATTCTTAGAAATGTTTTACATTGAAAACTCTATTTTCTAACTAAATTCTTAGAATAAAAATATTCTTAAAAAGAATGTAGTGAATATGGGCCCGGATATTTATATATATTATATAAAAACAGTCTGCTTCCTGGCTACTTTATTCATATAATAACCTGATACTTGAACTCTTATTACACTGAGTAAATCCATCTATAACCTTTTAGGTAATAGACTCGAGCCAATCTGGATTGCCCACCTAATGACCTAATCCCACATAAGGGCCGGAGATAATCTATTGTCTCTTTTATGTTTATGTGTGAGTGTGAATCCATGACTGGAGTGACGTTCTGTTTACGAGATCTGAGGGGGTTTTATTTGTGCATTATAAGGTTTATGTGACACTATGATTGAATACCATTGACTAAAGAGAGAGACCTATTGACACGTTAACTCATCCCAGATCATAATTATATTGGTTATACTGAAAACACTTGAACGCCAATGTATTTTTTTTTATTCTTAAAAATACCAATATTGTAGTAAACAGACAACAAAGTATCCAGCAAGGGTAGGCCCTGAAGAATGGAAGAAATGACTAATTTTTTGGAAAGGTCTGAATCATCATCCTCTGGGTGCAAAAAAAAAAATCTGGATTTTCGACAGCTCCATTTCCAGTGATCTTCAGTCTGGCCATACTATCCAAGGTTAGAGTAGTCTGTCTTGGCAGAGGTGTGTGATCTCCAAGTATTTCAAGTATAATCTGTATGTAAGTCATAAATACCTAATCTATCTATGCATTAAATGAGAGAGAAATGTGAAAATTACTGGATCTTTGTATGTGATAACTATGATATATTAACAGGATGTAGTTACGATACCCTTGTCTAGTAATTATAACACAAAGCTGCCATCTCTGACCCGTGGAATCTTGTATCTGTTCTATGTCTTGTTCATGACTGATGGACCCAGTTCATGAACTTGTAATTTGAGACAGCTGTTTAATGTTTTAGCTTTTATCAAGTTTTGTATAAAATATCTAGTTAATCTTGACTTTTAGAAGACTGGACTAGGGTTTGGGGACATCTAAATATTGACGGTAGCCCACATGAAGAGGTCCGATGTTTGAACATGTTTTCACGGGGTAAAAGATAAACACACCTGAAAACTACTCAAGTAAAATAAAGTGCTTCTCAATTCCAAGCCTGTAACATTAGAACAATTTTTTTTCTTGCAAATATTTCGGTAAAGAACTGGGGAGTTTGATGTTTGTTTATAGGTTGACAAATATTTAATAGTCCATCACATATTAAGGTCTGGTCACATTTTTCCGTGTGGTTGTACCAACGCATGTTTGTAATTTTACTTCGCGATTGCATCCTTATTGTTCCATAGACAGACCGCAGTACACATTTAAATATAAGCCGCCCAATAAAACAACCCTGCCACCCTTCAATGTTTTTAGATAGAACACAACTCATTTGAGGATGTTACAGCCAAAATCTGACCCATCCAACAAAACCTATCCTTTTGCTGTTGAATACGTCCTACTGAAAAATGAATCATGACTTAAAATTCTAAAACACAAAAACACATTGAGCAGAAACAAGTCTGGATAAGGTAAATGTTTTGTATTTGTTTCCAGCTCATTAGGCGAGCACAGAACAGTGTGACCAATGTATCAGGTAATGGCGCATAGAATGACTCTAATGGATGTATGGCAGTTTCGTATGTGTTTACAGTTTGGTAAATAAATGTATTTAAGAATCCATTACATATTAAGTATGACGTTTAGAATGACTCCAGTTATGAACTTATGAATGTAGACATGTGGGATGTTCTCTCAAAATATAACTACTGTCCTTTAATCAGTATATAGAAATTATTACACACTATTTCAAAACCAAGACAGCTTCCAAATTGCACATCAAATATGGGGCGTCAGTTTATTACATTCAAAAATACAGTTTACACGTACCTTAGATTTGATGAGTATTTTTAAAACTATGTCAATACTGTTGACATTTTATATTTGTGACTTTTGTCAATGACTTATTGTTTTTGTGACTGTGAATAGTAAATGCATTTTAACTTCTGTATAGTGCCTCCCATAGCAATCCACTGTTGTGGGAATATTTTTTTTTCAACTGAACACAGTTAAATATCACATATAATAAAATATAAAGGACATACAAAATAGTTCTGTCATAGAATGATAGGGGGTACCAGTTTACAATGTCTCAAAATCTTCCTTTTCAAAAAGATATCTTTAAATGTAGAGGCCACTGCTCCTGTCTATAGGATGAGGCGGATTATAACAATTAGTAAGTTTTTATGTAAAATGTAACATAATTGAAATAATTAGTTGAAAACGCCCAAGGGTGCTAAGGTTTACGTGAAAATTCGAAACATAAGTTACTGGATTACATACCTTCTAGGTGGGCTAACATATGTGGGTCATAGAATTATATCAAAGGTACAGACCTTGAGTTAACCAAAAACAGTCAGCCACTTGTAATCCATCTGTTATTACTCCAGCAGAAATTCACCTCAGAACCTATTTTATTAGGAACCAGTATATTTCCTGGTTTTGTAAATCCAGATCTAATAAACATCACAGCTTCCCTTCAGCACACCATAACTTTCACATTCTCTCGGGGAGTGTTTAAAAGTCTGCTTCATGTAGTAACAGATCACAGCTCATCACATAACACCCTGTAATCCACTCCTATGCTATTATTTTCCACGTCTCAACAAGAGCACAAAAACCAATCCTATCTCGGTGTGGACGTTTGCTAAATAGAATCAATCATCAGAGCATCTGTTGTAAAGCAATCCATAATTAATCCTGTTATTTACATGACCATACACATAGCTATGTACCTCCTCTGCTATATTTCTGCCATAAACTCACTTTTTCCACAGAGCATTTCCCCGTGAAATGAGCAACCAACTTCTCAGCTGCAGTTAAACAGCCGCCTATCAGCTCCGGTGTCCTGAAATGAAAACTCCTGTCTGGATAAAAGGCCTAGTGTATGATTTATTTGAGAGATATATGGGACTTCAAGTATTTCAACACTCTTATTCTGCATTATTGTTTGGTTTCAATGAGACGCTTTATAAATATGATAAGTATGTTTGCAGAATAAGAGTTTGAAGACATTCAAATTCATCCATTCCGAACAAAATCGGAAAAATAGCAGCAATATTTTTTGTTGTTGTGCATATTTTATGATGGAAATTCCATTTTAAGGAAAATTGAAATTCCACTAGGGGAGATTCCAGTTGGAGTCTCCACCATGGGATCTTCATATCCCTTGTTTAAAGCTTGTGATCAAAGTTTCCTGTATCGGAGATCCCGGTTTCAATCACCGCAACAGGAACTGTAAACTCTACTGACTTAAGGTGAAGAAATAAAATTCTAGTGTAATTACACCTAGTTCACACAGTTCCGTACTGGCCTCGTGAGGACACGTTTAAACATGGTGAATATTTGTGTCAGTATTAATGAATTTGAATGTCTTCAAATTTTTTTGAATAAAAACAAAAGTAAAAGTACTCGAAATGAAGTTGATGCCCCCCACCCCCACAAAGAGGTGTGTGTTAAAATAAGTATTCACAGAAATAAGTCCAGGGAATGGACCATTTCTCTAACTAGACATATTTTTGAAATCATCATCCCATACCAAACTGTATAGAATTAAATCAACTAGTGGATGCTGTAATCATGTGTTTTTAATGCATAAACATGTTTAATTATCATGACACTGAAATGTAGTTATATATTGACATAAATTCAAAAATTTCAAAGTCAAATTACAGTACAGCAGAATTGCTAAGTTGTTCATAATTTAACAAAAATATACACAGAAGGCAAAATACAATGTGAATCATGTCACTAAAAAGTAATTCACAAAACAGCCTTATTGGATAAATTCATAATTATGTTATTGATTTTAAATTGCTGATTTTTTTCATCTATTTCTAAAAAAAAAACATGTTTTCTGCATGAAAAGCTGACAAAACTATAATATGGGCGAAATTTCAGCAAAGTACTGTGATTAAGTTTGAGGCTTCAAGTTGTGGTCTTAGTGAAACCGTTTCCGTGTTATATTTGACCAGGGTGAAAAAAGTCAAGTTATTCTGTTTGTTGAAATTTTTCATGTCACAACACCAAAAATAGGTTTACTCAGGGGTCGGCGCTTGTTTTGATTGGCTGATTCACCTGCTGCAGTAAAGAGATCTCCTGTGTAAACACAACCTAGTTCTTGCTTTTTGGGGCCAAACAAGCACATAGGTCCTTACACCCTTAATTTTTTTCTAGTGTAAATCCACATTTTCAGTAAATCTCTAAAAATAACAATCTATTGTATTGTATGTTTACATGTTCTTATTTCAAGCATACTTTTCTGGCAAGATTTATTTTCTTGTATTGTCTGGGTGAGTTTTTTTTACACTATAACATGAAGCCAACAAACCCAGTTCTGGATGTTTTTATGTTACCCTGTTTAAGGTCCCTTGCTAGCACCACCTCATAGTGTCAAATCCTCGACCATGAATAATTCGTTTCAACTGAAAATAATCAATTACACCAATTTTTGCACTTTTTTATTGTTAGTAGTAGTGCTGAAAATATGAAGAAACAAATGTTTTTATACTCATAATTTTAAGAATGACAATTCGTTAGCAATCTTTGTAACTTTTTTGGAACAGTATAAAGTAATTCACGAAATAATCTCCACTTTTGCACAGCCCTAATTTTATTGCCATAGAACAAGTTCTATGGGTGTATTTGTACTTATCACAAAATATATTTGAGGATGCTACTATCATTTTACAGTTTGAGGAACCTCTTCTCGTTCTGATAACTTTTATAAAATTACACTGCATATTTGTTCTCAAGAAACTGCATTTTGGTGTTTTATGGGCGACATGCTGTCCCCCACTTCTACAACCTCTGGACATGCACCTGTCATGTGACTGGGGTATGATGTAGAGAACTTGCAAGTCGTGAATGTTTTAACTAATTAGTCCAAAGCCTCTAACATGCTGCCTAATCTCTTACAATTTTGCATATAATAATTAAAGCTTAAGATCGATTCTTCTCATTGTATTCTAGCATATGATGAAGTTATAAATAGTATTTATATTGACCCCAGACACAGTTTAGAGAACATACAGCTCTTTACATCAGTCAGATGCAGTTTGTTTGACATTTTTTTCACTGACATATAAACTTTTTTTATTAATCTTTATAATCCTGCATACTGTCAGTTCTAAAATCTCAGAAAGTATCAAGATATATTTCACACTTTTCTCTGCTATACAGCTCCTTCAGTATCACGGTAGATGAAAAATTAAGTACAATATACAAATTGGTGAAATGCTGTTCACTGCAAAATGCTGTCCCCTCCTGTACGCATTTGGTAAAATGCCCCTGTCTTTCGACTATTGTCTGATGTCCATTTGCAAACTTGCCAGTCAGTTGTCCACCGTCCCAATCCTAGAGTGTCCAACAGAAGTTTCAAAATGTTTAAAATTTCTGCCTTTAACCGTATCACTGTGAGTATTCGGTCGTGTTTTTGTGTCACATATTTGTCCGATGGGCTACCGAAGGTGAGTTTAGCTTAGGTGTGTTTGTCTCTTTTTGATCAACGTTTGTACTTAATGTCATCGTACTATTATGTGATCGCATCCTCACGCGGGATTGCTTTTCCTCGAAAACAATCTTTTCCGAGAGGAAAAAGTCTCGCGAGAGAATGATGTCATCGTACACACGTGCCTTATGGATACACACTAAATCTCGGAAAGTATGAGGTGTCATCGGTGGCAGTTCCTCCGCCCCAAAACAGCGGGGTATACACTGTCTGAAATGTGACAGGGACATGACCGACAGGTTCACAAATACAATGAGAAGAATCAACTCTGACATTCTATGGAGAAAACCACAGAAGAACTATGGAATAGATTTCCTTTTGATTACAATTTCCAAAGATTCACAATACTCTTAAATTAGTACTGATCCAGCGCAAAATCCCAAGCAAAGATCAAAGATTGATTGGTGAATTTTTAATATGGTGCAAAGTAAACAATCATTTTTTATTTAGGTGTTTGACATTGAATGTTTCACTTTGTTAATGGATAGTGTAATTTTGATCATGAAACAGAGGCCGTTCTTTGAAAGAAATTATAGGCCAAAATTAAAAGTTCAATATTCTAATATAACAATGAAATCCAACACCAAGGCCACTCATATACAGGAAAGAAATAATAATGAAACCTCAGTGACTTTCTGTCTGCACAGTAATATTCATACTCTGACCTTGACATATTGCAGCATCGGTCTCCATGACATAGTGAGGTTTTTATGTCAAATGAACCAAATATCATCTCTTATGGTATTTCATTATCAATCCTTACAAAAATGTATGGTACGTTTCCTGTAGTAAAACATGACTGGTCACTGTAAAGGATTCCAGCCAGTCTGTTTCTCATGTGTAGACTGTAGTATCACCGTACTCTCTACATTTGTTTGAGCAGGTAGATCTACCAGATGCACAAGAGGTCTTAAATCTCACATCTGGGTTCTCTTTGTCTAATCTGATATTTGAGATTTTGTATACTGTAGTCTCCACTAGAAGTTTCAGACCTAGCTACGGCTTAAGTGTTGTCTTAGATTTAAGATTGTTTGGACGGTGACTTTAACTGTCTCACTCTATGTCAGTGGCTATGTGAAAATGTTAAAGGATTTAGGCTGACAGGGCAAATCTCAGCTGAGTATTATTGTCTAATACCTAGTTCACACCATTAGGTGCTGGCCTCAACAGGTACATAACAACATAAAATATTTAACTTGTCTGGGCTCATTTCTGACCCAACATACTCTGTGTTTTAGTAGTTTCAATGATTTTAATAAGTTGGGATTCGCATTTGAGTTGGGACTATTTTAGGATTAACGGATTAACAATCATATACCAGGTGACTAAAATGTTGTACTGGAACAGTGGGAATACTGTTTAAAAGTGAAATGAATGAAAAATAATTTTTTTCTTCTCTGACTGATGTTTCCAAAAGGTTACAAATTAATTTGTCTTTTTGTCAAACATTTGACCTATAAGAAAACCGAAAAAGTCAAATAAAATTTTTTTTTTAAATGATAGGAATTTATTTGTGTTTAAACTAGGGCAAAGAAATACCCTGGATAGATTTTCTGGTGTTCAAATTACAAGTGTGGGGTTATTGATATAAAGTTACAGCTGAAAAAAATGACGAGTTCCTGGTTTCATTTTAAAGCATTTGCTCATACAATGATCATTTTCATAGAAATGTTATTTTTCAGACCCAATTTTAAAAGAAAAAAAAAACATTCTAAAATAACATTTTATTTTAGTCGGAATAAATTTCAATTGAAAATAAGTATAAAAACAAAGACAAAAAAGTCCATACTGAGTGCAGTCAGTAAAAACAGAAAAAGAGTTAAAAAATCACAAGTCTTTCCAATGAATCTGATGAATACAAGGAGGGAATCCAAGTCTTTCTCAATGATTTTCATCTGTTTTCTTAGGCCCAGTGGTTACCAAACTTTACCATGTTTTGTATGTGTAATCATTATCTCTAGCTTGGACCAGACGGGGGACAAAATTTTGTGGTGGCCATACACTCGGCTCCCATTTGTCAGGTCTGGGGTTTGTGTGTGATGCAGGGGGTAACAGACTCACCTCCCACCTCCAAGGTTGGTGGTTCGAACCCCGGACCTGACCCTATGTACGTCAGTTGGTCATTGCCCGCCAGTGCCTGAGAGTTGACAGTACAGAATCTTGACTAACTAAAATGGACTGATTTCCTCTACCCATCATGATATAACCTAGACTATGTGTTGATAGCAATGCTAAGCCCAAGTAAACTAATTTCAGTGATTCTCTCAGATGTCATCTCAGTGTACAAGTGAAATTTGATGTATTATAAATACTCATATATTTGTACATGTGTATATGTTACCTGACTTTTGCCAATGATTTACTTGCTGGCTAACTTTTGTCACTATATATATGTCGTGTACAAGTTGGGATTTTGTACAAGTTATAACTTGTACAAAATCTTGTACAAGTTATAACTTGTACAGATTTTGTGCTTCTAAAAAGCTTAACTTGTACAAATGAGTTGTACAAGTTAGGCCAATACACTTTTCAATGGTTTTGAAGCTTTACAAGTAAGTTTTTAGTAGTTTTGGGCTCCTATAAAGCCTGCCTTAATTAAGTGATTGCAGCTAATGGTATAATTTAGGTGAACAAGTTAGGCCAATGCTTTTTTGATAGTTTTCAAGCTCTAAAACTTCAAGTTCTATAAATAAGTTTGAACTTTCCTTTCTCCAAATGTAAACAAGTAACAAGGATAATGTAAAATTTAAAATTTAAAGTAAATCAATAACAATTGAATAAAGTAGTACTGCAAGGTAACACAGGTTATAGTGTTAAGGAAATTACTTAGTTTCATAAAGAACTGAGTTACATTACAGATACGCACTTTTGCACCAAAATCTTATCATTTATTTTAAACAGTGTGGATTTATACAGGTGACACTTGAAAGACTTGAGAAATCATTTGTTTAAGATATGTTAAATGGTGACTGTTAGTTTTTACCATGATTGTAATTGACTGACAAAAGGGACTTCTAGAGGTTGCCACACATTTTATAATCACTGTCAATCAATGCAGGGTTGATGTAATTGTAATTGCCTTACAATAGGGGCTTTTTATTTTTAGTTTCAATCAAGCTATAAGAAGACCTTCAGTAATTCACATGTGGCTTCCTTTGGTTTGGGGTCCTATCTATGCATCCTTAAATGACATTTAACCCTTTTTAGCTTAGATCAAAGAAGTCAGAATTAAAAGGCTTATTCATGTTAATATTCTGCTTATGGTGCAATTTGGTAAACAACTTAAACACATCATCAGTATCACTTAATATTTAAAAAATTTATTCCATTGATGACTTTGGAAATTTCTAATAATAAAAAAGTTTTTGTTAGGTTAAATGGAATACCAATATTAAAAGCTAATTTAATTTGAAATGTTCAAAGCAAAAGTATAATAACAACATACAGTCAAGTCAATAAAAATTATCTATCTATTTGAATCTTTCTGCATGAACTGATATAGAATTTGTCACATTACTACAGTTTCCTTAAATGGAATACCTATATTAAAGCCTACTATAATTTAAAAAGTTAAAATCCAAACATATTACCAAAGATCAATGAAGAATACTGCTGTACAAGTTATAACTTGTACAGGCATAATTTTTGTACAAGTTATAACTTGTACAAAATTTGAAAAAGAATTTGTACAAGTTATAACTTGTACAACTCGGTCGTACAAGTTATAACTTGTACAAGGTTTTGTACAAGTTATAACTTGTACAAAATCCCAACTTGTACATGACATATATATCTATAGCCACTATATATCAGACAATGGTTTATATGAGGTGGTTAACATTGTGTTAAAGAAGCATCACGTCAGGTACTTTCACCTGAGAGTATGTACCGTGATGATATTACCCTCTGAAAGATACAGCTGTGACTACACATTTGACCTTTGATTTAATTTCACAAATATGAGCCTTTATTCTGGTTAGTTTGGCTAGTGGTTTGCAGAGAAGGGCTAGCATTAATTATTTGACAGTTGCACACAGACCGCATGGTTTGCTAATGGAGATCTGGACATGTGGTGGTACAGAAGACAGAAACATCTGCTGTGATACCTTGTGAAATGGGTGACATTTTTGTGCATGACACACATATGAACTAAATACACTTGTAAGCCGTACCCTATTGTTTAAACCTTAGATGTCATGTGCCAACCTAAAACGTAAAACAGGAAGGCATAGGTCACATGACTCAGATTGCACCATGCAGACACTCACACTTTAGAGAGAGAGAAGACATAAAGCGTCATACCTAGTTATTTCTCTGAAAAATAATGTTCAAGGATGGCAACTTAAAGCCTCTGCTCCGGATTGGTGTTTGGTAAAATTATAATCAAACTTCACCTTACAAGTAAGCCTTTACTTTTTTATGTTACCTCACACCAGTCCTTCTCCTGAGAACCTATGTAAGATTTTAGAGCATTGGAGGCCTGGCGGTAATAATACATTGACATGTAAGTCCTACAATGAAAGGTTAGTGATCAATCAAATGGGTGCAGGAATTTTTTAACACTTTGTGGACCCTAGGCGGAAGTAGGCGGTCTCCAAGTGCCCTTGTTTAAATAACACATTTATCCTTTCCAACCTCCCTCTACCTCATTACAGGAGTTACAATAATTAAGGCATATTGCACATGATAAAATATAGCAAACTTAAACTATCAAATATCTCTATTATATATTATCTGTGGAGTTACAAAGTTATTTACCGTTATAATCATTACTTCCTCTTATTATCATTAGACCAAGATCTCACCTCCCACCTGAGGTAAGTGGCTCCCACCTGAGGTAAGTGGTTCAAACCATCAGTTCTTTGTGGGGAAGTTGGTAGCTGCTGACTAACACCTGACAGTTTACACTGCAGAATCTTGTCCAACTACTATGTAATAATTTTCGCTGCCCATTCTTCCGGTCATGACATAACCTGTAGAATGCGTTGAAAGTGACCTTAAAACCAAATAAATCAAATCATTTGATCAAATACAAAGAATCATTTCCCGCAAACTTTTCAAGCGATATATCATCACTCAATAAACAAGTCAATTTTTTTTCTGTCATACAGAAACTTGTCCACTGAGTCATAATTACATGTAACAAATAAGTTATAATATACTGCTTGATTCTGTAACTTGCCACTAACTGGGCCACAAATTATTAAATATTAGTTGCAATCTACTGGTTGAAATTAAACACTCCTACCTTTCCTAGGATGTATTAATATCACGTATTGTCAAAGTGATGACGGGCATAACTTAATTGTTTTCAGGAAGATGTAGCTTCTATATGTAAACTGTACCAAGTTGAGATACTGCTTTCTAGTAAGAGTTATGATATCTTCCCTTTAGCAAGCACTTTGGCCACATCTTTCCACTTTGCAAGGACATCCGAACAGCAGTTTCATGTTTTAGGCAGAAATTTGAAGACATAGAATCTACCTCTTCAGTAAAACCTATCCTTCATAGCTCCCGTCTCTCTGGGATTTCTGGTGTTGTTCTGCTATATCTCTTCTGATTCTTCACTTTCCTGGCTCTAGCAACATGGAGTTTGTCATACGGTGGAGATTAAGGTGCTATGAAAGTACTCATTACACTGAAAAGCAAGAAGCAGAAAATTTAGGTAACTTTTAGCTATTATACTCCAGTTATCATTGGTGTTAATAATTTTTGGAACCTAAGAAGCTTTCAAATTTACTAGCTGGGTGTCCGTTTCAACCATAGTGTCACCACATCAGACTATGCTTGCAATGTTTCTTTTTACGTAGTTGTTAACTATTATTTAGAATTATCTGACAGAAACCTGTTTAGCAGACATTACCAAACTTTCTGGAATGGGGAAGACTATGGTTGGACAGGTAAGTTTGGTTGTGTCGTTGTTTATTTAATTGTGACCTTATGGTCTGTTCACATTGTTCCGTACAGTTGTATTACCATAGATGCACATTTTGGTTCTTGACCTTATCCTCATTGTTCTGTAGATGGACCTCTTATATGGGTAGTGTAAGTATAAAAAATCAGCCACCCTGGAAAACAATTCACAATCACCCCTTTCACCCCCGTGTGTATATTTCATTTTAGCATGTGAGAGCTTGTGGCAGGTTTTTTTTTTACTGAAAACTCTGTCTGTATTGGGTCAAATGCGTTCTATTGAAATACACATGCCCGGGTTACTTACATTGATTGCATTGAGTGAATACTGCTTAAACATGAAATTATTGAACCTCAAACATGTCCCTATGAGTTCAATATATTCCGTTGATATGTAGCTGATGAGGCCAGCATGGAGTAATGTATTTCACAAAGAATTGATGTTTTCTCAATGAATTTCTCTCATTCTATATACTTACCAGTTTGTTAAGTCTCAACCTTTTCACTGATTCAACTGTGTATGTATCATATATGTTAGTAGTTTAATTATAAAGATGAAAAACAAAGCAGAAACTGGACACCATAGTCTAGTTCTTTGTGAATGTTAATAGCCCTTGAAATATAGTACATTCCCCTAACTGAAAGACAGAAGTTGAGGGATGATCATCAACATGCCTGGGGACCCAATGATGGAAGACCGCCACTTTCAAGCGGTTATTTGAGCCACCATGTATCTCCCTGTACCTAGGTATGAACACAGGTCCTCTGTGTCCCTAGGCGAGTGTGTTACCCACAAAACCACAGTGGTAACTAGATTCTCCGCATGTCACTGCAATGGATATAGATAGATAGATAGATAGATGGGGAGATATTTTATTTTTGTGTCACATGTTCATACAAATACAAAAATACAGTTTTCAAAAGGCGAACGTAAGAACATCCAGCCTGTAAAGGCTTATGAGACACAGTAATAAACTCAAACAATTGTTGGTAAGAATATTTATCTTACAAATTACACTGCAGTACATATTTTGCGGTCATATTCACAATAGCTGGGTTACTAAGAAGTACTTCAAGTTTACTAATATCATCAAGAGACTGAAAATTTTCCTGTATTTCATTAGCTTTTGAGAGCAAGTTAATCCTTTCTATTGAAAATTTTTGACAATGTAACATCAAATGTATTTCATCATCAACACTGCCACTATTACACCTTTGACATATTCTTTGGCTTTTGGGTATACCCCTATAGCGTCCACTTTCAATTCTGATTTTAATAAAAGTTGAACTTCTGAGTTTAGCAATGATGGAACGATAACTTTTACATTGGCAGCAAGGGATATAGCTCTTTTCCTTTAAATCCAAAACGGAGACAAATTCCTTATACTGTTTCAATCTTGTGGTGTTTTCTAAAGACCTAGACAAACTATCTTTAAAGGTGTTCAAAAGTGATGACCTTATTTTTTCATATATTTGACTGAAAGGTAATTTTCTTTCATTATCAGTATCAAATACTGAAGCCATATTAGAATTTACAAACATACTTTGGATGCTTTTTTTCCATTGTGTCTTGTCCAGGTTATAAATTTGTCTGGGTAGTCTTTCATTCGGAAGATTAACTATATGGTACCAAAGTCTAATCATTTCTAATTTTTGACGTATATTCGGGGGTGTCCATCCCAGTTCAAGATATAGGAAAGGAATCGGTGTCTGTCGACCAACGCCAAGAAATGTTCGCATTGCCCTATGCTGAATTACATCGAACTTTGTATATAAAGGGCCTCCCCATACACCTGCTCCATAATCCATGATTTTACAAACTGTTGTATCATATATTCCCTTATACACATCAGATGGAAGTCCATTTACTTTAAAATATTTATGGACTAAGTTACCCAGTGATCTACTGCTAGCATTAGCCAAAGTGTTTACACTTTCAGTGTAGTTTAGACAGTAATTAAGTTCAACACCAAGATATCTATATTTTTGTACCTTTTCGATATTTTTTTCTCCAAATTTAAATTTAAAATCACTTTCTGGTTCTGTCATCTTTCGGAAATGTATGATTTGCGTTTTAGAACAGTTTATGTTTAGCTGTAGTACATATAGCTGATATATAGTAGTGATACATCTTTATCTGCCTCAGTAATGTCTTCTTGAGAAGCAGAATAATTGTGGATTCATCTCCACTGGCCATCATTATTCCTCTGATGTCTCTTTACATTTGTCATCAGTTGACTGGACTTTTGTGGTAAACTTTGGTTACTGATGAAAACATGCTAATGGTATACAGTGTCTGTTAAGGTATCTACCAAGTTGTAGCAACGTCGTGTATTTGGGACCTGGTCATTACATAACAACTTTGATATGCAGATGGTATGGCAGTTCTGGTTACTTTTTGTTGCTGCTTAAAAGCAAGAAGATTTATAGGCCCACAGATTTTAACTGATGTATTAAAGTTTTATTTAACAAAGCTACTACACTCCATATAGGAGTTAATGTATGGTTTATTTTAAAATATGTTCTATCTTGACTTCATTAAGTCACTGCATGGGTGGTCACTAAGATAAACGGTCATTTTGATGAACGGTTTTCAGAAATTATCAAATACAAACAGATTAAAGAACAACATAACACAAACCAATCACAAAATGTAATGGTTAACTTTGTTTTAGTGTATTTTGTTACGTAGTTTGTGTAATTGTGTTATTTACACCACTCAGAATTGAAGCCTGTCTATCTCAATGACGGTTTCTCTCAGTGACCACCCGTGTAGTATAAAACAGGACCACAGAGAAGTGTGAAGAGTGTTCTCATCATGGATATTCAGGATGCCTACGATAATGAACAACTGGATTTTCTGGCAATTACTACTTTGGTAGTCACGGAAGTGTTGTTAGGGAGTTTACAATACTTTAGGACTAATCATGGAAATCTCATTTAATCCATTCTTTCATGGCTCTTAATGAAAGACAATGCATCAAGCAATGATAAAAAAGCCATGTAATAATGCATAAATTTAAAACAACAGTTTTAGGTCCATTATCAAATTTGCATTTTTCATGAGTCTCATGGCCATGTACCATGTACAAATGGCAATTTCATTTCATGGAAACACTTGTGTCAGAAGAGACAAAAATATGTTCACAAATGGTCTAGTGTGGATTGTTTACATGGAAACATGCCTTAATGTCTCCAGGCAAACAAGACTACACACATGTATACGATGTGGCTTCAGATGGGGTATTTTGTAGGGTTCCTTACAGACCTCACCATATTGAGGATTGTAATCATATCAGGTTAATTAAGGAGAGTCACTTTCTCATGTTTCTGAGAACCTCTTTTTATCCATTAGAGGTGTGCAGGAAATAAAACCCCAACCAGCCAAAATAATTACAGGTTAATGAGAGAAACTGTATATTCCTTACAAAAAATAGTCTCTGTTATAACAGGGTGAATGCCGAATGACGTATAAAAGTAATATACATGTATATCACGTAGCAGGAGCATGATACTCGTCATCTTCCTGAGAGGTTTGTTATATTTTGTCTATTGAGGGATGTTTCCATTTGATTATCCACTTTTTATTCAATGATTTAAAGCCACATACAGAGGGGCCACGGTGACACAGTGGTAACACACTCGCCTCCCACATCTGAGGTCGACGTTTCAAACCCTGGAGCTTATGTTTGAATGTTGGTAGTTGCTTACCAATGGTGGGCAGTTTACAGTAAAGAACCTTGACCAACTGTATGTACTGGTTTCCTCTGCCCACAAAAATGTCTGTCGTGATATGACCTGTACAGGGTTGAAATCGATGTAAAACCCCATATAGATAACTTAAAGCCACACAAGGTACTGCGATATATATGAGACATATATCCCTGTCACCATTTCCTGTATTTTGAGGAAATATGACATGGAGAGGATAATAAGATGTAATGTAATGACGAATGTGAAGAAATAATGTCGAAATCAAAAATTAATTGAAATGAAAGCTCTAATAATCTGTCAATATGATATGCAATGTTTATGGAGTTTTTCCAAACACAAAGCACTTAAAAATTCTCAGAATAAAAGTAATTCCAAGGAAAATCATGCAAAGTATGTTATGAAAATGGATACCAAAATGATTTTGATATAATTTAATCAAGTTTGATGATAACATAAAGAAAAAATTCTTTCCGGGTCACACTATTAAACAAGAGGATTGGAGGAGCTCATAACTCTTCCACAGCCCAACACCTCCAATACAATGATGAAAATGGTAAAAAGGGATCTGAACATCTGCAAAACAAGGCTCCCAGTTGGGGAGTGCATCAATCCATTCAATTGTCATGTTCACAGTGCACTTCCAGTCTTGGTATGTATTCCTCACATATAAGTCAAGCATTGGTATCCTGCCAGTAGTGGATCCCTTTAATATCAGGGAAGCATGTGACCCCCTCATTGACTGATCAAAAATACAACCCCCTCACTGATGTGCAACTCAGTAATTTTCATCTAAAGATCTCGCACTTTATGGCTATGGGATTGACTTTGAAAGTGGTATTTTAACCATATCAGAACACAGCGTATCGGGTTAAACCCACCTTAACCTGTATTTCCATTGTGACGTCACAGTAGAAAACTGACTGGCCTCATAGGCTCATCCCATATATATGGTGGTTTCCAAGCGAGGAACTTCTCTATCCATCGGGAGAAGTATGAAAGCCCCTTAGATCAACTACAATTTGTTAATTAACATCATCAGGAATCATTTGCACATGAAAACATATGCAGTGAAGTCATTAATTAAGGCAGATAGACGAAAGGATTTTGTATGCAAGATGTGTCAAATTACGACAGGAAACAGTAGATATAGATTTCTCTTGTTAATACACACAACAAGAAGAATACCAATAACAACTGAAGATTCCTTGTAATAAAAATTGAAACATGCGCTGCTGCAAAACAAACACAATAGAAAGCACGTAGACCATTCACAAGTCAATCAATCGTTTAGATTACTATAGGGCGATAATACAATGCCTACACAAGATCGGCGCCCAAAACTAGTGCATGACCAATCAACATACAGCTTACAAAAATCAGAACTTTTGTAACAGTAATCTCTATCAGTCAGATATCAAATGGATTGTTTCCATTATTTTTGTGCCAAGTTAAAGGGTTATTACACCCCCAAAACAAAAGGCCTTTAAAATATTTATTATAATATGGTAAATCATTTCCCCAAAGAGAATTTTGAAACACAGCTTAATTACTGAGTAATCAGCAATTAAAGAAAATACACCTTTGCCATATATGGCAAAACTGAGCACAAGCCACGGAAATTGCTGAGTGCACTGCTGTAGTAGTGGGTGTGTGCACTGACGTCATGATGGCCCATGTATTTTCTCTGTTTTATGCACCGGTAAGTCATTCAGATATAGAAGCTTAGATATACTTGAAATGGCCTCATTTTAAAACTGAGAAAGAGAACCAAGATACTATACATACTGTGCTTCATCGTGGCCTTATGTTTAAGACTGTAAAAAGATTAAATAACCTGACAAAATGATGATAAAAGTAATAAAACTGACCCATTAATTGTGGTGGTTTTACCACCACAGTTAACACAGAGAGAATTGTAAAAAAGGACATTAGATGCATGATTTAATCAGGTTTCCATTACTATACATTACTACATAACAAAGTACATTAAGGGTGACCTAACAAGAAAGTTTATTTTGTAAGTTATAAACATTCTGTTATCAGATTTGTGTGTGCTTCAAGGTATCAAAGACTCCAAGTATAGTTCAGTGCAGTACTGGCAAGTGTTTTTTTTCCTGTTCATCACACACACTGTGTGATCAGCTGAAGAAAATATCATTTTGTTCCTGTATCTCATGGTTTGATGTGGAATATTGAAAATATACTGGTCATTTTGGTCAGGTTATAAGTATTAATTATAATGATATTGAGGAGTCTTCTAATTTTTACTGTTTTGTATATTTCATAATTCTAAATTGAAATGAGATATTGTATATCGAATTGATAAAGTTATATAAAAGTTATTACCACTACATATAAATTTAAATAAGTACATCACAGTAATGCCACAAATAATAATTTTCATCCAAATGCAATTTCCAGTTTTGTTCATAGGGTCACATCAGTATCTATCCAAAACATTTCCACCTAAGTGAATTTTTACTGCAATATGAAAATTACACATTTTACCCTGAAGAATTTTTTGTTTAAAATTAGAGTTTAAAAAATGAATGCCCAGTATGTATCCTTATCCAGTTTAGTTATACACTTCACACATACAGGTGATGATACAAATATGAGACAATATTTAGTAATACATGTAATTTATTTAGTAATAAATACTAGGCTCCACCACATAGGATATGGTTTGAACACAGGTAAGAAAAAAACATAGTATTGAACTGCTCATTTCTCAAAAACTAGCAATGTTATATGACCATCAATAATTCAGTCCATATGAATTCCATTATCTCATAAACTTATTTTTATCAGAAGAAATACTGAGGAAAATTCAGATGTCTTAATCTTCTTTGTAAATTTTTTAAAAGGGGCCAAAACTGGACAAAATAACTACTTGTCATATACAAATCCTTTTCACATATTTATTTCAATGGCTATTGAGTTATTATATTTTATTATTTCAATGGAAATAACAAAAATATAATCAAAGTCACTGCAAAAATCTCTTTTACAAGGTTTTTCCCATTGCACAACACTTGTAAAACATTACAAATGTATATATTTGCTGAATTCTTCTAAATTCTACACATTCACATCTAAATTCTTCTCTTTTTTGTATCTGGTAGTTAGTAAAGTTAGTAAATCATCTTATTTTCATCTTCACTAAACATTTGTTCAATTATGTTAAGAACATAACTTTGTTATATCACCTTTTATTAAGGATATGTCCTGCTGTATCTTTCTACTTGCAATTTTTCAGTACTGTATGTAAAGTTATCCTGTTTTTAAATACTTAAAAAGGGCCAGTTTTTATTTTTTTTCCTTCTGACATTTATCTTATACATTTATTCTGATAAAAAATACTTTTAAATTAAATGATCCTGAAAATAAGACATGTATACTGTATTAAACACAGACATGCATTGAGATAGGCTATAGCCAGATTCTCTAGTGGGGCACTGCTGACGTAAGAGCACCTGTTTACTGGTGAATTTGCCGAAGTGAGAAGTGTGTGCTGTTTCCTTGACAGGCCTGTAATAAAAGTAATTTTATAAAGTGTGTGGTTTGTTTTGGGAGGTCTAACTGTGGGTAATGTATATAAATACATTAGTTGAGTTGATTACAAGAAGGTTACTCCTCTTACTCCTCTTACTAAGAGGATAGTAACCCTTTAAGGTTATGCAAAGTTACAAAGCCAAGCATATAATGTGAAAAAATATCTGTTGTTTTCACGATTGTGTTGGAGTCGTATAATGCCATGACATTTTCCTGCATAAATAAATATTATAAAATATCCACATTATTCTAGCAACTTTATTTTAGAGACACATAGTATACTTCTCTGCTGCAAGAATAAACATTAAAATATACACGTTGTTTTGACAAATGTATTTAAAGCCATAATTTCCTCATCGCAAAGACAAAATGTATTTGAGTAATAACATAAAACTTGTTATGACAACTAATTTAACGGACATGTAATGTTCTATTTTGCTGTACAATTAAACATTAACATTTTAGAATCCTTTCTTGATTTAATATCTTGGAAATCAGATAGGTTTGTGTCTGACAATGTGTAATCACGAATCAGAGACTAGTTTCACTTCAGATTTGCCTCTTTGACATAAAAATACAAAAACATTTTTAAAGCATAGAACAAGTCATGTGATCATAAAATAGCGAGTAGTGATCATTAAATAGAGAGTAGCCAGACTATTTTTAGCAAGAGTAAATGCTGTTATATATTTTGCATATCATACCAGCTAAATTACATTAAAGTTATATTTTCTGTAGTTTATTTCAATGGTTTATTGTTCTAAATGTTGGTAATATATGTTTTTTTAATAAAATAAATGTAGACGTAACAAGTGGAATGGAAACATGGCAAACAAGAGGGATAGTCTTGTTGATATCGTTAAAACCATTCATGCTGGGTATGTGTAACATTTAAGGGGGATATCTGTTAATGCATACCGTAAAATTTGTCCCGTTATTAATTTCTGTGCATTAGATAAAAGGTATTTGAATATTTGATGTAAAATATCCCTGTGATCATATATTAATTCATTCAAAAAGATTTTTTTAATAATCTGCAAGACCTTGATTTTTTTTTAAAGATTAAACTTTTGGCCTAGAAATATGAAGGGTAGTGCCCTGTAACTGATGGTTTCACAGACTGGACACAAACTTTGCCACTGAAGCATCCTCCACATAAATTTGTCATTGAGACATTTATGACACTTTCTGTTTCTATCATAAATATCGAAAACTCAAAGATCTCAATACAAATATCAATATATGTCTCTTTAAATGCCTTATTGCATTCACCAAATAAATAAATCAAAACAGAAGTCAGTTGTATTGAAAAGTGTAATTTTTTATGTGTAAACCATCATATCTTATGTGTCACAGAAAGAATCGCATGGCTGATTTAATCTGATTACCTCCGCCAAGGAGGTTATGTTTTCGCCTGGGTTTGTCTGTCCATTTGTTTGTTTGTTTGTGAACAAGATAACTCAAAAACTTATGGACGAATTTTGATAAAATTTTCAGGATATGTCCGAAATGGTAAAAGGAAGACGTGATTAGATTTTGGGAGTGATTCAGATCACTGTCTGGATCTTCTGGATACATGAAATTTAATTTTTAAAGAAAGATAGCTCAAAACCTTATGGAGGGATTTTGATGAAATTTTCAGGATATGTGAGAAATTGGTAAAGGAAGAAGTGATTAGATTTTGGGAGTGATCCGGATCCCCGTCTGGATCTTCTGGATCCCTGAATTCTTTAAAGGAAGATAATTCGAAAAGTTATGGACAGATTCCGATGAAATTTTTAGGACATATCCAAAATGAGACAAGGAAGAAGTGATTAGATTTTGGAAGATCCGGATCATTGTCTGGATCTTCTGGATCCAAGTATTTTTTAAAGGAAGATAACTCAAAAAGTTATGCATGGATTTGGATGAAATTTTTATTAAATGTTTGAAATGGGACAAGGAACAAAGAGTAAAAAAAAATACAATATCAATGCTAATGGTAGGTTTTCAAAGCCCAGGAATTATTTTATGGAGTAGACACAGCATTGGTGGACTGAGCTGCCTTGGTGAAGGTCTGCGCTCTCTGAGTGCTCTTGTTTAATCATACTTTTAACAGACTTTTGCAGATATATGCAATAAGTCATTGACACCACCTGTATGGTACAGCAACTTGATTCTGTGCTACACTCATCAGCTCTATACCAGTCAAATACCCAGTAGAAAAGGAAAAATCTGGTGAAATATCAAGGTCAAATTAAGGTAAATTAAGATTGTCTTGATGTCTTTCTGAGATCTATTACTGTTGCTGAACCCTCAACAACTAGTGCAAATGAAAATGCCTTTCAAAAGCAACTGTCAAGATACCCTTTGTCAAACTATGAAATATATATTGGCAGCTAAACAGACCATGATGAAGACAACCACACCGGTCCCTCTTAAATACTACATATATATTTAAGAAACAGTCAATTAGTCAGATACAGGAAGTAAAGTATCAGTCAGTTGGTTAGGCAGGATATAATTTGAGCAGACAGGCAAGTCAACAAACAAAGCAGGTAGACAGTTTCCACTTTTTTCATTTCTAGACTAAAGTAAACCAAAAGAAGTTATTTAGAAACTGTAAATGATCAAAGTCAGGGATTTCCATCCTATGTAACAACCGGGCTATATTGAGTCGGGTATTAGCATTTTCATTGGCTGGGGTTAAGCCCAGAGACAACCTGTGAGTTAATGCCAATTTTGATGACTACTGGGCCTCTGAGGACCTCCCTTTAGAAAATCTTATACTACGTCATAAACTGTAAATGTATCAAATAAAAATATTTTAATTTCAACATAAAGCATTGCTTGGTAGTAGTCTTGTTGGATACTTTCGTGTAAGCCAGGGCAGAGTATTTTTAACAGCATACTGCCAAAGTAAAACCGCCCAGACTCGAGGACATTTGCCATCTCTCCTTGTTAGTTAGCCTTTATTGCATCAATAAAGCTATCAGGCTGTTACCGTGTCAAGCTAACTGGAAAATCAACTGTCATAAATACGTCCAGGCCCCATGACGGGCTAATCCAGTGAAATGTGTGTGTTCCTTCTCAGGCTTTCAGGGCTTAATGTTGTCAGGCCAGAGATGGCCTTTTTACCTCGGGGACTTTTCCTCTAAAACAAATGGTGTGTGTGTGTTTGTTGAGTAAAGCCTTACTCTTTCTTTGCCAGTGAAATGCTGAAATAGCAAGATAGAATTCATTCTACAAACTGATATGAAATCATGCAGTATTGGTAGCTGAAAAAAATCATATTAAATTGCAGAAATAGTTTCATTGTGAAGAATGTGAAAAGATTGTTAGATGAACTGAATAAGACATAAGACTTATTGGGACATGGTAAAGTTGTATCTAAGGTCGGCAGGTAATAAGTTTATTTGGTGTCTATTTGCTATTCCTAGTGAGTAATAGCACCCCTGGATGGCAAATTAGAAAAAGGAAAAAGTTTTTTTTTATAATTTAAGCATCATAATCCCTGCTTCCTGCCATAATTTGGTGAAGATTAAATTGGCCCAGTAAAAGTACCATGTTTTAGATTTGTGTTCTCAACTTGGGAGTCATTAACACTTCTTATAAAATGTCACTTTTAATTTTGGAAAAGGAAATGAAGATCGACAGGGAACTTGTTTCAAATCAGATTGTCAACAAGATCTCACAAACATCACTTTTTATTCGTCATAAGGTAGGGTGAAACTCACTACCTATTTCAAATATTCATCAAAAATAATCCAAGAAAAATTAACCAAGAATTACTGATTTATAGACGTAAAAATATTATTTATACAATATGAAAACCCTTGGTCACATCCAGTCCACAATGACTGTCTAAATGCTTTAAACATACTGATGATATTTGATTTTTAATCATGAGCTCTAGCGACTCTTTTGCTTCTACAGATCACTTTTTCTTTTTTTTTGTCTCTGGACTTTGATGAATTGTGGCATAGCGTGATGAGTACCTGTCTCTTCACTGAAGTTAAGCAGCAATGGGCTACATTAGTGCTGGGATGGGTGACCGCTTCAGTGCGCTACTCATGTCTCTGGTGGCTTTGTGGCTTGCACCAGCATACCAAAACCCCTTTCGGTCTTGTTTTTAAGGCTTATACTCCCTTACAACACTTTAATGGGGCATGTTTTGACATCATGAGTATGTAATATTAAACTATAAAGATAGAAATGTCTTACATGTCCTATCAGTATAGTTATAGAAAATAATAAAAACATTTATATAGTGCACTGTGAACAGTAATAGTAGTAACATTGGTAGTAGTATTAATAGTAGTGCTAGTAGTAGTAGTAGTAGCAGTATAAGTAGTAGTAGAAGCAGCTTTTAGTAGTGGTAGACGTCAACAAGAATATATCATCTTGCTTAGGTTCAGGGATGACAGTCCTCCAGAGGGAGCTACCACTACACCCGTTTTAAGTCAAATTAAATTTCATCAAAATCTTCTGTGGAATATGATTTATAACTTGAGAATTTTTTAGAGTTGTGAGTAAGATTACTTTAGGTAGACTTTGGCATGCTCTATAACTTTGAACTTTTCGGAATTGGTGAAAACATGTTGGTGGCAGTGTCTTCAAACAGGTTAGGCCTTCGTCAAACAATTGATGTTTCTCTGGTATGAGGCAAAGAGTGCATCTTTCAAAATATTTATAAAGACACAAAATTAGTGTGTGGCGTCTGTACCATTTTACATACATGTATATTGTAAAGTAGTTATAATATAGACAATTTACAATTGCAACCTTTACAATGAACATGACTAAATGATTGTCAGTTGTTACATAATCAGAGTTGATGGAAGGGTGAGAACGGGTAGAAATACCTGGATACACTACATGTAAGGACACGGTTTTTACGTGAATAACAGTGGTTCTACTGTGACAGGTCACCAGTATCTGGTAAGAAACCTCTACCTCCAACATAATATGTAATGTGAAAATAGTGACTCAGTCATGTCACAAGGTAATACTTGATGAAATGACTGATGAAAGCTGTAGGTTTTACACAGGGATAGTAGGCGAACATCTTATCTATCATATTGGAGTATTGATATTACATTGTAATTGGGTTATGTAACTTTGAACATTCTAAAGGTCACCTTAACCTCAATGTACAGCTTTAACCAGACTACAGTTGTAAAGTTGACTTTGGAGTCTTTAATGATTACACTAATTTAAATCATTAATGAATGTGAATTTGCCAGATTTATAAACTTCTAGAAGTGGTCACTTTTTAATCTTGAGCAATATTTTGAACATGACTGTAGGAACATGTTCTACAAATAGTTTGCAAAGAACTAAAAACCTCAAAATGTGTAGAATAGAAACTATCACCGTTGGATCTTACTGTACCAAAAAGGTTTCTAAAATGATAGAAATTTCTTTAACCAAACTGATACGAATAGTTCTCAACTAAAGCTAAATGTGTTGAAGAATGTACCAATAGAATACAACTCATGTGACGTCCCATATTAAGGTCATGTAGAAGTAGGAGGAAATGATACCTATTGATTGTATCTGTGTGTGGGAGTGTTAAGTAATATCCTCACCGGTCTGATTTATCATCTCCACTGATCTCCATTAAATCCTCAATATTGTGAATGTCATTGAATATGTCACCCACTTGTACAAGGAGCAGGTTAATTCAGTGTTGTCATATGTAAATGGCACATATACTCATTTACCAACAAAACTACACTCCATTGGTTTTCAAACTGGACCCCTAATCAATCAATCAGTTGTTGTGGTGTTAAGAAGACTTTTTAAAATAAAAAAAAAACATTTATAGATTTGGAAAATAAATATTTAAGGGTTACCTCATTTCAAATGTATTACAAATCATTGTTTGGTCACTTCTTACTTTTCAGAGTCTACTAAATTTGCATCCATTTATAACACAGATTGGCTTGCAGAGTTTTAACCAACTGGCTATTTCATTACAACTTCATTAATATGGCTGATTGGAAATAAATTCAAGGACTCTACAAGGCCAAGTAATGAAAACACATCAAGTTTACACAAGCAAGGTAGAGTTATAATCACCATACCACTTAGTACTAAGTAAGGGACTTAAGTTATCACTTAAGATTATTCTAAACATGTGTCGTGAGAAGCTTTAAAAGCTTAGTTCATTCATAACATGTTGACAGAGTGAATTTACTTTACAACATTTATGTAAATCTTAAAAAAATAAATTTTTCAACACATACCTAATAGAGACAGTCAAGGCTTCAAGGTTAGATTATATATCAAAAATACTGTTATTGTTGCAACAGTGTTTCCGTGAACTACCATTTTCATCTAACTAAGTGCAATACTAAGCAGGTTCTCGTATATCTTAACAAACAACTTCTACTCTATTTGTTCCAGTATACATATAGCTGTGTAACTAACACCCTCTGTAGACCTGACAAGATGTGGCTTTCTGGTGAATTAGAATTCTCGTCTTATTTTTTTTACTTTGTGTTATGTGGGATGGAGGGCTTTACTTTAGGCTGGTGACACTTCTCTCACAGTTTATGGCACTGTCCCCTGTTGCAGCTTGTGTCATGTGTAGTTTGGTGAGAATGACACTCAAACAGGATGGACGAGCCTTGTACGCTGTTAATGTGTGCTTTTCTACACTTGAGATGAAGACTCTGGGGTTTCATGGAATAGATGGACATTTGACTAATGTTAGTTTATAATGATTTCCATGACTTCCAGTGTCCTCCTTACATATTGATGTTTATGTACCCGGTCACTATGTACAAATTTTCAGAACACATCCTGAATTAGGTGAGGAAAGGTAATTGAAAAAAATATTGAAATGGTTATCTTTCTAAAACTGTCGATATTTTGTTCATGAAAGAAAATGGCTATTTGCAATAAAAAGAGACAAAGGACACTGGACAAAAGAAATCAGACAAAAAGAAACAGGACATAAAGTTTCAACAGCAGGATGAAGAGCTATTTAACCACCCGGCTCACTTCACATAATTTATATGGGTAGGACCTGACCAAAGGACAAAAAAATCTGGATCATTCTTTGGATACAAAATATCCTGATTTTTGAAGAGCGTCATTTCCAATGATTTTCAACATGGGCATGATCTCCCATTATTAGGATCAAAATAAAATAGCAGTATTTGGGTGAATTTACAACATGGGAATACTTGGCTTCCTCAGTGGACGTCTGTGATCTACGAGTGATGTACCACTTTGTAGGCTGTATTAATTTTGCCTTAATATGACATTTACACACTGCTCTCTTCTGGTCTTCTAGATTGGTTGAAAATTTGAGTGCTCAAATCAGGGTTTAGTAAGTGATCTATATGACCAGCAAAATGTAGAGTAGGGATAATTATTGCTTCCAAAAGCAAGCATATCTTCAAAACCCCTGTCTTAGCAGCAACAAACACCTTATTATAACAGGATCAGCCTGTCATACAGGAAGACTTTGTTTGTGTAAGCTCTTCCTCAGCAAAACTCATTCATTACACTGGCACATTAGTATCACTGTCATTTGTGACATTGTAAACATAGTCTGTCATATTCCTGGCAAATTAATTATTTGGGTAAAGATTCTGTAATGAGTATGTGTGTATATCACTGGTGAATATTATCCCTTTTGCTCCCTAATTACACTGGGTGTTGTGCAAACTTTAAAATATCTGAAAACATCATCAGTATATTGAATTATCCTGAGTCGTAGCTCTGTGAGAATGGAAATAATTTAGATGTAGCTATGTTATCGTGTACATTAGCACAAAATACTGTTATAGTCCTTACATACCAAACTGATAAATATATCAGACTCAAATACAAGCCTTATCCAAGCCCTGTCCAAAAGGATTTATGAAAACATTTTCACATTGGGCTAGATATAAAAAATGTTCATTTTAAATGGACATGATCTGTGCTGTATGCTGATGATACATACCAATACTAACAATTAAAATTTTTATTGAATAAATCTACACTGTTTTTTTTGTGCAAAGAGCCAAGGTATATTTTATATGAGGCGTAACTTTATGATGTAATTCGTATTTTATTGCCTATCATACTGTCATTGCTGTATACAGATCTTTATTTTATTTATTTATTTATTTATTACAGACTCATGATCCATATAATTACAACAGTAGTATATACGTGTAGACAAAATTTTTGCAAAGACATATAATAGTTATAAAATTATTATTACAGCACTATCTACAACATTAAAGATGTTAAACAAGACTAAAACATTATGGTACACCATTCCTTGTAAAAAGTGGAATGATACAATAAATTTGTTGCTAAAATATGCTTTATGAGGTTATTCTCAGATGAGTTCAAACGATTCATAAAATTTTGCAAACATTTTCTTCTTAAAACTTTAAAATGAAGAACATTATTTTCCAGGAACATCTGACTGGCACTTGAATCATACATGTAGCCCATAAACCTTCTAAAACAATTATTGTAGGCTACCATAATTTTTTTGTACATATCACGCCGATAGTTCCACCAAAGATGAGAACAGTACAGGTTTGTACAGTATGACTGAAATAACAGAGATTTTACAATCTTAGTACAACAACCAAACTTTACATTAAGCATGTTAGACCTGGCATATATGCTTCTCATTTGCTTAGAAATATCTAGAGTGTCATCCATTGTATTAGTAATAATGCAGCCCAGGTATTTAAAAGTATCAGTAAATTCCAATTGCTGGTTATTTAACCTCACAGAAGGTATGTGACTAGGACTACTTAAACGAGGGATATAGTCACACAATATTATGGTCACGCTAATTACGGTCACACACAGAGAGGTATTTATAGTCACACAGACGGTCCCATCTATTTATAGTCACAGGGAAGTTTACAGAGTTTTGTATATGTTTCCAGTCATGCCAAATATGGTCACAGAGGGTCACAGATATAGTTAGTTTATAGTCACATAAATTGTTTTTTGTAACTTTGTCTTTTGTGAACTTTTTTATGAATTTGTAACCTCTGAAGCCCTTGAAATTTATACTGGACACCAAATAATGTGTATAAAAAAAGCTTAAGCTTAGGCTTAAAGTTGAGACTTTTGTCTCAAGTTTCTGCCCAAAAGCTGCTAAGACTTTTGGCTTAGGCTTAGTGGTATTCACAAAGCATTTAAGACCAGTCTTAGGCTTAACTAAGGGCTCAACTGTAAGACTGGTTGGTAGTGGGCTTAAATTTTTAAAGAGGACCTTAAATATGGCCGCTTTAAACTTTTCTCCACTTCAAAATTTGAAATGGCTGTAAATAAAGTATAATTATACCGAACATCTCACTAAAGCAGTCTTTGGGAAGTTTATATGTGGTAACAAGGTATTCCATTTCAAAACAGCACTTTTCCTTAGATAAAATGCATTAAATGAAGGATATATGTCACCAATAGTATAGTTTGAATAGAAAAGAAAGGTCACATGACACAGAAAACCACTGTGCTTATTTGATAATCTTGGACTTAGCTAAGTCACCCTTTGTGAATATGGTTTTAAGACAAAACTTAGCTGAGACAAAAGTCTTAACTTTAAGACTGGATTTATTCCTAAGACCTGGCTAAGTCTAAGACCTTTCGTGAATACGGGCCCTGGCTTGTTGTTTCAATTGTTTCTGTGCAGAAATCAGGCTTTCTTTTGATATAAAACATTTTGATTAGATTTGCTAGTGTACGACACCAGCACTGACTGGCTGTTTTGGGAGAATCTCATCACGCATGAAATCTCGCTTACTACTAACAATGGTGGACGTAAGCAACTTGCCAGGAAATCGCTCGAAACCATTTAATTTTAAAATATAAAGCTTATCTTCAGTGTTATATATATTGTGTGCATATCTACGCTTCCTGCCAACCGAAGTTCGCTTCTAAAGCAGAAATATTTTGTTCATAAAAATCGCATCCGGACGGACTCACTGACAACCAAAATTTGCGTCCAAATCTGAAATACCGCGTGTTTAACATACTCGGACGGCGTAATCGCGAACTCTGAGGTCAAGCATGATGTTTATTACACACAACTGTTTAAAAGTAGGGTAAGTGTTCTAGATCTAGTTAACTGAATACACATTATTTGGTGTCCAGTATAAATTTCAAGGGCTTCAGAGGTTACAAATAAGTTCATAAAAAAGTTCACAAAAGACAAAGTTACAAAAAAAAAAACAATTTCCTAAGAAAAATAAAGTTACAAAAGATTTGTAAAATAAAGGATTAAAAGTTACCAACAAACAAAGTCAAAAAATTTACCAAAAAGAATAACAAAAAGTAGTACAAAAACGTTGCACTAAAAAGTTTACCAAAAATTAAAAGATCCGCAAAAATAATTAAGCAAAAAGTTATGCAAAATAAGTTTACTGAAACAATATACACAATAAAAGTTTACTGAAAAAAGTTGGAAAGAAGAGCTACCCCACCCCCCAAAAAAAGTTTACCAAAAAAAATGCAATTAATATTTCTAGAAATGCTACTACTTACACAGAGCTCAGAAAAATTCTATTACACGTTAAATTGAAAATTACATGGTCATATGGAAGTGATAGTTGGGTCAAATTATTCCAACAAGGCTTGCTTCTAGATGACACCAACTACCAGGTAGAGATTGTTTTATAAAATCAATTGTTTTACAAAAATTCTGCTGGCACCATGGATGGGCAGGACTGGTAGTAATATTGGCAAGATAGCAGTTTTGGAGGGACTATAAAGAATGGGTATTTGTCAGCAGGAATGGCTAGTGGTGAAGTCACTTTGGAAGTCTGATGATAAGGCCTACAACATTCAACTTGGGAACTGCAAATTGGGTATTGTGGATATCTACCAAACCTCTGTGCCAAATAATTTGATCCCAGCAAAGCCTACAGTGGTAGTTTTACAAAAGATCTTCTTAACTTTTATCACTATAATCTCAACAATATTGGTGTAATAGTCAATGGGTACACAAACCTCATGCAAACCATTGAAACTAAAGTCAACTGGATGCCTATGGCAGCTGATACTTAATTTTGTTCAACTACTCTGAAAAACAGATAGGTCTCAAAAAATATATCAAAATGATTATTCTATTTTTCAATTTAGCTTGCAGAGCCATGCTGATGCTGGCCTTCATTCTTCAGAGAAAAATGGCAATTTAAGGAAATAAAATCTGCAGAATCACTGAAATAAAATGTAATGGTTGTTTTGTATGGAAAATTCCTGAGGTGGTTGCTATAAATGGAAGTCAAAACATAGATTTAGATTAAAAGCTCTTCATCTTCTGTTGGGTTGCTGTAGCATCTGGGCAACCATGCAGATTTCCACCCCTGTGTAACTGCTAGTGTGACATGGACATATAAACCTGCTATGTTGGAAATATAACCCAAATAGAATAGAATAGAAACATTTATAATAGTGCAAAATTGATGTAACATCGTCTAATGTGCTGAAACTCAAATACCCCATTTAAACATTGAGGTGAAATCAAATACATTATTTCTAACATTATTAAAACAATTATCACAGAAGTCCCTTATTCTCTAGAAAGTTGGCCCAGTCTCATGTGGCTCAGTCTATGGGGAATCTACATTTGTCTTATGCACTGGATCAGTTGAAGATTGACTATGCTTATAGTGATTGTCTAGCCAGACCAGTTACAATGATATAAATAAAGATCTCAGGAGAAACTGAACTCTTTGAGATGTACACATTGCTTTTCACACTGTTTTTCTCTTGCTTCTGATTATGTCCATTACATCAGAAGAAAAAGAACAGCAAGCTTCAGTGAAGAAGAAAAAAAGTTTGTGTAGAGTTTAATTATGTAGTCTTGTGTATATATGTTTAGATTTAGTGACATTCAGCCATCTCAGTCAATTAGGTGGTGTGCATAACTCATCGAGTTATGCCCTGTACCTAAGGATGTGCAATTGTACCTATGAAAGTGGAGCTGTAGAGATATTGTGTACAAAAAAAAAACCTGTTGGTGCTATTGTTTGGCATTGCAGAAAAAAAGTTAGATGTACTTGTTTGTTGTATAAACTGGTAAAATAGAAATGGTAAAGGGATTTGTCATAGTAATAAATCTCTGCTTAGAAAGTATGCCAGGATAGTACAGACAGTAGGGTATCCCACCTATCTAAAGAAAGTAAAGTTATCACCCTCTCCGCTGTATAGCAGCTCAAAAATGGTGTGAATTATTCGGACATGGTCAAACTTCAAGGAGTTTTGTATAAAGCAGAAATATATCATGCTCTAGGTATCAGAAAAATAGTCTTCATTTCATTGTGTATAAATTAGGAAAGATTGTAATCCCTAGCATTAAGAACCAAAAGATGATAAATGAGATTGTAAATCCAACCGTTTTTAAACATAAATTGTATAAATGTAGATCAGATATTTGTAGTGTATAAGATGGATAAGATTCCACAAAAATTCACATACGTTATTGAGTATGTTAAATGTTTACCACATAAAAAGTTACTAAAATTTTAACGACTGTGCTGAAGCAGCATTGTCATTTGGAAATAAAATGATCAGTGCCATAATTTAAAAAAAATGGAGAAATTGTATCTTCCTGGCAACAATGAGTGAAGGTTTTTTTCCCTTCATGATAGCCCCACCAGGAAAGTCAAAGTATTTAAAAGTCACACAACTGATGAATATTGAATTTTATTCCTATTTACATAACATTCTTTTACACATATATAAGATTCACTTTATATACAAACAAGAATGGTTTGGCATGCATATAATGGATACATTTAATTAATGTCATTATCAATCAGGTTATGCATACAGAGGCAGTTTATTTTAAATATAAATTTACAGTTCTTGAAATAAGTTAAGAAATTCATCTTCATAACAGTTATTCTGTAATATATTCTTCATCTTATCATCCACCACTGACATGCCATGAAAGCTGTACCTCAATCCAAGAAGTTCTGTAGTTCTTTAGCTCATCACACAGTTTTATTGCATTTTTCTCATAGTACTCAATAATATCATTCCAAGGGTCTAAATAGGGATGTTTGGTTTCTCTTGGTCTATCATACCGACAACCATAGCAGTCTTCAGTTACACATTTTAGTATTTTGGCTTTGGTTTTGTAAGTAAAAACTGTAGAACCAATGTTTTCCGGTTCGGGGGGAAACATTCATAGTCACTATAATAGAGTCCCACCCCTCTAGTTCACCAAATTTTGCAGCAGCTGCTCTGGTGTGGAACCACTTTGGGATTATCATCTGTGGGATACATTAGTGGTATTATCATTCATTGTAGTTTCCGCTGTCATGGTCATTGTGGTGGTGACATTCATCAGAGACATCTTGGGGGAAGTTTTCTGGTATGAAAAGTAATGTTTCTAGGAGACTTGGTGACAGTAAGAGTTGCTCTTGGAGTTTAAGATAACACATCTTTGGGGCTAGTTGTAGAGATGGTGAGAACTGAAGATAATGACTCTAATTCTAAAGCTGTCAGTATCTTGGTGAGCATTGATGGTGTCCTGATACAGTCAGATATGGTGTGTACTGATTCTATGTGTCTATAATCTGAGTAATCTTATGTAATCTGAGTAATCTTATGTTCAGAGTTTTTAAACTGGAAAACTTGACCAGTCTGGCAAAAGAAATATCTGTTAAGCAGTTCTATCGCAGATCCAAAACTCTTGTGCATACCTCCCCATGTGAACAGTCACAGTTTATATTCCTTAAGACACATCTTTCAGAATTTACTTCAAGCACACATATCAGCAAGAAAAAATAAAGAGCTTCCATGAGGAATAAGAGTGTAATGTAAATGAATGAATGATTGGCTCCATATTTATACATATCTTAAACATAAGAGTGATATCAAAAGCTAAGAATGAGTAAAAGTTTAGAACAGATTGTTATCTAAAAGCCAAATAAAAACAATTGGAGTGACATCTCAGCAAGTGATCTGAGTGAGTTGTCAAAAATATAAACACTGATCAGGGGGCAGGGGTCTGTGGGGGGAGGGATTTCTATTCAATTCATGGCAGAAGGGGTTAATAAGACACAGCACATAAATAGTAATATATGGTAAATATAATACAAATACATTTGCTACTCAAACTGTGATGAGTTTTTACATATACACTCATAAACAATCAGATCACACACTGAGAATGGTGTGACATAGTTTCATTCTATGTAGAGCAATGTTCACACAGCATTACAATGGGGTGTCTTATCAGGAAATTGCTACTACTTCGGTTGTTTCAGTACCACGGTTATATATGTAGTTTCTTTGGATCTTGATAATACTTGGGTCTATTTAGTAGGTTAGTAATATTTATATATTTATAGTTGCTTTATACATTGATAATATTTATGTCTTTTCAGTATTGTTGTAGTAATTTGTTGTTTCAACTATACTTCCTTTATTCAGTACCTCAGTGGGGTATTCCACCATCGCGAATGTTTTGGAGCACTCCCAAATATGTGGGTTTTGGAGTTTTGTTTGGTCTTCCCCATTCTGGAGCAAAATCAAGTGATTCTTGCATAGATGGGGGTTCAAAATTACTCTCGCTGGTGCATACTACTCGCAATAACCCGCAACGCAACACCAAACCACACCTAAAAATGATTCTCAAAGCTAAGAAATGGTGAATGAATGACACAGATGCTTACAATGAATAGACTGAGTTTCTGTCCAGTCGCCAATTGCTGTTGATTTTATACAATGCCTAGGGACAGAGTTCCTTAGTATAGTGAGTACTTGTTTTCTATGTAAAGTTCGAAGTGTATACTTCTACAGCTCAATCAGTTAGCTTAATTATAAAGTGGTAACTGCATTTACCTGGGAGGTATGTATATGTGATGTTCCCCAATATTTAATGCTACCTAACAAAACTGATATGCATATTTTAATTCTTTTTTGTAATGTTAAACTTCACATATCACATACCTTTCATGTCACTACAACTTACATATTTTGTAATGTATGAAACACTTGATCCCATGTGGGTCACATACTACTACTGTTACAGAGCCTGTATAATGTATATGTTACAGTAAATATGCGAAATCAGTAAATACGCGTATTTACTGATTTGGTCAGTAAATACGCGTATTCCCTAAAATTTTCATTAAATACGCGTATTTACTGATTTATGACCTGAGTTATTTCACAAGTTTACTGGTTTGACTTTCAGTAAATATGTGAAATGAAACTTTGATGTTCACTGGTTGTAAATATATTATATTGAACTGTAAACCAAAATATACATTATATTGGAACATTTTACTCTACATAATATTAATGGTAAACCAAACTGTGAATTATATTGGAACATTTTACTCTATTATGATGACTTTTAGAGCATACTAAGCATACTTCATTTTAAAGTACATTAAATGCAAATATGTTGAAAAAATAGTACTGGGCTTTTAAATATTTATTTTTAAAAACTTTAGATGCTTATGTGCTTTCTTTGGATATTTCATTTGAGCTTATAGTAATTTCAATCCCACAGCTACTAAGGACCTATGTCATCCCTATAAATGACCAAATCAGTAAATACGCGTATTTACTGAAAATTTCAGTAAATACGTGTATTTACTGATTTCGCATATTTACTGTAACATATATAACCTACAACAAGGAAATGCATTAATTACCTGCCATTCGAAGTTTAACAGAAAAAAAGTGCTAGAGAACTCTGTCCCTCGCTAATGCCTACTAGTATATATATTACAGTGGATATGTGTACAAGTAAATATGCGTATTTACTGTTTTTTTGGTCCAGTAAATACGCATATTAACTAAAATCATCATGAAGACTTCATATCTTAAATAGTTGGGTGTTATCTGCTATGTCTTCATGTTAATAGTTATTTCAAACTTTAAATGACTGTGTCATATTCAAAATCTGATACTTGTTTACAATCCAGCACTGGGATAACTATTTAACATCACTTTATAATTTCAAAAGCATTTGCATGTGACTTGTTATATTATTTTTCATGTAAAATAAATGCATAAATTGTAATGTAAATTGACAAGTTTATAAGTTTAAATATCCAAAATATTTATCAAATTATGATGATTTATGTATAAAAAACAACAAGCAAGGTAATAACTTTAAGATATATTTCTTGTTCAAGGACTGAATTTCACTGTTACAATGTATATTTGTTTTCCAAAGGTCACCAATAAAATTTAGATCTATAATTAGGGTTGAATGAAACTTCCCTTTAATGTTATCCCTTCAATAGAGGAAGCCACACCATAACCATAGATGCCTTAAAAGAGATTAAGTCCCTCTGAAAGGCAATGATGAAATCCAATTAGGGGCAAGCTGGCCTTTTCATTGTTTCTAGCAACAATTCTTGATCAAGTAGGCAGTACCTACATCAAAGTCATAAATCTACCAGAAAATGGCAAAATTATTAAGCCTTGATTGAAATAAAATAAAGAAACCACTTACTAATAATCTCTGTTTAGCCATAGATTCTTCTTGAATACATGCAGACTTGTTTGGGTGTAAATCATGTTGTCTTAAATGATAAGGTAAAATTTCTGCTGAATGAAAGTACAGTTAAAATATGTTAATATTTAGAAAATTAAATTAATTTCTAAAACTTTTATTTATTTCCAATAAAAACGCTTTTTATGTGTTAGTCACATAAATGTTAAATGATCTTTAATCACTTGTAGGGATGACATAGGTCCTTGGTAGCTGTGGGATTGAAAATAATATAAGCTTAAATGAAATATCTACAGAAAGCACATATCTAAAGCTTTTAAAAATAAATATTTAAAAGCCCAGTGTTATTCAACATATTTGCATGCAATGTACTCTAAAATGCTTAGTATCTTCTAATAGTCATCATAATGGAGTAAAATGTTCCAATATAATTCACAGTTTGGTTTACCATTAATATTATAGAATAAAATGTTCCAACATAATGTACACTTTGGTTTACCATTTAACATTTAATATAGTTACAACCAGTGAACATCAAAGTTTCATTTCACATATTTACTGAAAGTCAAACCAGTAAACTTGTAAAATAACACAGGTCATAAATCAGTAAGTACATGTATTTACTGAAAATTTTAGGGAATACGCGTATTTACTGACCAAATCAGAAAATACGAGTATTTACTGAAATTTTCAGTAAATACGCATATTTACTGATTTCACATATTTACTGTAACATATACACAGGTAGATCTGGTGACGGAACAGAAACTTGGTCTATCCGAAGTGATTCTGCTATGTTCCACACAAATTGCATCTCATTCTGGATGGTATATTCAGCACATGGATCCAGAACAGTGGATTCAGGATGTAGATGAAATGATAGTGGTATGCTGCTTTTATTAGTTATACTTCCAGTTACTAGGGTTCTTTACAACAGGATTTCATTGATACTAGTAATGTTCCATTGGCTCAGTATCTCGGCAATTCTTGTTTTATTCTTCAGTATGGTAGCAATGTTTGTAGTTATATGTACTAGTGACATGTAATATTATAAAGTTGTTCAAAAGTAGATACATGATATTGAATTTAGTAACAACTGACCGCTGTATAATGATTAAATTTTAGGTTATATTATTATTGATTTATGCACTCTTTTGTTGAGAAAACCATGCTTAGTTATATATTGTGTTTTCCTTTACTAATTGGTATACTGTTAAACTCTTGCAAATAATTGGATATTATTATCTGTATTTTGTTCTTTTAGTTTGTCAAAGACTGTAAAATATTGTCCATTTATAATTGTTATAGCAACAACTATTATAAAGTATTAGTTACAAAAGTGACATATAAGTCCATTGGGGCTGGGCAAATTGTTTACTCTCTTATTTGATTATTGTTAAATGTATTTGCATGTCACTATAATAAATAAAATTCTATTCTATAATGTTATTCTCTTCAATGACATTACAACCACTACCCAAATCATTGATATTTGGCTAAAGTTTTTGATCCCACATCATTCAGCACCATTCCCCATGGAACAATTAATCATTTACAGCGCTCAGTCCTGATCCATAGCATAGAAAATGTTGTTTGATGTTCTGATTAATAAAAACAAACTATGCAGTACCGCTTATGTTGTAGAACATCACAATTAATATGTTATGTTTAATATATCATGTGGTTATTTTTACCTAACCTTTTTGTAAAATGTTAGATAAAGAAGAATGCAGAAATATCAATAAAACTAAATTCCATATAAAAAGTAAACAAAATAGCCTCACTAAGCGATAGCTGCAAATACATGAGCAGATTAAACACAAGGGTGGGTGTTTTGACTTGAGTAGTGACTTGTCCTATTTAGATCTGTGTATACATTGTCTGGCTTCACCTCTGGTATGAGGTGCAAATTAGTTGAGATGACAAAAATACAAAACTCATGTATTGAATCTACTGAAGTAGATAACATAAATAACAATATATACGTCTGGGGAACAAATTTTGCTGTCAGATATTTCATTCACTAATACCTCAATTACGTTACAGGTGGTACGTCCCACGGTAGAATGTGTTGGGGGAAATACCCCTGTCCTTCAACTACTGCGCAGGTTCAAATGTAAACTTGTGATACAGTGGTGAAACATCATATAACTTGCATGTCCTACGGAAGGTTTAAAATGCTTGAAATTTCCACCTCTGATCACCTCACCATGAGCATGCGCAGATGACATTTTATGGTAACTAAAGGTGCGGTCCACAGTTTATATAAGGTTGTGGTTTGGTCGTCTTTTAGTGTAATACTGCGACACAAGGTGAGAGGAGGTAAATGGACGTTTCACCACTGTGTCACCAGTTTGCATACAAACATCAGATGGCAGTTGAACCCTAGGAGCATTTCACCCAGTGTGTTTCACCGGTGGGTTATACTGCCTATAGTGTGATGGATACACCAAATATCAGAAGATATGAGGTGTACTGGGAAGCGGTTGCCCTGCTGATTACAACCTATAACTGCCGGACGTACCGACTGTAATGTGATTAGGGTATAAACAGAAATACAGCTATAATTACATGACACCAGTTTAGTAGTATTTAAATGACATAAGGTGATTTCTCCTTATTGAAAGTGGACAGTATTTTCCAATCATGACTGGGGTTTTACGTCGCCTTCAACACTATACAGGTCATATCACAATGGGAAGTTTTGTGCGCAGAGGAAACCAGTACATCCAATTGGTTAAGATTCTGTACTGTAAACTGCCGAACATCAGTAAGCGACTTCCAACTTTCCCTCATAGTGTCCAGGGTTTGAACTGGTGACCTGAGAGGTGAGTGTATTACCACTGCGCCACCATGCCTCCCCCCACAATAATGGAGCCGAGTACCTAGTGATTCTGCAGCTATTTGGCACCCTGTTTGTCTCACACATATTGATATGAAAAGCCATTACACGCCATGCTGTATTTACAGTAAAACTTATGCAAAACTTTCGTGCATTGTTTTATTCTTTTCTGAAAAAATTGACATTTCCATAACCTAAGTTATTGTTCCAAATAGCACTCACCCAATGACGTCACTGACATCTAAGCTGTAACAAAATACTGTGTCTGGGATAAGAAAGTGGCTTAAATCTTTGGTCTTTGGTAAGTACTGAGCTCCAATGTGGGGTCTTAAAGCTCATTATGGGAGATTTCATGACTTTTGTTACAGCTGATAAAATACAGCCTTTTAAGGAGCCTTGAGGAAAATTTAATTCTCTAAGAAGATTGTTTTCTTTGCTTTATAATATTTCCCTCAATTTGGTTCATTTAAATTTCATGGTTTACAAAACAAAGTTATGGATATGTCACGTCAGATATAGTTTTAGTGGCAGAGGAAAGAAGTAGATACTAATTGGTCAGGATTCTGTTTGTGTGAACCTCTACCTTCAGGAAAAAATGGTGTAGACATTCTTATGGTGCATCGATCGTGTTTTCTCCTTCCTGAACAAATTGTTTAAGTCATCAATATTAACGCATTGTTTAAGTCATCGTTTTAACACGTGATTGAAGTTATCAATTTTAACACATTATATTAGTAATCACTTTAAAACATTATTTTAGTCATCACTTTTAATACAGTGCATAACACATCACTTTTAACAAATTATTTAAGTCATCACTTTTAACACATTGTATAAGTAACCACTTTTAGCACATTGTTGAAGTAATATACCTATGGGACAGTATATTGGTGTAATGAGTGTGCACAATGTGAGCACACTTTTATATGGATAAATACAAAACATTAGCAGAAAACTGTCAGCTTCCCGATTTTAGTTTAAGTGTGAATTTCAAACCCTTGATGTCAGAGTTGGCAAGTGAGTTTGTTACCAGTGATATGGTTTTCAATACACATATGTATAATATGTAAACCAATCTGGCATGAGATCACGTCTCTGGTACCTTTGTGGTTGCTGGTTGAGGCGTTTATCCATATTGGCCAAGATGTGTTTCACCGAATGGTGTGTGAATCAAAATATTCCACTGAAACAAGTCCTGTCAGGATGCAAAAAATGTGTAAATCACGTGCTATAATGTCAAGGTGAGTTTATAACATTGAATGACAACTTGATGTACCATGTACCAGTTAATATACTGAATAAAATGTTTATGTCATGTTATTTAGGTGCATGCCCTGTCCACACCTATACATGCAACGTTGCTAAATGTCAAATGTCACATATTAATCATGATGCACAAATCGTCCTGAGAGAATGTGTCCTTTTTCATGCTAGTGACACAATTTTCGGGGTTTTAGATATGTTTAGAAACATGTCACACTGTTTAATGATGGTCACACTAACGTTTTGCCACTATGCTCTCACTTTAATTCATGTTTTGAAACGTTAGACACCTACTCATCGCATTCCCATGACACACCGCCATGTCAGAGCTACAATGTGTTACTTAAACAGTAACCACTTGGCCTATTCATAAACAGTAACTACTTGACTTATTCTCATGGATTAGTTTCAGTCTCTGTAACCACTTATAAAACATGTAAAATATAAATGTTGGAGCCCAGCTTAGGAGTCAGTCCATCTTAAAATGGGCTATAACCCAACTTAGGATCCTTAGTTGGGTAGCCTATCTTAAGATGGACTAGAACCCATTAATCAGACTTAGGATAAGCAAACTCAAGAATGATTTTAAACTTTAATTTAATATTAACCAATTAGTTTAATATTAATTTAGTATGTAACACTTCATGGGTTGTTGTAATCATGAAATTGAAACAATGAAATTTCAATTATGCAGTACATGTTTGTGAAATATTATTTAAGACTTATTGTGCTTATCCTGTGTAAAGATTTGCCAACTGGTACTAGCCCAAATTATAATTTGCACAGGTAGGTTTTATTTTTGAAATTGAAATCATATTATTTAGTTATTGTTCTACTGGTATTTTTACCTCAGTATACAATGATAGGATTAGCCTTAATTCCTTTATTGTTTCAAGACTCTGCCTTAGTTAATTTGACAATGAGAGGGTTATTAGGTCATAAGGTGTCTGAGTGACAAGCTATTAATAAGGCATTGTTATAAAACTCTTCTAAGGTATTTTGGGAGTGATAGTTTACCTGTTTATAAACAAGGTTATTACGGTAATTTAATCATAATCTTAACTTGTTTGATTTAATTATGTTTCCCACTTAATAAGTGTAGTTTAAAAAGGTAACTTTATAATTCTTTGTTAAATTTTATAATCAGACTCATCCATAAATCATCCTGTATATCTGTTCCCCTTTAAAGGTTTGATAGAATAAAACCTCATTATAGTTAGATATTACTTTGATGTTAATTTGTTTCACTTTATGATTTGGGGTTTTTCCTATTATGTACACCCCAAGTTACATAAATCAACATCAATAGAATGTTGAAACAAAAGCCACAAATCCAATTAAGAAATCATCCCAATGAAAGACAAATAAATCAACATCAAAGGAATATTTTAATGCCCCTCAGGGCTCAGGAAACACAATTCATTTTACTTTCTGCAATTAAAAATTGTTTCTTGATGCGAGATAAATGTAACATATTTACATAAAATAAAAAAATGAAAGCTTCTGTACAAGGCTCAGTTAGGTTAATCAGTATTAATGTCATGGTTTTCATGAAAATGTCAAATAATTTCCTTCTATTTGCACATGCTTTTAAATAGTTTATACTCTATTTAGCTTAAAAATCATTCTTAATTTTTATGATCCTAAGTTGGACTATATCCAATCTTAAGATGGGCTGACTCCTAAGTTAGGCTCCAACAAAAAACATTGCAAAGTTCGAAAATGTTGGCGCCAATCTGCACCAATGATTTAATATCTGTTTATGTTTTCCTTTCCTTTCCAATTCATTTTTCTGGTATCTAATAATTTACCGGAAAAATAGACGTTTGCCCAATAATTGAAAATAACTATATAAATAACCAATGGACAGCAGCAACCCAGAGAGCAGCCAACTTCCTTCGTAGCTGTTGAAGACCAACAGCCCAGGCCTTCAAGACTGCTTACTTTCACACTGACTCAGACAAAGCACTTCAACCCACTGTCAGTTGCCTCTGCCACAGGCGAAGAAAGTCAACACAATATATCAAGACTCTCTAGCTTCTTTGGGAATCTCCAACCAGTGATGAGCTACCAACAGATCGTCACACCGAAAAAAAGGCAGGTGGCATCCTGACAAAATTCTGGCATCCTGGGATACAGTATCAGTCTGTGTTAAGTCATCCAGGAGGTTGCTGTAGCATCCTTTTTCTTGTCTTTGAAGGATCCAGGGCATGACCCAGGGGTTTGGTGACTTTCTTCTTCTTCTGGGTGGTGGTGGGGGCTGTGGTGAAGGTGCTGCCTGTATGGCAGGTGCTTCTCCTGGGTTCAGGTGAGTCCTTTTCTGTCTGCAAATCATGATGAAAATCCAAATGTTAAACTCCATAAAAAACAAAAGTACCCTAAGCTTCTGTAGAAAGTTGCTCTCATGTGTAGCTGCCATCTTTGCAGTGACAAATGATGAATTATGAGAGCCAGAGGGGTTTATATAGTGCTGGTATGATCCTGACTCTCGATCTTCACTCCAGAAAATAATCAGTCCAGTCAGGGTGGGTCGGAAAAATGCCCCAGTCCTGTCTATTTGTCAGTACTGCTTCTCAGGGCTTGATCTCTCTTGATCTTCTCAGGGCCTGTCTGTTAGGGGTTTGTGGCTTGTCCTAGTAGTTTCCCGTCTATTTGTAGAGAAAATCATCCCGATCCCAAGTCAGGTTGGGAGGTAGATCCAGACAAGCTGGATGTACTGCGTCCTGTTGGCATTTTTGCTAACATCAAGATAAGCCAATTATAGTTGTGAAGACAAATTAGAACAACAGACTTTTGGGGCCAAATTCAGAAAGGGACTTAAGTCCAGGGGCTGATTTCACAAAGGGACTTAAGCCCAGACTTAGACTTAAATTTAAAACTTTGGGCTTAAATTTTGTTAACAGAATGTTAAGTCTGTGGTCTTAGACTTAGCGGATTTCATAAAGCAGCTAAGTCCATGAAATTGCTAAGTCAGTGGACTTAACTTTAAGTCTGGGAGGTAGTGGGCTTAAATTTTGTAAAGAGGACTTAAATATGGCTGCCATTAACTTTTTTCCACTTCAAAATTTGAAATGGCTGTAAATAAAGTATAATTATACAGAACACCTTACTGAAGTAGTCTTTTGGAAGTTTATATGATGTGACAAGTTTTTCTATTTCAAAACAGCACCTATCCTTAGATAAAATGCATCAAATGAAGGATATAAAAGGTCACATGACACAGAAAACCACTGTGGTTATTTGATAAGCTTGGACTTGGCTAAGTCACCCTTTTGTGAAATCCATGTAAGTCCCAGACCTAGCTAAGACCAAAGTCTTAGATTTAAGTCCCTAACTTAGCCAATAAAGGGACTTAGTTTAAGTCCTTTAGTGAAATCTCCCCCAGATTTAGACTTAAATTTAAGACTTTGGTCTTAAATTTTTTCAACAGAATGTTAAGTCTGTCGTCTTAGACTTCGCAGATTTCACAAAGCAGCTAAGTCCATGAAATTGCTAAGTCAGTTGGCTTAACTTTAAGTCTGATAGTGGTGGGCTTAAATTTTGTAAAGAGAACTTAAACATGGCCGCCATAAACTTTTCTACACTTCAAAATTTGAAATGGCTGTAAATAAAGTATAATTATACAGAACACCTTACTGAGATAGTCTTTGGGAAGTTTATATGATGTAACAAGGTTTCTATTTCAAAACAGCACTTATCCCTAGATAAAATGCACCAAATGAAGGATATAAAAGGTCATATGGCACAGAAAACCACTGTGGTTATTTGATAAGCTTGGACTTAGCTAAGTCACCCTTTGTGAAATCCATTTAAGTCCCATACCTAGCTAAGACCAAAGTCTTAGATTTAAGTCCCTGACTTAGCCAATAAGGGGACTTAGTTTAAGTCCTTTAGTAAACTCGACCCCTGTGGTCTTAGAAGTCCTTGAAATTGCTAAGTCAGTTGACTTAACTTTAAGTCTTGTAGGTAGTGGGCTTAAATTTTGTAAAGAGGACTTAAATATGGCCGCCATATACTTTTTTCCACTTCAAAATTTGCAATGGCTGTAAATAAATTATAATCTTATAGAACACGTATTCACTAAAATAGTCTTTGGGAAGTCTAAATGTGGTAACAAGGTTTTCTATTTCAAACCAGCACTCATCCTTAGATAAAATGTATCCAATGAAGGATATATGTCACCAATAGTATATTTTGAATAGATACAAAAGGTCACATGACACAGAAAACCACTGTGGTTATTTGATAAGCTTGGGCTTAGCTAAGTCACCCTTTGTGAAACCCATTTAACCCAGACCTAGTTAAGACCAAAGTCTTAGATTTAAGTCCCTGACTTAGCCAAAAACTTGGCTATGTCTAAGTCCCTTTGTGAAATCGACCCCTGTACTTATATTTGGATATAGAAATGCAAAGGAGATTCACAGCGGTGTGTCTATATATACACGATATAAGTCAATTGCACAATGGTGTGATTCTACTGCAACACTTATTGTTGCAAATGTGCTCCAATTCCCACCACTGTCTTAGGCAGTTGCACTGTAGTTTCATCCATCGAGCATTTATTTTGCATCTATCCGTGTTAGAAGTATTAACAAAATAAGATGGGAAATGTAATACTTAAATCTATTGTTAAAATTTCCAATTTATTAATAGAGAAACCAGAAAAATAAATAAAATACCTTTATGAAGCTGTACTGTTTATAGCAAAGTCAACGTTGAGATTTTCAAGTTTAGAACATTAATCACATATTTCATTGCAAATTATGAAGCCATAATTTGCATTCAAAATTACCCTCGGTATCTGCCCACCAAGGAAGGGCTGCATTCAACGTCTCATACAACTGTAATCATTATATGGAATTACTAGCTGCATGAATTACGGTTTTCAAGGTTTGAATATTACTGACAGATGTATCATAAAATTTGTTTACATTTTTTTGTCTACTTTATTTTAATATGGCGTTTTATTTTCTTCTCCACCAAGGAGGTATTTATTTCATTACCATTTGCCAGTTTGTTTCTTTGTTTGCAGGATTATGCAAATACTACACGGGTGTCATTAATGTTAGACAGTGGTAAAAACAGGTAGCTAAACCCATTTTATGTGATAGATACACACCGATACATATAAACTAGTGTTCATTTATTTCATTTCTTAATAATTTATGGTACACGGGTGGTCACGAAGATAAACGGTCACAGAGATAAACGGTCTTCAGAATTCTTCAAATATAAGTAGTCTAAAGAGCAGCACAACACAAACCAAATACCAGATGTCTTGATAAGCTTTCTTTGATTGTATTTTCTTATTTATATATAGTTTGTGTGATTTTGTTGTTTACACCACTTAGATTTGAACAATTCTGAAGACCGTTTATCTCTATGACCGTTTATCTTCATGACCACCCGTGTAATTACGTAAACTCAGACAATATAATTAGAACTTGTCTAACATTAATGACGTCTAACATTAATGACACCCGTGTACTGCTTGGGTCTTAAAATGGAAAGATGGGTCTTGATACAACCAAAACTTTTGTGACATTTGGACATTTTGGACAGAAACTGTCTAGTGTATTCGACTGATAATCTATGGAAAATAGAAGAAGAAGAAGAAGAATTCTTTATTTTTGTGACTTGAGGTAAAGTTTTACAAAAATACATAAGAAGACTTGTAATTTCCTCCCAGCCCTTGTGGGCTTATAAGTCACCTTTAGTATAACATACATATTGAAGTATATACAGATAAAAACAGATATGATACAATTTCAGTTTAACAGTTAGATTGAAACTTTCGTCCTTAAATTTTATACATTACTACAAATTTGTAAGTTATGTATAGGTGTTGCATATGTGTCTAAATTCTACTACAAAAAGAACAGAACTGAAATGACAGTTAGTTAGGTATATAAACAACACACATACTGAACATACAAAAAACTATGTTTATAACAGACAAGATTACATTGATTCACATATATGGTGTGAACAAACTTAATTACTAACATCAGTGGTTAGATTGACTGTACAGTATATTATCTAACAATTTCAGTGTATACATGGATTGTGTGAAGTTGGGAAATATGATTTTAATTATATAATTGGGATGATCTGATCTTTACAGACATATCAAGGAAGGGACCCAATAGTTTTTGATGCTTGTCCATTATGTCCAAGAATTTGCATTCAATATTTTTGTCACCAAAGGATGTGTCAATGACTTTGATTGAATCAAAAAGTTTTGTACGCTCTTCCGAATATTTTGGACAGATGCAAACTATATGGAATTCATCCTCAATTTTATTAAGACAGCATAGTGTGCATAACCTATTTTCTAGTGGAATATGGCGGTATCTACCTATTTCTATCTGCAGTGGGTAGGTACCCGCTCTGAATTGTGCAATAAGACTTCGGGTGTGTTTACTTTTATAATATGTTACATAATTTTCTACATTAATATTATGTTTAAATTTCATGTAACTTCTAAGCTTTGGTTTATTATGCAGTTCTGATCGCCAGCTTTGTTCCTCTTGTAGAAGTAATCTTTCTGAAACCTCTTTAATATTAATGGTTGTCATATTTTCTATATTTTCATCAATATTGGCACTATTCAGAATGTTATTTATGTCATAGCTCCAATTATTAATACCGAGCCCTAATTCCCATTTTAGGACAATTAATGGAAGCCTTGTCTCATTGAGATTACAGATTTTATTCCACAGCTTTAACATGTCAATTTTTATCAAGATATGTGAGGGTACCCATGCCATATCACCTATTAGCATAAGGTTTGGAGAAAATTTGTTCAGTCCAAGGAAGTGTCGCATGGCTTTGTTCTGAACATTTTGACACTTGGAGGCTTGTTTATATCCCCATATACTGGAACTATAGTGAAGAATCGGACATATGCCAGATGAAAAGAGATGTGAATATGTGTGATATGTGCAGTTTTTAAGATTTCTGGTTTTACTATGTAGGGCTCCTAGGGCTCTGGAAGCAGAGTTGCACAAGGTCTCAGCAGTGGTGTTATAGTTTAGAAATTCATCTAGAATAATCCCTAGGTATTTATATTTCTCAACAAGTTTAATTTCTACCTCCCCAACCCTGAATATTTTAGTAGTTTGGGTCTGTCTTTTGGTTCTGAAATGTATTACATTTGATTTGTCTGAATTAATAATTAACCTGTGTTTATAGCACCATTTGAATAAAATATCAAGCATTTTTTGTAAATTATCTGGATCTGGGGCTAATAGAACAATATCATCCGCATAAGCTAATATACTGACATATTTTTCATTAATTTTAACACCAAACATTTGTTCATTTATTTCTTTTATTAGGTCATTCAGGAATATGTTGAACAGGGTAGGTGACATGCTATCACCCTGTCTTACTCCACTTGTTGTTGAAAAGGTGTCAGTGAAATGTTGATTTATTTTAACTTGGGCGTTTGTCTCTGTATACAGATTTTTAATTGAAGTGAATATTTTCCCAGTGATGCCATATGTTCTTAGTTTGTTCAATAAAATATCACGATTTACCCAATCAAAGGCTTTACGAAAGTCAATAAAAGCAGCAAAAGTTCCTTGTCCCATGCTTAGCCTATTCCGTACTATACTTGTTAAGGTGTATAAGTTTTCCTCACATGATCTTTTTGGCCTAAATCCATTTTGTTCTTCACAAAGCAGATTACTACTTTCTAGATAAGTTATAAGTCTTTTATTTAGAATGGCAGTGTATGCTTTTCCTACACATGAGAGCAAACTGATACCTCTGTAATTAAGTGGAATGTAAGGATCCTTCAGAGAGCTTTTTGGGATTGGTGTTATGATAGCCTTCTTCCAGGCTGATGGCAGACAGCCATTATCAAAAATGTATCTGAAAAGTTTGTGCAAGATAAGTATAACATCTTGGTTTTTTAGAACTTCATTTTGAATATAATCTGGACCAAATGCTTTGTTTTTTTTAAGATTTTTAACTACAGATTCAACTTCTGACAACTGAATTTCACTGTTAAGAGTATGGTTGATGTTTGGCAAGTTATGAGGGTGTGATACATTTTGTAATCTGACTGCTTCTAAATAGTCTTCATCATAAGTTTGGATATTATCTTCAGTGTTGTATAGTGTACTAAAATCATTTAACCAGGAGTTAAGAACTTGGGGGATTGACTCTGTAATTGGACCTGACTCTCCATTTATATAAACTTTCTCTGGTATTCCTTTGTTTTTCCTAGGTCCTAACTTATTAAGGTGATCCCAAAATTGCTTTGGGTTTTTAGATTTCGCCTCATGCATTTCTTCAGAAAGTTGTTTATAATATGACCTTTCTGTTTTGCGTAACAATTTGTTGAACTCATTTTGCTTTATTTTGAACTTATTTCTCAAATGATTTTTCTGTGCCTTGTTGCCTGAGAACTTTTTGAAACATTTCTCACTCTCCCTCATTTCATTCCATTTGTTAGTGAGTGTATTATTCCAGAAGGGTTTGTGGTATTTGAATTGCTTTTTAGTGTTTCTTGAACATTTAGAACTTTGTAGGTGTTTGTCATTTTCTATAAAGATAGTTTCACAGAGCTTATCATAAATTGAGTCTATTTCTGTCTGGGACTCTTCTAAAAATTCAATTCTAGATAACAACTCTAGAACTGCATGATCCCAGGAATCATTATTCATGTAAGCATCTGGTTTGTTGTTGAAATAGTATCTTTTCCTGCTGTGATGACCCTGGATTGACCCTTGTGTGTTTCTAGTATCATTATCTATGGTTTGTCTGACCTGCTGAATGTTTGTATTCATTTCAGGGGACATCTCAAAAGTATAAGTTAGTACAAGTACTGCATGATCTGGGGGCTTACATTGACTACTTATTGCAGAAGATAAATTTAGCTTTTCAATCTGATCTGTAACTTGTAGGATTTCAAACTTCTTACAATATTCAATACTATCAATAGGGAGTGCTATGTAATCTACTACTGATTTTCCTTTTACTGTAACGCTAGTATAATCATTAAAATTAGGCGTAACTCTACCATTAACAACAACACTATTGGCATTCCTTAAAAATTCTAAAAAACTTTCACCGTGTTTATTGATAGTTTTATCTAAAATTTGTCTTGGTGAGCAATCATCTATACCTTCTATAAAGTCAAGTTTATTTCCTAACCTGCTGTTAAAATCACCACAGATAAAAAATGTGTCAACAAAGCTATATTGATAAATGATTGATAACATATGACCAAAAAATTCAGAGCTATTTCTACCATATGGTGAATTTTCAGGAGCTAGGTAACATGAGAAAACAAGAAATGAAATTTCTGAGATTTCATTCTCAAAAAGTAGAACTAGAATGTCCTGATGTGATTTGTCTACTATAGAGATTTTGTAATCGTTTAAGAGTGTTTCTTTGACTAATATACCAACTCCACCAAAGTACCTGTTGAGTTTTGAATGCTTTTTATGTCTTGGATGTGAAAACCATTTGTAATCTTTAACTAGAAAACTGTCTGTTGGTCCATGATGAGTCTCACTAATTGCTACAATGTCAGAATTAAAACTACTGATCATACTTGAGCGTAAATCTTCGTTCAAACTCGTTAGTCCATTTACATTCCAGGTCATTATCTTCATATACAAGGGCTGGGTTACATCCTATCCCAAATTTGGACCTTGATTGTGGTGTTGAGGAGGGAAGATATCCTGTTGGCTTGGTCCCGGTGCATAGTTTTGCAAATGAGAAGATGTAGATGTTTGTGTCCGTGGGGGCCCATTTGACCACGTTTTTGTTGAATGTGCTTGATTGTGCTGATTAAACTGGGTGACACTTGTTCTGTTTGGTAGAACTCTTCCATTGTGATTCACATGGACCTGCTCCTTGACACCTGGTATCGACATAATCAGTGATCGAAAGTTGTTTATTGTTTGCCTCTCCGATTGAGATTTGGAGGCACGTACAAAAACACCACGAAAGTTTATTGAAACTTTGAGGTTTCTCCCACATCGCAACACTTCTTCCCTCACCCTGTTTGATTCAAATTCTACCTTGACAAGTGGGAAAGAAGTATGGGGTCCTGGAGACAATCTGGTTACCCTCACAACTTTTGCATGTTGTGGCGCCTGCATTTCTTTCAAGAGCTGGTCAACTTTCCCACGCACATTCTCTCCTAGTGAATATGGCAGCTTCATTATCACCATAGTCCTTTCAATGGGAAATTCGCTTTCGGGGTTTTTTCCTTCATGCTCAATTCTCTGAACCCTCTCTTGCAATTTTCGTATTTCTTCATCTTTTTTGGAAATTTCATTTTCAAGTAACTTCAGCTTCTCTCCAAACTCGCATCGCAACTTGGAGACCTCATCCTGGATAACTCTAGAAATTTCCTCTTTGTGTTGGGTCTGTGAGGTCTGTATGTTGGTGACCACATTGAGAATTTGTGTTAGTTTGCTGTCATCATCACTGTTACCTCTAAGTTCAGAATCTAATAACTTAGGCTCAGTCTCATCTTCTATATTTTCTTCATTTTTCTGCTTTTTTGCTGAGGCTTTTTTGGGAGTAATCTCCTCCCAAACTCTCCTCACACCAGCAAGAGACATAATAATTGTATTTTATTTCTTTGATAACTGTTAAATTATAATCCAGTAGTGAACAACACTATCCCAATACACTTATCCTTATGATAGTTAATAATGATTGAAAATCATGTGTCTAGTTATTAGTTATATAATAATAGATAATTAGTTATATAATAGTAATATATCCTCGTATTAATAATCCTGTCAACAATTTTTTTTCTTTTTTGAACTTTCAACTGTCCTCTTCAGAATACAGGAATATTAAATCACAGTTAATTATAATACACAGTAAAATATAGTAGAATAGTAAAATTGTAGTTAGTATATGGTCCCTTAAACATGAGTATCCAGAGCTATCTAAAAACACGTCTTCACTGTAAGAGAGCCAAGCCAAGCCTTGAAAATATGTATTAAATATGCGCAGTGGATTTCCATTAAATTCACTAAATGATCAGAAAAATTGTATACATACGTAGATTTCATAGATTCCATAGCTTTTAAAATCTTATGCAAATTGTCTACATAGTTTATTTTTAAGCAGAAAGTAGACAATAATTCAAGTTGTAACATATTACTGCCATTTCTTATTTCTTATAATGTCACATAACAACATAAATACACACAAACGCCTGCAAAACCGTAAAATAACTAATAAAATTTTCAGTTAAAACCTAACAATATGGGTATCAAAATTTAGCATTTTCCACGATTTATATGATTCTATAATGTGCTTCAGATATTATTTTTACACACAAAAGTGATAAATCTTATTCAGCTATACAAAACTATTAAACAAAATGGCGACCATTTGATTTTCAATCAGTACTGTGTAAGTGCTTTACTTTTATTGGTCTGTTTAGCTGTATTCATCATGTTGTTTGTGATTTAATGCAGTTACCAGGATGGAGACATGTGGTAAGTGGTCATTTGAAAACTAAAAAGCCCTCCAATTACATGCTTGGACATGAATAAGTTACAGGAAATGCAAAAGTAAGGCAAGGTGTTGAAATAAAATAGTTTTCTGCCTAGAAAAATATAAAATAGTACAAATTTCAATTTCCGTGAAGAATTTTAAACATTAAGAATCACCACATTCTGTAAAATTGTATGAGGTACTGGTCCTCCTGATTTACAACTACAAATGGTTACAGTCACGTATTTAACTCTGTACTATTATTTCTTTGCAAATTATGAAACCATAACTTGCATCCAAAATTACTCTTGGTGTGTGTCCCCCTGTGCCACAAGTGGCACAGGACAACCCACCACCGTATGGTTGTATTCAACATTCACTACCAACTGTAATCTTTATGTTGAAGTGAAAGCTGCACGAATTATGGTTTTCAAGTTTTGAATATTAATGACATGTATCATAATTTATTTAAGTCTTTATTATTTATCTGCTTTATTTTAATATGGGGTTTTATTTTTCTTCTTGTTATACTGCTTCACTACTTATTACCTCCACATAGGAGGTATTAAATTCATGACTGTTTGTCAGTTTGTTAACAGGATTACGCAAATACTACTTGGATCTTAAATAAAAAAGTGGAAAGTATAGTAGATGATCGTAATGTCGATATGCTGATTAAGTCGATTGGTCAGCATTGACAGCTTTACCGCACATCACAAACTTGATTTGAATTTGCATATAAAAAAACTCCCTTTTCTTGAATATATTCTACAAAAATACTTGTGCAATGTGTTCCAAGCAGATATATTTTTATATTTTCTGAAATAAACACTGAAATATTACCTCAGTACAGAAATAAACCATCCAGTTTATTATGATACAACTGATATAAAATCTGTGTACAAATTTTTGTTCGATAGATGTAATTTGTCATCTTGTAACAAATCTTTCATCTTGTTGATCAAAAGGAAAGTGGTGGTACTATAGGTGATCGACTTAATGATCAATCTTACAAATGACAATCTTTTTTCTGCTTTTTCAAACTCAAGTTTGAAGCTTCTCATGAAAAAAAATCTTGCAGCAGTTTGTTCTTTTATTTGCTTTATGAAGTCTTATTTTTCAATGTCCTTTAATATTTTGAGGTTGATTTTAATAAGTTAAAACAATTGCTCTTTATAAGTCTCCCTTAAGTGATTGACTTTACAACCATCCACTATAGCTCTTGATGCACCTTTGATAACATTAAATTTGTGGTTGATCTGTATCCCCATCTGTATACAAAAGATATAAAAAAGAACAATACAACTATATTCATCTTTTTTAACTTATCTGAGAATTCTATTTCAAAATATAAAATTTACACATTTAGCTAAAACTTCAGTATTTTTATTGTTTACTACTTCTCTGCAAATTATGAAGCCATAATTTGCACTCAAAATTAGTGATAGGCAAGGTTGGGCTTTCCTTGTGCCAAAGATGGCACAAGGCAGCCCACCTTCCATAAGGTTGAATTCAGCAATCCCTCGGATTTACTGTGATGTTTATATTGAAGTAGAAGATGCATGAATTATGGTTTTCATCTTTTGAATATTAACAATACATGATGCATCATCCCATAATTGTAACTGAAGTTATTCATCCAGTTTCTGTATTTAAAATTATTTTTTTGTTTACATTACTCCACTATGTATTGTTACATAAACTTTTGCAAGGATGTTAAGTTATGTAGTATCAAATTTGTCCCTTTACCAACTCAAACTTTAAGACTTTTTGAAGGCTTCAATTGTGAAGCCATCCTCTTAAATAAGACCGAAAATGTAACACCAGCATGGCGGTCACCACAGGAACATTAAACTGCCTTATATGACTGATGTTAAGACAATAGATATCAAATTATAGCACAAGTTATTTGCAATGCGCTACATACAGAATCATCCTTTTCCATGGATGCTTTAAAGGGAAAGGCAAACTTCACAGAAACAATATATGGAACTCTGGGAACTGTTAAACCAAAATATTACTTCTTTATTACTTTTTTGTATATAATTACTGGTACATAAAAATTAATTTAAATGCCGACTTAAATATGTAACATTTATCGTTTTTACCCCACAGCCCTTAAGGGCTGTCAGGGTATTGTTTTATGGTGTCCGGATGGGTGGGCGGGCAGTGGGAAAAAGTTTGTCCGGGCTGTATCTCAGAAACCGTAAGGTGTAGGAAGTTGATACTTGGTAGGGACATTGGTTAGGGGGTGTAGGTGTGCAGTGTCTTAGTGTGACCTTGATTTGACCTTTGACCTTGCTGCAGTGACCTTGAGTTTGAAAATCTTGTCCGGACTATATCTCGGAAACCGTAAGGTGTAGGAAGTTGATACTTTGTAGGGACATTGGTTAGGGCGTGTAGGTGTGCAACATCATGATGTGACCTTGATTTTAACTTTGACCTTGAAGTAGTGACCTTGACCTATAAAATCTTGTCTGGGATATATCTCGGAAACTATAAGGTGTAGGAAGTTGACACTTGGTAGGGACACTGGTTGTAGGTTGTAGGTGTGCAACATCATAGTGTGAACATTAATTTGACCTTTGATCTTGCAGTAGTGACATTGAGTTTGAAAATCTTGTCTGGGCTATATCTCGGAAAGCATAAGGTGTAGGAACTTGATACTTCGTAGGGACACTTGTTGGAGGTGTGCAGCGTCATAGTGTGACCTTGATTTAATCTTTGACCTTGCTGTAGTGACCTTGACCTATAAAATCTTGTCTGTGCTATATCTCAGAGACCGTAAGGTATATGAAGTTGATACTTGGTAGGGGGGACATTGTATTGCCACATCTGTATGTATGGGTAATATTCAAAACATTCAAACCATAATTTGACCATGCAAAAGATATATAAAGATGGGAGAGGCTCTAAATCCTAACAAATGTGTGTGGTCACTTTGGTATGTTTGGACAATATTCAAAGCATCCCAACCATAATTAGACTGTGCAAGATGTGTGTATATAAACAGCTTCCAGAACAGGCAGATTGACAGGGTCTTATTCTTTCTGACCCAAAGATATTTTACTGTCAGTCGTGGACTGATGGATTGGCACTAATTTCATACCCTATAAGGGGGTGTAGGTGTGCATCATTAAAGGTGTGACCTTTAGCTTTGGCTCTGCCAAAGTGTGTTCACCTGCCATATTTGAGACATGTTTCTCTTTTGACAAAATATATGGATTGCTGCAACTGATTATTAAATGTACTTTTACATAATTGTGTTATTTTCTATTGACATCTATTCTATAGTTAATAAATTTTACAGCATCATAATTTTTAGTTTACTGATTAATGCTGTAATCCTGCTATTGAATTGTCTTGTTTTAGTACTTTATCTTTACATACATTTTCTTTCTCTTAGACATTATTTTCTCTATTTAAACATTATTTAGACCTTTATATAACTGACACTGCTCTGAAAGTATCCCGATCTTTGTACGGTTTCACTGCTTCTATATCTGATGGTGTTGAAAACTATTTCCCCAGACTGTGGGGTATGGGCATATCTGATGCTATTTTAAATTACAGAAGAAAGTTTAACTGTCACAGGAAAGAAAACAATCAATGCTGTGCTCTTTTATCAGAGCTGAAGATGCATGAATTTTGGTTCTCAATTTTTATTTTATTTGTGTTTTAATGTTGCTTTCAACACTGTACAGGTCATATGAAAGGTAGTTTTATGGGCAGAGGAAGCCAGCACATACAGTTGGTCAAGGTTCTGTACTGTAAACTGCCGACCATCAGTGAGAAACTACCAACTTTTCCACAGAGGTGGGAGACAAGTGTGTTACCACTGCACCACTGTAGCCCCTCAATTATGGTTCTCAAGTTTTAAACATTAACAATATATGTATTATTCAATTTATGAAAGTCTTAACTGGTTATTTCTTGTTTGCTACTTCATCTGTTTCTTCTTTACCAGCTGCTCGACTATTTATTGTTAAATCAACTGAAGTATCAGAAATAAGTGAAGCAGTGCAAAAGAGTTCACCGATGTCACTATGTTAGATGGCATTAATAGAGAGGTTGCATACTACATTTTTTACTCCCGCTAACATTAAAAGATGTTTTATGATGTCACAAATTGTTGCGTGAAACGTCATGTCTAGACAGAACTACGGTAGAAATTAGCATTTTATACGTAAGTGAGGCCTGAGTACATACATAGATTCCCTTAATGTTTTTAGTGTATCTATAAACTTTATATTTGGAAAATTGTTGATTATGCCTAAATAAATATGTGTAAAAAATTTATAGCACTCAATGTATTCATCAAATGTCAAATGATGTTAAATGTGCATTTCCAGCAACTCTCACAAACTTGTTTAAGACTTAAATAACAAAAAATCAATTAAATTCTGTAATTTTAAGGGTAGTAACTGTTGTAGAGTGGCAAGTCCTGAAATATATTATAAACTAATGATGGGATACTTGGCAAACACATTTTAATATTTTTTGTTTTATTCGAATTATAGCATTTTTAAAAAGTTTATAAGAATACCAGTTCAATGTGTGATCAAAAGCCTATGAATACCTGTATAATGCGTGATTTATAGTCTTGTTTTTGAGGGTTGCAGTACATATTTTGTATCGCCAATAGAGAGGTTGTGCACTACATTTTATTGTTCAGTAACGTAAATGTGCAGAGAATTGGGCTAACGTTTAGTTATGGGAGATATTTGATCTTGCGCACTACCACACCAGTACAGAAGATCTTGTAAGAATTCAGGCCAAATGTATTTAAAAATATTTGAAACATAACACAAAAAATACTGTAAAAATAAAGTATATTTTTGTCCAAAAAAAGAAAAGTGGACACATTCTTCCATTTTATAAAATAAAAGCCAACACAAAAATTGTATTTGATAAAAAAGTGCCCTGTAAACAGCGATGTATAACAGTGATTTGAATGAACTTGGCCTTAAATATCATGGTGTGGATGAAAGACTTCTCAAAGAAATGGTTGGTTGTGGAAATTTGTGATTTAACTAGTCATTTTACATTGGATGGATACACAGAGTGTTATAAATGATGCTACACATATTTGTTTAGATATATTTTAATCAGTTTTCAAATATAAACTTCATAAATATGCTCAAAACATTAAGGGAGACTGTACGTCAGGCCTCACTTGCGTATAAAATGTTAATTTTTACCATAGTTCTGCCTAGACATGATGTTTCACACAACAAATATATGATGTCACACATGCATTTTTAACGTTAGCTGAGGTGAAAAACATAGTGTGCAACCTCTCTAATGTTTGTATTTTCTTGGGGGTGTGCTTTCGTGGTTTACTCTTTTTAAACACTAGTCTGGTTCCCGATTTGCTTTTCTCTACAGAAAAGTCAAGTGGACTGGTTTCTGATTTGTTTTTCTCTGACAAACTGTATGTACTGGTTTCCTCTGCCCTTCCAACTTCCCGTCGTGATATGACCTGTACAGTGTTGAAAGCGGCGTAAAACCCCAAATAAATAAATAAATCTACAGAAAAGTCAAGTGGACTGGTTTCCGATTTGTTTGCTCACTATTTCCTGTGTTTTGTAGCCTGAGGTCTGTAAAATATTTACATTATTTAGAAAATAGATAGTAAGATATGAAGTTCTAAACAAATTTCAATTATAGATATCCATAGTGTTTTTGTGTCCTTGGGGTAAAACTCATACACTGCTTCAACAAAAATATCTTTTCAATTAATTTAAAGTTCATGATTTAGTGTAAATTTTAAATTACAATAGCTTTTTAGTCAGGCATTAATGACACCTTCTTTAAAAAATAATGCATATATCATTCAATAATGCAATAAAAATGTTACATAATTAATATGTTTTTCTTAAATCTCACTGGTGAATTTTTAAGAATATGAACTGCAGAGAAGCACATATGACAAAAAAAATTTTCATGCAAACTGAAAAATCTTCAGACAATCCAAACATGCGTAAGACAGTTTACAAGAAAAATTAATTTGAATAACTTTTGAATAACTTAATAATGACATATTAATAACTTAATAATGACATATATATATATATATATCTTACAATAAAGTGTTTATTTTTTCTACTATATTTAAAATTAGGGTTATATTTTCTTCTTGTACTGCGTGAATATGTGTTGTTACATTAACTGAAGTAAGAAAATTTAGTTAAGAAGTGCACAAGAGTATAATGAGCCACAGACATTGAGGGTTCTTTGAGCAATTTTTTGTTGACCCTAACAATAATTTAGGATGTTGGATATTTACAGATCTCAACAATATTCCTAAGATCAATGTACCCATATATATATGTTTTAATATGTTCCAATAATTTCATTTAAAAATACTCATTTTTACATACTTCACTCATTCTCAGTTAAATGGGACAATTAGAGGCCAAATTGTGGCACAGCAGTGATGGTGATAAAATTCATTCTTATTATATCTATTTGGTAACAGACCATGTAGAGCATCTTGTCACAAATTTTTCATTGCTATCTATTACAAATTTTTGAACACAAATGTTTGCTTTTATTCACTCTTTTTTCCCATTACACTTGCGACATTCGGGAAGGGGGAGAGTGGACAACCTCCCATCGGTGTCTTACAAAAATGCCATATACGCAGTATTACTTGTGATAACTAAATACGTTCTTTTAACATTGTGTTAACAAAATATGTCATAACTTACATGAGGATTTACAAACATTCTATGCATATTACTCCCATTAATGGGTATCAGTTGAAGGTTAGAAGAGGTCAGATAAAGGTCAATTACACGAAAGGAGTGATAAGACAGAATTTCAGTTCTGGGATTTATTTAACATGTTAGTATCGTATAAATGACTAGATAAAAGGTATTTAAAACATTTTATATGTGAACATAGAAAATTTTTAAAACCACCATACGGGTCACAGACCCAAGTAAAATACATAAAACACTAAAGCAATCACAGTGCAACATACAAAGTGATGAATGATACAATAAACATCCTATATGAGGATATGCCTGGAATTTGTCCCTTCCTTAGATAGCTCCTAGACCCAAACGTGGCAAAAGTTCATAATAAAGAGGGGGAACCAGGGTCCGCCTGGCCCAACCTATCCCATGTACACCTAGGCCCACATCAATCCATATGGAGAACTCGCTTGTGTCGGGACCAACACAAGGGGTCAAGGCAAAGGAGGGTGCTGTGAAACTGGATTATGCCTAAGCAACCTCAGGTTACCAATCTGAGGAGAACATCAGAAACACAGGATCAAGATATCTCTCTAAGTTGATCAAGTTTAGAGTTCGAAAATTGACAAGTCGGTAGGGGGAGCCAGGGTCAGCCTGGTCCAGCCTGAGGTCCCTAAAAGAATAAACCCCTGAGCCTACATCAATCCCTATGGAGAACTCCCTCATGTGGGACAAAACATGAGGGGTCAGGGCTACAGAGATAAGTGAACACCCACTTCCAAGTGAGGAGGGTTGTAAAAAAAGAGTCCACTGGACTCCAAAAATTTGCTAGCAGTCAACTGTGCCAGGGATGTGGTGGAGGGAAAACTACTTGTTTACACTTCGAAATCTGAAGTAAGAATGATGGAGGGAAATATGATTGTGGTTACTGAAGTGTGACACCACAGGTGATTGGACAGTGTCAATAAACAGTGGTTACCCCAATAAGTGGAGAAATAACAAGAGGTAAAGTTTAAGGTACCTCCCAACTGAAGAAGCAGGCCCCTACCAGTCCGTGCTACCTACAGTTGAAGGTTAGAAGAGGTCAGATAAAGGTCAATTACACGAAAGGAGTGATAAACCACCAAGCCAAACTAAAAGAAAGAGGGGATGACCGAGGCAAAAGTAGTGGGGATGATGGAAGGGGCTTGAGAGGCGTTCTGGAGATACGTCCATACTGCTGAGCTGCGCCATAGGCCATGATGTTTTGTAGGGGAATATTGTTATCAAAGGCGAATGTGGCTCCAGAACGCCTGAAGGTATGGAAACCATGTCCAGATGGTGAAATATTGAGGGTGGCCAAAATAGATTTCAATGCGTCTCTAACCTGTGTATCTATGACCTGCTGATAGGGAGGAAAGGATTGAGCAAACAGAGGAGCCTGGGGAGGCAATGGTCGGGATTGAAGAAGAGTTTGCAAAGCTCTTACTGGACACAAGAAGAAGTTATCAACCATGGGAAGCTGAACAATATGGGAAGAGTTACAATCTTGTAAATTTTTAGCCCATTTCACCAAAAGGTGGGCCCCAGGGGGATGGAACATGAGGTCCTGTCTGAGAAAATGCCTGTCCCTAGAGAACTGACGAGCAGAGTGTGGGGCAATGTTGGAGAGCCTGAAAAATGCATAAAAGGCCACCAGAAAAATTGCTCTAAATAAGGGGGGGTCCCCCAGAGAGTCACAAGCTTTTGAGATAGCATACATGGTTCTTATGTCAAATATGCCTCTGGGAGTGGGACGAAAGGGGGAGTTGATGCTAAGGCCAGAAATTCCAGGAATATGAGGAGGTTCTTGGCTGAAATTTCGATAGGAAGGTCATAAAAAACTAGTACTGACAAGAAGGTCTTGAAATGAGTCCTTTGGGCTTGGATGGTTCCTGGTCTGTAAGCTCCCAAGACCCTCTGCCACGCCAATGTGAGGAGTCCTTGTGGATCATGGGGAGAACCTGAAATCATATATGAAGGTTGAATAGGAACCTTTTCCCCAAGTGTAGTCATAAGTCAAGTGATGTAACATGCTGTCAGAAATGCCTTTATATGAGAAGATTCTGGACAGAGAATCTGCAATTATGTTTTTGCTGCCTTGTATATGCTCAATCAAAAGGTCTATGTCATAGCTAGCAGTAACTAGCCAGATATTTCGGAGACAAGCATTAAGGAAACTATCTTTAGTTTTACCAGAGGTAACCACTTGCACAACTGCCAGGTTGTCACAACTGAACCTGACTGTGGAATGAGCCCAATGCGAGGCCCAGACCCTAAGGGCTATGAGGACATTGATCATCTCGAGTTGGGTGATGTTGAGATCTAAACCCACAAAAGTGGGGATTGGTGCAGAATAAACCTTGTTATTCCATACACCACCTACCCCAGTGAGGCAGGCATCAATATGCAAAGAGTTAATGTGTGAAACCTCTTCCTTAAAAATTTTTGTTGAACCAGAGAAAAGGGGAAGAAAATTAATGAACCATTCCACATCCTTGTGGAAATCTCTTGTGAGTTTGATTCTGTTTCTGTGAGAATTGTCTCGAAAGACAGACAAGATTCTGTTAACAAAAATTCGTGCAGGTTTGATGCACTTATGTAGGTACAACAATTTGCCCAATAATGATTGAAACTGGCTCTTGGTAAGGGTGAATTTTTTGCTAACAAGGATACATTCTTCAAAAATCTCATTCATCTTGCTATGCTCAATACTCAAAGAGTTATTGTCTAGGTCGATAGTGATGCCTAAGCATGTAAGTACCCTAGTAGGGGGAGTTACTTTGTCCTTATCCATTGGGAGACCCAGTTGGGAAAAAAGGTCAAATAATTTCTGGAAATGACGGTCTGCGTCAACCTCTGGAGAGACCATAATGAAATCGTCAAAATAGGCAAAAAGTGAGCCAGTCTCATGATATACAAGATGGCGTCTGAAGTCATCTGAAAAGACGCCATGCCAAAAATCCAGCCGAACGCCGCCGATACGTCCAGGAAATACTGATCCTGCCACTGGATGCCAAATCTGAAAGCGTCAACTGGATCTATCCGAAGATTCCTAAACGCCCTTGCAATATCAATTTTTGAGAGTAGGACCCTGCCCTTGTGTGACCTAACCTTATCCAAAATGTCATCCACAGTAGGAAATTTAAGTGTGAAAGGAATGTCATCAAAGGCTTCCCTGGTCACTGCATCATTTACTGATGCCCCTTTTGGGAAGGAAAGGTCCAGAATGACTCTTCTTTTATCACTGTCCTTTGGTCTGGTGAGGAGGGGGGAACAATGAAATTTTTCCAATGGTACTTTGGTGAAAGGGCCCAATATGGCGCCCAGGGAGATCTCTTTATCTAGATATGACTGGACATCAGCTGGAAACTGTCTAGCCGAGTAGTGATTGGTAACCTCAGTGTTAGTAAGTCCAGTACCTCGTTGGAGGGACAAGGGAAAACCATAAGTCAAATATTCGATCAGCTTCTTGTTGTGGTAATCTTTCAAATAATGACGCCATGTATCAATGTTCAAGCCTGATTGAATAGGAAATCTAGCCAACTTGTAATTAGGTACACCAGTAGCTTCAATAATGGTGGCCATGTTAATGTAATCACTAAGAGTAGTGCTGGTGGGGGGAGGTCTATCAGGTCCAATGAACTGGAATTCTATAGATTTATGGGCCAAAAAAACCCTAGTTTTCCTTGGGTCATGAAAGTCCTGAACGACAATGTCAGAGAAGGTGTCAACCTGGTTCCAAGCATTACAAGGCGTGTTATGATGACGAGCGACGGTAGACTCAGCAGAACACATAACAGTCTGACAGTTCACAGTTTCATTTACACTGTTTTTGTCTATTTGATCAATCATTTTGTCAATAATATGTAATATGTAATCTGGGTAAGATTTAAAACCCCTGTTTCTACTATGCAAGTCTTTTACATATTCTTCATGTACCAGTCTGGGATTAGATTCTCGATCTCCACAGAAATTAACCAGTACTTGCACAGTGTGACTCACCTGTAAGAAACCCAACGCCTCCCCACTGCATTCCGTGATAATAATCTCATTAGAATTCAAAATGTGATTCCAGAAATGGGATTTTTTGACTGTATTACCGTCAGAAAGAAAAACCAAGTGTGTTTTGATGTCAGTACCTAGCCAGTACCTGTTCATGAATTGAACAGTACACCAACGTGTTGAACAATCACAGAGGCCAAAAGGTTTGTGTACAGTATTGTTTCCCACCTTGGGAATGCAGCTATGGGGCTGTCGCATTGATTGGGGTTTCCAACAATGAGAGTTGCAATCGACATAATCATAATTGTAATGTTCATGGTCTTGCAAATTCATAGACATTTTCCTATCATTTTGATTACCATGAACTGTAAGATTACCATCAAGAGGGCGTCCATGATCAGGACCATCCCCAAAAATACCATACCAATGGTTACCCAAAAGTGGGTCACAAACATGCATTACTTGAGAGGTATTATAATAGTTCATATGATCAACATTGTTCATATTATGTACAAAATTACTGTCTTTCCCAAATAATAACCAGAACTGTTTCTGGTAATCAGACCAAGGCTGTGAAAAATTACAGTCACTATCAACATTAAATTTACAGTGTTCCAGTTGCAATACACAGTTATCAGCCCCACCCCACCGAGTGTCATAAAGTTCTTTACAGTTATCAACAACAGATGGCAGTTGAGCAAGTGGCTCGACCCAACCCTAGCCAGTTGACGCCTGCTTGTCCTTGGATTTCAATTTTTGGAAACATTTTGATTCAGGATGTGCTGCTGTCTTCCCCTGTCTATCACAAAAATTGCAGACATGCTTATAATTCCCGTGACTGGAATTGTGCGAGCAGATCCCTTCATTGTAAAACTTGCAAATTTTCTTTGCCTGACTTGTATGACCTGCCTGAGTGCCTGACATTGAGATTTGAGAAGTGCTCAAACGGTTGATGGACCATTGGGTGGTGTCTCTCCAACCAAGGTTGCACTCCTCCAAGTCGTGCATTGATGTAGCCCACGCGCTTCTTACCGCTGTCCAGGGTAAAGATGTGGCATCTTTCATGGCCAAAATGACTTGGAGGAGGGCCTGCCTAGCTGTACTCTGATCCCTCATATGGTAAACGTTAGTTAACTGTCCCACAACCCACTGGGGTAACGTCAGCTAGTCATAAATCACCCTTTTTTCCCTGCTGGGGCGTGGTAGCCCTCATTGGGCCAGCGAAACTCACTGGCTGCTTAGACTAATTCCACAGAGTTATACCTTCCTGACTTCCTGGGCTGCCTACCTTGTATACTTGTCCGTGCTTGATCTTCATATGCCCCCAGTAGCGTTGACACTGTATTGGATACTGAGGAAATCTGTCTCAGAGTCTCCAGCCATGGTATAACTGCTTCATTCTGTATGTCAAACTGAGTAAAAGCTGTGGCTGCCGCCTGTGAAGAGCCAATCCCTTCAGAAGTTAGACATTGCCGAGCCTGGCTGTTGACTTGCTGTGATGTGATGTTATGTGGGGGTAGCTGGACCTGTCGCTGCCCCTCGCCTCAACCCACGGTGCGCGACGGAACGTAGGAAAGTCTCTCAGTACCTTGAACCTGAGGTGGCGTTTGATGGCTGTAACTGACCGCTGACTGCCTTTGCTCTACCCTTTCCATTCTGCTTAGAAGTGCACGATTTGACTCAGAAAGCTCGGTGAGCATGGATAAAATGGCATTAGAAGAGTCGGTCCTGGTAGGGTCGGGATCCAGGTTGGAACTGCTGGGCATAGTACTCACTTGAGGTTGTATGACAGCCTGAATATAAGATTCGTTCAAGTCCTTGTGAGTGTCTTTTTTAATTTTTCTGGTCGAAATCCTCGCCCTAACTGAAGCCGTTACTTTTTTCCTGGCCATAGATGGTGCTTTTCTTGAGGAAGGCATCACCAAATGTGTATTTAAATCACTGATTATAACAGAAAACTAAACCCTAAAATCAGAAATTGCATAAATAAAATTACTTGTTTACACTTCGAAATCTGAAGTAAGAATGATGGAGGGAAATATGATTGTGGTTACTAAAGTGTGACACCACAAGTGATTGGACAGTGTCAATAAACAGTGGTTACCCCAATAAGTGGAGAAATAACAAGAGGTAAAGTTTAAGGTACCTCCCAACTGAAGAAGCAGGCCCCTACCAGTCCGTGCTACCTAAATTATCGAAAAATGGTGATTTATTACATAAATGACAAAAGGGTATATGGATGTCTTGACTCTGGGATTAGGGTATAACTTTAACTGGACGATTCTACCTGTCAATGCCATCGAATATATGTTTCCAAATGTTCCACCTTCTTTTGAATTGGACTGATTGTAAATTTATCAGGCTTAATGTTTCTTGTT